>OY856409.1:253211557-255611557 GCA_963693085.1 Alisma plantago-aquatica
GAAAATTTGAAACTAGTTATGACCTTAGTATATTTAAAGTAATCTTGGAGCCTACAATATTTATGAATATAATAGGAATTCTCTAAACAAATTAGGGCTTAACATCTCATGCATTTGGTTAGAGATACATTCATTGATTCTACTATAAGCTTACAAGAATCTCATATCATTTCAGGGCTTAACATCCCTTGTAAATGGTTGAGAAACTATTAAATATACTCATGAGCTTAAAGGATTATCATGTCATTTTCAGGGCTTAACATCCCTCGTAAAATGGATGAGAAATCAAAACACATATGCTATGAATCTAAAAGGATCTCATGTAATTTCAAGGCTTAACATCCTTTGCAAATGATTGAGAAATAAATTGTAGCTAAATTTGACATAAGTGGTTTGCTTTGAGTATCAAATTATCAAATTAAGGGGGAGAAATAAAAGTCATAATTAGCTTGGTTATCTTTTTGAAATGACAAAGGGGGAGAAACAATATAAATCAAATGAAAATAGTTTCATAATCTCTTGGTTTTAAAAATGATATTGTTTGAACAAGAGAATACATGAAAATGCAAAGGAAATTTCACGTATGAAACTCATATGATTTACATTACTTTGATTTATATTGGAAATGTTTGCCATCATCAAAAAGTGGGAGATTGTTGGCTAAATTGGACATTATTATAATCCCTTTGTTTTGATGATGACAAACATTTCTTTCTTGTGGTTTTAACTTACTATTTGAGTGTTTTAGGGACAAGCATATAAGGTGGTGGATAGAGAAGACTTGGAAGATCAATTTGCTAAAATTGCTTTATTTTTATGATTGTAATCAATGTAAAAACTTGTACAAGTTTATAATGTACAAGTACTTAGATATCATGTAAATCAAGCGTTTAGATCTTCCCTATCCACTCACAACACTTAGATAGGTCATCCCCCAAGATAGTATCACAATTGCACATTGATACACACACTTAGCAAATGAATACATTGAATCAGTGATATTCTCGGTCGACAAATACTTCGACCGAGACACTCTCGGTCGACAAACTCCTAGACCGAGAATAGACCCTATTAGCCGTTAGACTGAGCTAGAAAAGTGGTTGGGAGTTGAGTTGAACGTTGCAATACACTTTCCCCAGACACACCCTCAGTTGACAAATTCCTCGATCGAGAGACAGTCGGTCGACAAACTTCTCGACCGAGAAGAGTTCTATCTGCACTTTTCAGAACTAATCAACTAGTCGTTACAAACGCAATTAGTGGACAACTAACGGCTAGTTGAGCACTAAGAACCCCCTAGAAAGTGTCTAGAATGTTCCAAAGTACTTGTAGGCCATTCCTATAAATAGGACATGCCTTAGGACACCTAAACTCACTTGAGTACACTTGCATACACAATTACACTTGAGATTCAATCATTGTGAGCAAACAAGTTGAGCTACACATGCAATCTGTTTTCCTTGAGCTCTACATTAGTGTCCTATAGGTTGATATCTCCTATCCACTATACATCCACATCCATCCACTTTGGTTAGGAGATCAAACACTTGATATACGATCAAAGCACTGTACTCTATTGGTAATGTTGTTTTCTTCTTCCAATCTTGTTCCTTTTATTGTGTTTTGTTCTCCTTTTCTACTCCTAGGTTGGAGGCTACAGAAAGGAGGTTGTTGGAGCTTCTTTAGGTGGTGAAGGTAGCTCGGCAGACTTAGGATTACTTCAAGAAGGTTGTCTCAACGGGAAGCTACTTCAAGAGGAAGGCTACTTCAAGGGGGAGTTTGGAGTTACTTCAAGGAAGGCTGCTTCAAGGTTGGTGAGACTACTTCTAGGTGAAGGCTATCCTAAGGGTGAAGGTATTTGTATCTTATGTAACATCCTTGCAAGGTAATAAAATAAAATTGCTTTCAAAATCCTAATTGGAAATAATTGGGTAGTGGACTGACTCCCTTAGTATTTGTTAAGGGTGGAACCACTCTAAACGTCGTGTCACCTTCTCCAAATTTTCAATTGTGGTTGCTTGGTTGAATTAATATTAAAATTATTATAAAACCCTATTCAACCCGCCTCTAGTGGATTTTCATCTACTTCAAGGAGGAAGGTTACTTCAAGGGGGGTCTTGAAGTTACTTCAAGTGAAGGCTGCTTCAAGGTTGGTGAGACGACTTCAGGGTGAAGGTTGTCCAAAGGGTTGTGAAGGTATTTGTATCTTATGTAACATCCTTGCGAGGTAATAAAATACAATTGCTTTCAAAATCCCAATTGGAAACAATTAGGTAGTGAACTGACTCCCTTAGTATTTGATAAGGGTGGAACCACTCTAAATGCCTTGTCTCCTTCTCCAATATTTTTGTGGTTGTTTGTTGAATTAATTTTAAAAATATCATAAAACCCTATTCACCCCCCTCTAGTGTTTTTCAATTGGTATCGGAGTAGGCTTCAAGGATCTCTAATCGAGTCTTGAAGAAAATGGGTGATGGGGTACTAAACAACCTCAACTTGGAAGGAACACTTGTAGCTCGGCCTCCACCATTTGATGGCACCAACTACACCTATTAGAAGAGGAGGATACAATTCTATTTTCAAGGAATCAGTTGGGATCTTTGGAGAATGGTTTCAAATGCATATGATCTTCCTCAAACTGAATATGCTACATGGGATGCTAATACGGTGAGATTAGCCCAATTGAATGCAAAAGTTGTAAGTATTCTTTATTGTTCAATTTTCGTATGTGAGTTCAATAGAATATCTAATTGTGACACTGCATATGAAATATGACATAGACTCTCTATTACTTATGAAGGAACTGTTCAAGTAAAGAATTCCAAAATTGGTATGCTTAAACAAAAGTTTGAACAATTTTGTATGGAACCAAATGAGTCTATTAGTGAAATGTATGCAAAGTTCTCTTCTATTATTAATGGTTTGAATGCATTAGGTAAATCCATTAGTGAAGAGGATCAAGTGTAAAAAATTCTTAGGTCACTTTCTCCCAAGTACAAGCCTAAGGTGACTGCAATTGAAGAAGCCAATGACCTCACTCGACTAAGGATGGAGCAACTCATTGGCAACTTAGAAGCACATGAGGCAACCTTAGAGGGGGGAGAAAGATGAGAGCATGAACTTCAACAAGGGAGAAAGAATGACATGGATCTAAAGGCTACAAAGGTCATCACTCAAGAAAGTGATGAGACAAGTGATGGAGATGAAGGAGAAGAAGCTCTAATTGTAAATGGTAAGAAATATAGAAGATTTAAATCTAACAAAGTTTTTGGTTCTTCTCCTTCTTCCCATCCTAGGTGTTTTGAATGTGGAAAGAAGGGACATCTTAAGAATGAATGTCCTAAAGCAAAGAAGGGTAAGAAAAGCTCATCCAGGAAGAAGGGAGAAAAAGCATACAAAGATTCATGGGATGAGTCAAGTGATAGTGAGAGTGGAGAGGAGAACGTGGAGTGTCTCATGGCCAAAAAAGATGATAGTGATGATTCTCAAGAGGTAATCCTTTTTTATTTGCCAAAAGAAGATCTAATTGCTAGTCTTCAAGATACACATGACAAATATGTTGATTGCAAAAAGAAACTAAATAAAGCTACTAAAACTAATGAGGATTTGTATGCTAAATTAAATAATCTTTCTTTTGAAAAGGACAGTATTGTTTCTGAAAACTTTACCTTGAAATCATCTATAAATGATTGTAATATGAAGTTGCTTACTTTAGAAACAAACTATGGTCTTCTTTCTCAAGAAAAGGTTGAATTGCTTGCCAAACTAAATAATTTTCAGACTCAACCTATCCTATGTACTCATCTAGACTATGATGTTATTGTTAAAGAAAGAGATGCTTTATCATCTGATCTAGATCAAGCAAAGTTAGATATCAAAAAGAAAATGGATGAGGTTGCTAAGTTACAAAAAGAAGTTAGTAGCTTGAGAAATAATGGTATTCTTGATAAGATCCTAAAGAATTCTTCTAGTTATAGTGGAAGAAGAGGTTTAGGATATGTTCCAAAAGAAAACTCTTATCAACCTAAACCTAGGAGAACTCAAGCATCCAAGACCAAGATCATATTTGTACCCAAGAACACAACTCAAAATCCTAGAAAGAGAAATGAAATCGACTCCATTTGTTGTCACTATTGCTTGTGTCTTAGACATTATTCCTTCTCATGTCCTTACAAGAAAAAGGATGTTGAGTTAGTATGAATTCCAAGACCCCAAACTTAGAAAATCTAATATGATTAAGTTGAGATTTGACCTAAAACCTCATTTGAATATCTTAATGTCTTATCTCAACTAAATAGAATGGTACCTTAGCATACTACAAAGATTTAAGCTCAAACTGACATAAACAAATTGCTGGAAACAAACAGAAATAACCTCGATCGACAAATAGTTCGACCGAGACACTTTTCGGTCGAGAAAGTATTCAACCGAGGGAATACCTGTATCAAATCTGAAATCTGATGTAGAAACAATAACAATTCAGGTCGAGAAAAATGTCAATCGAGACAACTTTGGCCGAGAGATTGTCGACCAAGAAATTTCATGTTTCAATTTGTAAAACGGCAACATTATCGGTCGACAAAATTTTCGACCGATACACATTCGGTCGAAGTATTTGTCGATCGAATGAAGTTCTGTTCAGCTTAATTTATTCAATCATGTTTAGTTTGTTATTAAATCTACCTAACCATAATGGACCATCACATGGGTACCAAAACCTATATTTTATTGCAAGATTGGGTGGTTGATAGTGGATGTTCCAAATACATGACCAGAAACAAGGATGCTTTTCAAACTTTTGAATAAAAGAAAAGTGGAACAATCACTTTTGGAGACAATGGTAAAGGTAAAATTGTTAGAATAGGTAATATTGGTACAAACCTTGAAATTAAGAATGTTTTACTTGTTGATGGTTTGCACCATAGCTTGATAAGTGTCAGTCAACTATGTGATAGTGGATATGATGTTTTATTTAATAAAAATTGCTGCAAGTTGCTAGTAGAGAACACTACAAATGTTGTGTATGAAGGAAAAAGAATTGGAAATCTATATATTCTTAGACCTAACTCTATGCAACTGTAGTTGAAAAATGCTTGCTTGCAAAAGATAATTCTCTACAATTATGGAATAGAAAATTAGGTCATGCTAGTTCAATGTCATTAAAAAGTTAGTTAAATATGATCTTGTTCGTGGTATGCCTAAGCTATCTTTTGATCAATCTAAAAATTGTGAACCATGTACTTTGGGTAAACAGACTAAAACTTCTTTTAAACCCAAAAACATGCTTAGCACTAGTAGATCACTAGAACTCATTCATGTGGATTTATTTGGACCTATGAGGACACAATCTATTGGTGGAAAAAGATATTGCTTTGTTCTTATTGTTGATTACAGTAGATATACATGGGTTCATTTTCTTGCAAATAAAGATGATACCATTCAAGTGTTCATACAATTTTGCTCAAAGATTGGAAATCAATTACAAAATAAAATATGCACAATTAGAAGTGATCATGGTGGAGAATTTGAGAATCATATATTTGAAGAATTTTGCACATCTCAGGGCTACACTCACAATTTTTCAGCTCCACATACTCCACAACAAAATGGCATAGTTGAAAGAAAGAATAGGTCTTTACAAGAAATGGCTAGGACTATGATGCTTAAACATAATACATCTAAAACATTTTGGGTTGAAGAAGTAAACACAGCTTGCTATGTACTAAATAGAATAACTGTACATCATTATTTGAAGAAAACTCCATATGAACTCATCTATAATAAGAAACCAAGGGTTGATTATTTTCATACATTTGGCTCAACTTGCTATATCTTAAACACAAAGGATGATAGAGACAAATTTGACTCTAAATCACAAAAAGCATTTTTTCTTGGGATATTCAACTTCTAGCAAAGCATTTAGAATATACAACACCATCTCTAGAAAATTTGAAGAATCCATTCACATTACTTTTCATGAAGAACTAAAACAAAATGCCGAAGAAAATGACATAGTTGATATTACTCATCAAATTGAAGATCTTAACATATCAACTAAAGATGATCAAATTGCTAAAAATGATCAAAAAATTGAGGCACAACAACCCATTCCTAGACTAATTAAAGATCATCCTCAAGAACTAATCATTGGGAATCCTAATGATAAAGTAAAAACATGTTCCTCCTTTAGAGATGTTGCAAATATGGCATTTGTATCTATAATTGAACCCAAAAAGGTAACTGAAGCTCTAAAAGATGATTATTGGATAATGTCCATGCAATAAGAATTAAATCAATTTACTAAGAAAGATGTATGGGACTTAGTTCCTAAACCTCAAGATAAAACTATCATTGGAACTAAGTGGGTTTTTCGTAATAAATTGAATGAAGTCAGGGAAGTAGTGAGAAATAAAGCTAGGTTGGTAGCACAAGGGTACAATCAACAAGAAGGAATAGACTTTGATGAAACTTATGCACCCATAGCAAGACTTGAAGCCATTAGAATGCTACTAGCTATAGCTTCCCACAAAGACATCAAACTATTCCAAATGGATGTAAAAAGTGCATTTCTAAATGGAATAATACAAGAGGAAGTATATGTTACCCAACCACCTGGTTTTGAAATTCCTGGTAAAGATGATCATGTATATAAACTTAAGAAAGCTCTTTATGGGTTAAAACAAGCACCTAGAAATTGGTATGAAAGGCTTAAAAATTATCTCTTTGATAATAGTTTTCAATTGGAAATTCAGATTCGACTTTATTTTTCAAAACATATGAATCTGACTTTCTAGTTGTTCAAATTTATGTTGATAATATTATCTGTGGTTCATCACATGAATTCCTATGTAAACAATTTAGTGATATTATGCAAAAAGAATTTGAAATGAGTCTCATGGGAGAATTGACTTTCTTTCTTGGATTTCAAATAAAGCAAACACCTGCTGGGATTTTTATAAGCCAAGAGAAGTATACAAATGAACTTTTAAAACGTTTTGGAATGGAGCATTGCAAACATGCTACCACACCAATGGCCACTTCTACTAAAATTGACAAAGATGAAAATGGGGAACTCATTGATGATTCTTTGTATAGGGTCATGATTGGTAGTTTGCTTTACTTAACCGCTTCTAGACCAGATATCATGTTTTCCGTCGGACTTTGTGCTAGATTTCAATCAAATCCCATGCAAACTCATTTTCAAGTTGTCAAAAGGATTCTAAGATACTTAGCTGGCACTTCAAACTACGGTTTATGGTATCCTAAAAGACAATCTTTAGATTTGACAGCTTATACCGATGCCGACTATGATGTTTGTCGAATTGATCGAAAGAGCACAAGCGGAAGTTGTTTCTTATTAGGACAAGCTTTAGTATCATGGTTTCACAAGAAACAAAACATGGTTGCTCTTTCTACCACTGAAGTTGAATATATGATAGCTGGGTCTTGTTGTGCTCAAGTGCTTTATAAGCAACAAGTTTTAAATGATTATGGTTTTACATTTTCATCTACGCCTATCTATTGTGATAATACTAGCGCTATAAACTTGGCACATAATCCTATTTTACACAGCCGTGCCAAACATAATGAAATCTGTCATCATTTTCTAAGGGATCATATTTCCAAAAACCATATATCCCTTCATCATGTTGATACAGAAGATCAATTGGCTGATATTTTCACAAAACTACTTACATTAGATCAATTTAATAACATAAGAAAGAAATTACTTATCACTCCCTTAGAAGATGTTTTCTTTGACATTTGTGCTCCTTAAAATTGGTTTGTATCTCTGATTCTTACATTTTGGCTGTAAATGGACATCTTTTAGCATGTTTTACAGCTATCTTTTTGTAAGGGGAGCACCAATTAAGTGGGAGTCTTAAACATGATTTTTAACGACTATCTTTTTGAAATGACAAAGGGGGAGAAATAATAATATAAATCTTGAATACTCAGTCAATGAGTTTCACACATACTCTCTTGGGCTTTACATCAAATGTTGCTATATTCCCTAAAGAGTTGGATTTTATGTTCCATACTTCTTTGGAAATAATAAGCACACATTCCATGAACAAGAGACTGTATACACAAGGTAAACTTCAGGTATGAAACTCAATATGTTTTTAAGACTATTTGATATATATTTAGAAATGTTTCTCATCTTCAAAAGGGGGAGATTGTTGGCTAAATGGACATTATTAAATTCCCTCTATTTTGAAAATGACAAACATTTCATTCTTGTGGATCTAACGTGCTACTTGAGTATTTCAGGAACAAAAATTTAAGATGGTGGATAGCTAAGCTTGGAAGATCTATATGCTCAAATTGTCTTATTTTTTCATGATTGTAACAAAATGTAAACTTGTACAAATATATAATGTACAAGTACCTAGATATCATGTAAATCAAGCATTTAGATCTTCCCTATCCACTCACAACACTTAGATAGGTCATCCCCTATGATAGCATCACAATAGCACTTTAATACATACATTTAGTAAAAGTCTAGACACACTAAAATAGGGACTTTCTCAGTCGAACAACTTCTCGACCGAGACACACTCGGTCGATAATCTTCTCGACTGAGAATCACCTAAGTCTATTCTTCCAGCTGGTTCTATATCCATTAGAGTTTGTGGGAAAAAGTGGTTGGGAGTTGAGTTGAACATTACAATACACTTATTCCAGACTTACCCTCGGTCGACGAAATGCTTGACCGAGAGACACTCGGTCGACAAACTTCTTGACCGAGAAAGGTTATGTCTGCACTTTTCAAAATTAATTAACTAACCATTACAAACGTAATTAGTGGATAACTAACGGCTAGTTGAGCACTAAGAACCCCCTAGAAAGTTTCTAGAATGTCACTAAGCACTAGTAGACCATTCCTATAAATAGGACATGCCTTAGGACACCTAAACTGACTAGAGTACACATACTTGCAATTGAGAACCAACTCTTGTGAGCAATTGAACAATCTTTCACTTGCAGATCATTTCCATAAGCTGAGATTTCATGTCCTATAGGCTAGCATCTCCTACCCACTACACTTTCATGTTCATACACATTGGATAGGAGATCAAAATGCTTGATATAGGATTCAAGCCTTGTGCTAAAGTGGTAAAGTGTATTTTTCCTTCTTCCCTTCTTGTTCCTTTTATTGCTTTGTTTTCTCCTTTTCTACTCCTAGGTTAGAGGCTGCGGAAAGGAGGTTGTAGGAGCTTCTTCGGTGGTGAAGGTAGCTCGGCGTGACTTTGGACTACTTCTAAAAGGTCTCAACGGGAAGCTACTTCAAGGAGGAAGGCTACTTCAAGGGGGAGCTTGAAGTTACTTCAAGTAAAGGCTGCTTCAAGGTTGGTGAGATGACTTCGGGGTGAAGGTTGTCCAAAGAGTTGTGAAGGTAGTTGTATCTTACGTAACATCCTTGTGAGGTAATAAAATACAATTTCTTTCAAAATTGCAATTGGAAACAATTGGGTAGTGGACTGACTCCCTTAGTATTTGCTAAGGGTGGAACCACTCTAAATGCCTTGTCTCCTTCTCCAATATTTTTGTGGTTGTTTGTTGAATTAATTTTTAAAATATCATAAAACCCTATTCACCCCCCCCACCACTAGTGTTTTTCAGTATCAAGCTAGAGATCTTCCACCTAGCATTATGGTGAACATGCATATGAGAACCTTGTAATCAACTTGGATATCAACCACATCTAAAATTTACAATCTTATTTGCATCGTGAGATTTTTGTTACCCTTGTACTTATTAAAAAGTGGCATGAAGAACTTTTTAAACAATTCCACATCTAATAAAATGGAAAAAAATCCCCAAAAGTTTAGAAGATTCCTTATGTCCTTCCAATTCTTTTGGTTTCCATAGAATCTCGTGCAATGTTGGTCTATGATTGGTTCCTCCTTGGTTGTGGTTGCATCAACAATTATTGTTGGATATATAGCCAGTTGTTTGTAAACTGATGTCAAGATCATGTGTAATCGATGTGAGTACCCATAAGGCTCTCCTATGTGGGGATTGTATAGCATGGGCTGTGATGGGTAGAATTTATCTCTTGTAACATATGGCTCACCCCCACTTGCATATTGATTGTGGGTGAAGTAATTGACCTTGGAGGTGCCACCTTTTTGCCTAGATCAATTGATACTTTAAATACTCTTTTTCCTCTATAAAGTTTGTATATTATTTATTCATACATGGATGACCGTTGAGATAGGATTTTCTAGTGGAACATTTCTAAAAGATGCACTGGTGAGTAGATGCAAAAAAATATTGATATGATCGTGGCTAACATGGCCTACATTAGAGCACAAGGATTCCTTATGTTAATCTGGGAACTCGAATTGTGGCTTCATAGTGGATGTACCTCCAAATGAAAACAATCATGGTTGGTACAATCTTGGATAATGGTTGAAAAACAGTGGAAGCATGTACTTAAGGTTGAAGTATATTTTGAGCATGAATTCATGAGATGTTTTGCATTTCAACTTTGTGTTGTCTAGGTTGTGTGGGTTTTCCTTAGAGTCCTATAGTCTTGTATATTGGGTTACCGATTGGGTATATGTAGGAGTCTCTGGTAGGTATTTATATGATATTTTTAATCTCACATGAACAACCATTCCAAAAAAATGCTTTTGGGGTATGAGGAAGCATAAACTTCTAGAGGACCCCATTATGACATACAGAGTAAAAATTGTGTTTCAAATATAGGGCTTGGTCCAGTTATAAAGAAAATTGGAGCCTTGGCTCTATCCCTTATAGTAAGAAAGAATGAACGAACAATTTCTCATTGCATTGTAAGGGGTGCCAAAATATGTACAAGTCATGGGAGCTACCCCTAATTGAGCATTGTTCAAAATATGTCAAGTTATGAAACTTTCCCCTCAGGTAAGAAGTGGGTCGATGTGCCATAATGGGCACCTTGCGTAGCAAGGCATTTAATCATGGAAGATCTTGAAGAAATAAGTCTGATAGGGTTATCCTAAAATTATTTTACATAAAATATTGTATGTATCCAATGGTGTGATTGTACCAAAGTAAAATGGTTGGTAGATCCTCTATTCTAAACATGACTCCTAAGATTTCCATCCCAATATGGGATTATTTGGATGTTGGTATCCAAAAAGGTAAGGATGGACATTCTTTCGTTGTTCCTTCACCACTTGTTGATGTGCCTAGGTTGTTGCCTAGATATTAAAGGATGAGTCATGCACTTCTAACATCGACCTCATGGATCCATGTGTAACCAATCCATGTTTTTTACTCACCCTTATGGGATGATGGATTTTGAGGAAACTCTTCCTTGATAGAAGCATGAAGATGGAAAAGGTCAAGTTGGTCTAGTTTATAGTCATGGGCAAGGACTTAAATGAAGATTTGATAATTTAAACTAGTGTGAATTTGTAGCTCAGGACCCAAATTGGTCTAATTTAAGTTCATAGGCCTGGACCAACATGAAAATTGTGTGTTAGATGTTTATGCATGTTATGTTACACTGTCAAATTGAGTTTTGATTAGTTCAAGAATACCCTTCATCAGGATTGATGGATGATATAAGTTGATTCTTAGGTTGATTTGAACTTAATATCCAAGGTTGGAAAATCATCATCCTTGCATAACAATTTAAGGTTCATGCATTGAGACTATATAATTGGTAAGTACAGCTTGGGTTTTAAGTAACCTTGTATTTATCATGGCACATAGCGGGTCAAGATAGCATGTGAATTTGTGAGAAATTGGAGTTGAGAACATTGGGTATGCAGTAGGATGCATGTCAGTAGTTTGTATGTATGTAAGATGATAGTAAGCATGCATACATGTGTAAACCATCATGCATGTTGTAGATGATTCCATGATTAGACAAGATGAATCACATGGTTCAAATCCAAATGCAGTGTGAATGTGGAAGCACATAGCTTGGAATCATGTTTCTATAATAGGGCAGTGTCTTTTGGAACTAGAAGATAGATATAGATACTTGATGGTATAAATCATGATTTTAATAGCATGTTATTTGATTTTGAAGCATTTCCAAATTGGGATAATCTAGGCATGTAAAGGGTCCAATTTGAGTTGGCAACCCTTTCAGCATAAGATTGTTTTATTGAACCTTAGGACCAAATGCAATGAGGTTCTTTAAAAGACCATATTGAATCAGAAAATCTTTTTAGTAGCTTAAGAAGACAAATTGGTGAACCAAGAACATAATGTTCAATAGGATTTTGCATGATTTCCAACAACCTTTTGGTCAAGTCTTGAGAAATAAATATTTGATTTTTAATGGTCTTAGGTTGATTTAGTTTTGGTATCCTTTTGGTTTCTCATTGGGTTAATATGAGGGCAAGAGGATATGGGGTTCAAGATTGGTACATTTTGGATAGCATTCTAGCATATCTCTAGCTCTAGACATATTTTGAAGTTTTAACCTTGAAGGGTCATGATGCAAGTGGATGTGTAAGCCTTATACCAAAGTAATGAGACTCATTAATTTGGGGTCGGCATGCAATGTTTGAGTACATTTTAATGCTTTAAATTTTTTGAACAATGAGACCATACTCTAGCAGCCTCATAGTATGGGTTGTGATAGAATAAATTTGGAATGTTCTCACTTAGAAGGTATATGGAATAGGAGGTCGAATTTTTGTTGCCTTTCAACATATTTACATTTTTCATAAATAAGAAGATTGCAAGTCTCTTAAGAGGATTATTAGGTATTAATTGTGGCAGTCTAACATGTGGTATAGGTTGTGAAAAGTTAAAACTTGCTTTGCAACCTAAGGTGGGAATTCTAGCAATCTATTGAGACTAGTTGGTTTTGGAAGAATATTGGATAAACCTTTTGAATGGAATTTGGGGTGGATGGGGGAATGTTCATCCTTATAGGAATGATTGTTTTTTTAATATAACAAACAATCACATGCCAGCAAGAATCTCATATTCATAGTCTCAAAAATGCAAATATTGAATATAAATCTTCCCTCCCCCCAACCCATTGGTTAGTTGTGATTATATCCTTACCCAATAAGGAACGCGTACAAGTAGTGAGGGTCCTTAAATTAGATAGTGTAAATGATTGCACTTCATTATGGTAATGTGGGTTCTCCTAGTTGTGGGTAGTTCTCTTGATACACCTCACAATAGTGGTGTACATGTGTCCTCAAGGCCTCTGGACATAGCACTCCAATGGACCAATACCTTTATTGACACCCTCATACCTCATCCCAGTATATAGCATGAGTGATGGCACATGTTTTATAGACACATTCCATTTGTAGAAAGTGTGATGTGCTAATGAGAATATTTTACATATTTAAGTGTAATCTTGAAATAAAATATCATGCATCAAAGATCTCACCAGGTGTTCCAATTATACATGTAATTTTACCATCTCTCCATTTCCAAAAGTAAATTAATCATACAATCATACAAGCAAGCAATAATGATGGGAAAGGTATAAACTTGTAAAGAAGGATAATAATTGATCATGAAGGGAAATATCATATATTATTCCATTTTATTTTTTATTTCCCTTTACTTTGTAACAAACTAGGAAATCAAAAAGGGGAAGAAAGCAAAAGGAAAAAGAAAAGGAAAAGAAGGAATAAAATTGGAAAAAGGAAAACTCAAAAAACATGGATAGAAATCTATATTATTAAAGTAATCCTCAGTCAAGTTGTCAAACTATTTTATTATTTAAAAGAATCTTCTAGGGTTGGAACAAAAAAAATCATGAAAGAAAAATACAAAAATAAGCATGTCAAAGTTCCCATCATGTTTTTCAAGAAAACAAGAAAATTATATATTGGAATTCAATCCAACAAGAAAGCATGAACGAGCCAAGATAATTCCACCTTAGGGAAAATAAACAAGGATAGTGTGGTCATCAGACTTGGAAAGGTAATCCTATTATGGCTAGGGAAGGTGTTAGGAACCCCCATGTCACTAGATAAATTAGTGATGTATATGTATTGTTGACTTTTGAGAATGATTTCCATTTTTATTTTAGGGTTTTTAAGTTAAAAAAATTAAAACAATCAATAGAAAAATTAGAGAGATGAGTTTTTTAGGCATCATGATGACTGAGGAACACTCTGTTATCAACCCCAAAATCTCTAGTGGATCGGGATCATATTTTATTTAGGATCTCCCACAGTAAAGATAAATCTTTGAGTGATGTTTTGTGGGTTTAGAGAGAGAGATAGTTTGGCGAAATGGCAACAGCTGATTGAGTTTGACAAAAGGTTGACAACTAATGGAATAAACTACAATTGGTTCAAGGTAAGAAGGATCAAAGAAACGGGATCAAGCTCTCAATCAAAAATTCAATATTAAGAAGATCAACTTCCAATGATAACTTAAGATGAATCAACTAGAGATCAATCATGAAATTATATAAGGAGCATTGTTCAAATGAATCAACTTTGGGTAAATTGACTAGATAGCATACGACTAGATCAAGAGAATAGTATATCTCATAGTGAATCTAAAAATGATTAGTTAAATATAATTTGATCATAATCAAGAAAGGAGGTGAATAACTTATATTTTTAAGATCAAAACTAGAGTTATTAGTAGTTTGAATATGTAATTCAAGGACTTGTTAGATAAGATATGAAGTGCGTGATTGTCTAAATCCAAGCAAAAGATAAGTCGTTCATTTAGATTAAGGCTCTTTGTACTATTATCATTTCTAAATCCTCCTGACATGTTAGAATTTCTGTTCTAGAGGAAGGATCCAACTAGAACGAAGTCATTAAGAGTCTAGAATAGAGTGGTAGTGCACACTCTAGATTTAGGAGAGTCAAAAGAGAAAATGTTTCATGATGGTTATGGGGGGCATACAGTGATCCAAGGTGTTGGGGGGTTTAGGGATGGCGGAAGATGTTTTCCCATGTTGGGAAACATCGTGTCCCGATTCCAAGTTTAATACAATAAAGGCTCTTTTTGTACCGTAAGATGGTGTGTGGAGCCATGTTAAGGGTGGATTCCCTGATCTAGACATGTGGCAGTTTTGGTAGATCAGAAGATTCCTCCAAATGCTTTTCCCAATATAGGTCAACCTATTCTCTCTCTAAGATACTTAATTATAATAGTTTAGGATTGATCGATCTCTAAGAATTCAACTTGAGTGCAAAGTTGGATCATCAATAATTGACTAAAGAATTTAAAAAGGAGAATATAAAGGAAAAGATAAGATATAGGTGAAAACTTGGAATTAGAGTCTTCTCTTTTGTTCATTTGATCTAAATCCACTGAATTTCCAACTGGGATTTAAAAAACAAACATTTTCATTATGAAGAATTTTCAACAATTTTTAAAAAGAAGCTTCAGGAAGGCTCAACTAGAGTCCAAATCACATAGAAATACAAATTAATATATATATATATATATATATATATATATTATCGATGACTCTAGTGGACAAAAAAATGAGTAAGTGGATGGATTAAATGGAAAATTATGAAGAAATGTGAAAATATGGGAAAACACTCCAGCATTAGACAAGATGTTGATTTCATCTTGATTGTTTATTGGGTAACCAAAATGGGGTGTCAATGTTTGTCATTTATTCGCTTAACATATGATCATTACTATGTTAATATTATCATGATCAGGCCACGTTGGTGAGTCATAAGCATCCAAAGGGGGGGAATCACATTTTTCATATTTCTAAATTTTATATAACTTTTTATCAATATAATAAATATGTATCTCTAATTTAATTACCCAAACAATATATAAAATAAAAATCTATAATTTTCTTAAAAGAATTTAACATTTGAAGGTTCCATTGATGCACATTTCATGAATTATGGACTTTCATATCATGAGACACAAGAATAAGATACCTCTTTTAGATGATGTCAGCCATCCCTTAATGACCAGACTATTAGAGATCAAACTGTACATCCACTATTAGTCTACCCCTCTCTCCTTAATGCATATCCAACATTATAATATTCCCTCTTATTGATCTAAGAATCCACATCCTCTCTTTATCTTCTCCTTCAAATGACTCAAATCAACATTGTCAATTGAGTTGACACTAACAACGCTTTTCAATAAGATGACCTCTTTATCACTAGATGACAAGCTTTCCATTTGCATTGACCCTCACTAAATACTAATTGGAACAAATCCCTCCCACCACTTCTCTGGATTTTTAGAGGTCATTATCCAACCATATTAAGGTGGCCACAAGATCAACCCATTCTCTCATTTGTGTTCTCTTGTCTCATCAGGCTCACCTAATTGTCGTCTTGGATTTCATCATCCTTTTAGAATCACAAACCACTTATTTTATGATTCGTACTCATTATATCTCTTCCAAATTCATCTTCACTCGTTGTCTCAATCACATTTGGATGGGTAACCAGACAAGTAGCAACAATCTTTCAATCTTTCAGTAGGCACTAGGAATGAGATAATCTAGAGGAATAAAACTAGGACTTAAAATAAATAAAAATCAAAATATACACAAGGAGAATAAAAATAAAATGCAATAAGAATTCAAATGGAAGAAAGTGATCAAATTGAACAAGAATCACATGTAAGGTGGTTAGGATCAAATATCTTACTTCACCCCTAGTTGTTTGCACCACTAGACTTTGCAACCAGAACTTTATTGATTATCATGAAATTATAACAATATACACTAGTATCAACCTCAATAGACATGGGAGATCACCAACAAATAATATTCTCCTTTAGGGATTTGGACAAGGGATGACAACACCTTTATCCTTTGCATAGTCTTGAGTAGAACAGCACTTGAGGATGCCTTCATCAAGTCCACTAAGATATGCCTTCATATAATAATTTCTTATGGAATTTTCATCAAGAATACAAAGGAGGGAATTGGATATTAGAATTGTTAAACAATAAAACAAGTGATGACAATCTTCTCTAATAAAATTTCAGTAGTGTTTTCTTAGGTGGAGAATGTATATTTAAGACTAGTTTTATAAAGTAGAGATCAAGATCAAAAAATAGCAACTTGGCTTCTAAAGTGTTCTAGTATATGTACAAGGATCATAGAGGGTCTATATTTAAAGAAAACATAGGGATCATTAAGATATATGTTGAATAGTTAGTTAAATTTGATTGGAATGACTAATTGAGTGAGTAAAGCACTTTCTTTCTCAAATTATGAGTTTGAATGATTAATAATTGGTCAAAATCTTAGATTGACTGAGATGCAATTTATGAATAGAAATAAAAATATGGTTCTTTCTAGGTTGAACAAAAATTGTGGGGATTTCCTTCCTTTTTAGTCATATATACGCATTTTTTTATTAGATTAGGTGTTTTTCATTAAATCCACCCATTTAGTGTTTCTTCTTCTTCAACTAGGATTAATACTTGAATAAACTTTACCACTATACAATATTGATTGTATTTCATCAAAATTTTCTATCCATCATCTCTTTTTCGTGCTCCAACTTAATTTGGGTTTTAATGCTAATGTTTTTTAGCATTGTGTTACTATATCATATCAATATTCTACCTAAACATTGTATGCTTCCCAGTTACTTCAGATTCCCTTAGATTTTATGACATATTTCTTTAGTATATTTTGGTCAACGAATTTCAACTAAAGACAATGAAAATATTAAATATTTTAATAGCATTTTCATTCTCAAAAACATCATGATCAATAATATGGTTATTCCATTTTGCGTCAAATGAATTTTTATTCAAACACTCTTATTTATTGTTAAACTTGATTGGACCAGAATACCTACTAATAAATAAGGTTAAGAATGTTCTGATTCTTGAGTTTTGATTTACTATAAACTAATTAATTTGTATGCCTCTCAAAAATGTAGCTAAATATGTTTTAAAACAAATTATATTATATTCTTAAACATGAATTTTTTGTTGAACTTTTATGCAACGAACCATAAATATGAAACAATCATGAATCTGTTCTTATCTTCATACTAAATAATTCTTATTGATGTAAAGTAGAATTTATATTGGTATGTTACTTGTATAATGTGATTATACATGGATTGTAAAATAAGATGGATGTGGAGATTGTGGACTCAAGGATTGTTTGCAATGTTCCTTTGGGGGGTTTGTCGATCAAGTTTGGCTTGTACCATGTAGTTGTCTTACAATAGGTTAGCTTGTAACTGTCATAGGTAAACCTTAGAGGGTGATTGATTCCTACATTATTCATAAGTAATGGGATCCCCGAAGAAGATAAACCCACATAAGGGCAGCATGAGTTGCAAGGGCATTCCTATATTAGTAGTCATATCCATACTAGATATTGGGGGCCATGTGTCAATAGTGGTGCTAATGAATACATCACTTAAAATATCAAGCATGTGTGTTGAAAAATTTAGGAAACATGTGCAATTATAATGGGTACAAGACATGTGAGTTCCAATGTTGAAGAAAAAGCCTCCTCAAAGGTCAAACTTGGTAGTAGACTTCTATAACCCATTCAACATTACAAATTGTATTTATAGTTAGGCTAAAGTTTATATGTATGACACTTGATCATTATATGAAAATAAATGTGTGATGCATGAGACTTTACATGACAAATATGCCTAAATGACACATACGGGGCCTATGTGGAGAATAAAAAGAAGTTTTCTTTCATGTGTTGTGAAAAATATATTACATTGTTTCTTATTTTATTTCCTCTCAATAGCAGACTATTGTCTGACCCTCAAGTGATATATTCCTTTTTTTGAATTGTAGGTTGATTCATATGTTGAAATTGCATGTGGAAGGCTCATCTTGCATGATTTCTAAAAGATCATCAAGAATAAGTTGTAGTTTATCTGTTAAGTGTAGAATACTTGATGTAATTCATTTTTTTGTGTGAGGGTTTTTGCAGTTTCAATGAAAAATATCGCTTATATCATGGTTAAATGCCAATCTTGATACTATGAGGTTGACTTTTGACCATAATTATGCATTAGTTATGAGACAAATAGGATTACTACAACCTCCCTTCTATATCAAACCATCCACCATTACCATGACTATCCACAAAGTTTTGGGAGGTTGTCAAATTAAATGCAAGAAAATTACAAGGAATCCCACTTTTTATCTCTTAGCGTTTTCATTGCAACATCATGTTAGTACTGTGATTTTTGGCTTAGTAATTGTCTTTTTATTAAAAAAAATACTTCTCTTTTCAAAAAGCCTAATGACTTCTTGTGTGATTCTCAATCTATTATAGTAGTGCATATTACTCAAAGTTATGGGTACTAACACCTTTCCATCATTGTAGTTGTTTTTGTTATCTTCCTCATTTGATATCATGTTTTCTTTGAAAATTCTATTTCAAAATTCCTTTTTGTGTACACTAACACTACTGGTAAGTTTGTGTTCTCATTTTCTCATGCTTTATCTAAAAAAAAGATAAGTATCTGATATTGTAACAAAACTATAGATATTAAATAGGAATTAGCATTTAGACTTTAACACGGTCCTAAAATATTTCCAAGTTATTGAGTCTGGTTGTTGACCTAAGGCCTAGGGCCCAATTTTTTGAAAAGGATATAGTTATCTATTTAATACTAGAAAGGAAATATGATATCATCGGCAAATATAAATATAATCTAATTGAAATGCTAAAATAAATCTAGATTATGTCACATGGTTTGCTTAAATTTAGCACTAAATTTGTAATAAAATTAGTATGACGAAACCCGTTTTGGATCGGAAGCAAACATGACTTAGCAGTAGTCGACTTCATATGAAATTTTTTAATTAAACATCCTGATGGGTTTCTTAGCAATTGACTAAACCACCTGTTGGATTAGTCTTTTTTCTTTTAAACTTATTAAAATAGGAAATCATAAACATTGGGCCAATATTGGCCTAGAATTCAAATCTCCGACTAGCCGAAAAGTAGTTTTGGGTTCTCTAGTTTTGATTGATGTTGATATGGTGTTTCAACATGAACACCCTTAATTTGGTGTATTTCTTCTAGCTTGAACAAAAACCTATGCTTGAGACTTTTCTCAATGATTACAAGAGCAAAGGCAAACCATGCTAATATTCAAATTGTGAAGTTTATGGTATGTCTCACTCATTTGGCATGATAAATGTGATTGATTGTATACTTTGGTTGGAGATTTTATAAGACGATCTCACTTAAACAAGCCAAACTAAGATTATAGTGTTGGTTATCCACATTAGATCACTACAATTTTAGGAGTATTGACAGCTCCCACTATTCATTCTTGTCATATTTTTTTATTCTTCCCAACCAACTTGACAGCTCAACCTCATCTTTGATGCATCTGTATGACACTAACCATGCATATAACTCATAGGATTTAAACGATTCCGTAGTCCACCACAGTGACAGTGTTCATGTCTTTCATTATTTTAACAAATAGCTCAGATGATGGTCGTTAAAAAACCTATGCTTTTAAATTCCTACGATGAATAAAAGCCGTAAGTGCTGACACCTAAGACCCAACTTTTAAACAAACCATATACGCAGTTGTTAGAAATCATAGTAAGTTTAGGCAACCATTTTTTCCTGTTCATATGTGCCTTTCGATTTTAGGCGCATAATCACGAATGTAGAAAGTAACGATCAAAAGTCAAAGGGGAATGAATAACCACCATTTACTCTTTCTTTCTTCCACACAGGCGGGCATGGTTAGAGTTTTGAGCACCAACCCTTTTTAACTCTATTAAAAGAAAGTGGTTCCCCGCCTCTCCTTTTCCCTCTCTTCCACCACCCCTACATTGTTGATCAACTTCTTTTTCTTTCCCTTTGTCCACCCTTGGCCGTAACCCGAAGCTCAATCTTTCCTCCGGGAGAGTTGCAGCGAGAGGGTGGGCTTGCCTAGGCTGGAATCCACTCCCCCTGCAATTCTTCTTATCTTCTACGTTCTTTACTTTGATAGGGGAAAGGAGGTGGCAGGTACTCAATGCATACACTCACTTTATCATATCATTTTATAAGGGAAAGCGCTAACCTTAAATTGTAGAATATTAGTTCTTAGGTATCCCTTTGTTTTTTTACGGAATAACGATTCGGGGGAAGTCTTTGTAATTTAGCACATTACGTTTCCTTGGCTTATTTAGATCATTTGGCAGATTTTCAACCTTTATTAAAGCAGAGCCAGGAGCCTTCTTGTGTTGGTGACGAAGAAAATATCAAAATCTATTATCTTTGATGTTACAATGAGATAATATTCATAATTTATAATTTATAAAAATAATATTTGCATGCCTTGTGAATTGATGTATAATTTTAAAGACTAATTTCATAACGATACATGATATTTTATTATTTTAACAAATATTTCCTAATGTATAAATATTCAAAAAAATACACACATTTTAAAAATATGATTAACAAATTTATCGTGACACCATGTACTATTAAAAAATTATCATATTGTAATTTATTGTTATATTTCTTAATAAAAGAAAAAATCAATATGCATCATTTGCACAATCAAAATATACACTCACAGAACTCTGTATTTGCTATATTTATTATACATTTAATCATTTATATATATAGCATAGCAATATTTCATATCTATTATAGTATATCATTTAGTTATAGATCTCTATTTTTTGTCTTCTCGTTACCTATAAAAGTATGTAGTTATTATATTTTGATACACTTAATTATTTATATATTATATATATTATGTGATATAAAGTATTCAATCAATTAAAGATGTAAATTTATTGTTTCCTCATTACCCATACAAATATAACTTGTTATATTTGTTATACATTTTATTATTTATACATGATATAAAAATATTTGACATTTTATTAAGTATATTATTAATTGCACATATTAATTTTTTGTTTTATGATCATTAAAATAGGTGTAAATTTATTATTAAGGTCAAAATTATTCTATATATTTTTGATATAATTGTTAGTATGTTTAATGAAAAAGCACATAATATATTTTTTTTTAATCTAAACCATAGGGGGGCACATACCTCTACTTACCCCCTTGGCGCCGCCACTGTCCACATACCATATCTTTTCATACTTATAGATCACTAAAACTTTAGGAGTATTAACAGCTCACACTACTCATTCATGTCATGTTTTTTATTATTCCGGGCCAACTTGACAACTCAACCACATCTTTGATGCATCTGTTTTACTAAACTATGACACTAACCATGCATATAACTCTTAGAATTTAAACGGCTCCGTAGTCCAACACAGTGACGGTGTACTGAAAACATAGATTTTATGCCTTTCATTATTTTAACAAATAGCTCAGATGATGGCCGTTAAAAAATATGTGTATGAATTCCTACGATGAATAAAAGTCGTAAGTGTTGACACCAAACTTTTAAACAAACCAAATTGTTAGAAATCATGTTAAGTTTCGGCAACCATTTTTTCCTGTTCATATGTGCCTTTCTATTTTAGGTGCACAATCACGACTACGTAGATGTAGAAAGTAAGTCAAATGGGAATGAATAACCACCAGTTTACTCTTTCTTTCTTCGACACAGGCGGGCATGGGTACAGCTTTTGAGCACCAACCCTTTTTAACTCTATTAAAAAGAAAGTGGTTCCCCGCCTCTCCTTTTCCCTCTCTTCCACCACCCCTACATTCTGAGCACTTTCTTTTTCTTTCCCTTTGTCCACTCTTGGCCGTAACCCGAAGCTCAATCTTTCCTCCTGGAGAGTTGCAACGAGAGGGTGGGCTTGCCTAGGATGGAATCCACCCCCCCTGCAATTCTTCTTATCTTCTACATTCATTACTTTGATAAAGGAAAGGAGGTGGCAGGTACTCACTTCACACTCTCACTTTATCATATCATTTTATAAGGGAAAGCGCTAACCTTAAATTGTAGAATATTGGTTCCTAAGCATCATAGTAATATTGGTTCCTCTAGTGAAACTTCATCCCTTTACTTTTTACTGAATGATGATTCAGAAAAAGTCTTTGTAATTTAGCACATTACATTTCCTTGGCTTATTTAGATCATTGGGCAGATTTTCAACCTTTATTAAAGCAGGGCCAGGAGCCTTCAAAAATAGTTACTAAAAGTCTGTTTGATAGGGTGTAATCAGATGACATAGTACGAGTTTGATACATAGTGTTATATTGCAAACTCACATAACTATACCCAACTACATCCAACCAAACCGGCCCAAGAGTAAAACAAACAGTGACAGCCCCGTATCAAAAGGCTACAATACAAAACCATTATGTGGGGTGCTTTGTCAATAACAGATCGTGCTACCAAATTCTCTCGGTAACACATACAGCTCACAACTGCAAACCAAATAAAAAAACATCATCCTATCATTTCCTACCAACTTTTAAATATATCTTGCCGCTTCAGAATTTAGATGTCGGGTTTCCAAAGGACCTCAAGTCTTTCAGCTTAAGTGAGAAGGTTGTGCAAGTAGCATGGGCGGCAATGATGCATAGAAAAAGTAACAATATTCATACCATTTTCGAACTATTAGTGGCTATGGTGTACTATTTTAATAAATTGCAGTGTAGTATGATGTTATTTTTTATTGGAAAAGGATGTCCACTTTTATTAATAAAAAACACATATTACACGGTATACATTATACACATGCACATTAAGTATTTTATCGACAATAATTAGTAAAACAGTAACACAAAAAAGATACAACACAAAATTGACAATTGGAGACTGTTTTTAATCCTTTATTGTGCCGTTGTCTTAATACAGATATATATTTTACAATGCACTTATACAAGTAGTACAAAATGTACCCGCCAATACAAATATTATGTATGTCTGTAGACAAAAATTTGGACCATTGGTGATATAGCTGCTATTGAGTTGTTGGCTTATAATGAATATATCTTGTATGGTATATATATTTATATAAGGAGCATTATAAAAAATGTATATATATTGGTACAAATAGTATACACAAATAGAAAGAAGAAGAAAAATTGTTAATGGTTTATGTATAGTGGTTGATTATGTTTAGTTCAGGGTGTGTTCTGAGGTATGTGTATCACTTCCCTTTTTTATCAAAAAAAGAAAAAAATCTAGATAGTGTCATAGTACTTTCAATCCGGTTATATGGATATATATGTGCATGTACACAAGTCTTATCGAGAACAATATATGGATGCAAACTGCTTTGTTATTTAGTAGGAAGCGTAGCGTTGGTATATATATTTTGGAGTGTCTATTAGTGAAAACACAACACGTAATATTCTGACATGTTTCATATGAGAGATTATTGGTATATATTTTGTGTTGTCTTAATCAAATTATGTTGTACAGCAGTAGGATGTGCTTTAACCACAATTTTTCTTTGATCGAATGTGGTGTGACCAATCATAGTTAATCATTAAGATTTTGACTCGTTTCAATACTTATCAATATAAGAAAAGATATTCTTTCCTACTTACACAATCGCACATGTTTGCTTTCTATCACCTCAAGTGTCTGGATTAAGAGAAAAAGATCTTCCCCCTTTGTAAACCCTGGACGCTCGAATGCGTGTATGCTTAGTTTACACTTATTTTTTCATTACGAACCATGAGAATTTACCATCCGGCTACCCCTCGCCGGTTATCACCTACATTGTTATCCCTACCCGATATGAGGTAAAATACCAAACAATATTAAATGCAATGATCACCTAGCACGTTGGACGGCAACAATAAGCCTTATAGCGTTAACGTTCTTTTCGTCTTTTGATGACAACCGAACTTCAAGATGTCCTCCTATTCTGGCATGCACGTTAGACGGCAAGAACAAGCCTCATAGTGTTAACGTTCTTTTTGGCTATACATCTGCCATTGATTGACTTATTCAATGTCTTTTCATGACAACCGTACTTACTGTTTTGACGAAGTTCGTTTCTTCGTTTCCAGTTTCGGGCAACTGAAATGCGAGCCACTTTCCCCTAGGAAAGCAACTAAAATCTTGTCGGCGATCCATCTCTAGAAGCGTTGGGCTTGTTAGTAAACGAGCCATTCACCATGGGCGCCTGTGTGTCAACACCTAGTGACAGGCCCATCGCTTCAAGAAGGAAGCACACAAGGAGGTCAAGAAGGACCCGACACAGAATATCCACAGCCTCTCTCGATGCTCCAACCAAAGGAGGGAAGATTGGGTGCAATGCCGAGCGCTTGACGGACTTCTCCTGCAGCGATCTCATGCAGCTGAACTTCGACAAAGCTACAGGGAACGGGACTTTTCATGTCACCCAATTCCAGTGGCACCACAGCCAAGCGGATGGGAATGGTGAGTTGTATTCTATTTTTCAATATATACCATTTTCCCAAGATTGAGTCTTCAAGCTTAGAGCTGGTGATTGCTTAGGCAGACTCCTATGTGTGCTAATCTGAAGCAGAAAGCAATGCTACAAAAAGATTGTGTATTATCATTTAATAACTGAGGCAATTACGCCAAAGAAGGCTAAGAATTTCATGCATATCATCTCCAATCAGAAGACCGACACTCTATATATGTTTCTGTATTCAATCTTTTATACTTCTGACTATATTTATGCTTCTGGTTGCCCATATCACTTAATCTTCAGATTCCGCTTCTTTATGCAGTATGAATCATTCATTTCTTCATGATAATGATCCACCTGCTAGCTTTTAAAACAGAGCTTGACCCACAGTTTGGTAACTGATGATGCATGTCTCTTGCAGTAATCTGCCAAGAAGAACTATGGTTTGATTCGGTTAGCATTGTAGACTCTGACTCTGATGATGACTTCAGAAGTGTGCATGGAGGTAGTTAAAAGTTGCATGTCATGACACTTTTGCTTTCTGTAAACGGTATGTTAGTTGCTAATGAATGCTTATGGCGCCGCAGACTGTTTTCCTCGGGTAAGCAATGGAGCAATGAACTTTAACAGCAATCGAGTTGTGCCATACGACAATCCTTCTGCATTTATGGAAGCCATGTGTAAGTGAAACCCTCTCAGAAAAAATGTTGTTCTCCTTGATAGCAGGAGTAAAACCCAATATGTGGACCTTGGCCAGATTTTAATTAACAATGACTGTTCAGTCTTAGGTGCTCGAGACAATGGTCATGTGACAAAGGTTGACGAAACAGATCCTAATACAGAACATCGTTCAAAGAGAAGGGCATTAGTTAATTCTTATAGAAGCTTTAAAGGTCTCAAGCAGGAGATACTTATTTCGGAAGAAAAAACATATGACACTGACTTCAAGCATGTGGCTGATTCCATTTTGCCACAACTACTTCCTTCCATCAGTTTCAATGACAGAGTTCAACTTTTACCAAACGCCAGCCCGAAGGCTCAGACAAAAAAATTGGCAGTTTTCCGGCTATCCTTCAAGAGAAAATCATGTGAGGCTGATGAAGGCACCGATATATGTAAGTGACACGTCTTCTAATTGTGTTAGTTTACACTTCCTCTACTTCTGGGGTTTTCTTTTGTCCATCCTTTGATTTTGGGGTTATTAAAGAAAGCTTGCAACATAATTTGAGTTACTATTGGTTTGATTTGGTATCTCAACTCAAATTTCACTGCTCTACAAAAACATATACATAACGAAAATAAACTTTTTATCACCGCTTCAAGATTTTCAATAAAAAGTATCTGACAATGTTATTTGTAAATCGTTTTTTGTTCTAGCCTACTACACTCTGAATCGCGGATTTCAGAAATGAACCAGAGATTAGATTGTTGTTCACTGATTCTTGGTTCACACAACTCTAGCTGGATTGACCAGTGATGGCCTCATACAATTTGAAAAATAATAAGACAGAAAATTCAGCAAAAACTTACAAAATGCTTCTATTACAACTCTTCTATACTTCTGTAGCTTATACTGCAGTTTCTATCAAATCCCATAGCTTATGGGCCTTACAGTCTGTTCAACTCTGGGTCACCGATATCATTTTCTAAATGAAGCAATAATCAAATGTAATATCATTTTCTTCTTTTACTACTAAAACTTTAAATACACATGCATGTTTTATCAAATTGTTGATGTTTTATACACCCAAACACCAGGTACCCTTGTTGATGATATGTGAAATCCAACAGCTGCTGTTTGGATTGTGTTACGGACGACCAAATGTTTTCTAAATATATGCACGCGCTGATGTATTCCTGTATTAATAAATAATTACACTCGATGGACTAGCTTTGATGGACTCCAAAAGGCCAAATGCCTAATAAAAATAACAGCTACTTTCCATTACCCATGCCAATATTTCATTTAAAAAATGATGGTAATTATGATTCTTTGTAGGCAAGAAATGCCATGATAACATTGACCACCTTGATATATAACTATAGTGCGATGGATTATTTAAACTCGGGAAGATTGTGTTTGTGCTTGCTTTTAAAATTTATTGAATTGGAGACTAACATTTTTGTGACATCTAATTTTGTAATGTAGTTGTTAACCAGCGCACCTTCCTTTTCCTTGAAACTATTTTTCTTTATCTGCATTCAGGTGCTGCTAAAAGTTATCTACTCCACCCTCGAGCGGCTCTTACTGTTCCCTGCTTATCTGAAAAAAGGCAAACGGGATGTTGGTCAACAATTGAGCCATCAGCCTTTAAACTTCGCGGAGAAGCCTATTTCAGGCAAGATTTAGCTATCCCCTCATGGAATTTATGATTACAATTTCATTTCTACTTTCTAGGCAGCTCACAGCCCCTTTCATCCATTTTGCAGAGATAAGAGAAAATCCCCTGCCCCAGACCAGGTTCCTTATACCCCAATTGGTGTAGACTTATTTGAATGTTCGCATAAGATAAATCACATAGCTCAGCATATTGAGCTTCCATCTGTCAATGGGCATGGGAACATTCCCTCTTTGCTAATCGTTAACATACAGGTAAACTGTAATTTTTCTAAGTGATTGGTTTTCTATTTCCATAATCGATAAGTGTTATATTTAGATTACCCCTCAGCACTGGTTTTAAATGATTTAATGAATCACAGTTGCCAACATATCCTGTTACAATGTTTCATGGTGAAACTGATGGTGAAGGGATGAGTCTTGTACTATATTTCAAGCTTTCTGAAACTTATGCCAAAGATATTTCACCTCATTTCCAAGAAACCATCAAGGTTTAGTTCTTTCTGAGTTATTTGATGCTTTGTTGATAATATGACCATACTTATTAAGTGTTATTCGACAATATACTATTGCAGAAATTTATTGATGATGAAACTGAAATAGTTAAAGGGTTTAGAAAGGAATCAATAGTTCCTTTCAGAGAAAGACTGAAGATCATGACCAATGTTGTTAATCCTGATGAACTCAATCTTAGTGGTACAGAGAGAAAACTTGTACATTCATATAATGAAAAGCCAGTACTCTCACGGCCACAGCATAATTTCTATCAGGTACTTGCTTCTACCATGAAGTAATATAATAGAGAGGGAGGGGAAAAATATTTTGCAATTTATTTTGTGTTAGTATCAAAGTTATCATGGGTCTAGTGGAATGTTTTCATAGGCATATACAAGGGTTTCTCTAGTCATAGGCATATACAAGGCCTAATTTTCATCGGCACAGAATTTGTTTCTTAAATTACAGGCCTACTACTATTGGGTCAGATCTTGGCTCCAATGTATACAATAAGAATTTTATCCCTTATACCAAAATAGCATGTTCGCATACACTTAATTAAAGCGTCATGGTACTGTATTTCTGAATGTATCAGAATATCATTTTTATATGCTAAAATTATTGGCTTAGTGGTACTTCATCCGGGATAACTACATGTAAGACAGTCGGGAAGAGAAGATTTTTCCTCTCATAATCAGATCTACAGACTCCTTGTTCTATATAAGAGGTTCCTTCCATTCAGTCTCACTTGCCTTAAAACGCTTATGTGATTGCCTAGATATTATTCATATTCACTTCTCTTAACCATTATACTTGCCAACTACCAATACCTCTGCGTAGCAGGTTAGGCAGAAGGTTTATCAGTTGACCTAGTTTCTATAATGTCAGTTTCTTATAAAAAATTCAGAGTATATTTCCTTTTGGATAGACAAAGAACAGGACCAATTGACAGGTCCCAATAACTAGAAAACATCTAAGTTACCCAGATCTTTGATAGCCAGAAACTTTAATTAGTGATCTTTGGCAGTTGAATACTATTCTTGTCACTGCCGACAGTATGGTCAGCATAAACAATGACGATTACCACAAAACTAGAATGCTCATTATTTGACCTGCAGAATCTAAACTTGACTGGAATGAGACTCATATTACCAAACCATGCTTCGGGGCTTTGCACTAGTCCACAAATATTTTTCTCCAGTTTCTAAACTTTAGCCTTCCCTTAGTAACCCAAGTGGTTGTTTGATTTACATTTCCTGAAGATCACCATTGAGGAAGACATTGTTAATATGGAGGAAGGATTGAAATTTCAATAAAATCCTAAGAACTTCTACAAAGTTTTCCAATTTCACAAGGGGCAAGATACGAAACGGCTGGTCTATCTATAGGCCGAAATTTTGACAGCAGCTTTATTTTATTGGTTTACGAATCAAGCCAATTAAATTTGTTAAATTTTGTCAAAATTGGTGAAATCCCCTCATTGAATCATCATTGTTGATATTTTCCTTTATTTTGACAGGTCTGTGGGTATTACTGTATTCCGTACTCAATAATCACTACTTATCCACAACATACAGAGTGTTTAGTTTCCTGGTGGCAGTTTACGCTGTTTTTATCCCATTTCAATTGGTAATTCTATGAATGCGTACGTGTGTTGTGTGTGTGTATTCAGTATGTGTTTTATAATACTATTGTAAAGCTTACATCAAGTTCCCTTAGTTTCTATGCTATCGAAATCTCTATTGAAGTTTCCATTGACATACCAGAAATTCCCATAGATTCATTGAAGTTTGCATAGATTTTCTCATGTGCGGTGAAAAGGAGTCGAAGTCAACACATTGAATGCTTAATAGCTGTTGCAGATGACATGCGTATTCTACAGACAGGGCAGACCTTTATATAAGACTATGGGTAGCGACGAAGAACCGAGGTACATGATATGACATATAAGATTAATCTCAAAATACAAGAAAGAATAAGTACATACTTATTTACACTTATTCTGACACCCCCCCTCAAGTTGGTGTATTTTCATAGGCACTAAGATTGCTACATAGGAATTTGACCTGTACCGGTTAAGAGAGTTTGTGAAGAGTTCTGCTAATTGATTGTCTGACTGGACGTAAGTGAGCTTGATCAACTTTTCTCCCAATTTTTCACAAAGTGACAAATGACTCATATATGCTTTGTTCGTTCATAGAAAACTGGATTGGAAACATTATGGTGTGCAGCTTGACTATCACACTACAAATCCGTAGCTATTTAGTGACAAAATCCAAGTTCTTCCTTCTTGAGTCAAATGGTTCATGAGTAGCATGAGCCATTGCTCAATATTCAAACTGTGCATTGGATCTGACCATGGAGGTTTGTTTCTTGCTTTTTAAAGAAACCAGATTGCCTCCCAAGAAGATACAATAGCCAATCACTGTATAGGGATCAACGACAGAATTAGTCCAATATGCATATGAGAATCATTGCACCCTTAGGTGCATGTGACAAGAATATAGAATGCCTTTGCTAGGGGTTCTTTTAAGATAATGAAAACCAAAGTAATAACATCTCATTGACTGGTACATGGTTTGTCCAAGAATTGACTAATCCCACATGTGGCAAAAGAGATATCAAGAAAGTGACTAAGAGATAGTTGTCATTCCCAACCAGCCTCATATATCACCTTGTGTCTTTAAGTGGCTCCCTCTGATCCTTATACAGCTTGACTTTTGGATCCATTTGTGAGGTTGTCGGTACTGCTCCCAAGATGCCAGTTTCTTCAAGAAGATCAAGAAATCACTTGTTTTGTGACCAAACCATTCCATCCTTGGATCTAGCCACTTCAATACATGGAAAAACTTTAGGCGACCTAAATCCTTGGTTTGGAATTTGATATGAAAAAACTACTTCAACTGTATAATGTCGTGCTAATCAGCTCTAGTTTTAACAATATCATCCATATAGACAGTGAGCAAAATATATCCAAAAGAACCCCAACGATAGAATAATGAAATGATCAAGACTGTCTCAAAGGGCCAGAGGCCAACATTTTGAAGAGATTGGTTTAATTCCCCAAGCCAAGCTCGAGTGACTGTTGGAGATCATAGAGAGATTTTTGGATATTACAGACCAAGTGAGACTCCCTCTAAGAAACAAACCCAGTAGGTTTCTCCATATAAATCTCCTCTGAAATCATCATGAAAGGCGTTCTTGATATCCATACGATATAGAGGCTGGGAGAATTGAGCGAAGGAGATGAACATCATGACTAATAACATCTTGGAAGCTGGTGAATGTTCTTGCCATAGACTTGAGTGTAGCCCTTAGTGACAAGTCGAGCCTTTAGACAATCTATCGACCCATCAGGTCCAACCTTCATGGAGAAAACCCGTTTACAACCACAAAGTTTTGTTCGCACAAGTAGAAGCAAGATTCCATGTGTGATTCACAACAAGTGTTGCCATCTCATCCTCCATAGCTTGTCGCCACCTTAGTTATCAGGGCGGCCGCCTAGGCGCCCTAAGCTCTGGGTAGTCCGCCTTAAATTGGGCGCCTAGTCCCTTAGATGACCTAAGTGGCCGCCTAAGGCCTTTTAGGCCCAAATTAAGACACTGAAAGGCTAATTTAGCATAAGCTATGATACAAACCATGATGCAACCAAACTCATTTCATAATTCAACTCTGACAGACATTACCTCCGGGCATAGGCTTATATAGATAACGAGCCAGAAGTCCTAATTGGCTTATTTCAGCTAAAGACCCAACGAAAACAATAATTATTACTTAATTAAATAAGAAATTACAAATAAGTCTCTATCATTACATGGAGGTCCTAAAACTAAAACGATTGCATAACTAAACCTTAAAACATGAAAATATAACAAAAGAACTAATTAGCCTAATATCCTATGTTGCGCTCAGATTGGGAAGTGGGACTTGTCCTGCATCAAGTTTTCGGTCTGGATTTTATTAAGTTGAGTCATTTTATGGCTGAAATGGGTCTCATTTGACCCAAATCGTGTCAAATTAGGGTAAATTAGGTCTCATTTGCGGAAAATGTGCCTAATTTGGAGGAAATAGGTCTAATTTGGCAGAATTAGGTCTGATTTGGCCATTTGGGCCTTTCTTAGATCAATATAGTGAAAAGTAGGGGTAGTTAGGTTTGATTAGGGCATGCTATTCAATATAAGGTTTGATTTTAGGCCAAATTGAGTCAAATTTTAGCATATTATGTCTGATTAGGGGAAAACAAGTCTAGTTTTGGGGAAATGTCTCGATTAGGTCAACATAGGAAAAATTTGGGGAAGTTGGGTATGATTGAGTCATAATATGCAAAATTAGGTTTTGATTTAGGCCAAATCATGTCAAATTTGGGGAAATTAGGTCTAAACTGGGGAAAACAAGTATGAGTTGGGAAAATAATTCTAACTTGCGACAATTAGGCCTGAGTTAGGCAAATTTGGTCTCAGTTAGGTCAATATAGGAAAAAATTAGGGAAATTGGGTTTAATTATGTCGTGTTATACAACATTAGTTCTAGTTTAGGCCAAATTAGGGCAAACTAGGTCAAATTAGATCAAATTTGGATCAAATGAGTTCAAATCAGGGCCAATCAGTTCTATTTTAGGCCATGTCATGTGGATTAACCCAAAGTTTATGTAAAAATATGTAATAATGCCATTATTTAATATTTACATATCTAAAATTATGAAAGTAAATATCAAAAAACCAGCATTGTTTATAAAAAAGCAACACTTCTAGAAACACCTGGGCACCCACCTAGGCGGCGCCCCCTAAGAAACGTCGAGCCTCTATATTCGATATTAAGATATAATTCCTCATTTTATTAGTGCTAACTCGATAATAGAATCTCTCTAAAAGTAATTCTAATTCACAAGGATGCATGATTTATTGTCTCATAAGTTTCACGATGTACCATCAGACATAATAAGTTGTTGTATTTTACAACATGAAGTTTCATTCTTTAAAACTTTTCTAGTAGAATGAAATTCTAAATTCTAAATGTTTCATTCAAATGATTTTAATGTATGGACAAACTTCATAGTACATATCCTCAACAACAATGTGTACATTTTAATTTACTAATTAAATCAGCTTTATTCCGTGCACTCTTCTGATCAATAGATGTCAGTTCATGGCTTTTTTTTTTCCTATGCACTTGAATAGAGGAGGTCTTTTAACCAAGTTTAATATAAGTATTCTCATCTACCAACACATGGAAACATTATTTCTGGTTATATTGGACACAGAATATCGTGCAAAACATAAAACTTAATGCTGTTTGTGTTGATCCATATGCTTCTTGTAACAGGGTGCAAACTATTTTGAGATTGACTTGGACATCCATCGATTTAGCTACTTAGCTCGTAAGGGGCTAGAATCCTTACGGGAGCGGCTGAAAAATGGAGTTCTTGATGTTGGTCTAACTATCCAGGTAATTTAACAGATTTGATCATTTCTTAGTGTCATTTCAATCATTGCTATAACGTACAGTTGATTTTGATTCTTAAAATAAATGATAAAGTTCAAAATTTAGTGAACAGGCAATTGTTGTTTAAAGGAACATGTTGATGATTGTAATGATTACTCATTGTTTAGTTTTCGAGTCATGAAGCCATTTACTTCTTTACCATTTACAAGAAATTCCAATCACTGTCACAAAAAATATTTGGAGACAATAGCTCTTATGTACATTATTGGAACATTACCTATTATACAACTTGTATGAATCAATAAATTCATATTGTTTATAACGTCTGATAATATTCAATAATGACACGGCCCCTTCTAAGTTTTAAACTCAAGAACTGCACAGAATTTTTACTAAAACAGACGTAGAGCTTGAATGTTCTGTCCAACCATTTTTAATCTATAATCAAACCGGCGGCATCCAATGATGAAAATACTTGTCCAACATCTGGTGCTTTAACATCAGAGTTTTTGTTCCAGTCAAGAAAATTTTGATGAAAGATGACACTGTATCATTACTGATTTTGCTGACTACATAACTAGGGATGGGTGATTATCCCTCATTACATAGAAAAGAAAAGATATCAGGTTCTGATGAACTAGGTTTGCAAACATCATCGGCCATCACTGCTCCACTAATTAAACATGTGAATTATGAAGTAGGATTAAGACCTGTCTTGAGCTTTTTCTGGTATGCAAAAAAAGGAATCAGATTCCTTAATCTTGGGAAGTAGCCTGAATCTCTTGTATTTCTAATTAACCATGCTAATAGCAGGTGGTAGATTATTTGATCAGATGATGATGATAAAATTCTCCATGTCCATATAATTTAGAGTCGCCTTCTTAGATTTGACTTCTACTTATCATTTTCCATTTACAAATACTTCAGTTTAGAATATCATGTATTGTGGATATTAAAAGAGCTTCCAGTTAATTTGCAAACATCAAGATTTTACAGGGAAACTAGGACTAATATTGAGTCTGAACAGCATGTTTGAGACTGACTTTAGCTTGTTGCATGTACATAAACTTTAAAGTTTCCTCTGGGTGATTAATTGCAGGCACAAAAACAGGAGGAGTTGCCGGAACAAGTCCTCTGCTGCTTGAGACTAAACAAGATAGATTTAGTCAATCATGGTCAGATACCCACAATTGTAACCTCCAAACAAGATTGATTTGGCACGAAGAAAAGAGAACTCGTGCCTACATGTGTAAAGGGAATGTTATGATTTTCTTAAGACTGCATTGCAATAACCCAACCATGCTACTTTTTGGGAGTGGTGACTTTGTCCTTACAGAGTCATTTCAACTTTTGCTACTGTACAAAATCATTTTCAGTTTTGATTAAGTTCATAATTGTAAAATTCCTCCTTCATCCTATTACAAAGACAGAAGAGAAGTGGACTTTACTGTACTTTTTCAACTCACATACAAGATAAGCCCCATCATTAGATTTGTGTATTACAAAAAATCATAATAGGAAAGTCAGCTATAATTTTCAGTTATGTAAGGTCTAAAATGACAAACTGCATGACATACTCAAAAAGCACATATTTGTAGTGAATTACACATCCCATTTTAGAGGGTATCGAACTTTTCGGTGAAGTCACATTCTCTTTAACATGGATGAGATAAAAGAAGACGAATCAAAAGCATGTGTCACTACTATAATTCTTTAACCATGAGCTGAGTTAAACTGCAACTTTCCCCAATTTGAGAGAAGTTACTCTAAGCAAAGTGTATCTTTAAAATGAATATAATAACATTAACAGTATTCATATTTTAAATAGAAACTACATATATATTGGACAATGTGAAAACATACGATCTCGTATTTCTTCCGAAGAATTTCAAATCACTCCACCAGTTCCACACGTATCTGCACAAGAACATAGCATTGGTCACTTGCCTATTTGAGCCTAATCCATATATACTAGTTGTGCATGAAGTTGTTGAAGACTATCATGAAAATCTTGCATTGAGATTGAGATCAATCATAGTAGAAATCATCACCAATGGCAGTACATTCACAGCGAGAGACATCAAAACAGAAAACCCTTGAACATCATATCTTTCACTTTATAATCCACTCGAGGGGTGAAATCCCAGTGGTCCCAGCATAACTGCGTTGAAACTAAAGAGTAGCTCGAGAATGGACAGCAACACTATGCATTTGTTGATTTGAGTTTACTCCACGCAATGTGTTTTTTCATGTTAGCTAAGCTTTAAAAAGCGTGAAGCAGGAAGCGAGTAGCCAGACTCTCAAGGCGTGAAGTGGCCAATTAAGCAAGCTGCAAGCACTTTTTGAAAATTGAAACAATTACATATCGACAATTCAGCAATATTGCATAACTAATATATGGAACAAACACTCAATAACCAAGCAATGTGAAGAATATTGATTAGATTAGTGTATCTAAAAGTATACATGTAAACATCAGTACTTACTATTACTCCACAGACTTATATTATAAAAGCACATGCAATACCCAAACAACAGCTCACTATTTATTATATCAGATTAGGATCACCATTAACAGATTATAGAAGTCAATTAATATAAATTTTGTACATGTACATCTATAATATAGCCATATATGATACAACAGTATACATATTATGGCTTAGATGATTTACGTAGTACTCTTATAATACTTTGTGATACTTCAAAGTACTTTCAAGTTACTAACAAAATATTGTTCTATGGTGAAAACAGTATAGGCCTTATGAGTTATTATAAATCGACTATAAAGCAATAGTAGATAGTGGATGACAAACATTACAACACCAATACACAAATTTAGTGTGATGGATCTATGGGCTCAAGAGGAGGGGTGAATTGAGCTATTAAAAATTTAAACCAGACTTGTTAGACCTTGAATTTATATTGTAAGTTAAGTACACAAAGTAAAATAAGCAAGGGAGAGAGAGATTCAACAAACCACAAGCATGAACAAGTATTTATAGTGGTTCGGTCGTAGCTCCATTACCTAGAGAGGTCAACCTCTAGGATTTGCAAAACTTGAGTATCACCTTGTATTCCACCACAAGAGTTATACCAAATGACCACTCTTTTCATATGAATAGTAGCTAGCTTCCTTTTTCTGGGAAAAGGGAACCAACAACCTAACAAGGGTCTTATCCATCCTTACCAAGGGTCTTCTGTCCAAGAGCCTTCCTTTACCAAGGAAGTGCTTTAACCACCAAACAATGACTTCTCTAGAAGTGGTCCGCTTGCCCTCTATAGAAGAGAAAAGTCTTTTATTGATGCGTCAAAAACAAATACAATGCTCTCTCTTTTATAGGATACAAGAGCAAGTCAGAAAATAGAACTAGGCAATATGGGATAAAAGAAAAGGTAGAGATAAAACAAGTCTAAAGCCCATAGCAAAACACATAACATAGCATAACGCATAACACAACACATACCATAGCATAACGCAATAAAACATATATACTAATACTCCCCCTCAAGCTGGAGCATAGATATCAATCATGCCCAGCTTGTCCACCACGGTAGTGAATTTGGCCTTGGGAAGAAACTTTGTGAAGATATTTGCAACTTGATCAGAAGTGTGAGTATATGGAGTAGAGATATTGCCAGATAAGACAGCTTCTCGAACGAAATGGCAATCGACCTCAATATGTTTGGTGCGATCATGAACCATTGGATTGTTGGCAATGAATATAGCAACCTTATTATGACAATACATAGGTACATGATTAGGGTCAAAAATGTCAAACTCCTTCAGAAGACCATGGACCCACAACAGTTCACAAGTGGTATGAGCCATAGCTCTATACTCATCTTCAGCACTAGAGCGGGCAACTACAGTCTGTTTCTTGTTGCGCCAAGTAACAAGATTACCTCCTACAAAGGTATAGTAACCAAATGTAGATTTACGATCTATCATGTTTCCTGCATAATTAGAATCAGAATATCCTGTAATTTTACAATGCCCATGTCTTCTGTAGAATAATCCTTTTCCTGGAGAGTTTTTTAGATATTTCAGAATATGACACAGCATCCCAATGGCATTGCTTGGGTTTGTCCAGACATCTACTGACTAATCCAGTTGTAGAAGATATATCAGCCCTTGTAACAGTCAGATATATAAGTTTACCAACTAATCTACGATATTGTTGGTTATCAGGATATGGAGGAGAAGAGACATCATCCCAGTTAGTATTAGGATCTAAGGGAGTACCAGTAGGTTTTGCTCCAAGCATACCTGTTTCCGCCAAGAGATCCATAACATATTTCCTATGTGATAAACAGATTCCTGAAGAGGAGCAGGAAACTTCAATCCCCAAAAAGTATCTCAATTTTCCCAGGTCTTTAGTAATGAAGTGTTTTTCCTGGTATTCTTTAGTAGCTTGGATGTCTGCTTAATCACTCCCAGATAAGATGATATCATCAACATAGACAACAAAACTACAAGGCCAGAGGAAGTTTTCTTAATAAACACAGAGCGATCAGAATGAGAGCGGTGGAAGCTAAATTTATGAAAGATATGACTTAATTTATCAAACCAGGCATGGGGACTCTATTTCAATCCATAGATAGCTTTGTGTAACCTGCAGACTTTAGAACACTCCCCCTAAGCAACAAATCCCCTAAGCTTGCTCATGCAGGGCACCATATAAGAAGGCATTTTTGACATCCAATTGGAACAGGGGGCAATCACAGTTTATAGCCACAGAGTGAAAACACGGACAGAATTTAAACGTGCAACATGAGAGAAAGTCTCAAAATAATCAACTCCATACATTTGGGAAAGCCTTTGGCGACAAGACGAACCTTCAATCTTTCAATTGTTCCATCTGGTTGATACTTTATGGTAAAGATCGAGCGATGTCCTATAGGAGAGCAACTAGCAGGAGCATCAACTAAGTCCCACGTATGCAGATTAGTAAGGGCCTGCATTTCAGTCTCCATAGCCTGGCGCCATGCAGGATGATGTAAATCCTGAGCAGCATTCTTGGGAATAGAGACAGCTGATAAAGAGGTACAATTGGCAAAGCTAGTGCCCAGATTAGAAGTAGAATAAAAATTTCCAACAGGATGTAGTGTGCAAGACATGGTTCCTTTACGTAGCCCAATCGGAATATCCAAATCAGAAAATACCTGAGATTGAGGGGGATGTGCCATCGAGGATGCACGAATTGGTGTAGGAGGGGCCATGGAGGGAGGTGTAGCTTTTGGTCTTCATTGGTACACTTTCAGAGGACCAGCGAATTAAAAAGCGCTTCAGGCAACCGCTTAAGTGGCCAGGACGCTCAACTGCATAATCCAGCCCCTAATCGCCCGCTTAACAGGTTTGAAGAAAATCGCCCGCTTTTTGCCCGCTTTTTTTTAAAACACTACTGGAAGCATGTAACATTCATTTTCTTGTTGCTTTCAATAATTACTGATTGGTACTACTGGTTAGTATCTGCAATTACTGATCTGCTTGCTGATTTTAGTGATTAGAAATATTGATTAGTAGTAAAGTATTGATGAATACCTAGTTAATTACTGATTTACTGATTAGATATGTATAGAAGTTCCTTAGAAATATATTTTTTATATACACATACATGTAATTTTGTATAAAAATATATAAATTTAGACACCCGCTTTTTCAAAAATCACCCGTTTAATCGCCCGCTTAATCGTCTGCCTACCGCTTAATCGGTTACAGAGTGATGTCTGCACGCCTCCCGCTTCCCGCTTTCTGATACCTTACGGAGGACAGAGTAGATCCTGCTGCAGAGTAGAATGGCATATGCTCAAAGAAGACCACATCAACACTGACATATCATTTCTTTGTAGAGGGATCATAGCATTTGTACCCTTTCTAAATCCGAGAGTAGCCCAAGAAAACACACTTTGTAGATCGTGGATCAAGTTTAGTTAAACCAGGACGTAACTTCTTGATATAAAAGTGCTTCCAAACATCTGAGGCACAGCAAAAAGTGGGGCATCAGGGTACAAGATTTGATACGGCACTTGATTGCCAAGAACAGAGGAGGACATGTGGTATTGAGATAACAAGCAGTAAAGATAGCTTCAGGCCAAAAGTTTTGGGTACATTATACTGAAAAAGAAGGGTGTGGGCAACTTCTAGAAGATGACGATTCTTGAGATCAGCAACCCCATTTTATTGGGGGTATATGCACAGGAAGTTTGATGAATAGTACCCAACTTGCAACAAAATTGGCTCATAGCGGATTGCACAAACTCTAAGGCATTATCAGTGCGAAAAACCTTAATGGGTTTGTCAAACTGAGTACGGATTTCAGTAAAGAAGGTGGTTGTCATATCTAGCATGTGAGATCGGTCTTTCGTTAAAAATAGTCATGCAGTTCTAGAAAAAAGTCAATAAATCTCATAAAGTGTTGAAATCCAGATGTACTCGGAACAGAACATGGGCCCCAAACATCAGCATGAACAATATTAAAAGGTTGTTTTAAACCAATTTAGGGTTTTTTTTTAAACTGACGAGTTTGTTTGCCCAAGAGCAAGTTTTACAATGAAAAACATAATCTAAAATAGCAGGAATTAGATGCTTCAATTTTGCAATACATGGATGTCCTAGTCGATATGTCATTGGAGGCTTGTCACAGGCGCAGTCAGCAAAGCAGTAGTCTTTGGGGTATCCAAGTAGTATAATTTGTATGGTCTCTCATGGCCGAACCAATCCTCATCCTCGTGCAGAGATCCTGAAATACACAACCATCCGGGTCAAAAGTAATAGAGCACCGAAGGCTCTTCACAATTCTACTAACAGATAACAAATTCAACGAAAATTTGGGAACATAAGAGCTAAGCGCAATAAGAGATTTCCACGAGTACAGATGTTCCCTATACCAGAAATAGGAGTCTGAGAGCCATCAGCACGAGTAACAGTTGGAACAGCAGAAATTGTATGGAGTTCAGAAAAAAAAGTGCAGAATTGCCAGAAATATGGGAGGTGGTGTCAAAATCAATTACCCATTTACTTTTACCATAAGATGCAGATGAGGCAACCAGATCAAAACCTCCATCAGCAGAGGCATCAGCAGTGGAGGAGTTGATCCGGGACTGAAGCAGCTTTTCGAACTCAGAACGAATCCACTCAGCAGATGGTTGAGATGGTGGATGGTGCAGAATCACGTTGATCAGTAGTCACCAGATTGGCCCATGCAGGCTTCCCATGCTTGATCCAACAAAGATCTTCTGTATGGATTGTGCGTTTACAAAAATGATAGTAGTGTTGTTCAAAAGAGGATGGTCAGGACCAGATGAAGAAGAACCACAACTAGGCCAGGCAGTAGAGTGACCACGACCATGACCTCGGCCACAGGAAGAGTCTCCTGAGCGGACAGTTAGAGCAGCAGCATCGAAGTGGTCAGGTGACAAAGAAGACACAGACGAGAGCCATTAGAACCTTTTCGGGACATCACGTAGGGTAGCAACAGATCGATGGAGAGAATCTAATATACCACTCCAAAGAATGAGTGGGGCAAGCCAGAAAGGAATTGCACTAGTTGAAGTTTATTACACTGATGTTGTATTTCAGTGATATCAGCAGAGAGGGGGTGATATACCTCAAACGCGTCCTAGAGAGCGCAGCATTGATTATAGTAATCTTCCACAAGTTCAGTAGTAGAATACTCCTTTTTAGCCAGGTATTTGAAAATTTCAAACACTTTCTTTGGGTTTTGCTAATGAAAGTAAACATGTGAGAGTTGGTACCACATGGCTTTCGCAGTCCGCATTCGAAGAAGCGACGACTGATTTTGGGCTCAGCACTGTTGACCATCCTAGTCACGACGTCGGAGTCCTCCTTAGTCTGCAGATCGTAGACTTGTTTAGTCTTATCATCGGCGTTATCAGCAGGTTTGGCAGGAGCATCAAAAGTAAGATGTGAGTAACGGTCCTGAGCTTTGACATAGAGTTCGAAGGCCGCAGACCAAGTGTGATAGTTGGAGCCATCCAACTTCACAGTAGTGAATTAGTGATGCACTGCGTCCGAAGCAGCTCAGCGGATGCCATTAGAAACATATGTCGGATGACTGATACGTCGGCAAGAAGCAGTAGTAGGAAAACAAAGGACCCAACTCAGGGGCAGCAGCAGTAGTCAACAGGCAGCAACAGAACTAGTAACCCAACACATGGGTAGAATTAGATCTAGATCCGAAGAAACACGCAACGGGGCAGAAGGCAGTAGTAGTAGCAGTAGATCTGGATCATCAGATCTAAGGAACCCGCATAGGGGCAGAGGAGAAGAAAAAGACCTATGCCACGATGGGGAGAGAGTTACTCCACCACAAGGAGTAGGCAGACAGGAAAGGTAGCCCTTTTTGGATCTTCAACATGCTATGTTTAGAAAGTATCGGGACACACGGAGGAAAGGAGAGGGATGGAGGAGCTAGTGGTGTTGAGGGAAGGAGCAGAGGGAGGGACAGCAAGTATGGAGGAGGTAGGAGAGTAGGGAGGAGGGTGGGTGGCGGTCAGTAAGGGGGGAAGGGCAACAAGGTAGATGGGGGGGTGTCGGCGGTAGGGTGGGCGGGTGAGGGGGGAGAGGAGGGTGGTTGTCGGTGGGGTCGGGCAGCAAGGGGGAGGGTGTTGGCGGGCGCCGACGACACAAAGGGGGCGACGGAGGTGAGAGAGAATAGGGAAGCATTAGGGTGGATCGTAGCCGTCTGATACCATATAAAAGAGAAAAGTCTTTTATTGATGTGTCAAAAACAAATACAATGCTCTCCTTTATAGGATAAGAGAGTAAGTCAGAAAACAGAACTAGGCAATATTGGATAAAAGAAAAGCTAGAGACAAGACAAGTTTAAAGCCCATAACAAAACACAACATAGCATAACGCATAACACAACACATAACATAGCATAACACAATAAAGAATATATACTAATACCCTCCAACTCCTCTTTGTCAAGAGACCGTTGTTTGCCAAGCGGTGCCTTTCTTTGCCAACGGCCGCCTGCCCTTTAACCTCTCTAAGCCAAGAGAGAGAAGCAATCTTCAGCGGTGAAAGAGATTGGGAGATAGAGAATCGGAGACTCACAATATATACAAGATAGGGTTGGCTCTCTTACAAAAGATTTCCTACTCTAGGAAGATATGCAAGTTTAAGCACAATAGGAATCTTTGGGACTCTTTGAGGCAAATTTCTCACCTATAGTAAGGACCTCTAGGGTCACTTGTGAAGCTCCCATATAGGTCCTATTTATAGTTGAGGGTGCCTACCAAGGAATAAGGTGACCGATACCGACGCTGTTTCGACAGCTTGGAAATAGGTATTTACCGGTATACCGACGGAAATACCGACAGATGCAATCCTGGCCGTATCGACGCCAAAATGAACGAATTAATTCATGAAATTTTACAGGCGTAATCTCTACACCTAAATGCATCATTTTATGCAATAAAATTCTATATTAAGTGTGGGGGGTCCATTATGTGGGAGGTAAGGAACCTGTCCTGTTTCGTTGGGATTTTGATGAAGGATTTCGATGACAAAACGTAGGAATTCAGATATGAAATTTTACTAGCACAATCCACAAACTTAAATATACACAATTATGCAACAATATACAATTTACAACATATCAATAACATATTTACTTACCAACTCACATCAGTTGTATGTTGAGTGGCGCGCAGGTTGTCCATACTGTAAGGAGTTGATACTATTGAGATATTCCGCCCATGACATGTGCATCCTATAAAGTTGGTTGTATGTAGTCACATGCTCCTCATAGACAGTATCGTTGACAAATTGCATCATCCCAATCTTAGGAAAATGTTGTTCTAAATCTCTGAGATATTGTGCCTTTCTTGGAGATGTAGGTCGAGGAGCTCGAGTGAGTGGACGTTCACTTCCTTGAGGAATATGTTGAATAGCTACAGGCACAGCCATAGGAAGTATTAGGACTGGAGAAACAAGAAGAACTGAATGACCACCACTCCATGTTTGCCCACCATCCTCAGAAAATGCAAGGGAGTTGTACTGATAGCTTCCATGTGGGCCTGAGACATTTGCTGCATAGGTATATCCAACATGATGTTCTACTTCTGGTTGTGGCGGTGGTGGTGGCTGATTTTGATATCCAGAATACCCATATTGAGAGTGAGATGGGTATGGTTGTGCATGTGTTTGCCCAAATAGCATATCGCCAAATCCCAATGTTGAATCATGTTGAGATTGAGAATCAGAAGTTGAAATACTCATGCTGCCAAATGAATCAGCAATATTAGAATAATAATCATTGTTGTAGCCGTAGGTGCCTGTAGCCTGAGGTGGTGCAGCACCACTATAGTCTTTGCCGGTTCAAGTTTTCCTCCTTTGAAAAGTTTTATCACGCATGGGATATTCTTTTTCTGCTGGAGGAGGTGCAGCTGCCGTAACATAAGGACGATCATCATACTGAGAATCAACAGTAGGAGGATATTCAGGAGAGCGCTCACCGCCGCCACCATCTTTGCCACCATCATTATCGGATTTTGATTTTGACCCAGATGTACTTTTTGAAGGAGAATTTGTGCTACCCAACTCTTCTTCTACTGCTCTATTGATCTCCATATCAACATTTTGATGCTCAGGCTCAGGCTCAAGTCTTTCAGGTGGAGTTTGGTCAACATTAGTATCAGAATATCCTTCAAATTGCTCTTCTATGTATGGATATGAATGACCATCTAGATTATCAAGAATGGGACGACCTATCTCATTCATCCATTCCTCTAAAGGATCTTCCGAATCATCAGCTTCTTTTATGCCTCTACGCCTGGATGGGTTGAATGTGTATGCAGTGTCAATGGGATCGTGGACGACAGCAAAATCCACTTCTTTGTAGTTGGCATCTCGTATTGCTCTAGCCCTCAACCGCATGTTGTAGTGAACATATACCAGATCTCTTAGCCTGTCTGCCCCCAACTTGTTCCTTCTCTTTGAGTGAATTAAATTGAAAGTGCTCCAATTTCTTTCACAACCTCCTGCACATGTTGTTTGAGAAAGAATACGAACAGCCACTTTTCTTAGATGGGGGGCACCTGTTCCATTCCAAACCCACCACTCACAAGGATCACCCTGATCACGGTCGGCAACTGCATTTGGATGACCAAAACAACCGAGGCCTTCACGAAACTGTCGCAACTACAAAAATATTTAAGAAGTTCAAACTTCAGAATCAAATGATGAAACATCAAACAAGAATGAAGATGTTCATGACTTTATGTAAGTTATGTAATATATTTAGTTATATACCTCATCCATCACTATGGTGCGCTCTTCAGCAGAGGTAAAGAATTTGTTAGTTATATCTCTCACAGCAGACATTAGAGTCGCATCTAAGCCCAGTTTTCGCGAGTATTGGAACCTCGGGTTCAGATAGTAAGTTGTCACCAATTTCAAATAAGGAAATAAGATTTAGATTGAGTTAACTTATAGCAAGTTATAGAGTTAGAAACTTAGAACATAAATCTGAATTTAGAAGAAATAAATTATATACCTACTTTATGCAGTGGATGCAAAAGCATATTTGTCCAACGCTTGTCTACAATTGACAAGTATTGTGAATGGGACCTAGGAGTTGCTTGTTTAATACCTTCCACCATTACATGCATTGCATCATACAAGTAAGGCATTGTTGCGGCTTTGTCACCATCTACCAGCCTCAACACTTTGACAACAGGTTCCATTATCCGCGGCACCTTTGTAACCTTATCCCAGAAAGCCCGACTGGCAATTAGTTCAATCCTTCTGCCAACCGGGGTGTTGTGCTCCTTCATGGAGGTCCACTCCACACCATTGAAGAGCCTCCTAAGTCCATCTTTTTTGGACTTTAATGAATTCAAGGCCAAGTAATTCGTTGCAAATCTAGTCACCCCTGGTCTAACTAGATCACCTCTACAGTACTCAGATCGCCTCATAGCATTTAACAAGAAGGAATGGTTGTAGATGAAACCCGTGATCAACCTACCATCAATTGTCACACTTTTGATGTAATCAATTGTGGCCATATCTTTGAGAATTAGATCTATGCAATGGGCAGCACATGGTGTCCAGTAGACCGGATATTTCTTCGTTGTACTTTCACCGGCCTTCTTGAAGTTAGAGCCATTGTCAGTCATTATTTGCACTACATTCCCAACCCCTACCTACTTGATGTATTTCTTCATTAAATTCTTGATGTAACTGTAATTCCTGACTGCACCAGAAGCATCAACAGAGTCTAGAAAAACAGTAGATCCACGACAATGTACAAGAAAGTTAATAATTTGCTTTCTATTTCCAGATGTCCACCCATCGCACATGAGTGTGACGCCATGCTCAGACCACAATTGTTTCTGGCTTTCAATCCATACCTGTAGATCTTTCTTCTCTTGGGGAAGATACTTGTTCATCAACTCATATGCAGTGGGGGCTTTGATACCCCTACCCGACTCCCCTATGACATCCACCATGTGTTGTAGATATGGTTCGGTTACAACGTGCGGGTATACCATGAGCAAAGAAGAACTTACCCACTGCCTTGCCCACATTCTCTTTCGCACCAGTAAACATTGCTTTTAGGGTTTTTTGCCTAGCATCAGGCTTCCTAACCCCTGGCTCATCAAAATGCTTCAATCGTGCACTAACAAAACGGAAGAGTGTATCAATGGTGCCTTTCTTTCTTTTATGTTGAGCATGTTGATCTTCATCATCGTCATCTAAGTCAACAACAGGGACATGTGCAGCCCCACTGCCTCCACCTGCACCAGATGGTCCATATCTCTTCATAAGCCGAGCTGCCTCCTCCCTATCCCACTCACTTTTACGGGAGTCTCTGAGAGCACGCCTATACATATGACGTGTATAAGTAGTATCACACCCTGGAGGATATGCAATATCATCATCTGATTCAGCAGAAGAACTTGTGGCCCAAACATCAAAGAGTGTATCTGTGTAAGCCTTTTCAACCTACTTCAACTTTTGTTGTTTTTGCCTCTTTGCACACATCAGTTTCTTGAAGTCATCCCTAACACTTGGAGGGCACTTCTGGCACATTGCCACATTCTTGTCACCACCAGTAATGTGACGCTTGAATCTAGTAATTCCCCCACCACCAAGTGTTTTCTTACAGTAGTTGCAGACAATCTTTGCCCTATTCCCAAACCCAGGTACAGGCTTGCAGTGACTCCATGCAAAATCCACATCCTTTGATGCAGCATGACCAGCAGCACCCTCAGCGTCACTTGAAGACGAAGAAGACATCTTCTTAAAACTCAAAAGTCAGCACTGAAAAAGACAAAGACAAACAAGCAAAGCAAATGATATTAGTAACTTAGCATTTAATAAAAAAGTACTAGTAAGAAATGTATATTGTCCTATTAACTATTAAGTCTATTCTCTATTGACAATACTAATATCAAATAAAAATAAGCCATGAAGTGAAGAAAATCAATTTCTTTTATGTAATGTAGAATCAAAATCGATATTTTATAATGTATGATACTTGTTTGTAATTATAGAATCAAACACAAGATTTTTTAAGATTTTTTTTAAGATAATTTTTTTAAAATATAAATTGTCTGAAATTATTTTTAAAATTATAAAACATGATATTTACTAATTAAAAAGACAAGTGATATGCTTTCCACATGCTAGTTTCATCTTATACAACATTAACACACACAATTCTAAAGAAAAAACTAAAAAAAAACGTTTTTTTTTTATTTTCAGCATTTTTAATAAACAAAAAATACAAATTATTTAGATATTTTGGGTATATTTTTGTTTATATATGTTCGTGTTAGTCTTTGATAGAACTTCTTCTACTAAACCTAAATTAAATACCTATTATTAATGGTACTAATTGTATTATTACTATTAATTAGTGAAATTACATGTTAATGTTAATATTAGTGAGCTAATTAGGAAAATCTAGTGATAAATCAATAGATCTATATAATATAATCATAGATCTAGTGATAAATAGCATGAATCATAAGTATTTTGGAGTAGATCTAGGATTTTGGGGGTATTTGGTGATTTTTTTAGGTGAGAATAGAATTATAAGAAGGGAAGAGAGAGGGGATAGGTTGGAAATGATGGGAAATGCAAGAAATTAAGTAAACATACCTTAATTAGGGCTGATTTGAGCTCCAATCTCAAAAATCGCCCAAAATCCCCAAGGTTCTCCTCTTCAAACAGCAGCAGCAGAACGAGACTCGCAAATGTCGGTATCTCGGGCGGGGTATACCGCCCATGCCGCCATGTACCGGTGCTTAAGTGGTGCATTTTGCACCGGTACCCTCGATATTTGGCGGTATTGGCGGTAAACCCACTGGTATGCCGATATATGCGATCCTAACGGCAGAATTGTGTGTAACTGTACCGGTACCCGTCAGTATCGGTATTTCGAGCGGTATACCGCCGATACCAACAAAATCTCATCCCTTAGTGCCTACTAGTCGTAGTACTGAAAAATAAAATAAAAAGATATTAATTTGTATCTTAGACAAATTCATATTCCTACATATAGGAAAAGGGGACACTTACAAACTTGTGACTCAAGCATATTTGTGACTCAAGCATATTTGGGACTCAAGACATACTTATGGGCTAAGACACTTAGGCCATTTAAATCATCATCATCATCTAAGACTCAATTTCCACAATGTTGGGGTCGGCTACATGGATCCTTCTTTTCCAATTAGCTCTATTATGGGTCATACTCTAGTCAAAGATATAAAGATTCAAATTCTCGCTTTATAAGCTCTTCCCAAGTTAGGTCTGACTTTGCTTCTTTTCATTGTTCTTAACTCAATAACTTAGGCTCATTTAAATAATAACTAAATTATGAATAACGTCTAACACTCTCCCTCAAGTTGAAGTTTGGGAGAATCCCAAGTCGCTTGCAAATACATAGACTAGAATAAAAAGATAAGACCACACCCATAGTCCCATTCAATATTACAATCAAACACTCAAATAGTCCAACACTCCCCCTTGAATATATAAACAACATATTTTTAATTAATCTTTGAGCAACAAATGAGGGAACAAGTGTAACATTAGTAGAAACAGTCAACTTTCCAACGCTCCCTCCCTTTAAGAAGATAACTCTAAGTCGATCACAAGCAAGCTATAGGGGCTTCTTGATAAAAAAAATTGACATCTAGATCATATAGCAGTAAGTCAGAGCAAGTGGCATCATCTCATTCGCTAATGTCGTTGAGTAGTCTAGAGAGGGTTGGGTCACGAATGGTAGTCGGCGTGCAAAAATACAAACAAGCCAGAAAGTGTTGGAGTACAGGAAAAGTAGTAGTCAACATGCACAAGCATGAAGAAGAAAGTGATTACTAGCTACTTAGCTGGAATGAAAGTCGCTAGAATCGTCGAGTAGTCCAGAGAGTGTTGGGTCACAAGTAGGTCAAGAAAGTATTGTGTCACAAGTAGTGTAGTAGTCAACATGCACAAGCACGTAAAAGAGAGAGAATAGAGATGGCATAGCCGGAATGAACAACCTCTAGCGCAAATCAGTAGCTAGCAAGTAATTTCAAGATGAAAAGTAGCAACATCAGAGAATTCTTCCTTTCTTCGTTCATCATCTCCTCTCTACTATCTCATCTTTTCCTTTATTCTCCCCCTCACGCCAACCACATAGAATTAGTGAGTGGTTAGAGTGGAGAGACAGAAACTATAGTAGAAGAAATGGACATATAGAAAAATATGTGTTGGGTAGCTGCTAGGCTGAGTCAGTTCGGTTAAGATATAGCTTGGTATACATGAGGAAAAATAGATGGATTGAAGGAGATAAAATATATGTGGGGGCTGGAAGAGGGTGGGCACTAAAGAATGAAAAATCACTAGAAATAGTAGATATACGTTGATGTTAAAAATAGAAAAGGGTCACACCGTGTATAGAAGTCCTCTTCCATGTGATAGTTGTGGAAATCGATATGAGTGGGGAAGATCCCCTTACGTGTAGGTTTTCTTATTGCTTGACAGAAAAGTGGCAGCCACCCTTTCCTATAAATAGAAGGGAGGAAGCATACAGACATAGACCAAACCCTAATGGGCCAAGGACAGACTTGGGCCCATATTGCATATAGACTAAATGACTTAAGTAAATAGACAAAACACTTAAGTAAATAGACACTCTAATACTTCCCCCTCAAGCTAGAGCTTGGGAGAATCCCAAGTCAGCTTGCAAACAGACAGACAAACTACACAGAATAAAAAGATAACTAAACCCATACAAAAATTTCTCCCCCTCAACATTACATTAAAACACTCAAGCACTCAAAGACTCCCCCTCAAGTAGATACTTCATAGCAGCAGATACCTTGGCAGGCATGGATGCTTCTTGATCATCATAGTGGCATCTGGAGCAAAAGAACGAATAGTGGATAGGTACAAAGTCTTCATCACAGTAATCGTCGTAGTAGCCAGAGAGTGTTGGATCACAAGTCCTAGAGAGTGCTAGGTCATAAGAAGCAGCAACAGTTAACGTGCAAACATAGCACAAACGAACAGAGAGTCAACATGCAAAAAGCATGGACAAGCCAGAGAGTGCTGGCACACAGGAGCAAAAGTTGACAACGTCGGCGGATAGCAGACCAGTGTACAAAGTAGCAAGCAAATAAATAGCTCCAATATGCAATGTAGACAAAGCTCCATGTAAAATCCATCAACAAAAAGTCTTCATCATCTTCCCTCTTCATAAAGTATCCATCACAGTATTAGGCGTCAAAGTCCAGAGCAGATAGTGAAAAAGCACACAGCAATAAATAAAATGTGCTAATTATAGCACAAGTAGCAACAATGACGTCCCAATATGTAACTTCATTGTAACAGTCGAGGTAGATGATGAATGAGCAATAATAGCAACAGAAATCTCCATATAGCAGCAAAAATCTCCATATAGCAGCAACACAATCATGAACAAGCCACATAATAAAAGAAGGATCCACATAGAAGCAAAAGGAATACCATATAGTAGCAGAAGGATCCATATATCAGTAGTAACAAGTGGCATGAAGATGCATGTAGCAGCATAATTAATTTCTTCATCTTCCTTCATCTCTCCTCCATCTCATCTCTCCCTCTACTCTTCATCCTCTATTCTCCTCCTCACGCCAACCATGAAAAGAGTCAAGAGAGTGGTTGGCGTGGAGAGTCAAAAACAATGGTAGAGGTAGGGTTATGTAGGCAATATGTAGAGGAGGTAACCAAAAATGCAAGTCAAGGTGCAAAATGACCCGATTAGGTAGATCCGTGTAGAAAAATAAATGGATCTCTCTCCGACCCAAAAAGGGGATTTGTTTAGCCCGTAGGGCAACAAATCCGGGAGTGCGGGGGCGGAGCCCCGCAAAAATTCGATTTGGGAAAAAAATGGATCCGATTAGCACAAATATGTAGCACAAATGGATCCGATTAGAACAAGAAGAACAAAAGGAAGACTACTGAAATGTAAACTTCGGTAGAAAGAGAAGATACACTACCGGAATGTTATTCGGTAGGATGGATAGGTTCAAAAAGGGGGGTGGAACATGTATTGAAGAGGTAGACAAAAGGTTATGTAGGGTTGGAAGACCGGGAGGTGTTAACAAATTATAAAAATGCTGAAATTGGGAAGATAATTGTTGCTGGTAAGAGAAACAAGGAGCACACCATGTATAGATACTTCTGCAATATGATAGAATCATTGTAGCACGTCAAGATGTAGCAACCAGTAGCAGCGGACACGTCGTGTCGTTGAGCGACACGCCATGTTAGTTGACACAGGAAGCAGCAGTAGTAGGCGACACGCCGTGTCGGTGAAGAGACACACCGTGTCTGGTAGACAGTAGCAGCAGTCAGTGCCAGCAGAAGCCAGCGACACGTCGTGTCGTTGAAAGGACACGCTGTGTCAGTTGACAAAAGCTCGGGGCAGAAGCAGGTGACACGTCGTGTCAAAAAGATGACATGTCGTGTCAAAAAGATGACACGTGTTTGAAAGCGACACGCCGTGTCTGAAAGTGACACGCCCTGTCCTAAACCGGTGAACGCAGTCGCGAAGAAGCTGAACACCACCTGCACGCCGTGTCTAGAAGTGACACATCGTGTCGGCGGCAAACAGCAGCAGAAAAAGGCTCCGAAACAACAGCAAAAGTGGGGAGAATCCTTCCAGATCTCCACCAAAGCTGTAGAGGATGATGGATACTCAATATTCGCAAAAACAAAGAGATCTTTTCCTTGATTTAGGATTGGATCTCGCATGGGTGGATGCATGGATGAGCGGCGGCAGCATGCAGGGAGGCAGCATGGAAGTCGGCGGCAACATGGATGGTGGCGAATAGGATAGCCGCGGCTTCATTAGCAAGCAAGGTTGACGAAGGCATGGCGGCCCTTTTAGATCTGAATCCAGCAACTTCATAGGATGATTGTTGTTGTTGATGATGAATATGGAGACGGCTCCAACAAGAGGCAGGGATAGGATGATCCTTGCGGGCAGCCTAGCCATGCCTAGCGGCGGCGGCCGCCCGCAAGGGGAGGCAACTTTCCTTTGTGCTCTCTCTCTCTCTCTCTTAGGGTTTGGGGTGGCTCAGAATCGGCTACTCTGATACCGTGTGGAAATCGATATGAGTGGGGAAGATCCCCTTATGTGTAGGTTTTCTTATTGCTTGATAGAAAAGTGACAGTCACCCTTTCCTATAAATAGGAGAAGGGAGGAAGCATACAGACATAGACCAAACCCTAATGGGCCAAGGACAGACTTGGGCTCATATTACAAATAGACTAAATGACTTAAGTAAATAGACAAAACACTTAAATAGACACTCTTATAATAGTGTAAAGGAAGATGAAGTTGCACACCGAGAGATGGCAATAGTCATTATTTTTCTCATCTCCGGACAGAGATTTGATAGATGAAGAGATGAGTAGAGAGGAGGAGAATAGTGACAACGGCTCTAACAAGGCAAACGGGGGCGGAGTAGAGGGTGGAGGTGTAACAGTGTACGAGGGCAGCGACAACTCCTCTTTGGTGCAACAAGACTGACAATCGATGGTGGTCCTTTAGATATATCAGCAACGTAAAGACATCATTGAAAAAAAATATTATTTTGTGAAAGAAACGCTCAAAAGAGATGATCCTACAATATACAAGGGATAGACAACCTTGTGGGTAGCCAAGAGCTGCAAGGGTGGTGTTTGCCCTGTAAGGGGGCACTCCTCTTTGACTTTTTCTCGTGTGGGTTTCGGGTGCAGGATCGACTATTGTGATACCTTGTGGAGAAATTAAAAAATGCTCATAGTTTTTTTTGTTGTATTAGACAAATCGTTGTTCCTGCATATAGGAAAAAAGGACACTTACAAACTTGTGACTCAAGCATATTTGCGACTCACGCAAGCTTCGCACTCAAGCATGTCTCGGACTCAAGGCTTCCTTATGAGCTAAGACACTTAGGCCCATTTAAATAATAAACTAAATTATTAATAACGTCTAAGAATCTCTCAACTATAGTATAGGGACCTCTTGAGTCACTTGGGAAGTTCCCACAGGTTCTGTTTATGATTGAGAGTTCCTATGAGCCAATAGTTATGATAGGAATGAAATTTAGTTGTTTTAGAGGGAGTTGGTGGGGCTCCAATAGATATATTTCTAATTTTTTTCCCCCTCTAACAGCAAGTTTTCACTTACAAAAAGCTATAGCAATTACACCGTCGGCCGTATTTCCTCAAAACAAACTCGGCAGACGCAGCGGTCTGTTTTGGGTAAAACCAAACACCTCAAAGTGTATTGTAATCCATTTCAATCATTATATGCTTAATCATAAGTCATACAATTATTACAAGTGATTTACAATAAAAATCTAAGGAGAATACGATCGATTCTTTATTATTGATCTTTTGTGCATGTATGACCTGAATTCTCCATTTCTTGGGTTTACAGGTTGGGACATTTGGAGAGTATCTATCCAATCTGAAATCACTCAAGTAGAAGCATTAGACATAATAATTGGAATGGTTTAGTCATCATCATAACATGAGATTAGACTATGAACCCTCCAAATCAACACAATATGGGTGGAAGAGGAACACAATAATGGACAGTTTCTTGTACATATATATTTATAATGTGTGCAAGGCATCAAGCAATTGATTTTTCTTTGTTTTGTGTTTGTTGTCGTACTAGGCCACACCTTTGTTTTACTTATGCTGTCCTAAGTGGCCGATTAAGCAGACGGCACGGAGAGGGATAAACTATGACAAAGCATAAAAACTAAAAAGCGCTCGTTAAGCAATGACATGCTTCATCCGGCGCTTCAACCAAGATCTGTCAAGTATGTGTGAAAAAACGTGCAAGTGGTCGAAGCAGATGCTTTTTAAATCGATAGACGTTGACCTAAAGTTAGGCTTGACTAGTGATTGCAGAATATGCCTATAGAGGACTTCCTGCGAGGCCATACTTTGTGTGATCCTTGACAAATCAGGAGTCTGGGAGCATGTGCACTTTCTTATTCTGGATTAGACTAGAATCTGATTACATGATGCAATTACAAAGATTAAAATATGCATGTTCAAAGGATGGGGATAACAACTTTATCAAATGGTTGGCACCTCACCTACTTTTGTCAAGGCTCAAAGGTCAATCCTTCAGGCTACTTCTAATCAGAGAATCGGGGAGTAAGAGCTTGAAACTGATTTAATCAAGATCTATGATCTATTTTCTTTATAGTGTCTGAGCCTAACTTTTAGTGGACTGACATTTACATCATGTAGCAACATGAGGGTGTTTATGTCATTCTTCTGTTGTCTTCTTTTGTTGCATGCTGCAAATTTGGTTGGGACTAACAATACGAGGTCGATGTTGAGTGGAGGGTAGGGGTTAGCCTAGAGTGGAGCACATATGGAGTTGAGATGGACCGAGGAAAGTGCAGCAGGTGAGCAGTGCAGTGATTGTGTGTAATGTATGGTCTACATGATGAGAATGTTATATAAGTGGTGATCTGGATGCAGTGGCCTAGTGGTAACCATGTTGGCAGATTTGGGACAACCCAAATGAAATGGACGATCCCATAGTTCTTGGTGGATGCAGAAGAAGAGGTCATATTAGGGACTAACCAAAGGTTACAGAAGATGGTGAATTGTGAGGAAAGCTACAGGTAAGCAAAAGGGTTATGCTCTTGGTTGTATGGGGAACAACACAACAATGAAGAAGAAGGTGAACGACTTATTTTCAAAAAAATATGGGACAAGAGACGGTAAAGGAAATAAGGTGGTGTAATAGAGAGAACATGGTGCAGGACTTTGGCTTCGTTTTAACTTTGCCAGGTGTGGAAGTGGAAGTTTGTGGAAACTTAAAGAGGAAGTTTTGAGGAAGTTTAGACGCAAACGTTGATAGAACGTCTATGCTGGTTTTCGAAGAAAATAAAGTGAATTAAAAGAAAATTCGTTGAAAATTTCTAAACATACCATAACTAAGATAGATGTTACTATATCTTTGCTAGATCTTCTTGGATTTAGCAAAAATCTTAAATCAGTCTATATTTAGATATTCAGATCCAGACAGCAGTTAATCTAGATAAAAGTAGAGAGAGGCTTTGGAGTTAAATGATGTAATGAAGAGAGGTCAGTAGAGAGTTAGTAGATAGTTATCTAGCAGTTTAGCAGGCAGCAACAAATCTTCATTAGTTAAAGGCTCTCCAATGCTCCAACTCCAAGACTCCAGCCTCAAACATCTTATAATTCCAAGCCTCAACTGTAAGGGATATATTAAGGCCATAACTGCTGTCAGAATCCAACTTAAGACACTCCCATGCAAACAAAAAATAGCAGCAAACCATTTCAACGGAGTGGCTTTGGGCCCGTGCCAACTGCGACCCGACTTCGCCAACTTCGAGGAAAAATTGACAATTTCGTTGACAGTGGGACAAAACAATGCAGTGTTGGGCCGACTACGTGGAATTTCACCAAATGTCAGCCCAACATTGAGACCAACCCAAAGTATATGGGCATCAACTTCGCCAGGCCTCAACATCGACAAAATTGGCAAAACTTAGCCCAACTTCGCAGATTTTTAGATCCATGACAAAGAATACCAAGAACTATGACATAAAAGCGCTGGCATGCTTATACCTTTCTAGGTGAAATTAGGTAGCATAACAGAATATGTCCCTTTGGAAATCATCATCTTCGTTAGATGTGATTTTGGCAATGAATATGCATAACAAACAAAAAACTCATTCACTGTATCATAATCAAACAATTGTCTATATAAAGCATGAGACGAGCCATAAACAAAAAGAGAATATTCCAAATCGAATCGGATATTTTGACAAGAATTAACACTCGGTCATTTTACCAAATAGCTAGAAATACAAAATCCTACTCGAACAGCAAATCTCACTAAAATAAAATACAACAAACTCTACAAATCCACATACAACTTATTTATATCATTTAGTCAGCAAGATATTCTACTAGCAAAGGCGCACGAAGCTTGTCATTGGTTGAAACAAAAGTAGAAAAATAGAGTAATCAAATCGAACACAGAATATGAAACCCGATACACAGTTCAAAAGGTACAAAAATGAAAGAAACAATGGTCTCTGTTATCAAGTTTTTGTCAAATCAAATGATAGGTTTGATACTAATGGGGTAGTCAAATGAATGCCAAGATCTTAACACTTCTTTCCATTAATAGGAATATTTTAGGAATGAGATTTTGGATCTCAATATGTGGTATACGAAACTCCGCCTGCAAACTGTAATAAAAATTACTTAAAAACCTATAAACATCTATACATTGCTTGCAAGTTATAATGATACTTTACTCAATATCACAAAGTAAACGTACAGTGATTGACCAACTAGTAACTCCCTAAAACTGAAAAGGTCAACCTTCAATAGGGACAATTACATACAATCATATTTGATGGTTTTAAAGGGTAAAATTGAAAGCTACCTAGGATGATGTATCATTGCTCGGCAACTCACAAGCAGCTTGTGGATTCTTTGCTTTAAACTGGCCAAGTGCTTCAGCAACTGTTCTGCAACGACACTGCTTTCCAGGTCGGATTATGTCCCCATACACTGCCATTTCAATGACATCAAGCTCCCTGTCTGCAGGCAATATTAGACATTTTCTAATACATAATACTTGATAAGAAATATCCTCAAATGCTCAAAGTGGGATTTCAAAGTATCCTGAGTCTGAAGGAATTTGTTACAAGTGCAAACTCAACAACTGTTACCATTGAGAGTTGAAACAACTCTCTTGTTTAAAACTGGGATAGAAAACTAACCAGACGAGTTCTTTTGCATTTTTGTTATGTAGGTTCCTTTTCATGTCAAATGCATGCTACTAATGTTCTTTGGCAATCTATAATACCTCAACCAGAAGCAAATGGTAGACTTCTACAAAAAAATGTTTATCACTGAACCGTATGCTTACCAGTGTGTATGAATTCGACTAAAAAATTCATGTTTCTCAGATTTTTTATTCTGCCATCAAGAACAACTGATGCATTTGCCGACAGAAGTTTGTCATGAAAAAAGTGTACATTGATATGAAGTGAAATTGCGTGATAAATGGGAAAGTTTGAATGAGATTGATACAAGCATATCTCAAAAGCAAGGTACAAGATATCAACTTCATTACGACTTCATGAGGAGTGGAAGTGGGAAGTTTGTGGAAATTTTGAAGAAGTTTCCAAGAAGTTTAGACACAAACTTCAAAACAATCTACTACGTCATTTTTGTAAGAAAATAGTGAAATTTGATGTTGTTCACAAGAATCATAACACAAAATCACAAATATGCGACTCCCCACTCTCAAGGTCAATAGACTCATAAACCTCTAGTTAGAGAGCAATTTTCCTTTATTAGATCAAATCTGCTTATTACTGCTCTTGATGATATTGACATGCTTTCTAGCTAGTTGTTCCTATACCTATATGTTCTTGCTCTTAGTTTGATCATCTCTTTCTTGAAAGTGCTATATTTGCCTTGTTTTCATGCCTTATTTTGCTTATTTTTTACTATTTTTTTGAAAACGCATGTTTTACCGCAAAATAGAGCCAATGATGAGGGAGTGTGCGTCAATATGTTCAAAATACATTGATAGATTAAAAAATAAATTTATCTAGCACTCTAGTGGCTTAGGATTGAAGTTCTTATCTTTTGGACAACTGACCGACTGGCCAAGTTTGACATGGGAGAAACTCGACCGATTACATGCTGAGGATTGAACTAAACCGCAGTGTCGACCGAGTTTCCCAAAACCTAAACTCGACCGACAACATTGTTGGGCAGAAAATATATATGTTGTTGATTGACATTTCTCCCTCTCAACTAGAGAAATTCAACCGATAGCCACTCTCCTGCATTCGTCCTCCAACCCTAGGGTTAACCCAACCTTTCTCCTACCCTCTCTAGCCACATATCAGCCATCCTTGCCTCTCCCAACCTCGACCTGGGTGGTTAGGCGGCCTGCAGCTTGTGTTATCTGCTTCGTTTGTGGTCATTCCTTCTCCATCCGACCTCCATGGCCTCAAACCGTAGAAAGTGCACTGGACCAGCGGGAGTTCCATCATCTTCTACTGCTCCGAGGCACGTCTCTTTTGATGGCACCTCTTTCATTTCCTCCCAAGTCGTGAATAGGTATAAGGAACTTCTTTCTAGAACTCCTTTTCCATTTTGTGTCTTGCTTGAACAACGTAGTGGAACCAGTGGAGTGATGCAAGAGGTTGCTGAGGTTTTCAAAGCTCACCATCTTAGTGTTTTATGTGTAGAGTGATTGTGCTACACTAATTCTATGTCTAGCACAAAAGCGGTCCAAGAATTTTATGCAAACCTCACGTGGAACTACACTACCCTTGTATTACCACCCAACACCCAAGTTATCTTGACCTCCATGATTGCGGGTACCAATATTGCCATCTCTGAGGATTCTCTGAATTCCTATTTCAATGGTACTGACTTCGCATGTACATGGATGGCTTCCTATCACAAGTACCTTGACCTGCTTGACCCTGAGTCTTTCTACAAAAGCTTTGATCCTAAGCTCACTCTTCCTGACATTCACAAATTTTTGAAGAAACCTGATGTTCCATATAGGAAGAAATTCATCCTACCTCTTCCCTTGACATAAAGACCCGTCTTATTGCATTAATAGTCAACTGCACTAACACCAGTGCAACCCACCTACCTTATCCTAACTTGATATGTGGTGTGTTTGCTCGTAATTCTGAGAAATCTCTTTTCTACGAGCTTGGTTACAAAGCCAGTAGAAAAGTTGTTTATATCAGTGAAACCACCATCAAGAAGTCTTTCCATCCTACCACCTCTACCACACCTGGTGCTTCCACATCCACCCCAGCTCCTCCACCTCCTCCCAGACATGACTGTGCCTCGTTTTCGATGTCAAATGAAATCCTGATGGGCTACATGATGCACCAACAGGCTCATAACCTCCAGGTCTAAGGGCACATCCATCAAGATTTAGTTCAGATCATATCTAACATAAACTTATCCTGCTCCCATCCCTACCCCACCTACCAGCCCTGCCCAGGTGCTGACTATCATTCCTATGCATATAGTCAGTTCTAACCTGACCACCGCATTGCTACTTCCGTTGTACCCCCTACCTCTGATGGTGGACCTCCTCCTGCTGTCCCTCAGCCTCTGACTTTTCCTGTTGGTTCTGCTGCCACTTTCCTTGTTGGCTACGATTGGGTGTCTATACCCAATTACAAGCAAGCGAAGGCTCTGCTTGAGTGTGGAGTCTCATGGGCAGAGCAGAACCGCAAATGGCCCAATCCTCGCTCCTTTATGCTTGATGAGGACACTGAGATGGCTGACGAGGAGGTTGACGATGATGTTGATGGTGATGGTGATGGTGATGAGGATGCTGATGAAGATGGTGATGATGGCTCTGATGATGGAGATGATGGTGAGGCTCCACATGGTGTACCTGATGTACCTTCTGACGGGGATGAGGACTACCGGCCAGAGGATGAAGATGACGACGACCCTGTTGACATAGATATTACCCTAGATGTTTAGTTCTTAGTCTACGGGTGCTCATATTTATCTCTTTTGTAGACTATCACGTACTGAACATTTGGGCATTGTATCTAAGGTGTACTATTTTCATATCTCGTCGTTTTTTACTGTTTTGTAGTTTTCATCTTGAGAGGACATATCTGGTGTTATAATCTTATCTTATGTACCTTAACTCTATGCTTGACTTTATCTCATGAGTTCTTGGTATGTGTTTTCCTATTTTGATTATGACTCTAGTATGCTTGTTCTCTCTGTTTTCTCTGTTTGGTGGTTGCTTGTGTAGTTGGTGCCTATGGATAAGACATGGGCTTTTTAGCTCTTCTATACCCCCTACCTTTTTTATATGACAAAGGGGGAGAAGCAAGCTCAATCGTATTGTATTGTGATCCTTTTCTAGTCTATTCTCTGAAATATCATGTAACTTGTAAGAGGACTCGATAGTATATATGTGCTATGATTATTTTCTTTTTGAAAGAAACTAACCATACAGGTTAAGGAAAAGAGAAATTGAGGTAAGCATGAATTGAGGGGGAGCAATTGTTATTGTTCATTCATGTATCCCCTTACCATTTACAAGGTAAAAGTTTAAATTCTAAATCCTTTTCAATATGTTGAGGAATGGTTTGTCATCTTCAAAAAGGGGGAGAATGTTGACGTAAGTGTTATACATTGTCCATATTTTGATGATGATTTAACCATTCCATTCATATGTTTCTAATATGTCTATTTGAGATTGATTTCAGAGATTAGGTACATGAAAATGATCAATTCAATCAAGCTCTAGCTTGATTTAGTTCATGTCAAAAGCAATGCAAATGCACTTTTGTGGAAATAGCCCTAAATGACTTAGGACAATTTTTGTAATCATTTATATTGATATTATGACATGTAACTAAGATGAGAAAAGATCAAGAGCACTTAATTCGAAAGTTTAATCACTCTAATGATGATTTCTAAAATTCATCACAAAGTGTTTGTTTGGTCGAGTTTCATCCTTGATTAATTCGGCTGACACCCTTGATGAATTTTGGAAATGTCCAGGCTCAGCCGAGTTTACCTCACGATAGACTCGACCGACGCCCTGCACTGACAGATTGATTTTAAGTGATCGGTCGAGTTTTATCTAGAAAAAACTCGGTCGACAACTCAAAATTAGCTTGTCGTATAGTGCTATCGACCGAGTTAGCTTTATGGAAACTCGATCGACTGCACTGTACGGAATGTGCTGGAAAAGTGATTCTAGTCGTCGGAGTGTTGCAAACATCAAAAATAGATCTGTTGCAACACCCCAAACAACTAGATTTTGTTCCTAAGTGCTTCTAGTGGCTAGTGGACATCCCCAGCTATAAATAGAACCCCTTGGACTTCATTCCAAGTTTGCTCATTCATGCTATTCAAGCTCCTAACTATAGTTGAGTGCATTTTGTCCATTAGAGCCCCTTTCTCTCTCTTGCTTACAAATCCAAACGTCCTTATGAGTGAGATAGGTTATTTGTGAGAGAGCTACTTCATCGTACTCTTGTGAAGCTCTCAAATCTTCCCTTTCCCAACCTCAAAGTTGGTGAAAAGCTTCTCCAAAGCGAAGGAGAAGGTGAAAGCTTCTCCAAGTTGAAAGAGAAGGAGAAGGTTGAAGATCTTTGAGAAGAGTGGGTTCAAAGCAGAAGACTTTTTGCAAGAAGGGGAGCTCCTTGGTAAAGGTTATAGAGATATCCTTATATTTCACTTAGTGTCATGTGCCTTGCATGTGCCTCACTTACATATTACTTGTGTTGTTTTGTCACATATTGCTCGTCTTTGTTTTGTGTCTCCTCTCCTATCCTATATAAGAGAATTCATTGTACTCCTTTTATACTCAACTAATACTATTCTTCTCATCATTTTAGATGGTATCAGAGCAACCAGATCTTCCTCAATCCCTTCCCATCAAAACCCTAAAATCCATGCCCCCATAACCCTAGCCGCCCCTCCCCTTCTCCCTCCCTTTTCTCCTTGCCGCCGCCACCCCAACGCCTTCCCCTTCTGCCGCCGCTGCTGCTAGGCAGTCTACCCCTGGCGCCGCCTCTCCAGCCTCTCCACCGCCATCCCCTCCCTCCTCTTCTAATCCCGCCGCCACCCTCTCATCACCATCGCCACACCTTTCCACCAGCCCGCCACCACCACCAAACCCTCCAGCCCACCCGCCGCCACCACCACCTCCAACAGCCTACCGCTACCCCTTCCCCACCCTCCAAACAGCCCTCCACCACCTCCTTTCCTCCATCTCTTCCACACCACCACCCTATCCATCTACTACCATCTCTCCATCCAGCTAAGCCACCTCGATCCCTTTTTTCTCTTCCCTAGTACTCTCTGGACATCTCTGGTAACTTTCCTGTTCTCGCACATTGACAGGTTAATCTAATTTCGCTCTTAACCTACCTATGTCTCATGGTGGAATAATTCTACCTCCATGTTGTTGTAGGTTTTTCTATCTCTTCTGCTGCCCCTACGAGGGGTTCTGTGATCTGATGTGTTAGATCTACTTCTGCTGCATATTGTCCCGTTGCGGGTTTCTCTGGATTTGATATGTAATCGTGGATTATCTATGATCAGATTCGTCAGATCCACTCCTGCCCATTGTTGACCCATCACGGGGTTCACTGTTTCTACTGACTCTGACCTTTGTATCTGACTGCAGCTTCGACATCTGTGTTCTGATCTACTACTGCTCCTGCACTGTTTGTCATGGCATCCACTGAGCCTCCCTGTTCTTTGTGTGTCACAACAATGAAATTTGATGGCTCTAACTATCACCTCTGGTCGGCGTCCTTCATCTTGTATGCAAAGGCGCAAGGACGCTACTCTCATCTCACCACTGAACCTCTACCAGCCCCTGATGTCGCGGCAGATGAAAAAACCAAACAAGCTTATGCTCAATGGAGCAAAGATGACTCAAGGGTTATGTCCTGGATAGTTAATAGCACCGAACCACGGATCATCCAATCTTTGCTCTACCTTCATGATGCTAAGGCAATGTGGGATCAATCATCTCATGTCTACTCTCATCAACAAAATCCCAAGAGAGTCTTTGAAATATTCAACACTCTGGCCAAGAAGGAATTTTCCTTTAACACCTTTGCTGAAGATTTCTATAATCAATGTTCTGCCCTCTAGAATGAATATGAGATTTATCACCCTTTGACAGCTGACATCAAAGAAGCCCAGAAGCAACGCAATGAACTGCAACTCGTCCGATTTTTTGCCGACCAGATTTTATCTAGTGACCCACTGCCCACTCTTCGAGACGTCCTCAAACGTGTTCAACGTCTACCATCTGTGATCTCCACCCCTACAGTCGAACATCCTGCTCTTGTTGTTCGCACCGCTGATTCTGGCTGTGGACGAGGTCGTGGTCGTGGTCGTGGTCGTGGTCGTGGTCGTGGTCGTGGTCGTGGAGGTCGTCGCCCTACTAACGACGGTTGCACATCTTCTACTACTGCCGATCGAGGACAACTTGTTGGTCCTCGCTTCTGCAACTTCTGTGGACGAGACAATCACAATGAAGACCGATGTTGGATCAAACATGGTAAGCCCGCTTGGGCAAACTAGGCCTCTGTCGATACCTCAGTTGATACTACCGCATCTGAGCAGCCACCCTCTACGCCCTCGCTTGCTTGGCTTCGCTCCGAGTTTGAGAAATTTTTCCAGGAACACAAGTCTCAGCTTCCATCTACATCGACTGATGGATCTTCCGCTTTGCTTGCTACTCCATCTGCTGATAACAATAAATGTTGTATTGACTCTGGTGTATCAGTTCATATGGCTGGTGATATCAACTTATTTTCTGCTCTTACTAAAACGACTCAGATTCCACCAGTCACTGTTGTTGATGGTTCTAAAACTTTTGTTCATGGCATTGGAACTGTTCCCTTGTCTCGTAATTTGAATCTGGAATTTGTCTTATATATTCCAAAGTTTCCTGTTAACCTTCTTTTTGTCAGTAAGACTATGAAAAAGCTTCAATGCTCCATTAAATTTGATCCTTCTTGTTGTGTTTTGAAGGATCTCCGCACGAAGACAAGGATTGATTCAAACCATGAGGGACCAGATGGACTCTACTACCTGGACGAACCACCATCGGCATCTGCTCTTCTGTCAATGTCTGTGACGAGACTATAGTGGCACTACCGCCTTGGCAACCCCTCTTCTACAAAATCGAAGCACTTATTTCCTGCTTTATCTAAAAAAACATTTACTTGTGAATCTTGTCAGTTGGGTAAACAAACTCGTGTTGTGTTTCCTGCTAAGAAAGATAGTGGATCAAAAGGCATTTTTGACATTGTTCATGCGGATATTTGGGGTATGTGTTCTATTCCTAGCCATTCTGGAGTAAAATACTTTATGACCTTCATAGATGATTATTCTCATGCTACTTGGTTGTTTTTACTGAAAGATCGCAGCACTGTTTTGGATAATATTAGCATTTTTTCTCTGAAGTACAGAGACAATTCAGCAAACCTGTTAAAGTTTTCTGCATCGATAATGCCCTTGAATTTATGCAAAAATCGGTGACATCATTTTGCTATGTCCGCAGAACTCTACACCAAACTACCTACCCCTACACTCCACAACAAAATGGAACTGCTGAAAGGAAAACCATCATCTCTTAGAGGTTGCTCGCACTATACTTCTTCATTATAAAGTTCCTCAACGTTTCTGGCCTGAGACTGTCTCTACGGCTTGCTATCTTATCAATCGCGTGTCATTTCTGTTTTGAACAATCAAATCCCTTACAACATCCTTTTTCCTGATGCCCAACTCTTTTTTGTCCCACCCCGTATTTTTGGATGTACATGTTTTGTCAAAAACCTTCGCCCAGGGTTAACAAAACTTGATCCTCGCTCCACCTAGTGTATCTTTCTGGGATATTCCGAAACCCAGAAAGGATATCGTTGCTTTGATCCGATTACGAGACAATGGTATGTAAGTGATGATGTAGTTTTTTTTTAGCATATGCCATATTATTCTGATGACGGGGCATCACTATCAAGTGACATTTTGGCACCCACGCCATTGCCTGATGTTGTTGAGATTGTGCCACCTTCTGAGTTGACACCTGAAGATCGTCCTCTGCAAGTTTACAAGTGAAGACCCAAGACAACTAATCCCTCCATGTCCCCTCCACAACCAATTCTTCCATCTGTGGATGATCATCAGACACCTGAGGTAACCTCTGACTTACACCTACCTATCAGTCAGCGCAAAGGTGTTCGTTCCTGCACAAAACATCCTATTAGTCATTTCTGCTCATCTTCTAATCTGAATACCAGTTTTGCATGCTTCACTACTACTATCTCTGTTGTATCTATTCCCAAAACTGTTGCAGAAGCCCTTATTCCTGCATGGAGACTTGCTAGGGAGGCCTAAATGCAGGCACTCTGTGATCGCAAGACATGGGAACTTGTAGATCGTCCTGCTACCTGCTCTACTGTTGGCTACTGCTGGATCTTCACTATTAAATATCAACCAGATGACATGATTGAGTGACTGAAAGCTCGTCTTGTGGCAAGGGTTACACACAAACCTATGGAGTGGACAATTTTGAAACGTTTTCCCCTGTCATCACCACCATCATCATCATCTTCATCTAAACCTCAGTCCCAACTATGTTGGGGTCGGGTACATGGATCATTTGTTTCCATTCAGCTCTATCATGGGTCATATTCTAGTTGAGATGTGGAGATTCAAATTCTCTCTTTATAAGCTCATCCCATGTTAATTTAGGTCTTCCTCTTCTTCTATTCATTGTGCTTGACTCAATAGCATTGCTTCGTATAGGCGCATTAGTCGGTTTGCGTTGCACATGTCCATACCATTTGAGTCGGCCCTCGTGCAACTTGTCCTCAATGCTCGCCACCCCCACTTTATTCCTAATATAATCATTTCTCAAGCGATATTTTCTTATCTTCCCACGCATCCATCTCAGCATACGCATTTCAGCCACGTGCATCATGTTGAGACTTTGTTTCTTCACCGCCCAACATTCACTCCCGTAGAGCATGGCTGGCCGTATAATTGTTCTATAAAACTTACTTTTTAACCTAAGAGGGATCTTCCGATCACACAATACTCCAATGGCACTCCTCCATTTCAATCATCCTACAGTGATCATGTGACAAACGTCATTTTGGACATCCCTATCTATTTGAATAATAGAACCCAAGTAATGAAATTTATCACATTTTTTGGTATATCTACTCCGTCCAACTTGGTTCCATCATTCGCATTGCGGGATTGGTTGAAATTGCAATGCATATACTCAGTTTTGCTCCTGCTAATCATCAATTCATTTGATTCCTATAGATGGAAAAGGAGTTGTTTATTCAGTCAGTAAAATAGGGTACAGGGTACTCTCTTATATAGCTATCGAGAGTTGAGACACACACACAAGCAGGCAATATGGGACTAATACAATAGAGCAGTATAAGAGATAACACAGAAGAAACTGAAAATAACACAGTATTTCTATACTCCCCCTCAAGTTGGAGCGTAGATGTCGAATAAGCCCAGCTTGTCAATCAGAGTCTGGAAGCGAGCTTTAGGTAGAACTTTGGTGAAGATATCTGCAAGCTGCTTCTCAGTGCTGAGATATGGAGTGGAGATGTGTCCAGATAGAACTTTCTCCCGAACGAAGTGGCAATCAACCTCAATATGTTTTGTTCTTTCATGAAAGGTGGGTTGCTCGCAATGAAAATGGAAGCCTTATTATCGCAAAACATAGGAATAGGGCTAGAATAAGTGATATCAAACTCGTTCAGAAGACCTCAGACCCACAGGAGCTCACACGCAGTATGAGCCATGGCTCTATATTCTACCTCTGCACTAGATCGGGCAACAACTGTTTCCTTTTTGCTGCGCCAAGTAACCAGATTTCCTCCCACAAAAGTGCAATATTCAGATGTAGATTTCCTGTCAGATCGACCTCCTGCATAGTCAGAATCAGAAAATCCAGATAAATTGCAATGGCCATGCTTTTTGTATAGAAGACCTTTCCCTGGAGAGCTTTTGAGATATCGTAAGATGTGACAAATAGCATCCCGGTGGCATTGTCGGGGTTTATCAAGATACCGGCTTATGAATCCTACAGCAGCTGCCAGGTCAGCTCTAGTGACAGTTAAATAGATAAGCTTGCCAGCCAGTCTCCTGAACTGGTGACGATCAGCATTAGGAGGAGAAGTATCATTATCCCAATCCATATTGGGATCTAGAGGAGTGTTGGTTGGCTTGCAGCCCAGCATATCTGTTTCTTGTAAAAGATCAAGAACATATTTTCTCTGTGACAGGCATAGTCCTGCTGAAGATCTAGCAACCTCAATACCTAGAAAATATCGTAGTTTCCCTAGGTCTTTGGTAATGAAGTGTTGTGTTAAATACTTTTTGGTTGCCTGTATTCCTGCACTGTCACTGCCAGATAAGACAATAGCATCAACATATACAATAAGGATGACAAGTCCTGCTGCAGTTTTACGAATAAATACAGAATGATCAGATTGTGAACGTCGAAACCCAAAGGTAAGTAAGATCTGACTGAGCTTGTCAAACCATGCACGTGGGCTTTGTTTCAGACCATAGATCGCCTTTCTGAGTTTACAGATTTTAGAAGCAGACTCCCCCTGAGCAACAAATCCCAGAGGTTGCTCCATGTAGACCTCCTCCTGTAGATCTCCATATAGAAAAGTGTTTTTGACATCAAGTTGAAACAAAGGCCAGTCTTTATTCACAGCAATAGATATCAGAATACGAACAGAATTTAAGCGTGCGACAGGAGAAAAGGTTTCAAAATAATCAACTCCATATGTCTGAGTATATCCTTTCGCAACTAATCGGGCTTTCAGGCGTTCAATGGTACCATCTGGTTGATATTTAATAGTAAATATCCAGCAGCATCCAACAGTATGGCATGAAGAAGGACGATCAACAAGATCCCATGTCTTACGTTCACAGAGTGCATTCATTTCCTGCTCCATAGCAAGTTTCCAGGCAAGATTGTGAAGGGCCTCTTCGGCTGATTTAGGAATTGTCACAGCAGACAACACAGAATTGAAGCAAGCAAAGCTACCACAGAGATTGTCAGATGAACAGAAATTACTGATAGGATGTTGAGTACATGATCGAACACCTTTTCTTAAACTGATAGGAAGATCCAAGTCAAAAAATACCTCAGTGGATGTTGGATCAACCGCAGACGCAGGAGTTGGTTCGGCTGGGGCTGCAGAAGCATTGATGGTCTTTGACCGGCGCTGATAGACTTGCAATGGGCGTTCTGTAGGCACATCAGGTGCTGGTAATTCCTCAACAACCAATGGTAACGGTGTGGTAGCCATAATATCAGCCGACAATTTTTCGCCATCAGTGGAATAATAAGGCATATGCTCAAAAAAGGTCACATCCGAACTAACAAACCACTGTCTTTTAACATGATCAAAACAGCGGTAGCCTTTGTGTACAGGAATATCCCAGAAAAACACATTTGACTGAGCGAACATCAAGTTTGGTGAGGCCAGGACGAAGATTTTTCACAAAACAAGTACTCCCAAAAATGCGAGGAGGTAGAGAGAATAAGGGTTTATCAGGAAACAAAATGGCGTACGGGACCTGATTTTTCAAAATAGAGGAAGGCATGTGATTGATGAGATAGCACGCCGTAGAGACAGCTTCAGGCCAGAAGTGATGGGGTACTTTGTAGTGTATGAGAAGGGGGCGAGCAACCTCAAGTAGGTGGCGGTTTTTCCTTTCAGCGACGCCATTTTGTTGAGGAGTGTAAGGGCAGGAGGTTTGGTGTAAGGTTCCTCGGGTAGCACAAAAGATGTAATAGATTGTTGCATGAACTCCAAGGCATTATCAGTACGAAAAATTTTATTAGGTCGATTAAATTGAGTGAATTTCAGCAAAGAAGGTGCGAATAGTGTCTAACACAGTATCTCGACCTTTTAGTAAAAACAACCATGTGGTGTGTGAATAGTCATCAATAAAGGTCATAAAATATTTCACACCCGAGTGACTTGATACGGAACACGGTCCCCAAATATCAGCATGAACAAGATCAAAAATTTCTTCAGAAGCAATAACTTTCTTAGCAGGAAAAATAGATCGAGTTTGTTTGCCTAAAACACAAGTTTCACAGGAAAAATTGTGCTCAGATAAAGTAGGAAATAAATGTTTTAATTAGCAGCAGAGGGATGGCGCAGTCGAAAGTGTCATTGTAGTCCCGTCACTGAAGTAGATAGCATAGCAGCAGCAGTAGGAGGCCCATCCAGATAATACAGCCCATCTGGTCCTTCACGGCCCGAACCAATCATCGTCTTCGTGCGAAGATCCTTCAAAACACAGCCACAAGAATCAAATTTAATAGAGCAGTTGAGTTGTTTTGTCATCTTATTGACTGACAACAGATTAACAGGAAACTTTGGAATATATAAAACAGAATGCAACTGCAATTTTGGTGAAAGATGAACAGTGCCAGTGTCGTGAACTGCAGTTTTGGATCCATTTGCAACAGTAACAGATGATATAGGAGCAGTTTTATTGAGAACAGAAAAAAGACGAAGATCACCAGCCATATGAGTGGATGCACCCGAGTCAATGCACCACTATTTGTTACCAGATGATGGAGAGGTGAGCATGGTAGAGGGTCCTAGTGTAGACGAGGATGGCATCTGGGCGAGACGTTCCTGGAACATCTTCTCGAACTCAGACCGTATCCAGTCCGTGTTCGTAGGAGCAGCAGGCGCATCAGCGATAGAGTCAGTAGTAGTGTATGTAACAGCCTGGTTAGCCCAAGCGGGCTTGTTGTGCTTAATCCAGCAACGATCTTCAGTATGATTGTCCCGGCCACACCAGTTGCAATAGCGAGAGCCGGGAGGAGCACCACGTCCAGGAGTAGATGAGTCGCGACCTCCCGAGGGAGGAGGGCGACCGCCACGACCACGGCCACGGCCAGAATCAGCAGAGCGAGCAATAAGCGCAGGGTGCTCAACAACAGGAGTAGGGGTCATAGACGGCAGGCGTTGGACTCTTTTTAGAACATCCTGAAGGGTTGGAAGCGGATCACTTGACAGGATCCGGTCAACCACGCTAGAAAAGGAGGCAGGAAGTGTTGCCAAGAACTGCACCAGTTGCAGTTCGTTGCGTTGCTTCTGAGCAATTTTGTTGTCCGCCGTCAAGGGGTGGTAGAGTTCAAACTCATTCCACAGAGCTGAGCATTGATTGTAGAAATCATCAATGGAAGTGTCAGTGGAGAACTCCTTTTTCGCCAAATTTTTGAAAATTTCAAAGACACGCTTTGGATTCTCCTGATGAGAGTAGACGTGGGACAGTTGATCCCACATAGCCTTAGCATCATGAAGGCAGAGAAGAGATTGGCTAATTCGAGGCTCGGTACTATTGAGGATCCAAGACCATGGTTTTAAAAACGCGCCTCGAGGCTTAAGAGGCGTACGCCTCGAGGCGAGGCGGCCTCCGGTACGCCTCGAGGCTTAAGCCTCAGTCTGCCAGTGAGAGGCGTGCGCCTCAGTTTCTGCGAGGCGTATCGAGGCGTAAGAGGCGTAGAGGCGTTTGTGAGGTGTAAGCCTCAGACTTTGTGTCTAAAAAAAGGTTGTATTATCCTATTTTGGACTTAATAGAGGCTAAATTAACCCAAAATTATATGTATATAGATATATGTATGTGCATATCTATATATGTGTATGTTTGTTTGTTAACAACTATGGATATTTTACTACTTTTATCATTATATGCTGCATGTATGTATGCATTCTCTTGTGTATGTGTATATATATACATCTGTGTATAATTATAACTATATTTATATGGATAGATATGTATCTATATATACATGCGTATTTGTAATAGTATATCTATCTATATATATATATATAGAGAGAGAGAGAGAGTCAGGCTAGAATACACTCGAGTGTACGGATCGCACGAATACACTCAAGTGTGTTTGCATATCAAGACTATTTTTTGTAAAATGTAAACCGTTGATCTTCACCGTCATACTATAACTAGGCTACATACAAATTTTGAACCCATTTGGATGAGTGTAAGTCACTCATCCAAGGGCAACAAAATCAACGCGTGAAACTAATTTGAAATGCATAGTTTTTGCGGTCTTCATAACATGAGCTATACATATCCAAATGTGCTCAAATTTTGCGTATGAGTTGTTCACAAGATGTTTAACAAGATCAACGGATTAGATTTTTTAAAAAAATATTGCATCATGAAAAACTACTTGAGTGTATTCCGCTCCGGATACACTCGAGTGTATTCTAGCCTGACTCTATATATATATATATATATATATATATATATATATATATATTTCTGTTTTAGAAATCTGTAAATCTGTATAGTTATATATGTAAATCTGTACAGCATAAAACAGAAATCTGTCTATATAGTAAGTATATTTATTTATATGTATAGATATGTATCTATATATACATGCGTATTTGTAATAGTATATCTATCTATACACATATATATATATATTTCTGTTTCAGAAATATGTAAATCTGTATAGTTATATATGTAAATCTGTACAGCATAAAACAGAAATCTGTCTATATAGTAAGTATATTTATATATATCTGTTATATATATGTCAATCTATATAGAATAAAATAGAAATCTGTCTATATAGTATATGCATGTATGCATATGTAAATCTGTATATATGACTATATACACGTACATATATGTATTCATATATAAATATATGGGATTATATATGTATATCAGTATATGTACATATATGTATTCATATATATTCATATATATATATATATATATATATATATATATATATATATATATATATATATATATATATATATATATATATATAGGATTATGTATATGTATATGTATGTTTATACATATATGTATTAATGACTATATTATTTATATATATATTATATGTGGATATATTTATATATATATATATATATATATTTTTATATGTACGCCTCGGTACAATCTGAGGCTTACGCCTCGCCTCGCTGAGCCGAAAACGCCTCGATGCGCCTCACGCACTTTAAAACCTTGTCCAAGACATGACGCCAGAGTCATCCTTGGACCATTGCGCATAGCTTTGTCTGGTTTTGTCATCCGAATCAGCGGTAGGAACAGGAGGAGGCTCAGTCGTAAGATGGTGATATCGGCCTTGTACTTTAACATATAGAACAAAGGACGCCGACCAGAGATGGTAGTTGGAGCCACCGTCGAGTTTCACTGTGGTGACACACAGATTGAGGAGGCTCAGGAAAAGCCATGGCAGAAGCAGTAGTCGGCGCAGTAGCAGATAAGAGTAGAGACCCACAAAGGGCAGATAACAACAGTAGGGATCTGATGTGTCAGATCAGAAAACCCAGATCGGGCAGAACATGCATAGAGAAACCTACGCCGTCATGAGGAAAACTCAACGTTCCGTCATGAGGCGCAGGCAGATAGGACGGTGAGACGAAAAGACTCTCAACTTAGCCGGCCAGCGAATGTCCGAACGTAGATCCGAAGAACACCCGAACGTAGAGGGAGAAGGGAGGTAAAAACCAGTGGCAGCCGGCCGAAAGGGTAGAAGCCTGGAGGAGGAAGAAGGTTGCGGGTGGGGTTGTTTGGTGAGGAGAGGAGGTGGCGGTGGGAGGAGAGGTGGCGGTGGGGAGGGAGGGTGGACGGAGGAGGGTGGCGGCAAGTGGGTGGAAGGAGGAAGGGGCGGCGGCGGGTGGCAGGGAGGGGGGTAGGCAGCGGCGGGTGAGGGTGGAGGGGAGAGGAGAGGAGGAATCGGCAGCGTCGGGTAAGGGGGGAGGGGCGGCGGGTGGTGGGTGGGGGGGTTGGCGGGCGGTCGGGGGCGGGGGGGACTTACGTCATGGGTGGGTTGATGGGTGGGGAAATGGAGAACCTGCTCTTGATACCATATAGATGGAAAAGGAGTTGTTTATTCAGTCAATAAAACAGGGTGTTGGGTACTCTCTTATATAGCTATCGAGAGTTGAGACACACACACAAGCAGGCAATATGGGACTAATGCAATAGAGCAGTATAAGAGATAACACAGAAGAAACAGAAAATAACACAGTATTTCTATAATTCCAATGCCTCTCCACCGTTCAATCAAAACAATATCATCCGCAAATAACATACATCAAGGAATATCATCTTGAACATTCTTTGCCAGCTCATCCATAATAAGAACGAACAGATATCAGCTGAGTGTGGATCATTGGTGAACCCCAACTGTGATAGGAAAAGTTGGTGTCTCTCCTCCAGGAGTCTCCCCACTTGCAGTAGAGCTATCATATATGTCTTTGATCAAGTCAATGTATTGGATTGGCACACCCTTTTTCTTCAAAACCATCCACAACACTTCTCTGGGTACTTGATCATAAGCCTTTTCGAAATCAATAAACACCATATGAAGATCTCTTTTACTTTCTCTATACTTCTCCATTAGCCTCCTTATCGGAAAAATAGCATCTGTTATTGATCTTCCAGCCATGAAACCAAATTGGTTGTTTGATATCTGTGTTATAGATCTTAGCCTCTGCTCAATAATCCTCTCCCAAAGCTTCGTTGTGTGACTCATCAACTTGATACCTCCGTAGTTTGTGTAGCTCTGAACATCACCTTTGTTCTTGTAGATGGGGACTATAGTACTATTTCTCCACTCATCCGGCATCTTCTTGGTCCTCATGATCTTGTTAAAGAGCTTTGTTAACCACATAACTCCTTCATCCCCCATACTCTTCCATACATCAATGGGAATACCGTCTAGTCTGCATGCCTTCCTCATTTTCATCTTCTTCAAAGCATTCTTGACCTCAAATGGTGAAAATCGTCGTGTGTAAATGATATCTCTTGTATTCATATCACACGAGTATAACATTATTTGCAGTATTTCCATTGAAAAGCTAATGGAAGTAATTTCTCTACTGGTTCTTGATATCATCGTCCTTCACCAACACCTTGTCATCTTCATTCTTAATGCATTTTACTTGACTCAAGTCTCTTCCTTTCCTTTCTCTTATACGAGCCAATTTATATATATCTTTTTCCCTTTCTCTTGTGTCCAACTTCTTGTAAATATCATCAAAGTATCTAGATCTTGCCTCCTGAACAACCATTTTAGCTTCTTTCTTTGCTTGCTTGTATCTTTGGAATGTTGCATCATCTCGAGACTTGGGCAAACTCCGTCTATGTTTTCTTACATTTTGTGCAAATATAGCCAGTCCCAAGCCCGGGTAAAAGAGGAGGGTTGGTGGTAGGTTGACAGCCTGCCATAAAACTTTGTCACTCTTTTTATGACATGGATCCTTACAAAAACTTTTTCCCCTGTATCAAGATTAAATTTTGTTAGAATTTTGATTTATGTCGCTGTCAACAAAGATTGGCCTCTATTTCAATTAGACGTCAAGAATGTCTTTCTGTATGGAGACTTGCAGGAAGAAGTTTACGTGGAGCAACAACTGGGCTTTGTTGCTCAGGGGGAGTCTTGCGAGTTTGTAAACTCCGAAAAGCCATCTATGGTCTAAAACAAAGTCCTCGTGCCTGGTTCGACAAGCTTAGTCGGATTTTCAATTAATTTTGGCTTTCATCGTTCACTCGGATCACTTTGTGTTTATCAAGAAAACTGCGGCCGAGCTATTCATTCTTATTGTCTATGTTGATGATATTATCTTATCTGGCAGTGATACCTTTGGAATTCGAGCTACTAAAACTTACTTAGAAAAGCATTTTGTCACCAAAGATCTTGGAAAGCTGAGATAATTTTTAGGCATTGAGGTATCCAGATCATTTGCAGGACTGTGTCTTACCCAGCAAAAATATGTTCTTCATCTCCTACAGGAGACTGGTATGCTTGGCTGCAAACCAACCAACACCCCTCTAGATCCAAACACTGCCTGGGACGATGAAAACTCCCCATCTTATTTTGATCACCACCAATTTAGAAGATTGGTTGGTAAACTTATTTATCTCTATGAACACGGGTGTCACAATGTTGCGTGCAATGCAGCGTGAGGAGAGGCAATGAGCCTTCTCCCTTTTTGTTAATAAGAGAAGTTGGAGAATTTACATAGAGGTCCAGCAGGATATATAAATTACAAAATATTGTTTTATTAAATGTAGAAAATTTTTGAAGCGAGAAGCGGAAAGCGGGCTTTAAAGCGGACTAAAGCGGATGCTTTTTGAAAAAGCGGTCTGCATTGTTTTATTAAATGTAGAAAATTTTTGATGACCATCGTACTGCTAACATATCATTAATCAAGCATCTAAATGATATTTCATTACATCAGAATGACGTTTACATATGAAAAAGGGTCCTATTTACAAAAATAAATTGTTACAAGCTAAAAACACTCAAACATCATAAAACCGCATAGTCCTCGCTCAACAATCAAGTATCATACAAGTACTATGTACTTAATATTGTTTCAACAGTTGGGCTTAGAAATTATCATTTAGTAAAAAATTTGGAGGTAGTAGTAGTTAAATACTAGTACGTTGTACAAATATTGTTGACTGAGTAAGGTAGCCTTCAACATAATATAAATAGATGCACATTTAAACATTAATAAAGAGAAATGCATGACAGTATATAGTAGAATCAAGATAATTAAATATTACTCAGTAAATCCTAAAGAGCAATAAACTACTAGACTTAGTATATAATAAACAATATAACAAATTTTACTACCTTATTTTGTTACAGTTTATAGATGGTTGTGCAAAGTTTTTGTACAAGTATACAAAATGGCTGACTATTAATTTGTCAGTGGTAATAAACGACATTAAACATACATGCCAATATCATACTTAGTAAATCATAAAAAACAATAAGTTACTGCACTAAGTACATAATTGACAATATAACAATATTTTACAACATCATTTTGTTACGGTCCACAGATGGTTGTGCAAAGGTTTTCTACAAGTATACTAAATGATAGACTATTAGAGTATCAGCGGTAATAAATAACATTAAATATACATGATAATATCATATACACACTTGACAGTACAAAGTACTAGTCTAGCTGTACAAAGTATACAAACAGCAGTAACAAAGTAAAGATAAATGTTAATTACTAAACTTTCTTACACCTTTTGAGATACAACAGCTGGAACATCATATCTCCCAAAAGTAGTGCTTTCATTTTTTTATAGATTTGGCAAGTGATTGGGCCACTCCAATAAATATTTGTCGTGAAGCGCCCTGAAGCGGTCGCTTAAGCGGGGCTGAAAAAGTGGCCTGAAGCGGCAAAAAGCGGGAAAAAGCGGCCGCTTCAGTCCAAAACGCTTCAAAGCCCGCTTCAACTAAAATTAAAACGGGACATAGGCTTGACCGCTTAAGCGGCCGCTTCACCTGCTTTTTAAATCACTGATAGAAACTGAGCCCAACTCAGCAGATAGAAGCAGCAGATAACCTCCTAGATCCTCCTCCTAGGGGGCAGCAGACACAGAAGAGTGACGAGATGGACCAGTTACATGAAGACTACGCTGAGGCGCAGCAGAGAACTCGGCGGCTTTAAGGCCGACGGGGGCAGAAGGGAAGACAACCCCGGAGGCTCAAGACCAGCAGCCGGTGGAAGCGAGCAGCCCGGCTAGCTGCTGCTAGCGGCTAAGCGCCCGCAGCGGCAACAGCTAGCGGCCAGGCTGCAGGAGAGGCGGACGGCGGTGGGAGGCAGCAGGGAGGTCGGTGACTTCGGCGGCGGCGGGGAGAGAGAGAGAGAGAGAGAGAGAGGGAGAGAGAGGAGGGGGAAGGGGCGGCGAGTGCAGAGGGTAACGACTAGGAGTCCCGCTCTGATACCATCTTACGAGGGTTTTTGGAATCGTTGAGGACACAATGTTTGTCCCCTCGTATATTTATATAAAAGGGTTAAGAGAACAATTACATGTAGGTCCACAAAAGAATAGAGAAATAACAAGTGAATATAAAAAGACTAAATAAGACTAATATTTAACACTTCTACTAGTGATTTTTTTAATCTGAAAGTCTTTTACTTTTGCTTCTTAGAGAGCTTACTATCCGGTGCTTCACGTCTATTGCTTGCTTTTTTCAAGTTGATAATCTTCTATCTGGCTACGTCGACTCTACTTTCTACTTCTTGTCTGTGCTTTATTTGCACGTTGACATTGTCAATGCTTTGCGTGTATTGACTCTTCATTTGTCTGTGCTTTCAGTGCATGTTAACTACTACTACTGTGAACCAGCTTTCTCTGGACTTTTATACTGTGAACCAACACTCTCTGGACTTTTCTAATTTCTACCGTGAATCAGCACTCTATAGACTTTTCTACCGTGAACCATCACTCTCTGGACTTTTCTATTGTGAACCAGCACTCTCCCGACTTTGTGAACCAGCACTCTTTGGGTTTTTGTACTGTGAACCAACACTCTCTCGGTTTTTCTACTGTGAACCAACACTCTCTGGACAACGACGATAGCGATTGTGATGGAAGACACTGACGCCTTCTTGCTTCTATTTACTACGACTCCAGATGCCACATCTTTTTTATCAAGAAGCTTCTGACATGTTTGTGACATGCACCTCCGACTCGTGGCATGCTTCAGATTCATATTTGACTTGCTTGCATACCAGCTTTGAGTTATCTATTTGAGGGGGAGTATTTGAGTGATGAGTGTCTTATTGTAATCTTGGGGGGGGAGAAATGTTCTTGTATGGGCTTGGCTTATCTTTATTTTAGCTTCATTGTTTTTTAGTCCATCTCTACGTTTCCAAGCTGACTTGGGATTCTCCCAAGCTTCAGCTTGAAGGGGAGTATTAGAGAGTTTAGCTAATTTAGTTAATTTGAGTCTATTTGTGTATGGGCCCAAGTGTGTCTTGGCCCATTAGGGTATAGTCTAAAGTTTGTTCGCTTCCCCCTTCTCCTATATAAGGAGGGGGATTCCTCTTATCAATATATCGGCAAGCCTTCTGTTTTATTTCTTAACAATATCAACCCTACACTATATTCCTTTTTGTAATTCTTATAGTTACAATCCCAATACCCTCTTTGTTGAATAGCTCATTCCTCAAAAAGGCTCATTTCTCTCTTCCTTTTTCTATTCTAATTGTCACCCACCTCATGTTGATAAGCCACCTTAAATATGTAGTTTTTGAAGTTCTTGTCAGTTGGTTTTATTACACTAATATTTCTTTCCAATATTTTCATGAACTTCGCTCATTGTCACTATTGTCCTTGGTTGATGGATAAGAGGTGTTAGGAGAGACCAGAAATCCAGTTCATATTTTGTTTACGATTTAAAAGGGTTCCCAATACTAATTATTTGCATGAAGACAAGCGTCAAACTTGTATTGGTCGAGAATGAGGACAGTGGAGGGAAGTTCAAACTCTTATGGAGCTTAACTCTTATACATTTGAACAAATGGAGGAAAAGATAATGATATGGCTTAAGGAATGAAAAACCTTTAGGTAGAAGTCCCAACCCACACCTAACAAATGATATGATGTCTGACATATGACAGAAGACCACACGTCTAACTAATTAACCTTTCTCCTTCTACCCTGTCTGTAGATAATACACTTCAATATTCAAGGTTGAGAAATCATTCACCACAAAAATAAATATCTATTTCCTAGAGTCCCATATCATATCACTAATGTGGGTTCTCATCATCTACATATGTATGGCCCTACTCTATAAGAGTCCCACATTGTAATCCCATCAGGTGTCTCCCATTCCTTCAAGCCCTCCTCCCTCCGTAATCTCATTCTCTCCCTAGTTGTAGTCGATCAGCAAAAAAGTCAGCCAACTTAGATTGCACATGGTTGTTGTTTGACTTAAGATCATGTGACGGTCCACATGACACCATTTACTTTGAAACCAACAACCGCAAGGTTCTTCTTGTAGGTGAGATTGTGTCATTGATTAATGGATCTTGAACCACATTTGCATATATGTGATAGTTGAAACCTCTTCACCAACGTTGTGTTGCTGGCCAAATAAAATGATTTCCCAATTATAACCTCATATATCGATTTTGGGGATAAGAAAATTTAGCCCCTAGTTGGTGATGTGTTATTTTTAGCCATTTGAAACCCAATTTTAAACTTCATTAACCATCAGTAGCTTTGAGAGTCTGTCATAGATATCGGAATGTTGGAGATGTAAACTTTGTCAACTTTAGCCGGTAAGAGGCAACTGTGTGGGGTTATGGACATCAATCTTGCCCTAGTAGAAATTAGCACTTAGTAAAGGGAAAATCAGAAAGGATTCATTCCAACAAATTCGATAGATCATGTATTAGAAGCCAGACTCTGAAGGATGTAGTGCATCAGCTGTCAAGTATTGTTAACCGTCTTTTTATGCGGATGCACCTTCCTCCAGTTTTCGTTGGCTTTCCTCTATGAACTGAGTCTTCTTAACAAAAACACCACAATAGAGTCCACTTCATGTCTAAACATCATTGCTTAAGAGCAAGCAATCTGTCAAATGCTTTAATGCATTGTCAAAAGTTCAGGAGAGACGTTTTTCTAAAGCTGTAGTAGCATGTCCCTTTACAAACAATATCCCGCTCAAAATGAAACTCTACAATAAATCTTATTCGGAATGTCTTTGAAACAGTACCAGTGAATTTGACATCGCACGAGTAGCCTTCCAATTCTTTTTTCTCCAGCCATTCCTTATCCGACTTCAACCTATTAACCCTGCTCTGCAGAATCTGGCAGTTTTCTGCGGTCGACTCTCCGCCTGCAAACATTCACGACAAAAGGACCCAGTTTGTTTATTATAAGGCCCGATACAACCGCAATAGAAACCGGTTAATAAGGTACCTTTAGAGTAGGGGATGGTTTGTGCAGGTGAATAAGGTACCTTTAGAGTAGGGGATAACATGATCGTATTCATAACAAAGGCATCCGATACAGTTGAAGAACCTCTTGCAGACCACGTTACCGACCGCATCCTTCCGCCACCTCTCCGGGTGGCGGCCGGGGACAACCTCGGCGTTCTGCCAGCAAATGACCTTGGACTTGGCGTCGAACTGCCTAGGTCTGTCCTTGTCCCTGTCTTCGTTACCTCGCCGTTGGGATGGCGGATCTGAGTTGGGGGGAGAAACCATACTACAGTCTTCTCAGCTCAAACCTTCAGCGAGCACGGATGGCACACACGGGGAAGTAGCCCAGCTCCTATTGGAAGGGTTCGAATTCTAATTTGGCGGAACCTTGGGGCATTATTGGGAGAGGATCCTAGCTTTCCATTACTGTTTCTTTTTTTTAATCCGGAGATTTATATTCATTCCGCCCTACGATGCATCATATTGAGCATGTTTGATTGCTTGGATTTTAATTCTGAGATTTTTGGGCATAGAGAGAATCATACATTTCGGTCTCCGAAAACTTCTCTCAAAATCTAATTTGGATTAAATGACGGACTAAAAAAAAATATCCCACATTTATCCAAGCTAACAACTGTACATAAAATTTTGCCGTTTGTGTTCCGCTTTTTAGAATGCAGGTGTTTGATACATAGGTTTTGCACCAGCGGCAATGCAGCTCTTTGATCAAATAACAGTTGTTGCAGTAACGGTGTGTGCCTGAGAGCTCGTGCGGGGGCGTCCGGACAGAAATGTGGCGATCCTAAATCCTCTCTATCTTGACGTGCTTTGTAAATGCAAATTTTAACTGCTGAATCTGAACAATATAGTATTTGTAATCACAACCTAATAACCATACTACAGCCGGTACTGTATAAGAATGTCGCATTGTCAACTTTTTCTCCCAAACTTAGGGTCTGTTTGGTTCTGATGAGTTAGAACATGTGAACTGGAATTACGTAGGTTTTCGAATACAGAACGTTTGGTTTGATGTTGTTCGAAGCCGTGTTTGGAAATAAAATTGCACGATCATTAGCCGTTATGTATAAATTAGAGGAAAATAAATTGCGCCCCTTTTGGGGTAGTTAGTTCATTTTCCACCGTTGATGATTGCTCCGCACACCACCTGTTCATGCACAGCGGTGCAATTCATAATTTGAAGACCAGCTTGTCACGTTCATCCATTTTCAGTCATGCAAATTTATACAGTGGTGGTAACCTTACCAAAGTGTCTAGACCCAAAAACTACTTGCAACCAAACGATAACTGAAACAAAACTGTAGCTTCGACTTACATTGAACCAAATAATTAACGTTGTGTTTTAATTCTTGTTTTCATTTGCCTGTTTTTAAAACCATTGTGCTCGCTGCAACTACCCACAATCAAACTAACCCTTACTGAATTTTGGAAGTACATCAAATACAATATAAATAGAATGTAGATTCGTTAACTAAACGTGCCCCATGTGTAGCGCGTGACTGAATCTAGGCATTGTTTTTGCTCCATATACAGTTTTCAATTTGGATCAGCTATTTTGGAACAGATCAAAATTCAGGGGTGTTAGCTTCATTTCAACACCAGCCACTCCAGCTCTCCCTAATTAGAATTTCAATTTGGATTACATTCTCTTTGAACAATTAAAAAAAAACATCAGTATGACACATATTCAAACCAGAAATAAATTATGTTGCGAACAACACCTAAACATAGCTTGATTCGTGAATACACCCAATGCTATCCATGAAACGGAAACTGAAATGCAAAAGTAACATCACACAAACGCAGTTATGTATGCTCAATCCGTAAAAGACTGCATAAGGTAACGTAGAGCAAATGGCCAACGCGAAGAAGGTTTGACGCCTCTTATAATGGCTTTAGAGACATTAGCCTTTTTTAATGTTCTATTCATCCAAGTTGTCATCCTAATATGTTATCTAACTAAACCTCTCTTGGCCCAGCAATGTATGACATTGTAGATCCCTCTATGGATATGTTTTCTTTTCATACCTCAGTTCCTGTTATTTTCCTTTACATCTTGAAGATTAAGGATTCGTACTAGTTAAGTATATCAAATTTTAACGTGGTCAACGTGACAATATCCATACAATGCATCTTGATCTCTTCTTTTATCTTTGCATTTTCTCATGGTATGTCGAGTGGTACTAAAAGCCGGACTATAGCAACTAGGGGGCGACATGTCTCAGCTCCCACTGAGAAAACTCCAATAGAATTTCCTTGGGCATCCCCTATCGTTGTGCCATTAAAAATATGTAGGAACCATCAAGGTTCAATTTATCCCACCCTTCTAATGGCATTTTCCACACTGTGAAGATTGCTTCCCCGTGATTATTAGTTTATTTTCTTATGTTGAGCATTTTAAGTCCTCATTGTCATGTGTTTTAATCCCTTATGACTACCTAAAAAGAAAAATCAATTGGAAGTGCTTAAACTTTTAGGATTGTTGCATTGATTGCTTTTCCCATTTAACTTGTCATAATATGCACATTGTTGCTTTTGTTTAGGATATCAATCTTATTTACCATTGTACTCAACATCTGAGTTGTTGTTGTAAAGGGGATGTGACATTCACATCTTTCTCAGTTGTGGATTACTTAGCAACCATCCTTTTATGTTCATTTGTAAGAATCAATTATTCTTCTTATCAACTCCCACGAAATATATATAGAAGCAAGGTTGCAAAGTTCATAATGCAAGAATTTGAGTTTTCTATTTCTTTTTTACATACATTGCAAATGTTGGTGTTTAAAAATTATCATTCTATACACAAATGGGAGAAATTTGCAATGGCCTCCTAGCCATGTGATTTTTTTTTGTCTTTTGAGAGTTTTTATCATCCAAATCTTTATGTAAGGGCCCTCTTTAGGACTAAGTGTTCTGGAGTAATGCTTTGATTTGATTATCAATTCATCAATAGATTTGATTTACTTACTTTGAATATTTTGAGAAGTGTGGATTTGAAGAGTACAAGTCCAAAAGAAAAGAGATATGATTAGTTAACTTCTTTAGACAGAAACTATCATTTTCATTTTTCACTTTGTGCTAGCTTTATACTCAATTAGTATTATGAATATTGTTCATATTTATGCTCCTAACATAAGTTGTCCAAGCCAATAACACCCTATACTCAAATATATGTATAGAAATTTGTGGTCTTTTGATGTGCATCTTTGCATAACAGATTCACCAGAGAAAAACATTTCTTAGAGTTTAACCTTTCAAATAATAATTGACTCACTCATAAGCAAGTAAGTTAATTTTTAGTATAGAAAGGTATCAATCACATGGCTTGGAACAACATTCTTAAGAGTTTTATTCGAACTAATTTTATGAGTAATATTTAAAATATGGTTTATGGAGAGTGATTAAAGCTAAAGTAAGAAATAAAAGTGTAGAAGTAAAATTGGTTTAATTCAATTTATGAAGGGATACTAGGATTTTGGGGGTTCACCATCGTTGACCCATATTTATGTTAATTGATTCTACTTCTTAATTTTTATTAACTAGATCAGTATGATGTTGATTTGTGTCCTTATAGAGCACAAATCTCGTAAGGGTTGAACTTCCCAAAAACCCAAGATTTTGGCATTTGTGGATCCTTGTTCAACCATCCGGTAAGATTCTATCAGGATTCTCATCAAGAGCTTATTTGTTCCAAACAATATTCCAAACCATGGAGCAATTGATCTCATCACCATGAGTTATAACTAACAAGATAAAATAAACAGATAAATCATATAGCTCTATCAGTTGATCTTGTCAGGAGACTATGGTTTCAGCCTTGTTAGGATCAATGATTTCGTCACCCTACAAATATATAATTAATATAAACATGTACATATTGAAGGAAACATCTAATAAATAAAATATTAGAGTCAAATACAATTAAGATAAGACACATGTTATGGGGCTACTTCCCATGCTCCAGTATAGAGTTTTTACTTAGACATAATAGAATCAGACACAAAAGTAAGGATATGGATTGGAAGAGTCATGTTTCCAGATGAAGCAATCTTTGTGAGGATGATGGTGGATCCTTCCTTTATCTATGCACCCAAGGGGGTCTCTAAGATGGCCAAGTATCATATTGTATGAGATCCCTCTTTGAGAATGGAGGCTACCTTGTATTTATAGTAAAAGATGTCCAACATTTAGTTTAACCGCCTGGAATATGAAGATCCATGATAAGTTAAGTATTGAATTCTTACATACCTAATATAATTGGCATGTTCCCTTTTTGAAGATTAATTCCCTTGCTTTGATAGGTTTCTAATTGATGTCTTGATATTTTCATGCTCTTTACATTCTTTCCTCCATACAAAAAAGAATAGTCATGGCTTGTTACTTTCATTGACCAACTTGTCTTTTAATTGCTTGGTCAACTTTGTAAGCATAAGGAAACTCAACGGTTATTTATCTTCATTCCTGATAAAGGGAGTAATCTTTGAGGATTTAAATTCTTTGTCCCAATAGGCAATGAAGAAAATCATTGCCTTCTAATAACCATTATGATCACTTATTTAACTTCTTTGACTTGCTTTGTTGTAGGTTTCTGTTATAAGAATTTTGAACACATTTCTGTTGAGTCATAAGTTTTAAAGCGATCCAAAAGTATATTTTTCATGTAAATAATGAAATTCCCTTTCTAGTGCATATTTAAACCTTAGATTCCTAGTTCGTATGTTGAAAGATACAGTCATTTTGGTGATATATATATATATATATATATATATATATATATATATATATATATACATATACATATATATACATATATATACATATATATATATACATATATATATACATCAGACATTGTTTGAAGATCTAGACCAGTCAATCGGTTGGTAAATCTATTTGAGTGATTCAAAAATCCAAAATATGTCTGTCTGTAGATAAAGAAATGTTTTGTCTAAAACATAATTAAACGATATTTTTTGAGTTTGTATATGAAAGATATGGTCGCTTTAGTATGGGATATATATACCACTCACAGCGGGGAGTTGTGCAGACATCTTCCTAGATTATTTTTGGGATTTTTTTATCTTTAAAGTGATTGGGTCATTTTCTTGCAAAAATCGAGCAAAACTAATCAAAACTCTAGTTTAAAAGATAAAAACAAGACTCAGGCAATTAATACCTAATGTTGGGAAATAACAACAAAATGTCCTAAATAAATGATAGAAATGGATGAATATGCATTGATAAAATAAACTAAAATGTTGCTCGTCCTCGACCAACACAAAATCACATACCTACATCAAATAATATTGACACCTTATACTCCTCACTTGCATAACACTACTTTGTCTTTACCACCTTCTATGGTCAAGTGACCCTGATTTCTTGGAATCATAAAACACAACTTTTTGCATATTCTCCACTGGAAGTTGTTCCCCAACTTGTTTTCATTTCAAGGCTTGCAAAGAAATAGATGTCATGTCTATTCTTTTTTGGTACTCCCACATATTCCTATGGCTTATGCACAAAAACATGTTGAATGGGCAGATTGGGAGTATGTAGATTCCCTTGGGTGGAAAAATAGAGTGAATGGAGGTATGGAGGAAGGCAATTTCTGCTCTATTTGGCTCGAGATATTTTTATTTTATTTATTTGTAATTATTTTGATTGAATTTTTTACATACACTTTGGCATATTTTCTTAGTGGTACGCCCCTATAAAATACAAGAGGTATGGAAGAAGCGGTAGAGGGAGAAGGGGTGTGCCACCCTGAACTTAGAGTTTGGACATTTTTGGCTTTTGATTTTATTTTTGGAGAAATGAAGAGATAAGAAGGTGGTATAAGAAATGTACAAGATGTTGAACTTGTGTGTCTCATATTTTGAATTTAAGCACTTTGGGGTATCATAACATCAGTTTCAATTCTCTCTGTAACAAGCAAAAAAATCAAGAAATTTTACAAGCTATTATACAAATCAAGTGGAGACACGTCGTGTTTGATTTCTATCTATCCACTATGACTTTACATGGTTTTCAATGAGTAGTGCTACTTAAGGTCTTAAATGACAAAAAGATTTCTAGCAATGGCAGTTTGTATTGCAAGAAAAATGCACTCATTTAGGGGGTTCATTTCATGAAATATGCACAAAACCTCTGGTCGACTAGATAAAGGTCGATTATAAGAATGGAAAATTTGAAAATATTTTAAAAGTTGAACCACATAACATGATAACAATTGCTATTCAGGGAAGATATTGTGGGTGGAATGGATATTTACCACCCATCTCAACCTTAAACTTAGAAATTTGCTTGTCCTGAGCAATCCTAAATCCAAAATTGAGGGGGGAATGTGTTGGGCTTCTCTATTTTGCATCAAAGGCCTGACTCCAGTGTTGACCATCATGGAGGACAACAACTGGAGCTTGTGTCAAATTCCCATATTGATTTAGTGGTTTCCTTGCAGCCACCCCTTTATTCTTACTTCGAATCTTGCTTCTTGTAGCCTATCACAAATGGTGTGATGATGTCAGATTACCAAGAGAAACAGTTAAAGTTGTACATGACCGGTTCCCATTACTCAATGTATGAAGATAAATAGTCATGAAGAACCTGAGATGAATCTATAGGAACATGTTGAGGGGGTTCCAAAATGAGGTTTACTAGATGCATGATCATCAGGATGGGATGTGGAGGTTAGTACTTAGGAAATTGATGACCCATGTCCAGATGATTCTTCTTGATAAACCTATGGTGTTTTCAACTCATGAGGTGTATGGCCGACCTAATAGATTGGAGTCTGGTGAAGGAAGGGGGAAAGGTGAGTGGGGACCACTTGGAGTACAGATGGGGTTTGTAGATAGGTAAGTCTTTACAGAAAGATTGGCACTTGGACATTTGGGGTGTGTTGTGCGGGAATGTCCTTAAGGGGTGGGGGTGTGTCTTATAGAGTTGGTTGTCTGCCTTCCAGCACAGATTAGAGAAATACACTCTCAATCTTTTTTGCACTATGATCGTCCTCTAAAGATATCTAACTCTCGAGCATAGATGAGGCTTTTGAGGGAAAAAGTTGATGTTGCATCAGAATGAATTGATCAATGCATTTGAGGAAGTGTGATTCTTCTTCTCTGGTGTATTTTGTGGAGCCCCCAAGAGCTTGGAAGTTGAAATATCAATTACCTACTCATAGGGTCATAAATTCCATTTCGACGTCAATTAAGGTCCTAGCAGAAATGAGAAATGACATGCCAAAGATAAGAGGGTAGTGTTGATCCTCCTTGACATCCAAAACTACAACATCGCAAGCAATGTAAAATTCCCAACTTTGATTGATACATACTCAATGATACCAAATAGTTTAGTCGTGGAGGATACAACGAGTTGGATAGTCATTTTAGTGGGTATTTCTTAGTAAGGTCGAGATTCCTGTATTGGTTAAGATGTATGATAGAAATGCTAGCTCTAAGGTCGGCTAGCTCTGCTTGGCATGTAGAACTGCTTATGGAGCATTAAATTCTAAAAGACTCAGGGTCTTTGTGCTTGCAAGGCATATTGCTCTGCACAATGTGTGATGATGTCCTTACCAATTTAATTATTTCACATTCTTTAGTTATGTATTTGTGATTGAGAGGGATCTTGAAGAATTTTGTCCACTAAGGCATTTTGTCTAGGCATTAAGTAATGGGATATTGACATACAACTTCTTCATAGTTTCTTTAAATGTATTGAGCTGAGAATCCAATCGAGTCTATTTCAGCTGAGCTTGGTTTGACACACGAGGCTTGTATATGGGGACATCTGAATTGGGCACATATTTTTCTAGTTGAGATGTTGTCAGGTTCTGGGAGATGAACGCTTCATATTTATCTTCCTGGCTTGTTGTAGAAGGGTTCACCTTCTCTAGAGGTATAAGGCTAGAGCAAGTTGTCACAATCTCAAGTTGCTCCACATGTTTTTGATTCTATATGATTGTCTTGCTAGAACTCCTATAAGAGGGGGTAGAGCCGACATCAATTGATCCAACTATGAATTGGTCATTTTTATAGGCCTACTGATTAACGATAATGGCTTTCTGAGACTCAAGGATTTTTTCTATAGTAGAGAACCTCTCATCATTAGAGGGAGGGGTATGAAGTTGTTATAGTTGATGTTCTTAATTTAGATTATGGAACTATTATTCCCGATATTTGACCTGGTTCCTATAGATTTGTTGGCTATTATAATGGAAGCCTAGAAGGATACAAATTGGTTGTTCGTTTGAAAGGGTTGTTGTTGTGCCACATTCTCTATGCCAATTGGATTGACATACTGGAAACCAAGATGATTCCTGGACTGGTCCAAGTTGTAATAGGATTGACCAAGTATATTGTGGATGGAGTTAAGATTCTTCATCTATTGTCCACCCATGGGGTTGTTGTGAATGATTTGGCATTTCTTATTAGAGTGATCATGTCCTTGACAGATCACATAAAAATAAATCTTTGGATTTTATAAAATGTTGCAGATATTGAGGTTGGTGCAGTCATCCCCTTCTTTCATAGGCATTTAAATACGACTCCGTACAATCTTGCTTCAAGGCGAGCATCTTGAGGCCCTTAGAAATAAATTTTAGCTCAAAATTGTCTTTGGTCTTGGCTACCTAGAGAACCTCCATGTCCCTTATCAGATCAGGCTTGGGGTTTTAGAACTTCTCTTGACAACTTCCTAGGCGTTATTGAAGTTTTAGAAAATAAAGTCACCTCTAGATGAGGTGTCAAGGGAAACATTGGTATTATCATCAATGCCCTAATAGAAGGTCTCAATCAATTGGATCGAGGAGTTTTGGTGATGTGGAAAATGGAGAAGGAGGTCCGTAAATCGCTCCTAAGCTTCACCCAAGGTTTTTCCAGGAACCATGGCGAATCGGGTGATCTACCCTCTGAATTGATAGGTGAGGGATGGGGGAAAGCATTTTCCAAGAACCTTGGCATGTAGAGCCTCCTAGATGGTGATGAAGTCCCCCTCTATGACATTATACCAACTGCTGGCTTGATCTGACATGGAATATTTAAATAGCCACATCTTGAGAGCAGCTTTAGAAATGTCTAACATCTTGAATAAGTCACAAAGTTGATGAAGCGTTAGAGATGGTATTGACAATTATCATATATTCTATAGGGCATGATCTGCTCTGAAGCATGATGATCAATTGCATGTAGATCTCGAATTATGGAGTGGTGATAGCGGGAGGCAAGACTGGATGTAGTGCATCAACAGATTTAGGGACTGAGAAGTTCATACATAAGTTGCTTTTGTCGCTCTGCTTCCTGTGTCGCGGCCTCATAGGCTTCTCCCTCAACATCCATGGTTGCCCTTGATTCGACCATCATATCATCTCTTTGTGTGGCAAGGGCCCATTTTATCCACCATTTGACTTCTGCCTCATCCATCATGACTAATGGTCTGATTTAGGTGATGGAAGGCTCTATCAATCTCTATTTGAATCGTGTGGAGTCAATGATTGTAATCGTCACATACAAATAGTATCTGAAAGTGAGATCAGGAAATGTTTGTTTTGAGGGAAGATGATTTCAAGATCGTAAGAGTGATTATCAATTTAAAAGGAAATATCCTAATTATTCAAATCAATAGGGGTTTGAAAGCAAGTCTGTTGTCCCCTACAACAACGCCAAAAATTGAGGTGCATTGTTTGCACAACAAATTCACCATAGAAAATTATTATCTAGAGTTTAACCTTTTAAACAGTAATCAAATCACTCGTAAGAAAGCAAATTAACTTAAAGTACAGAAAAATATCAATCCAGTGGAACATCATTCCTAAGAATTTATCCAAACCAATTGTTGTGAGTAATATTCAGAATCCAGTTTGTAGAGATTGATTAAAGCTAAAGTAGGAATGGAAGTGTGAAAGTAAAACTGGTTTAATTTAGTTTATGAAGGGATATTGGGGGTTTGGTGGTTCACCACCATAGACCCATATACACGTTAACTGATTTGACTCCTTGATTTTTAATAATACATGTGGACCATGATGATTTGTGTCCTTGTAGATCACAAATCTCGCAAGGGTCGAACTTCCCACAAACTTGGGATTTCCGCATTTGTGGATCCTTGTTCAATCATCCAGTAAGGTTCTATCAGGGATCTCGTCAAGAGCTTATGTGTTACAATGGGTGTTGAATCCATGGATAAGTTGACATTGTTGCCATATGTTGTAACTAACAAGATAAAATGGATAGATTGATTAAAGAGCTCTATTATTTGATCTCATCAAGAGACTTGTTCCATCCTTATTGGGATCAGTGATTTCATCAAACAACAAAGATATAACTAATCTAAACTAGAACAAGTGCATAAATTGGAAGGAAAACATGTAATCAATAAAATTGTAGTGTCAAATATAATAAAGGTAAGGCATGGGCTATGGGGCTATTCCACATGCCCCAATATGAATTTTTTACTCATACATAGTAGAAATAAACATAAAGTAAGGATATGGATATAAAGAGTCACGTTCCTAGGATTTGGCAACAATATTGAAGTAATATCTATGACGATGCCTCCTTCCTCCCTTTCTTGCTCTGTGCACTCAAAGCGGTCTCTGAGATGATTGAGTATGAGATGGTATGAGATCCCTTTATGAGAATGGAGGTTGCCTTGTATTTATAGTACAAGATGTCCATCATTCGATTTGACTACCTTTAATATGAAGAATGATGATAAGTAAGTCTTGAGTTCTTAAATACCAAACATAATCGGCTTAGTCCCTTTTTGAAGATTAGATGTATTCTTTTTGATAGATTTGCATTTGATGCCTTGATAGATTTATGCTCGGTCAAAGGGATTTAGTTACATTTTTTCCTCTATATAGAAGAGCATTTTTTTATAATTTTTCTAAATATATACATAGATAAACTCATATGCAACCACATAGAGGTGGAAAGTACATAGATATGATGCTTGTAGAGATGGAAATGAACATCATCAATGCCATTCTATCATAGAAACATGGAGGAAAAACCTAGAGAGTTCAAAAAGTTTGTAGTAGGATGGGGTACCCTAAATAACAAGCCCCATGATGATATAACAAGGAAAAAGGACATAGTGATATCTAGTTTTCATCTATTTTGTTCCAAATTTGTTTTTAGCCATCATGTGAGTCCATCAACATTACCATCTGCTTCAAGCATGGTTTTTATAGAAAGAAGTTGACATATACCTGCATAATCGGAAATAAAGATAATCATAATAAAAAAAATTGACTAATTTAATCAAAAGAACGTACGACTCACAACTATTGTTGTGAAATCTATTTTTTCTCTCCATCCAAATCATCCAAATGATTACATCAGAGATGGTGTTAGTATCGTATGCTCCTAAGGGGTGACTAATGTCCCCAGAGAGTCAATGTTCTATATTAATTCTAGGGTTAGATTTAATAGTAGTAGTTGAGATGAAATGTTTCCATATCTTCCATGTAGTATGGCAAGTGAAGAAGAGGTGTTGATTGGTTTTAGCTTGAGAATGACACATTAGGAAAATGGATGGTCCAAGGAAATCAATACTACTGTGTAGTTCATATGTATTACTTTTGTCATGCCATATGAGCCAAAGAGGGATGTGCACCTTTACAGGGTAAAGAGTATGCCATATGTATCTATGAGGGAAAATGTGTCCCCTAAAGGTGAAGAACATGTTTGCAATATTGGCTATGTATTTGTTTCCCCATATCCATGTCACTCTTGTACTAGTATTTGTTTCTAATGTTGTTAACATGTTAGTCATGTCCATATCAGAGAAGAGGAGATTCAAAAAGTTTTTATATAAATTATTCCTCTGAGAACTCAGGAGTTGTAGTGCTTTGTGTATGGTGATGTTGGTTATGGAGGCAGGGATGACAAATTCATGTGGCAGATGGTTTATGGGGGATAAGCCATGCCACCAAGAGTTGTGCCAAAAAAGTACATGGAGTACGTGGTGTTATGGAGTGTGGGAAGTGCTATAGATGATATAGATATTCTTGATGATGTATTTCCACAAAGGTAAGACAGCCCTGAAGGATATATAATCACATGGGTTATGATTGTGATAATATTTATGCATGATAGTATCAGTTCACACATGTTTTTATTTTTGACATATGTCAGTTGTGAGTTTGTGCAGGAGGCATAAACTATGGGTTTGCATATCCCAATAACTATTTTGTTTAGGGATGCAAATGGTATCCTACTTGACAAGATGAAGACTACTCTTTTGATGATCCCCCATAGGAATTTCCTCCTATTTTTTTCAATGCATTTGATGATAGTTCTGGGGGGTGGTATGCAACTGACATGATATGTAATCATAGGAGTGAGGGAGGCATTAAGTAGAGTTAGACGTCCAAAAAGCATTAAATATTGGTTCTTCCAAGAGGATAGTCATCTCTGATATTTGTCAATGATAGGGTTCCATTCATAGACAAGGATATGCCAGGTGATAGTGGTAAGTCGAGGTATATAATAGGGTAGTATTCATGTTTGTACTACAAGAGGGATTAGAATTTGTTCATGTTCGTGGGTGTGACATATGTGCCTATGATGGTGGATTTTTTAAAGTTGATCTTGAGTCTTGAGAGGTACGAGAAGATACCTAAAATACGGATGATGTTAATAACTTGTTAGTCTACTGGTTTAAGGAATATGGTTGTGTTATCTACATATTGAATGATGTAGTGAAGACACCCATCCATTTTATCAATAAGTAAATTACTTGTACCCAGTTGTATGAATCATTTGAGGATGGAAGTGGCGATGATAAATAGGTACGGGATTAGGGGATCACCTTGCCTGAGAGCATTAGTGATTTCAAAGTATCCAAACATAGACCCATTGATAATAACAAAAAAGGCAAAAATGGTAATGCATGAGTGCATCCATCGAATCCATGTGTTGAGGAAGGTGTAATCATGGAGACATTGTAGTAGAAAATTTTAGTTGATATTATTGAAGGCTTTCTCAAAATCAAGTTTGAGGGTGAGGAGTGGGAAGGGTTGTGAATTGCACGTATATATGGTTTCTAAGGTTGTGATGCATGTGGATTGAATGTTTCTATTAGTGAGAAAACCACATCGAGATGGTGTAATAATGTGTTCTAAATTGGTTTCATCCTCAAAGTAAGAAGTGTGGCTATGGTTTTGTATGACACATTGATGAAACTAATAGGTCTAAAATCTCTAATGGACGTGGGCTTATATTTCTTCTTAATCAGGGCAATGTGTGCTTGATTTAGAATTTTGAAAAGTTTTGCCATGTCATCTAGTGTGTGGATATATAGGACAAGTTTATGAAAATCATGTTTGATGTGTTCCCATGCAACCCTGTAAAAGGGTATGCTAAAACTGTTAGGGTCAGGGTATTTTCAATGCCTAGGCTAGTCATAGCATTTTTTTATTTTTGAATCCTTGAAGGGGTCCGTAAAGTTTTAAAAGGTAGGGATTTTGTGGTGGCATATAATTTCCCAATTAATATGCATATTCTTAGGTGATCGATGACCGTTGGTGAATAACTGTAAGGAGGCGGGATCACCCCCTTACTAAAAATTTGAAGAATAAAACATCCATTCCAAACACACTCAAAGGTATGCTAGAATAGGTGCAAAATTTTCAAACGTAAATAAATGGTATTCAAAACAACCAAAGTATAGAAGCGGAATAAAAATAATGACTATATTCTATTTTCACAAAAGATTGCAAAAGTACATCATAATATCCCTAATGGGTTTACATGTATGATAAAACGTAAGGATCTAAGTAGAGGGAAATCTAAACCATAACAACTTTGTCTCCAAGCTTTGACTTCTTAAGCTATATCCACATCATCATACCATGTCCTCATTGTCCTCTACCTAGGGTTGGAAGCATACCCCAGCAAGAAGAGAAAATAGATGACATCAACAAAGGCAGCTATGTGCATACTAAATAGGAAATTGAGCAATATATGGAATAAAGGACATCAAATATAAAAGGCTTCCCATAGAAAGGATAAGGACCACCCAAATGGGTATCAAGAGAAAAGGAATTGAAATCATATGATAACAAAAGAATACTTGCCATTAATAAAACATAAAGATTGTGCCACACAAGCATATGTAAAGAATTAGGGCACACACCCCATATCATCAACCTACATGCATGTGAGATAAACATAGCCCTAGAACAATATAAGAACAAAGGTGGCCAAGTCTCATAAACTTGAAACCTGATAGACAAAGGAATACTGCCAATCTCCCAAATATAAAAAACATGGGCCTTTCCATCCTAAAAGAGCAGGAAATATCACATCTGCTCGGCAAGAAATAACACATCTGTAATAAAAACCAATGCAATTACACTACTCTAGTGCTACTGAATCACATAGCATGTTAAATGTAGAGGCAATTAGAAAGTATAGTTAGAATATATAAACTAGTCACCACATAAGTGACCAACATATACATCCACCTCATAAGTGGGCAAAAGACATCACATGTCATCTAATAGAGTTCCATCATGAACAAAGCATAAGATAATAGATCAAAAGAATATCCATGATCACATGATCAATATCAAATAAGGTAATTCACATGAACCATGATTTTAAAAAGAAAAGACATTGTGTATAGGCTAATTTCGATAGGACAAAGAGAATGAATAAGCATAGGTGAATTGCTCAACATAGAAGAATAGGGGATACATCATACCTCAACTTCAGAGTCTGAACATTCCAAGTCAAGCCTGGGCCTCCTAAGAACCTCTAGGGAAGGTGGACAATTCCAATAAGTAAGGTTTTCAAGCTTAGAGAGGCTAGTTTCTCCAACAAAGCTCCTATCTCGAGCAAGAAGCACCTTCTCCACTTTAGAAGTGAAAAACCCTAAGAAAAGAACATGAAGATGAGGTGTTTATGGGTTCTAGGTGGGGTTTCACTGCAGAAGGACATGTTTCTGACCTAGAGGAAGGTGTAAGGAAGACTAAAAACAAGAAAATAGGGAAGGAAAGGAGGTTACTTACTAGTTTTGGTCAAAATCACCAAGGAGGAGCTTAAGAAATCCTAAATAGAGAAATTTGGAACCCTAGGAGCCTTCTTCACCAAGGTAGGCACCTCCTTTTACCTTGGAACAACACCTTCATGGAAAAACAGAGTAGGATTTATGCTCTAAGCTATAGGAAAGAAATAAGAGCAAGAGTTTTCGAATTTGGAGTTGGGAAGGGGTATATGTGGCTATATAAAGAAAGAGGTCAAGTATGAGGTGTCTATGAGACTTTCCATGTGTCATGTATAAGGGTGTCCATGGACATGCAAGCCTTTATGGATAAGCAAGAAGTAAATAATGAGGTTTCAAGTTACTTTCCATGTGTCCAATGCTAAGGGTGCCTATGGACATGCAAACCTTTATGGATAAGGAAGAAGTCAAGCATGAGGTGTCCATGGAGCTTTCCATGTGTCCTTAGCCTAGGGATTTCATGGCCATGCAAAAGGACATCTCGTAGAGGCTTATTGAATATCAAATGTTAGTTTATGGACACTTATAGGCCATTTCAACCGACCTACAATCAAAGAAATAACCCCATTGGTTGATAGCTTCGAAAGATAAGCTCATTTATAAAGAGAGTAATCCCTAAAATGCCCTTGGAAAGAAACACCTTCAAACCAAGGTGCAACTAGACACCCTATGGTTCAAAAACTCGATAATGGTAAGGGAATATATAAGGATTATAATGCATGTGACAATTTGCAAAGAAAACCTCCTAATTGGGTAAATTGTAGAAAAGTCCAGAATTTACTTAAAATTGCATAACTTGCACAAACAACATCCAAATTGGACCAAACTTCATCCAAAAGTTATCTTTGATGTGTTGAATATGAATTTGCCATTATTTCAATATTTTGAATTTATAGAATCACATTATTCATTACTTATACCTTTTACTCATTTTCTCTCTCCTAAACTTATCCTAATATTTCAAGCTTGTCCAAATTACATGATATTTGACATGTAGGCTAATTTTGATATGTAGATTTCGATTTTGAAATTTGTTTCCACTTTTAAGACTTATTTTTATGAGATATGTCATATGGCCCATTAATGGCCCATTATCTAAATTATTCATCCAATTAAGTTCATTATCTTCATATTACCACCAAAATGAGTTATGTGGCATATTTTATCTATCCATTATAAACCTAAGATTAATGTTAGAACATTAGGTTGTATTAAGGTGATCTATACATGCATTATATCATTAGGGTTATACTATAATCTATTTAGGTCTAACCTTCAACCTTGTTTGGCTAAGTCCAAAATGTCAACTTCCAGGGTAGGGTTCGAGATATAGTATGTTACAATAACATTTTGAAAAAAATTCACTACGTGTGCAATGATCATTTATTGATTGTGTGTTTATGATTCGACGTGGTCAAGGTTGTGAATGGTGGAAATTCTCTAATTATTACTGCATGCAAGAAAGAATTTGGTGTTTCTATTGCTTCCTTAGGCCATATATGTTTAGATTGTCTACTTCCAGATGATTTCCTCTAAGTCTGATATAAATCTAATCTCATTCAATAGAATTTGATATACGCCATCATCATGTGAGCCTTGAGTGTGGGAAATAATCTGAACTTCTTTGGACTTGATGGAAGTTGGTAAATTCCCAAAGGTAAAGACGTGGTGTGTTTCTAAGGTATTTGATCTTGTATTGTATATTGTGTCCATAATTATCATGAGAAGATTCTAGTGGATAGTGTGCCTAGATAATTTTAAGAAAGATAGAGTGTTTGGTCCAGAAACACTCAAAGCATAAGGGTGTATGACCCCAAGTGTTGATGGTGATCTGAACCATCAAAAGGAAGTGGTCTAATAGATTTGATGCAATAATAAGTGTACATACAAGTGGGTATCATATGTTCCACATGTTTGTGCAGATGATCGGTCTAGTATAGCCTTATGCGCACCATAATGCCATGTGCAAATGCCATCAGTGGTAGGTAAGTCATGGAGGTTATATTGTGTAATGAACTTCCTAAAAATAGTATTGTGTAAGTGGTGTGAGTCCACAGAGCTCTGATGTAGCGCTCTTTAAAGCAGCAAGTAAGATTGAGATCACCTCTAATCATCCAAGGATGTGTATAGTTGATCAGAAAGGTCGTGTAGTTCCCAAATGAATTGGGTCTTATGTTTTCCAACAACACCATAAAATAAAGTTATCATCATAGTTATGAATAGTGATGGATATATTGTAGTCTCTGATGAAGACATCACTAACATCCATAAGGTGGTTATCCATCCTATAAGGACGCCCCCTGAAGCCCATCATACAAAGAATCCTAACACTTCCTCCTTCACGTGATGTCTCACTCTGGTTCATTCTCTAGGAGTAGAACACAAAGAAGAGAGTCCGGGCCAAAATCTAATGATTTTCAAAATTCAATTTGTTCATTGTATCAAAAAGTATTCGCTCCCTCTTCTTCCTCTCCATTTCTTTTTTATATATGTATTTCTTGACTTGTTCCAAATCCACTGATTTTCTCAATTGGGCCTGAGTTGGAGTTGGTGGTTGCACCCATTTGTTGATGAGTAGTCCTCCTATGGAATTGAGCATGGGCATGGCTTGTTGCTTTTATTGACCAACTTGTCTTTTAATTGCTTGGTCAACTTTATAAATATGAGGAAACTCAATAGTTATTTGCCTTTATTCCTGACCAAGGGAGTAACCTTTTACAATTTCAATTGTTTGCCCCAATAGAAAATGGAGAAACTATTGCTTTCCATTGATTATTTTTACACTCATTAACTTCTTTGAGTCTCTTTGATACATATTTTCATTATAGGAATTCATAGATAATTTTGTACCAGTTATAAGTTTCAAAGCGGCCCATAATATATTTTTCCATAAACAATGAAATTCCCTTTCTAAATCATATTTAAACATTAAATTTTGGTTTCCTATGTGAAAGATACGACCATTTTAGTGCAAGATTTATATATATTAGGCATTACTCAAAAATGTACAAGTTTGTCAACCGATTGACAAATCTAGTTGACCGATGGAAAAATCTAAATTTTTTTTTCTTGTAGATGAAAAAACTCTCTCTCTCTCTCTAACACATGTTTAGACATTAAATTTCGAGTTTATATGTGAAAGATGTGGCCATTTTGGTGTAGGATATATATATATATATATATATCATACACTGCAAGGGTTTTTATAAACATCTTCCTAGAGTATTATGGTGTTCTTGATCTTTGGAGTGATCAGGCCATTTTCCTACAAAAATTGACCAAAATTAATTAGAACTCTAATTTAAGAGACAAAAGCAAGACTAAGGCAATTAATACCTAAAGCTAGGAAATAACATCAAGATGTCCAAATAAAAAATCTAAAAGATGTAGTAAAATGGATGAATATGCATTCATCATCTTTTTATCATGAATCACCTAATAATCATTATAAAATGTCTTATCTCTATATGATGATGACTATCTAGGTTGGTGTGGCATCTTTGGTATGTTATTATAGGCTTTTCTTCGTCTTGTCTTACATGTGCACTTCTATAATATTACCTATTTGGATTCATCATCAGCTTGAAAATTCTGAAGAAAAAGGTCAGTGATGATGAGTTTTTATAGTGGTTGATCTATGTTTGATGCCACCTTCATCTTTGTATTTACATATATATACTTACTTTTTGTTGGATGAATTGTTCCTTCCTCTCATGTTAAACTCTTATTATTTTTTAGGTTTTATCTATTAACATTAGCAAGAATCAATTTGGAAAATAGATATATACAAATAATAAAACATATGGAATTGGTCACACTTTTAGTCAGAGCATTTCCCCAAAAGTGCTAACTGAGCATACGTCTGGAATGTTATTTTTGGCTAGATATTCTAAGTTTTGTTTGTAATGACATTTTTCTCATCTTTCATACAGAAGGTTCATGCATGATATCTTCCCAGTTTATCTATTCACCTATATTACCAGCTTCAATAGAAGAAGAAGACAATGAGAAATATGTCCTTACTTTTTAGTAATATATTATATTCCCAGATAGATTTCCATATGAATAGTTGATTAATCTTATTTTGTTCACTAAATATGGAATACAAGAAAAGGAAATTCGAGTATAGAAGTAGTAGAGAATTTATGCAGAGATGAAGTAAGATAAAAAAAAGACATGAGTAGAGATAAAAGGTAACGACATGCGAGATGTACTTATACTATTAAGGTAAATAAATAGAATTTGACCTTTATAGTTTGAAGATGAAACTATCATAATTTGATCAAATTGGTTTGGTTTAGATATATTTACTCAATTTGATACACTTCTATAATCATATTTGAGGTCAATATGTAGTCATGGGTATTGCACTTTTGGTATAATAAATGCATTTCAAAAATTCATGGAAAAATATAGAATCATACATGGTTAATTAACATTTTAGAAACTTTTTTGGCGTGCTGGTAAGATATCTTTAGCATTGACTTTCCTTAGGTATACATATTATACTTTCTCAAATTAGTATGAGAAATTAGACTATTAGCCAAAATTATTGCTTATAGAATATGGTTGCCTAGATTAATAGAGGTTTTTAGAAATCATTAAACGTAGAGATACATGTGAAAAGTTAAATTTGGATAAATGAAAGAACATATAATTATAAAACTTAGTGAAGCCGCTCAAATTAATGAAAATAAGGAGTGTATAACAAACAAGCATGAATGAATCAAATGATATGTTATTGAAATAGTCATAGGGAAGATTAATTTCTAAGTAAAAGGTAGTTGCCAGTGGCTAGATTAGATTTACCAACTTGTTATTATTGTTAGAGGTTAAGAGGGGTGAAACTTAGAATGAGGACATGTTATGTGATTAGCCAAGTAATTCTAGTTTACCTGAGTAATCTATTTGCTCTTCATATTTAGTTATTCTTATCTTGTTTGTAGGTTTAATCACTAAACTCTTGATTATTATGCACTTTGAATAGTTAATTGAGGTTTAGTACAAAAAAGCTAGTTTCTGCATTAATTAGGTTTTTGGGGATGATCATGAGTTTTGATATGGAATGATTGATTTTATATGATATTATGATGATGATATGTTTATAATATTTTAAGAGACTATAGTAGATTAGAGATAACGTTGGTGGTGTATTATAGATATTTAACTAGTTTAGAATCGATTTAATGTGTTTGGTCAAGGAAGTTTACTTTGATTCAATCTTGGCCAAAAGTCAATCACATTTTCCATAAAGTATACTAAATTTGAGTCGACATTGGCATTGATGGTTGATGGATTGATTATATTGACTTGTTGATAATGGACCTAGAAAGTTTGCTTATTGGTGCGCTCCCGCTAGAGGCTTGCAACACCGGCCAACTAGGGTGGCTGGGTGCAATCCACGAGGTCGGAAGGCATGGGAGATGGGATCTTATGCTTTTGAAATTTGTATGGTCCCAAATTGAGTCGATCACTAAAACTAAAACAGTTCGTCCGCAAGTGTACGGGGTACTGTCGTAGTATAGGCGAAAGGCAAGATGCGGGATCGAACCACAGAGATAGAGGGGGCACTAGAGTTAGAAGGCGTGAGCTATGTCTCTTTTGCGAAGCTTAGGTTTTTAGGGTTTTAAAAGGTTTGATGGTTTGATTATACTAAAGAACAAGTATGAAAGACACAATTGAAACTAAGTTATCAAAAACTGAACTAGCAATCTAGGTGACAAACTAGCTAAACTAAGGTAGGGGCAAGATGAATTGGACTAAGCACGCAATTAGAAACTAAGGAACTGAATTAACCACTAACTAGATCACAAACCTAGATTAACACTAACTAGCAAAACTAGGCAATTAACTAAGTTAACTAAATCAATTGAACTACACTAGCATTAACACACAAATAGAGCAATTAAGGTTTTAAGCAAGAGTGATTAAGGTGGGTGGGTCGTTTGGGAAATGTCACTTTGATTTTAGTTGGGGGAGTTCATTAAACATGCATGGTGCTCAATTCATATCTAGATTACCAAACCAAACAATAAGGTCAATGCCATTAGAATGTACCCTATACTACTAGTATAAGACTAGGGTTAGATGTAATTCTAATGAGGTTGGCCAAATCTAGGTTTCTAGGGTAAGTGATAGTGGACAATTGAGGGTTGAGGGTAGAGATGGGAGTGGAGATGATGTGATTTATCCTCATGCCACTAGCCACTCTAGCCTTTAGAAGGCCCTAGGCAATTGTTTCACCCTCACTTACTCTAGCTACTTAGATCTCACACTCATTTGTAGAAGGAGGGATGTGTATGTAGGAACAAGGGGGGCTAGCTAAGGATCCACTAATTGGACCTAGGAGCCAATCCTAAGATAGCCACATACACTCCAATTCTTTCTAGAAGCTAAGTGTCATCAAACATCCCAAAGCAAGCAATCCATACAAAAAGCATAAACCACATGCAATAAAGATGGGAAATGAGATAGAAGCAAGAAACAATCATCATAGATATGAATTAAGTTCATTACAAGAATTTATCCCCAACATGGTATCAAAGTAACATTTTAATCCCAAACAGCCCACCACAAGGGGGCTTAGCTAGACATGATCAAGAAAACAAGAAAATAAAGGGATAGAAGAAGTGGGGACTCCATGGAGCTTGATGTAGAAGCCTCCTTCTTCACCTCCAAGCTTGATGTAGATGTCCTCCCTCCTCCAAGGTGCAGGGGTGCATGAAATGGTGGGGGTTTATGGATGGAAACCTAGGGAATTAGGTTTCCATGGTGGAAAGTAGGTGGAAAATGGTGGATTGAGAGCCAAATGCAAGGAATTTGCACAAGGAACTCAAGAATGGAGGGTGGAGTAGTGTAGCAACCGTGAGGGAGTGTGTAACCTAGTGCTATGGCTGCCACCCATGTATATATAGGTGGTGGTGGAAGCACTAGGGTAAGTAGGGGCAGATTAGGAAAAGCAGTGAAAAAGTTGTGTAGGGTCGGTGATCACCATAGTCGTGGTGGGTGTGCCACGGCCGTGGTGAGGGTAGTGGGGAACGGCCGTGGGAGGTGAATACAATCGTGGTATGTTAAGGGTGGTAGAAATGCTAAGTGGGGAAGTGGCCACGGCCGTGGCGGAGTGCCACGGTCGTGGTGGGTAACATGTACAACGACGGTGTTGCGTAACACAGCCGTTTTGGAGGAGGTGGAGGTGACCGTGGGAGGAGCCACGATCGTCTTGATCATCTTCGGCCACGGTCGTGGCGACTTGGCCATAGTCGTGGCATTCTGGGCAAAAACCTTGTTGCAAGTTGAACTTTTGGCAATTAATTCCCACGACCGTCTTCTCTTCTACTGACCACGACTGTGCTGATGGCCACGACCGTGGTGTCTTCAATGGCCACGGTCGTGGCAGGTGGCCACGACCATGGGATTCTATGGAATTTCCCTGTTGAACTTGGCAGTTCATTGCTAATAAAGGCACGACTGTGGCATTGTGGCCACGGCCGTGGTGAGGCTTGCATGACTTGATTTCACTTCTGACTTTGTCATTTTCGGATGTCTTTGCTTGGGGGTGATTCTTGGCCACTGGAGGTAGGTTGAGGGAGACTTTGGGGCCTTCTTTGGGTCCCTCCTTGAGTGGGGGAACCCTAGAACTCCCTCTCTCTCTCTTCCATCTATGCATGGTCCAAGTACCTGAAAAACAGTGCAAAGAACATCCATAAGCATATTTGCGATGATAAGCATATTAGGGGTAAAAAGATTGTAATCTACATGTTTAGATGTGACTTAAGTACAAAATGGCACATGATGGAGCCATAAAATAGGGCTACATCACCACCCCAAACTTAAAACATACTTGTCCTCAAGTATTCTCTAACCCAATCTCTCTACAAATTTTCCACAAACAAGAAATGACAAATGCAAAGTAAAAGATGATTATTGCTGAATGGTATCAAAGACGACTAATTACATGAATTTCACCTCTCTCCTCTCCTTCTTTCACAATCCAATCATGAAAAGAGCACAAATCACATGAACTTCAAATATAGCGCATAGAATATACAAGTTATCCATATCTCTTTCATTAAGTTCTGAGTAAACCATTTCATGATAGTGTTAATCGAGGATGACTAGGAGTGTTGTTTCCCATTCATGCATTCAGTCTTATATTTCAAATCATACCAGATGACCCACGTGGCTGCGGAAAAAGGCAAAATGAGCTCAGTTTGATGCTTCTTAGCTCCATGGGTATGAAAGTGGAAGAAAGGGTTGCGGTAAGATTTTTGGAGTGTTTTTGCACACTCATCTTTTCTTTATTTTGAATCCTCTTAAATAGGAGCATCCTTTTATTTTGTTTTTGTTTTTGTTTTTATTTTCTTTTCTTTCTTGCCCTGGGTGTAGATAGGGCAAATGGTGGATAGAGTGAAGCGGGGAGATAAAGATATGGCCACCCCAAACTTTTGGAGGTGGCCAAGGCTGATTATGTGCACTAGGGCATCTTTTTATGAGGCGGAGGGGTATGAAGATGGTGGAAGAAACATCGGGTCAAAGAGGGGTCATTGGTATGATTTTCCACATAAGACATCCTGCATGAAATTTAATCCAATACTTCATCCTAGATATCACACCACATGAATGAACAAGATGGAATTGATATATCAAACAAGCGATTCCAAAAACACTAAGTGTTCAAAGCTTGCTCAAGTTCACAATTCAGCCAAATCAATCACAATCACAAGAGAGGTGATGCACATGTAAAAAGTCAAACATTGATACCACTTAGCAACAAGCAATGGTGATTCACTTGCATTTGTCAAAGGTCAACATTTTAATTCAAAACAGCAGAGATTGGGTCAAAACACAATTTTTAGACAAGAAATTTCAAATTTGGGCAAAATTGGCCAAAATGGTGCCAACTTGCACTAAATCACATCTAAACTTACTTTAGGGGAATTTAAAGCATAAAGCAGAAAATCCTACTTAACATGCATATGAAGTTATCAAAAACTACATGAGAATGCAATGCATGATATGGAATAGGAAAAAGAGCAAAAAAAATTAAAAAATTATGCAAAAATGCAGAAATCAACTACATGACATGTAATGAACAGTGCAATAACAACAAAACTAAACTCAATGGCAGAGGTGATAACAAAATGACAAAATGAGAGACAGAGTGGTGCATACCACCCTACCCACCCCAAACTTTAGAATCATGATGTCCTCAACATGAAACTATAGCTTAGGGGAGATAGGGGAAGTGTCATGGTTGCGGTGGCTGGTCTGGCATCTGCGAAGGATCTGGAGGAGGAGATGAGGATGGAACTGAGTCTGATGGAGGATGTTGGTAGTAGTGCCCCCAGTAGTCATCCTGGGGTGGAGGGTACGTCTGTGGATATCCAGCTATACCACCCCAAAAGTCTGCACCCCATTCGGGGTTTCGTGCTGCTTGGGCATGTTGGTACTGGTACAAGTGGTTGATCTGATAGTGCATCTGCTGTTGATCTTGCCACATGTACTATTGGACAAGCTGCATGTCTCCTTGAGTCTTCTAAATATTCTCAAGGTGAGCCTGGATTGTGGCCATGTCATAGGCATTCCCTGAGGGTGGCTGCAGCTGGGATGTCCCCTCATCCCTCCTTGTTCTTCAGGGTTGCCTTTGTTCTGCATCTTCTTGCTCCTGCCCTTGCACATTAGATTCAGCAACGTCTTCATGTGCGGCAGTGGCTCCCCTTGTATACGTCTCTCTTGGGTGTTCTTGCTGCCATTTCAAAAGTTTTTCTTTCAATTTGAAAAGAACTCCCAACACGGATAGAAGAGGCGCCGCGTGGTATGGCAGCTCAAGCTCGAAGTCCGACACACTAGTAGTAAGATAGATCATCTTCTTTTCCTTCATCTTTATAGTGTGCAAGCACACCAAGTAGTTTAGGTCAACAAACTCTGCCTCAAGTGCGTCTTGTAACCTCGAGAGATCGTATCCCAGCGGTAGTGCAATCGAAGTCACCACCCCACCCATGACAAAGGGTTTTGAGCTCTTGTAGGGTATGGACTTCATATGATCAACGCCAAGGTCTAGGTGCTTCTTGAGGTGTATCATTATCAAGACAAACATATCTTTTTGTGAAATGGAGCCTTGATTATCATACCTCCCCACAATTGTGTTTGCCAAGACCTTCTGCACATAGCGTATCATTGGGTTTCTTATGGCGGCTATTTTTTATCTTCCTGCATCGTACATGCCGCTGCCTGTGATTGTCTCCCAGAAATAGGCATAATCCAGTTCTTTCTCCCTCTCTAACAAGCCGTCATCCATTTTCACGGCTTCTTCAAGACTTGCAGCGAATATCCCATTCAGCTCAGTGGATGTGAGGGTGTGCACATTGCCCATTATGGCAAACTTGATTGCGTCACAACCTCTCACTTTCGTCCTTTTGAGAGTGGCGAAGAATTCTCGGGTCAAGGCGACGTAGGTTGGTTGGGGTGTGAAAAGGATATCCCACAACCCTATTCTCTTTAAGTTTTCTTCCACTGCCTCCTTGATCCCTAGATCATCAATCACTTTCTGAGACCCGTACTTGGTGGCGACGAATCGCCTTGTCATGCACTCGGGGTAGATAAAATCAACCTTCTTTTTCCTGTGTCCTTTACCATAGGACACTCCTACCGGTGCTTTGCCCAGGGTCTTTTCTCTATCCGCCTCCAACTGTGCCAGAATATCATCTCCTTCATGCTCAAGCTCTACCTCTTCCTCCTCGTTGTCATCTTCTTCCTCCATCATGTAGGACTGCGATCCCAAGCTGGTGTCAAGATTGTACCAGTGGGCCGACTGCTCCTCATCTTGCTGTAGTTGCCGCGAGGGTTGCGGCTGCACACCATGCCTCGCCGTCACCTGAGACGTCGAGTGGCAGGCTGGTGTAGGCTTCGGCGGGAGCCTGGATGAGGACGGTGCCGCTTTGGATTTTTGACTTCTTTTTGTGGCCGCCGGCTCAATCTCATCAATGAGGTTGTCCAAATCAACCCCCATGGACTCCTCCTCCTCTTCGTCCTCTCCCTCATAGGTGGCATCCGTGATGTGGTGGCTATCGGATGAGCGGGAGTGTGATCCGCTCACCGATTGCGATCGACGGAGGGAATGGTGGGCGGAGGTGGTAGGTGAAGGTGTGTGGGATGGCATGGACACATCGGAGGAAGCATTCTTGGAATGCCGCTTTTCTCCAGTGATGATGTTCGTCCCCTTGGTTATGGCTCTCCCAATTTTTTTCATGGTGGAGGTGGTGATTTTTGGATTTTTATGGAGAAAGTGGTGTGGATGTGGTTTTGTGGGTGGAATAAAAAGTATGTGATGTATGGATGGTGGGTATATGATTTGTGGTGGATTTGGGCGAGAATGGAAAGGTTTTCGTGGAGGTTTTGTGTAGGGGAGCTGTAGGGCGGAGTGGAGATGGAGTAGCGATTGGGCTAGATTGGATGGTGGAAATGGTAGAGGGATGGTTGGGGATTGATTTGGAATGGATTGGGGATCAAACGAGGGTTTTTTTGGTGGTTGGAGGTGGAGTTTGGAGGAGCATGGAGTTGTTTTCTGCCGCCACAGTTGTGGGTGAGAGCTTGAAGATGATAGAATGAAGAGGGGGTCGGGTTTGGATGCTTATAAGTTATATTTTTTTTCTTGAACCGGGCTCGGCCACGACCGTGGTGGCTGGCCACGGTCATGTCCAGGGTTAGGTAGCACGGCAGTGGTGGGCACCACGGTCGTGTTTCGAAGAAGAGAGCCCCAGCTTGACCTCACCACGGTCGTGGATGCGCACCACGGTCGTGGCTATTTCTTCAAAAATGTTGTTACTTTGGCCAACTTGGTGCTTTAATTCACACGGCCGTGGTGGGAAACCACGGTCGTGGCCTTGTCCTCCCACCACGGTCGTGGCCGAACTTCAAAACAACCTGTAACTTTGGCCAATTAGATGCAATAATTCCCACGGTCATGGCCATATTCCACGGTCGTGTTTGGCCACATGAGCCACGGTCGTGGTCGAGCTCCACGGCCGTGGTGTTGTTGCTCCTTTAGTTTTCAAAGATTCAAAACTTGCACTTCAACTTCATTTGTTCTTTGGCCACAAATCTGACTGAACGCCCATGATTAAATTATATACTCTCTCTCTTTCTTGTCTATCACCCGCCATAGCATCAAAACTCAAAAGAAAACTATCAAGCACAAATGTGCGTGTGTGTATGTGTAAAGGAAAATAAAAGTATCAAAAAGCAAGGTTCGAGAATCTCAAACCACGTGGTTGCCTCCCACTAGCGCTAAATTTAACACCTTCAGCCAGGCTTATTGATTGTTGAACTTTTTCACTTCTTGGGAACCTTTAATAGATCCTTGTAGTAGATTCCTTTCTCATCTTCATCCAAGCACTCTTCTTCATCGAATTCTTCCTCTACAAGCATAACAATATCAAAATCTTGATTGGCCTTGTCCGGGACGACTTCAACAACATATTTCAACCTTTGCCCATTCACGGCAAATTCCTTTGCACCTTCTTTCTCACAAATGACCACGACCCCTGATGGGTAAACTTTCTTGAAAAGATAGGGTCCTTCCCATCTAGACTGGAGTTTTCCGGGAAAGAACTTCATTCTCAAGTTGTATAGCCATACCCATTTTCTGGGCTCAAAGTCCTTCTTCCTAATCATCTTGTCATGGAGGAACTTTGTTCTCTCCTTGTAACTCTTTGATAACTCATACGCCTCATGGCGCATTTCCTCTAGCTCATTGAGTTGGAACTTTTTCTTCATTGCTGCATTCTCTTTATCAAAGTCCATATTCTTCAAAGCCCAAAGTGCCTTGTGTTGCATCTCTACCGACAAGTAGCAACTTTTTCCGTAGATGAGCTTGAAAGGTGTGGTGCCAATCGGGGCTTTGTAAGCAGTCATGTACGCCCATAAAGCTTCATTGACGCGGAGTGACCAATCCTTACGGTCCGGTCTCACCGTCTTCTCCAAAATGAGCTTTATCTCCCAATTGGCCAGCTCAACTTGGCCACTGGTTTGTGGATGATATGGAGTGGCCACTCTATGGTTCACTCCATGCTTTTTGAGCAGTCCCTCAAAGGTGTGGTGGATGAAATGGCTTCCCCCGTCACTTATCATTGCCCTTGGAATGCCAAACCGACTAAAGATGTTAGATTTTACAAAATCGCAAACAACTTTGTGGTCATTTGTCTGAGTTGGAATGGATTCTATCCATTTTGACACATAATCAACTACAACTAATATGTAGATATACCCAAATGAAGGAGGGAAAGGACCCATGAAATCAATTCCCCATACATCGAATACCTCTACCACTAGAATGGGTGATAGAGGCATCATGTCCCTTTTGGATATATTTCCCATCTTTTGACATTTCAAGCAGCTTTTGCAGAATTCATGCGAGTCTTTAAACAACGACGGCCAATAGAAACCACTCTGAAGAACCTTGGCGACAATGCGCTTTCCCCCAAAGTGTCCTCCACATATCCCAGAATGGCACATGGAGAGGGCAACATGTTGTTCCACTTCCGGCACGCATCTTCTCACCAGCTGATCGGGGCAATACTTGAAAAGGTGAGGGTCGTCCCATGCATAGTTCTTCACCATCGCAAACAATCTTTTGCTCTCCTCCCTTGTCCACATGCTTGATATCCTCCCACTAGCCAAGAAATTGGCTATGTGTTGCTACCATGGCCCTTTAGAAGATGACAGGAGGAAGAGTTGTTCATGCGGCATGGTCTCTTTGATCAACCTCATCTCATCAAAAGGGTGATCAATCCAGGAGAGATGATCAGCTGCACTATTCTCCACTCCCTTCTTGTCCACTATCTTGATGTCGAACTCTTGCAGTAAAAGAATCCATCTTATCAACCTCGGCTTCGAATCTTTCTTAGACATTAGGTACTTGAGTGCAACATGGTCTGTATAAATCACCACCTTGTTTTGTAGCAGGTAAGAGCGGAATTTATCTAGAGCAAAGATGACGGCGAGCAACTCTTTTTCAGTAGTGGTGTAGTTTCTTTGTGCTTCATCAAGAGTCTTGCTCACATAGTAGATGGCATGAGGAATTCGGCCAATCCTTTGGCCCAGCACAACCCCCACTGCCATATCATATGCATTAGTCATTATCTCAAATGGAAAAGAGAAGTCGGGGGTTGCATGATTGGTGCAGAAATGAGCTTTTCTTTCAGGTGATTGAAGGCTTCAATGCACTTGTCATCGAACTGAAATTCAACATCCTTTTCCAATAGGTGGCATAGAGGTCTGGAAATCTTGCTGAAATCTTTTATAAAGCGGCGGTAGAAACCAGCATGCCCCAAGAAAGATCGGACATGTCTTACGGTGGAAGGAATAGTGAGGGTAGAAATGAGGCCCACTTTGGCCTTGTCGACTTCAATTCCATCTTTGGAAACCTTGTGGCCTAGAACAATGCCTTCGGGCACCATAAAGTGTCTTTTCTCCCACGAGAGAACTAGACGGACTTTCACGCATCTCTCGAGGATGGCAGCCAAGTGCAACAAGCATTCATCAAAAGTCTTTCCAAAAACTGAGAAATCATCCATGAGCACTTCCAAGGATGAATCAAGCATATCTGCGAAGATTGATGTAACACACCTCTGAAATGTGGACGGGGCATTACACAACCCGAATGGCATTCTCCGATAAGAAAATGTGCCACTTGGACAGGTGAATGTTGTCTTCTCTTGATCGGCGGGGTGTATGGCGATCTGAAAGTATCCAGAATACCCATCAAGGAAACAATAGAAACTCTGCCCAGCCAGTCTCTCTAGAATTTGATCAAGGAAGGGGAGGGGATAGTGGTCTTTCTTCATCTTCTCATTGAGTTTTCGATAGTCCACACACATCCTCCACTTAGATTGTTCTCTCACTGGCATTAGTTCCCCATCAACATTTTCAGCAACTGTGATTCCGCCCTTCTTGGGTACGACTTGGATGGGGCTCACCCAAGTGCTGTCAGAAATAGGGTAGATAATTCCAGCATCAAGCAATTTGACTACCTCTTGAGTCACCACTTCTTTCAATTTTGGATTTAGTCGTCTTTGCATTTGGCTGGTTGGCCTCGCGTCTTCTTCAAGATAGATTCGGTGCACACAAATGGAGGGATCAATACCCCTCAAATCAGCAATGGTCCATCCGATAGCTTGGATGTTCTTCTTCAGAACCTTCATCAAAGCCTCCTCTTGTTCGAGTGAAAGTATGGATGAAATTATCACCAGGAGGGTGTCATTCGCCCCTAGATAAGCATACTTCAAACCTTTAGGAAGTGATTTCAACTCAAGAGTAGGGGGTTCTTCAAGAGAGTTCTTTAGTGGTTTGGAGATGGAAGGGAGGTCCTCACTGGAAGCCACCAAGGCTAGCTTGTTCTCTTCGTCATCTTCCTCATCATCGTCAGGAAACTCAACTATCGGTTCCAGTCCTCTACCTTGACTGGCAGTTTGAATCCAAGAAGGTAGGCATTCTTCCATGATCTCATCTAGACACTCAACTAGATAGCAGTCTTCTTCTGTTGCACCTATCACTTTGGCCTTGGCTGAAGATTTAAAAATGTTCAATCGGATCTTCATGTGCATGAATGTCACATACATCGTACCAGTCCTCACATGAATGACCGCATCAGCTGTGGCCAGGAAGGGTCTACCCAAGATTATAGGGACCCTCCTCGTGTCTTTCTCCATATCTAAGATGATAAAATCAGCAGGAAAGAAAGCAGATGTCTCATCATCTAGTCTCACGAGCACATCATAACACGCCCTCTAGGCGTCTTTACCGACCTGTCAGCTAACTGCAAAGTGCAATGGGCCAGACCCAACTGTCCCATATGTAATTATGCAAAAATGTCATACGGCATGAGGTTCACGCTCGAGCCCAAGTCTAGGAGAGCTTGGTCTATGCGGTGTGCCCCAATGTAGCATGATATGATAGGAGCACCAGGATCCTTCCGCTTTCTTGGAATGGTGTGCTGCAGAATCGAGCTCACTTGCTCGGTAAGATTTACCTTCTTTGGGGTTCTCCCTGTAGTTCTTCTCTTGAAAGTACAAATATCCTTCAAAAACTTAGCATATGAAGGAATTTGCTTGACTGCATCAAGCAAAGGGATATTGATCTTCACTTGTTTAAAAGTTTCCAGAATGTCCTCGGTATGCTTTTTCCTTCTTTTCTCGGCAAAAGGCTCCTTAAGAGCCTCGGGGAAAGGGGGGAGTTGGGATCCCAAATGGTCCATCTCAGCAGTATCATCGATTGGTATCACAGGAATCACGGTATCATCATTCAGTATCTCGGTATCAACTATCGGGATCACGGTATCAACACTGTCTCTTATCATAGTATCATCAATCTGCATCTCAGCATCAACCTGCTCAACCTCAGTATCGTCTCTACCAACAACTGTACCATGGGGGCTCTCCAAAGTCCTGCCACTCCTCAATGTAGTCACTACCTTCACATGCTCATGGGTGGTAGGAGAGGGAGCTTGTGGAGTTTGTTGTGGCTGTTGGGGTGGTGGAGGCCTTTGATGAGGGGGGTTGGGATTTTGAAGAATGGATTGGGGTTGCGGTTGTTGTTGTGGTGGGGAGTGGTATTGCGGAGGTGGTTGTTGGTAGGTGTGAGGTGGAGGTGGAGCATATTGATAGTTGAGTGGCGCTTGAGGAGGTGGAGGAGCATAGGGGTTTGGTGGGGCTTGGTAAGATGGTGGAACATAAGCACTCGAAGTGTTCCCTAGAAAAGCCCCATCATTGTTCGGATTTGGCATTGGTTGAGATGGAAGTCTACCTTCTTCCCTTCTAGCCAAAGAGAGAGAAATCTGATCCAACCTCTGATCAAGACGGTTAATAGACTGCCCATGTGCATTGACATCTTTGTTCACTTCATCCAGGCTTCTTAGCCTTCCTAGCACTTCCTCCTCAAACTTGGAGCTGTTGCGTGGCTTTTGCTGCCCCTGTCCTTGCCCATCCTCGTTCTGTTGTTTCCAGGAGAAGTTCAGGTGGTTCCTCCACTCGGGAGTGTAGGAGTTGTACATTGGGCCCTAGTTGTTGCGGCCACCAAAGGAATGTAGAGCATTGACTTCCTCATCTACAGTATCAACCACCATTGTGGGCTGGCTGGAAGAGCTACCCACTTGATTTTTCATCATCCGCATCATATCGACCATCATCTTCATCATATCGGGGTCATTGGTATTGCGACTCAGAGCTGAGGAAGAAGGTGGAGGAATGTAGCTTCGATCACAATGCCCCCTTCTGTGGAAGCACGGTGGCAGGAGTTTTCTGCGAGATGCTCAAACAAAGGCCATGATTCCTCAGGCGGCTTTGCCATGAAAGTGCCCCTGCAGGAAGAGTCTACGTTGTTTTGTCTTTTCTCTTCAAGCCCGATGTAGAAGGCTTGAACAAGATGCCACAGAGGAAACTCATGATGAGGGCAATCACGAAGTAGATTTTGGAACCTCTCCCACGCCTCGTGGAAGGGCTCATTCTCTTTCTGGGCAAACGACGTGATGCACCTTCTCATATAAGATAACTTGGCGATGGGGAAGAACTTCTTGAGAAACTCATTCTTCACCTCATTCCACGTGACCAACTCTGGCTTCGTCACATACCACTCCTTGGCTTTCTCCTTGAGGGAGAAAGGAAAGAGTGTCCTCCTGATTGATTCGTCGGTGGCGGCGGGAGTGCGGAAGGTAGAGCACGTTTCAAGGAACGCGTCTATGTGGTGGTAGGGATTCTCGTTCTCCATACCGAAGTATGTAGGGAGAAGTCCCAGGAGTGCCGGCGGGATGGAGAACTGTTGACCTGGCATTTGGTCAACCAGAGTGGCAATGGGGGAGTTGTAGTTCCCCAGCGTGAAGTACTCATGAAGCGGGCGATGTGGCGGTGGAGGTTGAGCATCCGGTGGTGGGTTATTTTCAGCCATCTCGGCCTCTCGGTGTAGGTTGCGGAGAGCTTGGTGCCTCCTTCTACCAATCTCGGGGTCGTATACCACCAAGTCGGTGCAAGTAGAATGCGTGCTACGCATGCACAACTGTCACCTGCGCACGGCACAAACAAACAACAAGGAACCAAGTTAGCAAACCAAGATGCAAAAGGTAACACAAAGAATAAATAATAGCAATGGTGAGGGCAAAAGGAAGGGCTAAGCTACACTATCTAACTAGGCTGAGAGCCTCTATCCCCGACAACGGCGCCAGAAACCTTGGTGTGCTCCCGCTAGAGGCTTGCAACACCGGCCAACTAGGGTGGTCGGGTGCAATCCATGAGGTCGGAAGGCACGAGAGATGGGATCTTATGCTTTCGAAATTTGTATGGTCCCAAATCGAGTCGATCACTAAAACTAAAATAGTTCGCCCACAAGCATAAGGGGTACTGTCGTAGTATAGGCGAAAGGCAAGATGCGGGATTGAACCATAGAGATAGAGGGGGCACTAGAGTTAGAAGGCGTGAGCTATGTCCCTTTTGCGGAGCTTAGGGTTGTAGGGTTTTAAAAGGTTTGATGGTTTGATTATACTAAAGAACAAGTATGAAAGACACAATTGAAACTAAGTTATCAAAAACTAAACTAGCAATCTAGGTGACAAACTAGCTAAACTAAGGCAGGGGCAAGATGAATTGGACTAAGCAAGCAATTAGCAACTAAGGAACTGAATTAACCACTAACTAGATCACAAACCTAGATTAACACTAACTAGCAAAACTAGGCAATTAACTAAGTTAACTAAAGCAATTGAACTACACTAGCATTAACACGCAAACAGAGAAATTAAGGTTTTAAGCAAGAGTGATTAAGGTGGGTGGGCCATTTGGGAAATGTCACTTTGATTTTAGTTGGGGGAGTTCATTAAACATGCATGGTGCTCAATTCATATCTAGATTACCAAACCAAACAATAAGGTCAATTCCATTAGAATGTACCCTATACTACTAGTATAAGACTAGGGTTAGATGTAATTCTAACGAGGTTGGCCAAATCTAGATTTCTAGGGTAAGTGATAGTGGACAGTTAAGGGTTGAGGGTAGAGATGGGAGTGGAGATGATGTGATTTATCCTCATGCCACTAGCCACTCTAGCCTTTAGAAGGCCCTAGGCAATTGTTTCACCCTCACTTACTCTAGCTACTTAGATCTCACACTCATTTGTAGAAGGAGGGATGTGTATGTAGGAACAAGGGGGGATAGCTAGGGATCCACTAATTGGACCTAGGAGCCAATCCTAAGATAGCCACATACACTCCAATTCCTTCTAGAAGCTAAGTCTCATCAAACATCTCAAAGCAAGCAATCCATACAAAAAGCATAAACCACATGCAACAAAGATGGGAAATGAGATAGAAGCAAGAAACAATCATCATAGATATGAATTAAGTTCATTACAAGAATTTATCCCCCAACATGGTATCAAAGTAACATTTTAATCCCAAACAACCCACCACAAGGGGGCTTAGCTAGACATGATCAAGAAAACAAGAAAATAAAGGGATAGAAGAAGTGGGGACTCCATGGAGCTTGATGTAGAAGCCTCCTTCTTCACCTCCAAGCTTGTTGTAGACGTCCTCCCTCCTCCAAGGTGCAAGGGTGCATGAAATGGTGGGGGTTTATGGATGGAAACCTAGGGAATTAGGTTTCCATGGTGGAAAGTAGGTGGAAATGGTAGATTGAGAGCCAAATGCAAGGAATTTGCACAAGGAACTCAAGAATGGAGGGTGGAGTAGTGTAGCAGCTGTGGGGGAGTGTGTAACCTAGTACTATGGCCGCCACCCATGTATATATAGGTGGTGGTGGAAGCACTAGGGTAAGTAGGGGCAGTTTAGAAAAAGCAGTGAAAAAGTTGTGTAGGGTCAGTGATCACCACGGTCGTGGTGGGTGTGCCACGGCCGTGGTGAGGGTAGTGGGGAACGGCCGTGGGGGGTGAATACGGTTGTGGTATGTTAAGGGTGGTAGAAATGCTAAGTGGGGAAGTGGCCACGGCCGTGGCGGAGTGCCACGGTCGTGGTGGGTAACATGCACCACGGCCGTGTTGCGTAACACGACCGTTTTGGAGGAGGTGGAGGTGACTGTGGGAGGAGCCACAGTCATCTTGATCATCTTCGGCCACGGTCATGGCGACTTGGCCACGGTCGTGGCGTTTTGGGCAAAAACCATGTTGCAAGTTGAACTTTTGGCAATTAATTCCCACGACCGTGGCAGGGTGCCACGACCGTCTTCTCTTCTACTGACCACGACCGTGCTGATGGCCACAGTCGTGGTGTCTTCAATGGCCACGGTCGTGGCAGGTGGCCACAGACATGGGATTCTGTGGAATTTCCCTGTTGAACTTGGCACTTCATTGCTAATAAAGGCACGACCGTGGAATTCTGGCCACGGCCGTGGTGAGGCTTGCATGACTTGATTTCACTTCTGACTTTGTCATTTTTGGATGTCTTTGCTTGGGGGTGATTCTTGGCCACTGGAGGTAGGTTGAGGGAGACTTTGGGGCCTTCTTTGGGTCCCTCCTTGAGTGGGGCAATCCTAGAACTCCCTTTCTCTCTCTTCCATCTATGCATGGTCCAAGTACTTGAAAAACAGTGCAAAGAACATCCATAAGCATATTTGCAACGATAAGCATATTAGGGGTAAAAAGCTTGTAATCTACATGTTTTGATGTGACTTAAGTACAAAATGGCACATGATGGAGCCCTAAAATAGGGCTACATCACTTATCTATGACAAGTTGGGCTGACTTGTTACATGTAAATGAATGAACGCATTGTTGGAAAAGTCACTTGAATTCCTTATTGATTGACCAACTTATTAGATAAGGAAAGCTTCTCAATTTTAATTAATCAGCTCTCACAATATTGCATGTATTTATTGGCCAATTCCGTGCAACTATCCAAATTGTCATATTAGCACTAGATTAATGTATAACTGCATTAAACATGCACCATACTGAGAAGGCCCATTTACACATTGAGCTCTCTTAATTATATATGTCTTCTAACATAGGCCAAAGAACAAGCTCCACACAAGTGTAGAAGGAGAGGAATAAGGTTTCCTTCTATGAGAATTCACTATAAACATTTGCTCTTCATGTATGACAATCAATTGTGTTGTCATATATAGTCTTTTATCTATCAAGCCTTCTCTAATATATCAGTTATATCCTTTTGAACAAAAAATATACTTTATATTTGCATGGCTCTCAATGGTAATATTACTAGATATTTAATACACAAATCATTGTTGTGGTTTGAGGTCATGAGTAGGTAATTCTTTTCAAACTTCTTCATTTGCATGTAAGCATAATGTGGCAATCCGCCATGCAAAATGAGATTACTCAAAACCAAAATGTCAATCAAACATTGATCAATCATATCACCATAAAGGTACATAATTAAAAACGAAATAAACCTTTTAAACATGTCATAGAACATTTATAAAAAGGTTCAACATTTAGCATACATAAGAAACAATACCAAGTATCTTTACAACTATTCTGTGGTTTCAGCCACAACCTATGAACAAAACATATTTTCTATATGTTTATAACGTGTACAAGCATTAACTTACTATAAAAAAGCTTGAGTCAATGTACATCATCTACAAAACTTCCCCGCCCGGACCTGAGAGTATGGGACAACTCCAGAAATCACTTAACAACCCGCCAACCTTCTTCCTCTACAGATCTCCATACTTCTCCTCCTCGCTACCACTGGTCTGGCGGCGCTGCTGACAATCACCTACAAAGATGTGGTGACCCACTAGGTGAGACACATGTCTCATCGAGAGATATAAATTCTAAAAGAAACATATGTTTCTTACAGAAGGATTATGTACTTTAAACAATTAAAATAGATAACATTATAGAGTTGAAGGATTATATAGTCTACACAAATGATCATGCATAACTAGAACCATAAATACAAGTGATTTGTCTTACCACATTATAAACCATATACATATTAAAGGAACAAATCAAGGATCATCATCCAATGTGAGTCACCAAGTAACCCTAACAGATATACTACATGGATAGATTACATATTTTATTAATCCCTCCGTAGTCTAAGGTGTGCCACTCAAACTACTAACTGACACTCCGAGTCAAAATAAGCCTTGTACAAGATCTAGGATGAGTGGAATCATAGGATCTCTTGCCCTCAGTCAGTACAAGTCAGTCGTCGTGGCATAACAACCCAACTACAAAATAGCCTAGTCCACCTTGGGTACACAGACCACGACATTAGAAACTAGGGTATATAACCCTTAAAATCTGAGTTACAACCACAATCGCTCTCAAACATAATAACTTCAAGATACAACCTTGAACATTCTCTATAACATTGGGATCTGGATGGTAGAGATATACCCTCCATGCACCCGCATATACTCAACATTATACGACTCTGAACTCCTCTTGGGATTACTCGTTTCACTATTCAACAAGTTTTAACGCTATAATAGTTCTACGGACTCAAGGACTACATGATTAAGCTTAAAATTGATTAATTAGGTGGTTTAGGTATCTTGTCTGCATCAAACAACTTACATACAATCTTGATATGGCCAAAATTGCGCGCCTGAAAGGAGGTGGACTCAGAAGGATGGAACTTTAAATTTATAACTCAAAATGTCAAGGACCCCCACAACTTTATTACGGGGTCGAAGTAGATATATGGGGTCAACACAGGGACATGGGGATGTTTATGATGCTTAAGATCTTGCTCTTAAGTTAGTTGGGCCAATCTGATAGTTGATAAAAGTATGGAACTAGAATTATTCTAGCAAAATGTCACGAAATAAAGCAAAACAAAGAAAAGAAAAGAAAACAGAGTCTGTTAGATACTACTAATCAAAGAGATGGAGTTCATGGCTATGTAACCAAAAGTTGGGTAGTCTATGCACCCATTCTCAGATGTAGACAACCCTTGAACACCCCAACAAGAAACCTACATCCAACCATAGTACGTATGGTGGTATCTGTCCCTATGGGGGGTCATCCCACTCGCTTTCGCGCAGCGTGACTATAACCCATCAATGATATGAGACCTCTCTCGAGGATGAAAAATCAACACCCTAGAATATTCTAGATACCCTCTCAGGTCTAGAATATTCTGAGATGCTAGGAATAGGTGTGATCTGGGCAGAACCTGGTAGTGGGCCCGACCGTGCTGGGCTGGGCCCTACCGAGCCCAAGTCTACGGTTCTACACAGATTACCTTCCTCTTTTCAGATTCCCATCCAAACGACCTTCTCTTATCTATTTCTATAATGAATCTCTCGATATAGTCTGAAATAGAAGTTCAAGCAAGAAAGAGATCAACCAAACTAGCAATCACCACTTGAAAGAGAAGATAGAATAGAAAATGTACTAGATCCGGAATAAAACTACTTACTTAAGGTAAAAGTACATAAACATGTCCAAAATGAGCTACATAGCCAAGAAGGAGCTCAACTAGCCATGGAAAAACATAGTTGGCACCGAACAAAGATGGAAGAGCATCATTTATACTGAAACAAAGGAGAACAATAGAAGAAAGGAAAAAAAGAAGAGATTTAGCCCGTAGAGGAGAGGTGGCTCTCTCTCCTTAGTCTCCGTATGGGCCAGATCTTGTCTTTGGGTCGTCCTCCTTGGTCTTCTGGACTCCTTTGCCTCTTTTCTCTTTGATTCTACCCCAAACAGCAGCTTGGCGAGTGTATGGAGGTGGAAGATGGTTGGGAATGGTTGGAAGTGGGTGAATGGTGGTGGAAAATGTCAGTGGATGGAGGCAAACTAAAGAGACATGCGTAGAATGAGCACTTTAGCCTTTTTGAACCTCGAAACTCTCCCATAGGGCTCTGGGAACCAAAATAGGTCAGAATCATAGAATGGAACCTCCAATGTTCGGAACCCCTCTCCAGGTAGTGAGGGGTGGGTATTTATTGATGAAGGCAGAGTGTATATGATAATTGGTCACGACACCTGTCCCAGTCGCTACACTTGTCCCGACAAGGCCGTACCGGGTTTGTAATCGATTCTGATGTCATGGTCGATATTTATGTTGTAGTCAAGACGATGTAGCAGTCACGACAGGTGTCACGGTTGAGATAGTTGTCACGGTCGAGGCAAGTGCAACTGACTCTTGTCCTCGGCATGGCCGTGCCGAGCATAGCGACCGCAACAGATGTCACGGCCGAGACGGGTGTCACGATTGAGGCAGGTGTCGTGGGCGAGATAGGTACAGTTGAACCTTATCCTTGGCGCAGCCATGTCGAGCATAGCGGTCGCGATAGGTGTCGCGGGCGAGACAGGTGTAGCTATCGAGATATGTGTCGTGGTCGAGGCAGGTGTTGTGGGCGAGACCCGTACAGTTGACCCTTATCCTTAGCATGGTCGTGCCGAGCATCTTGATCGTGTAAGGTGTCATAGTAGCGACGGATGGAAGCCTAACTACTGCAAAAACCATGTGTTGGAGAGAAATCTTGGAGAATAGACATCTTTTCATGTTTGGTTCCTACAAGTCCCAAAATTGGCTAGTTGAGTAACTATATCTATACAAATATATAAATTACTAAAAGACAAGAATCTAGGGTTATTTTGGGCATATTAAGTCTATAATGACACAATACCATAAATAAATACTTAACATAAATGCCTGAATTTGGGTGTTATCAACCACCCTAAGCTTAAACATTTACTTGTCCTCAAGCAAGTTCGTACTCAAAGAAAAAAAGATAACATCTAAATTAAGCATGGTGATAAATGCTAAGGTTAAGAAAAATAGTTCAAAACATTAATTCTCCTGACCGATGTCATTTCATAACAAACCCCCACCAATCGAGCAAAATCCTGCTAAAGTAAGATCAAAGAGTGTACAGGAAAGATTAAGTGAATTCACTGCAACATGTCAATACTCATGAGGGTTTGAATCATAATTATACAACCTAAAAGCATTGTCACATAGGTGATCATGCGGGTGATGAGTAATGAGCCATCATCATGTATTCATGTAGACCAATCAGGAACAACACGCCTCCTACTTATTCAGGTCCTAAGAAGAAACAAAAAGAAGAAGACTCTAATGACTTTTGAGGATCCCGATCTGCGTCAGGTTGGTCCATGTAACGAGAAATAGTCCCTTTAGTCTTTGCCAATAGGCCCAGAGCAGTGAGACGAATTCCTCGTACTGTGCTCAAACCAACCCTACTACTGGGATGATCTCATAGGTCTCCTAGGGGTTCTTAGTGACTCTCTAATGAGCCTTTGGGATGGTACTACCAGGCACAACATACCTGCGTTCATAGGAGTAGTCATACACCAGCTGGGCACAAACCCTCAACTCTCCTAAAAGAGAAAATAACACTCATTTATTCCCACTCATGCTTTTATTCTATGCATTCTAATTTATAGGCCTGGATGAGAACTATTTTGATATTTTTGGGATTTTGTGGGCGGCCAAGCCTCTTTTGCAAATTTTTCATTTTCATCTTTTTGACTCAATCTAGGGTGAGAGGGTGTATAGTCCATCAAGGAAAACACTTCAACCTAATTATGGCTCAAAACTCATCATTATTCACTTGATACCTGTGTGAAAAGTAGTAATTATGGTTCAAGGATTCTTAAGAGTATATGCAAGTTTGTGAATAACATGTCTTGGAGTCTTGATCAAACTCTAGCTCTTTCCAATGGTTCTATATCTTGGATTTGTCATTCACAATATAGATTAAGGGAATAATGTTTTAAGATATGAAAAAGGTGCATAACCTTAGATTTATTACCAAACTTAAAGAAAGAGTCAAAGAGCAAGTCAAGCAAAAGATTATGTAGTTTTAAGATGAAAAATTGTGCATTTAGGTGCATGGATAAGCACTTAAGTATAAGATTCACATCACATAGCCTTAATTTCAAAGCTACAAATTACACAACAAAGTCCTATAAAATAATAAGGCTAAATTTAAATTTATGCAAAAATGCAAGAAGTAAACATGCATGCATGAAAAATGAAGAGATAGAAGGGCCAATAGCCTACCACCTAAGCTTAAAATTTTGCTCATCCTCGAGCAAGCCTTGAACTTGAGATGGTAGGGAAGGAATGCATGGATTATAGGAAAGAAATTTATTACGGTCTTAGTATGATGCATGCATGCAAGGATATGTAAAAGTTGTTAGAGGAAAGAAACTATCTAAGAAAGAACATGAAAAACCAAATTTATTTTAACAAAAGAGAAAAGAAAGGAGTAAGATAAAGGGGGTGGTTTCCCCACGATACCGACACTGGGATCCCAAATCCTATGTTTTGGGACTTGTGTCACATGTGTCTTGCCAATTGGATCCGCCATGCATGAAAACAAGAGGCGGAAGAGATATGGGCCCTCCTGAGTCTAAAGTAGAGGAATAAAATCTGATGACTCAATGAATTCATCCTCGTGCTGGAATTGACTTGAACTGCACTGAACTGAATTCTTTGGCAAATGATCCTCAAGGTACCTTCCAAGATATGAATCTGAATAGGAAGGCCCTAGGATGTGGACACAGGATGAGATGGAGGGGAGAGGTTGAAAGTGTTCTAGGGGATTCCTCTCTTCTCTCTCCACCTTTAAACTTTATGTTGGATGCTTGGATGAATTCACATGTACAGTTCGAGTCATCCAATCATCTTTTAAACAAGAATTACCCCTAGGTGAATCTATTTATGGTTCTACCACCCCAAGATTGTCACATTCTATGGGGTCTGGGGTATCTTCATGCTCAACAACCATGTTGTAGTGGATTGTACATACTCCTCATTGATGTCCACCAAGCCTTGTAAGGGAATGGTAGCATATGTCATCTCATGTTGCTCCAACTCATCATTGTCAATATACTCACTGCTCCAATTTGAGCAGTTGTCATCATCATCCTCATTGAACAAATTGTTCCAAACCATGATTGGCGTACTGTTCAAAGTGAAGTGACAAGTCTCAATATGAGAGATATCACCCCGGTCTGGATCACCATCCGATTCAGGTTCTTCAAACTGACCTTCATGTTTCAAGGCTGTTTGACTGCCCTGGTGAGGATAAGAGTCATCATCATCATCATCATCATCATCATCATCATCATCATCATCATCATCATCATCATCATCATCATCATCATCATCATCATCATCATCATCATATAACCATTCATGTGTGGGGCTTGTATCTTCCATTGGTTGATAAAGTGAATCATCTGGATAACATGAAGGGATTTCCCAGGTGGGTTGGTCTTCACAAAAAAATCTTGGTGAATCTAGTTGATGGTCTGAATAGGATGGCGATGTAAAATCCATTTCAGGCCCAATGGAATGGTTTTGATGACTGATGTCTTCATGATCGTGCTTTGGCACTTGTAATTGAATGGTAACCAAATCGACGAGCTCTTGAAGCCTCTTGCCTTGTTCAACATCCTTAGCATGAAGCTATTGGACTTGAGGAACAATACTTTAAAGATATGTGAATTCTCTCATGCACTTCTATTGGAAATCCATCGTATCAAACTGATGCTTTTAGACGAATCCTTGTTCAATGGTTTGAAGTATACTTCTACTGCGGTTTGCGATATCTGTGGCTACTTGGAGATGATGATCCTACTTTTCTAGTAGCTGCTGAAGTGGGTCGAGGTGTTCTTGGAGATGAGGAGCTAAGGTGGAGGTGAGTGCATTGGCACTTTCTCCAACTAGCTCTATTGCTCTGATCAGTTCTTGATCCCATGCCATTGCTGAGGTCGAGGGTTGATTGGTAATCTCCCTTATTGATATATACGGTAATGTCGGCGGTGGGGGCGAGTATAGATCGACTAGTTGCAGCGCACGACTTTCAATTATTTGCCAACAGTCAGAACTGTGGAAAAAATTCAGGAGGACAGGTGGACAGGATAACCTATCTTGCAGAAGTAAGATCCATGGTTGAAAAAGTAAAATAAAAAGGAAAGTTATTTAGTATATATGAACAAGTATGTGTAAAGAAAAAGAAGAACGATGCATATATATACAGTCTTATAGATGACAAAAAAATCTTTGGGCATGTAAACGTGGAAAACCACATCCCAGACAACAACGCCAAAAGTTGATACAACCAAAATCACATGTCCAAAAGGAGGCAGACTGAGAAGGATCGAACTTTAAATTTATAACCCAAAACCTTCAAGGACCTCCACAAATTTATTACGGGTCAAAGTAGATATATGGGGTCAAACACATGGATGTGGGGGATGTTTAGGACGCTTAAGATCTCACTCTTAAGTCAGTTAAGACAATCTGATAGTTGATAAAAGTATGGAACTAGAATTAGTCTAGCAAAAAATCACGAAATAAAACAAAACAAAGAAAAGAAAATGAAATAGAGTCCCTCAAAATCTACTAATCAAAGAGAAGGAGTTCCTGGCTATGTAACCACAAGTTGGGTAGTCTATGCACCCATTTTTCGGACATAGGCAACCCTCGAACACCCCAGCAAGCAGCCTACATCCAAACATAGTACTTACTTTGGTATTTGTTCCTGTGGGGGGTCATCCCACTCGCTTTCACACAACATGACTGTAACATCCTGACCTGGGTTATGCCTTAACCCTGGGAGTTTTGCTTAAGCAAGTTAATTATATCCTTAATTTTATCTTGAGAAAAGTAATTAAGGCTCAAGAGGAACTTATGTTTCAATTTTGGTCCTATTTGAATAATGTTGAAGCAATGTTTGCTTGTTTAGGACTAAAGTGAAAATTACCCAAGTTGAGGGGTTAACTTGCAAATGTTACATGGTAATATGTTCCTCAAGTAGTTTGGAATCATGAGAATGAAGATGATGTAGAGGAATGGCTTATGAAAGCCTGAGTACCAAGAAATAGTTGATAAAACAATGTTTGTGCTTTAAAACCTAGTTTTGGTGTAAAATGCAAATTTCCCAAAATCTAGGATTCAATATGAAAATTACCACTTCAATAAGGTCCCTAATGTTTCTTGGAACCATGTAGAGCAAAGAAAATGAGAGGGGCACCTCATTTGAATTAAGTTGGAGGATAGAGAATCTTAATATTAAAATAATCAAGATTTAAGCCTAATTGAAACCCTAATTCAATTTAATGCAAAAATAAATAAAATAATTGAAGGGCCTTCAACCAAAATTAAAATGGTTGGATTCATATGTGTGTGGATGATCTTGAGCTATTCAAGTACCACGAAATATTCCAAGGAGGTGGAAACTCCACTCACCATTATTATAAGAAAAAGATTTTCCACTCAAATATGGAAATTACTATTATAAGGGTTAAGGCGCTTAATTTCTTTTCCTTTAATCCTTGGATAATGAAGAGGTTTTACAAGAGGATGAAGATGGCTTCGTGGCCAAGAATTTAGGGGGAAGTGGTGAAATAATTTTGGGAATTAAAGGAATTAATTCCATTTTCTCTTTCCTTGGACATTCCTTATACATATCCCATTTCCAACTCACTTAAGGACCTTTCTTGGATTTTTATTTTCTCTTCTTGCCTTGGCCAACCATGAGAGATATGGGGAGCAGGAGAAGGATGCCCCCAACCTGTTGGTAAGTTCTTGACCTTCGTTCTTCTTGAATCCATGGTGGAAATCACAAATCAATACATGATTTCTTCTTATTTCGATCTCCTCTTCAACCCTAGCCAATGTTTTCAACCAAAAGCTTGAGGACGAGCCTAGGGGGAGTTGAAAAAGCTTAATCCACCATTGTTTCCGTGATCTTGGAGCTTTGTAAGCTCATTTGGAGGTGGGTTTTATAACTTGAACCCTTAATATTGTTATTTCAATCAATTCCATATCACTTGATGATCCTTTTTACATTTCTGAAATTTGATTTGGTTGATTGATGCAATCACCATGGAAACCACAATAGGTTTCGTGAATTTAGAACTTGATGATGATGACATCATCATAATCATACACCTCACCAAATATCCAAGGCAAACAGTTTCCATATAGTTGCTCAAACGGTTTCCCAAACTGTTTGGGAGCAAACAGTTTCAAACCGTTCAGGGGCAAACGATTTCATCAAACCGATTGAGAGAAAACGGTTTCAAAACCATTTGAGGGTGTTGACCATTGTGGCAACACATCCCACTATCACACAGACAACGAGGTGTTACACGAAAACATGCAGAAATCACCATAACCGCATATTACCAAAAATACGGGTTAATTAAAACCGATTGCGGAAAACTGATAAACTGAGAAACTATTACGTTCCAGTCCACATCCTGCAAGAAAACAATCATATATACATATACAAGATCTGATACGTGTCCACAGCTCAAAGGAACATCTGTCTATCCATCACATGAGTTATACATAAAGGCCCACATCCGGCCAACAGCAGGATATACAAAACATTATTGATCGTACATCGTGAAGCAATGCCAAAACACTGCCAAGGACCTGAGGGTACATGGATGACTCTAGACTCTACTACAAAACATCCAAAACAGCAGCATATCCATCACTTGCCTTCTACTGCTCGTCTAGCTGCTCGTCCGCAACACCACGACCACCACCACGTCTAGCTCGACCACCTAAAAAGGGTGTAAACCAGCAGAGTGAGACAATTGAACATTGTCCCAGCGGGAAACATAAATCCCCACCGCAACTACAAAACCTTAGAAAGATAGAGCTTATAACAGCCGAGAATTGATAAGAGATATAATAGGAGCAGTTTATATAAAGCAAAGCTATTCTTACTGACAAGCTTACCAGATGTACAAAGGGCATGTAACCAAGTAACTCTCAATGGAACATGATTGACAAGATAAGATATATTGTTATGTTGCATGAGGAACATATAAGATATATCACCACATATCCTGAGAAACATATAAGAAACTACAAGATGTAACTACACAAGCAAGGCCTCAACCAATGTTCTGTGTTTTGCCTTAAGCAATATATACTATACGGCTGGATTACATATTCTTATGCCCTGAGGAAGTAAACTGTATCGTTCAAATCCAACTGACGGCAGCGAAACCCGGAGCCGGTGCCATACAAGGTCACATGGAAGATCCAGACTCCATGACCTCCCACCTCGTAGTCAGTGTACGAGTACAACACAAGCAGGACCGCAGTCTCATGCTGAAGTGGTCTTTGCCACAGGGTCAGGCTACCCTCTGCCTAGCCCACCTCAGTACAGGTATCGACGCTAGTGAAACTGAGCCACGAGCCTGTTCACCGTGCTCTGAGCCATGAACGCATTCATGCTCCTCATATCACATATCCTGAGCCATGGGCCTGTTCACCATGCTCTTCACATATATGAGCTATGGGCCTGAATCCGCACCCTGGAGTCTACAACCGAAGTTGTACTCTTACCTCCTCACTTTAGGCTAGGAGCAACCTCACACATTCAATAATATGCGCTCCAGGTTAACACGTAGGAGAACCCGTTTCACGATCACCAAATCCTGACGATGATGGATCTATGGCCAGGGAAAACTACATGATATATTTCACTGTGATTATTTAGTGTCTTTTAGATGGATTGCAAGGTTCAACCAATTTGTATAACATGCAAATTATAACAAAATAAACAACATAAAACTCAACATTATGCTTTTATTTTAATCACATCAACCTGATCCATCTCAAGGATCCAACGTCACATGTTATCACTTGGCCTCTTGCCAACCATCCAGATCTATCTCAAGGATCATCACATACCATGGGATCTCAATCCCTCACCATGTATTTCCACTGCCTCTCAAGGCTTACATTATCATCATGGAACAATCACATCACATGTGCAATCTCATCAACAAGAGTAATTATCAGAGTGATGTTTCTCATCACATATTTCTCATAGCCTTTTCATGGTTAAGCATCACATGCATGGTTAGTGTACTCAATAATCATAGTTTCAACATAAAGACCATGCTTACCATCATGAGATGACATTCAAGATGCTATACCTATCGATTATACATCATCTGGTGATCATGTGCGTAAGACACATTATTAAGCTAATCATATCTATGCTTATCCTCATCTCGGTATTATATAGATAATCAAGATGATTACTTCACACATATAGTCATGTTGGATATACAGAACAAGCATTATCATTACCACTACCATTATCATTATCATGACTATTACCATCATCATTATCATTAAGTGAGAAAGGAGTCACCAACGTTTAGGTAAGGGTATATGTGTACATACAACTAGTCAGTTTCCATGATACGAGGAACCGTCACAAAAGGATAACACGAACCCTCACAAAAAGGGGGTGTATCGGCCACCTTACCTCACCCAAAAACTCAACGCATAACGGCAGATATAAACAAGCAACAACGATGCGTTGCCACCAAGGCAACCAACGCGCGACACAACGTCACAAGGAAAGGGTAACATGCGATAGGAGTGGGGTGTCGGGAATTCCTCACATATTGGGCATCGCCCGTTACAGAGTGATGTCGACCAAGACAACCCACAAAAGGCTAACGTCCAGGAGAGAGAACACACTCCACAAAATGTGCAACAACTTGGTCAAGGCCTAACGGCCGACACAAAGCAAAGGAAAGGGCGTGACACCTGTCACAGGAGCAGGGGGTGTCGCCCGACACCTCAACCTATCACCCAACACTAGAGAAAACGTGTCGCCCAACACACACACATACTCATGTCGAGCAAAAATAAACTAGAGGGCTATCATGCAGCACCTCATCATCCTCATCTCGACCAAGATACATCTCACAAGGTCATCTTCTACCTCAAGCAAAAGATACCCCAAAACCCTAGAGGGTAAAGGAGATGGCTCACCTCGATCAACTTATAAAGAGGGGTCTTGCACACCACCTATCACCCATAGGGCAACACAACACCAACCCTAAACAAGGTCCACTACAACCGAGCTCACCCTTCTAGTCCATGGTGAGAGGAGAGTGTTGCTCAAGCAACTAGAGCACAAGCTCACCTCAATTCACCAAGAAAGAGGGGTGTTGCTCATGGTACTAGAAGCTTAAACTCACTCCTCTAGACCAAAGAGAGAAAGGAGTATTTCTCACCAAGAAACCACCAAGAGGATCGGCCGACAAGGATACTAAGCAAGATGTAAAAACTAACAACAACATATAAGCAAGAAAGGGGATAATGTAGCTAGGGTTAGAAGTTATGCAACCCGCCTTAAGCTCCAAGCTCCAAAAAAGAACAAGAGCTCCAAGCTCCAAGGGATGTCGACCACCACTTGCTCCTTCAAGGGGGTGTATCGGCCAACACAAGCAAGGAAGAAGGGAGTGTCGTGCACACAAGGTGGATAAAAGGCTAAGGGATCAAAGGAACTCAAAGCAAGGAAAAGAACCACCTATATAGAAAGAAAGGGAGGAGAAAAAAAAGTAGAGCAAGGCAAGGTGTCGTCCACCTAAGGACACTTGTCCTAGAGCTTAAGCCACCACTCTAGCAAGCCTTATACACTTGTCCAAGGTCATTTCCACATGCGTGCATCAAGCTCCAAGTGTCCACTAGTGGTGACACAAACGAGGTCAAAGCTGGGTCAAACACCATGGGCGACAAAACACTTGCCCCATGGGCGACACAACACTTGCCCCATGGGCGACACACCTCACATGTTGGCCGACACACTCACCTCTAGGTCGACACACACCTCTCTTGGGCGACACAAATCTCAACCAAGCCCAAACAAGGCACCTTAAGGCCCAAACAAGCTCAACCAGGCCCAAAAGAACTCAAGCAACGAGCCCAAGCCTTCCTCTCAACCCTAGAGGAAGAAAAGAGAGATAGGAACACCTCATAAGGTGGAAAACTTGCCCACAAAACACTAGACTTGGGTTATTTGCAAGTAGCACCTCCAACTCTCAACAAAGCACAACCAAACCCTAATCACCACTAAAGGTGATTAGCAAGCATCAAAGCATCAAGGTTAAGCAAAACAAACATGGTAAACCCTAAACGAAGGTCAGGGTCCTTACAACCATGGTTGAACATTTGGGAAAATGTTGATAATGTTGATGGTTAATGACCCATTAAATATAATTGACTAGTTTCAATTGGTTCATTAGTTGAAGGACCATCAATCACCAAACCCTAATCGGGTAAGTGTTGATTTCTCAATTGATTGAGTTGAATCTTTGGGTTGATTAGCCCAAACGGTTTCAAAACCATTTGGGGATCACCCAAACGGTCTCAAGACCGTTTGAGGGTCACCGAAGACTGTTTGTAGGTCTAGGGTTAAGTATGGTTGAGTATTTGAAGGTCTAGAGATACCAAATTGAAATGCAATTAAGTGCTGATTTAATGATCAATCCAATGACCCAAACCCTAATTGGATGTCATGGATTTTGATGATGAGATGAGAAAACGGTCTCAAGACCGTTTGGAGGTCATCCAAACGAACTCAAGACCATTTGGGGTCAGGTCATGTTCAATTTGGATGGTGATCCAATAATTTCAAAGTAATTAGTTTCACAATGAATAACATTGAAGGTTCATCGATTTCAATCCCTAATCCAATTGATTCAAAACCCTATTGATGATCAAGTGAGGGTTAAATCAGTTGAAGGATGACCTATTAAGCTTAATTGAAGTATGGAGTTAGGCTCAATTGATGAGTGATTATATGATTTCAATCAATGAAGGAATCAATCCTGAAAACCCTAAATCGATTGAAGTGGTTGAGACCATCTTTGGTCCATTTGGTTTTGAGGAGGTTTGGACCAAACGGTCTCAAGACCGTTTGGGACCAAATGATCCCAAACCGGTTAAGGTTCAAACGGTTTCAAATGTCACTTTATCAAACGGTTTCAAGAATTACTTTGGCAAACAGTTTCAACCTCCTACTTTACCAAATAGTTTCAATGGTAGGTTCAAGACCGTTTGGAGGTCTAAACAGTCTTATACCATTTGGAGGTATTATAAGCAAGACCGTTTGAGGTCTGATTGGTCAAGACCATTTGGGGTCTAAGAGACCAAGATCGTTTGGAAGTTAATCAACTAAATTGTATGAACACTTAAAGTGGTTAAGGGTAAATTGTTTAATTGAATAATTATAAGATGTAATTTAAGGGTGATTATAATAAATGTACCCTAAATGTGATAAAGTGATTAGTACCCTTTGAGTAATTAATCTTTAATGGTCTTTAATGATCATGGAAGTAATGATATAATCCATTATGTTAATACTTCATTCAAGTTGAGCTTACTTAGTCTAATTAAGTCTGAAGTAAGTATCACCTTATAGAGGATGAGAGAAATAGGACCTCCTACATGAATGATGATCATGTAATGGTTAAGTCTCAACACTTGCAACATGAATGGATGTATATTTAGGGTATGATCCTTAATAAAGAGATCATGAAACCCTAATCAAGAAGACTTTTGAAACCCTAACCTAAGTCTAGGGCAATATCAAGATGTAACACAAACCAAGGGTAATGGTGTGACTCTAAGCCAGGATGATAATATGGGAAATCCAAATTCAGGGTAACTTCATGAAAACTCTAATTGAGAGGACACTTCCTGAAACTCTAATTAAGGGTGATTCCATGAGAATCCCTAATTAAGATTGATTCCATGAGAAACCCTAATTGAGGGTGATGCCATGAGAAACCCTAATTGAGGGTGACGCCATGAGAAACCCTAATTGGGATGAACAGTAAGTCTAATTGTGGTTTATTGAATGTGAAATCCTAGTTTTAAGTGATGTTATGTGGAACCCTGATACTATGATGTGATGTAAGACTCAATTCAGGGTGATGTCATGTAATGATATGTGAAACTCTAGTGATGGTTTAATAGCCAATACACCAAAGAGGGGTGTGGCTAATATAATTGAATAAGATGAAAATGTTATAAACATGAAGGGTAAGGTTGAAGAACATATGAATAATAATGTGGTGATTCTAATGAATAAGGGTCTAAGAGACAAGATGATGCCTAGATCCTTAAACATCTAACTCTATACATTTGTAATCATCCTATGCACATTACAAAGATGAGGATAAGAAACTCTTAGGAGTGATGTATACAAAACTACATAATGGGAGTAAATATCATCTCATGGTTGGAAATACCCAAAGTGGTTGATGATGGTTTATCCTATATCAACAATGTCTAACCATTGGATAAGTCCATATCATTAAAGATAGTTGGATAATTCTAATGTGTGACCTATGCACCATATGATGAAAGTGACAAGTTAGTGGATAAAGTATTAAGAGGGAAATACCTTAATACAAGGTTTGTTGATTAACTTAAGAAAGATGGAAATGAAAAGAAAGTAATACATTAAGACATGATAGATATCACATTCTGCATTTCAGTGTAGACTTACCTTGATGAACCTCTAATCCAATATTCTTGGATAAGAAACGCATGGAATGTGTGATATGTAATTGTTACAATAAAGATGTAATGGACTCAATGTACTTTGATAAATGTTGACTAATATACCTTGAGAATGGGGTAAGCCAAATCAATGAGTATGATGTAATCATACCATGACAAGGATGAGAAATGAACTTATACCTTGAATTGATGATCATTAATGATATATGTTGTGAATGGTGATCATAAGCAAATACTTAAGACATCTTTGAATGCTCCTAGAGGTGTGGAGCAATATATTAGGGTTGAACTAATAATGTGAGCATGAAACCCTAATTAATGTAAGATGGGAAACCCTAACCTAATTTTGAGTAAAGGGAATGAAAAGCCCTATTTGATAGATAACCCTAATCCTGATAAAGGATGACGGTGTTACTATTGTTCCATATGATGTAATAAATGATTTATATGACTGTTATCATGTTTATTAATCATGAAGACATCATGAGATGATGAACATATCCAGATTTGAGCTATGACATTCATATAATAAGTATGTTGAATGGCCTTATGTGCCTAATGTTGTTGTTGCTTAGTAAAAGTAACAAAATATGTATGGACCTTATGAGTTCCATGAAGAAGTTGTTTTTTTTTATAAGACAGGGGGATTTTTATTCATCCCACCCCCTCTTGTGGGCAAAATCACCAAAAAATTACATCTCCTACTAAATTTACGCAGGTGGAATCCCATCGAGACCAGACAACAACGAACAAGCACCCCAAAACTCAAAAGACAACACACAACTACAAAACAAGAACACGTCACCAAACAACTCCCCCAACCTACAAATCATCGCCAAAAACCCTTAGAAATATATGGGACACCTCTCCTATCCATAGTCATCATGCCCCTGATACTCATGGGTAAATTACTAGGGTCCATGCTAATGAAGGTGTCGTTAGTATTACAACCCCACCTTCCCAGCTCAATGGCATTGGAATTAACTAGGCCCACGATAAGAGATCCAATGATCGCCTCCTCTGTAAGCATCTGTCTCAAATCTCTGACCAAGGGGATGTTCCTCCAAGGCTCAACCGCCCCACCCCAAAGGATGTCATACATATATTTGTTGTCCATCTCAACAATCGATAAACGAATATTCTTGTCATCCGCAAGCTTGAGGCCGATTACACACGCCTGCAGGGCGGCAGTAAGATGGTCTTTTGCACGAACCCAAAAATAGAAGGCCAACCAAAGGTAGCCATGAGCGTTGCGGGCTAAGCCAGCCGCCCACCAGTGCCCAGATCTATGCAAACCCCTACAACATCCCACAACCACATTCAGCTTGAAATTAGCCATGTCAGGCGGGGACCATCTGAGCAAGCGAATATATCTCAACATCTGATTTGGCTCCCGAATGTGGTGACGTCGAAGCTGGGCATAGAAGTCAGGGTCCTCGACCCTATTGAACACACGCTTATCCATCAACTGATTGATAATGTAGTAGATGTGGTTCCATGCAGTAGGAAAATTAGTTTTCCTTCCATCAAATCTAGCCGAGCATCTCATCCTCCAAATGCACCATGGAATCAATGCCGCCAATTTGCATGCGATCCATGTTTTGGCCGACCTATCGGAGGAGCGCGTACACACCTCCAGCAACAAAGGGATAGTCGTGGGAGCCTGCTGATTAGTAATGGCCGCAAACACCTCCCATAACTCGACAACCATCTTCCTACCAAAGAACAGGCGATCCATGGTCTCTCCCCGGGGTTCGTCGCAGCAGTGACATCGAGAGGCAAGGGGAATGCAACATCTACTGATGTTTTCATCTGTGGGCAAAGCATGTCGTGCCAACTTCCAGACTATCACACTACCTCAAGGAACATCGCACTGCCAAATGTGTGCAAGGTATCCGTAACGGTAGGGAAAATTCCCCCTAAGGAACTTCTTCACAGATTTGAGGGAAAAGCACCCCCGTTGCTCAAGGGTCCAGACAATTCTATCATTTCTAGTCGACACCACCGCATCCACCGATCTGATAAGCGCCAGCCCATCATCATTGACGACCTCAGCTAGAGCCGCCCAATCCCAGCCATGCCCATTGGTCCAAAAGTCCTTAACTCTGAAGTCGTGTTGAAGATCGGAATCTGTCAGAGCATTATCGGCAAGCTTGCGCTCGCACCACCGATCAAACCAAAAAGAAACATCCTCGGTACCTATCACCCACCTGCATAGAAGCAAAATAGTAGGGAATATCTTCCAAATTTTTCTCCAGTAGGGAGACGCCGAAGAGCTCAATTTAAGAAGCAGCAGGAAGCACCCAGAGGTGTGCTTGAGGTTACTTCGGTATTTGAGTCTGCAAAAGTTTGCCCAGATCGAAGAACCGTCCACTATCTCCCACGCTGCTTTGATCACATATGCCTGGTTCAGCAGTGATATTGGGTCAACATCAAGGCCCCCTTACCCCGCCGGACTCGCCACCTTGTCCCACGAGACCCAATCCTTCTGTCTCTGATTGCTTCGATCTGCCCAAAGGAATCTCGAGAAGATAGCTTCAATCCTTTTAGCAACACCGATAGGGATCCCTACAGCCGCAACAGTATAAAGCAGAGAGGAAGCAAGAACATGCCGAATAAGAAGCCTTCTACCAGCAAAGGAAAGCAACCTCGCTTTCCAGGACGTTACCTTTTTGTTAATCTTAGCCTAGTGAAAGGTGAAAAAACACTTAATAGGCCTTGTGAGCCATGTGAGATACTTGTGTAATAAGTATTATGTATACATCGGTCTGAGGACCTGGAGGTAATAGTTACCTAACAAGTGGCAATAGTGATAGTGATGAATTGAGGGTATGAATACCCAAAATTGATAAGTATGATAATGATGTTGTTGAGAGATGTGAACTTTCAAAGAAATGATATGAGGGACTGAGATCCCAATATCTCTTAAATATTGAGAAGTGATTGATGAAAATAGTACATGTTTCTTTATAGCAATTGTCTGAATAAGTTATGTTTGAGAACTTGACTGATGCTAAAAGAATATGCTATTGTACTTAATTAATCAAGTGAAATCATATCATGTAGAGCCCTGACCATAGATCCATCATTGTCAGCAAATTAGTGATGGTGAAATGGGTGTCCCGCGACAAAACCCGGAGCGCATATTTTGAATATGTGGGGGTAATGGGTGATTGTATCATGACGTCCTAATGAGGGAATTGGGGAAAGGTAAACATTAAACCTCTCAATCCTTCATTATATGTACCGAGATGGATGTATCACAAATCTTCCGATGATTGGGTTAGATGCCGTACACATCTCCCAATAATTTTAATGCCGGATCGATGAAGATAAACATGAAATCTCACGATCGCGAAGAGAGTGCAGCACGCCACTGTAACTCTGATAGAAAAGTTGCCAGTATACCCTGGAAAGCTATATATAACAGAGACATAAGATGTCCTACATGTGATCTCACACTGACTGATATGTGGGAGGTCTTGGTAGCCGGATCTACCATTGACCTTGTATGGTACTGATTTCGACTTCGCAGTGGTCGGTTGGAGTATGAGCGGTATACCTCATCTCCTCAGGGCATAAGTGTGTTTGTAAAATGTAATCAGCCATATAACATGTTTGCTTAAGGATTGAATACGAAAATTCATTGGCTGATGTTACATTTCTTTTATGCATCTCTAGTTGATAGATGTTATTTGTATTCCTTTATATTCATTATAAGTAGATGAAGGAATTATGATTCTACCATGGATAGATGCAATGATCTCCTTGGGAAAGGAGATTATTTTACTATGTTCACTCAATGTTTAATATTGCTGATAATATATAAGAACTCATGTTCACTTTTAATTATAATTATCTGCTATAACAATGTTTTGGCAGAGAGTTATATCTCCCGTTGGGACAATTTACAATGGTCTCACCCCCGTGGGATCCAATGTTTTTAGGTAAACGTAGAAGAAGAAGCAGGAACCCTATAGCAAAGGAAAGGCAACAACAGTATCAGGGACAGTAGTGATAACTCAGGTGGAGGCACTGGCTTCCAAGTTTTGTATAGATAGTAATTCTATGTGTCGTCTCTGTACTCTCAGGTCCCCAGAGTCAGTAGTCAGTGTTTTTAATGAATCGATCTGAGATTTTGGCTTGATGCCTCGAGATTTTATGCTGTCTATATATAATGTTGAATAGGGCAACTTATGATGTAATCCTCGAGAAGATATGATACAAGTCATGTACTTTTGAATCAGGATGTAAATGTTATACTTTGGTTCTCAATGAAAGAGATTTCCTATGTTTGGATCTCTTTGCAAAAAGTTTTAATTTTTAGTGATTTTTAGTAATCCGCTGCAAATAATTTGCTTCCGCTTAAGTAAATTTTGTTTTTGTAAGTTGGATGCCACAATGACTATAACCCATCAATGATATGAGACCTCTCTCGAGGATGACACATAAACACCTAGAATTGTGAGAACCCATTACACTAAACAAGATTACTCAAAACATAAAACACAATCGATCATTAATTAATCACATACCAAAAAATATGGGTAAATTAAAACCAATTTCAACGTCAGCACCCACTCATAAATATTTTCATAAGAGCCCAACATCTTTCTTATATCCATACTATGCTAAGAATTTGATACAAATTGTTCTATTGCCTTAGCCACAACATATATACACAGGAGAACAATATTTGTATATGCCACACAACAAACATTAACATGCAAAAATAATTCTGATTCATTTGAAACACCATATACAAACTTTTCCTACCTAGACCTGAGAGTATAGGGATGACTCTAGGTAACACTATACATCTAATCAACTTTCTCAAAGATTCAATACTGTACTTCCTCTTTACTTCCACAATTCTATTGTCGTCATTGCCGATTACCTAGAAAAAAATGTGGCGAACCACAAGGGTGAGACCCATGTCCCAGTAAGAGATATAACCTCCAACAATGCTTATTGATTACAACATTTTAAATAGTAGATAACTAAGCAGTTGGAATATTTAATAATCAATTGAACAGATTGAATAGTTCAAGTATGCTAAATAGATTAAACAATTAATCTTAGCAACAAGTATGATCATCAATGCATATATAGATAACTAATAAATCCATTTCTTTGGATAGATATCTACTCAAATATCATCAAATTGCATATAATAACAATCATTATCATTAATCTGACTATCATCATATTCCTTGCTAATAGCACAAGCAATCTAGTAGCATATGCATCCCTGACATCATGAATATGTCTAGTAACATAACATGGCTATCAATATTGGCATCTCAAATAAAGGGAACAAATCTATATCATAAGTAGAACTAACATCATAACACAATGAACTACATAGGCATGATTAGAAGTTTAAGCATTTCTAATTACATAGGCATGGCTAGCAATATTAAACATAGCTAGCAACAACATCTTAACCATCGGTGTCAGTATATTTGACAACATAAGCATGTTTACAACATGAGTATAACTACAACATAAGTATATCTATTATCTCTTATTGTACTATACATGATCTTAGTGAAAAGAAAGCAAACAAGGGTTATCATCCAATATGAAGCATTGCGTATAACCCTAAATAGATATGATACACGGATATCTTACATCTTTTATTATGCCCTGGGGAATTTGAATCGTACCATCCAAAGTCCAACCGACCCCTGCAATGGGCTATTTGGTTCCGTACAAGATCTAGGAGTGTCGGTATCCTAAGATCTCTTCCCCTTGGTCAGTACGAGTAAAAAGACAGTGACATATCTGTCAAAGCTGCCACCACAATGACATATAGTTGAGCTACTAACCACTAGTCCACTGTTGGTACATGTCATGACATTAGAAACCAGGGTATACAAAACCATCTAATATGAGGTACAACCATAATTGTCCTCAATCACATTAGATGTATGAGGCATGACCATAGCCATCCTCCACAACCTACATTGTGGATGACAAGGATATATCCTCAACTTGCCACCCCCACATACTCAATAGTATGCGCTCTGAGTTTCCCTTAGGAATACTCGTTTCACCATCCAACAAGTTATGACACTGAAGATGGCTCTACGACACAGGACACGACATGATTAGAGTTTCACTTGATTAGTTCTGCCAATTGGGTGAATTAAGGCTGCATCAAACAAGTGGACACACAAACCCTAATTCACTTCTAAAAAGCATATAAATATCACAACTTTTAAAAGATAAAAAATGTGTGGAACATAATTTCTCATCTCATCATCACATGGTACTATTCACTTTCCATTCATGAGACCACACTAGTCATCATACTATCACAAGATATAAATCCTTTTTACAATATCACAGGGTATCAACCCTTATCAACACAAGAGGATTGCACCTCATTCAGGGCTCAACCATGCCCAAAGGTCATTAAGACCATCATACTATCACATGATATAAATCCTTTTCACAATATCACAAGGTATCAGCCCTTATCAACACAAGAGGATTACACCTCATTCAGGGCTGAACCATACCCAAAGGACCATCATACTATTCCCTAAAAGATCATCATTATCTTTGCATGCCTTATAACAAGGATCAACAACATCACTTACATATAATACATTGGATCATCACAATATTGCATTAATGAGCTAGGAGATATTCCTAAACAATCTTAGCACGGTTATATTAACATTAAGAACATTCCTTTATTACATCAACATGCAAGGAATCTAGATATGATTAACCCTCATCATATTCATAATGCAAATGTTTAGCATAAGAAAGTATCAACCATGTGGCTATGTTAACCACCAATTAACACATGAAGGTTATGATCATATTAAGGAGGTTATTTCACCATCATGCCATCATATAAGAAGGTTAAACATGAATACTCATCTTTATCTATTTGCATTAGAGTTACGTTCAACAAGATAAATTATATTAATCTTACTAATCAACACTCATACCCAAATCTTAACTCATGGCATCCCCATTGGATCATTGATGCATAAGGTGAAGCATCACCATCACATTCCATACTATTCTCAAGTATGAACCCACACATAAATCAAGGTGTAACCATTGGGTTATAGCATACTAGGGTTTCAACAATAGTAATAGAGTACTCCATGATTGTATTAGTCATTCAAGGACTATTCATACCCAATTACCATCATTTAGTTATATTAAAGCTAGGTATAAGAAGCTATACCTCATTAGGGTTACATATCAAAACAATATGGTTATCATCCCTTATGTTCATATGAGTGAATAGGTAAGACTACCTTATTAAGGGTAACCCTCCATTTGTACCATCATCATTCAACCCATTTCACCATACCACAATGTCACCCAGAACTATTAGATGTTTAAAAGGTAAGACCATTGGTTGTTTACATAAGTAAACACCTTGGATAAACCACCTATGAAGTCCTTGATTTGTGCTCTAGAAAGAGTTACCATCTAAACCTAGACATCCCTTGATTAACAACACAAAAAGTTCCATTGAGAGTAGGGTAAAACCTACAATTGACTGTTCATTTAAAATAAGCCATCCATTGTCAACAAGTAAGCTCCTTAAGTTGATCATATAAAAGAAACCATCTAAATCACATTATTAGGACCAACATATTACATTAACCATAATTCCTCTTTATTGGAGGAATAAACATTAGATCTTGACCATTGGGTCAAATTCATATGTTAAAACCATCAATTACTGAAACACCCCATCCTCAACAAAACACGATTACATTCTAACCGACAGATTACCAAAAATCACGAGAAATTAAAACCGATTTACAATGAGAACCACAAGATGAGACATATAGTATTTGAGCCAACACTTTCCTTTTCATAGCATATTTCCAAGGTGCTACAACATAATTTTCCATCATCTCATTACATGAAATAACTGTTCCACATGCTGATTTATTACATCAAGGTATATAAGCCGAAAACCATGCTTCGATCATCATATGAGAAACATCAAAAACTCTCCCGAAGACCCGAGTGTACAGGGACGACACATAGGACTCTACTATTAGACACTATCTATCCACCATGTATGATACCTCTGCATATCATCTCAGCCACATGATATTCATCTTGCCAGGCATTTCCACCTAAAAAGGTTATTAACCATCGGGGTGAGACACACAGTCTCAGCGAGAAACATAACCCTCTACCAACTTTATTATGATCCTAGATAACTGGTATAAGAATATTATAGGAGAAACATACTGAGCAAAGCTAACTTTATTAACAATCTCACCAAAATATCTAGGAGGCATATAACAGTCATTCTTTATGGAACATGAATGACAAGATAAACTTTATAAGAATTTATCACAAGATATGAAAGTGTACAATTAACATGCAAGATATAACTAAAGCAACTATACAAGCAAGGCCTCAACCAATGTTCTGTGTTTTGCCTTAAGCAATATATTCTATACGGCTGAATTATGATTTATTATGCCCTGAAGAAATGAGCCGTCCCGCTCAAATCCAACCTTCGACTGTAAAGCCAAAACCGACACCATCCAAGGTCATTGGGAGAGCTGAATTCCATGACCTCACCTCTTCGTGGTCAATGTACGTTAACCAAAGCAGGACCACAGTCTCTTGCTTGAGTGGCCTCAACCATATGGTTAGCTCACGCAGTCTACCCTTTTTATCATGAGCCACGGGCCTATTCATCGTGCTCCTGAGCCATGTACGCATCCATGCTCCTTCACACTGAGCCATGGGCCTGATCACCATGCTCTTATACACATCTTGAGTCCACAACCACAGTTACACTCTAATCCTCCTATTTTCAGCTAGGAGAAACCCCACATATTCAACAATATGCGCTCCGGGTTAACCCGCAGGAGAAACCATTTCACCATCACCTAATTACTGACGATGATGGATCTATAGCCAGGGCAAACTACATGAAAGGTTCATATGTAATTAGTTAATGCATTTTAAGTAGATTGCTGGGGCAACCAAGTTGTATTAAGAAACCATATATAAAACATGAACAACATTAGATTTCATTACTTTGGTGTCACACTATTACTGCTATTCTCATTGCCCTCAACAATCATCACATTGCCATGGGATATCAATCCCTCATTTCATCACATAATGTCACTGCCTCTCAAGGCTTCATCTTCATACATCATCACGGGATATCAATCCCTCATATCACAACTAAATGATAACACCTCAATCAGGCACTCAGCCTTTATCAGGTCACCAGACCTTTCTCATCATATGGTGATACATGTTATCTCATCAAAAAGGCACATCATCATTGCTCAGATATTGCACATATACCAAGTGCTACACAAAGCACACAATCATATAGTCACCATAGCTCTTACCTGGCTATGAATTCAATTGATAATACCTGCATGGTTAGGGAGCATATCAAAGAGATAACTTGATCACCAAATACAAACTTTAAAGACCATATCATGATTATCATATCATTAAGGTTAAGGTTTATAGGATTGGAACAATCATCTATTATTACGAACACATGAAGCATAAGTCATACACGGTGTATTAAGAAACACACATTACTGTTACCATACCATGGGTATCCACCATACCCTATATCTTGTATCATCATGCCCGCCATCCCTCATGATTCATCTTTAGGGATCATGCAATCATGATCGACCATCAAGCATTATCAAAGGTTCACCTATCATCAACCATAGGTAACCCCCATACTAACGTTCACAACCTATTTGTCATGTCTTATCATCATGATCAAAGATACGGGCTCAAGGTAGCAAGATAAAACACTATCATATAAGGCTCAAGATAACTTTTAGGGTTATCGGGTTAGGGTACAACCCTTACTAGCATCGCCTACCTTTACCGAAACTCGGCAATGACCAATGAACTCCCACTAAAGGGGTATCAGATAGGGTACTAATCCTCACCCAAGGATATCAGGCACCAACAACCCTAAACACCATGCCTTCAGGAATACCGTGCAAGAACATCTCCAAAGGCCATATCGCCTAGACACACCTTAGGCCATCACTGTCAAGAGACCACCTTCTCAGATATCTGACAACTTGTGGATCTTAAGCATGTCGGGTTCCATGCTCAACCAACACATCTAATCTTGTTGGGTTAGCAACCTCACCATTGTGTCGGCCAAGAACCTCATAGCACCAAAACCGCCAAAGGTGCTCTCTAGGTCATCCCTACCAGGATTGACTTCCTCCTTGCTACGTCTAGGTTAATTTCTTTCAACCAGATATAGGTGTAACAACCTCTGTCATACTTGGTTCACCCAAGCCTCACTAGTCCTTATGTCACTCATGACACCATATCGTCCAATCCTCAATTTGTAACGTCTACGTTCTTATACCACCCAGGCTCAACACATGTATCAGCCAAGCCTTCAACCCTAGAACCATACAAACTATCAAACACATACTCATGCCGGGTAACCAACCAAGAGACGACATGTATCGGGCAAGGCATATCGGCCAGGGTAACATCTCTCCTTATGGGGGTATCGGCCATGCACGTAACCCTGGTGTGGCATACAACTCATAAAACAAGATCGACTAATGCGGAAGCATATTATTAGCAACGAAATTACCAAAAATCACTAAAAATTAAAACCATTTATCAAGAGATCCATTCACAGGAAAACTCTTTTATTTAGAACCAAAGTAAAACATTACATTTTGGTTCATATATACATTACATGCATCATTGCATCTCGAGGCATACATGCACAAAATCTCAGATCAAAGTATCAAAACACTAACTCCTAGGACCTGATAGTACAGAGATGACTATAGGACTAACTATACAAAACTAGACAACCAATGTCTCCACCTGTTGGATCACTACTGTCCCAGTGTCTGTTGCTGCTGCTCTTCTCCTGCAGAAGAGTTTCTGCCTTGTTGTCTGCGTCTACCTTAAAATGTTGAATCCCACGAGGGTGAGACAATTATAAAAATTGCCCCAACGAGAGATATAACTCTCCGCCAAAAACCTTATCATTGCAGTTTAATATAAATAAACTGAGCAGTGGGATAATATAAATCAATAGCAGGTGAATCAACATCTATGTAGACTAGAGAAACATTCTTATGCAATATTTCATCTATAACTTGATTAAGCAGCATATCTCATATTCAATATGAATTAAAGGAACATAAGTACATTCATGTATCAAGGGCATGCTAAGAAGTATATCATCAATCAGTATTTCTCATATTTCAATCTTATACAAATACGCTACACGACTGAATATACTTTACAAACAGATTTAAGCTCTGAGGAGATGAGGTATACCGCTCATACTCCAACCGACAATTTCTAGAATTGAAATCGATACCATAAATAGGTCAATGGAAGAGCCAGATTCCCATGACCTCCCACATCCTAGTCAGCACAGGACTACAAGAAGGACTGTGTCGACTGCTCAAATAGCTTTCCAGGGTATACTGGAACTTTTCTATAGAGTTACAACGTCAACTGCAATCTCATCGGTAATCAAGAGCATTAATGTTTGTCTCTATCGACCCGACATAAAAATAACATTGGGAGATTAATGATACATCCATCCCAACCATTAGGAGATTTATGATACATCTATCCTGACACATGAAGGATTAAGGAGTTTAATGTTTACTCTCTCTCAATCTCTTCACCCGGACGTAAGGATTTCACCCGTTCACCCCCACATATTCAGAATATGCGAATTCAATTATTTAGAAAACCTGTTTCACCATCACCAATTGCTGACGATGATGGATCTATGATCAGAGCACTACATGAACAGATTTCTCTTGGTTAATTAAGTACATTTTCATATTCTTTTAGCATCAAGCAAGTTCTCAAGAAAAGCTTACTTTAACAATGATATGGTGAAGCATATACTAAATTCATCAATTACTTTACAGTATTAAAAAGGTATTGGGGACTCAGTCCCTTATTTCAAAGCTGGGAATTCTCATCCATCACAGTTTCATCACCATAATCATATGGCCTTGGGTATCTAAACCCTTGATTCATCATTAAGCATTGTTACCACTTTTCCAGGTAGCTATCACCTTTTGGTCAATTGACCAAGGCAAACATGATACTTTCCATTACAAGCATCACACATGGTACTTGAGACCCATTAACTCTCTTGTTACCTCTTACCAGGCAGCAAGGTATATTATGGCACTCAAGGTATAATCACAATAATGAATTAAACATCATAGCTCATACCTGGCCATGATCACCATTTCAACATACCTGCATGGTTAATACAGATGATAACAGTGATATCAATTGCATAACAGAACCATGCACAACAAATATAAACTCACTATTCATGGTAACACCACTTTTCCCTCACTAGGGTTAGGGTTTCCCATTTCATGTCACTTAAGGATAATCATCCCATTATCACATCAAAGATATGATTTATCACCATGTGCACAAGATTAGGGTTCATTAAACAATACATAGTATCACCCTAGATTTGAGCTTCTCAGAACATCAAACATCAGGGTTTCTCATGAAACCATCTTTAATTAGGGTTGCACATCAATTCACCCTATAAAAGGATTCATATTCAATAATCCACCATTAGGGTTTACTATTCATCCCAATTAGGGTTTCATGATCCATCACCCATAATTAGGGTTTACTATTCATCCCAATTAGGATTTCATATTGTAAATTGCCCTGGATTAGGGTTAAAGATCAACAACCTTGTCAACTAAGGTTTAGGTTCATGATTAGGATTTCATGATCTTACTACTTAAGAATCATACCCTTAATCACCATATGAGTCATACTCATGTATCAATTCCATGATATCATACCTCTCAACTTGATTAAGTCATATTAATCCTTAATTAAGTGACGTGTATTTTACTACGCGCTAAAAACGCAAGTGTACGTGTCGAGTAATATAGGCCTTTGTGAGGCCTGAGTCGAACACAGGGATACGTGAATTATTGGAGACTCCTACTAACTAATTGCAATCAGCTAGGCCGAATGACAAAGTAGGGTTTGTTGTCGAAATTTAAAAGAAAATAAAAATAAAACAAAGCAAACAATCGATTAAAGGTTAATTTAATCAATTCAAAAGGATATCTTTAGGATTGCGGTTTCACCGCGGGTCAACATTGCATTAGGTTTCATATAACTCCTCAATCTTCTCTCTCTTTCCGGGTAGTGGCCTGAAAACAGAATTACCCATTGTCGTGGTGTAATTCACTACTTAGGTTTAGGTTGATTCCACCGTCGTAGTAATCATTTCCCTAAACTAAGCGCATTACGAACGATCTCTCAGTTTCCACCATTAATTTTACACCTCCTTTGTCAAGGGATATATCGATTAATGTAAGTTTCGTCTCTTTTCAACTGTTAATCCTTCTGTCGAAGTGATTAAGGGCATTAAGTTATTATTATGGTGATCAAGCATAACAATATATGGAGAAAACGAAACTATACCACAGATTTAAGAGAGAAAATATGAATTATTAATATAAAACTGTCATACAATGCATTCCCGGGCTACTCCCGGTCCTAAAGATGGAGGGTTTTAGCCTCGCATGTTCATCTTGCACAAATACATAGTAGAAATAGGGGAATTCATAAGAAAAACGTGAATTAAGTGGGAAAACCCCTGAACGGAGGAGAACCGGTAGATCCTTTGCGTAGAACACGAGCTTTCCCGCCTCTCGGTGGTGAAATTCGTCTTCAGTAGCGTCCGGATCGACAGGGATGAGCTTCAGGCCTCCGTTCTCCTTTCTCTCCTTCCTCGGCACTCGTGCAAAGACAAAATTAGATGCCCCCTCCTGTCGGCGGTCGTCATTAGGTATAAGTCCCTAATTAGGTCGTCAAATAACTCCAGCCGTCCGATTGAGATCAAAATGAATCCAACGCATATCTGCCGGCGTCGATACCATCGACGCGGGTCGATGGTATCGACCCAGCGTATTAGCGGCAACCTTCTTTTCTTTTCGTCTGAGTGCCTGTGTCCATCTCGATACCATCGACTCTCTTTAGCGTCAGTTGTTGTCGTTTAGCGACGCTGTAGCCTCCATGCGTCGATGGCATCGACTTGGGTCGATGGTATCGACGGATTCCTCTCCAGCAACCTGAAGGGATCTCGATGCCATCGACTTGTGTGTCAATGGTATCGACTCTGCGCTGCTCCTCTCGGCTGGCAACCTGTGGCTTGGTCGATGGTATCGACACCCGTCGATGGTATCGACGGAAGCAGATACTTGTTTTTCCTGAAATTCCAAAACAAGACCAAATAAATCCACACAAATTATGATAATATGATAAATAATGCTCAAAATGATACAACTAAGGGGATTTGACATAAAATGATGGCAAAGACCGAAATGAGTGAATTATGCAATATTATCCATAAAAATGACTAATTAGAGCATAAAACACACATGAAAAAGGTCTATAAATGCGAATCAAAATCATTGCATCAAACTCCCCTAAGCTTAAACATTGCTTGCCCTCGAGCAACTAATCCTTAGAATAGAATTGCAGATGTCAACTAAAAAACAACACACCAACCCAACATCCCATGTGACTCCCACTGAACATTCTCAAACCGGCCTTCTCTAACCACAGAACAGTAATTACCCTAAAGGCGACAATAATCATCCATAAGAGAAATTATCCTTAAAACCGATGAACACTATCACATAAGGCAGTTAACATAATAAAACTCGCCGATTCAGCATTGGTGCATCTTGTGATCGCCTACACTACATTGCTCGCCCTAACTACCATCTACATGGAAGCAGTTCTCCTGATAATCATTAGTGAGGAGAAATTCATGGTGGCCTACCAATCCGAGCAACGGGTGGATGGAAATGGGTGGTTCATGGAAGAACTTGGAAGTATTGTACAAATTCAACATGCATAAAACAAAAATGTCCTAAATGATGCAAATGCACATTAGAAATGCCCTAATGCCTAAAATTGGGTGAAATGATGCGTGCACTAACCTTCCACCCCAAAATGAGATGGAAATCTAATTAAGCCACATCATGTACTCAATTTTCCTGTAATGCGAGTGATATCATGTTCCTTTCTCCCTCTTATTCCACTTTCTTCTAAATTCTCTTTTTTTCCTTTTCTAATTAATAAATTTTTTTCTTCAGATTTTCAGAATTTTTTTTCTTCACTTTGGCCCACGTATCCATAATTGCTTAGAGATAAGTGTATTGGGCTATTTACTTCATGCTTGGAAATCTTTGCAATATTTCGAAGGTATGGAACAGTTTAGATCACTTTTGAGGAAAAATTTAGATACATGGTGTACTTTATGCATGAAAATCATGAGTTCAACTACATGGCATGCACCTAAAAGTAATGTGCATGAATCCCTATATATATATATATATTTTATGCAAACGTATGGAAAATATCAATGCACGTCCTATCTTAATGCTATGCACACAAGAAGGAATTGAAACTGCACTTTACTTCCAATTCTTAGGTGGATTATGGAAAAATGACGTGGAATGATCACAAGATTAAATGACCGAACCTTAGAAAGATATTATGTGTCCCTCCTTACTGACCTGTGTAGTGGTTTGGAGGGTTCTCTCTCTTACATCCAATTAAAGTCTCATTACCATTTGGTTAGGTTAGGCTCAAACAACCGTTACTATCCACTTTTCATGAGTCAAAAGGAGTATAGGTGTGAAATGTTGTTTTAAAGTTGACATAATCAATCATTTTTGTAGGATAAGTTCCCCAAGGACAACCAAGTCAAGCTCTCCAAAGACACAATTTTTTTTTTAAATTTCCCTTAAATTTCCCATGAATTAACAGCAAGATGACAAAATTTTACGACATCCACAGTTACACTAGATAGCACGTGGATCCTACCAAAACTAAAAATGCAAGAAACAAATAACACTACTAAAAACGAAAAACAATAAAAGAAAAGATAGAGCTGTTCCAACTACCCCCCTAAGCTTGAATTCGACTATGGCCTCATAGTCAAAAACAATCTTAAGAGTGGAACAGAGATACCCTGATCATTCTTATGGAGGCGGAGGTGGGTACTGTGGGGCCGTAGGATCCCAAGAAGGATACTCCCCCTGGAAGCTCGGATCGTAATGGGTCCTCGGCGGAGGCTGTGGATAGCCTCCAAAGTAGCTCTGACTCCAGTAATGGTCGTAAAAGGGCTCCTGTTGCATCTCCATCCGTTGCAACTGATTGTGTATCTGTTGTTGGTTGTCGAGGAGGAGACGTTCATTCTCGAACATCGCCCTTTGGTTGTCAAGTAACCGGTTCGTAGTATCCTGAATACCAGTATACATCTCTAGATGCTGCTGCTGTGTCTGATGTATGTCCTGCAGCATCGTGTACATGCCTTGCATTGAGTAGACATCCTCGGCTGGCTGCGAGGGCTGTGGTGATGGCGGCAGAGGCTGTGATGATGAAGACGCACCCGGATGCATCCTAGGATGCTTCCGGGGTGCTACCCGTGCCCGAAGAGGTGTGAAAGCCTCCTCTTCCTCCTCAGCCTCGCCTTCTTGTCCATCGTTGCCGCCTTCTTCTTCATCGGACTCGATGACTATGATCGGCCACCGGAAGTGCTGTGTGCCCTCGATGGTGAAGACGGCGTCCGGCAGTGCGCATTCCTGGTAAGCGTGGTTGACGTGGCAGTGTGCGTATGCCAACCCATCCCGGAGAAGGATAAGGTTTGAATGGTGCAGATGTTGCACGTTCACCTTACTCCTCATGGAAATCGGAGTCATAGACTGGAAATTCAGCCCCAAGTACAACGCCAATTTGGTGATGAGCCCATCAAAATGGATCGGAGCCTTCCTTGTACTCCTCTTCACCGCCAGAACGCGCTGTAGAAAGAACGCACCCCAGTTGCATTCTTGTCGCTTCAGGAGCATGTAGAGGAAGAAAAGATCACTCTCCTGAAACTTGCTCAATGCTAAATCGCTCCGAGCAAAGAACGTAAGGCTCAACATCCGGTGTAAGACTCGGACGAAGGGATGCTCGAAGTCCACTACCGCAACATTGTGGTAGCTCACTGTCTTTCCCGCCGGCACTGTGACTAGCTCGGCGGAGATCTTATCGTAGTCGGTGCAGGAATCTGGGCGCCGTTGATCATGTTGGGAGTGGTTCCAGTTAAAGATGTTGTTGAACTGCTTAAGAGTGATGTTGTAGTTGATGTTGAACAGCCGGAACGATACCCGACCCTTGATCCACTCACGGTCCGATGCAACCACGTCGTTGGGCACAACGCATACGTCGAGGGATGCCATAAACTCCACCACCAATTCCTCGTAGGTGGGCCATTCGCCAAAGAACGGCTGCCCATCCGCATGGCGCTCCAGCTCATCTGGCCTTCTGCTGGTGTGGCGTGCTTGACCCTTCAGCACATAGGCCAAGTTGGCCTCGAATCCAAGCTCCTGGATCATTCCCCGGTCCACATACCGGGTCGGCTCGATCTTCCGCTTCATGATTTCCTCATAGACCTTCCTCACCTCCGCGGATGGGTGAACCAGGCGCGGACGTGAGACTGAAGCAGTAGGGGGTGGCACAAACTCCGCGATCTCCATAGGATTCGTGCGAGAGGACGATGATCCGGCGGCGTGCACTATTGTTGCAAGAAAGATGGGATTAGAAGAAAAGAGCTCGGGGAAGATGGAGAAGTGATTCTCCGCTCAGTGAAGATCCTTGCTCGATGTTGCTGCTCTTCAGTCTTGGAGGGCTCGGGGGAGTGCTCGGCGCAAAGGAGGAAGTTTGCTCTGAAGGTGTGACGTCAAATGACGTTGCAATTCTCCTTATATAGACCTGGCCGGCGCTACTATTGACCCGTCGATACCATCGACGCGGGTCGATGGTATCGACACGTCTCGATGCTATCCGCCTCCCTCGCGAGTATCGACGGCTGACGATTGCTGGATCGTGAAACCCGGATTGCTGACCTGTCGATACCATCGACGCAAGTCGATAGTATCGACGCAGCACCCGAATCGCTGACGTGGACTTCGCGATCGCCGTCGATGTATTTGCGCGGATCGGTGACATGGATGTCGATACCATCGACGAGGCCGTCGATGGTATCGAGTTGACTGAGACAAATCGTTCTGAACTTCTCCAGAGATCTCGATGGTATCGACTGGAATGTCGATACCATCGACAGTTATTGCGCAACCTGCATGTAGGTCTGTCGATACCATCGACGGGACCGTCGATAGTATCGACTCAGAGCGATTTTTGCAGCTGTCAACCTGAACCTATGTCGATACCATCGACCAGTGTGTCGATGGTATCGACCCTGCCTGTGCCTGCACATTGAACAAACAGATCAAGGTATCTTCTTTACACTAGAATTTAAATGAAATGAAAGCAATCTATGACTATAATTAAACTATCCTAATGTACCAATGGTTGGGTTTCCTCCCAACAAGCGCCCTTCTTTAACGTCTTAGGCTAGACGTCTTCCCAGCATCTCATTCATCCACAAGTGTAATGAGTTTGACCTCATTTTACTTTTCTCTTGTAATTTTCACCAAAATACAACTTCAACCGCTGTCCGTTTACCAAGAACGTGGCATCTCCATCACGCACAAGAATCGCACCATGCGGTCTCACCTCTTCCACTACGAATGGTCCACTCCACCGGGACTTCAGCTTCCCGGGATGCAACTTGAGGCGGGAGTTAAACAATAGAACGCTATCTCCCTTTTTGAACGTGCGCAGCTCAATATGACGATCGTGGATCAGTTTTGTGCGCTCCTTGTATATGCGGGCATTCTCATATGCCGTCATGCGTAACTCATCTAGTTCATTCAACTCGAACCTCCTCTTTCTCCCGGCTTCATCATAACTAAAATTCAGCCTTCGAAGCGCCCAATGGGCCTTGTGCTCTAACTCCACCGGAAGGTGGCAAGCCCGGCCATACGCCAACCTAAAAGGTGTGGTGCCTATAGGTGTTTTGTACGCCGTTCTATACACCCAAAGTGTGTCCGGTAGTAAGGCACTCCAATTTTTTCTTGTGGATGCCACTGTCCGTTCTAGAATCTTCTTGATTTCCCGATTTGAGACCTCCACTTGGCCTTGCGTCTGTGGATGATATGGGGTGCCGATGTTGTGTTTGACCCCATATTTCTTCAAAATTGTCGAAAATTTCTGATTCCGGAAGTGTGTGCCCCCATCACTTATTATCATTTGGGGTATCCCGAACCTGCAGAAAATATTTTCCTTCACAAACCTGCACACTACATTAGAATCATTAGTCCTTGTGGGGATTGCTTCCACCCACTTCGACACATAGTCAACAGCAAGAAAGATATACAAATTTGAATTCGAGGACACAAAGGGTCCCATGAAGTCTATGCCCCACAAGTCAAATACCTCAACTTCCTGAAATACATTCAGGGGCATCTCTTGTCTCTTCAAAATGTTACCTGCTCGCTGGCACGGGTCACATTGCCTTACAAAATCGTAGGCATCCCGAAACAAAGTTGGCCAATAAAGGCCACTTTCCAACACTTTGGCTGCTGTCAGAGAACTGGCATGGTGTCCTCCCGTAGGCGACGCATGGCAATGGTGGAGAACACTCTCGTACTCCACCTCCGGCACCCACCTGCGTAGAATACCATCCCTGCACTGCTTCAAAAGAATCGGGTCATCCCAAAAATAGTATCTCAAAGAATGAAAGAACTTCTTTTTCTCTTGATAAGACCAGTCTTCCGGGATGATCCCGCAAGCCAAATAGTTAACAATTTCAGCAAACCACGGTTCTTTAGAATTAATTTTTAAAAGCTGTTCATCGGGAAACGTCTCGGTTATGGGTATGTGTAAATCTTTTTCATCTACCCTGTCTAACCTAGACAAATGATCAGCCACCACATTTTCAATTCCGGACTTGTCCTTGATTTCAATATCAAATTCTTGTAAAAGAAAAATCCACCTAATGAATCTAGGCTTTGCATCCTTTTTCTCCATCAAATATTTTATCACAGCATGATCGGTCCATACAACTACTTTGGATCCCACTAAATACTGCCGAAATTTTTCAAAAGCAAACACAACGGCAAGTAATTCTTTTTCTGTAGTTGTATAGTTCAATTGAGCATCATTAAGCGTTTTGGAAGCGTAGAAAATCACAGCGGGCTTATTATCTACCCTTTGCCCCAAAATGGCTCCTACTGCATAATCTGAAGCGTCACACATCAATTCGAATGGTTTTGTCCAATCCGGCGTTTGAACAACCGGAGCCGAAATCAATTTTTCTTTCAAAACTTCGAATGCGTGAAGACACTTATTGTTGAAATAAAAAACCGCATCTTTCTCCAACAATTCGGATAAAGGTTTTGCAAGTTTAGAAAAATCTTTAATGAATCGCCGATAAAACCCGACGTGTCCCAAAAAGCTTCTCACCCCTTTTACAGAATTTGGTGGGGTAGCTTGGAAATCACTTCAATTTTCACTGGGTCTACCTCAAGACCTTTGCTAGACACCTTGTGTCCTAGCACTATTCCCTCTGTCACCATCATGTGACATTTCTCCCAATTGAGGACCAAGTGTGTGTCCTCGCAACGCTGCAGCACCTTGTCCAGATTATATAGACACTCATCAAAAGACGCACCGTAAACCGAGAAGTCGTCCATGAAAACCTCAAGACAACGCTCCACCATGTCAGAGAATATGGCGAGCATGCAGCGTTGAAACGTCGCCGGTGCATTACATAATCCAAACGGCATACGTCGGTAAGCAAAAGTCCCATAGGGACAGGTGAACGTAGACTTCTCTTGATCCAAAGGATCAATCGAAATCTGGTTATACCCCGAATACCCATCCAGAAAACAAAAATGCGACCGACCGACAAGACGTTCCAAAATTTGATCGATAAATGGCAAAGGAAAATGATCTTTCAGAGTGGCGGCATTTAGTCGGCGGTAGTCAATGCAAACTTGCCACCCGGTTACCAATCGGGTGGTGACAGGTTCATTCAACATATTTGTAGTAACAGTAATTCCCCCCTTCTTAGGGACTACCTGTGTGGGACTCACCCACGTCGAGTCTGATATGGCATATATGATCCCTGCAGTAAGAAGTTTTATGACTTCCTTCTTCACAACCTCCATCATGCTCGGATTTAGACGTCTTTGAGGCTGAATGACTGGCTTGGCTCCCTCATCGAGCCGAATCTTATGCTGGCAAAGTGTAGGGGAGATCCCCTTGATGTCTGCAACAGACCACCCAAAAGCTCCTCGGTGGTTCTTGAGCACTATCAGTAGTTGCTCCTCCTCATCCGTACTCAAGTAAGCAGATACAATCACCGGTAACTTGTCCATCTCAGCTAAAAAGACGTACTTAAGATGCGAGGGCAGCGACTTCAACTCCAACTCAGACGGGCAAATGAGAGATGATTGCAGCAGTGGGGGAAGTGTACCTAAATCTTCATAGTGCCTCGTGTAGAAACATGGAAGCATCTGAAGCATTTTGGCACACTCCTTGAGTGATTTACTCCGCATCCAATCATAGGTGACATTCAACAGACACGCCTCCAACGGAAATTCCGGATATGCCTCAACAACTGAAGTAGTAATCGCATCATCCTCCCAAGAAGGTGGAATGTCCTCATTCTCGTCATTCGGAAATCCAACAGCTTTGCATAAAGAGACAACTTTAGTTTGCTCCATGATGTCCACAGCTAAGGTTCCATTATCCATCTTGCTCATCACATGAGCCATGTCCAAGAATGGTTTTCCAAGGTAGAGTGAAATATTGTGATCCACATGCTTAACCATGTTACAATGTGCTTTTGCTTTAGTAGACGTAGTGCTAGTGGGCATGACCATCTCAAAGCGATCATCCGCTATGCCCAAGGTTAGGCGACCTCTTCCCATTTCCAAGATCATATCGGCTGTAGCTTGGAAAGGACGTCTAAGTAGCAGCTCATTTCCATGCTCATCCTACATTTCCATAACCACAAAATCAGCCGGAAAAACAAATCGGTCCACCTTTACCAAGACATCTTCGCAGATTCCATAAGGTTTCACCACAGAATTATCGGCCAATTGGATAGTCATATTGCTCGGCCGTGACTCCTTTAATCCCAGCTTTTTGAATGTAGAAAGGGGCATCAAATTGATGCTTGCCCCAGAATCACATAGTGCCTCTCCAAATTTGAACTTCCCGATAAAACAAGAAATGTTGAAACATCCGGGATCCTGTCTCTTAGGCGGTAAAGTGCCCATAATGAAAGCACTCACTTGCTCCTTCAACACCACGACCTCCGTGTCCGGTATTTTCCTCTTCTTGGTGATGACATCTTTTAGGAACTTCCCGTATGACGGGATTTGCTCAATCGCTTCCAACAACGGAATATTGACCGAAAGTTTCCTAAAGCTGTCTAGAAATTTCTTGAATTGTGCATCTACCTTTCTTGCCTTTGCACTATTCGGATAGGGGACTGGAACGGTATGTGCCCTTTGATGGGGTGGCACATAGGGTGTCAACTTCTGTGGTTCCTCCTCAGTAGCTTGTTCTTCATTACCATCCACAGCTATGTCTTCAGCTTGTCCTGTGACAGGTGTGGGCTGCTCCTTAGTGGTTGCATCTTCAACTTTATCCTGTGGTGTGCTTGTGTCATCCGTCCTTGGATTCAACACCTTCTTGCCGCTTCTCAGTAAGATGGCCTTGTCCTGCTGGTTTCCCCCGGGAACATTGGTGTTCCCTGGAAAACCCAGATGTGCTGGCTTCTTCAAACTTGCAATTTCTGCTGCCATCTGCGCCATGGAGGTCTCTATAGTCCTCATTTGAGCCCCGTGGCTCTGCAAAGTCTGCCCAAATTGGTTCATATATTCACCCTGTTGCTTGATTTGTTGCCCGAATGTGTTCATTAACTCCTGGTTTTGCTTGATGACCTGATTGAGCAACTTCGTGCTCTTGTCCTTTGTGGTTGGTGCAGGCTTGGCGTCCAGATCCTGCAGAAAATTGTTCGGATCCTTCCATGAGAAATTTTTGTCCTTTCGCCATGAATAGTCATTGTTCATGTACCCTTGCTGTTGCCTGATGTACTTGACTTGAGCCTCATCTTCGGACTCATTGCCTTCCTTTTGCAGTAACTTCTTTGCGAGAAGATCCATCTTCTCATTAAGCTCTTTTATTGCCTTTGATTCGCTGGCGACTCTAGCTTGCTCAACTGGGCCTCTCTCTCTCTTTCTCCCCAGGATTGCTTTCGTGCCATGTTCTTCAGTATTTCCTAGCATCTCGTGTCAGTGTTATTCAGGAAAAATCCTGAACCGGCTGAGTCCAAATTACTCCTATCATGCTCGGAGAGAGCAAAATAGAAGATCTTCACCTGTGTCTCCTTGTCCAACCCATGATGCGGACATCTCCTTAACATGACTTAAAATTGCTCCCAGGTCTCAGAATATGTTTCACCTGCCTGTTGGGTGAAATTGTGAATCTTCCTAATCATGTCGTTGGTCTTCTCAGGAGGGAAAAACCTCTCGAAGAAAACCTCCACCATATGATCCCATGATTCAACGAACTCATCATCAAGGTTATGTAGCCACTCTCTTGCCGCTCCTGCCAAGGAACTTGGGAATAGCTTGAGGTACAAAGCATCTTGTGGGAATCGGTCGATCTTCACCATGTCACAGTTCTCCACGAACTGGCTGATGTGTGCAACTGGGTCCTCATTCTTCAGCCCGTGAAATGCATTTGATTTTACCAAGTTGATCAATGCCGGATCGATCTTATATGTTGGTATGTTGACCGCCTGCTTCTTTATAGGCCCCTTTGAAGCTGATGAAGAAGAGGCTTTGATCTTCTCCCATATGGTATGTGGCTCGGCCATTTCTTCTGCTTCAGATTCAGAATTTATTTCCTCTTGGTGCTCTTTCTCGTAGTGCTCCTCGTCCTCAGGTCCCGGAGGTGGAACCTCGGGTGTGCGATTGTCGTAGTCTGTACTACGTGTATGCACCATACACAGTACCTGAAATGAGAAAATTCGAGTTCAGTACTATGCTTGAACGAGTAAATACAATTATAAAGAAATTTAGGAATATTTAAAGTTGTTTCAAAATAAAATAAAATAAATAAAAAAAAATGTGGCCTAGAGTGGCCGCTCTTAGCACTCGAAGTGCCAACAATTCGCCGTATCCCCGGCAACGACACCGAAAACTTGACGTGTATTTTACTACGCGCTAAAAACGCAAGTGTACGCATCAAGTAATATAGGCCTTTGTGAGGCCCGAGTCAAACACAGGGATACATGAATTATTGGAGACTCCTACTAACTAATTGCAATCAGCTAGGCCGAATGACAAAGTAGGGTTTGTTGTCGAAATTTAAAAGAAAATAAAATAAAACAAAGCAAACAATCGATTAAAGGTTAATTTAATCAATTCAAAAGGATATCTTTAGGATTGCGGTTTCACCGCGGGTCAACATTGCATTAGGTTTCATATAACTCCTCAATCTTCTCTCTCTTTCTGGGTAGTGGCCTGAAAACAGAATTACCCACTGTCGTGGTGTAATTCACTACTTAGGTTTAGGTTGATTCCACCGTCGTAGTAATCATTTCCCTAAACTAAGCGCATTACGAACGATCTCTCAGTTTCCACCATTAATTTACACCTCCTTTGTCAAGGGATTTATCGATTAATGTAAGTTTCGTCTCTTTTCAACCGTTAATCCTTCTGTCGAAGTGATTAAGGGCATTAAGTTATTATTATGGTGATCAAGCATAACAATATATGGAGAAAACGAAACTATACCACGGATTTAAGAGAGAAAATATGAATTATTAATATAAAACTGTCATACAATGCATTCCCGGGCTACTCCCGGTCCTAAAGATGGAGGGTTTTAGCCTCGCATGTTCATCTTGCACAAATACATAGTAGAAATAGGGGAATTCATAAGAAAAACGTGAATTAAGTGGGAAAACCCCTGAACGGAGGAGAACCGGTAGATCCTTTGCGTAGAACACGAGCTTTCCCGCCTCTCGGTGGTGAAATTCGTCTTCGGCAGCATCCGGATCGACAGGGATGAGCTTCAGGCCTCCGTTCTCCTTTCTCTCCTTCCTCGACACTCGTGCAAAGACAAAATTAGATGCCCCCTCCTGTCGGCGGCCGTCATTAGGTATAAGTACCTAATTAGGTCGTCAAATAACTCCAGCCGTCCGATTGAGATCAAAACGAATCCAACGCATATCTGCCGGCGTCGATACCATTGACGCGGGTCGATGGTATCGACCCAGCGTATTAGCGGCAGCCTTCTTTTCTTTTCGTCTGAGTGCCTGTGTCCATCTCGATACCATCGACTAGGGTCGATGGTATCGACTCTCTTTAGCGTCGGTTGTTGTCGTTTAGCGACGCTGTAGCCTCCATGCGTCGATGGCATCGACTTGGGTCGATGGTATCGACGGATTCCTCGCCAGCAACCTGAAGGGATCTCGATGCCATCGACTTATGTGTCGATGGTATCGACTCTGCGCTGCTCCTCTCGGCTGGCAACCTGTGGCTTGGTCGATGGTATCGACGGAAGCAGATACTTGTTTTTCCTGAAATTCCAAAACAAGATGAAATAAATCCACACAAATTATGATAATATGATAAATAATGCTCAAAATGATACAACTAAGGGGATTTGACATAAAATGATGGCAAAGACCGAAATGAGTGAATTATGCAATATTATCCATAAAAATGACTAATTAGAGCATAAAACACACATGAAAAAGGTCTATAAATGCGACTCAAAATCATCGCATCATTAAGCTCATACAACTATGAATGACATAGTGTACTAGGTCATTGCTCTTATTAGCAATTAGGGTTTCTTCCTTGATTAACATTAATCACATAGGTACTTTTAGGGTTTCAACTTTTGTACCTTATTGATTAACATTACTAATCATCATTGGATAATTAGGACTATCATTGCCTTTACTATCCTAATGATTGAACCACTAACAACCTCCATGCGGTCTTGAAGTTACATCACCAAACGGTTTTGAAACCGTTTGCCACCAAACGGTTTTGAAACCGTTTGGCCCCAAACGGTTTCAAGACCGTTTGACCCCAAATGGTTTCAATACCGTTTGGTCTCAAATGGTCTCAAAACCGTTTGGGCCAAATCAGTCCCAAAATCGCAAGGGCTAACTAGGTCAATTCTCAATCAAATCGATTTCAAATTGCACCATTAAAATGGCCATTGCTTATTCAGTTAGAAGGTTCATCAATCCAAACCATTAGATCACCATCCATGGGTCAAGGATCAACCTTCAATCCACCAAATAGTTTTGAAACTGTTTGGTCCCAAACGGTTTCAAGACCGTTTGCTCCAAAAAGTCTTGAAATCATTAAGACCAATCAAGGATTTCATCAATCAACTTGATTAGGGTTACAACTTGAAGGATCGTGCACACCTTGGATCACTCAATTGAGTCCATTGGATCATCATCCAACCTATGATCAAGTTCAGACCCCAAATGGTCAACTATACCAAACGGTCAGCCATGCCATGCGGTTTGGAGTCCAAACAGTCAACTATACCAAATGGTCAACCAAACCAAACAGTTTGGGATTCAACTTTACCAAACAATATGCAAAACTGTTTGGACCAAAAGTCCAAGACTGTTTGCTGTTGTTCTTTGATTAAGGTGTGTGCTTATGAACAGGTTATAATCTTCAAGCTTTAGACTCACGAAATCTACTGCCATTTCCATGGCAACTCCATCAATCAAGCAAGGTTATTGCAATAATAACAACTAATTCAATTGCAAGTAGAAATCAAATTCAATGACAAAGATTAAGGGTTAAAGTTATATAACCCGCCTTCAAATCTGATACCAAGCTCCAAGATTCACGGATCAAATGGTGGTTGAATCTCTAGCAACCTCCCAAGGTCGTTTCTCAAGCTTTTGGAGTGAAAGGATCGGCTAGGGTTGAAGATGGAGTGAAGAAATGAAGAAATCATGTATTGTTTTTATGATTTTCACCCTGAAATCATGAAGAACGAAGATCAAAGGCTTACCAACAGGTTGGGGACGTGCTCCCTGTTTTCCTTAGCCTTCTTGGTCGGTTTTGCAAGCAAGGGGAAGAAAAGGAATCGAAAAGACCCTTAGGTGGGTTGAAAAAGGCTCTTTTATAAGAAATTGATGAAAGAGAAAATGTTTAATTAAAATTCAATTAATTCCAAAAATAGTACCACCTCTTCCTCCTTCGTTTTCTTGCATGCAAAGGAAACTCAAAGTCACCGAACTCCCTTCCATTATCCATGGATTAAGGAAAAAGAAAATAAGCACCTTAATCCCTTATAATACTAATATATCTTTTTGAGTGGGAATTCTTTTCCTTATAATAAGGTGAGTGGAATTTCACCTCCTTAAGATATTTTAGATCTTTGCAAGCTCAAGGACGTTCACTCATGAATCTGAATTCCTCCAAATTAATTTTGGTTGAAGGCCCTAGAATTATTTTATTTATTTTTGCATTAACATTTCCATTATGCTTAAATCTTGATTATTTTAATATCAAGATTCTCTCTCCTTCAACTTAATTCAAATGAGGCGCCCCTCTAATTTTCTTTTCTCCACATTATGACAAGAAACACCAGGTACCTTTTTGAAGTGGTAATTTACATATTGCACCCTAGGTTTTGGGTAAATTGCACATTACACCAAAACTAGGTTTTCATGCACAAACATTGCTTTATCAGCTCTTTCTTGGGATTCAGGCTATCACAAGCCATACCTCTGCATCATCTTCATTCCCATGATGCCTTAACACATGAGGAACATATTATTATGCACAATTTGCAAATAGACCCCTCAACTTTGGTAATTTACACTTTAGTCCAAAATAGGCAAAATATTGATTTCAACAATATTCAAAAGGACTAAAATTATAATATAAATTCCTCTTGAGCCCTAATTACTTTTCAAAGACAAAAACATGCATATAATTACTCTCATTATGCAAAACACCTAGGGTTACTTCATAACCCAGGTCAGGGATGTTACAAGTTTATCCACCCCTTACAATGATTTCGTCCCCGAAATCATCAACAAAACATTAAGAGAAAAGAGTAGGATATTTCCTTCTCATCTCATCCTCTAGTTACCACGTAGCTTCTTCAATGCCACAGTGATTCCAGAGGACTTTTACAAGACTAATGTCTTTCTTTTTCAACTTCTTTATTCTTCTGTCAAGAATCAACACTGGTCCTTCAACATAAGATATGTCATCATTTAGTTCTACCTCCACAGGTTGTAGGACTAACTCAGTGTCAGGATGACACTTCCTCAACATAGAGATATGAAACACTGGGTGCAATCTATGCAACTCAGGTGGTAACTCCAGCTTATAGGCCACCTTTCCTATCTTTTCAATGATTGGATAAGGCCCCATAAATCTCAGAGCTAACTTCCCTTTCTTTCCAAATCTCAGGATACCTTTCCAAGGTGAAACCTTGAGGTACACCCTGTCTCTGACTTGGAATTCTAAGGGTCTATGATGCTTTTCAGCATAGGATTTCTGTCTATCCTGGGCTATTTTCAGATGTTGTTGTATGATCTTTATCTTCTCAGTTGTTTGTTGAACCACCTCAGGACCCAAAAGTTGATATTCACCAGTTTCATACCAACATAGGGGAGATCTACAACGTCTACCATACAAAGCCTCATATGGTGCCATCTCAATACTGTGCCGATAGCTATTATTATAAGCAAACTCTATCAAGCTCAGATGTAGATCCCAACTCCCCACAAATTGTAGGACACATGCCCTAAGCAAGTCCTCCAAGGTTTGTATTGTCCTCTCAGACTGTCCATCTGTCTAAGGATGAAAAGTTGTACCAAACCTTAGCTGAGTGCCCAAAGCTTTATGAAGTCGTTCCCAAAAATGACTCATAAACTGAGGACATCTATCAGAAACTATTGTAACTGGTACCCCATACATACGCACTATCTCATCTATGTAGATTTGTGCAAGCTTCTCAGCTGTATAGGTTGTTTTGACAGGTAAGAAATGTGCTGTCTTTGTCAACCTATCAACTATCACCCAAATGGAATCATGACTTTTGGCTGTTCTAGGCAGACCCACCACAAAGTCCATATTTACATGATCCCACTTCCATTGTGGTATAGGCAGAGGTTGCATTGTTCCTGTGGGCTTTTGATGTTCAGCTTTAACCTGCTGACACACCAGACACCGCATAACAAACTCAACAACATCCTTCTTCAAACCAGGCCACCAATACATATCTTTTAAGTTATGATACATCTTGGTGCTCCCTGGATGCATAGCATACATTGAAGAATGTGCCTCCTCTAGAACTAACTTTCTTAAGTTGTCAACATCAGGTACTACCATCCTACTATGGTAACAGACTACCTGATCATCAGAATCATGGAAACCTTCCCGTTTCTCACTACCATATTCTGACCTGATCTGCTGAATCATAGAATCAGTCTACTGTGCTTCTTTAATCTGCTGTCTCAGAGTTGGTTTTATATGCATCTCAGCTAGCAACCTAGCTAACAATGACACTTTAAGCTGTGCATTGACTCGCCTCAAGGAGATAAACATATCTCTCTTAGTGCACACTAACGAGTTTAGATATGCTTTATCTAGGGCTGGTGTTGCTGATTTCTACTTAGTGCATCAGCAACCACATTGGCCTTCCCTGGATGATAATCAATTGTACAATCATAGTCCTTGATTAACTCCATCCAGTGGTGTTGCCTCATATTTAGCTCATGCTGAGAAAAGATATACTTTAGGTTTTTATGGTCTATGAAAATCTGGAATGTTTCTTCATAGAGGTAATGTCTCTAGATCTTCAAGGCATGGACCACAACAGCTAACTCTAGATCGTGTGTCAGATAATTCTCCTCGTGTTTCTTAAGCTGTCGAGAGGCAAAAGAAATCACTTGCTTATCCTGCATCAACACACATCCTAAGCCATTTTTAGATGCATCACAGAAGACTATATACCCCTTTCCTTGCTCAGGTAGCACCAGCATAGGTGCACATGTTAACCTTTCCTTTAGCAACTAGAAATATTATTGACACTTGTCATTCCAGACAAAAGGAATCTCCTTCCTTGTCAACTTAGTCAGGGGTAAGGCTATTGAACTGAAGTTCTTAATGAACCTTATGTAATAGCCAGCCAGTCCTAAGAAACTTCTTATTTTTGTCGGTGTCTTTGGCTGTTCCCACTTCAGGACATATTCTACCTTCTTAGGATCAACACGAATACCTAAAGCAGATATTACGTGTCCAAGAAAGGAAACTTCTGGAAACCAGAACTCACATATGCTAAACTTAGCATATAACTTATGCTTCCTTAGCAAAGTCAGAGCTTGGTGAAGATGCTACTCATGCTGCTGAGCATTTCTACTGTAAATCAGAATGTCATCTATAAAGACAACAACATATTGATCCAGAAAAGGTCGAAAGATTCTATTCATGAGTTCCATAAATGCAGCTGGTGCATTAGTTAGTCCAAACGACATAACTGTGAACTCATAGTGACCATACCTTGTCCTAAAGGCAGACTTAGGTATGTCACCCTCCTTGATACATAACTGATGGTATCCCGACCTCAGATCTATCTTAGAAAAGATAGTCGCACCACACAACTGGTCAAACAAGTCATCAATCCTTGGTAAAGGATACTTGTTCTTTATGGTGACTTTGTTTAACTGTCTGTAGTCAATGCATAATCACATAGACCCATCCTTTTTCTTAACAAAAAGGACTGGAGCACCCCATGGTGAAGTACTCGGTTGGATAAAACCCTTCTCAAGCAACTCTTGCAGTTGTTTCTTGAGCTCTGCCATTTCAGTAGGTGCCATCCTATACGGTGTTTGTGCTATTGGTTGCGTGCCCGGAATTAGATTTATTTCAAAATCTATCTCTCGGGGTGGCGGGACACCTGGAAGTTCTTCAGGGAATACATCTTCAAATTCCCTGACTACAGGAACTTCAACAGGATGATGGCTTTCCATTGTGGTATCAACCACGTGGGCTAAGAATGCAAGGCATCCTTGTCTCATCATCCTTTCAGCCACCATAGCTGACACAAGACATGTGGGAAGAATCTTTCTATCTCCCTGAAAGACCCATGTGTCACCACCATCTGTGAACACAGCTTGCTTGGAACTACAATCCAAGACAACATTATACTTCTCTAAGGTGTCCATTCCAAGGATTATATCAAAACCCTGCATCTCAAGTGGTATAAGATCCACTTCAATGTGGTGATCAGAAAAGACAAGATTGTAGGGTGAACACACTTACCGCAATACTACAGATCCCATCAAAGGTGTCTCTAACAGCAAGCTATCTACTTTATGACTAACAATCATATTGCAGTCATCAATCACTTCTCGAGTGATAAAAGAGTGCGTAGCACCCGGATCTATTAACATAGATACGAAGCAAGATAAAGACATATCAGAATAAAGTAGTTCCATCTAACATGTCACAACTCGAGGGTTGACTACTGCTTCAAGCTGGTTCATAGCATAAAACCTAGCCGTTGCTTGCTGTTGACCTTGTGCTTGATTATTAGATGTCGAAGAACCGGCTTGGGACGCTGGTCCACGTCCTCTAGCACCACTGCCAGGCTGTTGCTTTTGAGAGCCATGCTGACTCTACCTCGGTTGCTGGGTCACACTCTTGACCTTCTCAGGACAATCTCTCACCACATGGCCTTCTTTTCCACATCTATAACAGGTTATATTCCTTCTTGGTGGTCTGGGTGGTCCTGTTACTGACATAGAGGCTGAGCTGTGAGCTCCCTTTGGTGGTAAACTACGGTTTCTACCCTTACTTGACGTCCACTGCATCTGGGTATTGAACCTTGGTGGTGGTGTAGGCACAAAATACCTTGGTTTCTTGAAACTTCCAACACTCTGTCCTTGAAACTGTGGGTATTCCTTCTTACCCTTGGTCTGTCGCTTCTCAATTACAGACCTCTCTATGCATCTTACAGACTCCACAAAAGTTGCAAACCTCTCCCAGTTCTCCAAAGCAGACACCAGAGTGGTTAATTCAGCGTTCAACCCCTTCTCGAACTGCCGAATTCTATCCTCATCATTGGATTCCATGTGCAGACAGAACCACAACAACTCCATGAACCTAGCCTCATACTCGCTAATGTTCATAGGTCCTTGTTTGATTCTCTCAAACTGGGATATCTTCTCGTCTAGATACGTCTTGGGAAAGTATCTAGCGACAAATTCACGTTTGAATTCATCCCATCCAATCACAACTCCAGGTCTTTTGCCCTCCTCAATGGTCCACAAGTGACCAACACTCCCTTTGAGGAGATATACAGCATGTCTGACTCTCTCATCATCAGGAATCATGAGGATTCTGAAGGCTTTCTCCAACTCAGTCAACCATAGATCAGCATCTGCTGGATCTGCTGTACCAACATATTCCAAGGCTCCTACCCTCTTAAGCCTTTCAAAAGTCTTACCAGCACCATGTCTTTCATCATGGGGTGGTGCCCTGGGTGCAGGTACTGGCATTCTATTCGTCATGTGGGTCATAGCTGCCATAAACTGCCCGAACATAGTCTGAAAGGCTGGGTTCCCCATATCAGCTGGGTTGAACTGGGGCTGTTCAGGTACAAGTTCCTCCCTATCCTGGTCTCTTGCACCTCTTACTGGTGAAACAACACTGCTCTCAACAGCGTGTTCTTCATGTGATCCAGACATCCTTAGTTCTTCTTCTCCTATATGAGCAGAAGACACTATCAGATAAACTGGAAGACACTTAGAACAGACTCAATTACCTTAATTCTATGTCTCTGTAGACTCAGTGTGTAACATCCCTGACCTGGGTTATGAACTAACCCTAGGTGTTTTGCCTAAATATGTAATTAAATCCTTGTGATTAACTTTGTGCATGTAATTAAGTTCCTCAGAAGCATATATTTCAATTTTGCTCCTTTATATATAAAGTTGTAGCATTGTTTTGTAATACAGGGATCTATGTACAAATTACCCAGTTAAGGGATTAACTTGCAAATTGCACATGTTGAGATGTTCCTCTGATGTTGAGACATCATGAGGATGTTTATGATGAAGTTTGAGGGATTTCCCAAGCTTGAGCACCAAGGTGCAGCTGTGGAAGCAACCCCTGTACTTGAAAACCCTAAATTGGTGAAAAGTGCAATTTACCCAATTTGAGGGGTGCAACTTGTAAAATACATCATCTAAAATATCTTTTATGACTCTTGGCATCATTTAGAAGAGAAATGATGAAAAGGTCACTTCATTTGAATAATCATATAATAAAGAACACCTTTGTGATTGAATAATCAAGGTGTATGTATAATAGCCCTTTTATGTGTATGCTTTAGTGATGGGTTGATCCTCTTTGCCCTCAATTCTTGACCTTAGAAGGAGTTTGTCCTTAGAAATAAGATGTGGGGACGTGCAAAGAAGAAAGGAAGGACTTAGATGAGAAATGAGGAAAGCATATGTTCTTATGCTAAAATTTCACCTAAGTATATATACTACCTTCCCCACTTAGCAAGGGAACACTTCTCTTCTTTTCATTTCTTTTCCCCTTGCTCAAAACCGACTAAGGCTAAGCTCTAGAGCAGAGAAGGACGAACAAGGGTCCTAGGTAAGTTTGGATCATCCCTTTTGCTTGAATTCATGAAGGAAACTCGTTTTCAAGGTTGAATTCATGGCTAGATCACCTAGCTTTATCTTTCTAGCCATTCCTTTTCAACTTTCCTTGGAGAATACACCTTGGCCGACCTGTGGAGCTCAAAGACGCCATTAAAGGCTTGGATCTTGAAAGTTTGGAGCTCAAGGAACTATCTTTAGGCAGGTTTTATAACTCTAAACCTTATGCTTTGATTATACATCTTTTTCTATGCATATAGTTGCTAGTTCTTCTTCTTCCCTATCTTCCCTTGCATCCTTGCAAGCAAAATCGTGAAGAAATGCTACTGTTCTTGAGGTAGAAGATAAGGGCATTAATTCCTATGCTTATCCACGGATTTTCCACTTTACCAAACGACCTCCACCAATTGCCCATACGGTTTACACAACCGTTTGGTGGGCAAACGGTTTCAGGGTCGTATGAAGTCAAACGGCCTTCAAGACCATTTGATCGCATTGACCAAACGACGAACGTATGGGAATCTTGTTTATAATTATGTAGGTTAATCACCCACAAAATTTGAGGGGTTAGCTCCAAAGGAATCGTGAGATATAAGCAAATCAATTAGCAAATCCAATTGAATTAAGTTCTGATTTTCAATCTGTTTAATTTGCCCTTTTTGGGAAAACGGTCTCAAGACCGTTTAAGATGGTTGACCAAGTGTTGACCGTTTGATATTACTGTTCATAATGATGTTGATTAATGACTCACCAAATTTTATGGATTAATTCCAAGCGAGTTATGAGTTGAAGGTTGATTAATAGGGCAAATCCTAATTGAAATCAGTGCTGAAATTCCAATGAGTTAATTAGTGATTTTGGGTTGATTAGCCCAAACGGTCTCAAGACCGTTTGGGGAATCATCCAAACGGTCTCAAGACCGTTTGGGGATCACCCAAGACCGTTTATAGGTCTGGGGTCAAGTATAGTTGACCAATTGAAGGTCCAAAGGTACCAAATCATATTGCAATTAAGTATTGATGTGATGATCAACTCAATAGATCAAACCTTGATGAATTTTCACTAGAGTCCAAAGGATGGATGGGCAAACGGTCTCAAGACCGTTTGGTGTCAACCCAAGACCGTTTGGAGGTCTAGGGTTAAGGTAATTTGATCAATTGAGGGCCCAATTACAGTGGGTTATTGAAATAATCAAATTGCTGATTTGTGACTTAATTAAGGTTCAACCCCTATCAAATCAACTTAGATTTTGATGAATTCTTGGGCAAACGGTCTCAAGACCGTTTGGAGGTTATCCAAACGATCCCAAGACCGTTTGGGCCAAGTTTGAGCCTGATTGGAGGTCAATTGATGGGATTAACTTCGATTTGATTCATATTGTTGAGTGTTGATGGTTGAATGTTTATAGACCTTAATTGAACCAACTTCAACCCTATTTGGATATCAATTGAGGATCAATTGAGTGACCAATTGGTTAAGGCTAACCCTAATTGTCTCAATTGATAAGTGGTTAGCAAGCTTGAGACCAATTGAAGGCTTCAACATAGGAAACCCTAATCGAGTTTACCCTTTGAATCACCTTGGAGGTCCATGCGATCTTGAGCTTTTAGGACCGAATGAGTTCATACGACTTCAGGACTGAATGAGTTCATACGACTTCAGGACCGAATGAGTTCATATGACTTCAGGACCGAATGAGTTCATATGACTTCAGGACCGAATGAGTTCATACGACTTCAGGACCGAATGAGTTCATACGACTTCAGGACCGAATGAGTTCATACGACTTCGGGACCGAATGAGTTAAAATGACTTCAGGTTTGAATGAGCTCAAACGACTTCAGAAGTCAAACTATGACTAAACGGTCTTCACCCTATCTTGGGCAAATGACCTCAAGATCGTTTAAGGGTAAACGGTCTTGAGTGTCATGCGGTCTTGAAGTCAACCAAAGCTAAACGGTCTACAACCTTAAACGATCTCAGGATCGTTTGAAGGTTGAAGGTGTGAAACCTATTGGGGACTTTTAAGGATAAGTCTGCCTAATGCCTTGAAGGCTTAGATGGTTTGATGGTTGTTCAACCTAAACCCTAATGATACCTAGGGACATAAAGGGTCAAGTGGTTAGTATATTAACCCATGTTATGATCAATGGTGAACTTTACCAAAATACCCTTTATGGATTCAAGTAGGTAACCCCTTTTTATCATGCAAACCCCAATGGTTACAATGGTGATGACTTGGCTAGGCTTATCAATGTTGATTAGACCTAACCCAATCTAGAGGGATGTAATCATCACCTATGAGCAAGAGGAGAGAGAAAATCCCAATTATGGTTGAAATCCAAGTAAAATACCTTCAATATATATGAATGTACATGATTAGGGTATGATCCACCTATGTGAGATCATGAAAACCCTATTTATGATAATTGATGAATCTAAATCTTATCTGATAGCATCATTGATGATATTCCTCATACATGATGATGTTATGAGTTCATTTTTATCGTAATGTGAATAATAAACCCTAATTCTAGGGTGATGGCATGTAATGTGAATAGTAAACCCTAATTGATGAGAATCAGGGAACTTAGCTCTTATGGCAAGAGTGGAAAGTATAATTCTTGATTTGAATTGCTTTTATCAGTTGAATTAACCTTGCAGGTTCTGATATGAAGATGATCATATCCAGGTATGGATGATGATGCTATATTCATTGAAAGCATGTTGTTAGCTTTATGAATAGTAAAGTATCTTGATGCATTGTCAATGGCAACCTATGAATTAAATGGGCTGTGAGAGCCATAAATACCATCAAGGTCATGCTTTAGAGATGACTTGTGATGAATGTATTGAGAAATGATGATTGATGAGAGTTAGGCTTGTTACATTTAGTATTCTCATTTCATAGCTGTTATGCTAATGTTATTGTTTGAAGAACAATGTATGATGTTAAAAGAATACTGAATGTACCTAACTAATCAAGTGTAATGTAGAGCCCTGATCATAGATCCATCATTTTCAGAGATCAAATGATGGTGAAACAGGTTTTCCTTAGGGAACTCCTGGATCACATACTTTTGAGTATGTGGGGTATATGGATGTGTAGAACCTTACATCCTAGTGTAGGTGTTTGATGTAGATGTGTAATCCGTCAATCCTTCACTACAATCCCATACCATATCAGTGGATGGTAAACATGAAACCTCCTGATGATGAAGAAAGCTCAGATATCCGTATCAGTGGAAGATAAACATGAAATCTCCTGATGACGAAGAGAGTACATAATGCCACTGTAACTCTAAAATAGCAAAGGACCAGATTACCCTGGTAAGCTATTATAGTAGAGGCACGAGATGTCCTACAAGTAATCCTCTTACTGAGTGAGGAAGGTGAAGGTCATGAGAATCCGGCTCTTTCGATGACCTAGTATGATACCGAGGCACTTAGCAGTGATTGGTTGGAGTATGAGTGGTAAACCTCATCTCCACAGGGCATAAAAGTAATGTTTGAAAAACATAATCCACAGCATAGCATACCTGTTAGAGATAACTACGAGTTGATTGATTGATGTTACACTGTATAGTGCAAATGTCTTCATGTTTCATAACTGTTGAACTCATGCTTACTATTAAATCTAATGTTGAATACTTTGAAGCTTTTACTACTTAAGTTATTCTTTGAGGTGCTATAATAAAGCTTCTGGCGGAGAGTTATAACTCTCGTTGGGACAATTATGTAAAATTGTCTCACCCCATAGACTTCAACTTTTTAGGTGGACGTCGAGGACGGAGGAACATGTCTACAGGTGACCAGTCCCAGCAGCAGCAGCACCAGGGGCAGCAGTAAAATCTCAGGTGGAGATTTAGCCTGCCATGTGGTGTAGTTAGAGTCAGTCCTATGTGTCCTCTGTACTCTCAGGTCTTGGAGTCTTTTGGTCTGAGATTTTGGTTATGAGTTCTTGAGATTTTGTATCATGTTGTATATAATTACTCAAGAAGTAATTATCTGAGATGTAAACAGTTTATCTCCTTTTATGAAGAAAGTTTTATGGTTTCAATGCTTTATCTCAAAAAGTTTTAATTTCCGCTGATTTTTGGTATTCCGCTGCTAATCTAATCGCTTCCGCTAAGTTTAAATTGTGTTTATATTGTGGTTTGGAGATCAGAGCCCACAATTAAGTGGTATCAGAGCTCTAGGTTCGCTGAGTCTACAGAGGCATAGGACTTAGGATGTCGAGTCTATCCTTAGTATCTCTTCCTTATCTAATAGAATCTTCTGCTCCTCAGGAGAAGAAGATACATAAGGATGGCAGAGCCACATGATGAGTACGTGGTAGAGAGTAGTGCTAGTGCACCTTGAGGCGGTGCAAGGGTTCCAGAAATAGAACAACCTGCACCTGAACCACCCTAGTTTGACCCAGCTGATATGGGTAACCCAGCAGTTCAGACGATGTTTGGGCAGTTTATGACTGCCATGACACACATAACTGACAAGATGCCCATGCCTGCACCTAGGGCACCTGCCCAGCCTGAAGGACAAGGTATCGGTAAGACGTTCGAGCGACTTCGTCGTGTCAGAGCTACCGAGTACTTTGGGACTGCCGACCCCGCAGATGCTGATCTGTGGTTAACAGAGTTGGATAAGGCTTTCAGGATTCTTAATATCCAGGAGGCTGAGAAGGTTAGACATGCTGTCTATCTTCTCAAAGGCAGTGCTGGTCACTGGTGGAACATGGAAGAGCAGAAGAGACATGGGATAGAGTTCTCGTGGGAAGAGTTTCGTCGGGGATTTATCAATAGATATTTTCCAAAGACCTTCCTAGATGAGAAGATCTCTCAGTTTGAGAGATTGAGGCAGGGCATGATGAACATTAGCGAGTATGAAGCTAAGTTCATGGAGTTGCTGCGGTTCTGTCCGCACATGGCTGCCACAGAAGAGGAAAGAATCAGGAGACTCGAGAAGGGTTTGAATGCTGATATATCAACCCCAGGCGACAACGAGGTTTTATGCTATGAACCCACCTGAAGCAGTGGTCAATCCACGGGTAGTGGCAGGTCAGATGGAACTTTTATATTCTGATATGTCTACATCCTGTATTGTATCTGTTCTGATTGACCCGGGTGCTACACACTCGTTTATCACTCAGAGAGTGATTCGTAACTGCAATATGATGGTTAGTCATAGGGCAGATAGTTTGTTGTTGGAAACTCCGTTTAGTGGGTCTGCCGTTTTGCAGGAGGTATGTTCTCCCTGCATCCTCTTCTTTTCTGATCATCGCATTCAAGTGGACCTTATACCACTTGATATGCAAGGATTTGATATAATCCTCAGGATGGATACCTTAGAAAGGTATAGAGTTGTCTTGGATTGTGAATCCAAGTTGGCTGTGTTTGCTGATGAAGGCAACACATGGATCTTTCAAGGTGAAAGAAAGATTCTGCCCACCTGTCTTGTATCAGCTATGGTTGCTGATAAGCTGTTGAGGCAAGGATGTTATGCATTTTTGGCCCATGTGGTAGATGTTACCAAGGAAAGTTCCAATCCTGCTGAAGTTCCCATAGTCAGGGAATTCGAGGATGTGTTTCCTAAAGAACTTCCTGGTATACCACCACCTCGGGAGATTGATTTTGAGATCAATTTGGTCCCAGATACGAAACCCATAGCCCAGACACCGTATAGGATGGCGCCTGCCGAGATGGCAGAACTCAAGAAACAGCTTCAAGAGTTACTTGAGAAGGGTTTTATCCGACCGAGCACTTCACCTTGGGGTGCTCCGGTCTTGTTTGTTACAAAGAAAGATGGGTCAATGCGGTTGTGCATTGACTACATACAACTTAATAAAGTAACAATAAAGAACAAGTACCCTTTGCCGAGGATTGATGATCTTTTTGACCAGTTGCGTGGTGCAACAGTCTTCTCAAAGATAGATTTGAGATCTGGATATCATCAACTCCGCATTAAGGATAGTGACATATCTAAGTCTTCTTTTAGGACAAGATATGGTCACTATGAGTTCACGGTTATTTCATTTGGACTAACCAATGCACCAGCTGCATTTATGGAACTCATGAATAGAGTTTTTCGACCCTTCCTTGATCAGTGTGTTGTCGTCTTCATAGATGACATTCTGATCTATAGTAAGGATGCTCAGCAGCATGAGCAGCATCTTCGCCAAGCTTTGACCTTGCTAAGAGAACATAAGCTGTATGCTAAGTTTAGCAAGTGTGAGTTCTGGCTGCCGGAGGTATCTTTTCTTGGACATGTGATATCTGCCTCGGGAATTCGTGTTGACCCTGTAAAGGTAGAATCTGTTCTACAATGGGAACAACCGAAGACACCGACGGAGATTCGAAGCTTCTTGGGGTTAGCTGGTTACTATCGAAGGTTTATTAAAAACTTTAGCTCTATAGCCTTACCTTTGACCAAGTTAACCCGGAAAGATGCTCCTTTTTCTTGGAGTGATAAGTGTCAACAGTCCTTTCAGTTGTTGAAGGAGAGGTTGACAAGTGCACCTGTGCTTGTGCTACCTGAGCAAGGAAAAGGATATGTAGTCTTCTGTGATGCCTCCAAGAATGGACTTGGATGTGTGTTGACGCAGGATAAACAAGTGATTTCTTTTGCTTCCCGACAGCTTAAGAAGCACGAGGAGAATTATCCAACACACGATCTAGAGTTAGCTGCTGTGGTTCATGCATTGAAAATCTGGAGGCATTATCTCTATGGAGAGACATTCCAGATTTTCACAGATCACAAGAACCTTAAGTATATCTTCTCTTAGCATGAGCTTAACATGAGGCAACTTCGCTGGATGGAGTTAATCAAGGACTACGATTGTACAATTGATTACCATCCAGGGAAGGCCAATGTTGTTGCAGATACCTTGAGTAGGAAATCAGCAACATCAACCATGGATAGAGCACAACTAAACTCTTTAGTATGCTCTAAGAGAGATATGCTTATCTCTTTAAGGCAAGACAATGTACAGTTGAAGGTGTCATTGTTAGCCGGGTTGATGGATGAGATGCATATTAAACCTACCCTAAGAGAGCAGATTAAGGAGGCACAACATGTTGATGTTGTAGTTCAGCAGATTAGATAAGAGTATGGAAATGAGAAGCGAGATAGTTTCCATGATTCAGATGATCATGTAGCATGTTATCATGGGAGGATGATAGTGCCGGATGTGGATAACTTGAGGAAGTTAGTCCTGGAAGAAGCTCATTCTTCAATGTACTCTATGCATCCAGGGAGCACCAAGATGTATCGTAATTTAAAAGATCTGTATTGGTGGCCTGGAATGAAGAAGGATGTTGCAGAATTTGTTCTGAGGTGTCCTGTGTGTCAGCAAGTTAAAGCTGAACACCAGAAGCCTGCAGGAACAATGCAACCTTTACCCATACCACAGTGGAAGTGGGACCATGTGACCATGGACTTTGTTGTTGGCCTACCTAGGACAAGCAAAGGACATGATTCCATTTGGGTAGTTGTAGATAGGTTGACTAAGACAACACATTTCTTACCTGTCAAAAGAACCTATTCTGCTGAAAGGTTATCACAGTTGTATGTTCAAGAGATAGTGCGTTTGCACGGAGTTCCTGTCACTATAGTTTCTGACAGAGGTCCCCAGTTTACAAGTTGTTTTTGGGAACGACTTCATAATGCTTTAGGCACCCAGTTAAGGTTAGTATGGCCTTTCATCCACAGACCGATGGACAGTCGGAAAGGACCATACAGAACTTGGAAGACCTGTTGAGAACATGTGTTCTCCAGTTTACCGGAAGTTGGGATATACACCAAAGCTTGATAGAGTTTGCCTATAACAATAGCTATCAGCATAGTATTGATATGGCACCTTATGAAGCCTTGTATGGTATACGTTGTAGATCACCCTTGTGTTGGTATGAGACTGGTGAGCATCAGTTGTTAGGACCTGATCTTGTGCAGCAAACTACAGAAAAGATTAAGGTAATACAACAACAGATCAAGACTGCACAAGATAGGCAGAAATCTTATGCTGACAAGCGTCGTAGACCCTTAGAGTTCGAGGTTGGAGACAAAGTGTATCTCAAGGTCTCGCCTTGGAAAGGAGTCCTTCGTTTTGGAAAGAAAGGGAAGTTAGCTCCTAGATTTATGGGGCCTTATCCAATCATTGAACGGATTGGAAAAGTAGCCTATAAACTAGAGCTGCCACCAGAGTTACAGAGGTTACATCCTGTGTTTCACATTTCTATGCTAAAGAAATGTCACCCAGACACTGAGTCAGTTCTACAACCTATGGAGGTAGAATTGAATGATGATATATCTTATGAGGAAGGACCAGTGTCAATCCTTGATAGCAGAATTAAAAAGTTAAAGAAGAAAGATTTAAGCCTTGTGAAAGTCCTCTGGAACCACCGTGGTGTTGAAGAAGCCACTTGGGAACTATAGGATGAGATGAGAAGGAAATACCCTGCCCTTTTCTCTTAATACGTTTTATCAATTTCGGGGATGAAATCCTTGTAAGGGGTGGATAATTTGTAACATCCCTGACCTAGGTTATGAACTAACCCTAGGTGTTTTGCCTAAATATGTAATTAAATCCTTGTGATTAACTTTGGGCATGTAATTAAGTTCCTCAGAAACATATATTTCAATTTTGCTCCTTTATATATAAAGTTGTAGCATTGTTTTGTAATACAGGGATCTATGTGCAAATTACCCAGTTAAGGGATTAACTTGCAAATTTCACATGTTGAGATGTTCCTCTGATGTTGAGACATCATGAGGATGTTTATGATGAAGTTTGAGGGATTTCCCAAGCTTGAGCACCAAGGTGCAGCTGTGGAAGCAACCCCTGTACTTGAAAACCCTAAATTGGTGAAAAGTGCAATTTACCCAATTTGAGAGGTGCAACTTGTAAAATACATCATCTAAAATATCTTTTATGACTCTTGGCATCATTTAGAAGAGAAATGATGAAAAGGTCACTTCATTTGAATAATCATATAATAAAGAACACCTTTGTGATTGAATAATCAAGGTGTATGTATAATAGCCCTTTTATGTGTATGCTTTAGTGATGGGTTGATCCTCTTTGCCCTCAATTCTTGACCTTAGAAGGAGTTTGTCCTTAGAAATAAGATGTGGGGACGTGTAAAGAAGAAAGGAAGGACTTAGATGAGAAATTGAGGAAAGCATATGTTCTTATGTTGAAATTTCACCTAAGTATATATACTACCTTCCCCACTTAGCAAGGGAACGATCCTCTTCTTTTCATTTCTTTTCCCCTTGCTCAAAACCGACTAAGGCTAAGCTCTGGAGCAGAGAAGGACGACCAAGGGTCCTAGGTAAGTTTGGATCATCCCTTTTGCTTGAATTCATGGAGGAAACTCGTTTTCAAGGTTGAATTCATGGCTAGCTCACCTAGCTTTATCTTTCTAGCCATTCCTTTTCAACTTTCCTTGGAGAATACACCTTGGCCGACCTGTGGAGCTCAAAGACGCCATTAAAGGCTTGGAGCTTGAAAGTTTGGAGCTCAAGGAACAATCTTTAGGTGGGTTTTATAACTCTAAACCTTATGCTTTGATTATACATCTTTTTCTATGCATATAGTTGCTAGTTCTTCTTCTTCCCTATCTTCCCTTGCATCCTTGCAAGCAAAATCGTGAATAACTGCTACTGTTCTTGAGGTAGAAGATAAGGGCGTTAATTCCTATGCTTATCCACGTATTTTCCACTTTACCAAACGACCTCCACCAATTGCCCATACGGTTTACACAACCGTTTGGTGGGCAAACGGTTTCAGGGTCGTATGAAGGCAAACGGCCTTCAAGACCGTTTGATCGTGTTGACCAAACAAGGACCATATGGGAATCTTGTTTATAATTATGTAGGTTAATCACCCACAAAATTTGAGGGGTTAACTCCAAAGGAATTGTGAGATATAAGCAAATCAATTAGCAAATCCAATTGAATTAAGTTCTGATTTTCAATCTGTTTAATTTGCCCTTTTTGGGCAAATGGTCTCAAGACCATTTAAGATGGTTGACCAAGCATTGACCGTTTGGGATTACTGTTCATAATGATGTTGATTAATGACTCACCAAAGTTTATGGAGTAATTCCAAGCGAGTTATGAGTTGAAGGTTGATTAATAGGGAAAATCCTAATTGAAATCAGTGCTGAAATTTCAATGAGTTAATTAGTGATTTTGGGTTGATTAGCCCAAACGGTCTCAAGACCATTTGGGGAATCATCCAAACGGTCTCAAGACCGTTTGGGGATCACCCAAGACCGTTTAGAGGTCTGGGGTCAAGTATAGTTGACCAATTGAAGGTCCAAAGGTACCAAATCATATTGCAATTAAGTATTGATGTGATGATCAACTCAATAGATCAAACCTTGATGAATTTTCACTAGAGTCCAAAGGATGGATGGGAAAACGGTCTCAAGACCGTTTGGAACTCATCCAAACGGTCTCAAGACCGTTTGGTGTCAACCAAAGACCGTTTGGAGGTCTAGGGTTAAGGTAATTTGATCAATTGAGGGCCCAATTACAGTGGGTTATTGAAATAATCAAATTGCTGATTTGTGACTTAATTAAGGTTCAACCCCTATCAAATCAACTTAGATTTTGATGAATTCATGGGAAAACGGTCTCAAGACCGTTTGGAGGTTATCCAAACGATCCCAAGACCGTTTGGGCCAAGTTTGAGCCCAATTGGAGGTCCATTGATGGGATTAACTTCGATTTGATTCATATTGTTGAGTGTTGATGGTTGAATGTTTATAGACCTTAATTGAACCAACATCAACCCTATTTGGATATCAATTGAGGATCAATTGAGTGACCAATTAGTTAAGGCTAACCCTAATTGTCTCAATTGATAAGTGGTTATCGAGCTTGAGACCAATTGAAGGCTTCAACATAGGAAACCCTAATCGAGTTTACCCTTTGAATCACCTTGGAGGTCCATGCGATCTTGAGCTTTTAGGACCGAATGAGTTCATACGACTTCAGGACCGAATGAGTTCATACGACTTCAGGACCGAATGAGTTCATACAACTTCAGGACTGAATGAGTTCATACGACTTCAGGACCGAATGAGTTCATACGACTTCAGGACCGAATGAGTTCATACGACTTCAGGACCGAATGAGTTCATACGACTTCGGGACCGAATGAGTTAAAATGACTTCAGGTCCAAATGAGCTCAAACGACTTCAGAAGTCAAACTATGACTAAACAGTCTTCACCCTATCTTGGGCAAATGACCTCAAGATTGTTTAAGGGTAAACGGTCTTGAGTGTCATGCGGTCTTGAAGTCAACCAAAGCTAAACGGTCTACAACCTTAAACGATCTCAAGATCGTTTGAAGGTTGAAGGTGTGAAACCTATTGGGGACTTTTAAGGATAAGTCTGCCTAATGCCTTGAAGACTTAGATGGTTTGATGGTTGTTCAACCTAAACCCTAATGATACCTAGGGACATTAAGGGTCAAGTGGTTAGTATATTAACCCATGTTATGATCAATGGTGAACTTTACCAAAATACCCTTTATGGATTCAAGTAGGTAACCCCTTTTTATCATGCAAACCCCAATGGTTATAGTGGTGATGACTTGGATAGGCTTATCAATGTTGATTAGACCTTACCCAATCTAGAGGGATGTAATCATCACCTATGAGCAAGAGGAGAGAGAAAATCCCAATTATGGTTGAAATCCAAGTAAAATACCTTCAATATATATGAATGTACATGATTAGGGTATGATCCACCTATGTGAGATCATGAAAACCCTATTTATGATAATTGATGAATCTTAATCTTATCTGAGAGCATCATTGATGATATTCCTCATACATGATGATGTTATGAGTTCATTTTTATCGTAATGTGAATAATAAACCCTAATTCTAGGGTGATGGCATGTAATGTGAATAGTAAACCCTAATTGATGAGAATCAGGGAACTTAGCTCTTATGGCAAGAGTGGAAAGTATAATTCTTGATTTGAATTGCTTTTATCAGTTGAATTAACCTTGCAGGTTCTGATATGAAGATGATCATATCCATGTATGGATGATGATGCTATATTCATTGAAAGCATGTTGTTAGCTTTATGAATAGTAAAATATCTTGATGCCTTGTCAATGGCAACCTATGAATTAAATGGGCTGTGAGAGCCATAAATACCATCAAGGTCATGCTTTAGAGATGACTTGTGATGAATGTATTGAGAAATGATGATTGATGAGAGTTAGGCTTGTTACATTTAGTATTCTCATTTCATAGATGTTATGCTAATGTTATTGTTTGAAGAACAATGTATGATGTTAAAAGAATACTGAATGTACCTAACTAATCAAGTATAATGTAGAGCCCTGATCATAGATCCATCATTGTCAGAGATCAAATGATGGTGAAACAGGTTTTCCTAAGGGAACTCCTGGATCACATACTTTTGAGTATGTGGGGTATATGGATGTGTAGAACCTTACATCCTAGTGTAGGTGTTTGATGTAGATGTGTAATCCGTCAATCCTTCACTACAATCCCATACCGTATCAGTGGATGGCAAACATGAAACCTCCTGATGACGAAGAAAGCACAGATATCCGTATCAGTGGCAGATAAACATGAAATCTCCTGATGACGAAGAGAGTACAGAACGCCACTGTAACTCTAAAATAGCGAAGGACCAGATTACCGTGGTAAGCTATTATAGTAGAGGCACGAGATGTCCTACAAGTAATCCTCTTACTGAGTGAGGAAGGTGAAGGTCATGAGAATCTGGCTCTTTCGATGACCTAGTATGATACCGAGGCACTTAGCAGTGATTGGTTGGAGTATGAGTGGTAAACCTCATCTCCACATGGCATAAAAGTAATGTTTGAAAAACATAATCCACAACATAGCATACCTGTTAGAGATAACTACGAGTTGATTGATTGATGTTACACTGTATAGTGCAAATGTCTTCATGTTTCATAACTGTTGAACTCATGCTTACTATTAAATCTAATGTTGAATACTTTGAAGCTTTTACTGCTTAAGTTATTCTTTGAGGTGCTATAATAAAGCTTCTGGCGGAGAGTTATAACTCTCACTGGGACAATTATGTAAAATTGTCTCACCCCGTAGACTTCAACTTTTTAGGTGGACGTCGAGGACGGAGGAACAGGTTTACAGGTGACCAGTCCCAGTAGCAGCAGCACCAGGGGCAGCAGTAAAATCTCAAGTGGAGATTTAGCCTGCCATGTGGTGTAGTTAGAGTCAGTCCTATGTGTCCTCTGTACTCTCAGGTCTTGGAGTCTTTTGGTCTGAGATTTTGGTTATGAGTTCTTGAGATTTTGTATCATGTTGTATATAATTACTCAAGAAGTAATTATCTGAGATGTAAACAATTTATCTCCTTTTATGAAGGAAGTTTTATGGTTTCAATGCTTTATCTCAAAAAGTTTTAATTTCTGCTGATTTTTAGTATTCCGCTGCTAATCGAATCGCTTCCGCTAAGTTTAAATCGTGTTTATATCGTGGTTTGGAGATCAGAGCCCACACAGTGAACCTAGAGCTCTGATACCACTTTTACTTGTGGCATACAACTCACAAAACAAGATCGACTAATGCGGAAGCGTATTATTAGCAGTGGAATTACCATAAATCACTAAAAATTAAAACCATTTATCAAGAGATCCATTCACAGGAAAACTCTTTCATTTAGAACCAAAGTAAAACATTACATTCTGGTTCATATATACATTACATGCATCATTGCACCTCGAGGCATACATGCACAAAATCTCAGATCGAAGTATCAAAACACTAACTCTTAGGACCTGAGAGTACAGAGACGACTATAGGACTAACTATAAAAAACTAGACAACCAATGTCTCCACATGTTGGATCACTGCTGTCCCTGTGTCTGCTGCTGCTACTCTTTTCTTGCAGAAGCATTTCTTCCTTGTCGTCTGCGTCTACCTAAAAATGTTGAATCCCATGAGGGTGAGACAATTATAAAAATCCCCCCAACGAGAGATATAACTCTCTACCAAAAACCTTATTATTGCAGTTTAATATAAATAAACTGAGCAGTGGGATAATATAAATCAATACCAGGTGAATCAACATCTATGTAGACTAGAGCAACATTCTTATGCAATATTTCAGCTATAACTTGATTAAGCAGCATATCTCATATTCAATATGAATTAAAGGAACATAAGTACATTCATGTATCAAGGGCATGCTAAGAAGTATATCATCAATCAGTATTTCTCATATTTCAATCTTATGCAAATATGCTACACGGTTGAATATACATTACAAACAGATTTAAGCTCTAAGGAGATGAGGTATACCGCTCATACTCCAACCGACCATTTCTAGAATCGAAATCAGTACCATAAATAGGTCAATGGAAGAGTCGGATTCCCATGACCTCCCACATCCTGGTCAGTACAGGACTACAAGCAGGATTGTGTCGACTGCTCAAATAGATTTCCAGGGTATACTGGAACTTCTCTATAGAGTTACAACGTCAACTGGACTCTCATCGATAATCGAGAGCATTAATGTTTGTCTCTATCGACCCAACATAAAAATAACATTGGGAGATTAATGATACATCCATCCCAACCATCAGGAGATTTATGATACATCTATCCTGACACATGAAGGATTGAGGGGTTTACTGTTTACTCTCTCTCAATCTCTTCACCCGGACGTAAGGATATTTTCGCCCATTCACCCCCACATATTCAGAATATGTGAATTCTAGGAATTCTATAGAAAACATGTTTCACCATCACCAATTGTTGACGATGATGGATCTATGGTCAGAGAACTACATGAACAAATTTCTCTTGGTTAATTAAGTACATTTTCATATTCTTTTAGCATCAAGAAAGTTCTCAAGCAAAGCTTACTTTAACAATGCTATGGTGAAGCATATACTAAATTCATCAATTACTTGAGAGTATTAAAAAGGTATTGGGGACTCCGTCCCTTATTTCAAAGCTGGGAATTCTCATCCATCACAGTTTCATCACCATAATCATATGGCCTTGGGTATTTAAACCCTTGATTCATCATTAAGCATTGTTACCACTTTTCCAGGTAACTATCACCTTCTGGTCAATTGACTAAGGCAAACATGATACTTGCCATTACAAGCATCACACATGGTACTTGAGGCCCATTAACTCTCTTGTTACCTCTTACCAGGTATCAAGGTATATTATGGCACTCAAGGTACAATCACAATAATGAATTAAACATCATAGCTCATACCTGGACATGATCACCATTTCAACATACCTGCATGGTTAATACAGATGATAACATTGATATCAATTGCATATCAGAACCATGCACAACAAATATAAACTCACTATTCATGGTAACACCACTTTTCCCTCACCAGGGTTAGGGTTTCCCATTTCAGGTCACTTAAGGATAATAATCCCATTATCATATCAAAGATATGATTTATCACCATGTGCACAAGATTAGGGTTCATTAAACAATACATAATATCACTCTGGATTTGAGCTTCTCAGAACATCAAACATCAGTGTTTCTCATGAAACCATCTTTAATTAGGGTTTCACATCAATTCACCCTATAAAAGGATCCATATTCAATAATCCACCATTAGTGTTTACTATTCATCCCAATTAGGGTTTCATGTTCCATCACCCATAATTAGGGTTTACTATTCATCCCAATTAGGGTTTTATATTGTAAATTGCCCTGGATTAGGGTTAAAGATCAACAACCTTGTCAACTAAGGTTTAGGTTCATGATTAGGATTTCATGATCTTACTACTTAAGAATCATACCCTTAATCACCATATGAGTCATACTCATGTATCAATTCCATGATATCATACCTCTCAACTTGATTAAGTCATATTAATCCTTAATTAAGCTCATACAACTATGAATGACATAGTGTACCAGGTCATTGCTCTTATTAGCAATTAGGGTTTCTTCCTTGATTAACATTAATCACATAGGTACTTTTATGGTTTCAACTTTTGTACCTTATTGATTAACATTACTAATCATCATTGGATAATTAGGACTATAATTGCCTTTACTATCCCAATGATTGAACCACTAACAACCTCCATGCGGTCTTGAAGTTACATCACCAAACGATTTTGAAACCGTTTGGCCCCAAACAGTTTCAAGACCGTTTGGTCTCAAACGGTCTCAAGACCATTTGGGCCAAATCAGTCCTAAAACCACAAGGGCTAACTAGGTCAATTCTCAATCAAATCAATTTCCAATTGCACCATTGAAATGACCATTGCTTATTCAATTAGAAGGTTCATCAATCCAAACCATTATATCACCATCCATGGGTCAAGGATCAACCTTCAATCCACCAAACGGTTTTGAAACTGTTTGGTCCCAAACGGTTTCAAGACCATTTGGGATCAAACGGTCTCAAGACCGTTTGCCCCAAAAAGTCTTGAAATCATTAGGACCAATCAAGGATTTCATCAATCAACTTGATTAGGGTTACAACTTGAAGGATCGTGCACACCTTGGATCACTCAATTGAGTCCATTGGATCATCATCCAACCTATGATCAAGTTCAGACCCCAAACGGTCAACTATACCAAACGGTCAACCATGCCATGCAGTTTGGAGTCCAAACGGTCAACTATACCAAACGGTCAACCAAACCAAATGGTTTGGGATTCAACTTTACCAAATGGTTTGCAAAACCGTTTGGACCAAAAGTCCAAGACCGTTTGCTGTTGTTCTCTGATTAAGGTGTGTGCTTATGAAAAAGTTGTCATCTTCAAGCTTTAGACTCATGAAAGCTACTGCAATTTCCATGGCAACTCCATCAATCAAGCAAGGTTATTGCAATAATAACAACTAATTCAATTGCAAGTAGAAATCAAATTCAATGACAAAGATTAAGGGTTAAAGTTATATAACCCGCCTTCAAATCTGATCCCAAGCTACAAGCTTCGTGGCTCCAATGGTGGTTGAAGCTCTAGGAACCTCCCAAGGTCATTTCTCAAGCTTTTGGAGTGAAAGGATCGGCTAGGGTTGAAGATGGAGTGAAGAAATGAAGAAATCATGTATTGTTTTTATGATTTTCACCCTGAAATCATGAAGAACGAAGATCAAAGGCTTACCAACAGGTTGGGGACGTGCTCCCTGCTGTCCTTAGCCTTCTTGGTCGGTTTTTCAAGCAAGGGGAAGAAAAGGAATAAAAAAAGACCCTTAGGTGGGTTGAAAAAGACTCTTTTATAAGAAATTGATGAAAGAGAAAATGTTTAATTAAAATTTAATTAATTCCAAAAATAGTACCACCTCTTCCTCCTTAGTTTGATTGCATGCAAAGGCAACTCAAAGCCACCGAACTCCCTTCCATTATCCATGGATTAAGGAAAAAGAAAATAAGCACCTTAATCCCTTATAATACTAATATATCTTTTTGAGTGGGAATTCTTTTCCTTATAATAAGGTGAGTGGAATTTCACCTCCTTAAGATATTTTCAATCTTTGCAAGCTCAAGGACGTTCACTCCTGCATCTGAATTCCTCCAAATTAATTTTGGTTGAAGGCCCTAGAATTATTTTATTTATTTTTGCATTAATATTTCCATTATGCTTAAATCTTGATTATTTTAATATCAAGATTCTCTCTCCTTCAAATTAATTCAAATGAGGCGCCCCTCTCATTTTATTTACTCCACATGATGCCAAGAAACATTAGGGACCTTTTTGAAGTGGTAATTTACATATTGCAACCTAGGTTTTGGGTAAATTGCACATTACACCAAAACTAGGTTTTCATGCACAAACATTGCTTTATCAACTCTTTCTTGGGATTCAGGCTATCACAAGCCATACCTATGCATCATCTTCATTCCCATGATGCCTTAACACATGATGAACATATTATTATTCACAATTTGCAAATAGACCCCTCAACTTGGGTAATTTGCACTTTAGTCCAAACCAGGCAAAATATTGATTTCAACAATATTCAAAAGGACTAAAATTATAATATAAATTCTTCTTGAGCCCTAACTACTTTTCAATGACAAAATCATGCATATAATTACTCTCATTATGCAAAACACCTAGGGTTACTTCATAACCCAGGTTAGGGATGTTACACCTGGTGTCGCCCAAGCCATGTACACATACACACTCATATCGGGTTAGGGTTGATGATGTCAGGAAGCATATCAAGGGACCGTTCATAACGCCCATCCTCACATCCTTTGTCATTCATGGGGCACCATCTTGGGCACCCATCATATCGCCCAAGGGATCATTACCACAAAGGCACCCTATCGGTCAGCTAGGGTTAGAGCAACCCCCAACACTAAAAACTCCATGACGTCTAGGATGCTATATCGGTTAAGGCATCTCAATGCCCATTACAACATGTCGGGCACTCTAGGGTTAGGACCATACCATCGTCCAAAGCAACCATATCGCCTTATGTTAGGGTTAGGGCATCCATATCGCCCAAGACACTACTTCTAGGGATATCGCCCACACCAAGGAACAACCTATCGATTTCCCTACACTTATCAATGATACCTATCACCAAAGGCATTAACACCATATCTTCCATGATACTATCCAAGGGCTCAACCCCAAGAGCTTGTCGTGCAACTAGAGTAGAGCATCCATGTCACCCGGGGCAACCCCATCACCCAAGCTAGGGTTGGAGCTCTATGTCCGCCAAGACACTAAGGTTAGGGTTTCATGTCGGCCAACCACCATATCACCCACCATCATCATCTTGGGTAGAGGTGCATATCAGTCACAAGGTCAAAAAAGGGTTCACTTAGCATATCACCCAAGGCTCAACTCTAGAAGAGGGTATCGGGCAACAACCTCAAGGAGCCACCATCCATAACGTCCAAACCCTAACCCTAGGGTAGGAAAGAGATATCGGTCACCATATCATATCGCCCCAAACATCTAGGCCATAGGCTCACCTTTCAAGTCCAAAGGAGAGAAAGGGGTATTGCCACAAACCATCAACCAAAGTATAACCTATTGAGCAAGGTACTATGTCGGGCAAAGCATAGTATCGGGCAAGCCCCCATATCGGGTAAAGCACCCTATCGGGCAAGTCATCTTCAACCTCTAGCCACCCATTACCATATAACACAAGAAGAACAACATAAGGACAGTAGCAAATCGTAACCACTTCCATTAAAATAGATCTCAAGTTCCACATGCATGACTATCATTGAGAAGGGTATCAATTTAAAGACAAGAATCATCACATGCACATATGGAGAGTGAACATAATAGATATGGTTAAGAGGATCTCCATGAAAGGCATAAAGATTCCTAATCTAAGCAGAAAACCCACCTTCCTCTCCATGGAAACCATCCATCCAGAGCTCTAAGCTTGTCTTCGGCTCCATCATCATCACCTCAAAGAATAAGAGAAGAAGAAGAAGATACCATGGTTATGTATAGCTCAAGAAGAAGAAAAGAGGGGGAGATAACCACGGAGTGCCTAATCACATCAAGGGCCCATCCATGGCTGAGAGGAGGAGAAGGATATGAAGAAGAAGGCACAAGGAAAAGCTAGCAAGGAAGCATGACTCACCAAGGTCGGATCTTGAGCAAGGAGTCTCCATGGCCAAAGAGCTCACCCTCCCAAGCTCCATGGGAGTTTCCTTGAGCTCCCAAGTTCCCATGCTCATCCCATACAGGAAGGGGAAATAAGTTGGCCAAAAAGGAGCACTTGGTTAAGGAGGAAGGGGGATATATACACCAAGGAAGAGAGAGGTAGCAAAGGAGAGGTGTCATAACCACATAACCCAAGATGCCACTTGCTCATGCACTTAACGCCACTTGTTGCCACCCAAGATACACATGCACGACCTGGTGATACACTCTATGATGTTTATCGTGCATCTGGGTACCTCCCATGGGAAACACACCCTCATGGGCGACACACTCTCAAGCATCTACCCGATACATTAAAAGACAAGGTAGCATGTGTGACACATATGTGATATAAAGACCATATAAAGATGTTACTCCTCAACTATCAACCAAACAAGGTGCACCAACTTCCATCCACATCCTATATGATTCCAAACAGAAGGGAGGTGACTCTAGAGCTGATAAATTACATATTGACCCCTCTACTTTGGGTAATTTGCAATTTGCACCAAAACTAGCACATAGGGCACAAACATCATCCAACTAAGCTCAAACTTGGAACATAGGTCCTCCACAAGGCACCCCACATTATAATTCTCTTTCTAATGATTCTATATAACTAAAGGCATGCTCTACATGTGACATATTGCAATATAACCCCTTACTTTGGATAAATTGCACTTTGGTCCAAAATAAGCAAACATTGCTCAAACATCATCCAAACGGGACCAAACCGGAAACATGAGCTTGTCACATGATATCAAAACATCTTAAGAGATTAGATTAGGGTTATAAGCACCTTTCATAAACAAAGCAAAGAGGGTTATCCCAAAACTTGGGTCAGGGTCCTTACAAGTCATAAACCCCTAACAAGGATTTCATCCCCAAAATCCCGAGCGGAACGAAGACGGGTATTACTCACACATCGCATCATAAAACTCCACAAAAACTCTTGGGTGTCATAGATCTATGACCAACGTACTTGCTCTTCCTCCAGAGCCATCACTGGGTTTCCTTGTACTGGTCACATACTCAACCCTCCGTCACATCATCCTTTGTCTGATAACACTCTTTATATACTGGAACATCACATGAAACTCATATCACTCAGGTATCAGTTCCTTTACTGATATATCGCCTTCCTCATTACGTTTCCGCTGCACTATTCTGATCTCACATGCTCGACACTTAAGCTTCACATACTTGTATTACTATCCTTCTGCTATATACATTCCAACTGTTCCTTCTCCTTCCATAAAGGATGTCTTAATACAAGGGAGATCTATCTTAGAAGAGGTTATCACAAGATACATACTCTACAAAACACATGTATGCACATGAAAGGGCTCATAAGACACCTCACTATGTATCGCTTAAGGCTTAACACAAAAGGAGCTAAACATCTTGGTTAATAACAACCACATCATCTCAATTTCAAGCCTGCTGTGTCTTCATGTCAGCTCCCAAGGGCACAACAAGTACCAACTCAGAGGGTGATAGATATGCACTATCTCAGCTGATCTAGATAGGATTCACAAACCTTGTTCATCCATCTCTTAACCGATGCACATCCTGCCTGGACCTTCTTTTACTCGAGACTTAGCTAGGAGTATTCCAAGGAATCAGGCTTAACTTGATGAACTTTTCCCAAGACGATCTTACAACAGTTCTTTTCCTTGGGTGCATACCTTCCGTCGTCATGTTTATGCAGAGCATAAACCCCTAACAGGTGATAGCCATACTATAGGAACTTAGCCTGATTGAGCCAAAGCCAACTTCTCCATCTGAGACCACTTCACCCTTTCCAAGGATATCCATTTCCAGAGTTATCTCGATCCTCAATATGTCAAGTGGAAAGAGATTCACTTGGCTGTCATACGAGAAGGATATACTTCATCCAACACAACCAGGTCATCCAATAGGGTTTTCGACAACATGTTATCTCTATCCTGGCTAACAAGAGGGAAACATCCTCCAAACACACTACAAGTGCTCAAAGGAGGGTACACCCTATACCAGATCAACTGGAGCAGATAAGAGGCAAGAATAAGACAAAGTGTAAAGGAGTGACTCCATCCATCCTGCCAGCACACACTATTCTGGCCAACTTGTGTTACGAGATCTAACTGTTGCCTTCCACTTCCTGGTCAGACTATCCAGTCCTCACTTTCTTATCCTCATCAGCGTTCCTCTGTATTGCTGAACTGCTGCCTCAAGGGTCACCACATAGATCCAGACTCCAAAACAAGCTTCAAGCTTATTGGTTCAAGGTCAAGGATGAGCTATCAAGATGGTTCACCACCATACCTTCATGATCTAGGCATCTTGATTCTCAACCCTTTACCAGAAGGCATGTTCTCATGTTCCCATATGCTCGAAACTTCTCATATACTAGTTTTCCTTACCTTGGTATCCATCTCTTGAGTCAAAACACATCACTTCTGATCTCTCCTTCATAGTCTACCATTTTCACTGGTTCAAAACATGTTAAGAGGATCCTACCGTCATCATCTATCACAGATATCTCTATGTTGGAAACTAAAGTCCAAGATCAACTAATACTTTTCAAAGTATCCAACCATAGATCACTCCAGAAGTACACATATCAAGTGACACAGGGTCCACTTGACTGCGACTCCCTCGGAAGGAAGGAACAAACTCCTCCAAACACCCCAACAACACATATGGTTTCATATCAAAGGGGAGGATATTATCACTTTCTTTGATCCTTACATGAGCTTTCAACTGTTTGTGCATCGTTAAACCTTGTTCCATCTAGTTTTATCCTATTTGTTCTTAGTTTCCTTGCACTCAGCACATGAAACATCAAGACCGTTACATGTTATTATTCTTTTTCTCTTGTCGTCGTTTCATCGTAATCATGATTATTTCATGATTATATCACATTTTTGTTTTCTTTTTGTGAAAAATATCATTACTCTTCACTTATTATTTATTGAACAGGGATCATATCCCTTGTTCCCTTTTACTTATCATGAATTTGCACTTTATACTTTCTTATTCTACTTGCATTCATTGGTTGGTTTGAGATTAACTCAGGTTCCATCTTATTTACTCAACATTTGTTCTTCTCTTCCCTTCAACCTTATCTTTGCTTTTAAGCATTTTCTTCATCTTGTGTAAGTTTTATGCTTTAACTTACCTTGTTGTCACATGTTAATCTATCTCTTGCCATGTGTATCTCTTGAGATTACAGTTTCAAGAACTTATCTCATCATATTCTTATACGGATTTTAGGTTTCATAGAACCATTACTTCCTCTTTGGGTTACCAAGCATCCAGGTTTTAAAGAGTTATGGTGCATTTATTTACTCCCTTTATAACAAGATGAAGGTATTATCATCATATTCCTAAGTTGCTATGCTCTTTAGATTGCTCCAGAATGACTACTTGATCAGAGTAATCAAGGAGGAAACAATCTAAGGCTCCACACTTACCTATGTCTTCAATATTTGAATACCTGGAAAGGGCATCCAATTACCAAGTTTAGGTAGTATGCACCATATTTTATGTCACGGTCCAACCTTAGACACCATCCTAATCCTAGTCCTAGTGTCCCTGTAGACTCAACGAACCTAGAGCTCTGATATCAACCACTTGAAATGTAACATCCCTGTCCTGGGTTATGAACTAACCCTAGGTGTTTTTCTTAAAAATGTAATTAGATGCTTGTGGTTATCTTTTGATATGTAATTAAGCTTCTGAGAAACATATATTTCCATTTCTATCCTTTTTGAATAATGTTGTAATATTGTTTTGATTAAAATGGACTAATGTGCAAAGTACCCCATTTGAGGGGTTAACTTGTAAATTGCACATGTTAAAATGTTCCTATGATGATAAGACATCATGAGAATGAATATGATGTAGTGATATGGATTCTCCAAGCTTGGGCACTAAGATATAGCTTGTAGAGCAATCCTTGTGCTTTAAAACCTAGTTTTGGTGTAAAGTGCAATTTACCCAAAATATAGGGTGAAACATGTAAAATATACCATATAGAGAATCTCTCATGACTCTTGGCATAAAGTAGAGCAAAGATAATTAGGATGGAGCCTCATTTGAATGATCAAATAAGAAAGATAACCATTATATTTAAATAACCAAGTTTTATGCAAAATGACCCTTTTATATGTGCAACTTAGTAAGGTGTTTGGTTCCTTTTTCCTTTAACCTTGGATAAGGGAAGAGTCTTGCATGTGATATGGAGGGAGGGACGTGGCTAAGAAGTAGAGAAGGGCTTGGCGGATTTAGTTGAGAAATTAAGGAAATAATCCTCCTTGCCTTGAAAATACCCAAAAATATATAAGCATCTCTTTTTCACAAAGCAAGGGATCGTTTCCCTTCATTCCTCCACTTATCCTCTTGCTTTGGCCGAATAAGGAGAAGCTCAGGAGAAGGGGAGAACGACCAGGCTAGTTTGGGTAAGTCTTGACCATCATCCATCTCGATTTCATGGAGGAAATCCTTATACAAGGTTGGTTTGTTAGCTTTCCTTACACAATTCTTCTTTCTAGCCTTCTTCTCCACCCAAACCTTGAAGAACGGACCTTGGACGACCTTTGAAGCTCAAGACACCATTAAATCTATGATGCTTGGAGCTCTAGATCAGATCTTAAGGTGGGTTTTATAACTCTAAACCTTTAACTTTGTTAAGTGCATCTTTTTCTCCTAGAAACGTTGCTTGTTCTTCTTCTTTAGACACTTCTAAGTGTTATTGCAAGCAAATCCATGAAGAACCACCCCTGTTCTTGAGGTAGAAGATGATGGCATTAATATATATGTTTATACTAAATCTTTCTTTAGCAAACGGTCTCCCAACTTTTCCAAACGGTTTCTCAAACCGTTTGGGAGCAAACGGTTTCAAACCGTTTGAGTGCAAATGGTTTCACAAGACCGCATGCAAGCAAACGGTTTAAGACCATTTGGATAGGTTGACCAGGAGTTGACCATTTGGAGGACTTTTTTACATATTATGGACTAATCACCCACCAAATATCATCATCTAATTCCAAGTAAATCACCAATTGAAGGCCCATTAGTCACCTAAACCCTAATCGGGTTTATTGCTGATTTCAATGACACAATCATGTTGAAGTTTGGGTTGAGTGACCCAAACGGTTTCAAAACCATTTGGGGATCACCCAAACGGTCTCAAAACCATTTGGTGATCACCCAAGACCGTTTGTAGGTCTAGGGTGAAGTGGGGTTGACCAATTGAGGGTCCAATGATATCAAGTTGTAAAACAATTAAGTGCTGATTTTGTGACTAAATCTAGGGTTCAACCCTTAAGTGAATGACTTAGTTTTTGGTGTTAACTTGAGCAAACGGTCTCAAAACCGTTTGGAGGATGTCCAAACGATCCCAAGACCGTTTGGGGTCAGGTCATGACCCAATTGAATGATGGTTCAATGGTCTCAACATCAATTAGACTCATGTTGATACATGTTGAGGGGTTATCGATTCCAAACCCTAATCCAATCAATCCAAACCCTAATTGGTGATCAATTGAGGATCAATTGAGGGTCAAATTAGTTGAGGGTTGACCTAATTGACTCAATTGATGAGTGGCTAACCTTTGCATAAACGTTTGAGGGGTTCAACATTGAAAACCCTAACTCAATTGAAAGAGTTGACACACTTTTTGGTCCATGCAGTTTTGAGGTGGTTTGGACCAAACGGTCTCAAGACCGTTTGGGACCAAACGATCCCCAACCATTTGGTGACCATGCGGTTTCAAGATCGATTTGCCCATACGATTTCAAAGTCAAAGTTGGCCAAATTGTCAACAAGACCAAACGGTCTTCACCTCACCTAGGGCAAATGGTCTTGAGTGTGTACTTTATCAAATAGTTTCAAAAGTCAAAGGGACCAAACGGTCAACACCACCAAATGGTTTCAAAACCATTTGGAGGTTGAAAGTGCAAAACCATTTGGGGTCTATTAAGGTCAAGAACGTTTGATGCTTTAGAGGTTAAGATGGTTTAGTGGTTGATTAACTTAAACCTAAAGATACCTAAAGTCATTAAGGGGTCAAATAATTAGTGGATTAATACATGTTATGACCAATGGTGAACATTACCAAAGTGCCCTTGGTGTGATAATATGACTTATACCCCTTGATCAACCAAACCCTAATGACCATAATGGTGATGACACGACTTAAGTTATCAAGGTTGATTTGACTTAACCTATCTAAGAGTGATGTAAACATCATCTAATAGTTAGAGGAGAGAGAAGACTCCCTATATGAATGAGAATCAAGTAATATACTTTTAACATGTATGAAAACACATAATTAGGGTATGATCCTTCATAGTGAGATCATGGAAACCCTAATTATGCTAATTAATGAATCTTAACTTAATTGAAGGCATTAATGAAAGTAATCTTCATACATGATAATGGAATGACCTCAATTCACTGTAACATGAATAGTAAACCCTAATTCTAGGGTAATATCATGTAATGTGAATAGTAAACCCTAATCTAGGGTGATCTGATGAAATGAATAGTAAACCCTAATTTTGAGTTATGCTTTTGAGCATGAAGCTCTGTTCTTGAATTATAAATGAGTAATCATTATACCTTTGAAAGTCATAAGGGTTGAATAACCCTAATTGAATCGAATAGGGAAACCCTAACCCTAGAAACCAACCGTGGTGATGTAACACGATTGTGGTAAATTGTCAATAGCACGATGGTGGTAGCTTCCCCTTGCAAGACCGTGCAAGGTATTGATACAGATATAATGTGCATGTTTTCAATTCTATTAGTCATGCAGGTTGTTATCAAGAGGTAATCATAGCCAGGTAAGGGTTATGATGCCACCTTCATTGAAAGTATTCTTTAAGCTTTGAAAACAGTGATATGTTATGTTTCCTATTAAAAGATAACTTTTGAGATGGATAGGCTGTATGAGCCATGAAGACCATCCGTATTGTTACAATCAAGGTCATGCTGTTAAATGACTTATGATGATCTAAGGGTTTGAACACCCATATTCCTGAATCATAATGATGAGATGGTTAGGGATTGACATCCCAATGATAATTGGATGTGAAATGAACTTAATACATTTAGTATTCTTTCTTTATAGCAGTTGTTTTAATGGTTTATGTTTGAAAACATGCCTGATGCTAAAAGAATGCTATAATGTGCTTAAATAATCAAGTATATTCATATCATGTAGGGCCCTAACCATAGATCCATCATTGATAGAAATTAAATGATGGTGAAATAGGTTTTCCTAAGGGAACTCCTGGAGCACATACTTTTAAGTATGTGGGGGATTATGTACGCGAATATCCTTACATCCTAATGTGGGACTTGATGTAAGATGTACCTTTATTCCATCAATCCTTCATTATATGTTTATGCTGGGATGATGTATCACTAATCTCCCGATGATATTGTTAATGCCGCATCGATGAGTGATAAATAAGAAATCCCTCGATGACGAAGAGAGTACAGCACGCCACTGTAACTCTAATAGCAAAGTTGCCAGAATACACTGGAAAGATATTATAGAAGAGACACAAGATGTTCTACATGTTGATCCTCACACTGACTAAGTAAGATGAGGTCATAGGAATCCGGTCCTTCTGATGACCTATGTATGGTACCGATGCGATTTCGTAATGGTCGGTTGGAGTATGAGCGGTATACCTCATCTCCTCAGGGCATAATAATGTTTGAAAAACATAATTAGCCATGTAGCATAACTGCTTAGGTTGAACTACGAGAAATAATGATTGATGATACATTGTTTATAATGTTCTAGTTGAATAACTAGTATGCATGTTCTTCATATTCGTTATTAAGATATGCCTTGATATTCAATTAAGTTATAATTGAAATGATTGCTTAAAGAGAATGTTGCTTCACTTAGTTATATAATGTTAAACCTGTTGTTGAATGTTTAAAGTTATATTGCTTATTGTTATTCTATTTGTTGCAATAACAAAGCTTCTGGTGGAGAGTTATAACTCTCGCTGGGACAATTATTCAATTGTCTCACCCCCGTGGGATTTGACTTTTTAGGTAGACGCCGAGGACGAAGGAACTCATCAGTGGGTGAGCAGCAGCAACAACAACAACATCAGGGGCAGCAATGATTCTCAGCTGGAGACACTGACTGTCAAGTCTTGTAGATAGTATGTCCTATGTGTCGTATCTGTACTCACCGGTCCTAGGAGTTAGTAGATGTTTAATATAGATCTGAGATTTTGGCATAATGGCTCGAGATTTTATATCTTTCCTTGTACAGTTAACATGGCAGTTGACGTTTGTAACCCTCGAGATGTGGTTATTACAGAGATGTAATGATGGATCAATTTGTAAATAACTTATCATGTTTCTTTATGAAAGAGTTTTACCGTTTGTAGATCTCTTTACAAAAGTTTTAATTTTTAGCGATTTTTAATAATTCCACTGCTAGTTAATCTCTTACGCATTCGTTGATCTTGTTTTCGTGATTCGATCATCTCATGAAACACCCCATCCTCAATAAAACACGATTACATGCTAACCGGCAGATTACCGAAAATCACGGGAAATTAAAACCGGTTTACAATAAGCACCACAAGATGAGACATATAATATTTGAGCCCACACTTTCCTTTTCATAGCATATTTCCAAGGTGCTACAACATAATTTCCCATCATCTCATTATATGAAATAACTGTTCCACATGCTGATTTATTACATCAAGGTACATAAGCCGAAAAGCGTACTTCGATCATCATATGAGAAACATCAAAAACTCTCCCGAAGACCCGAGTGTACATGGACGACACATAGGATTCTACTACTAGACACTATCTATCCACCAGGTATGATACCTCTGCATATCATCTCAGCCACATGATCTTCATCTCGCCAGGCACATCCACCTAAAAAGGTTATTAACCACCAGGGTGAGACACATAGTCCCAGCGAGAAACATAACCCTCTACCAACTTTATTATGATCCTAGATAACTGGTATAAGAAGATTATAGGAACAACATATTGAGCAAAGCTAACTTTATTAACAATCTTACCAAAATATCTAAGAGTCACATAACATGCATTCTTTATGGAACATGATTGAAAAGATAAGATTTATAAGAATTTATCACAAGATATGAAAAGTGTACAATTAACTTGCAAGATAAACTATACAAGCAAGGCCTCAACCAATGTTCCATGTTTTTCCTTAAGCAATATATTCTATACGCCTGGATTATGATTTATTATGCCCTGAGGAAATGAGTCATCCCGCTCAAATACAACCTTCGGCTGTGAAGCCAAAACCGGTGCCATACAAGGTCATTGGGAGAGCCTGACTCCATGACCTCACCTCTTTGTGGTTAGTGAACATTAACCAAAGCAGGACCACAGTCTCTTGCTTGAGTGGCCTCAGCCATAGGGTTAGCTCACGCAGTCTACCTTTTTTATCATGAGCCACATGCCTATTCATCGTGCTCCTGAGCCATGAACGCATTCATGCTCCTTCACACTGACCCATGGGCCTGACCACCATGCTCTTATACACATCTTGAGTCCACAACCAAAGTTGCACTCTAATCCTCCTATTTTCGGCTAGGAGAAACCCCACATATTCAACAATATGCGCACTGGGTTAACCCACAGGAGAACCCATTTCACCATAACCTAATTACTTACGATGATGGATCTATGGCCAGGGAAACTACATGAAAGGTTCATCTGTCATTAGTTAATGCATTTTAAGTAGATTTCTGGGGCAACCAAGTTGTATTAAGCAACCATATATAAAACATGAACAACATTAGATTTCATTACTTTGGTGTCACACTATTACTGCTATTCTCATTGCCCTCAACGATCATCACATTGCCATGGGATATCAATCCCTCATTTCATCACATAATGCCACTGCCTCTCAAGGCTTCATCATCATGCATCATCATGGGATATCAATCCCTCATATCACAACTAAAGGATAACAACTCAATCAGACACTCAGCCTTTAACAGGTCACCATACCTTTCTCATCATATGGCGATACATGTTATCTCATCAACAAGGCACATCATCATTGCTTAGATATTGCACATATACCAAGTGCTACACAAAGCACACAATCATATAATCACCATAGCTCTTACCTAGCTATGAATTCAATTGGTAATACCTACATGGTTAGGGAGCATATCAAAGAGATAACTTGATCACCAAATACAAACTTTAAAGACCATATCATGATTATCATATCATTAAGATTAAGGTTTATAGGATTGGAAAAGTCATCTATTATTATGAACACATGAAGCATAAGTCATAGATGGTGTATTAAGAAACACACATTACTATTACCATATCATGGGTATCCACCATAACCTATATCTTATATCATCATGCCCCCCATCCCTCAGGATTCATCTTTAGGGATCATGCAATGACGATCAACCATCAAGCATTATCAAAGGTTCACCTATCATCAACCATAGGTAACCCCCATACTAACGTTCACAACCTATTCGTCATATCTTATCATCATGATCAAAGATACATGCTCAAGGTAGCAAGATAACACACTATCATATAAGGCTCAAGATAACTTTTAGGGTTATCGGGTTACGGCACAACCCTTACTAGCATCGCCTACCTTTACCGAAACTCGGCAATGACCAACGAGCTCTCACTAAAGGGGTGTCACATAGGGTACCAATCCTCACCCAAGGATATCGGGCACCAACAACCCTAAGCACCATGCCTCCAGGCATACCGTGCAAGAACACCTCCAAAGGCCATATCGCCCAGACACACCTTAGGCCATCACTGTCAAGAGACCACCTTCTCAGATATCTGACAACTCATGGATCTTAAGCATTTCGGGTTCCATGCTCAACCAACACATATAATCCTCTTGGATTAGAAACCTCACCATTGTGTCGGCCAAGAACCTCATAGCACCAAAATTGCCAAAGGTTCTCTCTAGGTCATCCCTACTAGGATTAACTTCCTCCTTGCCACGTCTAGGTTAATTTCTTTCAACCAGATATAGGTGTAACAACCTCTATCATACTTGGTTCACCCAAGCCTCACTAGTCCTTATGTCACTCATGACACCATATCATCCAATCCTCAACTTGTAACGTCCAAGTTCTTATACCGCCCAAGCAAAACACATGTATCGGTCAAGCCTTCAACCCTAGAACCGTCCAAACTATCAAACACATACTCATTCAGGGTAACCAACCAAGAGAAGGCATGTATTGGGAAAGGCATATCGGCCAGGGTAACATCTCTCCTTGTGGGGGTATCGACCATGCACGTAACCCTAGTGTTGCCCAAGCCATGTACACATACACACTCATATCAGGTTAGGGTTGATGATGTCGGGCAATATATCAAGGGACCGTTCATAACGTCCATCCTCACATCCTTTGTCATTCATGGGACACCATCTTGGGCACCCAACATATCACCCAAGGGATCATTACCACAAAGGCACCCCTATCGGTTAGCTAGGGTTAGAGCAACCCCCAACACTCAAAACTCCATGACATCCAGGATGGTATATCGGTCAAGGCATCTCAATGCCCATGAAAATATGTCAGGAACTCTAGGGATAGGACCATCCCATCAGCCAAAGCAACCATATCGCCTTACGTTAGGGTTAGGGAATCCATATCACCCAAGACACTACTTCTAGGGCTATCGCCCACACCAAGGAACAATATATCAGTTTCCCTACACTTATCAATGATACCTATCACCAAAGGCATTACCACCATATCGCCCATGATACTATCCAAGGGCTCAACCCCAAGAGGTTTTTCGTGCAACTAGAGTAGAGCATCCATGTCGCCCGGGGCAACCCCATCGCCCAAGCTAGGGTTGGATCTCTATGTCAGCCAATACACTAAGGTTAGGGTTTCATGTCGGCCAACCATCATATCACCCACCATCATCATCTTGGGTAGAGGTGCATATCAGTCACAAGGTCAAAAAAGGGTTAACTTAGCATATCATTCAAGGCTCAAATCTAGAAGAGGGTATCAGGCAACAACCTCAAGGAGCCACCATCCATACCATCCAAACCCTAACCCTAGGATAGGAAAGAGATACCGATCACCATATCATATTGCCCCAAACATCTAGGCCATAGGCTCACCTTTCAAGTCCAAAGGATAGAAAGGGGTATTGCCACAAACCATCAACCGAAGTATAACCTATTGAGCAAGGTACTATGTCGGGCAAAGCATAGTATCGGGCAAGCCCCCATATCGGGTAAAGCACCCTATCGGGCAAGTCATCTTCAACCTCTAGCCACCCGTTACCATCTAACGCAAGAAGAACACGATAAGGATAGTAGTAAAACTTAACCACTTCCATAAAAATAGATCTGAAGTTCCACATGCACGACTATCATAGAGAAGGGTATCGATTTAAAGACAAGAATCATTGCATGCACATATGGAGAGTGAACATAATAGAGATGGTTAAGAGTTATGTAACCCACCTTAAGAGAATCTCCATGAAAGGCATAAATCTTCCTGATCCAAGCAGAAAACCCACGTTCCTCTCCATGGAAACGATACATCCGGAGCTCTAATCTTGTCTTCGGATCCATCATCATCACCTCAAGGAACAAGAGAAGAAGAAGAAGATACCATGGTTATGTATAGCTCAAGAAGAAGAAAAGAGGGGGAGATAACCAAGGCATTGCCTACTCACATCAAGGGCCCATCCATGGCTGAGAGTAGGAGAAGGAGATGAAGAAGAAGGCACAAGGAAAAGCTAGCAAGGAAGCATGACTCACCAAGGTCGGATCTTGAGCAAGGAGTCTCCATGGCCAAAGAGCTCGCCCTCCCAAGCTCCATGGGAGTTTCCTTGAGCTCACAAGCTCCCATGCTCGTCCCATACATGAAAGGGAAAGAAGATGACCGAAAAGGAGCACTTGGTTAAGGAGGAAGGGGGCTATATACACCAAGGAAGAGAGAGGTAGCAAAGGAGAGGTGTCATAACCACATAACCCAAGATGCCACTTGCTCATGCGCTTAACGCCACTTGTTGCCACCCAAGCTACACATGAACGGCCTGGTGATACACTCTAGGATGTGTATCATGCAGCTGGGTACCTCCCATGGGTGACACACCCTCATGGGCGACACACTCTCAAGCTTCTACCCGATACACTAAAAGACAAGGTAGCATGTGTGACACATATGTGATATAAAGACCAAATAAAGATGTTACTCCTCAACTATCAACCAAACAAAGCGCCCCAGCTTCCATACACATCCTAGATGATGCCAAACAGAAGGGATGTGACTCTAGAGCTGATAAATTGCATAATGACCCCTCTACTTTGGGTAATTTGCAATTTGCACCAAAACTAGCACATATGACACAAACATCAACCAACTAAGCTCAAACTTGGAACATAGGTCCTCCACAAGGTGCCCCACCTTATAATTCTCTTTATAATGATGCTAGAGAACTAAAGGCATTCTGTACATGTGACATATTGCAATATAACCCCTTACTTTGGGTAAATTGCACTTTGGTCCAAAATAAGCAAACATTGCTCAAACATCATCCAAACGGGACCAAACCGGAAACATGAGCTTGTCACATGATATCAAAACATATTAAGAGATTAGATTAAGTTTCTAAGCACCTTTCATAAACAAATCAAAGAGGGTTATCCCAAAATTTGGGTCAGGGTCCTTACAATTACAGTATAGGTCCGACCATTGCATCAAGTGACCCAAGAAATCATTGGTGTAAGGCTTAATTGATGCTACAAATATATTATTAACTCATCATAGGTTGTGGAGAAATGATACACCATCATTAGTGACCATTAAGTCACCATAGGTTGTTAGATCAGCTCTATATTCATTAATCAGTATCAAATATTAAGTTAATGTCATCATTGATTAATAACATTAGTAGGGTACTTAATGCTTGATCATTAAACTTCTAATTGATCCAAAACCTGACCTAAGGGGGTGACCATAGGTTGTCACCATCATATAACACCTTTGATCTCAACCATCAGTTGTCATGAAGACAACACCATAGGTTTGTTGCAATGGTACCATCATTGGGTCATGGGTTTTAGAAGAAATCAGCTTAAAATCCTAAAATTGACCATTGGTTGATAGGCGCTTAACACCATAGGTTGTCAAACCAACCTGATCCAAGTCATATTATACCTTAGAAATGATGTAAACATGATCACAGGTTCATATAGAACTTAAATCAGAATAGGAAATATTATAAAAATCGAAATCCAAGTCAAGCATAGCTTTTTAGTGCATGGATCATTATTTTCAAGCAAGAACATGATCTAGCAAGCTTATGGTAAGCAATTAACGTGGAACAAGTTATAAAAGTTGCCTCTAATGAGAATATGAAATCCCAAATAGAATAAAACTCTAGCAGGTAGGGTAGAAAATTCAAGTATAAGCTGTGAACTCATCCATCTAGCACCTTTCTTCATCAAATGAGCAAACCCTAAGCATAAGGAGCAAGAAAGGTAGTGTTTTAGAGCTTTAGAGCAATTTCTACCATGGAACAACAAGGTTATGACCTAGAGAAGGGTAGGAGGAAGGATTAAAAAAGAAATAAATGGAGGGAAAATGGGATTATTACTCTTTTAGGTCAAGATCACTAAAGGAAGCTTTTCAAACCCTAAAAGGAAGTCAATCGCAACCCTAGATTCTTTTTCCAAGAAGATCCCCTCTTTCTTCTTCCTTGGGCAGGAAATTCACAGAAGAATAGAGAGAGAACGAGGTTCATATAAGGATGGAAGTGGTGGAGATAAAATGGCTCGTTTGGGTGCTTAGGGATAAGTATATGAAACTTTATGATAAAGAAAAAGAAAAAGTTGAAGTTCTAGTATCTTTCCAAGTGTCCATGGCCTTAAACTATTAAGAATATACAAGAACACACACAAGAAGCTCCCCCACCATACATAGAGACATGATTATCCCTATTTTCTTGAATTTCCAAGCAAAACAAATAATTCATCAGTTGATAGCTACTAAAGGTAGCACATCCGTGAAGGGGTAAACGCTAAAATACCCTTGGAGAAAACACCTTCAAACTAAGGATTAAATAGGTGCCCCATGGCTCAACAAGCTCAATAATGATGAGAGAATATCCAAAAAACATAATTCAAGTGATAAATTGCAAAGAAAACCTCTCAATTGGGTAAATTGTAGAAAAGTCCAAAATGTGCATAAAATTGCATAACTTGCTCAAACATTGTCCAAATTAGACCAAATTTGAAACTTAAGCTTATCTTATGATTTCAAAGCATATCAAAAGGTTAGATTAGGGTTATAAGAATTAAATTATGATAATTAAGATTATTCAACTCATTAAACAAGTTTAGGGGGCTTACAAGAATATTCTAGATAAGCTCTCAGGTCTAGAATATTTTGAGATGCTAGGAATAGGTGTGATCTAGGTAGAACCTGGTAGTGGGCCCGATTGTGCCGGACTGGAACCCATTGAGTCTAGGTCTACACTGTCGATATCACCTTGAACCGTCCTCTTTTTAGATTCTGATCCAAACTACCTTCTCTTATCTATTTCTCAAATGAATCTCTCAATATTGGAGGAAATAGAAGTTCAAGCAAGAAAGAGGTCAACCAAACTAGCAATCACAACCAGAAAGAGAAGATAGAATGGAAAACATACTAGATCTAGAATAAAACTACTTACTTAAGGTAAAAATACATAAGCATGCCCAAAACGGGCTACATAGTCAAGAAGGAGCTCAACTAGCCATGGACAAGCATAGTTGGCACCGAACAAAGATGGAAGAGCATCATTTGTACAGAAATAAAGGGAAACAATAGAAGAAAGGAGAAGGAGAAGAGATTTAGCCTGTAGGGGATAGGCGGCCCTCGCTTCTTAGCCTCTGTATGGGTCGGATCTCATCTTTGGATTGTCCTCCTTGGTCTTCTGGACTCCCTGGCCTCCTTTCTCTTCAATTCCACCCCAAACACCAACTTGGTGAGTGTATGGATGTAGAAGATGGCTGGGAATGGTGGGAAGTGGGTGAATTGTGGTGACCGTCTCGCGAAAATAGGATTAACTAATGCGGAAGCAAATTATTTGCAGTGGATTACTGAAAATCACTGAAAATTAATACTTTTTGCAAAGAGATCCTCACATAGGAAATCTTTTCCAACAAGAACCATTGCATAACATTTACATTCTGGTTCAAACGTACATAATATGTACCATCTCTTTTCAGAGATTACATCATCAACTATCTTTAAAACATTATATACAGACAATATACAGATCTCGAGACATCAAGCCAAAACCTCAGATTGATTCATAAAACACTGACTAAAAACTCCGAGGACCTGAGAGTACAGAGATGACACATAGGACTTTCTAACTACATAACTTGACAGGCAATATCTCCACCTGAGATATTACTACTGTCCTTGCTGTCACTGCTGTTGTCTATTCCCTGTAATGAGATTCTGCTTCTTTGTTCGCGTCCACCTAAAAAGTTGGATCCCACGGGGGTGAGACAATTGTAAATTGCCCCAGTGGGAGATATAACTCTCCGCCAAAACATTGTTATAGCAGTTTATTAAAATAAACTAAGCAAAAGGATTTATATATATAATTAATAGTAGGTAAATCACTTGTATGAATAAAGTGAAGTAATCTCCTTTTTCAAGGATAACGTTGCATCTACTCATGGTAGACTCATAATTTATCCATATACTTGTAATGAATACAACAAATATGAACAACATCAATGAACTACAGATATATAACAAAAATGTAACATCAACCAATGAATTTTCGTATTCAATCCTTAAGCAAACATGCTATACGGCTGATTTCATTTTACAAACACACTTATGCCCTGAGGAGATGAGATATACCACTCATGCTCCAACCGACCACTGCGAAGTCAAAATCAGTACCATACAAGGTCAATGGAAGAGCTAGATTCCCATGACCTCCCACATCTCAGTCAGTGCGAGATCACATGCAGGATATCTTGTGTCTCTGCTAAATATAGCTTTCCAGAGTATACTGGCAACTTCTCTATTAGAGTTACAATGGCGTGCTGCACTCTCTTCGCGATAGTGAGATTTTGTGTTTATCTCCACCGATCCGACATTAACATTATTGGGAGATGTGTACGACATCTAACCCAATCATAGGGAGATTCGTGATACATCCATCCCGATACATATAATGAAGGATTGAGAGATTAAAAGTACATCTCATATCAAATCCTACATTAGGACGTAAGGATATTCACGTCCATAACCCCAACATACTCAAAAGTATGCTCTCTAGGAGTTCCCTTAGGAAAACCTGTTTCACCATCATTTAACTTCTGACAATGATGGATCTATGGTCAGGGCTCTACATGATATCATTATACTTGATTATTTAAGTACATTATGGCATTCTTTTAGCATCAGTCAAGTTCTCAAACATAACTTATTACAACAATGCTATAAAGAGACATGTACTACTTTCATCAGATATTTATCAGTCTTTCAAAGACCTTGGGAACTCAGTCCCTCATTTCAAAACTGGGAATTCTCATCCCTTCACATTCTCATCACCATAATCATATGGTTCTGGGTATTCAAACCCTTAACTCATCATTGAGCATTATTATACCTTTTTCAGGTAACTATCACCTTCAGGTCATCTGACCAAGGCATTCATGATACTTGTTATACAAGCATCACACCTGGCTCACAAGGCCATGAAATATCTTGTCACCTCTTTCTAGGCAACAACTTGCTCATATGACTCATAGAATCCTTACACATTGTTACTTTTACTAAGAAACAACAACATTAAGGCTCATAATGCCAATCAACATTTATTATATAAATGTCATAGCTCAAATCTAGCTATGTTCATTATCTCATCATACCTGCATGGTTGTTAGGCATGATAATAGTCATACAAGATATTCATCACATCATGTGATACAATAGTAACACCATTATTCCTTTTCCAGGAATTAGGGTTTACTATCAAACATGGCTTATCATTCCCTTTACCCAAGTCTGGGTTAGGGTTCCCCTTTTCTCATTAATTAGGGTTTCATGATTATATAATCTATCTAACCCTTAATTCATTAATCCATACCTCTGGGGAATTCAAAGATATCATATTTAATTATTCAAGAACATTACTTTCATCATATATCATTAATGATCATCAATTCAAGGTATGAGTTCATTTCTCATCCTCATCATGGTATGATTATATCATACACATCATTTGGGCTTAACCCCATTTTCAAGGTACATTAATTAACACTCATCAAGGTGCAACAACTCATTACATTTCATTGTAATAGTTGCATAACACACTTCATATGTTTCTTACCCAAATATATTGGATTTGGAGTGTATCCAGATATATAAACCCTGAAGTGTTGAATGTGATAACTATCATATCTTGATGTATCACTTTCTCATCATTTCAGACTATCTTGAGTTAACCAACTTATCTTGTATTAAGGTGTTTCCCTCTTAATACATTCCATCACTAAACTCTCACCTTTAGCATATAATGCATAGGCCACACATTAGAATTGTCTATCTATATTTAATGATATGGACTTGTCTAATGCTAAAGACATTGTTTACAATTATGATACATATAATCAACTACATGAAATGTTTCACCTTTATAAGGTCATTTCTTTTATCCCATCATTAGGATTTCCTTGCATCCTTATTTAAAATTAGAATTATGATCCATTGTCATATTTCCCAGGATTAGGGCTTTATGTATAATGACTTACATTAGAGTCTCATATTCCTTCACCCTTCTTAGGTCCTCTCATCACAACATAACATCAGAACATTATGTGATGTTATTTCTTAATCATGGTTTCTCATAGAATCACCCTCAACTAGGGTTTCACATGGATTCACTCTTAATTAGGATTTCCACTATAGTCACCCACAATTTGGGTCTACAATCCATCTCCATTAGGATTTCATTCAATTATTCATAATTAGAGATTCACTATTCATCCCAATTAGGGTTTTACATCTCATTTCCCTAAATTGGAGTTTCACACATCACTACCCTAGATTAGGGTTATATCCTCACCCTAGATTAGGGTTACATTTAGAATTGCCCTCAATTAGGGTTAGAATTCAATAACCCTGTCAATTAGGGTATATATTCATGATTAGGGTTTCATGATCTCTCTACTTAAGGATCATACCCTTAATCACCACATGAATTATATTCATGTTATGAATTCATGCTAACATCATCTCAACTTGATAAGGTCATATCATCCCTTCAATCAAGTACATACAACTATGAATGACATAGTGTACCAAGTCATTGATCCTATAGGTAATTAGGGTTCATCCCTTAATTGGCACTAATCACTTATGTACTATTAGGGTTTCAACCTTTGTACCTTCAATGATCATCATTACTAATCATCATTGGATCAATTAATCATTCATCATCTCTATTCTCAAGAGATTCAATCACCTTGGACCTCCATTACATAAGGTATCCAATTGAATTGATCAATTGAGTCCTCAATTACAACAAGTGTCTAAGTGGATTAACCAATTGAGTCCTCAATCAATTTTGACTACTTGATCCCCAAACGGTCTTGGTCCTTCAAGGTTCAAACGGTTTGAAACCGTTTGGTAAAGGTGGTGCTTGAGACCGTTTGCCCAAGCAAGTAGGTGAAGATCGTTTGCCCAAGTTTGACTTTTGAAACCGCATGGGCACAAACGGTTTGGGATCGTTTGGTCCCAAACGGTCTTGAGACCATTTGGACTCAAACAGTCTTGAGATCATTTGGTCCAAACCTCCTCAAAACCGCATGGACCAAAGATGGTCTCAACAACACCAATCGGTTTGGGGTTCTCAATATTGATTCCTTCAATCATTGAATTCATGGAACCAATCATCAATTGGAACTATCCTCATACTTCAATTGAGTTAAATAGGTCAACCTTCAGTTGATTTGACCGTCAATTAGCCCTCAATTAGGGTTTGAATCAATTGAATTAGGGTTTGGAATCGATGATCCTTCAACACTAATCAATGCAAGATTAGTTACTTTGAAACCATTGAACCATCATCCAAATTGAACATGACCTGACCCCAAACGGTCTTGAGGTCGTTTGGTTGACCACCAAACGGTCTTGGGACCGTTTTCCCATCACATCATCAAAATTCAAGTCAACCAATTAGGGTTTGGATCATTGGATTGATCACCAAATCAGCAATTGATTACACTTTAACTTAGTATCACTGGATCATCAATTGCTTAACCATACTCACCCCTAGACCTCCAAACAGTATTGGGTGACCTCCAAACGGTCTTGAGACCGTTTGGCTCATCCAACCCTTGGATTCTAGTGAAAAAATCATTAGGGTTTGAGCTATTGGGTTGATCATCAAATCATCACTTAATTGCAAAGTGATTTGGTACCTTCAGACCTTCAATTGGTCAACTATACTTAACCCCAGACCTCAAAACGGTATTGGGTGATCCCCAAACGGTCTTGAAACCGTTTGGGCTAATCAACCCAAAATCTCAAATCAACTCATTGGAATTTCAGCACTAATTTCAATTAGGGTTTTCCCAATTGATTATCCTTCATCTCATGATTCCTTGGGAATTAATCCATAAAATTTGGTGAGTCATTAAAAAACATAATTAGTAACAGGAATCTCAAACGTTCAACCCTTGGTCAACTCACTCAAACGGTTTTGAAACCGTTTTCCCAAAAAGTTAAATTAATCAAGCTGAAAAATCAGCACTTAATCCAATTAGGTTTGCCTAATTGATTAGCCTTCAAATCACGATTCCTTGGGAGTTAACCCATCAAATTTGGTGAGTCATTAACCAACATAATTATGAACAGGAATATCAAACGGTAAACCCTTGGTCAACTCACGCAAACGGTTTTGAAACCGTTTTCCCAAAAATTTAAATTAATCAAGCTGAAAAATCAGCACTTAATCCAATTAGGTTTGCCTAATTGATTAGCCTTCAACTCACGATTCCTTAGGAGTTAACCCATAAAATTTTGTGAGTCATTAAACAACATAATTAGGAACAGGAATATCAAACGTTCAACCCTTGGTAAACTCACTCAAATGGTTTTGAAACCGTTTGGTCCCAAACGGTTTCAAACCGTTTGCTCTCAAACGGTTTCAAACCGTTTGCTCTGAAACCGCATGAGCAATTAACTCAAAACCGTATGAACCATGATTTCTTTGGAAAAATTATCCAAGATGATGTAATGATAATCTACTTTCGTCCCTGAAGTTATAACAACTTCTGATTTCATGAAATAACCATTTTCAACCAGCAATTAAACAAGATAATGAAGGAATCATTGAAATTGCAAGATTAATGGTTGAATAACAATGAAAAAGGGTTCAAGTTATAAAACCCGCCTCCAATTGAGCTCCAAAGCTCCATGTCCAAGGAAAAAATGCTGGATGAAACTCCTTTCACCATTCCAAGGCTCGTCTTCAAGGTTTGAGTGAAAAGGAATGGTTAGAATTGGAGAGGAGATCGAAATAGGAAGAAATCCATAATTTATTTTCGATTTCCACCATCGAATCAAGGTGAAATGGATCAAGAACCTTACCAACAGTTTGAGGGTCGTCCTCCTGATCCTCCCAGGCTCCCTTGGTCGTTTCCCAAGAAAGGAGAAGAAGTGGGGTCGAAAAAGCCTTCCATTTGGCTTGTAAAGGGTCATTTTATAAGAAATTCAAGGAGAGAGAAAGTGCCTTATAAAAATTCATTTAATCCCAAAAATGTGGCCGCCTCTTCCCCCTTATATTCCTTAGGGACGAGGCTATCTTTTTTTACTTTTATCCCTCTCAATTATCCATGATTTAAAGAAAAGCAAATTAAGCACCTCAATTCATATTATATTAATATCCATATGTGAGTGGATATTTCTTTTTCTTATAAAATTGTGTGTGAGTTATCCACTCCCTTGGATATTTTTGTGGTCCTTGCAAGGCTCAAGGACGTCACATACACATATGAATCCAACCATTTTAATTTTGGTTGAAGGCCCTTTAATTAATACATTCATTTTTGCCCTAAATCGAATTAGGGTTTCAATTAGGATTAAATATTGATTATTTTAATATCAAGATTCTCTCTCCTCCAAATTAATTCAAATGAGGCGCCCCTCTCATTTTATTTGCTCTACATGATGACAAGAAGCATTAAGGACCTTATTGAAGTGGTAATTTGCATATTGAACCCTAGGTTTTGGGTAAATTGCACTTTACACCAAAACTAGGTTTTAATGCACAAACATTGCTTTATCAACTCTTTCTTGGTATTCAGGCTTCCATAAGTCACACCTCAGCATCATCTTCACTCTCATGATGCTTCAAAACATGAGGAACATTTTATCATGCACAATTTGCACTTAAACCCCTCAACTTGGGTATTTTGCACATTAGTCCAAAACAAACAAAACATTGATTTCAACAATGTTAAAAAAGGACTAGAATTGCAACATAAGTTCCTCTTGAGGCATAATTACTTTTCATAAGATGAGATTAAGCATTTAATCACATTTATTAACCACAACACCTAGGGTTAAAGTATAACCCAGGTTAGGGTTGTTACATGAATGGTGATGGAAAATGTCAGTGGATGGAGGCAAACTGAAGAGACTGGTGTAGTATGAGAACTTCATCCTTTTTAGACCTTCAAACTCTCCCACGGGACTCTGGGAACAAAAATGGGTCAGAACTGCGGAACAAAACGTCTAATGTTCGAAAACCCTTTCCAGGTAGTGAGGGGTGGGTATTTATAGGTGAAGGCAGAGTGTATATGATAAGTGGTCACGACACCTGTCCCAGTCACTACACTTGTCTCGGCACGGTCGTGCCGGGGTCGCGATCGAGACATGTAGTAGTTGAGACGGGTGTCACGGTTGTAATGGGTGTCACAGTCGAGACAGGTGTAACGAGCGAGACATGTGCAGCTGACCCTTGTCCTTGGTGTGGCTGTGTCAGGCTCGACATGACCATTCCGAGCATAGTAGTCATGATAGGTGTCACGGGAGAGACAAGTGCAGCTGTCGAGACAGGTGTCGCGGTCGAGGCAGGTGTTGCGGTCACGGTAGGTGTCGCGCTTGAGGTAGGTGTAGTGGGTGAGACACATGCAGTTGGCCCTTGTCCTTAGCACGGCCCTGCCAGGCTCGACGCGACTGTGTCAGGCATCTTGGTCGCATTAGGTGTCGCAGTCGTGACAGATGGAAGCTTAGCTGTTGCAAAAACCATGTGTTGGGGACAATTGTTGGAGAATAGATGTCTTTTCAAGTTTGGTTCCTGCAAGTCCTAAAATTGGCTAGTAGAGCAACTATATCTATGAAAAGATATAAATTACTAAAAGATAAGAATCTAGGGTTATTTGGTGCATATTAAGGCTATAATGACAAAAACCATAAATAAATGCTTAACATAAATTCCTGAATTTGGGTGTTATCAAATCTCCTAAAGTATACTTATAAAATAGATTGTTGAATACAATTTCCAAAGATATAAAACGTATGAGATCTGATCCATGTCACTCCATCATGACATGTTCAATCACTCTTAGCCCTATAGAGGCCTAAGCATCATGCTAGGGTACATCACAACCCAAAAAGTCATTTAGTCAAAACATTAATAACTTCATGGAGGAACATCATAATCATCCAAATTTTTGCAGAGAGTTTTACAAGTCATAGAAAAGACTTCATTGCAAAATTTAGCATAATTTTCCATCAGATAAGAACTAAGCACTTATGTGACCTAAAACTTAGCATGTATGAGCTACTTTCGACAATATGATTTTGCCCAAAATCATTTCAACACCAAAATAGTAACTAAAAGCATTATAACCATCATCGATTAACCACTATATAGCAAGGTTTAAAGTATGGGTCGGATTTATGCACAATGGGTACCAAAACAACACATATATAACATTTTTAGAAGTCATAACACGAATATTTTTGGATTTCATACCTTACATGTTCAAGAAAAGCTCATTTATAGAAGGAGAAACGTTCATAGAGACTAATTAAAGCTTAAGAACTTGTATAATCATCATTCTCATCTCAAACATTGCACAAAAAGGTCATCTTACTTCATATTATGAGTTTCTTGAACAAGATTTACATAAAAATAAGTTATAAGTAGGTAAGAAACGTATTAGAGGTTAAATCACTTGCCTCAAGGTGAAGAAGAATGTTCCAACAATAAGAAAACTCAAATAAAGGAAGGAAAGATCTGAGTTTTGCACTCTAAAAGATCCAAGATAGCTCCTATCTTCAAGAACAATGTAGATCTAAGGCAAAAGAAAGAAGAAAGAGGGTTCTTCATCCATGTGCACGAGTCTTCAGCAAAGAGTACCATGGATCTCGACCATGGTGAAGGGTATAAGAAGGAGAATAGTAAAAAACAAGGTTAGGGAAGAAGATCTTTCATGTATGGAGCAAGAAACTAGGTATGAAAGCTTCAATCCTTCCTAGAAGAGCTAGATCCAAGTCCTACCCTAGCATGCAACCACGATCTAGTAAGGCTTTGTCCTCAAGAAGCTTCTTCTTCACCAACTAACAGTTTTGGGTGAGATGTAGTAGAAAGAACGTTTCTGGAGTGAAAAAGTTCATTTTAGGGAAGAGGGGAGGGGTATATATAGTCAGGATGAGAGAGAAAGGAGGTCAAAGGTCAAAAACTATTTTACCATTAGTCAAAGGTTGAGTCTTCCATCTACATGTACATCCAAAACAACCATGGGTCTGTATCTCTCAAGGAAAACCATTTAGTGTTTGAGTCTGAACAACCATCTAGTGTTTGAGTCAGAATAACCATCTGTGTTTAAGTCAAAACAACCATCAGATTGTGACTCCTCCAAGGACAAACCATCTAGTACTTGAGTCAAAACAACCATCAAATTGTGACTCCTCCAAGGGAAAACAATCTAGTGTTTGAGTCAGAACAACCATCGAATTGTGACTCCTCCAAGGGAAAACCATCTAGTGTTTACCATCAGATTGTGACTCCTCTAAGGGAAAACCATCAGATTATAGCTCCTACAAGGGAAAACCATCAGATTTTATAACTCCTCCAAGGGAAAACCATATGAATATAACTCCTCCAAGGGAAAACCATAGGATTATAACTCCTCCAAGTATAAGAAGGTGCAATTACCTTCACTTATACACCAAAAGAACATCAAGGGCTGACACCTTCACACATCAATGTTCCAAAGCACTCAATAAGTCAAAATTTATCAAATTATGAAGAAAACCATGAAGCAAAGTATATATGTGCAAAAATTTTAGTTGAATCCCTAGAAGAGAAAAAATTGCATAAAGATCCATGTTAGTACATAAATTTGCAAAACTTAAGCAAATGAAGTTGCATTTGGACTGATTTGAAACATCACTTAATCAACCAATATTGTAAAATAATCTAAGGTTTGATTAGGAAAGTAAGCAGCCAATTAAATCAAGCAAGTATGTTTAACCATTAAGCCAGGTCATGGGTCTTACACATAAGATATTACTCTTCCAACTCAGGTCAGGGGTCTTACACATAAGATATTACTCTTCCAACTTGAATAAGTATCTAACCAATCTCATTCCTAGAGGCATTATAAAGAGCAACATATCCTTTCCTACACTGGGACATGGTAAGATTTGGGATTGTCATCAATTTTAAAGCTGGATTTTCTCACATCAATTAAATCATGAGAATTGTTGAACCTTTAGAGGCAATCTTGTCAACGGTATAACTTTTATGATTAAAATTGTATGCATATTTTGTAAGAACCTACAACTTGAAAACCACAATCTTTATTGAGTGTCCTAGGCTACTCCCACTTGAGTACCAACTCTATCTTCTTAGAATCTGCACAAATCCCATTATCAGATATCACATGGTTTATAAATACCACTTTTGCAACCTACATGCCATGTTTACCAAATTTGGTGTATTAGCAATGTTTCCCCAATAGTTGTATAGTCTGCCATAGACTTTATCATGTTTAATCACATAATAAGAATGAATCAACATCATTATATACCATTACAAACTTATTAGAATTACCCATTAGATCCAAAACATCATGGACAAAAAAGTAAGACGAAATTGTGTAAAGAACAAATTATAATGGCTTCAAAAAATAATTTGATAACAATCTTGGATATGTAATAAACCTCAATTATGTGATTATGGTATCCTGACCTCATATATATTTTAGAGGAGGTTGAAAGTTCTCTTAGTTGATCAAATAAAATCATGCGTCATTGGATATAGATACTTATTCATTATAGTCCCTATATCCAGTCATATATAATCCATGCAAAGTTGAAATTTCTCCCATCCTATTTCTTTGTAAAGAGAACTCTTGTGCCAAAATATGAAGTATTGGTTTGGATGAAACCTTTTTATTTAGACAGTACTAAAAGTTCCTTTTCATCTCTCTAATTCTAGTTGGATCCATGCAATCATGTGATTTTTATATCACTTGACTATCCAATGTTAGATTGGTTTCAAAATTAACTTTTATCATAAAGAATTCTTAGAAAATACATGGAATATTTCTTGCACCAAAAGGAAGATGTGTCAGCTGAGGGCTCTATGTCCTACTTTCAAATAAACATTATAGATAAGAAATGCAACCATAGTTAACCATCCTACAAAATATATAAACATATAGAGACCAAATATGTAGATAGAATATTCATATATCCTAAATATCTAAAATAACTTTCATGTCTAAACTTTAGCTCCTTGAACCAACAATCGTTGCACCTTGTATCTTACTGGGAAATCGATTCATATTAATTGTATAAAACTATGCAGCTCAAGTGATAAGAAATTTACTATGATATTTTTGTCAAACTTCTAAATACAGTATGGAAAAATCTCGTATGATATAATATAATGGACCATGTGAGTCTTAGGTGAGAGATCATATGACATGTCTCTCACTACAAAGTAACTTATAAAATGACCTCATTAGTGATGGATAATTGTGTCCAACCAAATAAATTAAAATGTAAAGTGAAACTATAGAAGAATTTCAAAGGGAGAATTTTCATCTTACATGCAACCACTCTTAAACAAAATACCTCCTCATGTGATATCAATGCATAAAATCATACAATAACATGTGGATGTCATATGCATTGAGTTAACTATTCAATGATTATGAATATACATTTGAAGTTTGACATCCATGAAAAAATATTCTAGTTGTTTGTCAGTTTTCTCTGTAATAAACTATGCCTTTATTGTGGTCTCACCTGTTTGAGATATTTGCACCATCCACACAAAAGTCTTCCTCTCAAACCTAGTCCTTGGCATGGACTTGAATGTATTCTTCCAGAAGTAGGGCATCCCATAGCTACATGTTTCATGCCATCTGTGTCATGAACAATAATCCACTAGGAGATGATCTAGTTTGCTTAGAACCTTAGTTTCAACCTCTATATTGACCTAAAATAACGGTACTCATGACCACTGCCTCTACATGTGTAGTGTTGTTTCTGATGTTGCCATGTAATCCTCTAGATCTTGAACTATCTACTACTATCATGCATACATGTCTCAACTCCAGATCTCCTACTGTGATGAGTGGAACCTAGTGGGACATCTCCCACTACTCAATAAAATAAGAGTAAACATACACATGTCAAACACCACAAGAATCTATTACAAGGTATGAATATACCATTAGTCAATATTTCAAGTATGTTCTACTAAATAAGTAAAGTAGTGAAATAAAATAATCTAACTATTATTATTTCTCAAACCAAAATGATACACTACCCACACGGGTAGTTACATAAAGGAAACTATCAAACTAAACATGTTTGGATGTAGAGGGCAACCCAACCATCTCAATTCTATCTAAAAGTCTAGGTCATGTACAATTAGTTTGCTTGCTTCATGAATCTAAGCGGTTGGGAACAAGACCCCATAAAGGGAATCAATAAAGGGAATTATCAACAAAAGATAGTATGTTCATATAAATTAGTTAATTGGGTAATAGTTAGAGGAAAATGCAATAAATACATCAGTAATGATCCCATCAAAGGAGAGAGAAACATGACAACCACATAAGTGATCCAAGAGAATATAACTATATAACATACTAAAACATGACTAACCCTAGAAAACCTAACTCCACAAATTGAAGCCCATTGGTCTTGGTACATGAGGAACCCCCAAGCAAGATGTAGGATGTACCAAGACGTGAGAATAACATGATTTTAGACGACCTTAACATCCACGTGTGACTTAAAGAACACATCAAGATTCTTGTTGTGAGGGATATAGGTTAAATAATTCATACACCCTTGAGTTTAATAGGATAATAGTACGATCTAAGTTTGGTGGTGCATAGATGACAACTATTAATTAATTAAAAATAATGGCTCATTTTTCATAGTAAACACTAACTCACATTACATAATAACGAATACGCTCAAGTTGATAAATGAACTAATAAAGTGTAAAATATCATGTGGGGACTTGTATAATGATATATAACATGATATACGACCATAAGTCTCAATACTTATACATAGAAACATTAATGTGACAAAGTCCTCACACATATGTCCTACTTAATTAACAAGGCAAATAATGCCTAAAACCAGGCAAGTCATACCCAAATCATTAACTGTGATGAGCATCATATTAATATTCAAAAGATAACAATGCATATTAAGACAAAACTAGTTTTTTTTCTCAATTATATTAATTCATACTTAAAATGACTTAGAAAAGAAAATTTGAGTGAAATAATTGACATAATTGGAAATGTGTATCAAAGAAAGCATTTCACAATAAGATAATTTCAAATCAGACCTAATCCTAACAATAGGAGAAATATATTAATTTAAATAATGAATGCGGTAGTAATACCATTAAACCCGAACGTATTGAATGACACAACAATGTCCTAAAAATAGGAAAGTAATTTCAAATTTATAATTTGTGGATTTGAGGGTTATACATTGTCTGAATTTTAATGATAATTTCACCATTCATTTATGTGTATCTAACATTTTCTTTAGGACAATTTCTGATCATTAGGTATACTCAATGCATTGAAAATCACAAACCCTAGCTTGTGAAATTACAAGTCAAAATAGCACAAATCGAGATTTGAAGAATACATAGAATTACACTTAGATTTTTAATGTAAATCATTTGTAATGATAATATGACTTGTAACTAAGATCAAATGATAATAAGAATATTTGTGCTCAATGAGTAGTGCATTTTTACACTAAATGATCAAATGCATCACATCATTTTTCATCATCTAATATCGCCCCTATACACATCTTGACTGACGAGCAGATTGATTGATCATACATGATCATAGGCTGAGATTCTAACTGTCATAGTATCTAGGCTGATGACACTTGAAGACTTGCCTTTTAGTTTCATCATCTGACATACCCTCCTTACATCTCAATCGATGACACTATAGCTAGAAAGTGTAAAGTAATTATTAGAGGGTGATAATTTATCTATATCTGTTGCAAAAGGAATTATCCTCTCTAAAATGTCTAGAATTTCATATTTAATAGTCTACTGGCTAGTGGGCACCCTCCACTATAAATATAGACCTTTGGGCATCATTCCAAGTTTGCCTTTCATGTCTATATGATATGGTTGAGTGAAAAGCCTCTAGATCCTCCTAATCATTCTCAAGCTTAATTACATTCCATTTTTCATTGATTTCTATAAGAAAGATACCTCGTTGTAATCTTGTCAATCTCTCAAATTCTCCTTACCCCATTATCATTCTCTCAAAGGTGTTGAATTGAAGATTTCTTCCTTGAATAAAGAAGTGTGGATTTAAGAAAAAATATCTTCTTTAAGAGTAAGTAAGACCTTTGTGAAGGCTGAAGTCTCTTAGTAGGTAGATAGGTAAATACTTGGTTATAATAGGTGGATCCTTTGTCCTAAAAGGGATTCTATTTTATCCCCTGATCTAGAAAAGGTTGGTCATATGTTATAACTCTTATAACTGAATATAAGGTGTTACCCATAGTTATAAATCCTATAGACCTCTGTAGGTAGTGATGCACATATCTAAGCTTCAAGGTTGGAACTATGATAATTACTTTTATTCATTGTGCTTGCTCAATATCTCTCATATTTGATTTGAATTTTAGATAAACTTAAATTTCAATCTAACATGAAGGTCTAACAAGTTTTTTGCAAGTGTTTTTAGCTCTATTCACCCCTATAAATCCCACTAATCCAAAAGTGGTATCAAAGGTCTTCTCCAACACACCACTCCCTCGAGTAAGAGAATATGGGTGAAAATCTAGTTGGTTCTCTCAACATACATGGTGGCTTATCCAGACGTCCTCCTATCTTTGATGCTACAAATTTCCTCTATTGGAAAAGAAGCATGCAATTCTACATTCAAGGTATGAGTTTTGACATATAGAAGGTGGTTGGTCCCCCATACACACCACTAGAAGGAGAGATGAGCAATTGGGATGATGAAAGCATGAAGAAGGCACAACTCAATGCTAGAGCAATTAGCATCTTCTACTTCACACTCAATCCAACCGAGTTCAACCTGATCTCTTATTGGGGCAAAGCTCATGAGATTTGGGAGAAACAAAGTGTTAACTATGAAGGGACAAAGTGAGTCAAAGAGAGAATTGTTTAATGCTCATCCAACTTTGTGAAGTCTCCAAGATGGAAAAGAAAGAAAGTGTGGTTGAAATGTCTGATAGACTCAACACTCATGTGAATGGGATTGATTATTTGGGTCATTTCATTGATCAAGGAAAGGTAAATTCAAAGGTACTCTATTCTATTTCCTACCAGTGGGACAAGAAGGTTATGTCTATAGAAGAAAACCAAACCCTCTCTTTTGTCCCTATTGAAGAACTCATAGGAAATCTTCAAGCCTATGAGGTGAGATTTGACTCACAAGACAAAGAATAAAGAGAAGAAGAGAACAACTTCAATAAGAAGGAGGAGGCTTCTGTTGACCTAGAGGTTATACATTGTCCATATTTTGATAATGACTCAACCATTCTGTTCATATGTATCTAATATGTGTATTCAAGATTGATCTCAGGTGTTAGGTACATGAAAAGAATCAATTTACACAAGCCCTATCTTGTCAAAGTGCAAGTCAAAAGCAATGCAAGTGTGCTAATTAGGAAATCCATGTAAATGACCTTAGAAGAATTTTGTAATCACTTGTATTTATGATATGACTTGTAACTAAGATGAGAAAATTATGTGGGACACTTAGTACCAAGTTTTAATCACTTTTTAATGACTTTAGAAAATTGATCACATACTGTTGATTGGTCGAGTTACAGTCTCGACCGATCCCTTGGATCAATTTTTGGAGAGTGCATCGGTCGAGTTGTGCATTCACAGAACTCGACTGATCAAGTTACTGACCAAATGTGATTTTAACTGATCGGTCGAGTTTCCCAGGATAAACTCGACTGATAGTTTGAAAATTAGGTTTGTCTTTTAGCCGATCGGTCGAGTTACCTTTATTGAATCTCGACCGAATGTACAGTACAAAATTTGTAGAAAAAGTGATTCTAACCATTGGTGACTTGTTTGGACGAAAATAGATCCATTGTCTTGTGTAAAAACATCTATAATTTGACCCTAAGTGTTCCGCAACTCAAGGAAGCACCCCCTGCTATAAATAGGACCACTTAGAGTTCATTCCAAGGTTGCTCATTCACTACATACAAGGTCCTTACTATAGTTGAGTGTTCTACACCCCTTGAGCCCCTTTCTCTCTCTAGTTTACACCTCATTTCATGATTTGTGAGTGAGTTGGGATTATTGTAAGAGAGCTCCACCTTTGTGCATGTAAAGCTTTCAATCTTCCACTACTTCCCTAGCCCTTGAAAAGCTTAAGGAAGCAAGCTCCATCGAGTGAATAAGGAGCTATTGTTGGTCCTCTTCAAGGTTGATGAAGAGGTGGTGATCTTCTCCATGTGAATGAGAAGGCAAATGTGGAAGATCCAAGAGGAGAAGAAAATTTTTTCAAGGCTAAAGACTTGAGCTTGAATGGGTAAGACCTAGGTGAAGGTTGAAGATTCAAGCTAAGTGGGTAAGTTCCTTGTGAAGGTTGATATCTCCTTGTGTTTGGATGGGTAAGTCCTTTGGTGGTCCATTGTTGTAATATCTGTGGTGATTAATAGAGAAAAGCAATTGCAAAGTCCTAGAGGTTGACCTCTCTAGGTAGTGGACTGACTCACTTCTAGTTTGAAGTGTGGAACCACTCTACATCCCTTTGTCAAGTGATGGATATCAATCTCTCTCATTCTTGTTGTGCTTGTTAGTTAGGATTTCAAATTTCCATTTAGCTATTGCTCCTAATTGATATATTTTGAAGGTCTAATATGTTTGGTGAGAAATTTTGTAGCTCTATTCACCCCCCTCTAGAGCCCTTAGATCCAACATATTCCTTCAAAGCTCAAGTTGAAGCACTTGGGCAAGCATAGGCCATGAGCTGAGATTCTCCTTCATAAAGTGAAGATGGGTCCCCAAGTGACCCTAAAGACCACTACTCCAAGGGAAAACATTTCAAAGATAAATCATCCTCTTCTACTCCTAGGTGCTATGAGTGTGGACAAAAGGGGCACTATAAGAAAAAAATGCCCAAAAGCCAAAAGCATCACCACAAGAGCAGCCATAGGAAGAAGGAGGATTACCACATGGAAGGTAGATACAAGAAGGAGGCCAAGAAATATAGAAAGGGAAAAAAGGCAGACCATGCCTCTCTGAAGGAGTCTTCCTCTAGAGATTCAGGCTCCAATGAAGATGAATGCCACATGGCACTCATGGAAAGAACAAATTAGGAAATGGTAGGGATAAGTGAGGTAAATATCAATGAATTTTCTAAAGATGCTCTTGTTGAAATTATCCATGCTTCCTGTTCTTCTTACTCTAAATTCAAGTCTACAAAGAAAATATTAGGTAAACGTTTTTATGACTGGTATGTTAGAATAGAGGTTCTTGAACAAAATGAATTTACTTTGAAGGGTAGCACAAATTCTTTGCAAGAGCAATTTCTAGATCTCGAGCTTTGATACAATGGTCTAGAAATTGAACACAATGTTTATCTTAAGCAAGTTAATGTTCTTAACTTATCTTTATGAGCATGTTTTTATTAGAACTGAAAATGCTAGATTGCTTGTCAAAGTTAATGATTTTGAATCTAGACCTATCTTTATTACTAAGGAAGTTTCTAGTCTTACTCTTGATATGTTTGGTTTTGATGGAGAGTTTTCTAGCTCAAAGGCTAATATGGGTTGTGTTCATTGGAAGATTGATGATCATTATTATACTTTTTGTCCTTACAATAACAAGGGGACCAACCCATATATAAAATGGTTCCCCAACTTAACCCCTGATCCCAAAGTTTGAATTGGGAACTGACCTTTCCTTTACTTATAGGCAAGTGAAAATGGATTGTTGATAGTTGATGCTCAAAGAACATGACCAGAGAAAAGAATCACTTCAACACTTGTACAAGGAAGAAAGGTGAATCGATTACATTTGGTGACAACAAGGAGGGTAAGGTGGTAGGTTAGGGTGATGTAGGTGATTCATTATGCATAAAGAATGCACTCCTTGCATATGGCCCACATCACAACATAATTAGTGCTAGTTGACTTTGTATAATGCTTATCTTGTTCTTTTTAAATATCTTGAATTTCTTGCTTCTAGATTCCCTAACTTACATTGTCATATATAAGGTAACTATTATTTGTAATCTGTAACATACCGAAATCTGGGCATTTTGCCTTTTGGTCCTCTTTTCCATCTTTTCCTTTCATTTCTATCCTCTTTGGCCTTTCTATTTAATTTGTGGACAATATGATGGTTTAATAAATATTTGTTCACCTTTTCTCTCAATATTTGGATTTATGCACAAATACCTCAGTAAGACTTTAGATAATGGGCCTAAAGTGCAAATTGTACACTAAACAATAAAAAAATAAAATATTTCATCCTAGAACTTTCTAGCACTTCCTAGAATAAGAGAAATGAGAGAAAATCTGAATTTGAAATAAAGGAGAAGATAAATGCAATAATTAAAGATAATATGGGAATTAATGGGTAAAGAAGATAATGAGAAAGATATTGCACCAAATATTATAATTGGAAACCCATCAGGATAATTTGACACTCAAATTCGTTTTCTTGACCAAAAAGTAACTTAAGGGCCAAGTAACATTTAAAGTGGAACATAAATGTAAATAATAATATCATTATCAAAAGAAAATAGGAAATAGGCCAATAAAGTGAAATAAAATACTTAATGTTCTCAAATCAGGAAAATAACTCCAAATTCGTAATATAAACATAAAAATAAGCCTTTGGGTAAATTTTCATTTAATTTGGTCGATGTTTAATATTTTATTTTATTCAGGAGAGAGAAAATGATTTAAAGACCAAAAATATTAAATTTATGTTGATAAAAATTAATTAATCTCAAAACCGTGTTCCTAACGTTTATTATTGCTTGTAGACCAAGTTTTATATTTTTAGAAAGTTTCTAGATGCCTCTAATAAATTAAAAGGTTAAATATGTGATAAAATTTAAATGAATTAAATAAAATAATAAAAGTCTTGAAAAAAATATAATAATGACAAATTCGTGTTCTACATGTTAAAATAGACTTTGGTATGAATTTTGAATGAATTTGGAAAATATTTGATGAGACGATAAATTAAGGAGAGAGAAAGTGTGCAAAACTTATAACTCTTTATTTAAAATAACAAACGACTTAAAAAAATTGAAATAATACTAAATTCGTGTCTAACATACTTAATATGAGTTATAGGTGAATTTTTGTAATTTTTGGATAATCATAGATTCATAAATAAATGAGGAAAGAGAAAATGTATTTTGAATTATTTAATACATTAACTTTTCTCAAAAGGCAAATCCAATTTCATATTTGGATTCTACACGTCAAAATAAGTCAGAATATAAAATTTGGTAATTTTTGGACATCGTTTGGGCCTCCAAATGAGGAGAGAGAAAAACATTAAATCACTTTAGTCGAATTTGAATGGGAATCAAATTTGCAACTGTGATTTCGCACTAATCTCAGCCGTAGGATCTTGATCTAAGGGTCTACATGTTGTCTTTTTCCTCAGTCCATTTTGGCAATATGTTCCTTGTTTTCCAAATTTTCAAATCCATTTATCTCGAGTTTTACTCAATGAAATTTAATGATTTTTGATCCTACGAATTCCTTGCGCAATTCCGCACCGTTTTATACCAATGTTTTTGTGTTTTGACGAAGATTCGAGAAACCCCCAAAGCTTGCTCTCCAAGTTTCGGCGGTCCCCATCGAATACCCTAACCCACACATCTTTGTATATAAGTAACGCTATCTTGGGCTTCCCCCTATCGTTTACAACTCATACCAACTTCTAATTGCTCGATTTGCTGCTGTTTCGACCGCCGCCGAGCCGCCGAAGTCACCAAGCTTGCGGCGCCTTCCTCCTCCTCCACTCTGATCTATTGGTCGAATCGAAGGTAGGAATGGGTTCCTTGTTTCTTAGGCTTTCATTCGCAACTTTCGGTTTCGATTTTGGTCAAGGAACGAAGATTTGCCCAAAAACGCAGCAAGCAGCTCGCCGGCTGCCCTGTGCGCGTGAGGTAGAAGAAGATCTTTTGCTTTTTTTTTCCAATTTTAAGCGCTTACGTGACATCGTCTCATTGGTCAGATTTAGAAAAAATGATAACTTCTTACTCGGTTGTCCAAATTTAAAAATGAAATATGTTTTGAAATCGGGAGAACGAGATCTATCTAATAAAAATATTTTCCGTGGTTTTATTCTGAGTTTTTCGAATATGTATTTTTCGAGTTGTTTTAATTAACTAATAAATATGGAAAATAACCCTAAAAGTCCATATCTTCAAAATATACAATATTATATGTTATTTTGATCAGAAAACCCTAACTAAGACAATGATGATGTTTTCGAGATCTAAATCGATCGTTTGTGGAAAAAGTTGATGGTTTTGAGGTTTTAATCCTTTAATGAATATACATATATCTAATACATAAATATGATGATCATATTAGGGAAAGTGGATCTGATCTCGTGTAAAAGTTATGAAAAGTGACTCTAGGAATCTAAAGAATAAGGTATGTGTTTTGTATGTGCATTTAACCTTTCAGTTGGGAAATCATTAATCCATTACCCATATTTCTTTATGAGGTTAACTTGATCTAAACCCTTGAATCTTAAAACCTAAATTGCTTATTGCCTCAAAAGTAGATGTAGTATTCTCTTGTTTGGGTATTCATACCCCACTGCCATGTTATATATTCTTTTGCTCATCCTTGCCATAACTCTTTTGTTAGCATGTAATTAAATGATCTATTTAATGTTTAAGTAGTGGTACTTATGTACAACCACCCATAGAGGGCATGTATAAAATCGCCCTAGGGGAATGTTTATAATTCTCCCCATTAAAAATTGTAGGTGATTGGAAATGTTTTTATTCTTCCCTCACCTAAGGTTAGAGGTCCGGTAGGTGCCTCAACCCTACTTAGTTAGGTAGACATATTAATTGACATGCTAAAACCTTTATTTATTTTGTTAGTGGCAAGTTTCCTTATAAAAACCTCATACTCTTTGATATCTCTTTTTACACCAAATATCTAGCCTAATTTACTTGTTACAACTTTCCTTGACATTGTTAGAATAATCTTGTAACACATACTTTCTTTGTTTTTACCTCTTGCTGGGTGTCTTCCCAACCACCCAGGTGTGAAGCAAGGTGGTTGAATATGACTTGAAGATCTTGGCTTTGGCTTGGACTTAGATGATGGATATGTTGCTTGGAGACAAAAGTGGAGTAGTTAGATTTCCCTCTACTTAGATCCTCTTTTTGTATAGAGCATGTACACCCATATTGGGAGAATTTTTATGTACACTTTATTTGAAATTGAATATAGTCAAAATGTTATCTTCCGCTGCTATTTCAATTGGATTTTGTTTACCATTGTATTTTAGTAGAGGGTGGTTTATCCCACTCTTTACATAATCCATTTTTCTTCTCTCTCTTAAGCCTATTGTTGGTAAGTGACTTGTATATGATAAGAATGATATATATTTGTGGCAACATAGGCTTGGTCATATAAATATGCATAAGTGAAAAAGTTGAGCAAAAAGAAATTAGTGAAAGAGCTTCCCAAATTGGATTTTGAGAAGGATGAGGAGTACTAACCTTATACACAAGGGAAGAAACCAAGTCTACCTTCAAGTCCAAAGAAATCCTTAGCACTAAAAGAGCTCTTGAACTTCTTCATATTGATATATGTGGACCTATGAGGACTTAAATGCTTTGTGGTAGCAAGTATTGTTTGGTGATTGTAGATGATGTTTCTTGTTTTACTTAGACTTTCTTTTTGGTTGCAAAGAGTGATACACTTGATTTTTTTCGAGTTTCTTGCAAAAAGATAGAAAATGAAGCATCTTGCCAAAATGTCTATATTTGTATTCTATAGTGACCATGGGGGAGAGTCTAAAAATGATTTCTTTGAGAAGTTTCGTGAAGAATTTGGTTATATGCACACATTTTGTGACCCCTATAAACCTCAATAAAATGGGGTTGCAGAGAGGAAGAATATGTCCTTGTAAGAGATGGATAGGACAATTCTCTTGGAGTATGACACTCCTAAGAAGTTTTGGCTGAAGCCATTAGCATAGCTTGATTTGTGCATAATTGTAATTTCACACATACTTTCGTTAAGACAACCATCCTATGAGTTATGACATGGAGGAAAGACTTCTATCGGCTTCCTTCATGTTTATGGTTGTCCACGATTTGTTTTGAACACCAAAGCTCTCTCAACAAGTTTGATGTGAAATATTATGAGGCTTTCTTGCTTGTCTATAGCACTACTAGAGCTTATAAATACTTTAACATTGATCAATCTAAAGTAGAAGAATATATCAATTTTAAAATTTTGAGACTAACCCCGCTACTTCAAAGAATGTTGTTTTTTATTATGTCCTAGATGAAGTGATTCCTAGATTCAAAGAGCTAGATATCATCAACAAAGGTAAAGAGGTGGTTGAGGAGGAATGCTTGCAAGAAGAAGAAAAAATGGATTCCACTCCTTGCTTTGAAATAGATAATCCAAAATATCTCATCATTGGAAATCCTTTTGAAAGGGTGAAGACATAGGCTTCTTTCAACAAAGAACAAGAAAAATGTTTCTTCATCTTACAACTTGAGACAATGAATGTCAACAAATCTCTTGAGGATTAGGAGTGGATCCTAGCCATGCAAAAAGAGTTTGAGAAATTTAAAAATAACAAGGCGTGGAATCTAGTTCCAAGACCCAAGGATAGAAAGATAATTGGCACCAAATGGGTCTACCAGAACAAGCTAGATGAAAAGTGCAAAGTGGTAAGTAACATGGCCATGTTAGTAGAAAAATGTTATAATCAAGAGGAAGGTAGTGATTCTAATGAAACTATATTCATGTTTCTATACTATAATCTATTAGAATTCTATTTGCCTTTGCTAGTCATAAAATTTCTTGCTTTATCAAATGGATGCTAAAAGTTCTTTACTAAATGGAGAGTTAAAGGAGTAAGTCTTTGTGGCTCAACCTCCTGGCCAAACAAGCCCCTAGATCTTGGTATGAAAAACTAAATTACTTTTTAATTGATAATGGAAATGTCATGGGAAAAGTTGACTCAATCTCTCCTTGAACACACTTCTAACCGTTTTCAAATTACTCAAATTTATGTTGGTGATGTTATACTGATATTGATCTTTGCAAGGAGTTTAGTTCCCTCATGCTGAGATAATTTGTGAAGACCATGATGGGGAAGCTTACATTTTTCCATGGGTTTCAAATTGAGAAAACATGGGATGGGAAATTCATCAACCAAAGTAAGTACACAAGTGAACTCTTGAAGTGATTTGGTATGGATTATACAAATCCATTTAATACTCCCATGTCTAACACTGCCAAGCTTTACAAAAATGAAAAAGGTGAAAAGGTAGATGAGAAGCTCGATAGAGGTATGATTGGTAGCTTACTTTATCTGACTACCTTTAGTACAATTATCATGTTTAGTGTTGTCATGTGTGATAGATTTCAATCAAGCCCTATAAAATTTCATTTGGTAGCTATTAATATGATTTTGAGGACCTAACCAGGACCCCAACTCTTGTACTATGGTATTGCAAGTCAAGGGACTTTACTCTAACCCCCTATGTTGATGTAGATTATGCCAGGTGTTTAGTTGATAGAAAGTGAATAAGTGACACCTACTTCCTCCTAGGACCTTTGTTTGATTTATTGGTTGCATAATGAAACAAAACACAATGACCGATGGTGAATACATAGTCGTCGATAGTTGTTGTGCCATGTACTATGGATGAATCAAATAGTCCAAGACTTTAATGCTTTCTATGATGCTTCTCCTATCTATTGTGACAACACAGGTGCAGTTAAATTGTCTTACAATCCTATATCTCATAGTGGAGTTAAACATGTGGAGTTTTTTCCATAATTTCCTCACTGACCACATTGCTAAAAGGGACATTTCTATTACTCATGTGGATAGTGAAAATCAACTTGAGGATATTTTCACTAAACCTCCAGCTAGGGAGAAATTAATTTTTTTTATGTAAGTTTATTATCGCTGATATTGATAAGTCTAGTATGTCACCTAGTTAGAGGGATCCTATTATGCCTATATCACATTTGTATCATGTTCTTCAACTACTTGTGCAAATTAGAAATTGCCATGAATACAATGCTTATTACATACATTTTTGAGAAAATCGGCTAAGTTCTTGTTTTTTAACATTTCATTCCTTAGTATGGTCTATGATAATTCAAATATGTCCATATATCACTAACATGCATGTTATCCTCACAAATTATTTTTATTGGATGGTTTAAAATAGGTTTTGGATGAATGTTTTTCTTTTTGACAGGGCCATTCATCAGTCAAGATTGTCCTTGTACACATATCGATCGATGAAATGTATAAGGTTTTTCAAATTGGGTCATTGGTCGATAAGGAGTGGCTCAAGTGGTCAAGCACGGTGTCCCCTAACAAAGGGACCCAGATTCGAATCCTAGTTGCCACCTTGATTTACCACCCTCTCGGGTGTTCAACCTTCACTATGGGCATGGGAGAGGGGGAGGTAATGCCTCTCTTGATCCTAAATTGGGTCACTGACTGAGTTCCTCCTAACAATATTGTTCTACAATTAGTGAAAGGGGTGCGTCGGTCGAGAGTGAACGTGCTCAACTAGTTCATCTCAACCAACCTCCATCTTTAGGTCATTCTCTTCACCTATGAAGCTCTAAAACTATTTATATTATCCTCTCTCTATATCTAAATTTCTCTACTCTTTCCATCTTCAACCCTGGTTTCTCTGCTATTTATGTTTATATTGTCATCATGGTTTCTATCCTATATAATTTCATAAATAAACCTCCAATCTAAGGGCTGGGAGGTTGGGAACCCACCCTCCTACTTTAAAAAACATATGAGCTTCAATGACACTTTGTTCATACATCTTCAAGCCATGAAAAGGTATCAATCTTTACTTTCCTACAAGCCTTTCTCCTTTAGACCTTACCTTGAAGCTAGCTCGGAAAAATATGCTATTCCTTCTTTGTTTCACTTTCATCACCAAAAAGCATTGATTGTCTATCATTGTGCTTTTGCAAACTTTGATTCTAGTAAGCAAGATGTTGATGAGATTAATGCTAATCCCTCTTAGAACTACTTTAGAAAACTCCCTCCCATCGATCAACATATTGTATTGAAATCCATGATCATGTGAGTCCACTTTGAAAATTTTGAGGAAAGCCTCCACAAATCAATTTTGTGAATCTAACTTTAAGGTAGTCAAGAACTCTAAGTATGATGTTTCCACTGATATTCTTTATGACCGAACTCTTCATGAATGTTATGATCCTCATTTTAATAATCCTAATGTTCACATGCCCATAAAGAAGTGGGAGTATGATTATATGAAGAATGCAACCCTTCCCTCTTCTGCTCTCACATTCCAAGCATGACTCCTAGCTTTAATATCTAAGTCCAATATCCACCCTAAGAAGAACCAGACTGAGATTCTCGATAATAGTATTTTCATTATTTATAGCCAACTAAAAGGAATTAGGGTAAAGAGGTCTAGGTGTATCTTTCATAGAATAACTTGTTTAGATTGTGAGTGGAATACCCATAAAACCCATCAACTAGATGCAAACCTCATCTGTGGACTCTTTGAAAATTTCACTAACAATGACATATTTCTTGAGTTAAGTATTACTTAGATAGATGAAGCATTCCTATCAACATTACCTCCACACAAAAATCTCTCATCATCACCAAGCTCTCTCATGGTGCTTCCTCTTATAGGTCTCATCCACAAAGCTCCATCACCCATACACCCACCCACCTAGTTTATACCTCCACCATCACAACCTACACCTCCACCTTATACCTCGGTCTTTGTATCCAATGAGAAAATCATGCGACACATGATGTATGAGAGTGACTACCACAAATAGGTTCACTCATTTACATGCTGACCTAGTTCATGTCATGTCTTCCATGAACATGACCTATTCACATCACTATACTACATACCAGCCCTCATTCCACTATGCTGACTATGTTTCTTATATAATCAGTTCAACCCAGCCGCCCACTAACCATCCTCCGTTACCCATGTTGTTATTTATACTTATATTCCATCTACCATCATCTCCATATACAACTCCACCTCCCTCTCCTCGTGTTGATCTTTCTCAAATCACAGTTCCTTCTACTGGTCTGCCTCTAGAGCTCATCACTACTAGTGGGGAAATAACCCCAACTACCTACAACATTGTTCCCGTGTTGCACATGGTTTCAAATAGAGGAGAAAATTCATGCTTAGTGGCCAAGTCACAAGGAACCACCTTCTAAGGAAGTCAAGATGGCAGTTGGAGTCAGATCTTTATGATGATGTTGGCGATGGAGAAGATGATGAATATGGTGATGCTAAAGTGGAAGAAGTATACGAGAGTCCATATCACTACCCTTCCACTCTAAAGAATGAGAAAGATGATTGTGACTATGGTCATTCTATAGATGACTAGGTCTTAGTATAGAGTGTCCCACATCTTTATTTTGTGAACTTAGCCTGCATTAGATAGGACACATGTATTCTAAGACCTTGTTTTATAGATTGCTTTCTCAAGTTGTACTTAATTTGTTTGTATGTTGTACGTCACTAGACTCTTTCCGCATGGTATTTTGTAGCTTATTATGTTTATGCACTCAAACATGATTATTCTATGTAAATCTCTCACTTTGAGTCCTTTGAGTTTTTTTAATGTGTGACTTGTAGAAATTTTCACCTGTTGATATATATAATTCTCTATTTTATAACCTCCATGTTGGTGTATAATATCTTTACTATTCTCTTCTACCCCTCCACTTTGAAATGACAAAAGAAATAACAACAAAATCTTAAAAAGAAATTATATTGCATATTCTTGTGAAATTTTGGAAATGCATGCAAATAGATGGAATGTGGTATTCACTGTGAAGACTAACAAAACAGGTAGGGAAAGCATATATTATGGGGGATTACTCCATCTAAAATATATGTAAACCCCTTAAAAATTGCGAAGGTGGAGAATTTCAATTTCATTGCTTTTAATACATTTGGGAACTATTTTTCATCTTCAAAAAAGAAAGTTGACATGAGGGTTATACATTTCCCATATTTTGGTGACAAATTCACCATTCCATTGATGTGAGTCTGATATTTGGTTTGAGACAATTTCAGATCAATAATTGCACTCAAATCATTGCTATTCACAAAACCTGGTTTGTGAAATTACAAGTCCAAACAATACAAAATCAAGATTTAAAGAACACATAGAGTTCCACTTAGATTTTTGATTAAACCATTTATAATGACTTAATGACTTGTAATTAATATCAAATGTTAATTAGATTATTTTTCTATGATGAATGCACTTTTACACAAAATGGTAAAATGCATCACACCATTTTTCATCAACTAAGATTGTCATGGTACACATCTCGATCGATGAGATGATTGCTTGATCATGCATGATCATTGACTGAGATGCTAACTGTCTTGCCTTATATGTCGTTGGTGGAGATACCCTCCTTGTAATCTGACTGATGACATTGTAGTTGTGAAGTGTGACACAACTATTAGAGAGAGAGAGATACAATGATCTTTATCCATTGCAAAAGCAACTATCCTCTCTAAACGGCTAGAATTCAAACTTTAATAGTCTATTAGATAGAGGGGACCATCAACTATAAATATAGACCTTTGGACATCATTGTAAGGTTTTCTTTCATGCTTATATGCTATAGTTGAGTGAAAATCTGCTAGAGTCCTCTATTCATTCTCAAGATTGATTATATTCCATTTGCCATTGTGAGTGATCTCTGATTTCTTAAGAAAAATTCATCATTGTAATCTAATCAAGCTCTCAAACTTTTCTTCCCCCAATCTCATTCTCTCAGAGGTGCTGAATTGGATACTTCTTCCTTAAAAGAGGAAATGGAGTATTCAAGGATGAATATCTTATTCAGGAGTGGATAAGACCTTGGTGAAGGCTGAAGATTCTTGATAGGTGGATAGGTAAGTCCTTCATTATGGTTATTGGATTCCTTTTCCTAAAAAGGAAGCTAGTTTAGCCCTAGATATATAAAAGGGTGGTGATATGGTGTAACTCTTATAAGTGAACATAAGATGGTGCTCATAGTTATAGGTGTAGAGGTTGACCTCTAGGTAGTAGAGTACACATATAACTTTATAGGTTGGAACCACTATAATTAATTTAGTTCATTGTGCTTTATCAATGTATTCATCCTTTCTATGCTTGTTTAGTTGCACTAAAATTTCAATATAACTTGAAGGTCTTACAAGTTTTGTGCAAGTGTTTTTATATCTACTCACCCCATCCTCTAGAGACGATTGATCCAACACAATCTACATGATTAGTCTAGATGAAAAGTTTCATATATGGGATAGTGATATCTAACCTAAGTTAATTAGGAAAGAAATGCATAAATAAACAATTTTAATATCAGGGAAAATATAACCAAACCTTGGTCCACTTGAGTTTCATAAAGTTTTCTAGATGGTGCACCACAATCTCTTTCTTGAGCCTTCACATTAGATCAAATTATGCTCTACCATATTCTACTTCCAAATAAAGGAGAGTTCTCATCCAACAGTAAATGCGATCTTTCTCTTATTAGATCCCTCACTCCTTCTATGGCTTTGAAAGATTTTTGTTTCATTGAATTTGTGATTCCTTTCTGAATCTTTCATCTCTTACTTGAATCCAAATTCAATCATAATTAAAACCCCAAAATATGTACATATTCCTCATTTTCTTCCATTTTCACCACAACAATGGAAGCTATATAAACCTTCTACCATGATAAGCATTATTGAACCATCAAATTTCATTTCCTTCCTCCAATTTTGCTTGAATAATGTTAATTAGTTATAATCAATCTCAGTTTCCTTCTTTGGTTGTTGTTGGTTGGGGCTATCATGGTTACAATTTTATGTCATAAACAACATATTCAATCTGTTGAAGAGGTTGGAAAATCCATATCCATTAAAAAATATGTCAACCCTTCCACTACATTCTCCTCTTAGATATCACTAGATCTATTCTCTAGGACTCCTAGAGCCTTCTCAGTGTACACAAACACCCCTATTGTGTGTCAAGGAGTTCATGTAGGTTGCATCATGCCCCAACTCCCCCTTGATAGGTGATTTTCTTGCCTTTAAGTCTTTGGTTTTCCCTCTATTTGTGTACGCAGTTTGAAATGTTTCCACCATGGTTTTCTCTAGTTTTAGTCCCTTTGGTAAGTCATCCTACTTTTAAAACCATCATGGTACTTAAGAAGTTGAATGTGCTTGTTGGTTGCTCCTCCATCTCATGAGAGGCAAGTTATATGAGGCCCTTTCTCCTATAGTTGTTATTGTAGATTTGCATGAGCTTGGGGAAGATCACATACAGGTGGTTTCCCATTTTTGTCCAGTTGATTTCATATATTTTTTCATGCACTTAGGGGGTACAAGGTTCTTTACATACTTCTTTTTTGTGGGTGTTTGTGAGTTTTTGGAGTGTCACTTTTACCGATATGCCATGTAATATAGATCTGGTGCTACTATAAAGGTGGTTTTCAATTTTTGTCTAGTTGGTTTCATATGTTTTTCCATGCACTCAGGGGGTACAAGGTTCTTTACATGATTTCATTTTGTGGGTGTTTGTGAGTTTTTGGAGTGTTGCTTTTACTAATATGCCATGCAATACAGATTTGGTGATAGTGTATGATGTGGAAGAATCCATGTATCTTTCAATGACTCTTTTAATTTAATAATTCACCAAATGAAGTTATCTTAGAAAATATCATATTTAGCTAATGGTAAGTCAAAAAAATATAAATACATAAGTTATAGAATTGTAAAATAAATATATGCATGATGGTGTGGGTATTTTTGTAACCTAGCTCAACACTGATATATATGTGATTTTTTGAGTTTATATACTTAATGAAAAACTATGTGTTGGCCTTAGTATTGTTACAAATTGCATGTTAATTCTAAAATTGAAATGTTTTGATCCATTATGCTATGGAAACCCTTAATTTGATCCTTTTTGTGGTGTGACCCTAATTTGTACCATGTTGTGATAATTCTGACCAAACTTTATATTGCCTCACTTTTAATTTGCATGTATTTATATTGGTTGGCACAATGTAACCAATTGCAACACCTTAGGTAGTGATTCCTACTATGTATATTTACATGTATTGGAATCAAGTGATTATCCATGTTCTCGAGTAATTGGGTGGTGATACATGTATTGATACATAATTCTTGTTGGAACTAGGTGGTGATGCACATACTCATAGATATGTTTTATTAGAACTGGGTGGTGATGCATGTTCTAGAGAATTCGATGGTGGTTCTTTTTCTCAGGTAATTACATGGTGATGTTTGTCATTTACAAGAACTTACTATAGAAATTTGGTGGTCGTGCATGTCCCTAAGTAATTAATTGATGGTGTTCATTATTCTTTTTGTGTTGAATTGGGTTGGCGATGCCTCTTCTCTTTCTTTGTATGGTGATTCACATTTGTTTGAGATAGTGATTCCTCTTCTACTATGATTGTGTTGTTGATGCAATAAACTTGTTTAAAGGAAAAATGTAATTATGTTTCTCCACATATTGAATATTATGTTATTGAAAGGATTATTTTGGTATCCACTTGGATAATTATTTTCCCTCTCTTTGTTAGGTGTCCTATTATCTTATTTTTGGTTATTTTATTATTATTTCTATACTAACTATATACATGCATATACACACTTTTGGTGATATTTTCTATTTGTTCTTCCTCCAACCCCTTAGGTGAAGGAAAGTTTGGAATGCGACCATGTTGCCCATTTACTTGCATAAGAGTATTTTTTATTAGGGAGATTGGGTTTCCCTATACACAGATCAAGGATATGTTCATTATATACTTTTATGTATTTACCCATGGGAGTTCTCAGCCATGTTATATTAAAAAAATTGTAATATTTATATGGATTCATTCTATGCTATGTTATCATTGTTTCTACATCATACTCTTCTTTATTGGTTATTTACTATGGTGTTTTGTATACACAATATCTCACTTATTCAGTTTTAGTATTGAGTGGTTCCTCTCTCATGTCCCACTCATTACAAATTGCAAAGTGCAATTACTCAACTAGAAAAAACTATGATTTAGATGCATATTTATCATAAATAATATTGCAATGAACAAAGATGTTTTGATATATACTTTTCATGTCACAACTTTGGAATATATGCCACCAAAGCATGCACAATAGAATTTAGTGCATAAAACCCATCTATACTCGATATATGATATGCACTGCTATACAAAGATTATTAGTTAAATACAATAACAATGGAAACACCTAACTTAAACTTGGTACAGTATGGAAAACAACCAGAATCCAACAATATGGTAGATAACCAAACTCTGTGCAATATGGAATAGAACCACCTATATATAGACATAGCATGTTCGAAATATAACCCAAGTATAGGGCAGGAAACCACAATCTCAAAATTGATTGACAAGCAAATCAATTATACAACTCTATAACTACTGCATCAAAATCTTTCATAATATGGAGGAAAGTTCAAGTATGTTTGCATCGTGCATTAGGGTTTCCATAAAAAATGGACCAAAAGTTTCCATAACAAAACTAGGTTGGTATATAACTTGGATGCAAAATGAGTATATGGAAACAAGATACCATGATCAAGGTTTGTTTGTGAATCAACTACTTTAATAGTAGTATAGGATCACTCTCAATATATGATTTTGAATTAGGTCAAATATATTCCTAGATGTGATGTTAATGAGTAATGCCTATCTAGTTCAAGAGAGATAGCTAGAGAACATGGTTTACCTACCCAATTTGGATATATGAGAGTGAAACACACCCTAGGACTTGTACTAATGATATCAACCAAACCCTTGGTTCAAATAGGGTATTTCATCCATCTAACATTAAATATAATTCAGGGTGACTAATTATATGTATAAAACAAACTCTAGGAAAACAAGTCTTAATGGATGTATGTTATCAAACTTGTATAACTAGGTAGGGAATATGCTTTTTATTCCAACAAATATTTATATGTAATCTTTATATATTCATCAAATGATTTATAGGTTTCCGAATATCAACATATTTCTTGGAATGAAGACAAAACATGTGAAAGGATCCCTTGCATCAGGTTAATAAAACTTAGTGCATGGTAGGGTAAAAAGGTCATCCAATGACCCCAAATATTGTGTGCATAGGTAAATAAATAAAACCCAAACTTATCAATTACCCATGTTGATCATGACAAACTAAAATGAAATAAGGGTGAAACTAAGAAAATCATGAGCAATATGTATCAAAATTGATGGAAGCATGAGATAAAAAAGATGAGGTACCTTCCTAGATCTCAAGGTGGAATTCCATACCTTGAATCATAGTGATCTACTTCTAAGGGACCTTCCTACCACAATTTCTAGGCTCTATTTCACCTTGACAAGAAGTAAAAGACACAAAGTGGACAGAAGGCTTGAATTCGCCATTGCCAAAGAGGAGAAAAGATAATAGTGACAAAAAAAGTTAAACTGGGAAGAAACACGTCAATAGTTCATGTGAACAAATCCGTACAATCATTGTATGCCTCATGGTGAGTTAAAATATGAAGAAGAGGGTGTGCAACACGAAGACCACACTATGGCTAGGTATAGAATAAGAAATATGCAGAAGAAAGGAACATAGACAGATACCTTCATTTTTGGAAAATAAACCATAAAACATATATCAAGTAGGACTAAATTTAGTGCAAATGCATCATTTATGTAAACAAAATGGGTCCTAGATCTCACGAGGATCCACTAGACATGTTGGTTGTAACTAGAGTTTAGGATAAGAGATGTAAACGCCTCAGGGATGTTGGATCTTGCTACTCAAATAATATTGGTAAAAAGGTCAACGTGGGTTTAATTAGGTTGTAGTGGCCCCAAACATATGTCCCCAACCTGGAATATTGTACACAGAAGACGAGGTTGGTTGGGGAGTTAGTCATTGAGGAACCAAAATGGTACAAAGATACATATTATAGAAGTTGACGAACATTTTGGGCCAATCGTGCACCCACGAGAAATCAATTAGGTGGATCCTATATATGAAATGGATATTGGGAAATGGTGGTTTCATAGATATATTGGAGAGATACTAAAGTTTAGGATAAAAAGGTTCATTACAAAAGGAAATGACACAACAAGAATAATGAATAAAGGTAGAAATATGACAAGATATCAAACATGAAGAAAAAATGCTAATGTTGAAACCTAGCTGGACGTAGGGGATAAGTAGAGAATTGCTCGCTCTAATCCAACAACTAAGAAGGAGCCTATGTTACCAAAATAGAAACCCACTTCGACAAAACTTTAAGGAAAATACATTGGATTTAATCAGAGAGACATTAGTTTGACTATATAAGGTTATTCATTATATTATCATTCCAAATTATGTTATGACAACTAGCATTATCCAATCAAGATGAAACTTGTCATTTAAATTAGTTTTAGCATGTAGAACCCTATTTGTTTCATAATTTTATCAAGTTGAGATCATTTATGAGGTTGTCTAGTGTATCATAGTTTAATAACATTATCGACATATATGCTATCCTAGTTATTTCCCACTTCATAAATGTTGGGATTATTTTTAATTTAGGTCTTTCTAGTCATGAGACATTCCCATTAACATTAATTTTTAAATATTTTCGTTAATTACTAAAATCACCATTTTAAATCCATTTAGTGCTATTATAATCTAAATAAATGTAATCTAGTAATTCAATAAAAATATGTTATCCCATTTACGTCCATTACAATGCCTACAAACATGATTAGTGGTTTTAACATACATAATCTTATTTTCAAATTATTAAATGTGTAAGTCGAATAATATGTATTAGTAAATATTTTCCACATTAATCCATTGTACATATGTATAAAGATTTATGTTGATGTAGTATGTCATAGGTAGATACATGGGTTATTAACTACACATTACACTTTATTGGCTCATTTCTCAGCATAAGTATATTAAATATGTTTCATAATGTGAGTTAGGCCTAACCATGCAAAATATCCAAATATTACTTATTTATGCAACAATTTTCTAATTCACTCACATCATCCTTCTAGAAAACATCTAACTTAACCCTAGTTATGACCATATTAACATGAATGTTGTACACTAATGAAGCATATGACCAATACTTCTAATTATATGAACCCTAACATATCTTTATAACTCATATAATGGTACTAAGGCCATAAAGACATATGTTAATGGATCTCACAACCTATGATCATCATCTATGCATGTTAGCGTCACTGAAAACTAGGCATACTAGGATTTGTATCTAAACACTAATCATATACTCATACTAGGTTCAACTGGATATAACTTGTAACTATTGGCAGTATCTGTGAGAGACGACTGTATGATGGTTGTAATTGCACACTTTGTAATTTATTTGTTTATTAATAAAGGCAATTCCAATTATTATGTTTGTTTGAATATTTAGATAATGAACAAATATAATAATGTACTAAGAATATCGTGATTTGATGACATATTATTTGGGTTGAGGACCTAAACATGAGATCATTTGCGTACTTAAGTGTACACATTCCCTAGCCACTTAATTATTTTAGATGTTATAGGACAATATAATACATAACACTAGTAGTATTCCGAGTGATGACTATGTACTTGTTAGAGTAAAAGTTTTATTGGACATTTTAAATCATGGAAGCCATGAATGGCAGTTTGAATCATTGGAATCCATGAAATCCATGAATGGTAGTCTGAATCATATATATATGTGTGACAATGGTGAATGTGGTCCTTAGACCTAAATCCACTACAGCGAACATATGTTGTTTGGTATACTTTAACATTGTCCAATATGACCTACAAAAAGGGTTTCCATATAGGTAGTGCTTTGTTGCATTGTGATACATGGGATTACTGTGAGTGATGTAGATGGAATTTTTTCCACCTATTCGAGTGATATCCACGACCACTTGTTGAGTGAGACTATAAATGCATGGACATGCTCACGTGAGTCAAAATGTGATGTTGAGCTCATATGTATCTCAAATAGTCTATTCTAGAGAAAGAAATAAAGATTGAACTTTGAAAGGATATGTTTCCATCCCTCATATCGATCTAGACACTGGAGACAAAGGGATCAAATGGTCACTACAAAACTGATCACAACACTACATTAAATTTGTTCTCCAATTTCTCCAATTACTTGGGTGGCGATGAAGTCTTGATAGATGCCAATTATTGTCTATGGTGACATAATATGATTATGGACATCAGTATCAATGTAACTTGGAGCCTATGGGTTCACATACATAGAATGCATAAGAAAGAGGAGTATAATCATGTATATCTGATTATTTGGTTAATAAAAGGTTTAGGTAATCATTGCTTTCAAGAAAGACAATGTTGTAGTGGAAGATGTGATCCGAAACTCTATTTGTGATAGAATATGGGGTGTAGATAAAAGCATCCAGACTAAAAGCATTACTAAAGCAGAGATCAAGGCAATCACCTAGCTTTAGAGATTGTAGCAGTGTAAGTCTACACTTTCGTGATAATAGAAATTGACTCCCTCATGGCAAAGAAGATCATTGAAATCCAGTCGAAGGATAACCCTAAGCTCGCTAAATGAGTGTTGGAGATGCTGAAAGAAGATAAATGAAGGCTAGTATATAAACTTTGATTATAGAGAGTGTAATCACATAATGGATAGCCTAGAAAAATACCACCAAAAAACAACTCTGGGTTTTATTGCTATAAGACCCTCCCTAGAGAGTTACCTATTGGCCTAGGGCCTGAACAATATAATGGTAGTAGTAGTACCATATTTGATTCTAGTTCTAATAGATGTAACTATAATATTTCATTAATTTTGCTTACACGAGCATGGCGAGATGAATACAAACCTCCCGACTTACCTAAAAGGTAATCAATTGAATCATTGATGGATTGACTGGAGCCTAGTCACCTAATTGGGCTAGCTTCAACTCACTGGAGACTAGCCACAATCGTCTGACTGGACTGTCCATGGGTAGGATGCTAAAAAGTGGATGATGCATTTTTTTTCCCATGTTTTATTAGAAACCCTCCTTCCCTGTCTTTCTTATATATAGGGGCATGACAACCAAAGATTCTGTGTGAGAAAAATAAACACCTTTGGAAAGGTCTTTGACCAGCCTGCATAAGGAAAGAGGGAGTGAGGAGAGGTTGTGAAACATTAGAACATTGCTAAAAGAAAAGGATGCTCCTTCCATGGAAACTCTTAAAATGCAAGGTGGGGCTTCCTTCATCCGTGTGGACTACGTAGAGACATATACACCTTCACAAAAAAATGGGGAGAATATTAATGACATCTTCTTTGGCCTTTATTCTTGTGACATGCATCATTGGACCTACTCCATACATAGGTATATCACACAAACCTTCCTTCCTGATACATAATTTTTGATGAGATCTACTCATGGATATGTGGAGATTGTTGTAAGTTTCTTTTTCTACTTATCTCGCTATCTTTTTATTGATTTCGACAACAACTTGTTTTGAAATTGCTCAAGAACTAAGCATGTCTGCATCTAATATATGGAATTGGATACCTAGGGCTAGGACAGTAAGTTCAAGTATGTACACTCACCTTGTACATGAATCCACATGTATCCTTCTTATTCTGTGTATATACAAATAAATCAAGTTGCCAATCTGTCAAACAAGGAATTTCAATTGACCTCTCATTCAATAGTATCACAGTTTCACCAAAAAATCTACTACTGTAAAAGTTGTTGTCCCTAGAATAGAGAACGTATGTTGTAAAACATGTATGCATGCCTAAGCAAGATATGCAAACACAATAAATACATTTTTGGTCAAGATTAAAATTATTTTTTCATATTTCACTAAAAACTCAATACAAGACATGATACATGCGAATATGATATACATCCAATCGACAAATGGCAGGAATTTCATTACTAACAAGATATATATCGAAGCATTCAATTATATTAAGAATATGTTCTAAAATATACTCAAGATATTTTGCAACTTACTCATATATGATGCTATATATAATTTTGAATGTTTTATAGTTTTATTATAAACATAACATATATTGAAACAATTAAAAAACTTCTCCATCATAGTTTAAGTTTAAATTAATATTGAAAGTTGCCAAATATCTAGTCTCAATAGAATGCAAATGTATATCATCTTAAGTATTTCCAAATAACCATCAAAAAATATATTAGGGAAGTGGTAGAAAGCAAATTTGATATTTTCAATAGCAATTGGGCTAATAATGCCAAATCAACTATTTCAAGAGCCACTAAGAGTAAAATTTCATTGATAATAGGGGAATATACATAAGTATGTGTATCATTTTATTTCAAATGTAAAATTCAAATAAATACTATGTCAATAAATGATTTTGTTTTGTCAAGACAAATTGTTATCGAGTCGGACCAAATCCCAGTGTACTACATTGGTAGGAAATATTAAGGGGATTCAATGTAACCAATCCTAATAGCCTGGTTCAAACACACAACATATGAAACAATTAAACAAAACTTCATTTTTATTAATCGAATTAATCTTTCAAGATTTAAACATCGGCCCAAAGGCGACATGGAAACAAAGGTACATGAAAAATAAGCTTACAAACTACAAATAAACTATATAAAACCTTTTTATTAAGATGAGACACCGTGATGTTTGTTTGGTGAGACAGTTCATCATACAATCAAGCATCATTATCTAGAGTAGAAGCAAGATCTTAGAAATTCTTATTGTTCAATTTTTGCAACCTAAAATCATAAAAACACACACATGTCATTGCAAATGCAATAATACTTTGGCAGTAAATGAACATACTTAGTTGTACAAGAGAATAATGTGTGTGTGGAACATACTTATAAAGAGGGTAAACACTATAATATTTCCAAAAACACGACATAGAGAACTATGAATTTTATTGTGACTTCTTCCATTATGAATTAGGTGTCTAAAGACTTATCCACTTCAAATCATGAAGTGTGAACTATGTGTCTGAAGATATAGATACTTTAAATTATGAAGTGTAAATTAGGTGTCCAAATATACATCCACTTCAAATCATGAAGTGTGAACCAGATTTCCAAGATATAGCCATTTCGAATCAAGAAGTGTAAACCACAGCGATAATTGAAGAGATTTCTTGTTTGTGTTCAGGGTTCATCAACACACACACACACATACATACATACATATATATATATATATATATATATATATAGAGAGAGAGAGAGAGAGAGAGTCAGGCTAGAATGCACTCGAGAATATTCAGAGCAGAATACACTCAAGTTGTTTTTCATGATGCAATATTTTTTTCAAAAATCTAATCCATTGATCTTCTTAAACATCTTGTGAATAGCTCATATACAAAAATTGAGCACATTTGGACATTTATAGGTCATGTTATGAAGACCGCAAAAATTTTACATTTTAAATTAGTTTCACGTGTCGATTTTTTTGTCCTTGGATGAGTGACTTAAACTCATCCAAATGGGATCAAAATTTGTATGTAGACTAGTTATAGTATGATAGTGAAGATCAATAGTTTACATTTTGCAAAAAATAGTCTTGATATGCAAACACACTTGAGTGTATTCATGCAAACTTTACACTCGAGTGTATTCTAGCCTGACTCTCTCTCTATATATATATATGTGTGAATATATATATATATATATATATATATATATATAAAGATAAATAGAAGACTGACTAATAGGGAATAGTATATCAAATAATATACATAGGCAAAGTGTGCACACTTAAGAGAATCATATCAAACATATATTCAATATTGCTAGTCAAGTCAAGTAGGAGTAAGTACACCTTTCGATGATTAAGATTACATATCTATTAGGGGTTTGGAGTCAAAAGATGCAAGTCTATCATGGTCAAACTAGTTGTAGATTCCAAGGATCAAACATGGAATATTCAAGAACATGGGTCACAATGACCAAGAATTAGGGTTTAAAGTCCTTATACTGGCCCTAGGTGAATTGTCACATCCATGATCTACAATATTAAGATTTCAAGAATTTTGAGTATGTAATCATACTCAACATCATTTTCACAATCAGTTTAAACATTGCTTTCCAACAAAAATGTCACACATAGACCATATTAGGACAAAACCTAGTTTCATCACATCCATCTTTATCATATACAAGAGTTTTCAAGGTTATGATTTGATTTTGGCCTCAACAATCATATTCACATGGCTTCTTAGTATTTATATAGGGAAACCATAAGATTTGATCTATTTCATGATTAACAACCACAAGACCATGTTTATGTAGTCAGAATAGAGTTTCATCTCATATTCATGTAGTAAATAAACTTTAGCATCAAATGTTGATTAAGATTTTATCTAGGGAGTGTTAACGCCAGTCTTAGAACCTCAGTCTATCCATCAGTCAGTGGGTGTGATAGTTCTCTTTTTTGAACTAATTCCATTGTTGAAGCCAAACGACTGAAGAAAAGGTAAGTGTGTGTAATGAGCATAATGCCTACTCATTTGATTTAATGCGCCAACCAGGAATTTTCAAGCCTTCAATGGCATCCGACAAGGTGACCTACTTTCTCCCTACCTCTTTGTTATTGGTATGCAGGGCCCCTCATCCCTTTCTATGTGAAGAACCAATGCACGAGATCCACTGCGTGCTTCTCCCTCTGTGTCTGTCTCTCACCTAATTTTAGTGGATAGTTTGATGATCTTTGCAAAAGATGATGAGAGTCCTATGCATCAAAATGATTATGATTCCTTTGTGTTTGATTCATACATGGGTTTGATTCACACTCTATGTTTTGAGAAATAATTTCCATCTACAAAGAAGAAAAATAGAGTCCTTTCCTAAAGAAATGTGTTGAGAAATGGAAGATGTATAGACCCTTTCAGGGAGATAGTGCCTTTTCAAATATTTCTAAATGTAATTTGTTTTAACATATATGCCATGGCGGTGGACTAATCTGTCCTAGAATTTCTAACAATATTCTCCAAAATCTATGAATAGAAACTTCAACCTGCTTAGATGTTGGTGGGTGATAGGAGTAGAAACTTTGTGTCGTACCCATACTTTTTCAACAATGCCTCAAACTATTTTTCAGCAAAATGAGAGCATCCATCACTTATCACAATCCTTATTTCTCTATATCAAGAAAAGATAATCTTACTGAACATTCACAAACATTGAAGATGGAAATGGTCAAATATAATCAATCTCTCAAATATTAAAGATTTTGATTTCCATGTCATCAAGGGGAATTTCATTGCATTTGGAGATGTTTCCTGTACGTTGACATGCATCACATTCCTTGATATAAGCCTATGAAACCTTTATGATTGAAAACCAATAGAAAATGGAGTGTAGAACCTTCATAATATCTTGTCTGCTTCCAAATGTCCTCCATAAGGATATGTGGGTCGTTTTCTAGGATTGACAAGATTTCTTCCTCAAGAATATAATGTTGGTATAAGATGTCGTTGTAGTTTTTGAAAAGTAGTAGAACATTCTAGTAGTATTTCTTCAAGTCAATGAAAAACTTCTTATTTTAGTTATAGGTAATATGTGGAGGAGGTTATTGGGATTCTAGGTAATTGCAAAAGTTAGTGAACCATGGTCAAATTTGGTTGACCATGTGTACTACCATTAGTGATCCATCTCCATAAGAGTCATTGATGGGCATGAAGTCCGAATTTTCTAGGAACATTCTAGAAAGGTGATTTGCAACACCATTCTTTGTGCCTTTTTTGTCCATGATTTTGAAATCAAGTATGACTTCCCATCATAATAGTTGGGTTATGTATCTTTCTTGGTCATGAGATACTTTTTTATTACAGGGGAGACCCACCCCCAGGTGAATGCCCAAATAGCAGGGATGGTAAACCCGAGAAACCCCTCCAACCACACATTGGGATACCAAACAAGTCACATAAGAGGTCGACTAGCGTGGTGGGAAATTCATTTCCAAGCAACACTTCCGAGGAGAATTGAACTCAGGCCCTTCATGAAGAGCACTCGTGCTGCGACCACCCAGACTACTGCTTGTCAGCAAGTCATGAGAAACTTGATTGCCCCATGATCCATATTGTGAGAATCTATTTCTAGTGGTGGTGTATTTTATTTTCACCTTATCTATAATCTTTCTTGTGTAATAAATCATGTGGTGCTTCTTATCCTTTTTCTATCCCAGAATTGCCCCATTACCAAAATCTCTAGCATCACACATGAGTTATAAAGGAAGGTCCAAGTCGGGGGCTTGTACGATAGGTGTTGATGTTAAGGAATTTTTCATAGTTTGAAAAGCTTTGATGTAGTTTTCATCAAACACAAAAGGGAATTCTTAATCTCAACAACTTTAACAAAGGCTTTGATATTCTAGAGAAGACTAAAATGAATCAGTGGTAGTAACCACTATGACCAACCAATCTTCTTACTGATGTCACTAGGCATGGTGGCATATGCTTGGAGATAGCCCTGATCTTACCTTGATCAACTTCAATTCTGGCTTCTAAAATCTTACGCCCTAGTACAATTTCTTCTCGTACCATGAAGTGACACTTGTCCTAGTTCAGAACTAGTTGTTTCTCCTTACATCTTTTTAGAACCAAATATAAGTTTTCCAAGCAATCATCAAAATAAGATCCATAGACAAAGAAGTTTTCCATGAATACTTCCATGATTTCATCAATGAAATTAGCAAAAAAAACTATCATGCATCATTATAATGTGGCTAGAGTATTTCATAACACAAGTGGCATTCTTAAAAAGGTGTCGATTCCATACAAGCACATAACTGTTGTCTTTTCCTGATCACCAGTTGGATAGGGACTTGATAGAATCCTGAATGCTGATCCAAATAATAGAAGTGAGAGTGGTGTGTCAGGTGTTCTAAGGCTTGGTCAATAAATAGAAGAAGGAAAGGCTCTTTCTTTGTGGTGGAGTTCACATGTAGTTCTTAATGCACATCCGCCACTCAGTTACCATTATGGTGGTGAGGTCTTGACCATTGCTTTCTTTGACGATAGTCGTTCCTCCTTTGTTTTAAACACATGACCTGGACTAACCCAATTATTCTCTCTGATGGTGTAGATGATCCTAGTGTCTTCTAGATTGAAGACATATTGGATAACTACTTCTTTCATATTGTCTTTAGCTTTATTTGTCCTTGAACCCTTAGTTTAGAATTTTTTCTAGGTTGGTCCAGTGCATACATATTGTTGGGATGTGCCCTTTGATATCATCGATACAATATTCTAGAGCTTTTCTTCTTTATTTGAGCTTGGCAAGCTATTGATCACGTTGATCTTCTAGAAGTTCATCATCATAGTTATCATATAAGCCTCAATCTCAACCATGTTGGGGCCAACTACATGGATCCTTCTATACAATCATCTCTGATCAAGATGCAAATATTCAACATCTCTCTTTATAAGTTTCTCCCAAGTTAATTTAGGTCTTCCTCTTATTCTTTTAGTTATGCTCGACTCGATAACCTTGTTTCTAATACATGCATAATGGGGTGTCTCCCTTCTTCATCTAAAAATTCATCCTTGAGTCCTTGGGGAGTGGATTTAATTCAGGAAACAATTTTGGTAAGAGATTCATCTTTAGGCATTCTCTATGAAGAGATGTATTTTTACATTTTGATGGTTGATGATTTGTTACTTCCTCCTCCTATGTTGCATGTAGGGAGGTGATGATTTCTTCCACTTTAGGATCTACAATACATGATGGATTTGTGGGCGCTCTCATGAGTGGGTCAACTATCGTGTTGTGCTCTTGAATTTCCACACATAATTGATTGCAATAATCTACAAAGTATCTAGATTCTGTCTATGATGGACCTTTCATGTGGTCCATGACATTGAAATATATCTCTTCGTTACTCACATGGATGGTAATGACTCCTCCTACTACATTGTTTGAAGCTCATGTTGTTGAAAGGAAGGGTCATCTGAAGATGAGCGGGTAGAGATGGTTTTCCACAATGTTGATAATGACTACAAGGGAATGTATAATCTTCTAATTTAGAATGAGAATGTCTTTGATGATGTCCACTCATTTGGTGAAAGAATTATCAACCAACTAATCCTCATATTAGATTCAATCATATATTTAAATCTAGTCAATTCCCAAGTGAGAATCACGTAAGGCTAATTCTAGCACCAATGTCTACTAGGCCATGTCTTTCTGTGGAATCTCCGATGTGGAATGGAATGGTAAAAGCTCTAGGATCTTTCTAATTGGTTTGCATAGTAGCTTAGATGAAATCTGTAGCCATCTTGGCTAACCAAATTGCCCCTATTTCTACATGCTAATGTTTCTTTGTAGTGAGGTCTTTAAGAATTCATTGTGGATGTCGATATGTCATCTATGGTATTAGATACATTTTCATGATGGTATCCATTTTTTTGTATTTTTTCCCAATTCTATATGTAACAAGGTAATGATTAAGTGGGTGCTTCAAATGCATGGGGATTGATGGTGTTTCTTCCTATTGATATGTTAGCTATGTTTGTCCCATGTGCAATTTTCCTTTCCTTGGAGGTTTCATTTGAATATACTTACACTTGTCCTCCATTTGTGATTGCTTATTCTAAGGTGGACGTATCTAGGACTGTCCCAGATCTTAGGGTAGCCACCTTTGCAAATTAATGGATTCTAGGATTTTGCTCAATAATAGAAAGGAACTACCCTACTGGATTCCTAATAGATGCAACTATTGAAGCCAATTGTTGATCAATCATCCTATTAGTGTTGTTGTATGTCCCCAGTTTGTGTATTCACTGTACCCATCTTGGTTTGCATTGTGTTCATTAGGATTTCATTACTTGATATGACTTGCCCTATTTTCTCTATCAAAGAGTTTAGCTGGTTGATCGAGTTCTGTTGCTATAGGAAAAAACTTCCCCTTGGCATACATTGAAGTTTCTCTGTTGTTTTTTCACACTATTTTTTTGGAAATTGTTGGACTACTGGAAACCTAGTAGATCATGGCCTCCTGCTATGGAAGGGTTTGTTTTACCTCTACCAATGTTGTATGGTTGCTGACTAGAGAGATGATTTTTTTATTGGTTGTGGTTGTGTTTCCATATGAAAAACCTAGGTGCCAAAGTCTATTGTAAATGAAATAGGAGATATTTTCATTAACAAGAGCTTCTTGTATAGGTTCAACATAGATGCAGTGTTGAGTCAGGTACCCATGATCTCCAAAAGCTTTGCATCACATAACTATTTCCAATGCTTGGCTTGTGTGTTGGAACTGAAGTGCTTGAACATATGTGGCTATTTTGTCGAGCTTTGTAGTAAGCATGTAGATAACCCTATATTCTTTTATTCAAGTGAAAGAGCATTTGTTATGAGTGAAGCCACATTCGAAATCCAATATTGACTGTTGTTGTGGCATGTTTTCTAATAATTAGCATGCATTTACTCCCATTCTTTACTAGAAATATGCTTCCTATGACTGCATTGATGGATTTCTTCTCTGCCTAAGTGAGCCCATTGAAGAATGTTGTGATTAGGAAAGTCTCATCAAACCCATGATTTAGACACTGTCTTTGAAAACCTTGGAATATCTCCCATGCTTCATATAGGTTTCTAGATGGTTTTTGTAGAAAACCAGTGATATTGTTCCACCATTAAATGATCATTTGTGTAAGAACAAACTGATTGATGAAAGATTTATGAGTTTGTTTCAGGTGTGATTGAATAACTTTAAGCTAAGGTACCATCCGAAAACTTTATCCCTTGGAGAAAAAGAGAAAACCTTGCCATGAATGGCTTCTTATGGAACTCACTGGATCTTATTAGTATCACAAATGCATTTGAAGTCATCAATGTGATGGTAAGGATTTTCACCATATGAATTTCCTTTAAATGTACTTTGTTGAATAAGTGCAATATGCTTCCTTTGATGTCAAAAGAGCAACATTAGAAATTGGTTTCACCATGGGACATCTCATGTCATTTGCCTTTGATTGAGTGTAGGAATGGAGAGAAGGTCTTATTGCAATTGTTCCTTTCTAATCAAGTACCTAAAATTACAATCATGCACAAAGGTGTAAGCACCCTATGTGTAATAATAGCCTTTTGATAAATGTGACACAATCAATATTGTGAAGTTCATCCTAAAAGAAAACAAAAACTCATGACAAAGAATAAGTAGACTTTAGGTTTTGGATGGTTTCCATTTGACCTTATCCCCAACAACGGTGCCAAAAGTTGATTAACTCAAAATGTAGGTCAAAGTATAAGTACAATTGCCCAGTTATAAGGGGTCAGGCTGAATTTGTACTTGACTCCATGAGATGTTCACAACAACATACACAATCTATTGGAGTTTTTGACACACCATTTTTTCTCACTCGATAGAAATTCATGACCAGTGTCAATTCTTTGGCTAATGATGGAACTCATTCCACATCATACCCAATTTCCACATATTTTTCTTTTCCATATTATTCCGCATTTCCACCCATTTAATGCATCCAATTTTACCCACTTTCACTTAGTTCAGGCTCTTCTGCAAAGAAAGCTTCTTCCAGATCAAAAATGCAATTTGTTCCTAGGTTCTGCCTTAAATGACTATCTTTTCATAAATTACCCAATTGAATTGAGGAATGAAATATTCCCTTTTCAATTGCCTTTTTCCAAACAAATACAAGAGATAACTCAGAATGATATTCTTGAGCAAGTTTTCTCATTTTTTTTGCCAGAACATTCCTGAAGTTATTGGGAAAATGAGAAAAATCCTATTTTTCACCCAGGGGATAGTCAGGCGAATTGCAACCATCCATTAGTGCCACTTGGGCAGATCACCTTGATCTGAGTGCCAAGTGTGGCATATCATGGCGATCTACCATCTCTTCCAAATGATTCTATTCGGAATCATGAACCCTAATCCCAGACTAAAAATAGACCCCCATAATAAGTGAATTCCATGCCCCTTTCATCTCTCCTAAAGCCAGAGATATGACCACCTCCCTCTTTATTTTTCATATTGCCTGTGATGAGAGGATCCTTGCTCTGGTACCACATGCCTTGCTAGATTTTGTAGAATAGTGAACTTCTATAACTGATGCATCTAACTGTTGAAAATGCTATCTATCTACTTTCTGATCTATAACTACCAGATCTGACCTGATCTATTGATGCATCTGATTCATTATCTGTTGGTTCTATTTACTAGCACTTTTACTATTCTGAAAAATCAAATAGCATCCACAAGCACCTATCTACTAGTCATCCTCTAAAATCCTAGGCATCCGTCCTAATTGCTAATGATAGATCCCTCATGTGGGAGGTTATGAGGTAACTAGGACCCCAATACATCTAAACTTTAGGACATTCAGGGCAAAGAAGGGAAAGACATGAACATCTATATCCCTAAAAGCTTGCCCAAAAATAAAAATTGCCTTTTTATTGTTTTGTTTCCTTTGATAAAAATCTTGAATTGTCACTCTTTCATCTCATAATTGCGCTTGATACCGATTTACCAGGCAGAATGAGGGTGCTAATACTTCCTCATCCATAACTAGATCACTGGATACAATATCTAGTTATACCTCTATTTTCTATATTTCTTTTGCTTTAACAAGGATAATCGCTCAACATCCTCTGTGTCTTTGCTGACAAATTGTTTTCCTTGTTTTTGCATAAAACGTGGCAGAGAATCCGATCACACTTATTATCTTTCTTTTTTTGACATTTCACTATCAAAAAAGGATGGAGCTTCCCATAATATTTCTCCCATTTCTTATCCTTTTCTTGAGATCAGGTGCAATCGAATGATGACTCATTGGGGAGTACTAAGACAATATGAATTAAACTCCTGCTATTGTGTTTCAGAGATTGAGTGTCTTCAGGTTTTTTTTTCTTGTTGTTCTATTTCTACCAGGGAACATGGTGGCAAATCACACTGATTCACCAATCTTGGGCGCGTGAATTGAGGTAATCCGTCACCACTACCCCTATCTTTTCATTATTTTATCTTTATCGGGGAACGAGGGTGGCATATCACTATGATCTGCAACTCCTGGGCATGCAGATTGAGGTGATTGGTTGCCCCCTATCTATTTTTTCTATTTTTGTCATCTATTAAGATTTTGAACCACACCTCCCATCTAGGATTTTGTGTCTGCTTCTCTCATTTTTTAAAAAGACAAAAAATAATATAAAGGATGATCGTCAGGTGAAAATTAGAAACTAAATCTAATTTTGTTCTACTATAAATTCTTTACCCACATACTTGTGAATGTCATGCATTATGGGCTTGTTTCTGGAACATATTAAAACTCATCACTTTCACTTCATACACCTACCTACAAATTCATGTGTCATGGAACGGGTGCCAACCCCAAGTTGGATCCATAGAAATGATATATGATGTTAGTAAAGGTACCAATGCAATAATAAGATGGACGTCTAAAGGCCTTGAAAACATCCCACTCTCCTAGCACTCATGAATGATTACATCTGCCATAGTCAAAAGGTGTATTGGGAGCAATACCTTTATCCTCTGAACCTGGACTGCCCCTCGATGAGTGCCATCTATCCATAAATAAGATAAGGACTAACCCCTCCTATACATGTCATGCTTGAGTGAGGACATAATAAAAGCTAAACTCATGGGCTAAAAGGGAAAATATATATTGCTTGTGGATATATCATTTATTCATTGTTGAAATAAACTTGAGATTGTCTCTAACTTCTTTCATGCAAATATTGAAATAATATTTTCAAAAATGAACAATCTCAAACAAGATTAAACAATAATCTCAAACAATCTTTTCAAAGATTAAGAAATCTCAAAGACAAACAACCTCAAACCATTTTTTCTTAGATTAAACAATCTCATATCTTTGCTTTCACACAAAGTTAGAGATTGGGGCTGGTGGGTTTCTCACGTCTTGCAAAATCATGTCGTCCAGTTCATTTTTGCTCCTCAAGCTCTAGGTCGCTGTGGCTGAGCTCTAACCCCTAGAAGATGTGTGCATGTTGTAGATGAGGAAGGAACTAGATATACCAAAGTCTCCAAATCACTATTGCATTGATTTTGATTTTGTTACGCATCAATGAACTTAAAATTAACAATATCATACAATCTTTTTAAAACATTAAACCATCTAAAAAATTAAAAATTTAAACAATCTTTTTTAAAGATTAGAAAAGAGGTTTTTCCTCAAAACGTGGATGAATGGAAGGATGCCTACACGTTGTGCATGACATCATTCACCAATGTCGGGTCTACTCCATAGGGGTCCTAGATTATGACATTAAACTAATCCCACTTCAACTTTCCAATCCTTTTGGGTTGTGAACGATGACCTAAAAATAGCCCAACCACATACTTCATCTTCCTAAACACGATCCTGGACTAGGACCTAAAACTAGACCACAACCTCTCGCTGAATGTCACAAAAGAGGAAAATTCAAGAATGGGCCTCCTCCTTACTGTAAAGAGGCAAAATCACCCCTTTGCTAAAATTTTGAAGAATTGACATCCATTCCAAACACATTCAAAGGTATGATGGAATGGGCATAAATTTTCCAAATCTATTAAACATTGGTATATAAAAGACCATTGGAAAGCAGCAGAACAAAGAATAACTGACTATATTCAATTTCATATAAAGGTTTACAAAAATACATCAAATTCTCCCATTAGGGTTTACATCAAGATACACAATTAAGATATAGATAGAGGGAAGTCTAACTACTACAATTTGTCTCCAAGAAACACCTCCATCGACTAGGTCCAAGCCAAAGCTATGTCCTCCTTGTCTTATCCATCACCTTGATTAGCACCTAGGTGGTTTGGAAAGCACCCAATAACAGGGAAAGGAAAAAACAAGTATGAATTCTTTATGCATATTTTGGGATTTCGTTTTTTTCTTATTCTAAAGAGTCCTAGAAAGTTCTCGCATGAATTATTTTAATATTTTTATTACTTAAGTGACCAATTACACATCAAGCCCATTACTTAGTTTTCTACTGAGGTAATTATGCATTAAATCCCTTTATTGGCATAAAAGGTGAACAACTGTTCACTAAACCATTATATTCTCCACAAATTAAATAGAAAGGCCAAAGATGATAGAAACAAAATATAAAGCTTAGAAAGAGGGTCAAAAAGACAAAATGTACAAGATTCAATATGTTACAACACTCCACCCCTTAAAGAGGATATCGTCTTCAAAATCACAAGCAAGGAGGGAAAGTGAAGGTGCAACATCTCATCACCAAACTTTTGTTGTTCCACCAACCATAAATTCCACCTAACAACTCATCAACATATACTTCACAAGCATCTCGACATAGGTCAGGTTCTCTAGGATCACCTAGGGTTCCACTATTAAGATTATTTTTATGAGATTTAACATTATTAACACTTTTGGCTCATTAGCATTATATTTATTAGGATATCACATTATCATTATTATTATTTTAATTATGTCATGTCATATTCACTTGGTTGCCAAAAAGCATTATATTTCATTATTATGCATTAAACCCTATATATATATATTATTTATTACATTAAGAATTTTAAGTACAATTAGGTTTACTGAATTATCTGAATATATTTGATCATTGGTAATTTGGATTTACACTTCATTATCCTCATATTATAATTACATGAATTATAACAAATTATCTTACGTGTGATAGGACATTTTATTCAATTTGTTATTAAGTCTACAATGAATCCAAATTATGTCACATTGATTACTTGTATGTATATTAAACATTATCACATCACCTTTCTTATTCACATTAATGTCATCATTATTCATTTTCTAATATTTATTCACTCCTTATTATTGATTATGCACATTTGTGTGAATACAGTTACTTCTTATCCATATTGAAGTCATTATATGTATTTTAGTGAACAAGGTAAAACATAATACATATTAATGAATTTATTCACATTAGGTGAATAATCACGTGTGTATGAGATAACAAGGTAACATGCATTTCATATTGATGACTTGATTAATATGTGATCAGATGATTATATATATCATTTATGAGGAACGAAATATGTTATCTATTTATGGAACTTAACATCATTAATGTATCATGAAAGGCATTAAGGATGTATATGTTAAGGTTATATGATTACAACTTAGGGTTTAGGATCAACTTGATCATTATATTTCATTATAGCATGCATTAATGCCAAGATTAGGTTACACTTTTCTTTCTCATCATATTATTAAGGTTTATCAGTTCATCACATTATTAACATCATGTGTATTTATAATTAGTATTAATATGTGAGTGATCCATATTATGTACATAGGATATTCATTAGGGTTTGAACATATAAATTATTCCTCATATGATCATTATATGTTCATTATTATATGAACAAGTATGTTAGGGTTACCACTATTACATGTTTGGTCAAGACCAAGGATCCAAGCATACTAACCTCCTATTCATGGAGTTAGGGTTTCTAAAGATAGAGTAGATAGATTTCAAGATGCCACAGGGTTCCACCTCCCTAAAGAGGATTTCTTCCTTGAAATCTAACCACCCAACGTCATCAAACTAACCATACTCCACCCCTTAAAGAGTTTGACCTATCAAGCCAAACTACACTAGGGTGAAAGGATGAGTCTACTACACCATGTACAAGATCCATCACACTTCCACTGTGCACTCTAATAGTTCACTTAACCCCAAACTTCAAAGTCTAGGTTCTAGAGGTAAACTATCCAAGCATGTGGTCCTAAGGGACTTAAAGAAATTATCTAGGTATCCATCCTCAAACAAGTCATCTTGCATGAAAAACTTAGGTCAACATTCTAGGGTTCCCAAAGATATACAACATAGGTGTCCAAGGTCACTATTGCCTAAAAGCAAACTATTTCAGACAATCCATATCAGCTCAGGTCAGGCCGATATCATATGGATCTGGGAGTCCTCATAAACCAAACTAGTGGAGCGGAGGAAAATAGTGTCAGCCCCCAGAACCTGATCCTTTATAGACACCGTTGCTTCAACTTCATGCCCTAATAGTTTCCTAAAGGTAAGCCTAAACAACATTAAGCTATGCATATTTTAGTTATGATTATTTTAGGGTTTTATTCATCAAGATTCTAATGTGGAATTATAGGGTCCTAAGTCAACCTTTCATCATCATATATCAAATCTAGGGTAAGCATGTACCTTAAAGGGAAGCTTTGTAAGGCAATGATTCTAACTAGGAAGACAAAACTAAAATAGTCACATTCCAACTACCATGGGCTCTCATACCATGTTGTAAAGAGGCGAAATCACCCCTTTACTAAAAATTAGAAGAATTGACATCCATTCCAAACACACTCAAAGGTATGATGGAATGTGCATACATTTTCCAAATTTATTAAACATTGGTATACAAAAGACCATTGGAAAGTAGTGGAATAAAAAATAACTGACTATTTTCAATTTAATATAAAGGTTTGCAAAAATACATCAAATTCTCCCATTAGGGTTTACATAAAGATACACAATTAGGATCTAGATAGATGGAAGTCTAACTACTACAATTTGTCTCAAAGAAACACCTCCATCGGCTAGGTCCAAGCCAAAGATATGTCCTCCTTGTCTTATCCATCACCTTAATCAACACCTGGATGGTTGGGAAAGCACCCAACAAGAGGGAAAGGAAAAACAAGTATGTATTACAAAACTAGTCTAGGAAAACAAGAAAAGTAAATCATGTAAAAATAGGCTAGTGATCATCATATGATGAAGATAACAAGAGAATGAGGCTACATCAAAAGATGCTTGCCAATAACAATTATATTAAAAAGGGTTTTGCATGTAAGATAATTATGTCTACCTAACTAAGTAGGGTTGAGGCACCTGCTAGACCTCTAACCTTAGGTGAGGGGAGAATAAGACATTCCTAGTCACCTACAATATTATGGGAAGAATAAGACATTCCCAGTCACCTACAATATTATGGGGAGAATAAGACATTCCCCAGGGTGATTATTTGCATGCCCTCTGTGGGTGGTTGTACATAAGTACCGCTACTTTAGATTGAATAGAACATAAATTTACATGCTAGAAAAAGTAGTCATGGTAAGAATAATCATATGAATCAAATAAAGATGGTAGTAGGGTACTAAGACCCAAGAATAATGTTCCAAATTTGGTTTATGAGGCAAGTTTAGAAAAAGATTCAAGAGTATATGAAATAGGGTTTAATAAAGCCTCATTATAGAAAAATAGGTTAAGGAACAAATATTTCCAACTTAAGGTATAAATGTACATACCTCTTCCTTAGAGTCCTAAAAACCACTTTTCCAAACCTTTAAATGAGATCAGGATCCACTTGTCCTAATATCATAACCATGTTCATGTATAAGAACTATGTTCATTCATTAAAGAATTAAACCCTAAAGTTACTAACTTTTTCTACAAACCATCGATTTAAGTCCTGAAACCATCACTAATGTCTTAGTCAGGGTTTTCCGATCAAAATGACATATAATTTTATGTATTTTGAGGATGTGAACTTTTAGATGCATTTTTGGTGATTTTTAACTAATTAATGCATTTTCTAGAAAATCACCTTCGGCAAAACTCAAAATCAACCTTTGAAAATATTTTTATTAGAAATATCGTATTTTTTTGAGTTTAGAATATATTTTATTTTTAATTTTGGATAAACGAATAAAAAGATATGATTTTTTGAATATTGACCAACCACTGATTGACACGTCATCAAAACATGCGAGAGAGGGGGCCGAGCCCGCTTGCTGAATTGGCCTAATAAGGGGAGGCCAAGTCATGCGGTCAAAACAAAATGAAAAGGTAGAAATGCCCTCACGTGAACACAGAGAGAGAAGAGAGAAGAGAGTAGGGGCAGAAGCGTAAAAATGCACCAGGTTATCTCCCCCAACACACCCCCACCATGGCCGGCGAGTGCAAGCAGAAGCTTGCTTGGGATTTTGGGCGAATCCAGAATACTCAATGAAATTCGACGTTCAAATATGCAAAAGAAAGAGCATGAAGAACTGAAGTAGATGGTACCTATAATTTCACCAGAGATGGAGGGAGCAAGGAGAGAAGAGAGCCGCAAACTCTGTGCCTTCAGCCACCTTGTCGGGGGTCAAAATGGCGGCGAATCAAACAATTGGATGAAGGGTTGAGTTGCAAAGACTCTCAAGAAACCAATAGTAGGGATATATATATATATGTGTGTGTGTGTGTGTGTGTGAGGGGAAGAGATGTGGCGAGGAGGATGGTGGCCGAAAAGCTTGGGGAGCAAGCAATTGAGCGTTTCCTCGAATCATGATGAAATCTCACAACTAATGGTTGGAAAGATGTGAATTTTGATTTGGAAACCAATGCAAGTTATTTCGTGAAGTTTCATTGAGAAATGAGGGAGATATGTCCAAAATACCGAAACACATTGATCACGTTTAATGTTCATACAAGTTTGAGGTAGAAGATGACCATATCATTTAATACAACTTTCTAACTTTGGTCTTTTGATGCATTTAGTGTATAAAACTTTTTATAATTATTTGAGGGTGCAAACAAAATCTTAATAATTCAAATTTTATAAGTTAATTTATTTTGGGGTGAAGAATCTGAATATAAAATTATATTTGCCTTTTGAGAAAGTTAGATTAGTCAATTAAGCTAATTACTATTTTCTCTTTCCTCTCTCATTAATGACTATAAAATTCTCCAAAACTAATGAAACTTCACTCATAAGTCATATTAAGTATGTTAGATACGAATTTTCCATTATTTTCATTTATTGAAATTATTTGTTATTTTAATTAATGGTTTGAATATTTTGCACACTTTCTCTCTCCAAAATTTACCTTTGTATAAAATATTTTCCAAATTGAGTCAAAATTCATTCAAAGGTATATTTTAAAATATAGAACACTAATTTGGCATTATTTTATTTTTTGAAGACTTTTGTTATTTTATTTAATACATTTAAATTTATCATTATTTTATCCTTTTAATTTATTAGAGGCATCTAGAAACTTTCTAAAACATAAAACTTGGTATACAAGCAATAACAAAAATGAGGAACATGATTTTGACATTAATTAATTTTTTTCGACATATATTTAATATTTTTGGTCTTTCAAATATTTTCTCTCTCCTGAATAAAATAAAATATTTAACTTTGACCAAATTAGGTGAAAATTCACACATAGACTAATTTTGAAATGTAGATTACGAATTTTATGTTTATTTCCACTTTGAAGTGATTTAATAATTTATTTAATGATTTGGAGAAAAACACATATTTTCCAATTTTGATTAATGCAAAGATAATTATTAATTTTCCAAAATTTTGAAACTTGTCATTCAAGCAAACTTTAACTCAAGGAAAATGAATCTAAAGTTATATTTAACTAAGTAGTCTTCCTTTTATGAATTTTAACCCATTATCCAATATATCCCATATTATCTCCAATCATAACATTTATCATCTCCTTTATGCATATTTTGGGATTTTTTTTCTTATTCTAAAGAGTCCTAGAAAGTTCTCACATGAATTCTTTTAATATTTTTATTTCTTAAGTGGAAAATTGCACATTAGGCCCATTACTTAGATTTCTACTGAGGTAATTGTGCATTAAATCCCTTTAGTGGCATAAAAGGTGAACAAATGTTCGCTAAACTATTATATTCACCACAAATTAAACAGAATGGCCAAAGAGGATAGAAATGAAATGTAAAGCTTAGAAAGAGGGTCAAAAAGACAAAATGTCTAGGATTCAGTATGGTATAGCACTCCACCCCTTAAAGAGGATATCGTCTTCGAAATCACAATCAAGGAGGGAAAGTGAAGGTGCAACATCTCATCACCAAACTTCTGTTATTCCACCAACCATAACTTCCACCAAACAACCCATCAACATATACTTCATAGGCATCTCGACATAGTTTAGGTTCTCAAGGATCACCTAGGATTCCACTATTAAGATTATTTTTATGAGATTTAATATTATTAACATTTTTGTCTCATTAGCATTATATTTATTAGGATATCACATTATAATTATTATTCTTTTAATTATGTCACGTCATATTCACTTGGTTGCTAAAAAGAATTATATTTCATTATTATGCATTAAACCCTATATTTATTTAATTAATAATTTTAAGCACAATTAGGTTTACCGAATTATCTCAATATATTTGATCATTAGTAATTTGGATTTACACTTCATTATCCTCATATTATCATTATATGAATTATAACAAATTATCTTGCATGTGATAGGACATTTTATTCAATTCATTATTAAGTCTACAATTAATCCAAATTATGTCACATTGATTACTTGTATGTATATTAAACATTGTCACATTACCTTTCTTATTCACATTAATGTCATCATTATTCATTTTCTCATATTTTTTCACTCCTTATTATTGATTATGCATATTTATGTGAATACAATTACTTCTTATCCATATTGAAGTCATTATATGTATTTTAGTGAGCAAGGTCAAACATATTACATATTAATGAATTAATTCACATTAGGTGACTAATCATGTGTGTATAAGATAACAGGTAACATGAAATTCATATTGATGACTTGATTAATATGTGACCAGATGATTATATATATATATATATATATATGTCTTTGTGTGTCTGTATGTATGTATGTATGTATGTATATCATTTATGTGGATCAAAATAAGTTACCTATTTATGGCACTTAACATCATTAATGTATCATGAAATGCATTAATGATGTATATGTTAAGGTTATATGATTACAACTTAGTGTTTAGGATCAACTTGATCAGTATATTTCATTATAGCATGCATTAACGCCAAGATTAGGTTACACTTTTCTTTCTCATCATATTATTAAGATTTATCAATTCATGACACTATTAGCATCATGTGTATTTATAATCAGTATTAATATGTGAGTGACCCATATTATGTACATAGAATATTCATTAGGGTTTGAACATATAAATTATTCCTCAGATGATCATTATATATTTATTATTATATGAACAAGTATGTTAGGGTTACCACTATTACATGTTTGGTCAAGACCAAGGATCCAAGCATACTAACCTCCTATTCATGGAGTTAGGGTTTCTAAAGATAGAGTAGATAGATTTCTAGATGTCATAGGGTTCCATCCCCCTAAAGAGGATTTCATCCTCAAAATCTAACCACCCAACATCATCAAACTAACGATACTCCACCCCTTAAAGAGTTAGACCTATCAAGCCAAACTACACTAGGGTGAAAGGATGAGTCTACTACACCATGTACAAGATCCATCACACTTCCACCGCGCACTCTGATAGTTCACTTAACCCCAAACTTCGAAGTCTAGGTTCTAGAGGTAAACTATGCAAGCATGTGGTCCTAAGGGACTTAAAGAATTTATCTTGGTATCCATCCTCAAACAAGTCATCTTACATGAAAAACTTAGGTCAACATTCCAGGGTTCTCAAAGATATACAATATAGGTGTCCAAGGTCACTATTTCCTAAAAGCAAACTATTTCAGACAATCCATATCAGATCAGGCCAGGCCGGTATCATATGGATCATATGGATCTGTGAGTCCTCATAAATCAAGCTAGTGGCACACAGGAAAATATTGTCAACCCCCAGAACCTGATCCTCTCTAGACACCTTTTCTTCAACTTCATGCCCTAATAGTTGCCTAAAGGTAAACCTAAACAACATTAAGCTATGCATATTTTAGTTATGATTATTTTAGGGTTTTATTCATCAAGATTCTAATGTGGAACTATAGTATCCTAAGTCAACCTTTCATCATCATATATCAAATCTAGGGTAAGCATGTAACTTAAAGGGAAACTATGTAAGGCAAGGATTCTAACTAGGAAGACAAAACTGAAATAGTCAGATTCCAACTACCATGGGCTCTGATACCATGTTGTAAAGAGGCAAAATCACCCCTTTACTAAAAATTTGAAGAATTGACATCCATTCCAAACACACTCAAAGGTATGATGGAATGGGCATAAATTTTCCAAATTTATTAAACATTGGTATACAAAATACCATTGGAAAATAGCTAAATAAAGAATAACTGACTATATTCACTTTCATATAAAGGTTTTATAAAAATACATCAAATTCTCCCATTAGGGTTTACATTAAGATACACAATTAGGATCTAGATAGAGGGAAGTCTAACTACTACAATTTGTCTCCAAGAAACACCTCCATCGGCTAGGTCCAAGCCAAAGCTATGTCATCCTTGTCTTATCCATCACCTTGCTCAGCACATGGGTGGTTGGGAAAGCACTCAGAAAGAGGGAAAGGAAAAACAAGTATGTGTCATAAAACTAGTCTAGGATAACAAGAAAAGTAAAGCATGTAAAAATAGTCTAGTGATCATCATATGATAACGATAACAAGAGAATGAGGCTACATCAAAAGAAGCTTGTCAATAACAATTATATTAAAAAGGGGTTTGCATGTATGATAATTATGTATACCTAACTAAGTAGGATTGAGGCACCTACCAGACCTCTAACCTTAGGTGAGGGGAGAATAAGACATTCCCAGTCACCTACAATATAATGGAGAGAATAAGAGATTCCCCAAGGTGATTATTTACATGCCCTCTGTGGATAGTTGTACATAAGTACCGCTACTTTAGATTGAATAGAACATAAATCTACATACTAGAAAAAGTATTCATGGCAAGAATAATCATATGAATCAATAAGCATGGCAGTGGGGTACTAAGACCCAAGAATTATGTTCCAAAATTGATTTATGAGGCAAGTTTAACAAAAGATTGAAGAGTATATGAAATGGGGTTTAATAAAGCCTCATTATAGAAAAATAGGCTAAGGCACAAACATTCCCAACTTAAGGTGTAAATGCACATACCTCTTCCTTAGAGTCCTAAAAATCACTTTTCCAAACCTTTAAACGAGATCAAGATCCACTTGTCCTAATATCATAACCATGTTCATGTATAAGAACTATGTTCATTCATTAAAGACTTAAAACCCTAAAGTTACTAACTTATCCTACAAACCATCAATTTAAGTACTGAAACCATCACTAATGTCTTAGTTAGGATTTTGTGATCAAAATGACATATACTTATATGTATTTTGAAGATGTGGATTTTAGATGCATTTTTGGTGATTTTGAACTAATTAATCCATTTTCTAGAAAATCACCTTCGACAAAACTCAAAATCAACCTTTGAAAATATTTTTATTAGAAAGATCACATTTTTCTGAGTTTAGAACATATTTTATTTTTAATTTTGGATAAACGAATAAAACGATATGATTTTTCAAATATTGACCAACCACAGATTGACATGTCATCAAAATAGGCGAGAGAGGGGGTCGGGCCTGCTTGCTAACTTGGCTTAATAAGGGGCAGCCAAGTCACGCGGTCAAAGTTGGGTCAAGCCGTGGTCAAAACAAAATGAAAAGGCAGAAATGCCCTCACGCGAACATAGAGAGAGAAGAGACAAGCGAGTAGGGGCAAAAGCATAAAAATGCATGAGGTTATCTCCCCCAGCACACCCACACCATGGTCGGCGAGTGCAAGTAGCAACTTGCTTGGGATTTTGGACGAATCCAGAATACTCAACAAAATTGGACGTTCAGATATGCAAAAAAGAGCATGAAGAACTGAAGTAGATGGTACCTATAATTTCACCAGAGATGGAGGAAGCTGGGAGAGAAGAGAGTCGCAAACTCTATGCCTTCGGCCGCCTTATCGGGTGTCAAAATGGCGGCAAATCAAACAATTGGATGAAGGGTTGAGTTGCAAAGACTCCCAGGAAACCAACAGTAGGGATATATATATGGGTAAAAGAATTGTGTACCCGAGTGCGTGTAGCTTGCATGTACCTGCCTTCATTTATGATGATTGTAAAATTAAATTGCACTATCTTAAATTGCAGAAGCTATTGGACGATATATTCTTATATCTCATGATCTATACAAGATATTGATATGATTTTTTAAACACATCTAATATATATAATTTTGAATCAATCTATATGGTTAAATTTTATTAACATGCTCTACATATGTCATTTTAATGGCTGGTACACGTAACTTACATGTACCAGCCGGTACACACTTCCTAACCTCTCTCTCTCTCTCTCTCTCTCTATATATATATATATATATATGTGTGTGTGTGTGTGTGTGTGTGTGTGTGTGAGGGAAAGAGATGTGGCGAGGAGGGTGGTGGCCGAAAAGCTTGGAGAGCAAGCAAATGGGCATTTCCTCGAATCATGATCAAATCTCACAAATAATGGTTTAAAAGATGCAGATTTTGATTTGGAAACCAATGCAAGTTATTTTGTAAAGTTTCATTGAGAAACAGGGGAGATATGTCCAAAATATCGGAGCATTTTGGTTCACATTTACTATTCATACGAGTTTGAGGTAGAAGATGATTAATACAACTTTCTAACTTTGGTCTTTTGATGCATTTAATGTATACAACTTTTTATAATTATTTGAGGATGCAAACAAAATCTAAATAAACTCAAATTCAGTAGGTTAACTTATTTTGGGGCGAGGAATCTGAATATAAAATTAGATTTACCTTTTGAGTTAGTTAGATTGGTCGATTATTCTAATTACTATTTTCTTTTTCCTCTCTCATTAATGACTATAAAATTCTCTAAAAATAATAAAACTTCACCCATAAGTCATATGAAGTATGTTAGATACGAATTTTCCATTATTTCCATCTATTGTAATTATTTGTTATTCTAATTAATGGTTTGAATATTTTGCACACTTTCTCTCTCCAAAATTTACCTTCTTTTAAAATATTTTCCAAATTGTGTCAAAATTCATTCAAAGGTATATTTAAATATAGAACATGAATTTGGCATTATTTTATTTTTTGAAGATTTTTATAATTTTATTCAATATATTTAATTTTATCACTTATTTTACCCTTTTAATTTTTTTTGGTCGGTCAAAAACTCTGTTGCTTTTTTTTCATTTTTTGTTTAAAGATACAATGCTTGTTAGTTCCCAAAATGAAAAGCAACTAAAAGAAATGGATCTATCTTTTCATCAGGGGGGAAATCAGAGAAGATGAGAAAAGAAAGAAAGAATAAATCCCTGAAAGGAGCCATAAAAAAGAAAAAAAGCATGAGACCCACAAAGAAGAAAACCCAACAAATACTCAGCCTGCCTGAGAAATGAAGCTTCTGAACACTCTGGATCCATACTATCTACATCAGCCATCATCAAACTAGACAAAGGAACATATAGAAAATGAAAGCTTGGCAATCAAACCACTCCAAAGAACTAACACAACACCACCATCTTCACACAAAGGACATGGAAACAACCCAGTAGACTCAACCATGACTCAGCGAGTGAGAGGGGGCAATAGGCTAAACACCAACCAGTAGAGGCAGCTATACTCTTCAGAACCAAGAAGCAGCTCAAACAGAACCAAGAAGCAAACTCCGGATCCTCTACACCTTGAAACAGCCTTCGAGCATGAAAGAAGCTAGACAGTAGGTCATAGATAGAAAAACAAACCCAACATACTCGACCATCACTATTGGAGTGAGAGGGGAACAAAAAGCACATGCTTAACCATGTTACTTCCATCAAAGCAGGAAAAAACCCTCAACATCAAAGGAACCATCCAAGAGGAGAAGCTAGTGAGAGGGGAGCGTTGACACCCAAGAAAGGGGACTTAACCATCACTAAACCAGATCTACAAATAGCTATCAGTCTCACCAAGAAACCAGAGATCAGAGAAGATGCAGTCTTAGTAGCATAACCTTGATTTCGCCTGACAAAAGAAGCTTCTGAACTCTTTAGATCCATACTATCTACAACAGCCATCATCAAACCAGACAAAGGAAAAAATAGGAAACGAAAGCTTGGCAATCAAATCACTCCCAAGAACTAACACAACACCACCATCTTCACGCCAAGGATAGGGAAACAACCCAGCAGACTCAACCATAACTCAGTGAGTGAGAGGGGAGCAACGGGCTAAAACCAGTAAAGGCGGCTATACTCTTCAGAACCAAGAAGCAGCTCAAACAAAACCAGGAAGCAAACTCCAGATCCTCCGCACCTTGATACAACCTTGATTCCGTCTTCAAAAACAAGAAAGAGACCAACTTCGGATTTGACCATCACTCCTCAACTGAGCAGAGAGCAAAGGAGAACCCATAGTCAAACCCAACATCTTCTTAGGCATGCTAGAGAGAAGGTAGCATCACTGCCCTTGTGAAAAAGAGGACACATCCATCTCTAGAGGTACCATAGGAGCAAAGAGGCTCGATCACAACATCTGAAGCAACATAACCATCACAAAACTTTGCAACAATAGCTCATCAGACCATAACTCCACGAGAGATAGGGGAGCATCATAGCCAGACAAGAGACATAACTCAACCATCACTCCACGAAGCCTTCAGACAAGAAAGAAGCTAACAGCAGACCAAAGATAGGAAAAAAGACACAACAAACTCGACCATCACTCTACAAGTGAGAGGGGAGCAAAAAAAACATGTGGTTAACCATGATTCTACCATTAAAAAAAAAAAAGAAACCTCATCACTAAGGTAGCCAACCAAGAGGGGAAGCAGTGAGAGGGGAGCGTCGACACCCAAAAATGGGGACTCAACCATCACTAGAATCTGCCTTCAAAGCAAAAAAGAGACCTACTACATATTTACATCATAGGAATACTCAGTCTTCATCTAACAACATCAAAACAAGAGGCCAATAGAAATGAGCCATCAGATCAAGGACAAGGCCCGACAGTCAGTTCTCAAGGAAAAAACATAGGATTTCCTGGTTAATGATCGACCATAATTGACTAGAATTTCTATATTTTCCATCATGGACTCTAAGGTTTCTCTCCATCCAAGAATGATAGAAGATAATGCTCATAATACATTTCACCCTCAGGTCACTAAGGTTTTCAGCCTGATTCCACGATCAGATCATAGGAATATTCACAGAGTCCCAGATCTTCTTAGTATACTTATAATCAAAGAGAATATGCTTGGTAACTTCATAATCATTCTGGAAAAGGAAGCAAATAGATGCCAGACATAGGCCCCTTCTCCTTGAATAATCAGAGGTAGGCAACCTATTATGTCTAGCTTTCCATAAATGGAACTTAGCACGCATGTGAGTTTTAATTCTCCAGATCCACTCGAAGTTATAACAGTCAACTTTTTTCTGTATGATAGCCTCCCAGACATCATGAAGCTTAATATTATGTTTCCCATCAAAGACCATAAAGTCTCTATGCCCCTAGTAAATCGTAATACCCTTCATAACATTGAAGATATCCTTCTGACCCCGATTATTAGCTTTGGGCATTTTCCAAACTCCATTATTGATCAACACTTTCAGATTAGATTCCCAAGGAATCCCTGATCTGATAATACATTCTTTACCCACAAAATAATCTAGAGAATGAGATTCACACCAAGAATCTTGCCAAGTAAGAATAGATTCCCCATCACCCACAAAAAAATTGATATGTTTTTGCATCTCATTTCTAACACAAATAAGATTATTGAACATCCAGGAGTGGTTGGGGGATTCCTTAACCACCCAAAAAGATTGTTTCCTTAAATACTTCTCAACAATCCATTTCACCCATAGAGTATCTTTTTACTAGCAATGTCCCAGGCATTGATAATCAAACATGCTTTAGCAACATCCTTAAGTTTCTTGATGCTTAAACCACCATCTTTTTTAGGTTCAGTAATATTATCCCACTTAACAAGGTGAAGGTTCTTCTTAGATTCAGTTTCTCCCATAAAAAATCACGACACAATCTATCAATATAATCAAGGATGGAGCTTGGAATTGGGAAGGAAAAAAGCCAGTACAAATGCATGTTAGATAGGGTAGACGTGATTAATTCCATTCTTGCAGCAATAGACAGAAGCTTTGGTTTCCAAGAATCCAATCTTTGCTTCACTTTGCCAACTAGAGTACCACAAAGTCTCATGGAGAGTTTCCCAGAAAAAAGAGGAAGGCCAAGGTATTTAGATGGAAAGCACCCCTCCTTGATCTTCATAATGTCAGTAATGGAGTTATTATCAACATTTTTGTTGAAGATGATGGAACTTTTATCATAGTTCACACGGAGGCCAGAGATATCGGCAAAATAGTCCATAATAGTTTTAATGGCTCTGGCATATGTATCACTCGCTTTAGAGAAGATCATGATATCATCTGCAAAAATAAGGTGAGATCTTTTTATATTCTTAGAAGCAGCAATAGGCTTAAGGTCACCTCTAGCGACCAAATTTTTAAAGAGTTCAAAGATACCTTGCATACCAATAACGAACAAATAGGGGGCAATAGGGTCACCCTACCTCACTCCATTAGTAGGCTTGAAAGTATCTGAAGGTTCCCCATTTATGAGAACTTGATAAGATGTAGAAAGAAAGATCTCTCTAATCGTGTTAATCCAGATAGGTGGAAAGCCCATTCTAAACATAATCGAGAAAAGAAAAGACCACTTGAGTGAATCATAGGCTTTAGTAATATCAGCCTGGATACACATTCTAGAAGAAAGATTGGGCTTTTTAAAGTCACTAAGAATCTCATTAGTGAACAAAGTAGCATCTTTGCTACTCCTGTCTTTGACGAAAGCACACTGTGAATCATCAATGATAAAAGGCAGAGCTCTTTGAAGTCTATTATCAAGGATTTTAGATATGATTTTGAAGAAGGTATTACATAGTGCAATAGGCCTCCAATTCTTGATGTCCGAAGAGTCAGGACCTTTAGAGATAAGAGTCAAGAAAGTCCTATTCACTTCCAGCAACTTCATATTATTGTTGAAGAACTCAAGAACAACATTACAAACATCATCACCAATAATATCCCAACATCTCTTGTAGAAAAAACCATTAAAACCATCAGGGCCAGGAGCTTTATCAACTTTTAATTTTTTTACCACCTCCTCAATCTCATTTCTAGCAAAACTTGAGATAAGAGTGTTTCTTTGCTGAATAGATAAGGTTTTTCCATGTCACTCTCCTTGCCAAGCCCCAATAGGGTTGGAGCTATTATTAAAAAGATTGGAATAGAAGTCAGTGATAGAACGGTTGACGGCGTCCTTATCATAAGAAATGTCACCATCAATAAGAAGCTTCCTTATAGAATTGGATTGCCTTCTAATCTTCATGGACACATAAAAATGGGCAGTATTGGAATCACCTTCCTTAAGCCAATTAACCCTCGATTTTTGCTTGTAGAGAGATTCCTGAGCCGCAGCATGATGAAACACTTCAAGCCTAAGATTCTTTGCTATAGATCTTAAATCTTCATTGAAAGGGTCGAGGTCATCTTCCTTTTGAGCTTTGTTAGCTTTGAACTTAGAAACATTCAAATTGTCATTAATATCACCAAAGGTGTCTTTGTTCCATAAGACAAGATTCTTTTTGAGGTTTTCTAACTTTTTGTAAAGTTTAAACATGGCAAAACCAGGAAAATCTATATCCCAAGATCTTTTCACTACAGAGATAAAATCTTCATGGTTAAACAAAGCATTAATAAACCTGAAAGGAGGTTTAACTTTCCTGGGATCACCAATCTTAACAATAACTTTCCTGTGGTCACTGATGATGTTTAAGACAACTTTGCCAGAGAAACCCAAATTAATATTATGGAAATGAAAATTATAGAAAACTGTATCAATTTTGGACATAACAAAATTAGCACCATCTTGCCTATTATCCCACGCATAGTAGGGTCCTTGAAGACTCATCTAAAAGAGGTTACACTTCAACATACACTCATTGAAATCATCCATGGACTTCTTAGTAGGCAGTTGCTTACTAATCCTTTCAGTGTTTTTACGCACATAGTTGAAATCACCCAAGTTGATCCAAGGTTTGTCTACTTGGGAGCAAAAAGAGTTGATGGAGGACCAAAGTCTTTCTCTATCCAAGTCATGGTTATGACCATACACAGTAGACAAATAAAAACATGATTGATCAATAACAACTCTTACATGAAGAACTTGGTCATTCTCAGATAATTCAGTGATATCACATTCATTGACATTCTAGAGGATAACAATCATCCCAAGAACATGAGATTTATGATTTGAGAGCCAGCTATATTCAGGGAAATACTTGTTAACAAAGGCGGAGATCTTACGAGGTCTGATTTTTGTTTCAACAAGGATGACGATACTATTATTCACCTTCCTAATTTCCTCTTGAACGTCCTAGATTTTATTACTGATACCACAAACATTCCAAGAGGAAATAGAGAGAGGAGGAATCATTTAACAACTTGGGTTGTTGAGCTGTCAGCCTCAGCTTCATCAGTGACAGTATGTAGCTCATCAACTTGTGATAAGATAGGAGAGAAATTAGATTCAGTTATCCTATAGTAGATACCCGAACTCTGCATAGGTTGGAGTTCTGGTGGGAATATATTCCTTCTTCTATCGCTTGGTTCAAACTGAACTATGCTAGGATTCAAATTTTCTGGTGAGATGTTAGAGAAAACCTGGAGCACAGTGGGAGTGGAGGGGATCGAGCCGCCAATACTTCTAAGAGAAGCATTGGATGATTCTAAACCTTCATTAACAACCTTAGATAACATTACATCTTCAACAACAACAACCTTCTGCGCAACTAACAGTTTCTTACGTTGAATCTCCTTCTCATCAGTTATTTCCTCTAAAATGCATTTAGTATCATCACCTAAGCAGACTTGGGGAATATTATCAAACTGTTGTACTACAACATTTTTCTTTACCTCCCAAACTTTCTTTGTCTTTGACAGAGTAATAGCTCTTTGTTTCCTGTTAGTCTGAATTGCACGGCAGTCTCCATAGCCCAGGAATCTGCATCTACTACATTTATACGGAATCCACATGTATTCCAGAGTTACACTGTGTTCAAGACCGACATCACTTACCAGAGTTAAACTCTTCTGAAATTTAGCATCATTCTTCATAATAACTTGGATTCTCGCCATGTCTAGGCATTTCAGACTAACTGTGGCATCATCCATCTTCACAGGGTGACCCAAGTAAGAACCGATTCTATTGAAAGTCCTCACATCTCATAGCTCCATTGGCAGGTTTTTAATGTCAACCCAAACAGGAACATCTGAAAGAAGCGCTCTAGTATGTTGCTCTCCTGGCATCCACTTTTTCAGAACAACCGGTCTTCCAATGACAATTCAGTCTCCTTCGAATACATATTTCAGGTCATCTAGGTCTTCAAATCTTATCAGAAAGAATCCTTCACCCTTATCAAAGACCTCAAATCGACCTTGAGTATTCCAGATGACGTCAAAGTGGTCCGCCAGAGTGTAGATCTCAGGCCAGAAGTCTACTACGTACCCTAGAAGACATTTATTCCATTTATTCGCATTTTCCTCTGCTTCCTTGCTTGGATAAAGTATCTTCCCATCCACAGTTGAAACATCGGTCCATTTCAGAGTCGCAACATTCCCAATAGATACAGGCTTCAAGGTCTCCCCCTGAAGTGTCGAACTGATATTGGCTAGATCTGCAATGTGAGAGGCTTCCGGAATTGAAGATGGATCAGTCAGCTCTTTACTTCTTTTGGAATCCAGTCACGTGATGAGAAGCAGAGAGGGTGAACTACTAGACTCTGTCACCGTCGCCTTCGCCTTGTCGCCCATGCCAGGGGGAGCTCGGGATGCCATTGGTACACGACCAACCCTTTTAATTTATTAGAGGCATTTAGAAACTTTTTAAAATATAAAACTTGGTATACAAGCAATACGAAACATGAGGAACATGATTTTGACATTAATTATTTTTTTAAACATATATTTAGTATTTTTGTTCTTTAAATCATTTTCTCTCTCCTGAATAAAATAAAATATTTAACATTGATCAAGTTAGGTGAAAATTTACACATAGACTAATTTTGACATGTAGTTTACAAATTTGAGGTTTATTTCCACTTTTGAAGTCCTTTAATAATTTATTTAATGATTTGGAGAAAAACTAATATTTTCCAATTCTGATTAATGCAAAGATAATTATTAATTTTCCAAAATTGTAAAACTTGTCATTCAAGCAAACTTTAATTCAAGGAAAATGAATCTATAGTTATATTTAACCAATTAGTCTTCCTTTTATAAATTTTAGCCCATTATCCAATATATCCCATATTATCTCCAATTATTACATTTATCATCTCCTTTATGCATATTTTGGGATTTCCTTTTTTTTCTTATTATAAAGAGTCCTAAAAAGTTCTTACATGTATTCTTTTAATATTTTTATTACTTAAGTGGCCAATTGCACATCAGGCCCATTACTTAGATTTATACTGAGGTAATTGTGCATTAAATCTATTTATTAGCATAAAAGGTGAACAAATGTTCACTAAACCATTATATTCTCCACAAATTAAATAGAAAGGCCAAAGAGGATAGAAATGAAATGTAAAGCTTAGAAAGAGGGTCAAAAAGACCAAATGTATAGGATTTGGTACATTACACTTACCCACCATTCCTTACACACACAAAAACACTCTGGAGAAACCCCTCAATCTAGGAGGAAACTAGGGTATCATGGATGATGCCAAGGGTTTCAGTTTCGTAATCTTGATGGATGAGGACATCTTGGGGAAGAAAATCAATTGATTAAGCACAATAAGTAGCTCATAAAGGGTCACCTTACTATTTATCAACCACTCAACATCCCACTTTCTAGCCTACTTAAAATGATTCTTTCAAAACACTTCCTAAAGGGACTATGTTCCCACCATAATTTTCTTTTCAAACATGGAATTGGAAAACACGTCATGTACAAAACTAGATATGTTCCCTCATTTAGTCTAAGCTAGGGGTAGGAATAACCACCAAAATAGGAAAAAAACTTGATAAGAAAAAAATGGGTCCTTGGGGGAGAGAATGGCCATGCCTATGAGTGCCTCTGGTGATAGGGCCGGTGGCACTGGAGAGCCCCCGACTGGATCTGATGCATCAATCACCACCGGTGAAGAGCATCATCCCTTCATACAACCTCACACTCATCTTCGTTCTTGTAGGGTTACTCAAGAAATCCCTATTGCTAAGGTAGTAAGGGGTTGGTCAGATGTGTGTAGGAATTCTGATACTTGAAACAATACTTCAGGAAAAGGAACTGTAGATTGTAGATGGAGTAGTCATGTACTCATCAACCATTCCTGAGAGGAACATTACAAGATTGAACAGTGCTATGGAAGGATATGTGATAGGCTTGAATTCCCACTAGCCTACTTTACAGCATCATCTCTTAATGATCTGGAAGGCAAAAGGAGACTTTGAGATTTTATCTAGAGGGAATGATTTCTTTATCATTAAGTTCTCTAACCTGAAGGATATGAGGACTGCCCTTGAGCAAGGACCTTGGCTTGTTGGGGGGAAGCTACTAATCCTAAAAAATGGCAAAGAGGAGAATCGTTGGAGAAACTCAAGCTTACTGAGGTTCCAGTCTGGGTCGAGATTCACAATCTCCCTATAGAGTTACGGGATGAAGAAGTGTTCATTATGATAGGAAGCTATATTGGTACGCAATTGAGGCCCGATTTTCTTACTCACAAGTTCAAGAGACTAGACTTTGTGAGAATTTAAGTTTTAGTTCCAGAAATGTTGTCTTTCCCAAAGGAGGTGTTGTGTGTTTTCCACATCATCTTTTCACATGTTATCACACACAAATTTGGTTCATTTTGATATCACTTAGCCTCTTTTCATATTACTCTTGCCTTCTTTTTGCTACTTTACTTATCGTATAACATGTATTGCATATTTGTTCCAAAAAGACTAATTTGCAGAGTTTAATTCTACTAAAACAGCAGAATGCACGGCGTGCATGATAAAGACACGACGCACAAGATTTCAAAAGACCTTTTCATTCACCCAGACTGAAAAATGCACAGTGTGTTCATCCTTGAACACGACGTGCGAGTTTCCAGAAAGTGCAGAACAAGCCAAATGCATGACGTGTTTTCAACAACACGGTGTGCACCTAAGAGCGTCAAGCAGACCAAAGTTTCTAGAAAGTTGCATGGCGTGCATTACTTCAGCACACGTCATGTACAGTGCATTCTGGAGTAACTTTCGAAGGTTTTACACGGCGTGTACTAGGAACGCACGCCGTGTCGTTGTCAGTTTCAGAATTTTGATAATTATGATCCTTTGTTTAAAACAAAGAGGGAACTTAATGGGTGGTTATCCACGGTTATAATTCAAATTTCTCTCATCCTAGAGCAAGTCTAAAACAGAGGAAGGCAATTTTGAGGAGAAAAGAGGTGGTTTCTTGCCAAAGGAGCCCCAATCTTCTTCTCCATTGTCTTCTCCAAAGGTGTAGCAGAGCTTCTCCACTTCACGTAGCCTCTTGGGAGAGGAGTCAGTTCATCTTGGAGCAGCTAGAGGAGTAGAATTTTGTCCCCAAGCCGGAATTCTAACTTCTTGTGGTTATATCTTTGGATCTTCTTGCTTTTCTTCCTCTAGATCATGCTAGATTCTAAAATTTCTATAACAATTCTGCAAAACATGATTATGGATGAGTAAACTCCTTTTCTTGGGCATAGGAGAGTAGCTTCCATGTCATAGCATGTATGGAACAAGTTAATTTCATATTAAACACTATGTTGCTTTTTTTCTACCATGAGAGTACCAGTTTTATCATCTCTTGCATGTATTGATGGCCACTTTATATGCATGTGTTCTGCTTTCTTACTTAATCTGAGAAGATGGGTAGGAATGTATAAAGGTACTCTTCTTGGCAACTCTTCTTCTACCACGAGAGTGGAAATTATAGAGTTGAGGAATAGGTTGTGATCTAAAACAAAAATTATGCATGGGAATGTGGATTTGAGTTGTGATCATTGCACTTACACCGGGAGGTGAAGTGCAACACATACCTCTCCTTTAAAACAAGTTCTTAGTATGTTTCAATTTCATATTCCTATGATGTGCTATGATATGTGAGTGAAATTCTAATGTCCAAAATCCATTAACATCTGAATCTAAACCCTTTTTAGTAATCTTTTCATTGTTTGTTTAAATCTAAATCTCTATAATTAGATAAACACCACCATCCTTTTTAAACTGATCTAGATTGTTGAAATTTAGTGTTGTTGTATTTTATTAATTACCAAATCTCCTTGTATTCGACATCGACTACGACTACCTCCGTATACTTGCGGATATTGGTTAAGTCGAGTAAACGATCCTTCTTAGGATTGAAACTCGTTAGCGTAAAATAGCCAACAAGTTTTTGGCGTCGTTTCCGGGGAGCTATAGTAATCTAATTGGAGTAACAAGTGTTAATTAGTACTCGATACTAGATCACCATTTCCATTTTCAAATTTCCATATACCTTTTAGTTGTGTTCTCAATTCCTCTTTCTATTTTTTAGGTTGTATGTGTCGCTCACAAAGGGGTCTTCAAACATCAGTGTTGTTAGACCTTGAGATCGAGTGCACTCTTTCAAGCTTAAGAAGAGCAAGGAGAGTAGAGCCACCAATGCTAGAAGGTACTCCACCATCATCACTACCACCATCTTCTTCACCCTTTGAAGAAGCTACACCAAGCAATCCAACCATGGAGGACGAACGTCCTTTGAAGGATTTTGCAATGTTGGTCGCCACAAACATTTGTGGGGCCATTGATATGCCTGTAGTAGAAGTGAACAATTTCTCTATTACTCATTCTATGATGCAAATGATACAGCAAAATCTTTTTGGAGGGCCAATGAAGATCCAAGTCTTCATGTTGCCGAGTTCTTGGAATATCTGAATACTTTCTGAATCAACAGAGTATCTACTGATGGAGTGAGACTTATGCTATTTCCCTTCACCCTAAGAGATAGAGCCAAGGCGTGGCTTTTGTCTCTTCCAAAGAAGACAATCAAAAGTTAGGACCAACTCCTAAATGTGTTCCTTGCAAAGTACTTCCCGCCTAGAAAGACAGCTCAACTAAGGAATCATCTCACCAATTTCTCTCAAAATGATGGAGAAACTCTGTATGAAACATGGGAACGGTTTAAGGATCTTCAACGCCTTTGCCTGCGCCATGGTTTGACTAACTGGCTGCTACTTCAAACTTTCTATAATGGACTATTTTACAACACTCGATTGACACTGGATGCCGCAACTAATGGTGCATTGATGACTAAGTCTTATAGGGAGGCTTATGACATTATTGAAGATATATCGCTTAATCACTGCCAATGGAGATCAGATAGGGGAGCAAAATCAGCATCTACAACTAGTTCTTCAACCGGAAAGCACGGAGGGAAACATACTATTGATGTCATTGATCTTATTTCTGCCAAACTTGATGTTCTTACACAAAAGTTTGAGAAGATGACCACCTTGCAAATCCAATCAGTTGAAGTAATATGTGAAGCTTTTGGTAATGCAGGACATACTTCTTCTTCATGCTTTGCTCCTAATGCAATTGAAGGGAGATTTGAACAAATAAATGTCATTGGAATGCAAGGAAACAAGCAGTACAATCCCTATTCCAACACATACAATCCGGGATGGAAAGATCATCCTAATTTTTCCTATTGGAACACAAGCAACGCTCATAACTTCCAACAAGGACAGCAGCAACCGCAACAACAACAACAATTAAACCGATAAGGGAATCCACCGGGTTTCAACAATAGGGGTTATCAATAACCACAAAAACCCCAAAGCTCTTCTTTGGAGGCAATGATGGAGAAATTTGTTTCTACACAAATGCAGCAAAATGAGGAGTTTCAGGGGAATAATAAGCTATTGAAAGATGCTATCACCCAACTTTCTGCTAAAGTGGATGGCATTTCCAATCATACCAAGATGTTGGAGAATCAAATAGCATAGCAAGCTCTAGCACAGTAAAGGAGTCCACAATCTGGTTCTCTTCCAACCCAATCGGAAGTGAACCCAAGACAACAAGCAAATGCCATAACTTTGAGGAGTGGAGCTGAAATTCAGAGACCTTCTCCACCCAAGGAGAAGAACACTAAGGTGACTGATGAGGAGGAGTCCAACACTCCTATTTGCAGCAAGGATAAAGGTACGGCTGAAATACCACCTTCTTACAAGGCTAATGACCATTTCCATAAAGGCTTGCAAACAAGAAGGAGGATTTAAAGTTTAGGAAGTTTATGGACATTCTAAACAAGCTTCATGTCAACCTTCCTCTAGCCGAAGTTATTGTCGAGATGCCATCTTATGCTAAGTTCTTAAAGGATATCTTAACTAAAAGAAGAAAGGTGGATCAAGTTGAAATAGTGATGCTTTCGGAAAGAATGAGTTCTATTATTCAAAATAGACTTCCACAAAAGTTAGATGATTTGGGAGCCTTCACCCTACCATGCAAGATCAACAACACCACTTTTGACAAGGGTCTAGTAGACCTCGGAGCTAGCATCAGTCTCATACCATCTACTTTGTGGCATGAGCTAGATCTTGGAGATCTAAAACCAACAAAGATGGCTATTGAACTAGCAGATCATTCCATCAAGTACACGAAAGGTATTGTGGAAGATGTGTTAGTGCAGATTGACAAGTTCTATATCCCTTGTGATTTTGTTGTTTTAGATATGATAGAAATTCCTTCCAATCTCGTTCTTTTTGGAAGACCCTTCTTAAGAACTGTCGGATGTCTTGTTGACGTTCGGGAAGGCAAACTCATGCTCTGAGTTGGTGAGGAAGCCATGGAATTCTCTATTTATGATGCTATGAAAGCACCTTCACGTGTTGAAGAAATTTGTTTGTTGGATACTATTGATTCAATTGTAGAGGACGATGAAAGTATTGTTGAATTGATGTTAAACTTTTGTGATGATGATGAGACTGCAATCAAAAAGCCTAAAAATTCTGGAGTACTTCCTATTGCTAAAGCACAGGCTACCAATGAAGACACTCCACTTGTTGATGATAAAGTTGAACAAACACATCCGGGAGAAAGGTAGAACTTAAAGCCCTTCCACCTGGGCTTAGGTATGCATTTCTTGACTCTAATTCTACTTTTCCTATTATAGTAAATGATAGGTTAACCAATGACCATGAAAATAAGCTGCTTGCCGAATTGCATTTGTACAAAGATGTCATTGGTTATTCTATCGACGATTTGAAAGGAATTTATCCCTCCATCTGCATGCATAGAGTAAATATGGAGGATGATGCTAATCTGACTATTGAACCACCTAGGCATTTAAATCAAAACATGCTTGAAGTGATTAAGAAAGAAATTTTAAAATTGATGTATGACGGAATCATTTATCCAATAAGTGACAGCCCTTAGGTTAGTGCCATTCACGTGGTACCTAAGAAGGGAGGTGCAATTGTCATAAAAGGATACAATGATGAATTGACACAAACACGTATAGTCACAGGGTGGCGTATGTGTATTGATTATCGACGCTTGAATAAGGCAACTCACAAGGATCATTTTCCATTGCCCTTTATTGATTTGATGCTTGAACGCCTCGCTAAGCACTCTTATTTTTGTTACTTGGATGGGTACTCTGCATTTTTTCAGATTCCTATCTACCCTCCCGACCAAGAGAAAACTACATTCACTTGTACTTATGGAACATATGCTTATCACTGCATGCCTTTGGTCTTTGCAACGCTCCCCCGACTTTTTAGCGGTGTATGATGGCCATTTTCTCCGATTTCATTGAAAATATAATGGAAATTTTCATGGATGATTTTAGTGTATATGGAGATTCCTTTGATCAATGCTTATGTAACCTATCATTAGTCTTAGCCCGCTATAAAAAGGTTAACCTGGTGCTGAATTGGGAGAAGTGCCATTTCATGGTACAATCTGGTGTAGTACTAGGCCATGATGTATCTAACAAGGGTATTGAAGTTGATAGGGCAAAGGTTGAAGCCATTGAGAAGATGTCTACTCCATCTTTAGTTAAAGACATCTGCAGCTTTCTTGGCCATGAAGGTTTATATAAGATTTATTAAGGACTTTTCAAAAATTGCAAAGCAGTTGTGTTCCCTACTTGCAAAAGATGTCAAATTTGTATTTGATGATGATTTCCACGCAGCTTTTTCCAAGCTCAAGGAGGCCCTCATTTCAGCCCCAATTATTAAACCTCCGGATTGAGATTCTCCTTATGAGTTAATGTGTGATGCAAGTGATTATGCAGTGGGAGCTGTTCTAGGACAGCGGAAGGATAGGAAACTCCACACCATTTTTTATGCAAGCAAGACCCTTGATGAAGCACAGATCAACTATACAACCACTGAGAAGGAGATGCTTGTCGTTGTATATGTCTTTGACAAATTCTGACAATATTTGGTGGGATCTAAGGTGATAGTATACATTGATCATGCTACCATAAACTATTTGTTGAACAAGAAAGATGCCAAACCACGTCTTATTTGCTGGATTTTTCTCTTACAAGAATTCAATCTTGAAATCTGGGATAAGAAAGGTACAGAAAATAATGTTGCTAGTCATCTTTCTAGATTAACTACGGAGACTGGAGATCCATTGCCCATTGAAGATCATCTACCCATTGAAAAGCTTTATGTGTTATCATCTACTCAAGCACTGTGGTTCATAGATATTGCTAACTTTCTTGCTACTGGACAACTCCCACCTGATTTGATGTATCATCAGAAGAAGAAATTCTTTCATGATGTGAAATTCTACTATTGGGATGATCCACTATTATTCAAGCACGGAAGTGATGGGCTGATCCGCCGATGTGTTACTGAAGAAGAAATTCCTGCCGTTATTGCTGAATGCCATGCCTCTCCTTATAGAGGCCATTTTGGAGGAGAGAAGACTACTGCAAAGATACTACAAGCTGGTTTCTATTGGCTCACATTATTCAAGGACATTAATCTATTTGTCAAATCTTGTGATAGATGTCAAAGGATTGGAGGTATATCTCACCGTGATGGCATGCCCCTCAACTCTATCTTAGAGGTTGAGGTATTTGACGTATGGGGAGTGGATTACATGGGACCATTCCCATCATCTTATGGCTACCAATACATTCTTGTTGCTTGTGAATATGTGTCCAAATGGGTTGAGGCCATCCCAACCCAAGTGTCAGATGATAAATCTATAGTAAAGCTTTTTCAAAAGATCATCTTTCCTTGGTTTGGAGTTCCTCGAGCCGTAATTTCAGATGGAGGCACACATTTAGCTGAAAGACAATTCAACAACCTTCTTTCTAAATATGGTGTAACTCATAAGATCTCTACGCCCTACCATCCTCAAACTTATGGGTAGGTAGAGGTCTCAAACAGGAAACTGAAGAACATCCTTGAAAAGACTATTTCTAGTTCAAGAAAAGATTGGGCTTTAAAGATAGATGATGCATTATGGACGTACCGCACAGCCTACAAGATAATCATAGGAACTACTCCGTTCAAGCTAATCTATGGCAAATCCTGTCACCTTCCACTGGAGTTAGAACATCGTGCTTTGTGGGCCATCAAATTCTTGAACTTTGACATGAAAAAAGCAGCAGAGAAGTGCCTTTTGTAGCTGTAGGAACTTGAGGAACTTCACCTGGATGCTTATGAGAACGCAAATCTATACAAATAGAGGACAAAGTCTTGGCATGACAAGAGGATTCACAGGAAGTACTTCCAAGAAGGAGATAAAGTTTTGCAATTTAACTCTAGACTAAAGTTATTTCTCGAGAAGTTGAAATCAAAGTGGTCAAGACCATTTCTTGTATTAAAGATCTTTCCATATGGAGCTATGGAACTCCAAGGCAAGGACAGCAATTTTAAAGTGAATAGACAGTGTTGCAAGCTATATACTTGTGGAGATGCAGTAGACAAGGGAGCCTCTTATTCCCTCCAAGATGCTTGAAGGAAGAATTGAGGAGTCTTACTCCAGAATCTAAATGGATGACCTCGTGGGAGTTGACCCCACATTAGGATAGATTTCTTTTAAGTTCTTTGAGTCAAAAACACTATTTAATTTCATCATTAAGCTTGTCATGGATGACTGTAATAATTTAGACATAGATGTCACCAAATCTATCATTATTTTGTGCTAACTGACTGCTATTTTCTACAAAAATTCTAAAATGCATGGCGTGTCTTTATTTGACACGGCGTGCAACCCATCAGAATAGATACTGAAATCAGACTACATCTCCAAGTACACGTCATGTTTCTCAACAACACGTCATGTTCAGTTCACAAATGAAGTTTCTGCAATGTTACATGGTGTGCTTATTTCAGTACACGCCGTGTACTCATCACTCAAATTAGTAGCAAAAATTTCTGGAAACTCGCACGTCGTGCATTAATTCACGCACGCCGTGCGTCTGGGCACAAAGTTAGGTCTACAAAGAGAATTGAAGGAAGAACACATCGTGCATGTCTTATGCACGTCGTGTCTTTTTTTGTAAAGTTTGGCTGGGGGGGCTTACGACCAAACTCCTCACTACACTTGAGAAATCATTCGTGTGAGAGGAAAAACCCTAGCAGCCGTGTGCCGCCTTTTTCTTCCCCGACTCACGTCGTGCACTCACGCATGTCGTTTCCTCCTTCTTCCAGATGTGCGCCATCCGGGCAGCCTGCGTCGCCACTGTGCTGCCAGCACCGCATGGCCGTAAGCCATGCATGACGCCTCCAAGTTCGCCAGAGGCCACGCTCACCCTAGTGTGACCGATCAGCACCGTCAGCACTACTGCCGCCGCCAAGCACAGCAACGCCACTGAGTGCCTTCTTCTCCGTGCCCTCGATGATGCCACCCAGCCACAATCAGCACTGCCAGGATCCACCTAGCTCGACGCCACCTCGACAGTAGCTCATGACATCGACGGCACTGCCTAGCAACCACCATCAACGCCGGATAGCTCTGCCTTTCCCCTAACTCTTCACCTCGCGGTGCTGATTTCAGACTGCATAAAATCTGCAGGTGCACGGCGTGCCTCCATAATACATGCCATGCATTCCAGTTTTGGGGCCGAAGGAATACCTTCCAGGTGCACATCGTGATCGTCAACTGCACGCCTTGCACTCCTATAGAAGGCAATGGCACCAATCAAGAGGGGTTCAGGCAGACGTCATGGTGGTGCTACCTCTTCTGCCACACCTTCTGACGCAACATTTGTGCCCTCCACCCAATTCTGAGTCACCCCTGAGGAGGATGCGGACTACCAATTCCTCATTACTAGGCGAGTATTACCTTCTCGCTACGTTTGTGAAGAAACTCTAGAAGAAATTTACTGAACTTTTTGAATTAATCTTTCATTGATGTATTATTTCATCAAGGTTCCAATTTTGATGTGGCTTCAAGAATGAGGTAATGGGGTATCTTCAATTCTTAGGTCTCCATCTAGTCTGCACTAGAGTTGCAAAGACCTACCCTCGCCTTGTTTATGAGTTTTTTACTACCTTTAAGGCGGAAGATGATCCCTAAAACCACCGTGAGATGTATCCGAAGATCAGTTTTCATCTTCTAAACAAATGTTTTGCTATGGATCTTCATCGATTTTGTACCTTGCTCGGGTGCAACTATGGAGGCTACACTGACTATCTGCCCGCCTTCCATAGTGATACTTTTTGGTCTAAAATTACCAGTGAAAAGGTGCACAGGGCTAGGCAGGCATGAGCTTCTTCGCTCCATAACCCGATTTTCAGAGTTGTCCATCACCTTCTAAGCACCGGTCCTTTTGCCAAAAATGAAACTCAAGGGGTCGTGGGCAAAACCGACCTTCTTTTCTTGTGGTGCATGGTTAATAATGAGGAAATCAATTTTGGCTATTATATTATCAATAAACTTCTAGAAGCCAAGAAGAAGAAGCAGAGAGAGACAGGTGATATCATGTGTGGTGGAATGCTCACAATACTTGCTATGCAGCTAGGACTAGACATGACCAATTTAGAACTTGCACCAGGGAAAAACCTTATAAACATCAATTATCTTATTTCTTGTGGCCTAATATCAAGGCATGGTGATAGCACTAGAAAGTTCAAGATTTTTCTCACAAAGAAACAGTTCATAAAAGTCCCCGATGCAGCCCGTAATGACCTCATCAAGAAATCAAATTGGAAGGTTGAGTTACAGCCCGAGGACGAAGAGGAGGCAGCCACTCATGGCGCCAGCAGTTTTACAACAGCAGCAGCTACCGCTACAGCTATAGCACCACTTCCACCCTCTACCGCTACTCATACTGAGTATACTTGGGTGATGCCTGATGTCTGACATCTTTATGGATATGTTCAGCAGTGGTTAGACCACATCGATGACTATTTGGACCAGATGGACATGCAGTACACTGCGATGCATGACATGGTCCACCGGATGGACTCTTTGCATATCTCTCAGGGCCATTACTCTGTCCCTCCGTCGTATCAGTCACCACCGCCACAGCAGCCTGAGTTTCCACAGCCGTCAGAGTTTCCACAGTAGCCCCAGTTTCCCCAGTAGCATGACTCCGCAGACCAATCGATGGACATTCCAGATCTCGTCAGCCAATATTTCCCTGATCAAGAGGGCAGTGGCCCTCCTTTTTGATATTTGATCCATGACAGGTATCCAGTTGTGAACTTCATGAGTTTGTTTGATGTAGTGAGAACACTGTTGATTTCAAGCTTGGGGGCACAACCGGCCCGTAATTGTATTTTTCATTTTACATTTCCTTTTGTTAGAGTCAGTTGTGTCAGTTTTTCATTCCTTTGTGTTCTATGTTCTATTTCCTTTGATGGCAATCTTAATATGAATTGAGGCTACCATGTTAGAATGAACACCATGCTTGATCTATCTTGTCCTTTGTGTTTCTTGTGGCTATATGAAAATATATTCAACAACATGCATGAATCAAATGAAAAAGGAAAATCCCCATGTACACGATCTTATTTGTGGTTTGAAATCTCAATTTTACATCTTTGATTTCTCAATACATGTAACGGTTCCACATTTTTGTGAATAAATCAACTTTGCAACACTTACTAGAATATGTGATACTCTTGTCAAACTCTTTGTGCATTTACAATCAACTTTTCAGTGAAATTTTTTCAAAAGAATGATTGAAATCTTGCTAATCTTAACATTCTTGTTGACTCTTTGGTGTTGTACCATACTTGCGCTATCATTTGTTTACCTTTACCCAATAAAAGATGGCAAACAGCCCACATATCATGCTATCCTAGTGTGAGTCTGATCTGGAAACGATGGTTATGTGGTATGAAAAATCAAAAGAGGGTAAAAACAACACCCCAACTGGCATTCCACGTTAGCATAAGCCTAAATTAGCACCCGAGTGCTGGAAACCCAAAAATATCCATCATCATATCCTTTGAGAAAAAGAGTACAACTAAGTTTGTTAATGTTAGCACTAATTTCATCATCTTATATCCATACTAACTAAAAAAATTGTAATGTACATCCACTAATTGTTTGGCTCGACTATCCAAATTCTATTTAGTGTTGTCTAATGGATTATCTTGTTTGATTTGGAACCACCATTGCTAAACTAAAATTCTCTATCTTAGATGTCTAAATTGAGAAGATAACAATGAACACAAACGCTATGTACATGGTTGGTTGAGATGATTGCATATCTTCTTTTCATTTAATCCATGCATGAGTTTGAATATTCTTTCACCCTCATTTTAGCCCTGTTCTTTTTGCTTGAGGACAAGCAATAGTTCAAGCTTAGGGGGATTTATTGTGTGTTTTTCACATCATCTTTTCACATGTTATCACACACAAATTTGGTTCATTTTGATATCACTTAGCCTCTTTTCATATTGCTCTTGCCATCTTTTTGCTACTTTACTTATCACATAACATGTATTGCAGATTTGTTCCAAAAAGACTGATTTGTAGAGTTTAATTCTGCTGAAATAGCAGAACGCACGGCGTGCATGATAAAGACACGACGTGTAAGATTTCAGAAGACCTTTTCATTCACCCAGACTTAAAAATGCACGGTGTGTTCATCCTTGAACACGACATGCAAGTTTCCAGAAAGTGCAGAACAAGCCAAACGCACAATGTGTTTTCAGCAACACGGCATGCACCTGGGACCGTCAAGCAAACCAAAGTTTCTGGAAAGTTGCACGGCATGCATTACTTTAGCGCACGCCGTGCGCAGTGCATTCTGGAGCAACTGTCGAAGGTTTTGCACGACGTGCACTAGGAATGCACGTCGTGTTGCTGTTAGTTTCAGAATTTTGAAAATTATGATTATTTGTTTAAAACAAAGAGAGAACTTAATGGGCAGTTATCCATGGTCATAATTCAAAGTTCTCTCATCCCAGAGCAAGTCTAGAGCAGAGGAAGGCAATTTTGAGGAGAAAAGAGGTGGTTTCTTGCCAAAGGAGCCCCAATCTTCTTATCCATTGTCTTCTCCAAAGGTGCAGTAGAGCTTCTCTACTTCACATAGCCTCTCGGGAGAGGAGTCAGTTTGTCTTGGAGCAGCTGGAGGAGTAGAATTTCATCCCCAAGCCAGAATTCTACCTTCTTGTGGTTACATCTTTGGATCTTCTTGTTTTCTTCCTCTAGATCATGCTAGATTCTGAAATTTCTATAACAATTCTGCAAAACATGATCATGGACGAGTAAACTCCTTTTCATGGGCATGGGAGAGTATCTCCCATTTCATAGCATGTATGGAACAAGTCAATTTCGTATTAAATACTATGTTTCTTGTTTTCTACCATGAGAGTACCAGTTTTATCATCTCTTGCATGTATTGTTGGCCACTTTATATGCATGTGTTCTGCTTTCTTACTTAATCTGAGAAGATAGGTAGGAATGTATGGAGATACTCTTCTTGGAAACTCTTCTTCTACTATGAGAGTGGAGATTATAGAGTTGAGGAATAGGTTGTGATCTAAAATGAAAAATATGCATGAGAATGTGGATTTGAGTTGTGATCGTTGCACTTACACCGGGAGGTGAAGTGCAACACATACCTCTCCTTTAAAACAAGTTCTTAGTATGTTTAAATTTCATATTCCTATGACGTGCTATGATATGTGAGTGAAATTCTAATGTCCAAGATCCATTAACATCTGAATTTAAACCCTTTTTAGTAATATTTTCATTGTTTGTTTAAATCTGAATTTCTATAATTAGATAAACACCACCATCCTTTTTAAACTGATCTAGATTGCTGAACTTTAGTGTTGTTGCATTTGATTAATTACCAAAGCTCCTTGTGTTTGACCTCGTCTATGACTACCTCCGTATACTTGCAGAGATTGGTTAAGTTGAGTAAACGATCCTTCTTAGGATTGAAACTCATTAGTGTAAAACAGCCAACAGGAGGTCAGCCTGATAAATGATGATGGCACTAAGGACACAGTTAGAATAGAGTATGAATGGTTCCCTCATTGTTGCAAAGACTGCGGGACTTTTGGTCATGGATAAGGTGAATGTTCCAAAAATCTAAATTAAAAGAAAGCTAGTCAGATATGGATAGGAAAGACAAAGTTGATGTTGAAGCATTTTATGATTGCTCTGTGGGAGTACCAGAGAATGTTCAATAAAAGGGGACTGAAGGGCATGTTGTTCGGGTGATTGTTCCAAGTACTCAGTGAAATGAAGAAATATATAACTCACAAGCTACTATTATTTTAAATAAGGAAGCCTCACAAACTCATGTGGCATTGAACAAGGAAGTTTTTTTTGACACCCCTAATTCTGATGAAGGTTGGAGTAAGCAAGGCACGAAAAACAAGTCTGCTCCTAGGAAGGTATCCAAAGTGAAGGCTGTTGGGATCCCTGTCTCTCCTAACAATTTTAGGACTTTGGAGTTTGTTGACGGTACTGAAGGAGAGCCAAGTGTGGTTAATAGTTTTGATGATGGTGTCTTAAACCAGAGCAATGCCTCATTATCTATCCATCCTAATGGTTAATACAACTATCCTTTCGTGGAATGTGAGAGGATTGAATACGCAAGGTAGACATAAAGTTGTTCGTGAGTTGATTCAGAAGAACAATGCTTATGTTATCTACATTTTGGAATCAAAACAAAGGAAAAGGAAAATTGGTAAGGCTATTAATAATGTCTGGCCGAGAGCATCATAGATGTATAACCATGCCTCTAACACATCGAGAAGAATGATTATTGTTTAGGATCCATGAATTATAAGTCTAAGTAAACTCAGTGAAAGTGATCAGTTTATTCTGATGGAAGTTCAATGTAGAGGTATTTCTTTTTCTTTTGATGTTGTTTATGAACATAATTCTGAATACAAGAGGATTGATTTGTGGAAAGATCTTTCTCTTATTAATACAAACTCTCCTCTATTTCTTATGGGATATTCAACTCAGTCAGACTCTCTTCTGAAAGGTTTGGAAAATTTGAACCATCTGCAAATGCTATGAGTCAGTTTAATGATTTCATTAATGATAATCATCTTGTTGAGCTAGACTCGGTTGGTGCTCAGTTCACTTGGGATAACATGCAAGATGTTAGTAATCTTTTCATGTCAAAGATAGACATAATGTTATATAATAAAGCCTTCATTGATCTTTTTCCAAAAGTTTGGGGGAATATCTCTGGGTATATTCACTGTGATCACCAAAATATGTGTGTTTACTTGGATGATGCTACTTATAAGAAAAAAACCTTTTCATTTTATTAATTATTGGGTTAATGTTCTTGGGTTTTATGATGTTATTAAGGAGGTTTGGAATGAAGATGTTGCGGGTAACCATACTTTTTAGCCATGTGAGAAGCTCAAACCAACTAGGAGAGATTTATCTCTATCAAATAAAATAAATGAAGCTATCAAAGCCTATGAAGATGAGGAGTCTCTTATTCGTCAAAAATCAAGCTTCCACTGGCTAAAATTGGGTGACAAGAATACAAAGTTTTTCTATTCCTCACTTGAAAGAAGGAGAATCAGAAATATTCTTAATGGCATTAATATTAATGGTGAATTTTGATCTGATGAGGACACCATAAAAGGACATATTGTTCACTGTTACTCTTCTCTGTTTAAGAAATATGTAAATGCCAAGAGTGATTGGAATGATAACTGGAAGCTACCAAATATTAGTGAGGATCATTTAATCTTCGGTGTAGGAAATTTATAGATAAACAGATTGATGATGTTGTTCACTATTCTAATGGTGGAAAAGCGCCAGGTACTGATGGTTTCAATTATAATTTCTTTCAAAAGTGTTGGGATATTGTTGGAAGTAATGTGAGGAAAGTTGTGCACAATTTTTTTGATAGTGGATGTCTCCTTTGAGAATTTAAACGAACCTACATATCCCTCATCCCTAAAGTGAGGAATGCTATTGAGATTAGAGATTAGAGGTCCATTACTTTATGCAATGTGGTGTATAAGATCATATCAAAACTTATTGAAAATAGATTGCAAATCATTTTTCCTGAGGTTATTAGTCCTATGCAATGTGCATTTCTTAAAGGGAGATCCATTTCTGATGCTACTTTCCTTCCCAGTGAGGTCCTTAATGATATCATGAAAAGAAAGAGACTTAAAATTGGTGCTAAAATAGACCTAATGAAGGCTTATGACTCAATTGATTATAATTATCTCAATGTTGTTTTAAATAGAATGGGTTTTCCTTCTTATTTTATCCACCAGATTCATACATTCTTGAATACTACAAGATATCAAGTTCTTATTTATGGTGTTTCATTATATGCCTTCTTTCCTAGTATGGGCATAAGACAGGGTGACCCCATAGCTCCCTACATTTTTTTTATAGTTGTGGAGGGTCTTACTGCGATGTTGAACGATGTTGTTAATCAAAGATCTATCAAACCTATCAAAGCCTCTAGTAAACTTTCTATTTCACATATTATGTTTGTTGATGTCATGGTTTTGTTTTTTGAAGCAAATGATGATTCCTTGCAAGTTCCTTATAATGCTCTTTCAGATTTTGGTAACATTACGGGTTTGAAAGTCAGTAACCTTAAATGTCATGTTTTCTACAACAATGTTGTGGACAAGGTGAAAGTTTCCAATTTTCTGAATATGCAGATTGGTGTTTTACCTATGAAGTATTTGGGATGGCCCTTTACAAAGGAAGGCTTACTAGGAGTCTCCTCTCCTATAATTGATAAAATTAAAATAATATTGGAGGGATGGAAATTGCATCAACTCTCATTTGCAGGTATATGTGAACTGGTGGTTTCCACTCTAGCTTCATTTCATTTGTACTAGGGGGCATCTTTCCCAATTCCATGCAGTGTTTCTGATGAGATTGACCAACTATGTTGAAATTTCATTTGGGGGGGTGCTGACCTCAAAAGAACCATCCATAATGTCAGATGGGAACATATTTGTACCCCAAAAGATGAAGGGGGTTTAGGTATGAGGATTACAAGAGATATTGTTAAAGCTTGGTTAATTAAGAATATTTATAGTGTGGGCATCAAAAAATACAGTATTTGGGTAAAATGGGTGAATGAGAGATATTTAAAAGGTGACTTTGTGTGGAGAGTGAAGAGAAAAAGTTCTTCTTCTTGGATGTGGAAACAATTGATTAGTGTCCATGATTCTAACAAGGATATTGAGTTTTCTTCAAACCTGCATGTAGTATGAGCATCTTGCTGTGGAGAGATCCTTGGATAAAAAAGGTTGTTTTCTGGATGATATTCTCTCTGTTAAAGATATCTCTAATCTGGGGAGAGGTAAATTTTTGTACCTGAGTTGTGTACATGATATGGATTCTATATGTGAGTCAAGACATTACAGTCATATTATTGATAGCATCAAGAACTTGTTTAATCCTAGTATGAGTATGGATGAGTTAACACTTGATGATACTAATCCCAAGAAGATGAAGGAATTTTGGGAATGCTACAGATTTAAGCATGATAGAGTACCCTGGTATAAGTGGGTCTGGAAAAATAAAGCCCATAATTGATGCAAGTATATTCATTGGAGACTTGTTCAAAATAAGTTGTTAATGCATGATCAGATTATGAAAAGAGGTATTTCTCTGCCCTCTATTTATATCATGTGTAGGAAGGTTGGTGAAGATATACAACATCTTTTTTGGTCGTGTGATTGGGCCAAAGAGCTTTGGAATTGAGCAGTGAAGAGCAGCTACTTGTATAAATCTCATGGTGATCTGAATGATATGCTTCAATTCAAGAAGAGGAATGGGGTTACTGCAATGTTAATTTGCTATGAAATCTGGAAGGAAAGGGATGCCAGGGTGTTTGAGGCAAGTTTAAGAATGTTGATTTTTATGGACCCATATCAATGCGGATTTCGAGGATATGTTGTGACTTTTCCTTAGTTGGCCTTGTACAACTTTTCTTGCTTGTTTTTCTTTCCAAACATCATGCATTGTAAATATCTATTTTATATATACAAAAAGAGAAGCAAGCTTTGAGGGATAAAAATAAGAAAAAACCCACATGTGCCTTTCATCATGCGAAGAATTCCAGAAGTCTGGAAGCATCCATGTCATTCATTTCCTTCCTTTGAGGAGGGGCCCTTTTACATTTGTCAGCTAACATGATGTTTGTAGGAATATCTATCCCAAAACCATACATTATCTTTTTTCCTAATGTTGCACCCAACTTTTGAATCTTGCTAATGCTGATTTTAGGAAATCAGGGGATCAACGAGAAGCCCATACCTCACCCAGTATAGTCAACAAGAAATCCATATGGCCAAGAATAGTAATGCATAGTGCCATTCAGATTGTTCCTCTAAGGAGGATATCGTCCACAACAAGAAAGACAAACCCAAAGAGGTGGAGAAGTGCAAAGAAGTCCCAGTTGTGCCTGAAGCGGCGGTTACTCATGAAGGATTGTAATTCAAGAAAACTTTCAACATGTACTTCTTGCCTCCAACCAATCTTAGCATACCCAGGGTTACCGGACAAGGAGCCGCACACACAGATGCATCTACACCATTCTTTCTGTATGGCTTGTGGGGCACCTACCCACCACAGACTTAAGAATTCTAGAGATGGTTCTATCAGGGTCCACCATCAGCAAACATTGGGACTGTCCCCACACTTGAAGAGGTGGGTATGCCCTTCTTTAGACCTGAAGGAGAAACTAAGGGAAAAATAAAGAATAAGAATTCACAACCAAGTAGGAAGAGCCTAAAGAGGTCGACACTACCATGAAGGTTCAAATGCACTATGTAAATGGTAGAGGACCCATCCCCAGTCTACACTACATGTATCCACTGGCCCACTCCTGGTACAACCTATACATAGGGGGAGGGTATGAATTCCCACCACCCATATATGGTGCCACTAATGACAATCAAACTGCCAATTGTACCTGTGGTGGCTACACACTAAGAAGTTGTCGCACCATTGTTGGGTTTTAGGGGAGGCAGAGAAGGCAGCGGAAACAAAAATTTCTCCCCCAAACTCGGAACAAGGAAACACGTCAACGTCTATATAATAGGAAAGGGATGGTTTGTGGAATCATACCTTGTCCCGAGGCTTGCTCGGCGACAATACCTCGCGCCTTGCACGGTATTCAACTCCAGTCTTGGACGGTGTCTGTGCAAGTCCTGGTCGCACCTGGACTGACGACTCCTCCTCTCACCGGGACTGTCGGGGTTGATAGTTGTCCTCCTGAGCGGCAGAAACCTCCTGCCTCTGAAGTAGTCCACACGGACCACCTGGAACTCCACACTCCTTGTCCCACAAGGAGTTGGAAGGAGTCGCACCCTCCTGTCAGCGTACTAGTCGCCAACACACTCTCCTGCTACCAGTCGCAACTGCAGTTGTCTTTCCCTTGTTGTGCCTCCCTTTTCGGGTAGCACTTGCTCAGGCTCTCTCGGTTACCAAAACCTGAGAGAATGAAAACTTTGCAGAGAAATTGGTTGCACTGAGTTGTCCTTTAAGAAGCCCCCAATACCCATATATATAGGAGGGTCATGGGATAGGGTTCTCTATCTCGGGCAATGCGGGACTAAAAGTAGGAGTAGAACAGTTCCCGATTGGTTCACTTTCTGAACCCATGAGCCGGTCGGTTCACTTTCTGAACCGGTCGGTTGGGACCCATGAGCCGGTCGGTTCACTTTCTGAACCGGTCGATTCGTGGTCCTGAACAGTTCCCGATTGACTTTCCAACTTTTGTTTCTAATTGGTATCAAATACCAATCCTTGTTCCAATCAAATTGGGCAAGTGAAACAAAAGGAAAATTCTCACCAATCTTACTTTCCCAATTTGCTCGGTTGCAACAGTTGAGCCGATCGTTTCAACACTTGAAGCAATCGTTCACCATTGCCTTGAGTCGATCGACTCAACACCTGAGCCGATCGGTTCACCAAGCTCAGCCGATCGGTTCATCACATGAGCCGATCGGTTGGGAGTGCAGGTTGTGCAGAATCAGTCAATTGCGATTTCAATCAATCTGATACTCCAATCAATGTGTCCCACACCTTGAACATTATGATATTGAGCTATCAATTGATTGAGTGTTTAATTGAACTACTAAACTCCTTTAGTAATCAATCTAAACATTACTTGTGGACAAAACTCCTCTTCCAGGTTAAATCCTATGTGTGTGACCATGCAGGTCCATTTCACGTTGGCAGTGAAAGTCCATAACACTTATGACTTCACAAGCAAAGAGCGGTGCCTAGTCACACATCAGTGCTACCCAAGTGAAAGTAGAAAGTTGGAGAACAACTTTCAATCCTACAATCCATGAATGGTGTTACAGTGAATGTATAATTCCTTTGTCACTAATATCCCGAATGAACTCGAGGCATGGAACAGTCATCCTGTCAACATTCATTCACTTTCTTGATCTCAGAGTAGATTGAACGAGATATGTATGACATCAATATCAAATATTGATTCACACATGCATGCGCACCCCTATCTCAATCCTACTCATCAAGTGGACTTGGATATCAAACTCCCTCAGGAGGGACAAATCCCATATCTATCACTCACCCCTCAAAAGCCCCATGTGTCAAAGCCACCCAATCATCATCTTTATAACCACCCATGTTTCAGGACTGCGTTTGATGATGTCAAAGTGTGCCCAACGACATGTGTTGAGTGTAGTGATTTTAGGTCAAAGAATCACACTCACCACCATCACTGTGAGTACTGACTGTGACTACCATGTCATGGTTCCATGTGTCAAACTCATGGTGGGTCTGTCCGATACACTTGTTCTCTAACAAGTACCTATGTGTTTGGTTTGATATCTCTATATCATGACTAATGAGATTCTGTCATCAACCAACACCACAATCTAGTCTTGTGTGTCATTGCTGTCTATCTACCTTCCATAATGACATCCGACTAGGGACATAACAAGAATGTACAAACTCTTAGCATCTGTATGATCTCATCATTCAGGTCATGAACCTGAAGGCATACGTCATTGAGTACTGTCATTCTCCTAGACATTCAATATGTTCTATCACTATCTCATATGACTGAACCAGAAAGAGTTGGAATCTTGCCTTTGATGTTTATCAAATCAATCTTAATGTATCCCACCAATCATCCCATGATTGGCTCTCAGGGCATACATACCAACAGACTCCCACTTGCACTGCGAGCCAATCACCCTTGAATCATATTCATAGTGATCTTCAAACATGTCCCACATGTTACTGTGCTCTTGTACCAACATAGTGAGTTATGGCAACACCTTGCCAAAGTCAGTATTAATTGCATGTCTCTCATCTCTTCGTTGTACGTCATACGTATGAGATGGAGTTGTCGTAATATGCGATCTAGTATTCCTTTGCTAACCTTTAGCCACATTGCATGATCAAGGATTCCATACTTGTCATCAATGAGTGGAATATCAATAAGTTCATCTCATGAACTTCCAGATCCATATAGTAGTCACTGTTGTTCTTCAACACATAGATACTCGGCATTTCCCTTTTAAATGGTTTTATTGGAACACTTCCAATTATCAACAAACTTTCACTTTTATATATCCTATATATATTTTGCGATTAATTTTCTGTCCTTTTCGGAAGATCGCATCAATGTAACTCTTTACATTGAACTCTTCCTTATCTCCATAGAACTAGTACTTCTCAAGTACTTATCAAGTTCTCATGGTATTCCAGTAACCCTTACTGGAAATAGACAGACATCCACTCGTCATGTCCCACATACGAGTTATCAGGATGAGCACATCATATTGCCATGTCCTACATACAAGATGATGAATGCATTTTGTTCTTCGCCATGCCGATACATGCAAGATAATGGGATGATTACATACATGATAGATCCATATCTATTCTTAGTGTTCCCATTCTTCATAAGAATTGGACACTTGGCCTTGGGATACTAACTCCATATAACATGGACACGTTTTCTCCCACTGAATCTGTGTACACTGAACCCTTCAGTACAGATTGCCAATGTATGCTTTCTCTTTTCATGTCAAGAGGTTTTGGAGAACTATCTCTATAGATCTCTATTCTTATCACATGGGAAACATCTCTATCTTCCTTAAAGATAATTTCCACTTTTGGATTTCCATTCTAGAACATATCCATTTCACATCAACATGTGGAATGTGAACATCCTCCCACTAAATCACAGATCCCTTCTTTATCTTTGACATATCAGTCAAACCCTTTGACTATATCATCAAAGTAAAGATCCAATTCTGAGTTGCTTGTACTCAATCAATCACATTGATTAGTCCATTGTAACTTATAGACTTCATTTGCATTAGTGGATTCATAAGCCTTATAGGTTGTGTCACATACACATCCTTGTTTTATTCCTCATAGGAATGTGGTTTTAGTATCCATATGCCAAATGTCTTAGTCATTAAGTTGCAATCAACAAGCATTATCCTTCTCAAAATGTTATCCATGTGTCTTAACACTTAAGACTTATTCACACTTATGGATTTCATCCAATGGGTGCTACCATTAAGGTCATACCTTATGGTTCACATGGATGTCATTTAGGATGTAATGGTCATAAACCATAACTCAAAATTTGGTTCCTCATATTCATCTAGATAGTTGACTCATCACATGAACAACTCATCACATAGATAATTGAGGTGTATCTTTCAAGGAAATAAGAACTCACAACTCCTTGTGATTCTTAATTTCCTTTATTAGTGTGGGATATTCTTTTATTAAGAAGAATTTAGTTATTTGATAATCATTCTCTAACTCCTTAGAGTATGATTCCTTCTTGATTTAGACATCACCATGCCTTAATCATGAGTTCACTATGATACACTATCATAATCACTCATAAGGATCTCAAACATTTAGTCCAAGTATTTCATTCATTGATCTCATCAAGAATTAACACTTTACCAAATTTGTACTTCATCTATGATAATCTTGAACACTTCAAGATATTCATATTGGTATTTCTCTAAACACCATTTGAAGTATTAGCATTTGCTCCAATAGGTATGTAAATACATCATATGTATCATACCTAATAGGATAATCATTCTCCCACTACCATTAGTGAAGATTGATTAATCATGTCCAAGATATTCATGTCTCTTACTGGTTCTCTAACCAAAAGAGTCTAGATATATCCATCATATGGATACTAGAAATGAATTTCTCATTATTGATGCTTATTTGATTGTTTGAGTTATCTATAACTTTTAGGTATCATTTTATCTTATGCATATCAAATACCACAAGATAAATAAGGCATTTCCACAAAGATCATATCTTTAAAAGATTGAAACATCAACTTTATTGATTGCCATCATTGGCATACAATATGCAAAAATAAAGTGTTTCTATCTATTAGCAAATATGAAATAGCAGTTCATAACTATATTACATGCCTTATAGGCTGAAAATAAACTAAACTACTCCTATCTATGGCGGCAACACTTGCCCCAATTATGAGTGTTTTACACTTTACATCTTGGTATCATATACCTCAAAAGTGTTACAAGTTTATTTTCATGACACCTTCAAGTGGAGACTTCAGTTGTCTCCTTCTTCTTTTGTTCTTCCAGATAGAGAGGACAATTCCTTTTCCAATGTCCTGGCTTATGACAATGGTGGCAATTTCCTTTCTTGGTCACGCCTCCCTTGGCCTTGAGAGCTGAAGTCGACTTGGGCTCCTGGCTAGCATCAGAACCTTTCTTAGCTTTGCCCTTGCCCTTGCGCTTGGACTTGCCCTTCTTGCTTGTGATCACCATCACATGCTTGGGCTTGTCCTTCTTCATCTGTATCTCGGCTGTCCTCAACATGCCCAACAACTCTGACAGTGGCCTATCAAAGTTGTTCATGTTGTAGTTCATCACAAACTGACTGTAGGATTCTGGCAACGATTTCAGTATCACGTCAGTAGCCAACTCTTAGCTCAGTGGAAATCCTAGTCTCTATAGGTTCTCCACATACCCAATCATCTTGAGTGTGTGAGGACCAACTGGATCTCCTTCTGTAATGACGCACTTGAACAGTGCCCTTGAGACAGTGTATCTCTCTTGTCGTGCTTGATCTTCATACATGTTCCTGAGATGTTGAATCATCTCAATGACACCCATGTTCTCATGCTGTCTCTACAACTCAAGGTTCATAGAACATAACATCAAGCACTTTGCATCAATGGCATCATCAGAATGCTTCTTGTAAGCATCCCTTTCTGTCTTTGGTGCATTAGGAGCGGGTTCCTCTGGAATTGGAGTATCCAGGACATAGAGCTTACGCTCTTGAGTGAGAACAATTCTCAATGTCCAATACCAGTTGCAAAGAAAAGTGATTGTTGTTTGTTTCCATTTGAACTACAAAAGGAAATATGCAATTTTAGTCCAAAAACTCATTTTTGACTTATTTGATTGATTTGAAAAGTTGACGATATAATTAGGCCTTTAATTAATTATCGCTCCCACTATTTTAGTTCAAATTGATAGCCCTCACCATAAATTTGGAATATTGCAGCGTACAACCTTCTAGTGGGCAAGATCCTAAAATCCTCTAAGTCATGGACCAGCTAGGGTTGTCACCCACAACTTAGATCTCTCAAGTAGGCAACTCTTGTCAATTGCATCATATACAACTCTTGATAAGATATCATATGCAACTCCTTGCAATGATCATCTCCATGCCTCAAGGTGCTAGATCCTATCTAGGTCACCTTGTTAAGTCTGACCCAAAGCCAACATGATGAATATGCACCCTGCTAGGGCAGACCCACACATTCATCCTTCACGCTTCCACGAGATAGACGGTGCACCACGCTAGGGCGTGCCCACACTTAGTCGATCAAGCTTTTCACGTGTGTCGCATTTGGAAGTCATCTAAAACTTAATATTTAATGAGAGATTTGGTTTTTATATACATATACATATCCAATCACCACAATATGTAGTACGTATCATATACATGCTATATCCCATAGAAAACATGCAAAATGATAAAAGTGATGATTATGGCCATCCTAATGTGATTCCTCGAGCCAAGAGGAATCACGGTCATCTAGGTCTACATCACATGCAACCTGTACAAGATGAACTATGTGCTTTGCCTTTGGATTACATCAACTCATCACATGATTGACTGCTCATCCTGGCCTGGTCGTCTACGTGCCACCAGCCGATCGGTTGGCTCCTCCAACCGATCAGTTTGCCTAGTCGTCGTGCATCTCCTTCTGGCCACCACCCGCTCGTCTCGCTCCTCGAACCGGTCATCAACCGATCAGCTCACTCCTTGAACCGATCGTCTGGAACGTCAATCGATCGGTTCACGCCTTGAACCGATCGTCTCAGCTGTCGTCATATGTCCTTCGTTCTTTAACATAACAGGAAATAAAATCTATCCTAATTTTACATTGCTTAAAAGGGAAACCCCGAGTTACATTCAGGGGGAGCAAAGGTAGGAAATAATCTCGAATTATTTCGAGTTACATCAGGAATAGGAGAAGGAAGATCGGTGCGCAGACCGAGATGAAAGCAACCACAAACAACCATACACAGATAGGGTTTATTGGCCATAACCACGCTATACATCCACCACAAAACTCGTTTAAGGGCGATGTGTATCGAGTGTATTAATAATACATATCATATATGTAATTGGGATTTGTGGATTTAGAATTGGACATGCATAAAGCCAATTTTATTCGCATCGTATGCAATAAATAAAGGTGACAAACCAAAATTGATCATATCGATATTCCTAAAATATAGAGCAGTTGACGTGGCTCTAATACCACTGTTGGGTTTTAGGGGGGGCAGAGAAGGCAGTGGAAACAACAATTTCTCCCCCAAACCCGGAACAAGGAAACGCGTCAACGTCTATATAATAGGAAAGGGATGGTTTGTGGAATCATACCTTATCCCGAGGCTTGCTCGGAAAGAATACCTCGTGCCTTGCACGATCTTCAACTTCGGTCTTGGACGGTGTCTGTGCAGCTCCTGGTCGCACAGGGACTGATGACTCCTCCTCTCACTGGGATTATCGGGGTTGACAGTTGTCCTCCTGAGCGGCAGAAACCTCCCGCATCTGAAGTAGTCCACACGGACCACCTGGAACTCCACACTCCTTGTCCCACAAGGAGTTGGAATGAGTCACACCCTCCTATCAGCGTACTAGTCGCCAACACACTCTCCTGCTACCAGTCGCAACTGCAGTTGTCTTTCCCTTGTTGTGCCTCCCTTTTTGGGTAGCACTTGCTCGGGCTCTCTCGGTTACCAAAACCTGAGAGAACGACAACTTTGCAGAGCAATTGGTTGCACTGAGTTGTCCTTTGAGAAGCCCCCAATACCCCTATATATAGGAGGGTCATGGGACAGGGTTCTCTATCCCGTGCAATGCGGGACTAAAAGCAAAAGTAGAAGGGTTCGATATTTTCACAAAAACAACCAACTCGCAAGCTGAACTGATCGTTTCATTTCTGAAACGGTCGGTTGGGGATCTGAGTCGGTCAGTTGACACTCAACTGATCGGTTGGGACCCATGAGTCGGTCGGTTCACTTTCTGAACCGGTCGGTTCGTGGTCCTGAACAGTTCCCGATTGACTTTCCAACTTTTGTTTCTAATTGGTATCAAATACCAATCTTTGTTCCAATCAAATTGGGCAAGTGAAACGAAAGGAAAATTCTCACCAATCTTACTTTCCCAATTTGCCCGGTTGCAATAGTTGAACCGATCATTTCAACACTTGAAGCAATCATTCACCCTGTCCTTGAGTCAATCGACTCAACACTTGAGCCGACCGGTTCACCAAGCTCAGCCGATCGGTTCATCACATGAGCCGATCGGTTGGGAGTGCAGATTGTGCAGAATCAGTCAATTGTGATTTCAATCAATCTGATACTCCAATCAATGTGTCCAACACCTTGAACATTATGATATTGAGCTATCAATGGATTGAGTGTTTAATTGAACTACTAAACTCCTTTAGTAATCAATCTAAACATTGCTTGTGGACAAAACTCCTCTTCCAGGTTAAATCCTATGTGTGTGACCCTGTAGGTCCATTTCACGTTGGCAGTGAAAGTCCATAACACTTATAACTTCACAAGCAAAGAGCGGTGCCTAGTCACACATCAGTGCTACCCAAGTGAAAGTAGAAATTTGGAGAACAACTTTCAATCCTACAATCCATAAATGGTTTTACAGTGAATGTATAATTCCTTTGTCACTGATATCCCAAATGAACTCGAGGCATAGAACAGGCATCCTGTCAACGTTCACTCACTTTCTTGATCTCAGAGTAGATTGAACGAGATATGTATGACATCAATATAACATACTGATTCACACATGCGTGCGCACGCCTATCTCAATCCTACTCATCAAGTGGCCTTGGATATCAAACTCCCTCAGGAGGGACAAATCCCATATCTATCACTCACCCCTCAAAAGCCCCATGTGTCAAAGCCACCCAATCATCGTCTTTATAACAACCCATGTTTCAGGACTGCGTTTGATGATGTCAAAGTGTGCCCAATGACATGTGTTGAGTGTAGTGATTTCAGGTCAAAGAATCACACTCACCACCATCACTATGAGTACTGACTGTGACTACCATGTCATGGTTCCATGTGTCAAACTCACGGTGGGTCTTTCTGGTACACTTGTTCTCTAACAAGTACCTATGTGTTTGGTTTGATATCTCTATATCATGACTAATGAGATTCTGTCATCAACCAACACCACAATCTAGTCTTGTGTGTCATTGTTGTCTATCTACCTTCCACAATGACATCCGACTAGGGACATAACAAGAATGTACAAACTCTTAGCATCCGTATGATCTCATCGTTCAGGTCATGAACCTGAAGGCATACCTCATTGAGTACTATCATTCTCCTAGACATTCAAACTATTCTATCACTATCTCATATGACTGAACCAGAAAGAATTGGAAGCTTGCCTTTGATGTTTATCAAATCAATCTTAATGTATCCCACCAATCATCACATGATTGGCTCTCAGGGCATACATACCAACAACCATAACCTACTTTTGTGGATCCCCTATTGTTAGATATCATGCAAAAGACCAAACTTCTAGAAGGGAAGAAGGATGGTGGGAAGACATTCATTGACATCTGCCATTTTCCTTATGCAAAGCTACCAAACAAATTCAACATGCCTAAGCTCCATGAATACGCTGGAAAAGGGGACCTTATGGACCATTTCAAAGTGTATTTCTCAGATATGATGGAATCCCAACATGATACAAGGCGCTAACACATTGTTTTGCATGGACTTTGATTGGTATTGCATTGGCATGGTACAACAAACAAGACATGACCAACATCACCACATGGGCCAAGATGGTTGAAAATTTCATCGATCAATATACTTGGAATCTAGATCAGGCACTAACCAAAGAGGACCCATAAACATCACAACAAAAGAGGGCAGATAGCTTCTCCAAATTTGTTGGGTCATGGAGAGAGCTTGCCTCTCATCTAGAGTTCAAGCAATAGATAAGGAGGCCCTGGATATGGTGATCTAAGTCGCTTCACCAACCCTCACCCCCTCTTGTCGCTATAAAGGTACAATACCTTCCCATAGCTCATACATGTAGGTGCACAGATTGAAAATTCAATTAAAAGGGGAGTCTATCAGAACACATTCCTCACCTTCCAGCCATCACCTACTTCTTCAATGACTAATAAAAAGACCAAGTGGGAAAAAGATAAAATAGCAGATGCCATGATTGGAGCAATTCTTGTGCCTATAGTTCTTCCACCGTTGTTGTCTTCAACCGCCAGCCATGCAGTTCTCATCGGGTCAAATGCCTATAGCCCAAGTTATTTAGGCCCAAATGATTCAAAAAGTTCAGCTGATGCCACCCAATTTCCGGCATCACACCGTGTCGCCGCAATACACTTGGCCACCAAACAACTACTATGGGTACACACCACCACCTTTTTTTTCATCCATGCAACATAACACTACACCCATTCCTCTAGATTTGAGTAAATCGGCACCTCATTCCGAGCCAACAACTACAACTCTGTCAAAAGAGGAGCCTCCTAAATTGAAGAGCAAGTTCTCACTTTTGGGGGCTTCTCTCAACACTATCCTTTCAGATATTAAACATCTTCTCAAGTTTTTGGCCATAAGGGAGACACTAAATCCTTTACCTAAGGGCAACAGCACCAACACCTTTTGCGACTTCCATAGAGCAAAGGGCCACAAGACTGACTCTTTTGCACTCAATCATGCCTTACAAGATCTCATTGATAATGGGTAAGTCCACACAATCACTGTAGAAGAGATGCCTACACCCTCCAACATAGTAGTTATGATCTCCTCACTAGAAGACTCACCTTGCATACTTGTCCTTCCACTAGAACAAACCATCAAAATTGGTTTCACCATACCCGGATTGTCGCTCTAGTCCAGGAATGAAAGTTAGTGATTCCAATTGACACCATCACACAAGCGCCTACCAAAAGGAGAAAGTGCAACCCGTCATCATACTAGGGACATGCCAGAGGTAGAAGGAATGACCAACCAAAGAACAAAAAGCAAATACAAAAGTGCAAGGTCTAGATTCCAAAGACAGCAACCCCTACCAGCCTTACCCTATAGTTTTGATATCAGCTATAGTAATGCTACCTATTGCAGCAAATGGAGATCAACATTCTACCTCGTCATAGGTACTACTACCCCTCAACAAGGGCATGAAAAGGGGACGACTTACATAGGATTCCTACCAACATCATGGAAGAGGAGGCTATCTAAGTCTCCTTCTCAGCCATGGATACCAAGAAGGTATCATCCATGCCTAAACTTTGTAGGGAGATGAATCCTGAAGATTCATTATCATCCAATTCCTCAACAAATCAAAAGGAGAAGTGTTCCTGGAAGAAGTGATGCAGAACTCTATCGCACATCGTGATGTTTTCATGAAGACTCTAGAAGGGGCATGTGTCTCTAGATATTTATAGCTGGAAGCTCTTTTGGCTACCATCAGGATAATCCTGACCCCACACTAGATCTCATTCTTCGATGATTAGATCTGAAACTAGTGGGAATCATAATAGGACCCTATTAATTACTACAATGTACAACAACCTCAAGATACCCTCATGCTTCATTGACAAAGGAGAATGCCTCAATGTGTGACCCTTGAAAACTCTAACCAACTTGTAGAAGGATCCATGCAACCTTTAGTATACCACAAAGAAAGCAACCTCCTTTGACAGAGTGGTCAGAGAATCTCTAGGGGAGACCACCTTGGAGATACAGACCAGACTACAGATGTTTACCTTCCACTTCATCATTGTATAACTAAGTCCTTTCTTCAACCTCCTCCCAGGGAGGCCATGGATTCACCGAACTTGGGTGGTTCCTTCATTACTACATTAAACATAAAGTACCAACTGGGCCACACCATTGTCACGGTTCAAACCACAAGCCCGGTACTATCGCATGCAACGAAGAAGATGATCTTATGCTTCTCTTTGAGATGCTTCACATTGCCCACATCAATTGTCTTCCCCCACACAGAAGGGGGCTCCATATACCTTATGAATTATCCTATATAGTCATTGTATTCTTAAATGATCATCCTATTAAAGATTTATTCGATTATGGATCAACAAACACATTCATTTCTTAAAATCTGGCATATATGTGTACTGGTTGTTGTCCCTGAGATGATGACTATTTATTATCTAGATTCTAAGAGAAACAAATTAGACCATTTGGGATGAAATCTGAAAAGGCCATTATACACGTGAGAATTTTTTTATATTTATATCCGTTAACATCTATTATTACATGACTATTTACTAATGCAATTAAATGTGTTACATTAATGTATAGGGATTTAAAAGATTTCAAAAATGTTGGAGGAAATGTGGACAAGAATAAGAAAGTGATAGTTTGGAAGAATGTGGATGTAGTTTCCTTACTCCAATGCATATTTTATTTATGTGAACTATGCTTATTTTATTTTATTAACATTTTGTATGTTGAAAGTTATAGTGTGCTATTGAAAAGAACAGATGGGCATGTGGGTACTACATCATGCGGTATATGGACATGATTGTCAGATATGTTGTACAAGACATAAAAAACATACAACAAGTAATATATAGTCTTGATCATCATAAGTAGTCTCATTAGATAATACAAAAATATCAAACTTATTAATTATATATATATATATATATATCATTCTCTTTGTAGGTGTTTAAAACTAGTGACTTCAATACTGGGAAAAAGTTATTATATGTACATATGCCCTATATGATAGAACAATTAGATGACATGAGAGAACAATGGGAAAAAGCCTTTGAAAGGGAGGGAATTTTTTTTATTATGATTGGGGTACTAATGATAAAGAATGACATTTCTAAACTTTGGTGTCATTATTTCTATATGTTTGTGGTGCTTATATATACATTTGTGAATGACTTTTTTTGAATTGTATTATTGAAATTTGATCTATATACATGTGTGTGAATGTGAAGATGAATAAATGAATGTGCTTCTACATGTGTATGAATGCAAAAATGGATAAAATGAATGGAACTACATGTTTCTACATGTGTGTGAATATGAAAATGGATGAATGGATGGAACTATAGGTTTCTACATGTGTATGAATCATGTGAATGAATTAATTGTGTTTCCACATGTGTGTGAATCAGATGATGTATATATATATAGTCTTGATCATCTTATTATTGCAGGTTTGTGACCTGTTGTTAGGCTGAAATCATAGGATGTTGTAAACATGCAGTTCATAATTGAACTGTAGGTTCTGCATCCTGCTGACCAGTCTAACAGTAGGCCTACAAGCTGGTATTAAAAAAATGACACTTGGTTGTCAATTATGTTCTGCATCCTGCTGACCAGTCTAACAATAGGCCTTCAACCTGCTTAGATGTTGGTGGGTGATAGGAGTAGAAACTTTGTGTCGTACCCATACTTTTTCAACAATGCCTCAAACTATTTTTCAGCAAAATGAGAGCATCCATCACTTATCACAATCCTTATTTCTCCATATCAAGAAAAGATAATCTTACTGAACATTCACAAACATTGAAGATGGAAATGGTCAAATATAATCAATCTCTCAAATATTAAAGATTTTGATTTCCATGTCATCAAGGGGAATTTCATTGCATTTGGAGATGTTTCCTGTACGTTGACATGCATCACATTCCTTGATATAAGCCTATGAAACCTTTATGATTGAAAACCAATAGAAAATGGAGTGTAGAACCTTCATAATATCTTGTCTGCTTCCAAATGTCCTCCATAAGGATATGTGGGTCATTTTCCAGGATTGACGAGATTTCTTCCTCAAGAATATAATGTTGGTATAAGATGTCGTTGTAGTTTTTGAAAAGTAGTAGAAAATTCTAGTAGTAGTTCTTCAAGTCAATGAAAAACTTCTTATTTTAGTTATAGGTAATATGTGGAGGAGGTTATTGGGATTCTAGGTAATTGCAAAAGTTAGTGAACCATGGTCAAATTTGGTTAACCATGTGTATTACCATTAGTGATCCATCTCCATAAGAGTCATTGATGGGCATGAAGTCTGAATTTTCTAGGAACATTCTAGAAAGGTGATTTGCAACACCATTCTTTGTGCCTTTTTTGTCCATGATTTTGAAATCAAGTATGACTTCCCATCATAATAGTTGGGTTATGTATCTTTCTTGGTCATGAGATACTTTTTTATTACAGGGGAGACACACCCCCAGGTGAATGCCCAAATAGAAGGGATGGTAAACCCGAGGAACCCCTCCAACCACACATTGGGATACCAAACAAGTCACATAAGAGGTCGAATAGCGTGGTGGGAAATTCATTTCCAAGCAACACTTCCGAGGAGAATTGAACTCAGGCCCTTCATGAAGAGCACTCGTGTTGCGACCACCCAGACTACTGCTTGTTAGCAAGTCATGAGTAACTTGATTGCCCCATGATCCATATTGTGAGAATCTATTTCTAGTGGTGGTGTATTTTATTTTCACCTTATCTATAATCTTTCTTGTGTAATAAATCATGTGGTGCTTCTTATCCTTTTTCTATCCCAGAATTGCCCCATTACCAAAATCTCTAGCATCACACATGAGTTATAAAGGAAGGTCCAAGTCGGGGGCTTGTACGATAGGTGTTGATGTTAAGGAATTTTTCATAGTTTGAAAAGCTTTGATGTAGTTTTCATCAAACACAAAAGGGAATTCTTAATCTCAACAACTTTAACAAAGGCTTTGATATTCTAGAGAAGACTAAAATGAATCAGTGGTAGTAACCACTATGACCAACCAATCTTCTTACTGATGTCACTAGGCATGGTGGCATATGCTTGGAGATAGCCCTGATCTTACCTTGATCAACTTCAATTCTGGCTTCTAAAATCTTACGCCCTAATACAATTTCTTCTCGTACCATGAAGTGACACTTGTCCTAGTTCAGAACTAGTTGTTTCTCCTTACATCTTTTTAGAACCAAATATAAGTTTTCCAAGCAATCATCAAAATAAGATCCATAGACAAAGAAGTTTTCCATGAATACTTCCATAATTTCATCAATGAAATTAGCAAAAAAAACTATCATGCATCATTATAATGTGGCTAGAGTATTTCATAACACAAGTGGCATTCTTAAAAAGGTGTCGATTCCATACAAGCACATAATTGTTGTCTTTTCCTGATCACCAGTTGGATAGGGACTTGATAGAATCCTGAATGCTGATCCAAATAATAGAAGTGAGAGTGGTGTGTCAGGTGTTCTAAGGCTTGGTCAATAAATAGAAGAAGGAAAGGCTCTTTCTTTGTGGTGGAGTTCACATGTAGTTCTTAATGCACATCTGCCACTCAGTTACCATTATGGTGGTGAGGTCTTGACCATTGCTTTCTTTGACGATAGTCGTTCCTCCTTTCTTTTAAACACATGACCTGGACTAACCCAATTATTCTCTCTGATGGTGTAGATGATCCTAGTGTCTTCTAGATTGAAGACTTATTGGATAACTACTTCTTTCATATTTTCTTTAGCTTTATTTGTCCTTGAACCCTTAGTTTAGAATTTTTTCTAGGTTGGTCCAGTGAATACATATTGTTGGGATGTGCCCTTTGATATCATCGATACAATATTCTAGAGCTTTTATTCTTTATTTGAGCTTGGCAAGCTATTGATCACATTGATCTTCTAGAATTTCATCATCATAGTTATCATATAAGCCTCAATCTCAACCATGTTGGGGCCAACTACATGGATCCTTCTATACAGTCATCTCTGATCAAGATGCAAATATTCAACATCTCTCTTTATAAGTTTCTCCCAAGTTAATTTAGGTCTTCCTCTTCTTCTTTTAGTTATGCTCGACTCGATAACCTTGTTTCTAATACATGCATAATGGGGTGTCTCCCTTCTTCATCTAGAAATTCATCCTTGAGTCCTTGGGGAGTGGATTTAATTCAGGAAACAATTTTGGTAAGAGATTCATCTTTAGGCATTCTCTATGAAGAGATGTATTTTTACATTTTGATGGTTGATGATTTGTTACTTCTTCCTCCTATGCTGCATGTAGGGAGGTGATGATTTCTTCCACTTTAGGATCTACAATACATGATGGATTTGTGGGCGCTCTCATGAGTGGGTCAACTATTGTGTTGTGCTCTTGAATTTCCACACATAATTGATTGCAATAATCTACAAAGTATCTAGATTCTGTCTATGATGGACCTTTCATGTGGTCCATGACATTGAAATCTATCTCTTCATTACTCACATGGATGGTAATGACTCCTCCTACTACATTGTTTGAAGCTCATGTTGTTGAAAGGAAGGGTCATCTGAAGATGAGCGGGTAGAGATGGTCTTCCACAATGTTGATAATGACTACAAGGGAATGTATAATATTCTAATTTAGAATGAGAATGTCTTTGATGATGTCCACTCATTTGGTGAAAGAATTATCAACCAACTAATCCTCATATTATATTCAATCATATATTTAAATCTAGTCAATTCCCAAGTGAGAATCACGTAAGGCTAATTCTAGCACCAATGTCTACTAGGCCATGTCTTTCTGTGGAATCTCCGATGTGGAATGGAATGGTAAAAGCTCTAGGATCTTTCTAATTGGTTTGCATAGTAGCTTAGATGAAAGCTATAGCCATCTTGGCTAACCAAATTGCCCCTATTTCTACATGCTAATGTTTCTTTGTAGTGAGGTCTTTGAGAATTCATTGTGTATGTCGATATGTCATCTATGGTATTAGATACATTTTCATGATGGTATCCATTTTTTTGTATGTTTTCCCAATTCTATATGTAACAAGGTAATGATTAAATGGGTGCTTCAAATGCATGGGGATTGATGGTGTTTCTTCCTATTGATATGTTAGCTATGTTTGTCCCATGTGCAATTTTCCTTTCCTTGGAGGTTTCATTTGAATATACTTACACTTGTCCTCCATTTGTGATTGCTTCTTCTAAGGTGGACGAGTATCTAGGACTGTCCCAGATCTTAGGGTAGCCACCTTTGCAAATTAATGGATTCTAGGATTTTGCTCAATAATAGAAAGGAACTACCCTACTGGATTCCTAATAGATGCAACTATTGAAGCCAATTGTTGATCAATCATCCTATTAGTGTTGTTGTATGTCCCTAGTTTGTGTATTCACTGTCCCCATCTTGGTTTGCATTGTGTTCATCAGGATTTCATTGCTTGATATGACTTGCCCTATTTTCTCTATCAAAGAGTTTAGCTGGTTGATCGAGTTCTGTTGCTATAGGAAAAAACTTCCCCTTGGCATACATTGAAGTTTCTCTGTTGTTTTTTCACACTATTTTGTTGGAAATTGTTGGAAACCTAGTAGATCATGGCCTCCTGCTATGGAAGGGTTTGTTTTACCTCTACCAATGTTGTATGGTTGCTGACTAGAGAGATGATTTGTTTATTGGTTGTGGTTGTGTTTCCATATGAAAAACCTAGGTGCCAAAGTCTATTGTAAATGAAATAGGAGATATTTTCATTAACAAGAGCTTCTTGTATAGGTTCAACATAGATGTAGTGTTGAGTCAGGTACCCATGATCTCCAGAAGCTTTGCATCACATAACTATTTCCAATGCTTGGCTTGTGTGTTGGAACTGAAGTGCTTGAACATATGTGGCTATTTTGTCGAGCTTTGTAGTAAGCATGTAGATAACCCTATATTCTTTTATTCAAGTGAAAGAGCATTTTTTATGAGTGAAGCCACATTCGAAATCCAATATTGACTGTTGTTGTGGCATGTTTTCTAATAATTAGCATGCATTTACTCCCATTCTTTACTAGAAAGATGCTTCCTATGACTGCATTGATGGATTTCTTCTCTGCCTAAGTGAGCCCATTGAAGAATGTTGTGATTAGGAAAGTCTCATCAAACCCATGATTTAGACACTGTCTTTGAAAACCTTGGAATCTCTCCCTTGCTTCATATAGGTTTCTAGATGGTTTTTGTAGAAAACCAGTGATATTGTTCCACCATTAAATGATCATTTGTGTAAGAACAAACTGATTGATGAAAGATTTATGAGTTTGTTTCAGGTGTGATTGAATAACTTTAAGCTAAGGTACCATCCTAAAACTTTATCCCTTGGAGAAAAAGAGAAAACCTTACCATGAATGGCTTCTTATGGAACTCACTGGATCTTATTAGTATCACAAATGCATTTGAAGTCATCAATGTGATGGTAAGGATTTTCACCATATGAATTTCCTTTAAATGTACTTTGTTGAATAAGTGCAATATGTTTCCTTTGATGTCAAAAGAGCAACATTAGAAATTGGTTTCACCATGGGACATCTCATGTCATTTGCCTTTGATTGAGTGTAGGAATGAAGAGAAGGTCTTATTGCAATTGTTCCTTTCTAATCAAGTACCTAAAATTACAATCATGCACAAAGGTGTAAGCACCCTATGTGTAATAATAGCCTTTTGATAAATGTGACACAATCAATATTGTGAAGTTCATCCTAAAAGAAAACAAAAACTCATGACAAAGAATAAGTAGACTTTAGGTTTTGGATGGTTTCCATTTGACCTTATCCCCAACAACGGTGCCAAAAGTTGATTAACTCAAAATGTAGGTCAAAGTATAAGTACAATTGCCCAGTTATAAGGGGTCAGGCTGAATTTGTACTTGACTCCATGAAATGTTCACAACAACATACACAATCTATTGGAGTTTTTGACACACCATTTTTTCTCACTCGATAGAAATTCATGACCAGTGTCAATTCTTTGGCTAATGATGGAACTCATTCCACATCATACCCAATTTCCACATATTTGTCTTTTCCATATTATTCCGCATTTCCACCCATTTAATGCATCCAATTTTACCCACTTTCACTTAGTTCAGGCTCTTCTACAAAGAAAGCATCTTCCAGATCAAAAATGCAATTTTTTCCTAGGTTCTGCCTTAAATGGCTATCTTTTCATAAATTACCCAATTGAATTGAGGAATGAAATATTCCCTTTTCAATTGCCTTTTTCCAAACAAATACAAGAGATAACTCATAATGATATTCTTGAGCAAGTTTTCTCATTTTTTTTGCCAGAACATTCCTGAAGTTATTGGGAAAATGAGAAAAATCCTATTTTTCACCCAGGGGATAGTCAGGCGAATTGCAACCATCCATTAGTGCCACTTGGGTAGATCACCTTGATCTGAGTGCCAAGTGTGGCATATCAGGGCGATCTACCATCTCTTCCAAATGATTCTATTCGGAATCATGAACCCTAATCCCAGACTAAAAATAGACCCCCATAATAAGTGAATTCCATGCCCCTTTCATCTCTCCTAAAGCCAGAGATATGACCACCTCCCTCTTTATTTTTCATATTGCCTGTGATGAGAGGATCCTTGCTCTAGTACCACATGCCTTGCTAGATTTTGTAGAATAGTGAACTTCTATAACTGATGCATCTAACTGTTGAAAATGCTATCTATCTACTTTCTGATCTATAACTACCAGATCTGACCTGATCTATTAATGCATATGATTCATTATCTGTTGGTTCTATTTACTAGCAATTTTACTATTCTTAAAAATCAAATAGCATCCACAAGCACCTATCTACTAGTCATCCTCTAAAATCCTAGGCATTCGTCCTAATTGCTAATGATAGATCCCTCATGTGGGAGGTTATGAGGTAACTAGGACCCCAATACATCTAAACTTTAGGACATTCAGGGCAAAGAAGGGAAAGACATGAACATCTATATCCCTAAAAGCTTGTCCAAAAATAAAAATTGCCTTTTTATTGTTTTGTTTCCTTTGATAAAAATCTTGAATTGTCACTCTTTCATCTCATAATTGCGCTTGATACCGATTTACCAGGCAGAATGAGGGTGCTAATCCTTCCTCATCCATAACTAGATCACTGGATACAATATCTAGTTATACCTTTATTTTCTATATTTCTTTTGCTTTAACAAGGATAATCGCTCAACATCCTCTGTGTCTTTGCTGACAAATTGTTTTCCTTGTTTTTGCATAAAACGTGGCAGCGAATCCAATCACACTTATTATCTTTCTTTTTTTGACATTTCACTATCAAAAAAGGATGGAGCTTCCCATAATATTTCCCCCATTTCTTATCCTTTTCTTGAGATCAGGTGCAATCGAATGATGACTCACTGGGGAGTACTAAGACAATATGAATTAAACTCCTGCTATTGTGTTTCAGAGATTGAGTGTCTTCAGGTTTTTTTCTTCTTGTTGTTCTATTTCTACCAGGGAACATGGTGGCAAATCACACTGATTCACCAATCTTGGGTGCGTGAATTGAGGTAATCCGTCGCCACTACCCCTATCTTTTCATTATTTTATCTTTATCGGGGAACGGGGGTGGCAGATCACTATGATCTGCAACTCCTGGGCATGCAGATTGAGGTGATTGGTTGCCCCCTATCTATTTTTTCTATTTTTGTCATCTATTAAGATTTTGGACCACACCTCCCATCTAGGATTTTGTGTCCGCTTCTCTCATTTTTTAAAAAGACAAAAAATAATATAAAGGATGATCGTCAGGTGAAAATTAGAAACTAAATCTAATTTTTGTTCTACTATAAATTTTTTACCCACATACTTGTGAATGTCATGCATTATGGGCTTGTTTCTGGAACATATTAAAACTCATCACTTTCACTTCATACACCTACCTACAAATTCATGTGTCATGGAACGGGTGCCAACCCGAAGTTGGATCCATAGAAATGATATAGGATGTTAGTAAAGGTACCAATGCAACAATAAGATGGACGTTTAAAGGCCTTGAAAACATCCCACTCTCCTAGCACTCATGAATGATTACATCTGCCATAGTCAAAAGGTGTATTGGGAGCAATACATTTATCCGCTGAACCTGGACTGCCCCTCGATGAGTGCCATCTATCCATAAAGAAGATAAGGACTAACCCCTCCTATACATGTCATGCTTGAGTGAGGACATAATAAAAGCTAAACTCATGGGATAAAAGGGAAAATATATATTGCTTGTGCATATATCATGTATTCATTGTTGAAATAAACTTGAGATTGTCTCTAACTTCTTTCATGCAAATATTGAAATAATATTTTCAAAAATGAACAATCTCAAACAAGATTAAACAATAATCTCAAACAATCTTTTCAAAGATTAAGAAATCTCAAAGACGAACAACCTCAAACCATTTTTTCTAAGATTAAACAATCTCATATCTTTGCTTTCACACAGAGTTAGAGATTGGGGCCGGTGGGTTTCTAACGTCTTGCAAAATCATGTCGTCCAGTTCATTTTTGCTCCTCAAGCTCTAGGCCACTGTGGCTGAGCTCTAACCCGTAGAAGATGTGTGCATGTTGTAGATGAGGAAGGAACTAGATATACCAAAGTCTCCAAATCACTATTGCATTGATTTTGATTTTATTACGCATCAATGAACTTAAAATTAACAATATCATACAATCTTTTTAAAACATTAAACAATCTAAAAAATTAAAAATTTAAACAGTCTTTTTTAAAGATTAGAAAAAGAGGTTTTTCCTCAAAACGTGGATGAATGGAAGGATGCCTACACGTTGTGCATGACATCATTCACCAATGTTGGGTCTACTCCATAGGAGTCCTAGATTATGACATTAAACTAATCCCACTTCAACTTTCAAATCCTTTTGGGTTGTGAATGACGACCTAAAACTAGCCCAACCACATACTTCATCTTCCTAAACACGATCCTGGACTAGGACCTAAAACTAGACCACAACCTCTCGCTGAATGTCACAAAAGAGGAAAATTCAAGAATGGGCCTCCTCCTTACTGTAAAGAGGCAAAATCACCCCTTTGCTAAAATTTTGAAGAATTGACATCCATTCCAAACACATTCAAAGGTATGATGGAATGGGCATAAATTTTCCAAATCTATTAAACATTGGTATATAAAAGACCATTGGAAAGCAACGGAACAAAGAATAACTGACTATATTCAATTTCATATAAAGGTTTACAAAAATACATCAAATTCTCCCATTAGGGTTTACATCAAGATACACAATTAGGATATAGATAGAGGGAAGTCTAACTACTACAATTTGTCTCCAAGAAACACCTCCATCGACTAGGTGTAAGCCAAAGCTATGTCCTCCTTGTCTTATCCATCACCTTGCTTAGCACCTGGGTGGTTTGGAAAGCACCCAATAAGAGGGAAAGGAAAAAACAAGTATGAATTCTTTATGCATATTTTGGGATTTCGTTTTTTTCTTATTCTAAAGAGTCCTAGAAAGTTCTCGCATGAATTATTTTAATATTTTTATTACTTAAGTGACCAATTACACATCAAGCCCATTACTTAGTTTTCTACTGAGGTAATTATGCATTAAATCCCTTTATTGGCATAAAAGGTGAACAAATGTTCACTAAACCATTATATTCTCCACAAATTAAATAGAAAGGCCAAAGATGATAGAAACAAAATGTAAAGCTTAGAAAGAGGGTCAAAAAGACAAAATGTACAAGATTCAATATGTTACAACACTCCACCCCTTAAAGAGGATATCGTCTTCGAAATCACAAGCAAGGAGGGAAAGTGAAGGTGCAACATCTCATCACCAAACTTTTGTTGTTCCACCAACCATAAATTCCACCTAACAACTCATCAACATATACTTCACAAGCATCTCGACATAGGTCAGGTTCTCTAGGATCACCTAGGGTTCCACTATTAAGATTATTTTTATGAAATTTAACATTATTAACACTTTTGGCTCATTAGCATTATATTTATTAGGATATCACATTATCATTATTATTATTTTAATTATGTCATGTCATATTCACTTGGTTGCCAAAAAGAATTATATTTCATTATTATGCATTAAACCCTATATATATTTATTATTTATTACATTAAGAATTTTAAGCACAATTAGGTTTACTGAATTATCTGAATATATTTGATCATTAGTAATTTGGATTTACACTTCATTATCCTCATATTATAATTACATGAATTATAACAAATTATCTTACGTGTGATAGGACATTTTATTCAATTTGTTATTAAGTCTACAATGAATCCAAATTATGTCACATTGATTACTTGTATGTATATTAAACATTATCACATCACCTTTCTTATTCACATTAATGTCATCATTATTCATTTTCTAATATTTATTCACTCCTTATTATTGATTATGCACATTTGTGTGAATACAGTTACTTCTTATCCATATTGAAGTCATTATATGTATTTTAGTGAACAAGGTAAAACATAATACATATTAATGAATTTATTCACATTAGGTGAATAATCACGTGTGTATGAGATAACAAGGTAACATGCATTTCATATTGATGACTTGATTAATATGTGATCAGATGATTATATATATCATATATGAGGAACGAAATATGTTATCTATTTATGGTTAATGTATCATGAAAGGCATTAAGGATGTATATGTTAAGGTTATATGATTACAACTTAGGGTTTAGGATCAACTTGATCATTATATTTCATTATAGCATGCATTAATGCCAAGATTAGGTTACACTTTTCTTTCTCATCATATTATTAAGGTTTATCAGTTCATCACATTATTAACATCATGTGTATTTATAATTAGTATTAATATGTGAGTGATCCATATTATGTACATAGGATATTCATTAGGGTTTGAACATATAAATTATTCCTCATATGATCATTATATGTTCATTATTATATGAACAAGTATGTTAGGGTTACCACTATTACATGTTTGGTCAATACCAAGGATCCAAGCATACTAACCTCTTATTCATGGAGTTAGGGTTTCTAAAGATAGAGTAGATAGATTTCAAGATGCCACAGGGTTCCACCTCCCTAAAGAGGATTTCTTCCTTGAAATCTAACCACCCAACGTCATCAAACTAACCATACTCCACCCCTTAAAGAGTTTGACCTATCAATCCAAACTACACTAGGGTGAAAGGATGAGTCTACTACACCATGTACAAGATCCATCACACTTCCACTGTGCACTCTAATAGTTCACTTAACCCCAAACTTCAAAGTCTAGGTTCTAGAGGTAAACTATCCAAGCATGTGGTCCTAAGGGACTTAAATAAATTATCTTGGTATCCATCCTCAAACAAGTCATCTTGCATGAAAAACTTAGGTCAACATTCTAGGGTTCCCAAAGATATACAACATAGGTGTCCAAGGTCACTATTGCCTAAAAGCAAACTATTTCAGACAATCCATATCAGCTCAGGTCAGGCCGATATCATATGGATCTGGGAGTCCTCATAAACCAAACTAGTGGAGCGGATGAAAATATTGTCAGCCCCCAGAACCTGATCCTTTCTAGACACCGTTGCTTCAACTTCATGCCCTAATAGTTGCCTAAAGGTAAGCCTAAACAACATTAAGCTATGCATATTTTAGTTATGATTATTTTAGGGTTTCATTCATCAAGATTCTAATGTGGAATTATAGGGTCCTAAGTCAACCTTTCATCATCATATATCAAACCTAGGGTAAGCATGTACCTTAAAGGGAAGCTTTGTAAGGCAAGGATTCTAACTAGGAAGACAAAACTAAAATAGTCACATTCCAACTACCATGGGCTCTCATACCATGTTGTAAAGAGGCGAAATCACCCCTTTACTAAAAATTAGAAGAATTGACATCCATTCCAAACACACTCAAAGGTATGATGGAATGGGCATACATTTTCCAAATTTATTAAACATTGGTATACAAAATACCATTGGAAAGTAGTAGAATAAAAAATAACTGACTATTTTCAATTTAATATAAAGGTTTGCAAAAATACATCAAATTCTCCCATTAGGGTTTACATAAAGATACACAATTAGGATCTAGATAGATGGAAGTCTAACTACTACAATTTGTCTCTAAGAAACACCTCCATCGGCTAGGTCCAAGCCAAAGATATGTCCTCCTTGTCTTATCCATCACCTTAATCAACACCTGGATGGTTGGGAAAGCACCCAACAAGAGGGAAAGGAAAAACGAGTATGTATTACAAAACTAGTCTAGGCAAACAAGAAAAGTAAAGCATGTAAAAATAGGCTAGTGATCATCATATGTTGAAGATAACAAGAGAATGAGGCTACATCAAAAGATGCTTGCCAATAACAATTATATTAAAAAGGGTTTTGCATGTAAGATAATTATGTCTACCTAACTAAGTAGGGTTGAGGCACCTGCTAGACCTCTAACCTTAGGTGAGGGGAGAATAAGACATTCCTAGTCACCTACAATATTATGGGAAGAATAAGACATTCCCAGTCACCTACAATATTATGGGGAGAATAAGACATTCCCCAGGGTGATTATTTGCATGCCCTCTGTGGGTGGTTGTACATAAGTACCGCTACTTTAGATTGAATAGAACATAAATTTACATGCTAGAAAAAGTAGTCATGGTAAGAATAATCATATGAATCAAATAAAGATGGTAGTAGGGTACTAAGACCCAAGAATAATGTTCCAAAATTGGTTTATGAGGCAAGTTTAGAAAAAGATTCAAGAGTATATGAAATAGGGTTTAATAAAGCCTCATTATAGAAAAATAGGTTAAGGAACAAATATTTCCAACTTAAGGTATAAATGTACATACCTCTTCCTTAGAGTCCTAAAAACCACTTTTCCAAACCTTTAAATGAGATCAGGATCCACTTGTCCTAATATCATAACCATGTTCATGTATAAGAACTATGTTCATTCATTAAAGAATTAAACCCTAAAGTTACTAACTTTTTCTACAACCCATCGATTTAAGTCCTGAAACCATCACTAATGTCTTAGTCAGGGTTTTCTGATCAAAATGACATATAATTTTATGTATTTTGAGGATGTGAACTTTTAGATGCATTTTTGGTGATTTTTAACTAATTAATGCATTTTCTAGAAAATCACCTTCGGCAAAACTCAAAATCAACCTTTGAAAATATTTTATTAGAAAGATCATATTTTTCCAAGTTTAGAATATATTTTATTTTTAATTTTGGATAAACGAATAAAAAGATATGATTTTTTGAATATTGACCAACCACCGATTGACACGTCATCAAAACATGCGAGAGAGGGGGCCGAGCCCGCTTGCTGAATTGGCCTAATAAGGGGAGGCCAAGTCATGCGGTCAAAACAAAATGAAAAGGTAGAAATGCCCTCACGCGAACATAGAGAGAGAGGAGAGAAGAGAGTAGGGGTAGAAGCGTAAAAATGCACCAGGTTATCTCCCCCAACACACCCCCACCATGGCCGGCGAGTGCAAGCAGAAGCTTGCTTGGGATTTTGGGCGAATCCAGAATACTCAATGAAATTCGACGTTCAGATATGCAAAAGAAAGAGCATGAAGAACTGAAGTAGATGGTACCTATAATTTCACTAGAGATGGAGGGAGCAAGGAGAGAAGAGAGCCGCAAACTCTGTGCCTTCAGCCACCTTGTCGGGGGTCAAAATGGTGGCGAATCAAACAATTGGATGAAGGGTTGAGTTGCAAAGACTCTCAAGAAACCAATAGTAGGGATATATATATATATATATATATATATATATATATATATATATATATATATATATGTGTGTGTGTGTGTGTGTGTGTGTGAGGGGAAGAGATGTGGCGAGGAGGATGGTGGCCGAAAAGCTTGGGGAGCAAGCAATTGAGCGTTTCCTCAAATCATGATGAAATCTCACAACTAATGGTTGAAAAGATGTGAATTTTGATTTGGAAACCAATGCAAGTTATTTCGTGAAGTTTCATTGAGAAATGAGGGAGATATGTCCAAAATACCGAAACACTTTGATCACGTTTAATGTTCATACAAGTTTGAGGTAGAAGATGACCATATCATTTAATACAACTTTCTAACTTTGGTCTTTTGATGCATTTAGTGTATAAAACTTTTTATAATTATTTGAGGGTGCAAACAAAATCTTAATAAATTCAAATTTTATAAGTTAATTTATTTTGGGGTGAAGAATCTGAATATAAAATTATATTTGCCTTTTGAGAAAGTTAGATTAGTCAATTAAGCTAATTACTATTTTCTCTTTCCTCTCTCATTAATTACTATAAAATTCTCCAAAACTAATGAAACTTCACTCATAAGTCATATTAAGTATGTTAGATACGAATTTTCCATTATTTCCATTTATTGAAATTATTTATTATTTTAATTAATGGTTTGAATATTTTGCACACTTTCTCTCTCCAAAATTTACCTTTGTATAAAATATTTTCCAAATTGAGTCAAAATTCATTCAAAGGTATATTTTAAAATATAGAACGCTAATTTGGCATTATTTTATTTTTTGAAGACTTTTGTTATTTTATTTAATACATTTAAATTTATCATTATTTTATCCTTTTAATTTATTAGAGGCATCTAGAAAATTTCTAAAATATAAAACTTGGTATACAAGCAATAACACAAATTAGGAACATGATTTTGACATTAATTAATTTTTTTGACATATATTTAATTTTTTTGGTCTTTCAAATATTTTCTCTCTCCTAAATAAAATAAAATATTTAACTTTGACCAAATTAGGTGAAAATTCACACATAGACTAATTTTGACATGTAGATTACGAATTTTATGTTTATTTCCACTTTTGAAGTCATTTAATAATTTATTTAATGATTTGGAGAAAAACACATATTTTCCAATTTTGATTAATGCAAAGATAATTATTAATTTTCCAAAATTTTGAAACTTGTCATTCAAGCAAACTTTAACTCAAGGAAAATGAATCTAAAGTTATATTTAACTAAGTAGTCTTCCTTTTATGAATTTTAACCCATTATCCAATATATCCCATATTATCTCCAATCATAACATTTATCATCTCCTTTATGCATATTTGGGGATTTTTTTTCTTATTCTAAAGAGTCCTAGAAAGTTCTCACATGAATTCTTTTAATATTTTTATTGCTTAAGTGTACAATTGCACATTAGGCCCATTACTTAGATTTCTACTGAGGTAATTGTGCATTAAATCCCTTTAGTGGCATAAAAGGTGAACAAATGTTCGCTAAACTGTTATATTCACCACAAATTAAACAGAATGGCCAAAGAGGATAGAAATGAAATGTAAAGCTTAGAAAGAGGGTCAAAAAGACAAAATGTCTAGGATTCAGTATGGTATAGCACTCCACCCCTTAAAGAGGATATCGTCTTCGAAATCACAAGCAAGGAGGGAAAGTGAAGGTGCAACATCTCATCACCAAACTTCTGTTATTCCACCAACCATAACTTCCACCAAACAACCCATCAACATATACTTCATAGGCATCTCGACATAATTTAGGTTCTCAAGGATCACCTAGGATTCCACTATTAAGATTATTTTTATGAGATTTAATATTATTAACATTTTTGTCTCATTAGCATTATATTTATTAGGATATCACATTATAATTATTATTCTTTTAATTATGTCACGTCATATTCACTTGGTTGCTAAAAAGAATTATATTTCATTATTATGCATTAAACCCTATATTTATTTATTATTTATTTCATTAATAATTTTAAGCACAATTAGGTTTACTGAATTATCTCAATATATTTGATCATTAGTAATTTGGGTTTACACTTCATTATCCTCATATTATCATTATATGAATTATAACAAATTATCTTGCATGTGATAGGACATTTTATTCAATTCATTATTAAGTCTACAATTAATCCAAATTATGTCACATTGATTACTTGTATGTATATTAAACATTGCCACATTACCTTTCTTATTCACATTAATGTCATCATTATTCATTTTCTCATATTTTTTCACTCCTTATTATTGATTATGCATATTTATGTGAATACAATTACTTCTTATCCATATTGAAGTCATTATATGTATTTTAGTGAACAAGGTCAAACATATTACATATTAATAAATTAATTCACATTAGGTGACTAATCATGTGTGTATAAGATAACAAGGTAACATGAAATTCATATTGATGACTTGATTAATATGTGATCAGATGATTATATATATATATATATATATATATATATATATATATGTCTGTGTGTGTGTGTATGTATGTATGTATATCATTTATGTGGATCAAAATAAGTTACCTATTTATGGCACTTAACATCATTAATGTATCATGAAATGCATTAAGGATGTATATGTTAAGGTTATATGATTACAACTTAGTGTTTAGGATCAACTTGATCAGTATATTTCATTATAGCATGCATTAACGCCAAGATTAGGTTATACTTTTCTTTCTCATCATATTATTAAGATTTATCAGTTCATGACACTATTAGCATCATGTGTATTTATAATTAGTATTAATATGTGAGTGACCCATATTATGTACATAGGATATTCATTAGGGTTTGAACATATAAATTATTCCTCAGATGATCATTATATATTTATTATTATATGAACAAGTATGTTAGGGTTACCACTATTACATGTTTGGTCAAGACCAAGGATCCAAGCATACTAACCTCCTATTCATGGAGTTAGGGTTTCTAAAGATAGAGTAGATAGATTTCTAGATGGCATAGGGTTCCATCCCCCTAAAGAGGATTTCATCCTCAAAATCTAACCACCCAACATCATCAAACTAACGATACTCCACCCCTTAAAGAGTTCGACCTATCAAGCCAAACTACACTAGGGTGAAAGGATGAGTCTACTACACCATGTACAAGATCCATCACACTTCCACCGCGCACTCTGATAGTTCACTTAACCCCAAACTTTGAAGTCTAGGTTCTAGAGGTAAACTATGCAAGCATGTGGTCCTAAGGGACTTAAAGAATTTATCTTGGTATCCATCCTCAAACAAGTCATCTTACATGAAAAACTTAGGTCAACATTCCAGGGTTCTCAAAGATATACAATATAGGTGTCCAAGGTCACTATTGCCTAAAAGCAAACTATTTCAGACAATCCATATCAGCTCAGGCCAGGCCAGTATCATATGGATTTGGGAGTCCTCATAAATCAAGCTAGTGGCACGCAGGAAAATATTATCAACCCCCAGAACCTGATCCTTTCTAGACACCTTTTCTTCAACTTCATGCCCTAATAGTTGCCTAAAGGTAAACCTAAACAACATTAAGCTATGCATATTTTAGTTATGATTATTTTAGGGTTTTATTCATCAAGATTCTAATGTGGAACTATAGGATCCTAAGTCAACCTTTCATCATCATATATCAAATCTAGGGTAAGCATGTAACTTAAAGGGAAACTATGTAAGGCAAGGATTCTAACTAGGAAGACAAAACTGAAATAGTCAGATTCCAACTACCATGGGCTCTGATACCATGTTGTAAAGAGGCAAAATCACCCCTTTACTAAAAATTTGAATAATTGACATCCATTCCAAACACACTCAAAGGTATGATGGAATGGGCATAAATTTTCCAAATTTATTAAACATTGGTATACAAAATACCATTGGAAAACAGCTAAATAAAGAATAACTGACTATATTCAATTTCATATAAAGGTTTTATAAAAATACATCAAATTCTCCCATTAGGGTTTACATAAAGATACACAATTAGGATCTAGATAGAGGGAAGTCTAACTACTACAATTTGTCTCCAAGAAACACCTCCATCGGCTAGGTCCAAGCCAAAGCTATGTCATCCTTGTCTTATCCATCACCTTGCTCAGCACATGGGTGGTTGGGAAAGCACTCAGAAAGAGGGAAAGTAAAAACAAGTATGTGTCATAAAACTAGTATAGGATAACAAGAAAAGTAAAGCATGTAAAAATAGGCTAGTGATCATCATATGATAACGATAACAAGAGAATGAGGCTACATCAAAAGAAGCTTGTCAATAACAATTATATTAAAAAGGGGTTTGCATGTATGATAATTATGTATACCTAACTAAGTAGGATTGAGGCACCTACCAGACCTCTAACCTTAGGTGAGGGGAGAATAAGACATTCCCAGTCACCTACAATATTATGGAGAGAATAAGACATTCCCCAAGGTGATTATTTACATGCCCTCTGTGGATAGTTGTACATAAGTACCGCTACTTTAGATTGAATAGAACATAAATCTACATACTAGAAAAAGTATTCATGGCAAGAATAATCATATGAATCAATAAGCATGGCAGTGGGGTACTAAGACCCAAGAATTATGTTCCAAAATTGATTTATGAGGCAAGTTTAACAAAAGATTGAAGAGTATATGAAATGGGGTTTAATAAAGCCTCATTATAGAAAAATAGGCTAAGGCACAAACATTCCCAACTTAAGGTGTAAATGCACATACCTCTTCCTTAGAGTCCTAAAAATCACTTTTCCAAACCTTTAAACGAGATCAAGATCCACTTGTCCTAATATCATAACCATGTTCATGTATAAGAACTATGTTCATTCATTAAAGACTTAAAACCCTAAAGTTACTAACTTATCCTACAAACCATCAATTTAAGTACTGAAACCATCACTAATGTCTTAGTTAGGATTTTGTGATCAAAATGACATATAATTATATGTATTTTGAAGATGTGGATTTTAGATGCATTTTTGGTGATTTTGAACTAATTAATCCATTTTCTAGAAAATCACCTTCGACAAAACTCAAAATCAACCTTTGAAAATATTTTTATTAGAAAGATCACATTTTTCTGAGTTTAGAACATATTTTATTTTTAATTTTGGATAAACGAATAAAAAGATATGATTTTTCAAATATTGACCAACCACAGATTGACATGTCATCAAAATAGGCGAGAGAGAGGGGGTCGGGCCTGCTTGCTAACTTGGCTTAACAAGGGGTGGCCAAGTCACGCGGTCAAAGTTGGGTCAAGCTGTGGTCAAAATAAAATGAAAAGGCAGAAATGCCCTCACGCGAACATAGAGAGAGAAGAGAGAAGCGAGTAGGGGCAAAAGCATAAAAATGCATGAGGTTATCTCCCCCAGCACACCCACACCATGGTCGGTGAGTGCAAGTAGCAACTTGCTTGGGATTTTGGACGAATCCAGAATACTCAACAAAATTCGACGTTCAGATATGCAAAAAAGAGCATGAAGAACTGAAGTAGATTGTACCTATAATTTCACCAGAGATGGAGGAAGCTGGGAGAGAAGAGAGTCGTAAACTCTGTGCCTTCGGCCGCCTTATCGGGTGTCAAAATAGCGGCAAATAAAAAAATTGGATGAAGGGTTGAGTTGCAAAGACTCCCAGGAAACCAACATTAGGGATATATATATATATATGGCTAAAAGAATTGTGTACCCAAGTGCGTGTAGCTTGCATGTACCTGCCTTCATTTATGATGATTGTAAAATTAAATTGCACTATCATAAATTGCAGAAGCCATTGGACGATATATTCTTATATATCATTATCTATACAAGATATTGATATGATTTTTTAAACACATCTAATCTATATAATTTTGAATCAATCTATATGGTTGAATTTTATTAACATGCTCTACATATGTCATTTTAATGGCCGATACACGTAACTTACATGTACCAGCCGGTACACACTTCCTAACCTCTCTCTCTCTATCTCTCTCTCTCTCTCTCTCTCTCTCTCTCTCTCTCTCTATATATATATATATATATATATATATATATATATATATATATATATATATATGTGTGTGTGTGTGTGTGTGTGTGTGTGTGTGTGTGTGTGAGGGAAAGAGATGTGGCGAGGAGGGTGGTGGCCGAAAAGCTTGGAGAGCAAGCAAATGGGCATTTCCTCGAATCATGATCAAATCTCACAAATAATGGTTTAAAAGATGCAGATTTTGATTTGGACACCAATGCAAGTTATTTTGTAAAGTTTCGTTGAGAAACAGGGGAGATATGTCCAAAATATCGGAGCATTTTGGTTCACATTTACTATTCATACGAGTTTGAGGTAGAAGATGATTAATACAACTTTCTAACTTTGGTCTTTTGATGCATTTAATGTATACAACTTTTTATAATTATTTGAGGATGCAAACAAAATCTAAATAAACTCAAATTCAGTAGGTTAACTTATTTTGGGGCGAGGAATCTGAATATAAAATTAGATTTACCTTTTGAGTTAGTTAGATTGGTCAATTAATCTAATTAATATTTTCTTTTTCCTCTCTCATTAATGACTATAAAATTCTCTAAAAATAATAAAACTTCACCCATAAGTCATATTAAGTATGTTAGATACAAATTTTCCATTATTTCCATCTATTGAAATTATTTGTTTTTTTAATTAATGGTTTGAATATTTTGCACACTTTCTCTCTCCAAAGTTTACCTTCTTATAAAATATTTTCCAAATTGAGTCAAAATTCATTCAAAGGTATATTTTAAATATAGAACATGAATTTGGTATTATTTTATTTTTTGAAGCTTTTTATTATTTTATTCAATATATTTAATTTTATCACTTATTTTACCCTTTTAATTTTTTTTGGTCGGTCAAAAACTCTGTTGCTTTTTTTTTCATTTTTTGTTTAAAGATACAATGCTTGTTAGTTCCCAAAATGAAAAGTAACTAAAAGAAATGGATCTATCTTTTCATCAGGGGGAAAATCAGAGAAGATGAGAAAAGAAAGAAAGAATAAATCCCTGAAAGGAGCCATAAAAAAGAAAAAAAGCATGAGACCCACAAAGAAGAAAACCCAACAAATACTCAGCCTGCCTGAGAAATGAAGCTTCTGAACACTCTGGATCCATACTATCTACATCAGCCATCATCAAACTAGACAAAGGAAAATATAGAAAATGAAAGCTTGGCAATCAAACCACTCCAAAGAACTAACACAACACCACCATCTTCACACAAAGGACAGGGAAACAACCCAGTAGACTCAACCATGACTCAGCGAGTGAGAGGGGCAATAGGCTAAACACCAACCAGTAGAGGCGGCTATACTCTTCAGAACCAAGAAGCAGCTCAAACAGAACCAAGAAGCAAACTCCAGATCCTCCACACCTTGAAACAACCTTCGAGCATGAAAGAAGCTAGACAGTAGGTTATAGATAGAAAAACAAACCCAACATACTCGACCATCACTATTGGAGTGAGAGGGGAACAAAAAGCACATGCTTAACCATGTTACTTCCATCAAAGCAGGAAAAAACCCTCAACATCAAAGGAACCAGCCAAGAGGAGAAGCTAGTGAGAGGGGAGCGTTGACACCCAAGAAAGGGGACTTAACCATCACTAAACCAGATCTACAAATAGCTATCAGTCTCACCAAGAAACCAGAGATCAGAGAAGATGCAGTCTTAGCAGCATAACCTTGATTTCACCTGACAAAAGAAGCTTCTGAACTCTTCGGATCCATACTATCTACAACAGACATCATCAAACCAGACAAAGGATAAAATAGGAAACGAAAGCTTGGCAATCAAATCACTCCCAAGAACTAACACAACACCACCATCTTCACGCCAAGGATAGGGAAACAACCCAGCAGACTCAACCATAACTCAGTGAGTGAGAGGGGAGCAACAGGCTAAAACCAGTAAAGGCGGCTACACTCTTCAGAACCAAGAAGCAGCTCAAACAAAACCAAGAAGCAAACTCCAGATCCTCCGCACCTTGATACAACCTTGATTCTGTCTTCAAACACAAGAAAGAGACCAACTTCGGATTTGACCATCACTCCTCAACTGAGCAGAGAGCAAAGGAGAACCCATAGTCAAACCCAACATCTTCTTAGGCATGCTAGAGAGAAGGTAGCATCACTGCCCTTGTGAAAAAGAGGACACATCCATCTCTAGAGGTACCATAGGAGAAAAGAGGCTCGATCACAACATCTGAAGCAACATAACCATCACAAAACTTTGCAACAATAGCTCATCAGACCATAACTCCACGAGAGAGAGGGGAGCATCATAGCCAGACAAGAGACATAACTCAACCATCACTCCATGAAGCCTTCAGACAAGAAAGAAGCTAACAGCAGACCAAAGATAGGAAAAAAGACACAGCAAACTCGACCATCACTCTACAAGTGAGAGGGGAGAAAAAAACATGTGGTTAACCATGATTCTGCCATTAAAAAAAAAAAAAAAAAAAACCTCATCACTAAGGCAGCCAACCAAGAGGGGAAGCAGTGAGAGGGGAGCGTCGACACCCAAAAATGGGGACTCAACCATCACTAGAATCCGCCTTCAAAGCAAAAAAGAGACCTACTGCAGATTTACATCATAGGAATACTCAGTCTTCATCTAACAACATCAAAACAAGAGGCCAATAGAAATGAGCCATCAGATCAAAGACAAGGCCCGACAATCAGTTCTCAAGGAAAAAACATAGGATCTCCTGGTTAATGATCGACCATAATTGACTAGAATTTCTATATTTTCCATCATGGACTCTAAGGTTTCTCTCCATCCAAGAATGATAGAAGATAACGCTCATAATACATTTCACCCTCAGGTCACTAAGGTTTTCAGCCTGATTCCACGATCAGATCATAGGAATATTCACAGAGTCCCAGATCTTCTCAGTATACTTATAATCAAAGATAATATGCTTGGTAACTTCATAATCATTCTGGCAAAGGAAGCAAATAGATGCCAGACATAGGCCCCTTCTCCTTGAATAATCAGAGGTAGGCAACCTATTATGTCTAGCTTTCCATAAATGGAACTTAGCACGCATGTGAGTTTTAATTCTCCAGATCCACTCGAAGTTATAACAGTCAACTTTTTTCTATATGATAGCCTCCCAGACATCATGAAGCTTAATATTCCGTTTCCCATCAAAGACCATAAAGTCTCTATGCCCCTGGTAAATCGTAATACCCTTCATAACATTGAAGATATCCTTCTGACCCCGATTATTAGCTTTGGGCATTTTCCAAACTCCATTATTGATCAACACTTTCAGATTAGATTCCCAAGGAATCCCTGATCTGATAATACATTCTTTACCCAGAAAATAATCTAGAGAATGAGATTCACACCAAGGATCTTGCCAAGTAAGAATAGATTCCCCATCACCCACAAAAAATTGATATGTTTTTGCATCTCATTTCTAACACAAATAAGATTATTGAACATCCAGGAGTGGTTGGGGATTCCTTAACCACCCAAAAAGATTGTTTCCTTAAATACTTCTCAACAATCCATCTCACCCATAGAGTATCTTTTTACTAGCAATGTCCCAGGCATTGATAATCAGACATGCTTTAGCAACATCCTTAAGTTTCTTGATATTTAAACCACCATCTTTCTTAGGTTCAGTAATATTATCCCACTTAACAAGGTGAAGGTTCTTCTTAGATTCAGTTTCTCCCATAAAAAATCACGACACAATCTATCAATATAATCAAGGATGGAGCTTGGAATTGGGAAGGAAAAAAGCCAGTACAAATGCATGTTAGAGAGGGTAGACGTGATTAATTCCATTCTTGCAGCAGTAGACAGAAGCTTTGGTTTCCAAGAATCCAATCTTTGCTTCACTTTGTCAACTAGAGTACCACAAAGTCTCATGGAGAGTTTCCCAGAAAAAAGAGGAAGGCCAAGGTATTTAGATGGAAAGCACCCCTCCTTGATCTTCATAATGTCAGTAATGGAGTTATTATCAACATTTTTGTTGAAGATGATGGAACTTTTATCATAGTTCACACGGAGGTCAGAGATATCGGCAAAATAGTCCAGAATAGTTTTAATGGCTCTGGCATCTGTATCACTAGCTTTAGAGAAGATCATGATATCATCTGCAAAAATAAGGTGAGATCTTTTTATATTCTTAGAAGCAGCAATAGGCTTAAGGTCACCTCTAGCGACCAGATTTTTAAAGAGTTCAAAGATACCTTGCATACCAATAACGAACAAATAGGGGGCAATAGGGTCACCCTACCTCACTCCATTAGTAGGCTTGAAAGTATCTGAAGGTTCCCCATTTATGAGAACTTGATAAGATGTAGAAAGAAAGATCTCTCTAATCCAGTTAATCCAGATAGGTGGAAAGCCCATTCTAAACATAATAGAGAAAAGAAAAGACCACTTGAGTGAATCATAGGCTTTAGTAATATCAGCCTGGATACACATTCTAGAAGAAAGATTGGGCTTTTTAAAGTCACTAAGAATCTCATTAGTGAACAAAGTAGCATCTTTGATACTCATGTCTTTGACGAAAGCACACTGTGAATCATCAATGATAAAAGGCAGAGCTCTTTGAAGTCTATTAGAAAGGATTTTAGATATGATTTTGAAGAAGGTATTACATAGTGCAATAGGCCTCCAATTCTTGATGTCCGAAGAGTCAGGACCTTTAGGGATAAGAGTCAAGAAAGTCCTATTCACTTCCTGCAACTTCTTATTATTGTTGAAGAACTCAAGAACAACATTACAAACATCATCACCAATAATATCCCAACATCTCTTGTAGAAAAAACCATTAAAACCATCAGGGCCAGGAGCTTTATCAACTTTTAATTTTTTTACCACCTCCTCAATCTCATTTCTAGTAAAACTTGAGATAAGAGTGTTTCTTTGCTGAATAGATAAGGTTTTGCCATGTCACTCTCCTTGCCAAGCCCCAATAGGGTTGGAGCTATTATTAAAAAGATTGGAATAGAAGTCAGTGATAGAACGCTTGACAGCGTCCTTATCATAAGAAATGTCACCATCAATAAGAATCTTCCTTATAGAATTGGATTGCCTTCTAATCTTCATGGACACATAAAAATGGGCAGTATTGGAATCACCTTCCTTAAGCCAATTAACACTCGATTATTGCTTGTAGAGAGATTCCTGAGCCGCAGCATGATGAAACACTTCAAGCCTAAGATTCTTTGCTATAGATCTTAAATCTTCATTGAAAGGGTCGAGGTCATCTTCCTTTTGAGCTTTGTTAGCTTTGAACTTAGAAACATTCAAATTGTCATTAATATCACCAAAGGTGTCTTTGTTCCATAAGACAAGATTCTTTTTGAGGTTTTCTAACTTTTTGTAAAGTTTAAACATGGAAAAACCAGGAACATCTATATCCCAAGATCTTTTCACTATAGAGATAAAATCTTCATGGTTAAACCAAGCATTAATAAACCTGAAAGGAGGTTTAACTTTCCTGGGATCACCAATCTTAACAATAACTTTCCTGTGGTCACTGATGATGTTTAAGACAACTTCGCCAGAGAAACCCAAATCAATATTATGGAAATCAAAATTATAGAAAACTCTATCCATTTTGGACATAAAAAAATTAGCACCATCTTGCCTATTATCCCACATATAGTAGGGTCCTTGAAGACTCATCTAAAAGAGGTTACACTTCAACATACACTCATTGAAATCATCCATGGACTTCTTAGTAGGCAGTTTCTTACTAATCCTTTCAGTGTTTTTACGCACATAGTTGAAATCACCCAATTTGATCCAAGGTTTGTCTACTTGGGAGCAAAAAGAGTTGATGGAGGACCAAAGTCTTTCTCTATCCAAGTCATGGTTATGACCATACACAGTAGACAGATAAAAACATGACTGATCAATAGCAACTCTTACATGAAGAACTTGGTCATTCTCAGATAATTCAGTGATATCACATTCATTGACATTCTAGAGGATAACAATCATCCCAAGAACATGAGATTTATGATTTGAGAGCCAGCTATATTCAGGGAAATACTTGTTAACAAAGGTGGAGATCTTACAAGGTCTGATTTTTGTTTCAACAAGGACGACGATACTATTATTCACCTTCCTAATTTCCTCTTGAACGTCCTAGATTTTATTACTGATACCACAAACATTCCAAGAGGAAATAGAGAGAGGAGGAATCATTTAACAACTTGGGTTGTTGAGCTGCCAGCCTCAGCTTCATCAGTGACAGTATGTAGCTCATCAACTTGTGATAAGATAGGAGAGAAATTAGATTCAGTTATCCTATAGTAGATACCCGAACTCTGCATAGGTTGGTGTTCAAGTGGGAATATATTCCTTCTTCTATCGCTTGGTTCAAACTGAACTATGCTAGGATTCGAATTTTCTGGTGAGATGTTAGAGAAAACCTGGAGCACAGTGGGAGTGGAGGGGATCGAGCCGCCAATACTTCTAAGAGAAGCATTGGATGATTCTAAACCTTCATTAACAACATTAGATAACATTACATCCTCAACAACAACAACCTTCTGCGCAACTAACAGTTTCTTACGTTGAATCTCCTTCTCATCAGTTATTTCCTCTAAAATGCATTTAGTATCATCACCTAAGCAGACTTGGGGAATATTATCAAACTGTTGTACTACAACATTTTTCTTTACCTCCCAAACTTTCTTTGGCTTTGACAGAGTAATAGCTCTTTGTTTCCTGTTAGTCTGAATTGGACGGCAGTCTCCATAGCCCAGGAATCTGCATCTACTACATTTATACGGAATCCACATGTATTCCAGAGTTACACTGTGTTCAAGACCAACATCACTTACCAGAGTTAAACTCTTTTGAAATTTAGCATCATTTTTCATAATAACTTGGATTCTCGCCATGTCTAGGCATTTCAGACTAACTGTGGCATCATCCATCTTCACAGGGTGACCCAAGTAAGAACCGATTATATTGAAAGTCCTCATATCTCATAGCTCCATTGGCAGGTTTTTAATGTCAACCCAAACAGGAACATCTGAAAGAAGCGCTCTAGTCTGTTGCTCTCCTGGCATCCACTTTTTAAGAACAGCCGGTCTTCCAATGACAATTTAGTCTCCTTTGAATACATATTTTAGGTCATCTAGGTCTTCAAATCTTATCAGAAAGAATCCTTCACCCTTATCAAAGACCTCAAATCGACCTTGAGTATTCCAGATGACGTCAAAGTGGTCCGCCAGAGTGTAGATCTCAGGCCAGAAGTCTACTACGTACCCTAGAAGACATTTATTCCATTTATTCACATTTTCCTCTGCTTCCTTGCTTGGATAAAGTATCTTCCCATCCACAGTTGAAACATCGGTCCATTTCAGAGTCGCAACATTCCCAATAGATACAGGCTTTAAGGTCTCCCACTGAAGTGGCGAACTGATATTGGCTACATCTGCAATGTGAGAGGCTTCCAGAATTGAAGATGGATCAGTCAGCTCTTTACTTCTTTTGGAATCCAGTCACGTGATGAGAAGCAGAGAGGGTGAACTACTAGACTCTATCACCGTCGCCTTCGCCTTGTCGCCCACGCCAGGGGGAGCTCGGGATGCCATTGGTACACGACCAACCCTTTTAATTTATTAGAGGCATTTAGAAACTTTTTAAAATATAAAACTTGGTATACAAGCAATACGAAACGTGAGGAACATGATTTTGACATTAATTAATTTTTTAAACATATATTTAATATTTTTGTTCTTTAAATCATTTTCTCTCTCCTGAATAAAATAAAATATTTAACATTGATCAAGTTAGGTGAAAATTCACACATAGACTAATTTTGACATGTAGTTTACAAATTTGAGGTTTATTTCCACTTTTGAAGTCCTTTAATAATTTATTTAATGATTTGGAGAAAAACTAATATTTTCCAATTCTGATTAATGCAAAGATAATTATTAATTTTCCAAAATTGTGAAACTTGTCATTCAAGCAAACTTTAATTCAAGGAAAATGAATCTATAGTTATATTTAACCAATTAGTCTTCCTTTAATGAATTTTAGCCCATTATCCAATATATCCCATATTATCTCCAATTATTACAGTTATCATCTCCTTTATGCATATTTTGGGATTTCCTTTTTTTCTTATTATAAAGAGTCCTAAAAAGTTCTTACATGTATTCTTTTAATATTTTTATTACTTAAGTGGCCAATTGCACATCAGGCCCATTACTTAGATTTATACTGAGGTAATTGTGCATTAAATCTATTTATTGGCATAAAAGGTGAACAAATGTTCACTAAACCATTATATTCTCCACAAATTAAATAGAAAGGCCAAAGAGGATAGAAATGAAATGTAAAGCTTAGAAAGAGGGTCAAAAAGACCAAATGTCCAGGATTTGGTACATTACACTTACCCACCATTCCTTACACACACAAAAACACTCTGGAGAAACCCCTCAATCTAGGAGGAAACTAGGGTATCACGGATGATGCCAAGGGTTTCACTTTCGTAACCTTGATGGATGAGGACATCTTAGGGAAGAAAATCAATTGATTAAGCACAATAAGTAGCTCATAAAGGGTCACCTTACTATTTATCAACCACTCAACATCCCACTTTCTAGCCTACTTAAAATGATTCTTTCAAAACACTTCCTAAAGGGACTATGTTCCCACCATAATTTTCTTTTCAAACATGGAATTGGAAAACACGTCATGTATAAAACTAGATATGTTCCCTCATTTAGTCTAAGCCAGGGGTAGGAATAACCACCAAAATAGGAAAAAAATTTGATAAGAAAAAAATGGGTCCTTGGGGGAGAGAATGGCCACGCCATTGAGTGCCTCTGGCGATAGGGCCGATGGCACTGGCGAGCCCCCGATTGGATCTGATGCATCGATCACCACCGGTGAAGAGTGTCATTCCTTCATACAACCTCACACTCATCTTCGTGCTTGTAGGGTTACTCAAGAAATCCCTATTGCTAAGGTAGTAAGGGGTTGGTCAGATGTGTGTAGGAATTCTGATACTTGAAACAATACTTCAGGCAAAAGAACTGTAGATTGTAGATGGAGTAGTCATGTACTCATCAACCATTCCTGAGAGGAACATTACAAGATTGAACGGTGCTATGGAAGGATATGTGATAGGCTTGAATTCCCACTAGCCTACTTTACATCATCATCTCTTAATGATCTGGAAGGCAAAAGGAGACTTTGAGATTTTATCTAGAGGGAATGATTTCTTTATCATTAAGTTCTCTAACCCGAAGGATATGAGGACTGCCCTTGAGCAAGGACCTTGGCTTGTTGGGCGGAAGATACTAATCCTAAAAAATGGCAAAGAGGAGAATTGTTGGAGAAACTCAAGCTTATTGAGGTTCCAGTCTGGGTTGAGATTCACAATCTCCCTATAGAGTTACGGGATGAAGAAGTGTTCAGTATGATAGGAAGCTATATTGGTACGCAATTGAGGCCCAATTTTCTTACTCACAAGTTCAAGAGACTAGACTTTGTGAGAATTTAAGTTTTAGTTCCAGAAATGTTGTCTTTCCCAAAGGAGGTGTTGTGTGTTTTCCACATCATCTTTTCACATGTTATCACACACGACGCGCAAGATTTCAAAAGACCTTTTCATTCACCCAGACTGAAAAATGCACGGTGTGTTCATCCTTGAACACGACGTGCGAGTTTCCAGAAAGTGCAGAACAAGCCAAACGCACGACGTGTTTTTGACAACACGGTGTGCACCTGGGAGCGTCTAGCAGACCAAAGTTTCTAGAAAGTTGCACGGCGTGCATTACTTCAGCATACGCCATGTGCAGTGCATTCTGGAGTAACTTTCGAAGGTTTTACACGGCGTGTACTAGGAACGCACGCCGTGTCATTGTCAGTTTCAGAATTTTGATAATTACGATCCTTTGTTTAAAAAAAAGAGGGAACTTAATGGGTGGTTATCCACGGTCATAATTCAAATTTCTCTCATCCTAGAGCAAGTCTAAAACAGAGGAAGGCAATTTTGAGGAGAAAAGAGGTGGTTTCTTGCCAAAGGAGCCCCAATCTTCTTCTCCATTGTCTTCTCCAAAGGTGTAGCAGAGCTTCTCCACTTCACACAGCCTCTCGGGAGAGGAGTCGGTTCATCTTGGAGCAGCTAGAGGAGTAGAATTTTGTCCCCAAGCCGGAATTCTAACTTCTTGTGGTTATATCTTTAGATCTTCTTGCTTTTCTTCCTCTAGATCATGCTAGATTCTATTCTGCAAAACATGATTATGGATGAGTAAACTCCTTTTCTTGGGCATAGGAGAGTAGCTCCCATGTCATAGCATGTATGGAACAAGTTAATTTCATATTAAATACTATGTTGCTTTTTTTCTACCATGAGAGTACCGGTTTTATCATCTCTTGCATGTATTGATGGCCACTTTATATGCATGTGTTCTGCTTTCTTACTTAATCTGAGAAGATAGGTAGGAATGTATAGAGGTACTCTTCTTGGCAACTCTTCTTCTACCACGAGAGTGGAAATTATAGAGTTGAGGAACAGGTTGTGATCTAAAACAAAAATTATGCATGGGAATGTGGATTTGAGTTGTGACCTTGCACTTACACCGGGAGGTGAAGTGCAACACATACCTCTCCTTTAAAACAAGTTCTTAGTATGTTTCAATTTCATATTCCTATGATGTGCTATGATATGTGAGTGAAATTCTAATGTCCAAAATCCATTAACATCTGAATCTAAACCCTTTTTAGTAATCTTTTCATTGTTTGTTTAAATATGAATCTCTATAATTAGATAAACACCACCATCCTTTTTAAACTGATCTAGATTGTTGAACTTTAGTGTTGTTGTATTTGATTAATTACCAAATCTCCTTGTATTCGACATCGACTACGACTACCTCCGTATACTTGCGGATATTGGTTAAGTCGAGTAAACGATCCTTCTTAGGATTGAAACTCGTTAGCGTAAAATAGCCAACAAGTTTTTGGTGCCGTTTCCGGGGAGCTATAGTAATCTAATTGGAGTAACAAGTGTTAATTAGTATTCGATACTAGATCACCATTTCCATTTTCAAATTTCCATATACCTTTTAGTTGTGTTCTCAATTCCTCTTTCTATTTTTTAGGTTGTATGTGTCGCTCACAAAGGGGTCTTCAAACATTAGTGTTGTTAGACCTTGAGATCGAGTGCACTCTTTCAAGCTTAAGAAGAGCAAGGAGAGTAGAGCCACCACTGCTAGAAGGTACTCCACCATCATCACTACCACCATCTTCTTCACCCTTTGAAGAAGCTACACCAAGCAATCCAACCATGGAGGACGAACGTCCTTTGAAGGATTTTGCAATGTCGGTCGCCACAAACATTTGTGGGGCCATTGATATGCCTGCAGTAGAAGTGAACAATTTCTCTATTGCTCCTTCTATGATGCAAATGATACAGCAAAATCATTTTGGAGGGCCAATGAAGATCCAAGTCTTCATGTTGCCGGGTTCTTGGAATATCTGAATACTTTCTGAATCCACAGAGTATCTACCGATGGAGTGAGACTTATGCTATTTCCCTTCACCCTAAGAGATAGAGCCAAGGCGTGGCTTTTGTCTCTTCCAAAGAAGACAATCAAAAGTTAGGACCAACTCCTAAATGTGTTCCTTGCAAAGTACTTCCCGCCTAGAAAGACAGCTCAACTAAGGAATCATCTCACCAATTTCTCTCAAAATGATGGAGAAACTCTGTATGAAACATGGGAACGATTTAAGGATCTTCAACGCCTTTTCCCGCGCCATGGTTTGACTAACTGGCTGCTACTTCAAACTTTCTATAATGGACTATTTTACAACACTCGATTGATACTGGATGCCGCAACTAATGGTGCATTGATGACTAAGTCTTATAGGGAGGCTTATGACATTATTGAAGATATATCACTTAATCACTGCCAATGGAGATCAGATAGGGGAGCAAAATCAGCATCTACAACTAGTTCTTCAACCGGAAAGCACAGAGGGAAACATATTATTGATGTCATTGATCTTATTTTTGCCAAACTTGATGTTCTTACACAAAATTTTGAGAAGATGACCACCTTGCAAATCCGATCAGCTGAAGTAATATGTGAAGCTTTTGGTAATGCTACACATACTTCTTCTTCATTCTTTGCTCATAATGCAATTGAAGGGAGAATTGAACAAATAAATGGCGTTGGAATGCAAGGGAACAAGCAGTACAATCCCTATTCCAACACATACAATCCGGGATGGAAAGATCATCCTAATTTTTCCTATTGGAACACAAGCAACGCTCAGAACTTCCAACAAGGATAGCAGCAACCGCAACAACAACAACAATTCAACCGATAAGGGAATCCACTGGGTTTCAACAATAGGGGTTATCAACAACCACAAAAACCCCAAAGCTCTTCTTTGGAGGCAATGATGGAGAAATTTGTTTCTACACAAATGCAGCAAAATGAGGAGTTTCAGGGGAATAATAAGCTATTGAAAGATGCTATCACCCAACTTTCTGCTAAAGTGGATGGCATTTCCAATCATACCAAGATGTTGGAGAATCAAATAGCATAGCAAGCTCTAGCACAGTAAAGGAGTCCACAATCTGGTTCTCTTCCAACCCAATCGGAAGTGAACCCAAGACAACAAGCAAATGCCATAACTTTGAGGAGTGGAGCTGAAATTCAGAGACCTTCTCCACCCAAGGAGAAGAACACTAAGGTGACTGATGAGGAGGAGTCCAACACTCCTATTTGCAGCAAGGATAAAGGTACGGCTGAAATACCACCTTCTTACAATGCTAATGACCATTTCCATAAAGGCTTGCAAACAAGAAGGAGGATTTAAAGTTTAGGAAGTTTATGGACATTCTAAACAAGCTTCATGTCAACCTTCCTCTAGCCGAAGTTATTGTCGAGATGCCATCTTATGCTAAGTTCTTAAAGGATATCTTAACTAAAAGAAGAAAGGTGGATCAAGTTGAAATAGTGATGCTTTCGGAAAGAATGAGTTCTATTATTCAAAATAGACTTCCACAAAAGTTAGATGATTTGGGAGCCTTCACCCTACCATGCAAGATCAACAACAACACTTTTGACAAGGGTCTAGTAGACCTCAGAGCTAGCATCAGTCTCATACCATCTACTTTGTGGCACGAGCTAGATCTTGGAGATCTAAAACCAACAAAGATGGCTATTGAACTAGCAGATCATTCCATCAAGTACACGAAAGGTATTGTGGAAGATGTGTTAGTGCAGATTGACAAGTTCTATATCCCTTGTGATTTTGTTGTTTTAGATATGATAGAAATTCCTTCCAATCCCGTTCTTTTTGGAAGACCCTTCTTAAGAACTGTCGGATGTCTTGTTGACATTTGGGAAGGCAAACTCACGCTCTGAGTTGGTGAGGAAGCCATGGAATTGTCTATTTATGATGCTATGAAAGCACCTTCACGTGTTGAAGAAATTTGTTTGTTGGATACTATTGATTCAATTGTAGAGGACGATGAAAGTATTGTTGAATTGATGTTAAACTTTTGTGATGATGATGAGACTGCAATCAAAAAGCCTAAAAATTCTAGAGTACTTCCTATTGCTAAAGCACAGGCTACCAATGAAGACACTCCACTTGTTGATGATAAAGTTGAAGAAAGCACAGCCGGGAGAAAGGTAGAACTTAAAGCCCTTCCACCTGGGCTTAGGTATGCATTTCTTGACTCTAATTCTACTTCCCCTATTATAGTAAATGATAAGTTAACCAATGACCATGAAAATAAGCTGCTTGCCGAATTGCATTTGTACAAAGATGTCATTGGTTATTCTATCGGCGATTTGAAAGGAATTCATCCCTCCATCTGCATGCATAGAATAAATATGGAGGATGATGCTAATCTGACTATTGAACCACCTAGGCATTTAAATCAAAACATGCTTGAAGTGATTAAGAAAGAAATTTTAAAATTGATGTATGACGGAATCATTTATCCAATAAGTGACAGCCCTTAGGTTAGTGTCATTCACGTGGTACCTAAGAAGGGAGGTGCAACTGTCATAAAAGGAGACAATGATGAATTGACACAAACACGTATAGTCACAGGGTGGCGTATGTGTATTGATTATCGACGCTTGAATAAGGCAACTCACAAGGATCATTTTCCATTTCCCTTTATTGATTTGATGCTTGAACGCCTCGCTAAGCACTCTTATTTTTGTTACTTGGATGGGTATTCCGCGTTTTTCCAGATTCCTATCTACCCTCCCGACCAAGAGAAAACTACATTCACTTGTACTTATGGAACATATGCTTATCACTGCATGCCTTTGGTCTTTGCAATGCTCCCCCGACTTTTTAGCGGTGTATGATGGCCATTTTCTCTGATTTCATTGAAAATATAATGGAAATTTTCATGGATGATTTTAGTGTATATGGAGATTCCTTTGATCAATGCTTATGTAACCTATCATTAGTCTTAGCCCGCTATAAAAAGGTTAACTGGTGTTGAATTGGGAGAAGTGCCATTTCATGGTACAATCTGGTGTAGTATTAGGCCATGCTGTATCTAACAAGGGTATTGAAGTTGATAGGGCAAAGGTTGAAGCCATTGAGAAGATGTCTACTCCATCTTTAGTTAAAGACATCTGCAGCTTTCTTGGCCATGAAGGTTTACATAAGATTTATTAAGGACTTTTCAAAAATTGCAAAGCAGTTGTGTTCCCTACTTGCAAAAGATGTCAAATTTGTATTTGATGATGATTTCCACGCAACTTTTTCCAAGCTCAAGGAGGCCCTCATTTCAGCCCCAATTATTAAACCTCCGGATTGGGATTCTCCTTATGAGTTAATGTGTGATGCAAGTGATTATGCAGTGGGAGCTGTTCTAGGACAGTGGAAGGACAGGAAACTCCACACCATTTTTTATGCAAGCAAGACCCTTGATGAAGCACAGATCAACTATACAACCACTGAGAAGGAGATGCTTGTCGTTGTATATGTCTTTGACAAATTCCGACAATATTTGGTGGGATCTAAGGTGATAGTATACATTGATCATGCTACCATAAAATATTTGTTGAACAAGAAAGATGCCAAACCACGTCTTATTTGCTGGATTTTGCTCTTACAAGAATTCAATCTTGAAATCTGGGATAAGAAAGGTACGGAAAATAATGTTGCTAGTCATCTTTCTAGATTAACTACGGAGACTGGAGATCCATTGCCCATTGAAGATCATCTGCCCATTGAAAAGCTTTATGTGTTATCATCTACTCAAGCACTGTGGTTCACAGATATTGATAACTTTCTTGCTACTGGACAACTCCCACCTGATTTGATGTATCATCAGAAGAAGAAATTCTTTCATGATGTGAAATTCTACTATTGGGATGATCCACTATTATTCAAGCACGGAAGTGATGGGCTGATCCGCCGATGTGTTACTGAAGAAGAAATTCCTACCGTTATTGTTGAATGCCATGCCTCTCCTTATAGAGGCCATTTTGGAGGAGAGAAGACTACTGCAAAGATACTACAAGCTGGTTTCTATTGGCCCACATTATTCAAGGACATTAATCTATTTGTCAAATCTTGTGATAGATGTCAAAGGATTGGAGGTATATCTCGCCGTGATGGCATGCCCCTCAACTCTATCTTAGAGGTTGAGGTATTTGATGTATGGGGAGTGGATTACATGGGACCATTCCCATCATCTTATGGCTACCAATACATTCTTGTTGCTTGTGAATATGTGTCCAAATGGGTTGAGGCCATCCCAACCCAAGTGTCAGATGCTAAATCTATAGTAAAGCTTTTTCAAAAGATCATCTTTCCTTGGTTTGGAGTTCCTCGAGCTGTAATTTCAGATGGAGGCACACATTTTGCTGAAAGACAATTCAACAACCTTCTTTCTAAATATGGTGTAACTCATAAGATCTCTACGCCCTACCATCCTCAAACTTATGGGTAGGTAGAGGTCTCAAACAGGCAACTGAAGAACATCCTTCAAAAGACTATTTCTAGTTCAAGAAAAGATTGGGCTTTAAAGATAGATGATGCATTATGGGCGTACCGCACAGCCTACAAGACAATTATAGGAACTACTTCGTTCAAGCTAATCTATGGCAAATCCTGTCACCTTCCACTGGAGTTAGAACATCGTGCTTTGTGGGCCATCAAATTCTTGAACTTTGACATGAAAAAAGCAGCAGAGAAGTGCCTTTTGTAGCTGCAAGAACTTGAGGAACTTCACCTGGATGCTTATGAGAACGCAAAGCTATACAAATAGAGGACAAAGTCTTGGCATGACAAGAGGATTCGCAGGAAGTACTTCCAAGAAGGAGATAAAGTTTTGCAATTTAACTCTAGACTAAAGTTATTTCTCGAGAAGTTGAAATCAAAGTGGTCAGGACCATTTCTTGTATTAATGATCTTTCCATATGGAGCTATGGAACTCCAAGGCAAGGACAGCAATTTTAAAGTGAATAGACAGCGTTGCAAGCTATATACTTGTGGAGATGCAGTAGACAAGGGAGCCTCTTACTCCCTCCAAGATGCTTGAAGGAAGAATTGAGGAGTCTTACTCCAGAATCTAAATGGAGGACCTCGTGGGAGTTGACCCCACATTAGGATAGATTTCTTTTAAGTTCTTTGAGTCAAAAACACTATTTAATTTCATCAATAAGCTTGTCATGGATGACTGTAATAATTTAGACATAGATGTCACCAAATCTATCATTATTTTGTGCTAACTGACTGCTATTTTCTACAAAAATTCTAAAATGCATGGCGTGTCTTTATTTGACACGGCGTGCAACCCATCATAATAGATACTGAAATCAGACTACATCTCCAAGTACATGTCATGTTTCTCAACAACACGTCATGTTCAGTTCACAAATGAAGTTTCTGCAATGTTACATGGTGTGCTTATTTCAGTACACGCCGTGTACTCATCACTCAAATTAGTAGCAAAATTTTCTGGAAACTCGCACGTCATGCATTAATTCACGCACGCCGTGCGTCTGGGCACAAAGTTAGGTCTACAAAGAGAATTGAAGGAAGAACACATCGTGCATGTCTTATGCACGTCGTGTCTTTTTTCGTAAATTTTGGCCAGGGGGCTTACGACCAAACTCCTCACTACACTTGAGAAATCAGTCGTGTGAGAGGAAAAACCCTAGCAGCCGTGTGCCGCCTTTTTCTTCCCCGACTCACGCCGTGCACTCACGCATGTCATTTCCTCCTTCTTCCAGATGTGCACCATCCGGGCAGCCTGCGTCGCCACTGTGCTTCCAGCACCGCGTGGCCGTAAGCCATGCATGACACCTCCAAGTTCGCCAGAGGCCACACTCACCCTAGTGCAACCGATCAGCACCGTCAGCACCGCCGCCGCCGCCAAGCACAGCAACACCACTGAGTGCCTTCTTCTCCGTGCCCTCAATGACGCCACCCAGCCACAATCAGCACCGCCAGGAGCCACCTAGCTCGATGCCACCTCGACAGTAGATCATGACATCGATGGCTACCCAATTCTGAGTCACCCCTGAGGAGGATGCGGACTACCAATTCCTCATTACTAGGAGGGTATTACCTTCTCGCTACGTTTGTGAAGAAACTCTAGAAGAAATTTACTGAACTTTTTGAATTAATCTTTCATTGATGTATTATTTCATCAAGGTTCCAATTTTGATGTGGCTTCAAGAATGAGGTAATTGGGTTTCTTCAATTCTTAGGTCTCCATCTAGTCTGCACTAGAGTTGCAAAGACCTACCCTCGCCTTGTTTATGAGTTTTTGACTACCTTTAAGGCGGAAGATGATCCCTAAAACCACCGTGAGACGTATCCGAAGATCAGTTTTGATCTTCTAAACAAATGTTTTGCTATGGATCTTCATCGATTTTGTACCTTGCTCAGGTGCAACTATGGAGGCTACACTGACTATCTGCCCGCCTTCCATAGTGATACTTTTTGGTCTAAAATTACCAGTGAAAAGGTGCACAGGGCTAGGCAGGCACGAGCTTCTTCGCTCCATAACCCGATTTTCAGAGTTGTGCATCACCTTCTAAGCACCGGTCCTTTTGCCAAAAATGAAACTCAAGGGGTCGTGGGCAAAACCGACCTTCTTTTCTTGTGGTGCATGGTTAATAATGAGGAAATCAGTTTTGGCTATTATATTATCAATAAACTTCTAGATGATAAGAAGAAGAAGCAAAGAGAGACAGGTAATATCATGTGTGGTGGAATGCTCACAATACTTGCTATGCAGCTAGAACTAGACGTGACCAATTTAGAACTTGCACCAGGGAAAAACCTTATAAACATCAATTATCTTATTTCTTGTGGCCTAATATCAAGGCATGGTGATAGCACTAGAAAGTTCAAGATTTTTCTCACAAAGAAACAGTTCATAAAAGTCCCCGATGCAGCCCGTAATGACCTCATCAAGAAAGCAAATTGGAAGGTTGAGTTACAGCCCGAGGACGAAGAGGAGGCAGCCACTCATGGCGCCAGCAGTTTTACAACAGCAGCAGCTACCGCTACAGCTATAGCACCACTTCCACCCTCTACCGCTACTCATACTGAGTATACTTGGGCGATGCCCGATGTCTGACATCTTTATGGATATGTTCAGCAGTGGTTAGACCACATCGATGACCGTTTGGACCAGATGGACATGCAGTACACTGCGATGCATGACATGGTCCACCGGATGGACTCTTGGCATATCTCTCAGGGCCATTACTCTGTCCCGCCGTCTTATCAGTCACCACCGCCACATCAGCCTGAGTTTCCATAGCCGTCAGAGTTTCCACAGTAGCCCCAGTTTCCCCAGTAGCATGACTCTGTAGACCAATCGATGGACATTCCAGATCTCGTCAGCCAATATTTCCCTGATCAAGAGGGCGGTGGCCCTCCTTTTTTATATTTGATCCATGACAGGTATCCAGTTGTGAACTTCATGAGTTTGTTTGATGTAGTGAGAACATTGTTGATTTCAAGCTTGGGGGCACAACCGGCCCGTAATTGTATTTTTCATTTTACATTTCCTTTTGTTAGAGTCAGTTGTGTCAGTTTTTCATTCCTTTGTGTTCTATGTTCTATTTCCTTTGATGGCAATCTTAATATGAATTGAGGCTACCATGTTAGAATGAACACCATGCTTGATCTATCTTGTCCTTTGTGTTTCTTGTGGCTATATGAAAATATATTCAACAACATGCATGAATCAAATGAAAAAGGAAAATCCCCATGTACACGATCTTGTTTGTGGTTTGAAATCTCAATTTTACATCTTTGATTTCTCAATACATGTAATGGTTCCACATTTTTGTGAATAAATCAACTTTGCAACACTTACTAGAATATGTGATACTCTTGTCAAACTCTTTGTGCATTTACAATCAACTTTTCAGTGAATTTTTTTCAAAAGAATGATTGAAATCTTGCTAATCTTAACATTCTTGTTGACTCTTTGGTGTTGTACCATACTTGCGCTATCATTTGTTTACCTTTACCCAATAAAAGATGGCAAACAGCCCACATATCATGCTATCCTAGTGTGAGTCTGATCTGGCAACGATGGTTATGTGGTATGAAAAATCAAAAGAGGGTAAAAACAACACCCCAACTGGCATTCCATGTTAGCATAAGCCTAAATTAGCACCCGAGTGCTGGAAACCCAAAAATATCCATCATCATATCCTTTGATAAAAAGAGTACAACTAAGTTTGTTAATGTTAGCACTAATTTCATCATCTTATATCCATACTAACTAAAAAAATTGTAATGTACATCCACTAATTGTTTGGCTCGACTATCCAAATTCTATTTAGTGTTGTTTAATGGATTATCTTGTTTGATTTGGAACCACCATTGCTAAACTAAAATTCTCTATCTTAGATGTCTAAATTGAGACGATAACAATGAACACAAACGCTATGTACATGGTTGGTTGAGATGATTGCATATCTTCTTTTCATTTAATCCATGCATGAGTTTGAATATTCTTTCACCCTCATTTTAGCCCTGTTCTTTTTGCTTGAGGACAAGCAATAGTTCAAGCTTAGGGGGATTTATTGTGTGTTTTTCACATCATCTTTTCACATGTTATCACACACAAATTTGGTTCATTTTGATATCACTTAGCCTCTTTTCATATTACTCTTGCCATCTTTTTGCTACTTTACTTATCACATAACATGTATTGGAGATTTGTTCCAAAAAGACTGATTTGCAGAGTTTAATTCTGCTGAAATAGCAGAACGCACGGCGTGCATGATAAAGACACGACGTGTAAGATTTCATAAGACCTTTTCATTCACCCAGACTTAAAAATGCACGGTGTGTTCATCCTTGAACACGACATGCAAGTTTCCAGAAAGTGCAGAACAAGCCAAACGCACAACGTGTTTTCGACAACACGGCATGCACCTGGGACCGTAAAGCAAACCAAAGTTTCTAGAAAGTTGCACGGCATGCATTACTTCAGCGCACGCCGTGCGCAGTGCATTCTGGAGCAACTGTCGAAGGTTTTGCATGACGTGCACTAGGAATGCACGTCGTGTTGCTGTTAGTTTCAGAATTTTGAAAATTATGATTATTTGTTTAAAACAAAGAGAGAACTTAATGGGTAGTTATCCATGGTCATAATTCAAAGTTCTCTCGTCCCAGAGCAAGTCTAGAGCAGAGGAAGGCAATTTTGAGGAGAAAAGAGGTGGTTTCTTGCCAAAGGAGCCCCAATCTTCTTATCCATTGTCTTCTCCAAAGGTGCAGCAGAGCTTCTCTACTTCACATAGCCTCTCGGGAGAGGAGTCCGTTTGTCTTGGAGCAGTTGGAGGAGTAGAATTTCATCCCCAAGCCAGAATTCTACCTTCTTGTGGTTACATCTTTGGATCTTCTTGTTTTCTTCCTCTAGATCATGCTAGATTCTAAAATTTCTATAACAATTCTGCAAAACATGATCATGGACGAGTAAACTCCTTTTCATGGGCATGGGAGAGTATCTCCCATGTCATAGCATGTATGGAACAAGTCAATTTCGTATTAAATACTATGTTTCTTGTTTTCTACCATGAGAGTACCAGTTTTATCATCTCTTGCATGTATTGTTGGCCACTTTATATGCATGTGTTCTGCTTTCTTACTTAATCTGAGAAGATAGGTAGGAATGTATGGATGTACTCTTCTTGGAAACTCTTCTTCTACTATGAGAGTGGAGATTATAGAGTTGAGGAATAGGTTGTGATCTAGTGTGGTTAATAGTTTTGATGATGGTGTCTTAAACCAGAGCAATGCCTCATTATCTATCCATCCTAATGGTTAATACAACTATCCTTTCGTGGAATGTGAGAGGATTGAATACGCAAGGTAGACATAAAGTTGTTCGTGAGTTGATTCAGAAGAACAATGCTTATGTTATCTACATTTTGGAATCAAAACAAAGGAAAAGGAAAATTGGTAAGGCTATTAATAATGTCTGGCCGAGAGCATCATAGATGTATAACCATGCCTCTAACACATCGAGAAGAATGATTATTGTTTAGGATCCATGAATTATAAGTCTAAGTAAACTCAGTGAAAGTGATCAGTTTATTCTGATGGAAGTTCAATGTAGAGGTATTTCTTTTTCTTTTGATGTTGTTTATGAACATAATTCTGAATACAAGAGGATTGATTTGTGGAAAGATCTTTCTCTTATTAATACAAACTCTCCTCTATTTCTTATGGGATATTCAACTCAGTCAGACTCTCTTCTGAAAGGTTTGGAAAATTTGAACCATCTGCAAATGCTATGAGTCAGTTTAATGATTTCATTAATGATAATCATCTTGTTGAGCTAGACTCGGTTGGTGCTCAGTTCACTTGGGATAACATGCAAGATGTTAGTAATCTTTTCATGTCAAAGATAGACATAATGTTATATAATAAAGCCTTCATTGATCTTTTTCCAAAAGTTTGGGGGAATATCTCTGGGTATATTCACTGTGATCACCAAAATATGTGTGTTTACTTGGATGATGCTACTTATAAGAAAAAAACCTTTTCATTTTATTAATTATTGGGTTAATGTTCTTGGGTTTTATGATGTTATTAAGGAGGTTTGGAATGAAGATGTTGCGGGTAACCATACTTTTTAGCCATGTGAGAAGCTCAAAACAACTAGGAGAGATTTATCTCTATCAAATAAAATAAATGAAGCTATCAAAGCCTATGAAGATGAGGAGTCTCTTATTCGTCAAAAATCAAGCTTCCACTGGCTAAAATTGGGTGACAAGAATACAAAGTTTTTCTATTCCTCACTTGAAAGAAGGAGAATCAGAAATATTCTTAATGGCATTAATATTAATGGTGAATTTTGATCTGATGAGGACACCATAAAAGGACATATTGTTCACTGTTACTCTTCTCTGTTTAAGAAATATGTAAATGCCAAGAGTGATTGGAATGATAACTGGAAGCTACCAAATATTAGTGAGGATCATTTAATCTTCGGTGTAGGAAATTTATAGATAAACAGATTGATGATGTTGTTCACTATTCTAATGGTGGCAAAGCGCCAGGTACTGATGGTTTCAATTATAATTTCTTTCAAAAGTGTTGGGATATTGTTGGAAGTAATGTGAGGAAAGTTGTGCACAATTTTTTTGATAGTGGATGTCTCCTTTGAGAAGTTAAACGAACCTACATATCCCTCATCCCTAAAGTGAGGAATGCTATTAAGATTAGAGATTATAGGTCCATTACTTTATGCAATGTGGTGTATAAGATCATATCAAAACTTATTGAAAATAGATTGCAAATCATTTTGCCTGAGGTTATTAGTCCTATGCAATGTGCATTTCTTAAAGGGAGATCCAGTTCTGATGCTACTCTCCTTCCCAGTGAGGTCCTTAATGATATCATGAAAAGAAAGAGACTTAAAATTGGTGCTAAAATAGACCTAATGAAGGCTTATGACTCAATTGATTAGAATTATCTCAATGTTGTTTTAAATAGAATGGGTTTTCCTTCTTATTTTATCCACCAGATTCATACATTCTTGAATACTACAAGATATCAAGTTCTTATTTATGGTGTCCCATTATATGCCTTCTTTCCTAGTATGGGCATAAGACAGGGTGACCCCATAGCTCCCTACATTTTTGTTATAGTTGTGGAGGGTCTTACTACGATGTTGAACGATGTTGTTAATCAAAGATCTATCAAACCTATCAAAGCCTCTAGTAAACTTTCTATTTCACATATTATGTTTGTTGATGTCGTGGTTTTGTTTTTTGAAGCAAATGATGATTCCTTGCAAGTTCCTTATAATGCTCTTTTAGATTTTGGTAACATTACGGGTTTGAAAGTCAGTAACCTTAAATGTCATGTTTTCTACAACAATGTTGTGGACAAGGTGAAAGTTTCCAATTTTCTGAATATGCGGATTGGTGTTTTACCTATGAAGTATTTGGGATGGCCCTTTACAAAGGAAGGCTTACTAGGAGTCTCCTCTCCTATAATTGATAAAATTAAAATAATATTGGAGGGATGGAAATTGCATCAACTCTCATTTGCAGGTATATGTGAACTGGTGGTTTCCACTCTAGCTTCATTTCATTTGTACTAGGGGGCACCTTTCCCAATTCCATGCATTGTTTCTGATGAGATTGACCAACTGTGTTGAAATTTCATTTGGGGGGTGCTGACCTCAAAAGAACCATCCATAATGTCAGATGGGAACATATTTGTACCCCAAAAGATGAAGGGGGTTTAGGTATGAGGATTACAAGAGATATTGTTAAAGCTTGCTTAATTAAGAATATTTAGAGTGTGGGCATCAAAAAATACAGTATTTGGGTAAAATGGGTGAATGAGAGATATTTAAAAGGTGACTTTTTGTGGAGAGTGAAGAGCAAAAGTTCTTCTTCTTGGATGTGGAAACAATTGATTAGTGTCCGTGATTCTAACAAGGATATTGAGTTTTCTTCAAACCTGCATGTAGTATGAGCATCTTGCTGTGGAGATATCCTTGGATAAAAAAAAGGTTGTTTTCTGGATGATGTTCTCTCTGTTAAAGATATCTCTAATTTGGGGAGAGGTAAATTTTTGTACCTGAGTTGTGTACATGATATGGATTCTATATGTGAGTCAAGACATTACAGTCATATTATTGATAGCATCAAGAACTTGTTTAATCCTAGTATGATTATGGATGAGTTAACACTTGATGATACTAATCCCAAGAAGATGAAGGAATTTTGGGAATGCTACAGATTTAAGCATGATAGAGTACCCTGGTATAAGTGGGTCTGGAAAACTAAAGCCCATAATTGATGCAAGTATATTCATTGGAGACTTGTTCAAAATAAGTTGTTAATGCATGATCAGATTATGAAAAGAGGTATTTCTCTGTCCTCTATTTATATCATGTGTAGGAAGGTTGGTGAAGATATACAACATCTTTTTTGGTCGTGTGATTGGGCCAAAGAGCTTTGGAATTGAGCAGTGAAGAGCAGCTACTTGTATAAATCTCATGGTGATCTGAATGATATGCTTCAATTCAAGAAGAGGAATGGGGTTACTGCAATGTTAATTTGCTATGAAATCTGGAAGGAAAGGGATGTCAGGGTGTTTGAGGCAAGTTTAAGAATGTTGATTTTTATGGACCCATATCAATGCAGATTTCGAGGATATGTTGTGACTTTTCCTTAGTTGGCCTTGTACAACTTTTCTTGCTTGTTTTTCTTTCCAAACATCATGCATTGTAAATATCTATTTTATATATACAAAAAAAGAAGCAAGCTTTGAGGGATAAAAATAAGAAAAAACCCGCATGTGCCTTTCATCATGTGAAGAATTCTAGAAGTCTGGAAGCATCCATGTCATTCATTTCCTTCCTTCGAGGAGGGGCCCTTTTAAATTTGTCAGCTAACATGATGTTTGTAGGAATATCTATCCCAAAACCATACATTATCTTTTTTTCCTAATGTTGCACCCAACTTTTGAATCTTGCTAATGCTGATTTTAGGAAATCAGGGGATCAACGAGAAGCCCTTACCTCACCCAGTATAGTCAACAAGAAATCCATATGGCCAAGAATAGTAATGCATAGTGCCATTCGGATTGTTCCTCTAAGGAGGATATCGTCCACAACAAGAAAGACAAACCCAAAGAGGTGGAGAAGTGCAAAGAAGTCCCAGTTGTGCCTGAAGCGGCGGTTACCCATGAAGGATTGTAATTCAAGCAAACTTTCAACATGTACTTCTTGCCTCCAACCAATCTTAGAATACCTAGGGTTATCGGACAAGGAGCCGCACACACAGATGCATCTACACCATTCTTTCTGTATGGCTTGTGGGGCGCCTACCCACCAAAGACTTAAGAATTCTAGAGATGGTTCTATCAGGGTCCACCATCAGCAAACATTGGGACCGTCCCCACACTTGAAGAGGTGGGTATGCCCTTCTTTAGACCTGAAAGAGAAACCAAGGGAAAAATAAAGAATAAGAATTCACAACCAAGTAGAAAGAGCCTAAAGAGGTCGACACTACCATGAAGGTTCAAATGCACTATGTAAATGGTAGAGGACCCATCCCCAGTCTGCACTACATGTATCCACTGGCCCACTCCTGGTACAACCTATACATAGGGGGAGGGTATGAATTCCCACCACCCATATATGGTGCCACTAATGACAATCAAACTGCCAATTGTACCTGTGGTGGCTACACACTAAGAAGTTGCCGCACCATTGTTGGGTTTTAGGGGAGGCAGAGAAGGCAGCGGAAACAAAAATTTCTCCCCCAAACTCGGAACAAGGAAACACGTCAACGTCTATATAATAGGAAAGGGATGGTTTGTGGAATCATACCTTGTCCTGAGGCTTGCTCGGCGACAATACCTCGCGCCTTGCATGGTCTTCAACTCCAGTCTTGGACGGTGTCTGTGCAAGTCCTGGTCGCACCGGGACTGACAACTCCTCCTCTCACCGGGACTGTCGGGGTTGACAGTTGTCCTCCTGAGCGGCTGAAACCTCCTACCTCTGAAGTAGTCCACACGGACCACCTGGAACTCCACACTCCTTGTCCCACAAGGAGTTGGAAGGAGTCGCACCCTCCTGTCAGCGTACTAGTCGCCAACACACTCTCCTGCTACCAGTCGCAACTGCAGTTGTCTTTCCCTTGTTGTGCCTCCCTTTTCGGGTAGCACTTGCTCGGGCTCTATGGGTTACCAAAACCTGAGAGAATGACAACTTTGCAGAGCAATTGGTTGCACTGAGTTGTCCTTTAAGAAGCCCCCAATACCCATATATATAGGAGGGTCATGGGACAGGTTCTCTATCCCGGGCAATGCGGGACTAAAAGTAGGAGTAGAAGGGTTCGAGATTTTCACAAAAACAACCAACTCACAAGCTGAACCGATCGTTTCATTTCTGAAACGGTCAGTTGGGGATCTGAGCCGGTCGGTTGACACTCAACCGATCAGTTGGGACCCATGAGTCGGTCGGTTCACTTTCTGAACTGGTCGATTCGTGGTCCTGAACAGTTCCCGATTGACTTTCCAACTTTTGTTTCTAATTGGTATCAAATACCAATCCTTGTTCCAATCAAATTGGGCAAGTGAAACGAAAGGAAAATTCTCACCAATCTTACTTTCCCAATTTGCCCGGTTGCAACAGTTGAACCGATCGTTTCAACACTTGAAGCAATCGTTCACCCTATCCTTGAGTCGATCAACTCAACACTTGAGCCGACCGGTTCACCAAGCTCAGTCGATCAGTTCATCACATGAGCCGATCGGTTGGGAGTGCAGATTGTGCAGAATCAGTCAATTGCGATTTCAATCAATGTGTCCAACACCTTGAACATTATGATATTGAGCTATCAATTGATTGAGTGTTTAATTGAACTACTAAACTCCTTTAGTAATCAATCTAAACATTGCTTGTGGACAAAACTCCTCTTCCAGGTTAAATCTTATGTGTGTGACCATGCAGGTCCATTTCACGTTGGCAGTGAAAGTCCATAACACTTATGACTTCACAAGCAAAGAGCGGTGCCTAGTCACACATCAGTGCTACCCAAGTGAAAGTAGAAAGTTGGAGAACAACTTTTATTCCTACAATCCATGAATGGTGTTACAGTGAATGTATAATTCCTTTGTCACTAATATCCCAAATGAACTCGAGGCATGGAACAGTCATCCTGTCAACATTCATTCACTTTCTTGATCTCAGAGTAGATTGAACGAGATATGTATGACATCAATATCACATATTGATTCACACATGCGTGTGCACACCTATCTCAATCCTACTCATAAAGTGGCCTTGGATATCAAACTCCCTCAGGAGGGACAAATCCCATATCTATCACTCACCCCTCAAAAGCCCCATGTGTCAAAGCCACCCAATCATCATCTTTATAACCACCCATGTTTCAGGACTGCGTTTGATGATGTCAAAGTGTGCCCAACGACATGTGTTGAGTGTAGTGATTTCAGGTCAAAGAATCACACTCACCACCATCACTGTGAGTACTGACTGTGACTACCATGTCATGGTTCCATGTGTCAAACTCACGGTGGGTCTGTCTGATACACTTGTTCTCTAACAAGTACCTATGTGTTTGGTTTGATATCTCTATATCATGACTAATGAGATTCTGTCATCAACCAACACCACAATCTAGTCTTGTGTGTCATTGCTGTCTATCTACCTTCCATAATGACATCCGACTAGGGACATAACAAGAATGTACAAACTCTTAGCATCTGTATGATCTCATCGTTCATGTCATGAACCTGAAGGCATACGTCATTGAGTACTGTCATTCTCCTCGACATTCAATATGTTCTATCACTATCTCATATGACTGAACCAGAAAGAGTTGGAAGCTTGCCTTTGATGTTTATCAAATCAATCTTAATGTATCCCACCAATCATCCCATGATTGGCTCTCAGGGCATACATACCAACAGACTCCCACTTGCACTGCGAGCCAATCACCCTTGAATCATATTCATAGTGATCTTCAAACATGTCCCACATGTTTGAAGATATTAATTGCATGTCTTCAAACATGTCCCACTATGGCAACACCTTGCCAAAGTCAGTATTAATTGCATGTCTCTCATCTCTTCGTTGTACGTCATACATATGAGATGGAGTTGTCGTAATATGCGATCTAGTATTCCTTTGCTAACCTTTAGCCACATTGCATGATCAAGGATTCCATACTTGTCATCAATGAGTGGAATATCAATAAGTTCATCTCATGAACTTCCAGATCCATATAGTATCCACTGTTGTTCTTCAACACATAGATACTCAGCATTTCCCTTTTAAATGGTTTTATTGGAACACTTCCAATTATCAACAAACTTTCACTTTTATATATCCTATATATATATTGTGATTAATTTTATGTTCTTTTCAAAAGTTCGCATCAATGTAACTCTTTACATTGAACTCTTCCTTATCTCCATAGAACTAGTACTTCTCAAGTACTTATCAAGTTCTCATGGTATTCTAGTAACCCTTACTGGAAATAGACAGACATCCACTCGTCATGTCCCACATACGAGTTATCAGGATGAGCACATCATATTGCCATGTCCTACATACAAGATGATGAATGCATTTTGTTCTTCTCCATGTCGATACATGCAACATAATGGGATGATTACATACATGATAGATCCATATCTATTCTTAGTGTTCCCATTCTTCATAAGAATTGGACACTTGGCCTTGGGATACTAACTCCATGTAACATGGACAAGTTTTCTCCCACTGAATCTGTGTACACTAAACGCTTCAGTACAGATTGCCAATGTATGCTTTCTCTTTTCAGGTCAAGAGGTTTTGGAGAACTATCTCTATAGATCTCTATTCCTATCACATAGGAAACATCTCTATCTTCCTTAAAGATAATTTCCACTTTTGGATTTCCATTCTAGAACATATCCATTTCACATCAACATGTGGAATGTGAACATCCTCCCACTAAATCACAGATCCCTTCTTTATCTTTGACATATCAGTCAAACCCTTTGACTATATCATCAAAGTAAAGATCCAATTCTGAGTTGCTTGTACTCAATCAATCACATTGATTAGTCCATTGTAACTTATAGACTTCATTTGCATTAAATGATTCATAAACCTTATAGGTTGTGTCACGTACACATCCTTGTTTTATTCCTCATAGGAATGTGGTTTTAGTATCCATATGCCAAATGTCTTAGTCATTAAGTTGCAATCAACAAGCATTATCCTTCTCAAAATGTTATCCATGTGTCTTAACACTTAAGACTTATTCGCACTTATGGATTTCATCCAATGGGTGCTACCATTAAGGTCATACCTTATGGTTCACATGGATGTCATTTAGGTTGTAATGGTCATAAACCATAACTCAAAATTTGGTTCCTCATATTCATCTAGATAGTTGACTCATCACATGAACAACTCATCACATAGATAATTGAGGTGTATCTGTCAAGCAAATAAGAACTCACAACTCCTTGTGATTCTTAATATCCTTTATTCATGTGGGGTATTCTTTTATTAAGAAGAATTCAGTTATTTGATAATCATTCTCTAACTCCTTAGAGTATGATTCCTTCTTGATTTAGACATCACCATGCCTTAATCATGAGTTCACTATGATACACTATCATAATCACTCATAAGGATCTCAAACATTTAGTCCAAGTATTTCATTCATTGATCTCATCAAGAATTAACACTTTACCAAATTTGTACTTCATCTATGATAATCTTGAACACTTCAAGATATTCATATTGGTATTTCTCTAAACTCCATTTGAAGTATTAGCATTTGCTCCAATAGGTATGTAAATACATCATATGTATCATACCTAATAGGATAATCATTCTCCCACTACCATTAGTGAAGATTGATTAATCATGTCCAAGATATTCATGTCTCTTACTGGTTCTCTAACCAAAAGAGTCTAGATATATCCATCATATGGATACTAGAAATGAATTTCTCATGATTGATGCTAATTTGATTGTTTGAGTTATCTATAACTTTTAGGTATCATTTTATCTTATGCATATCAAATACCACAAGATAAATAAGGCATTGCCACAAAGATCATATCTTTAAAAGATTGAAACATCAACTTTATTGATTGCCATCATTGTCATACAATATGCAAAAATAAAGTGTTTCTATCTATTGGCAAATATGAAATAGCAGTTCATAACTGTATTACATGCCTTATAGGCTGAAAATAAACTAAAGTACTCCTATATATGGCGGCAACACTTGCCCCAATTATGAGTGTTTTACACTTTACATCTTGGTATCATATACCTCAAAAGTGTTACAAGTTTATTTTCATGACACCTTCAAGTGGAGACTTCAGTTGTCTCCTTCTTCTTTTGTTCTTCCAGATAGAGAGGACAATTCCTTTTCCAATGTCCTGGCTTATGACAATGGTGGCAATTTCCTTTCTTGGTCACGCCTCCCTTGGCCTTGAGAGCTGAAGTCGACTTGGGCTCCTGGCTAGCATCAGAACCTTTCTTAGCTTTGCCCTTGCCCTTGCGCTTGGACTTGCCCTTCTTGCTTGTGATCACCATCACATGCTTGGGCTTGTCCTTCTTCATCTGTATCTCGGCTGTCCTCAACATGCCCAACAACTCTGACAGTGGCCTATCAAAGTTGTTCATGTTGTAGTTCATCACAAACTGACTGTAGGATTCTGGCAACGATTGCAGTATCACGTCAGTAGCCAACTCTTAGCTCAGTGGAAATCCTAGTCTCTACAGGTTCTCCACATACCCAATCATCTTGAGTGTGTGAGGACCAACTGGATCTCCTTCTGTCATGACGCACTTGAACAGTGCCCTTGAGACATTGTATCTCTCTTGTCGTGCTTGATCTTCATACATGTTCCTGAGATGTTGAATCATCTCAATGACACCCATGTTCTCATGCTGTCTCTACAACTCAGGGTTCATAGAACATAACATCAAGCACTTTGCATCAATGACATCATCAGAATGCTTCTTGTAAGCATCCCTTTCTGTCTTTGGTGCATTAGGAGCGGGTTCCTCTGGAATTGGAGTATCCAGGACATAGAGCTTACGCTCTTAAGTGAGAACAATTCTCAATGTCCAATACTAGTCGTGGAAGTTTGTCCCATTTAGCTTGTCCTTTTCAAGGACCGATCGCAAAGAAAAGTGATTTTTGTTTGTTTCCATTTGAACTACAAAAGGAAATATGCAATTTTAGTCCAAAAACTCATTTTTGACTTATTTGATTGATTTGAAAAGTTGACGATATAATTAGGCCTTTAATTAATTATCGCTCCCACTATTTTAGTTCAAATTGATAGCCCTCACCATCAATTTGGAAGATTGTAGCGTACAACCTTCTAGTGGGCAAGATCCTAAAATCCTCTAAGTCATGGACCAGCTAGGGCTGTCACCCACAACTTAGATCTCTCAGGTAGGCAACTCTTGTCAATTGCATCATATACAACTCTTGATAAGATGTCATATGCAACTCCTTGCAATGATCATCTCCATGCCTCAAGGTGCTAGATCCTATCTAGGTCACCTTGTTAAGTCTGACCCAAAGCCAACATGATGAATATGCACCCTGCTAGGGCAGACCCACACATTCATCCTTCACGCTTCCATGAGATAGACGGTGCACCACGCTAGGGCGTGCCCACACTTGGTCGATCAAGCTTTTCATGTGTGTCGCATTTGGAAGTCATCTAAAACTTAATATTTAATGAGGGATTTGGTTTTTATATACATATACATATCCAATCACCACAATATATAGTATGTATCATATACATGCTATATCCCACAGAAAACACGCAAAACGATAAAAGCGATGATTATGGCCATCCTAATGTGATTCCTCGAGCCAAGAGGAATCACGGTCATCTAGGTCTACATCACATGCAACTTGTACAAGATGAACTATGTGCTTTGCCTTTGGATTACATCAACTCATCACATGATTGACTGCTCATCCTGGCCTGGTCGTCTACGTGCCACCAGCCGATCGGTAGGCTCCTCCAACCGATCAGTTTGCATGGTCGTCGTGCATCTCCTTCTGGCCACCACCTGCTCGTCTCGCTCCTCGAACCGGTCATCAACCGATCAGCTCACTCCTTGAACCGATCGTCTGGAACGTCAATCGATCGGTTCATGCCTTGAACCGATCGTCTCAGTTGTCATCAGATGTCCTCCGTTCTTTAACATAACAGGAAATAAAATCTATCCTAATTTTACATTACTTAAAAGGGAAACCCCGAGTTACATTTGGGGGGAGCAAAGGTAGGAAAGAATCTCAAATTATTTCGAGTTACATCAGGAATAGGAGAAGGAAGATCGGTGCGTAGACCGAGATGAAAGCAACCACAAACAACCATACACATATAGGGTTTATTGGCCATAACCACGCTATACATCCACCACAAAACTCGTTTAAGGGCGATGTGTATCGAGTGTATTAATAATACATATCATATATGTAATTGGGATTTGTGGATTTAGAATTGGACATGCATAAAGCCAATTTTATTCGCATCGTATGCAATAAATAAAGGTGACAAACCAAAATTGATCATATCGATATTCCTAAAATATAGAGCAGTTGACGTGGCTCTGATACCACTGTTGGGTTTTAGGGGAGGCAGAGAAGGCAGCGGAAACAAAAATTTCTCCCCCAAACCCGGAATAAGGAAATGTGTCAACGTCTATATAATAGGAAAGGGATGGTTTGTGGAATCATACCTTATCCCGAGGCTTGCTCGGCGAGAATACCTCACGCCTTACGCGATCTTCAACTTCGGTCTTGGACGCTGTCTGTGCAGCTCCTGGTCGCACAGGGACTGATGACTCCTCCTCTCACCGGGATTGTCGGGGTTGACAGTTGTCCTCCTGAGCGGCAGAAACCTCCCGCCTCTGAAGTAGTCCACGCGGACCACCTGGAACTCCACACTCCTTGTCCCACAAGGAGTTGGAAGGAGTCGCACCCTCCTATCAGTGTACTAGTCGCCAACACACTCTCCTGCTACCAGTCGCAACTGCAATTGTCTTTCCCTTGTTGTGTCTCCCTTTTTGGGTAGCACTTGCTCGGGCTCTCTCGGTTACCAAAACCTGAGAGAACGACAACTTTGCAGAGCAATTGCTTGCACTGAGTTGTCCTTTGAGAAGCCCTCAATACCCCTAAATATATAGGAGGGTCATGGGACAGGGTTCTCTATCCCAGGCAATGCGGGACTAAAAGCACAAGTAGAAGGGTTCGATATTTTCACAAAAACAACCAACTCGCAAGCTGAACTGATCGTTTCATTTCTGAAATGGTCAGTTGGGGATCTGAGTCGGTTAGTTGACACTCAACTGATCGGTTGGGACCCATGAGCCGGTCGGTTCACTTTCTGAACCGGTCGGTTCGTGGTCCTGAACAGTTCCCGATTGGCTTTCCAACTTTTGTTTCTAATTGGTATCAAATACCAATCCTTGTTCCAATCAAATTGGGCAAGTGAAACGAAAGGAAAATTCTCACCAATCTTACTTTCCCAATTTGCCCAGTTGCAATAGTTGAACCGATCATTTCAACACTTGAAGCAATCATTCACCCTGTCCTTGAGCCAATCGACTCAACACTTGATCCGACCGGTTCACCAAGCTCAGCCGATTGGTTCATCACATGAGCCAATCGGTTGGGAGTGTAGATTGTGCAGAATCAGTCAATTGTGATTTCAATAAATTTGATACTCCAATCAATGTGTCCAACACCTTGAACATTATGATATTGAGCTATCAATTGATTGAGTGTTTAATTGAACTACTAAACTCCTTTAGTAATCAATCTAAACATTGCTTGTGGACAAAACTCCTCTTCCAGGTTAAATCCTATGTGTGTGACCCTGGAGGTCCATTTCACGTTGGCAGTGAAAGTCCATAACACTTATGACTTCACAAGCAAAGAGCGGTGCCTAGTCACACATCAGTGCTACCCAAGTGAAAGTAGAAATTTGGAGAACAACTTTCAATCCTACAATCCGTGAATGGTTTTATAGTGAATGTATAATTCCTTTGTCACTGATATCCCGAATGAACTCGAGGCATAGAACAGGCATCCTGTCAACGTTCATTCACTTTCTTGATCTCAGAGTAGATTGAACGAGATATGTATGACATCAATATCACATACTGATTCACACATGCGTGTGCACGCCTATCTCAATCCTACTCATCAAGTGGCCTTGGATATCAAACTCCCTCAGGAGGGACAAATCCCATATCTATCACTCACCCCTCAAAAGGCCCATGTGTCAAAGCCACCCAATCATCGTCTTTATAACAACCCATGTTTCAGGACTGCGTTTGATGATGTCAAAGTGTGCCCAATGACATGTGTTGAGTGTAGTGATTTCAGGTCAAAGAATCACACTCACCACCATCACTATGAGTACTGACTGTGACTACCATGTCATGGTTCCATGTGTCAAACTCACGGTGGGTCTGTCTGGTACACTTGTTCTCTAACAAGTACCTATGTGTTTGGTTTGATATCTCTATATCATGACTAATGAGATTCTGTCATCAACCAACACCACAATCTAGTCTTGTGTGTCATTGTTGTCTATCTACCTTCCACAATGACATACGACTAGGTACATAACAAGAATGTACAAACTCTTAGCATCCGTATGATCTCATCGTTCAGGTCCTGAACCTGAAGGCATACGTCATTGAGTACTGTCATTCTCCTAGACATTCAAACTATTCTATCACTATCTCATATGACTGAACCAGAAAGAGTTGGAAGCTTGCCTTTGATGTTTATCAAATCAATCTTAATGTATCCCACCAATCATCCCATGATTGGCTCTCAGGGCATACATACCAACAACCATAACCTACTTTTGTAGATCCCCTATTGTTAGATATCATGCAAAAGACCAAACTTCTAGAAGGGAAGAAGGATGGTGGGAAGACATTCATTGACATCTGCCGTTTTCCTTATGCAAAGCTACCAAACAACTTCAACATGCCTAAGCTCCATGAATACGCTGGAAAAGGGGACCTTATGGACCATTTCAAAGTGTATTGCTCAGATATGGTGGAATCCCAACATGATACAAGGTGCTAACACATTGTTTTGCATGGACTTTGATTGGTATTGCATTGGCATGGTACAACAAACAAGACATGACCAACATCACCACATGGGCCAAGATGGTTGAAAATTTCATCGATCAATATACTTGGAATCTAGATCAGGTACTAACCAAAGAGGACCCATAAGCTTCACAACAAAAGAGGGCAGATAGCTTCTCCAAATTTGTTGGGTCATGGAGAGAGCTTGCCTCTCATCTAGAGTTCAAGCAATAGATAAGGAGGCCCTGGATATGGTGATCTAAGTCGCTTCACCAACCCTCACCCCCTCTTGTCTCTATAAAGGTACAATACCTTCCCATAGCTCATACATGTAGGTGCACAGATTGAAAATTCAATTAAAAGGGGAGTCTATCAGAACACATTCCTCACCTTCCAGTCATCACCTACTTCTTCAATGACTAATAAAAAGACCAAGTGGGAAAAAGATAAAATAGCAGATGCCATGATTGGAGCAATTCTTGTGCATATAATTCTTCCACCGTTGTTGTCTTCAACCGCCAGCCATGCAGTTCTCATCGGGTCAAATGCCTATAGCCCAAGTTATTTAGGCCCAAATGATTCAAAAAGTTCAGCTGATGCCACCCAATTACTGGCATCACACCGTGCCGCCGCAATACACTTGGCCACCAAACAACTACTATGGGTACACACCACCACCTTTTTTGTCGGCCATGCAACATACCACTACACCCATTCCTCTAGATTTGAGTAAATTGACACCTCATTCCGAGCCAACAACTACAACTCTGTCAAAAGAGGAGCCTCCTAAATTGAAGAGCAAGTTCTCACTTTTGGGGGGCTTCTCTCAACACTATCCTTTCAGATATTAAACATCTTCTCAAGTTTTTGGCCATAAGGGAGACACTAAATCCTTTACCTAAGGGCAACAGCACCAACACCTTTTGCGACTTCCATAGAGAAAAGGGCCACAAGACTGACTCTTTTGCACTCAATCATGCCTTACAAGATCTCATTGATAATGGGTAAGTCCACACAATCACTGTAGAAGAGATGCCTACACCCTCCAACATAGTAGTTATGATCTCCTCACTAGAAGACTCACCTTGCATACTTGTCCTTCCACTAGAACAAACCATCAAAATTGGTTTCACCATACCCGGATTGTCGCTCTAGTCCAGGAATGAAAGTTAGTGATTCCAATTGACACCATCACACAAGCGCCTACCAAAAGGAGAAAGTGCAACCCATCATCATACTAGGGACATGCCAGAGGTAGAAGGAATGACCAACCGAAGCACAAAAAGCAAATACAAAAGTGCAAGGTCTAGATTCCAAAGACAGCAACCCCTACCAGCCTTACCCTATAGTTTTGATATCAGCTATAGTAATGCTACCTATTGCAGCAAATGGAGATCAACATTCTACCTCGTCATAGGTACTACTACCCCTCAATAAGGGCATGAAAAGGGGACGACTTACATAGGATTCCTACCAACATCATGGAAGAGGAGGCTATCTAAGTCTCCATCTCAGCCATGGATACCAAGAAGGTATCATCCATGCCTAAACTTTGTAGGGAGATGAATCCTGAAGATTCATTGTCATCCAATTCCTCAACAAATCAAAAGGAGAAGTGTTACTAGAAGAAGTGATGCAGAACTCTATCGCACATCGTGATGTTTTCATGAAGACTCTAGAAGGGGCATGTGTCTCTAGATATTTATAGCTGGAAGCTCTTTTGGCTACCATCAGGATAATCCTGACCCCACACTAGATCTCATTCTTCGACGATTAGATCTGAAACTAGTGGGAATCATAATAGGACCCTATTAATTACTACAATGTACAACAACCTCAAGATACCCTCATGTTTCATTGACAAAGGAGAATGTCTCAATGTGTGACCCTTGAAAACTCTAACCAACTTGTAGAAGGATCCATGCAACCTTTAGTATACCACAAAGAAAGCAACCTCCTTTGACAGAGTGGTCAGAGAATCTCTAGGGGAGACCACCTTGGAGATACAGACCAGACTACAGATGTTTACCTTCCACTTCATCATTGTATAACTAAGTCCTTTCTTCAACCTCCTCCCAGGGAGGCCATGGATTCACCGAACTTGGGTGGTTCCTTTATTACTACATTAAAGATAAAGTACCAACTGGGCCACACCATTGTCACGGTTCAAACCACAAGCCTGGTACTATCGCATGCAGCGAAGAAGATGATCTTATGCTTCTCTTTGAGATGCTTCACATTGCCCACATCAATTGTCTGCCCCCACACAGAAGGGGGCTCCATCTACCTTATGAATTATCCTATATAGTCATTGTATTCTTAAATGATCAACCTATTAAAGATTTATTCGATTATGGATCAACAAACACATTCATTTCTTAAAATCTGGCATATATGTGTACTGGTTGTTGTCCCTGAGATGATGACTATTTATTATCTAGATTCTAAGCGAAACAAATTAGACCATTTGGGATGCAATCTGAAAAGGCCATTATACACGTGAGAATTTTTTTATATTTATATCCGTTAACATCTATTATTACATGACTATTTACTAATGCAATTCAATGTGTTACATTAATGCATAGGGATTTAAAAGATTTCAAAAATGTTGGAGGAAATGTGGATAAGAATAAGAAAGTGATAGTTTGGAAGAATGTGGATGTAGTTTCCTTACTCCAATGCATATTTTATTTATGTGAACTATGCTTATTTTATTTTATTAACATTTTGTATGTTGAAAGTTATTGTGTGCTATAGAAAAGAACATATGGGCATGTGGGTACTACATCATGCGGTATATGGACATGATTGTCAGATATGTTGTACAAGACATCAAAAACATACAACAAGTAATATATAGTCTTGATCATCATAAGTATAGTCTCATTAGATAATACAAAAATATCAAACTTATTAATTATATATATATATCATTCTCTTTGTAGGTGTTTAAAACTAGTGACTTCAATACTGGGGAAAAGTTATTATATGTACATATGCCCTATATGATAGAACAATTAGATGACATGAGAGAATAATGGGAAAAATCCTTTGAAAGGGAGGCAATTTTTTTATTATGATTGGGGTACTAATGATAAAGAATGACATTTCTAAACTTTGGTGTCATTATTTCTATATGTTTGTGGTACTTATATATACATTTGTGAATGACTTTTTTTGAATTGTATTATTGAAATTTGATCTATATACATGTGTGTGAATGTGAAGATGAATAAATGAATGTGCTTCTACATGTGTATGAATGTGAAAATGGATGAAATGAATGGAACTACATGTTTCTACATGTGTGTGAATATGAAAATGGATGAATGGATGGAACTATAGGTTTCTACATGTGTATGAATCATGTGAATGAATTAATTGTGTTTCCACATGTGTGTGAATCAGATGATGTATATATATAGTCTTGATCATCTTGTTATTGCAGGTTTGTGACCTGTTGTTAGGCTGAAATCATAGGATGTTGTAAACATGCAGTTCATAATTGAACTGTAGGTTCTGCATCCTGCTGACCAGTCTAACAGTAGGCCTACAAGCTGGTATTAAAAAAATGACACTTGGTTGTCAATTATTTATAATAACCGTCAATGAAAGTATACATCATCGGTTTCCTATAAGAAACCAACGACTATGTCTTGACATAGGCGTCAGTTTTTGAACCAGAACTGACAACAATTTGTGTCTGTATTATCAGTTTTACACAGAACTGATGACTATGAACCAAACACTTTTTTTTTGAAAGGGAGTTATTCGTCGGTTTTACATAAATCATCGATGACAATGTGCTGGAAAAGGCATCGGTTTTGTTTACATAATCAACAACTATGAATCCTACAGGTTTCACTTCTTTTTCGATTGGAATAAGGTTTGTGTTCAAGTTGTCAATTTTGGAACTGACTTCGTAGGCGTCTACCTTTACTGTTTTCCACTTGGGTGTCGCTTTGAAACCGACGTAAAAAGGTCATTTTAACCGACATTAAAGGTAGTATATGTACTAGTGCTCAAATAAGATATCACCATATCCATAGTTCTATCATAGATGAATTCAGCCAAGCATAATGAAACAACTCTAAAATATCTTGTAGAAATATATTATTATCGTATGATTGGCCTACATCATCCCCCTCCATAGAAATAATAATAATAGGTGAAGTTTCAGATTGTTCACCTATCCATATTTCCATACCCATGCATTGAGGACCTATCGAGTTGTATAGGTCCTTTGGAAGTCAACTAGGTACTTGAGGAAGAGGTGGATGTGGAGGAGGATGAGTTGTAGTAGGTTTCTTCCCTTAGTCTTGCATATATAATTTCATATCAATGTTCATGTATATACATATACCAATTAACGTAATGTAAATGTACCATTCATAATCAGTATAGATGACTCCCGCTTTGGGCCACAAGACCACTCTGCCTTCTTCTTCACCAAGCCTATCAGCATCTGGGTGGGCATATGGCAATGTATGCCGCCTCCAAGTGGGGAAGACAAGCCTCAGGCTCAGACAAACCACACCATTGGGTACTAGAGTGCCCATGAACTGTGTGCCCTTGAAGGCATGGGCAAGCCTCGCCCTCTGCAATGATGAATTCTTTCAATTTTAGATGGCATGGCCTCAAGCCCTACAAATTTACATAGAGTATGTTATATACATACATAAACATATTAGTTTGAAAATACTAGGTACTATGTCGTAAAAATACTTACAATGGACGTGCTAGATGGTGGGTCTATAGGATTACTCCTAACCACCTCTATAGGATCACGCCCAACCACCTCTATCATAGGGGAAGAGTGGCATGCCACATGTACTGTTTGAGTGGCAGCCTGAGATGCCTACCAATTTCTCATTGCTTCCTGGACTCTCTTATCAATTAACTCATCTACCTATGCATGGCCAAAAGAAACACTTTTTGATTCCTGAATTCCATTTGCAATAACATTCTAAAAAAATAATAGGTTACCTCAGCTTTTGAAAATCCCCCCTTTTGGACATGTTTGCATTGTGATGGCCCAAAGAACGCTCTTAGGCCCACACCAACGTCTACATCCCTAACATGTCCAAGATGATCTGGGTTACCAAGAGCAACTATCAATTCATCCCTTGTGCCCTCAGGGATGAACGAACCTTGCTTCCTCTACTCGTGAAGCTCCCGCTAATCATCATCAATAGAAATTGGTTAGTAAACATAACAATCATCGATACTCATTGCTCTAAGAGTTGAATTTTACCATTTTTTCAGCCACCTCAGTAGTTGTGGGGTTAGTTATATCTCATTTTTTATTTTGCCTCCCAGTTATCCACACATCATGGCGATGCAGAGGTGCGCGAGTAGTTGAGGACTCAACAGTCTCATTAGTAGGAGCAGTAGGATGTTTAACAGAACACATTTGTAGTTTTTGGTGAAGGGTTGCATAGCCACCTGGACCCATCGTGTGGTCATGCTCATTCACTGCACACCTTGCTCTTTGAGCATCGCTAATAGCCTTGTTAGTTAGCACATCGAATTGGTTATTAACAATCAAGGTCAGTCGTGAATAGGTGAATTCATAATAATGTATATTAATTAAAGTGGGAGTGACACTTAATACCTTGAATTCATCAGTATTTCTCTTAGAAACAAATGCCTCCCACTCAGTTGGGTCCAGGTAGTTCCATTGCTCAAGGGCTGACTTTTTCCTCTTATCAGCCTCTCGTATGTATTGTCAGTTGAGAGTTTCCCTATAGTTCCTTAGGACCCTCCCACAACATTGCATCACCTTTTTATGATGTAGGCTTTCATCCAGTTCAAATATAATCTGCAAAATTTCATATATTTAATAGAGTATTCTAAAAAATAGAATTGTAAATAACTTTAAAATAGAATTGCAAATGATAATATCTCACACATAGTTCTTTCCATACTAAGTCTTTATTCCCTTTAGGAATTGTGTACAAAGATTCTACATTTACACTACAATGGGTACGAGTAACAACCCCAAGATATGAAACAAACAAGCTGTAGTTCATTCCAACTGGATTTCTTGCATGATCAAAATCCACAACCAATTTTGTTCCATTGCCCCTTTGTTGTAGTAACTTGTTCGTCATAGTGATTCCCTTGATTTTTTAGTTTTTTTATGTTGCTCATCAAGTGGCACAAGGTTTTTAGGGGGTACATCCTCAACCTAAAAATTGACAAAAAACACATATAGGATATAACTTATAAATGGACATATAGCGAGATATATTGTAAAACTTACATTGTGACGCGGCGCCTCACCCTCATGGTAATCATCATCATGATCATCATACTCATGGTCATCCATCTTTAAAAGTGTCATATAAAAAAAATCAAACATTTAACATTTAATGAAATTAATACAACATTGTAAAATTCACATCGATCTAACATTCAAAAAAAATGAAACAATTAAAAAAATAAAAATCATGACTAATATTGAGATCTTTTATCAATTAACATTCCTTCAGTTGATCTCCACGCACATATAAGTTATCGTTAGCTTCAATATTTGGTGTTGGCAAGCCAACTGAGAATGGACTGGAGTCATCATACTTATCACAGTACTCTTCTTCATCTATAGGATCTTCAATGAACTATCTTTTACCATGAAGAACAACTGAACATTTTTCATTTGTAGGATCATCGATATAAAATACTTGTTTCTCCTGTGATGCCAATATGAATGGTTCACCCTTCTTTCCAATATTTTCAAAATTCACTAATGTGAAACCCAATTCATCCATTATAACTCCTTTGGTGTTATCAACCCAATTACACTTAAATAGCGGAATCCTGAAATCTATGTTGTCAAACTCCCATATGTCTTCAATGACACTGTAATGTGACATTTTCGCTTCACGTAGACTCTTATCTTTCACATTAAAAAATAACAATGAAGACGCTTGAAGGGTGACTCCACTATTTTGGATGACTCTCTTATCATCTTGACGCTTTGTGTAATATGAGAACCCATTTATGTCAAACCCTTCATAAGACATAACATTCATTTTTGGTTTAAAGGCGATGCATTTGATATTTTTTGCAATATTATTTGGTGTTTGAGATAGTTTATGTAAGACTTTATCTTCAAACCAATTAATAAATGTGTTGTTATGCTATCTAGCAAGACACATTGAATTGGATTGAGGATATTGTTTCTTGATGAAATTGGTATGTTCCGTGATATAAACACTCACTTCGTCGATGTTGTGTAAAATATACAAGTGAGATTGTCCCCACATCTCTCGGCTGATTACTTACATTCATGCTCCTATAGTCCCTTTGCCAGAATAGTCCTCAATATTCTTGTCATTTACAGGAATGTCATTACCACTCAGAAAGTCGTTGCAAAAATCCATAATCTCTCTCGCCACATAACCCTCAATAATACTCCCTTTAGGTCGATAATAGTTTTGAACATCACCTTTAAAAAATGTTCTTGTATCGTTCAAAAGGATACATCCAATGCAAGAAAATTTGTCCCAATCTTTTCACTTCCCTAGTCAAGTGGACAACAAGATGTACCATGATATCAAAGAATGAAGGAGGAAAATACATCTCAAGTTGACATAGGGTTACAACCACTTCTCTTTGTAGCTTATCGAGATTCTCATGATCAATAACTTTGTTGCATAGATTGTTGAAGAAGAAACAAAGTCTGGTAATTGCAAACCTTACATGCTTCGGCAGTATAGATTAAATTGCCACGGGAAATACTTGTTGCATTAGAGTGTGACAATCATGAGATTTTAGACCTATCAGCTTCGGATCTCTCATTGATACCAATCTATGGATGTTGGAAGAGTAATCTTGTGGTACCTTAACATTAACCAAGCACTCACAAAAAGCTTTCTTCTCCTTTCTAGACAACGTGTAACAAGAAGGAGGTAAATATGTTCTCCGATCACTACTAACTACTTCTATTAATTTTTCCCTAATTCCCATTTCACGTAGGCCCATTTTGGATTTGATGCCATCTTTAGTCTTACCTGGTATATTCAACAGAGTACCGATGACACTATCACAGCCATTTTTCTCAACATGCATGACATCAATGCAATGCCTAACTACCAAAGAACTCCAATAAGTAAGATCCCAAAATATTGACTTCTTCTTGAATAAAGATTTGTCACTTTGTGTGTGAATGGTACATTGTGATCTCTTACCAAATTCATTGACAAAGTCTTATACTCTTTCATAAACAACCTCCTCTGGTACATGTTTAGGGGCACTCCATTCCTCATTCCATCCATTGAATGCTTTGTACAACCTTCATTACAGATGAAATTTTGGAAGAAACCTTCGATGACCAAGATATACAGTCTTGCCGCCATGTTTTAGTCATATTGTATCAGTGTTCTCTTCACATATAGGGCATGCTTTGGATCCTTTTACACTATATCTAGACAAATTCCCATATGATGAAAAGTCATTAATAATGCAAAACAACATAGCATACAAATGAAATGTCTCTCTACATGAAGCATAATAGGTCATCACCCCTTCACCCCCAGAGTTTCTTTAAGTCATCAATCAGAGGATCAAGATAAATGTCAATATCATTTCCAGGTTGTTTAGGGCCCGATCTCAACAACGACATCATAACGTACTTAACTTTCATACACAACTAGGGAGGAAGATTGTATATAACAAGCATAACAGGCCAAGTGCTATGTTGTCTACTCAATGTGTCGTATGGTTTCATCCAATCGGTACAAAGTCCAAGTCTTAGATTCCTGACTTCTTCACCAAATTTAAGGTACAATAAATCAATCTTCTTCCACTGTGGACAATTAGACGCATGTCGTGGGATCCCATCATTATTTTTCTTAACCTATGCATGCCACCTTCAATTCTTCGCATCTATAGGATTGGTAGACAAGTGTAGAAACCATGGTATCATAGGTAGATACCACATCACCTTAACAGGAGAGCCAATTTTGGACTTCCCTGAAGTCGTCATTTTATACCTTGACACCCCACATTTTGGACAATCTTTCAAATCTAGATAGTCCTTTTGAATTAATACACAATCATTTGGGCATGCATGTATCTTCTTAGCCTCCATTTCCATTGGGCATAGGATTTTCTTCAACTCATATGTTGAGATTGGAAGCTCGTTTCCTTTAGGAAGAATTTCTTTCAACAAAGTCAACAATGACATGAAGCTTTTATCACTCCATCTATTATTAGCCTTCAGATTATACAATCTCAACACAACGCTCAGCTTTGTAAACTTAGTACAACCTGTGTATAATGGTCTCTCAACATCATGCACAGTGTTCCTAAACAAGGAAGGTGGATCGGTGTGCTCTACCCCACAATTATCCAGCATCACATTAACGACGTCTATCGGAATTAGTTTGTCCACATCTACGCCATCGGTGGCAATTTCTTGTTCAACACAAGCACTACTATTGACATCTACTGATCTCAGGTTTCAAATCTCTCCATGCTAGTACCATTTTTGTATAGCCTTGTACAATCTCATTGCACATGACATGACTTTTGATTTTGTTACCAGTGCTGGCTTTCGAGTTGTTACCGCAATGTCTACATGGACAATAGAACATATCTCCAGGTTGTTTCCTATGTTCCTCCACAAATCTAATAAACTAATCAAGACCAAAAATAAACTCTGGGGTTCAATGATTTGGAATGGACATCCATGATCTATCCATTCTATGATCAAAGAGAAAACAAGTATTAGGGTTTAGGGTTTACATATTAAGTTAAGGATTTACATATAGATTAGGGTTTATTATTTTAGATTTAGGGATAAGGATGTATAGATTAGGGTTTAGGGTAAAAGATTAGGGTTTAGGGTTAAAAGATTAGGGTCTAGGGTTTAGTAACGAATGTGTACACCACCTATCCCATTCTTGAACACCTAATCTCACTAGTAAGTATATAATGTGTATTCGGTTTTCAAGAAAATTTTGGTAGCATTTCTCCGCAGTTCTCTAAGTAAATCGATGTACATGGGCAAATGCCCACCAACATATGTACTTTGAGAACAAATGGAGAAGTGTTGACGAAACATCATGAAAACTGAATACACATTGTACACTTACATCCTAAGTGAGATTAAGTGTTCAAGAACTGTCCCAAACTGGGGACTATCTAAGATTAATTTACTCCTAATGAGATGAGTAAATCTCGAACAGGTTTCTAGGCCAACAAAATGCATGTATGTTGTCATTCCTATACCTACGATCCTAGTTTCATTGTTCATATACTAGGTTTTATGTAACATCATTTAATTCAATTCATTCTTCCATTTGGATTAGTTAATCAAGAGATAAAGCAAACATTAATATTAATTAAGAGAACTAGATTAGGCACCTTACTTTGATATTATTGACTAGATATTTCAAAAGTGTCCCTCAAAGAGGTCCTAAGATTACAAACAATGTATGAGTTGATTTACAACAACAACATATGGTAATCTTAATCACACCCTATTCTAGGTATCGTATTCGATAATATTTATTTTAACATCTCCAATGTACATACATGTTCATCATCAAGGCATAAATTATTCATGACCTTGGGAGGGAGAGATGACCTAAGGTAAACTAGAAATTAAGGTTAACAAACAAAGGAAAGAAGGCAAATTATACTAACTAAGATATAGCAATCCTAATTAGCACTAATCAATGCAAGAGCTATCAGTAACTAACCATAAAAAATGATTCACTTTCAACAAGTTAACTACAATATTGGGTTGTTTGGGGGATATGTAACGTTAACCATGTTTAAGGGTCATATTCATGAACATTTATCCAACAATTAAGCTATGAAACAAAACAACAAGGTGTAATCTAGAAAGTGAATCACATCCTATTAGTTGGCCATTGGTGACATGGTGGCATAAGGGAGCTCTCTTACCTAGTAGTAGGGGAAGCAGACACCTAATCTCACTAGTAGAAGCTCCAACCCAAGCTCACTAGGTGGCATCGGATAGCTCAGGCCCAAACTAGCTCGCGGTAGGGTTTATAAAAGTCACGGTCCAATAGTGTAAAAAGGCAAGAACAACAACATGAAATAGCTAGACCCTATGTGATGAGTCAACCTGAAGCGGTGGGTGACCGCGAGGGGTAATAGTCATATAGAGCTTTTCATTTTGATATGCTTTATTTTGATGTTACCTGCTAATCCTAAAAAGGATTGTTGTTATGGACTTCCCTATTGATTGTCCTTTGGGGACATAGGGAAGAAATGATGAGAACTAGAATTTATATTCTATTCAGTATTCTTTTAAATGCTCTATAATTGCTCTTATCTATGTGAAAGAGGATGAGATTTATAAGTGATGCCTGGAGAAAGTCCAGGAATGTTAAATCATGTGTTGGTGATGATTAAAAATTAAGGAATATGATATTACATAAAGTGCATACTACCTAATCTCAGTACTTGTATACCCTGTCCAGGTATATAATTATTGGAGAAAAGGCAAGTATGGAACTCTTAGATTGTTATCTTTCTGACTACTCTAATCAAGTAGTCATTCTGAGACAATCTAGTGAGTATAACTAAATTGGAAATATGGTATGGACATTTGCATCACATACAAAGTGCAATAAAGTAGAATCTGAGATGATCTCAGATCAATTTGTGAGTATGAGGAAGTAAAAAGTATAATCCTCATGATAAGAGAATGAGAACAAGGGAGATGATCCCTATCAGATAAAGCTTGTGTGAATAGTAAATATCTTTTCCCATGATGTGGAAATGGGAAATGTGATAAAATCACAAAATGTTCATGAACATGTTAGACAATAGCAAAGAAAGGAATAATGATATGTAATCATCCTTATAATTTCTATGTTGATGGCAAGGAACCTAGGATGAGACACAAGTAAATGACTCATGAATAGTTGAAAGATCATGCAATAATAAGAGGAGATGATAATCTCTTCTCTTTGATAAACAACCATGGATGGTGATGGGGTGATAAAAGGAATATGTTTATTTGTGTTCTTTCCTTTCAGGGACATGGCAATCAAGTGAGTACTATGACACTTGATGTGCATGGATTAGAAATAATGCATTGATGGATACTTAGAAAAGTATCAGTTTGTCTTAGACTTTGGTTCTAAGATTAAGATAAGTGTAATAAGTAATGTCCCAAGATGAAAGAAAGACGATGATGTAATATGTTTTTGGCACATACAATGGATACCAAGGTAAAGAATCCTAGTATCCAAAAACTTTCAATGATATGAGAAAATGAGAACATGATTCCTGACAAGGAGTAATGTTTGGTTACCTAGAAGGGCCAACTTTGAAATTAGTCTAGTTACATACAGTAGTATGGATACCATTTGTTAGGGGTTTATGCCCCACATAAACATGACATCAAAAAAAAGATGTATGAGTTGAAGGAACAATAGTAGAATTGTTTTGGAAAAGCTTATCAAGCTAAAAATAATTTCTTAGAATACCCCTATCTAGATCTGTTAAGGCAACTTATATATAACATCTAAAGATACCTCTAAGACAAGTTCTTAATTAATAAGTAACCTCCCCTTATGACAAGAGAATGTACAACTAATGAGATAGTTGGTAAAAGTAGTAAGAAAGACTAATGTTGTGTCAGCAGATTAGATGGCTCAACAGATATATGATAAGACTTGTAGTCACAAGTGGGTGACAGAACATAACTCTGGTCTTTCGTTTAAAAGTGAAATGCTAATGAGGAGTATGGGAGACTCCCCAGAATCAAGAATCCTGTCACATAAAGTTGTAAGTTGAGAAAGGTGACAAATCAGTAAGGTTTGACACCTGAGTTAAATAAGGTATGTATGATGTTTCTCTGACTAAGAAAAGTATTACCTGACACAGAGTTGACTCTACAGTCAATAATGAAAAAGACAGTGGAATATGTGCCATGTGTGACAGATTCAATGATAACCCTATGTGGAAGAACTTTGTGTTGATCAAAGTTCTATGTCATCTCCATGACATTAAGATGTTATGTGGAGACTTGATGGTATGATGAATGAATAATATCTATCTTCCTTTACCTGGGATTTTGGGGACGAAATCCTTGTTAGGGGTTTATAACTTGTAATGACCCTGACCTGGATTATGAGGTAACCCTAATTGTTTTGGCTAATAAAGTTTCTTAGAACTTTAATATAATCCTCTAAGGTGCTTTGTTATCATGTGACACACTTATGTTTCAATTGTGGTCCCAATTGAATGTTGTTTGAGCAATTTTTCTTTATTTTGGACCAAAGTGCAATTTACCCAAATTGAGGGGCTATAATGCAAAATGTCACATATCGAACATGCCTTATGTGTTGTAGAATAATTATTGAGAGAATTATGCAATGTTGTGGCTTGTGGAAAGCCTAAATTCCAAGTTTGAACTTGTTTGAACAATGATGGTACCTTGTGCACCAATTTTGGTACAAATTGTAATTTACCCAAAATGTGGGGTTGATATGCAAATTACCACCTCTAGAATGTCCCTACTTCCTCTATGTATCATTTAGAGGAGATAGAATGAATTATACACCATGTTTGGATCAATTATGAATGTTGGTAATCTTGGTGATGAAAGGACCAAGAAAAGGGTTGAATATGAAAGCTTAACTTGAGTTGTATCAAGTTAAAAAGCTTATATATGAGTGCCTGTCAGCCATGGAGCCCAAGGAAGTGTCCCATATCATTTTGTGAACTCTTGTAAAAGTCCATATCGTGCAAATCACCTCAAGTAGGTGAGGTGTGACGGCCAACAAGTTTCCTTAGAAAAAGTGTATCAGCTTGACTTAAAATAGTGATTAAACCTAGATGACTTATCCAAATGGATAAGAAATGGACGAATTTTCATCTCTAGATGATCCTCAACCTTTTTTAATGTAAAGACAAATGTTTATGCATGCATGTACACGTGTCACCCATGCATGACACATGGCACCTACTAGATCAAAATGTTGACACCTCATTTTTGCCTTTCTTCATGAACAACAAGTATATATAACCCTAGTTTCACCCCTTAGTGCAATTTTACGACCCTTACCACCCTACTACCCTAAGGTATCGTGCATAGAGCTCCCATATCGTGAAGAGATGCTGTGGTATCGTGCATGGGCCTTGGGATATCGCCCATGGCAAGATCATATCGCCCAAGTTGGTGATATCAGCTATATAGGGTGATATCAGCCATAGAGTGAAGTGTTTTGACTACCAAGTGAGTGCCATATCATGCAAGTGAGTATCATATCGTTCAACAGGGGTGGAATGTCGTTCAAGAGCACAAGGGTATCATGCATAGGCCTGGTTATCGGCCATAGCAAGTATATCGGCCATACCATGTTGATATTGCCCATAGCAAGTTGATATAGGCCAATTGAAGTGATTTTGGCCACAAGTGAGGGGGTATCGGCCACAAGAAAAGTTGTTTCGGACAAGAGGAAGTCCATATCACCCAAGAGTGGTAGGGTGTCGGCCAAGGAGCTAAGTAACTCAAAACTTAACCCTAAGGTAAGATATAGTTGTCTTCAAGCTTGAATTGAAGCATGGAATTAGGGTTATGATCTACCTTTCTTTTCTTCTTCACCAATTGCTTATCCATGGTGATTCTTTATATCTAGAGGAGTTTTGAAGTTCATCTTAAACCTTAGGAACGTGTAGCTTTGGAGCTTGGAGCTTTGAAGTCATTCTTAAGGTGGGTTATATAACTTGAACTCAACCATGTTATTATTCTTCACCTAAATTGTTATAATTAGTGAAATACTTTTAATACTAAAATTTCCTGAAATAGTTGATGAAATTAAGAGTTATAGTAGTTTCTTAGACCTGTTACCATGAATTATATCAGTTAGAACAAAGGTCTAGAGCTTGAAGAAGATGGTTTCACTTTATAAAAGTGATATCAGATTCAAGTATAAATACAAGTAGTTATAACCCGATATGGGTATGACTTGCCCGATATGTCTTGCACAAGATGTTGCATGAGATTCTTGCATAAGATGCTTGCATGATAGGGAGTCTAGAATAGATGCCATGCACGATACAAGGTTAATTGTATACTTATAAGATGATAAGAAACCCTAATTTGGGTAACCCGATATAAGTGAAGAGTAACAAGTGTTATTGCACGACACACATGGTTGCATGATATACATGGTTGCATGACATGGTTTCATGACATGGTTGCATGACATGGTTGCACGATAGGGTTGCACGATACACAACCCTAGATGATATGGTAACCCTAACCCGTCATGGATAACCCTAGATGGTGACTAGCCCGATAGGGTGATTGGATGTACTTCTAGCCCGACATGGTGATGGGTTGATACCTCACAAGTATCATGGGAGACACATACATATACCTTGTATCTGATATGAGGTCAAGAAGTTACCTCATGCCCGATATGGAGACAAGTGCAAATCCTAACCCGATTTGGTGAGTGTTCATACACCTCCAACCTGATACAGTGGTATCTAGACACCTACAACCTGATATGGTGAATACATGCATATGATTTAACCCTATATACCTTGTAAAGGTGAGAGTAAGACACTCTTAGGAGTGATTTGTGTAGCACCAAGTAATGGTGTGGCTAATACCTTGATAGGTGAAGCACCCAGAGTGGTTGTTAATGGACAACCTTATACCAATAATGCCTTAACCCGAGATGAGTCCATATCATTAATGATGGTTGAATAATTCAATTGTGTGACTTATGACCAATACATCACATGATAAATGTGATGAGTTAGTGCATAAAGTATTAGGATGGGACATACCCTAATACAAGATAAGTTGATGAAATTAAGTATGTTAAAATTGATGAGGGAAGTTATATATCAAGACATGATAGATATCACATCCAGCACTTCAAGGTTGATGCACCTTAAATCCAATATACTTGGATGAGTAACACATGAAGTGTGTCATGTCAATTATTACATTGAGATGTAATGAGATTAATGCAGTTTGATAAATGTAGGCTAACATACCTTGAGAAAGGGTTTAGCCTAGTTAATAAAGTATGATGTAATCATTCTCTGGTAAGGGTGAGAGAGAAACTCATACCTTGTGTTGATGATCATTTAATGATAAATGATGAGAATAAATAAGTATGATTGGATACTTATGATATCAATGTTTGCTCCTAGATGTGTGGAGCAATGAATTAGGGTTTGAATTAATAATATGAACTTGAAACCCTATTTGGCAATAAAGGGAAACCCTAACCCTAATAGTTGTTGCCTAGTGAAAGGTGACAAGATGTTTAATGGCCTTGTGAGTCATGTGAATAAGTTGTTGCCTAGTGAGAGGTGACAAGATGTGCAATGGCCTTGTGAGCCATGTGAATAAGTTGTTGCCTAGTGAGAGGTGACAAGATGTGTGATGGCCTTGTGAGCCATGTGAATACTTGCACAACAAGTGAAATGAATACCTTGGTCTGAGGACCTAGAGGTAATGGTTACATGTTATAGAAGTAACAATGTTATGTGATGATCTAAGGGTTTGAATACACATATCCAGCAATCATGATAATGATTATGTGAAGGGATGAGAATTCCCAGTAATGTGATAAGGGACTGCGATCCCAAGTATCATGTGTTTTAAAGATTTGAAAAGTATGTGATATATGTATTATACCTTTCTTTGTAGCATTTGTCATAATAATTCATGTGTGAAAACTTGACTGATGCTAAAAGAATATGGTAATGCACTTAATTAATCAAGTGGAATTTTATCATGTAGTTCCCTGGCCATAGATCCATCATCGTCAGCAGCTGGTGATGGTGAAACAGGTTCTCCTATGGGTTAATCTGGAGCGCATATTGTTGAATATGCGAGGTTGCTCCTAGCCACAAATAGGAAGGTTAGAGTACAACTTCGGTTGTAGACTCCAGAGCATGGTTTTAGGCCCGTGGCTCAGTGTGATAAGAGCATGGTGAATAGGCCCATGGCTCAGTGTGATAGAGCATGGATGCGTTCATGGCTCAGGGAGCATGGTGAACTGGCCCATGGCTCGATTCACTAGCGCCGACACCTGTACCAAGGTGGTCTAGGCAGAGGGTAGCCTAACCCTCTGTGACTAAGGTCACTTAAGCAAGAGACTGTGGTCCTACTTTTGGTCTCGCACTGACCGAGATGTGGGAGGTCATGGAGTCCGACTCTTCAATGGACCTTGTATGGTACCGGTTTCGACTTCGCAATGGTTGGTTGGATTTGAGCGGTACGGCTCACTTCCTCAGGGCATAAGTGTGATTATAAACTATAATCATCCGTATAGCATGTTTGCTTAAGGATTGAATATGAAAATCATTGGTTGATGTTACATTTCTTTTATGCATCCTTAGTGGATAGATGTTATTTATGTTTCTTTACATTCCCTGCAAGGCAGATAGATGATTGATAACTCTACCATGGGTAGATTCAATTTTCTCCTTGAGAAAGGAGATTACTACATTTTGTTCATATAATGAATTATCCTACTTATTAATATAAAAAGGACCTTTGCTCAGTTTATAAATGTTTAATCTGTGATAATAATATGGTCGCTGGAGAGTTATATCTCTCGCTGGGACAATTACAATTGTCTCACCCCCGTGGGACCCAAATTTTTAGGTGGACGTGCACGAGGAGGTGAAGACCTTTCTGTAGAGGAAGAACAACAGCTGAGGCAGTAGTGATAGCTCAGGTTAAGTGTACTGTCTATCATGTCTTGTAGATATGAGTCCTATGTGTCATCTTTGTACTCTCAGGTCCTTGGAGTTGGTTCGTACTGGATTTATGAATCAATAAGAGATTTTAGCTTATGTGCCTCAAGGTTTTATGTTGCTCATGAATAGTTTGGTAAAGCAACTATTATATGTTATTCTTGAGATGAGATGTACCAGATATGTACAATGTGAATAATGATGTATATAAGGTTTTGGACCTTTCAGTAAGAATTTTCTTTGGAATGGATCTCTTTGAAAAATGGTTTTAATTTTTAGTGATTTTCGGTAATCTTCTATATATGTTTAATTCCTCTTAATTAATGATGATTTGTTTGTCAGTTTGGTGACTTTCGTCACATAGCTTCTTCAATGCCACGGTGATGCCATAGAACTTTAACCAGACAAATGTCTTTCTTTTTTAGCTTATTAATTCTTCTGTCAAGAAGCAACACAAGTCCTTCAACATAAGATATATCATCATTTAGTTCTACCTCTACAGGTTGCAAAACTAACTCTGTGTCAGGATGACACTTCCTCAACATAGAGATATGGAATACTGGGTGCAATCTATGCAACTTAGGTGGTAACTCCAGCTTATAGGCTACCTTTCCCATCCTTTCAATGATCAGATAAGGCCCCATAAATCTAGGAGCTAACTTCCCCTTCTTTCCAAATCTCAGAATACCTTTCCAACGTGAGACCTTGAGGTATACTCTGTCTCCAACTGGGAATTCTAAGGGTCTAAGACACTTATCAGCATAAGATTTATGTCTATCTTGGTCTGCTTTCAACTGTTGTTGTATTACTTTAATCTTCTCAGTTGTCTGCTGAACTAGCTCAGGACCCAAATTTTGATATTCTCCTATTTCACACCAACATAAAGGAGATCTACAATGTCTACCATATAATGCCTCATATGGTGCCATATCAATACTGTGCTGATAGCTATTATTATAAGAAAATTCTATCAAGCTCAGGTGTAGATCCCAACTTCCTACAAATTGAAAGACACATGCTCTAAGCAAGTCCTCCAAAGTTTGTATGGTCCTTTCAGATTGTCCATCTGTCTGTGGGTGAAAGGTTGTACTAAACCTTAATTGTGTACCCAAACCTTTATGGAGTTGCTCCCAAAAACAACTCATGAACTGGGGACCTCTATCAGAAACAATAGTGGTTGGAACCCCATGCAGCCGCACTATCTCATCTATGTATAACTGTGCAAGCTTCTCAGTAGTGTAGGTTGTTTTGACAAGAATGAAATGTGTTGTCTTAGTCAACCTATCAACTATCACCCATATGGAATCATGACTTTTGGCTGTTCTTGGCAAACCAACCACAAAGTCTGTGGTTACATGATCCCATTTCCACTATGGTATAGGTAGAGGTTGCATTGTTCCTGCGGGCTTCTGATGTTCATCTTTAACTTGCTGACACACCGAACACTACATAACAAACTCAGCAACGTCTTTCTTCAAACCAGGCCACCAATACATATCTTTCAAGTTATGATACATCTTGGTGCTCCCTGGATGCATAGCATACATCAAAGAATGAGCTTCTTCTAGAACTAACTTTCTTAAGTTATCAGCATCAGGTACTACCATCCTACCATGGCAGCAAACTACCTGATCATCTGAATCATGGAAACCATCATGTTTCTCACTACCATATTTTGACTTAATCTGTTGAATCACAGTATCAACTTGTTGTGCTTCTTTAATCTACTGTCTCAGAGTAGGTTTCACTTGCATTTCAGCTAACAACCCGGCTAACATCGATACCTTAAGCTCTATATTTTATTGCCTTAAGGAGATAAGCATATCTCTTTTAAAACACACTAAAGAGTTTAATTGTGCTTTATCTATGGCTGGTGAGGATGATTTCCTACTTAAAGAATCAACCACTACATTGGCCTTCCCTGATGATAATCAATTGTACAATCGTAGTCCTTGATTAATTCCATCCAGCGGTGCTGTCTCATATTCAGCTCATGCTGTGAGAAGATATACTTTAGGTTCTTATGGTTTGTGAAAATCTGGAATGTCTCTCCATAGAGATAATGTATCCAGATCTTCAAAGCATGGACCACAGTAGCTAGCTCTAGATTGTGTGTCGGATAATTCTCCTCGTGTTTCTTAAGCTGTCGAGAAGCAAAAGAAATCACTTGTCTATCCTGCATCAACACACATCCTAAACCATTCTTGGATGCATCACAGAAATCTATATACCCCTTTCCCTGCTCCAGTAACACCAAAATAGGTGCACTTGTTAACCTTTTTTTCAACAACTGGAAAGAATGTTAACACTTGTCATTCTAGACAAAAGGAACCTCCTTCCTGGTCAACTTGGTTAGGGGTAAAGCTATAGAAATGAAGTTCTTGATGAACCTCCTGTAATAGCCTACCAATCCTAGGAAACTGCGTATTTACGTTGGTGTCTTTGGTTGTTCCCATTGTAGGACAAATTCTACCTTCTTAGGATCAACACGAATACCTGAAGCAGATATTATGTGTCCTAGAAAAGAAACTTCTGGTAACCATAACTCACATTTTCTAAACTTAGCATATAACTTATGCTCTCTTAGCAAGGTCAAATCCTGACGGAGATGTTGCTCATGTTGTTGAGCATCTCTATTGTAGATCAAAATGTCATCTATGAAGACGACTACACATTGATCAAGAAAAGGTCTGATGATTCTATTCATGAGTTCCATGAATGCATCTGGTGCATTAGTTAGTCCAAACGACATAACTATGAACTCATAGTGACCATACCTTGTCCTAAAGGCAGACTTAGGTATGTCACTCTCCTTAATACGCAACTGATGGTATCCCGACCTCAGATCTATTTTAGAAAATATAGTTGCACCACACAACTGATCAAATAAGTCATCAATCCTTGGCAGAGGATACTTGTTCTTTATAGTTACTTTATTTAACTGTCTCTAGTCAATGCATAACCGCATCGATCCGTCCTTCTTCTTAACAAAGAGGACCGAAGCACCCCATGGTGAAGTACTCGGTCAGATAAAACCTTTCTCAAGCAACTCATGTAGTTGTTTCTTGAGCTCTGCCATTTCAGCAGGTGCCATCCTATACGGTGTTTGTGCTATCGGTTGCATGCCCGGGATTATATTTATCTCAAAATCAATCTCTTGGGACGGAGGTACACCTGGAAGTTCCTCAGGGAAAACATCTTCAAACTCCCTAACAACCAGAACTTCAGAAGGATTAGGACTCTCCATTGTAGTATCTACCACATGAGCCAAGAATGCAAAGCATCCCTGTCTCATCAACTTCTCAGCTACGATAGCTGACACTAAATAGGTTGGAAGAATCTTTCTGTCTCCCTGAAAGATCCATGTGTCACCCTTGTCTGTGAACACAGCCTGGTTGGAACTGTAATCCAAGACAACCTTATACTTCTCTAAGGTGTCCATTCCTAGGATTCTATCAAAACCCTGCATCTCAAGTGGTATAAGATCCACTTGAATGTGATATTCAGAAAAGGAAAGATTGTAGGGAGAACATACCTCCCGCAACACTACAGATCCCAACAAAGGGGTTTCTAGCATCAAACTATCTGCTCTATGACTGACAATCATGTTGCAGTCATGAATCACTTCTCGAGTGATATAGGAATGAGTAGCACCCAGATCAATTAACATAGATACGAAGCAGGACAAAGACATATTAGAATAAAATAGTTCCATCTGACCTATCACAACCCGAGGGTTGACTACTGCTTCGGGCTGATTCATGGCATAGAATCTAGTCATTTCTTGCTGTTGACCCTGTGCTTGGTTGTTGGGTGCTGAAGATCCAACTTGGGACGCTTGTCCACGTCCTCTAGCATTATTACTGAACTTTCGCCTTTGTGGGCCTTACTGACTCTGCCTCTGGGGTTGAGTTACAGTTCTGACTTTCTCAGGACAATCTCTCTTTAAGTGTCCTGACCTCCCATAGTGGAAGTAGTTATAACTTCCCAAACTCTGCCTGGGTGGTCCTGTCACTGATACTGATGCTATACTGGGGGCTCTACTTGGAGGAAAACTACGGCCCCTACCCCTACTTGATGTCCACTATGTCGGGGTATTAAACCTTGATGGTGGTGGTGCAGAGAACCTCGGCTTCTTGAAACTCTCAGACCTCTATCCTTGAAACTGAGGATACACTTTCTTATTACTGGTATGTCGCTTCTCGATCACAGAACTCTCAATCTGCCTCACGGACTCCACAAAAGTAGCAAACCTCTCCCAGTTCTCTAAAGCAGACACTGGAGTGGTCAATTCAGCGTTCAATCCCTTCTCGAAATGCCGAATCCTCTCCTCATCAGTAGCTGACATATGCGGACAAAACCGCAAAAGATCCATGAACCTAGCTTCATACTCACTAATTTTCATCTGTCCTTGCCTCATCCTCTTAAATTGAGAGATCTTATCATCTAGATACATCTTAGGAAAGTATTGAGCGACAAATTCACACTGGAATCCATCCCATCCGACTTCAACACCTGGTCTTTTACCTTCCTCTATGGTCCACCAATGACCAGCACTCCCCTTCAGAAGGTATACAACATGCCTCACCTTCTCTACTTCTGGGATGTTGAGGATTCTAAAAGCTTTCTCCAGCTCCGTCAACCACAAATCTGCATCAGTTGGGTCAGTTGTACCAGCATAGTCTATGGCTCCCACCTGACGAAGTCGTTCAAAAGTCTTGTTGGCTCCATGTCCTTCATTATGGGTTGGTGCCCTCGGTGCAGGTGGTGGCATCCTATCCACCATATGTGTCATAGTCGCCATAAACTTCCCGAACAGAGTATGGAAGGATGGATTCTCTAATGCATCTTGATCAAGTTGAGGAATCTCAGGCATAGGTTCCTCCCTAGCTTGATCCCTTGCACCTCCTCCTGGTGCAGCAATGTTTCTCTCAGTAGGATGTTCATCATGTGATCCAGACATCTTCAAGTTCTTCTTCTCCTATATGAGAAGAAGACACTATCAGATAAATTGGTAGACACTTAGAACAGACCCAACAACCTTAATCCTATGTCTCTGTAGACTCAGGGAACCCAGAGCTCTGATACCACTAAACATGTGGCATCCAACTCACAAAACGAGATTAACTACAATAGAAGCGTATCGTTAGCAGCGGATTAATGAAAATCACTAAAAATAAAAACCATTTTCAAAGAGATCCATTCTCAGGAAAACTCTTTACAAAAGGACCACAACATTATATTTACATACTGGTCCACATTGTACATTTCATGTACCATCTCTCCTCGAGGAATATATATACATCATTACTTTGCTAAACAGCACAAGGAACGAAATCCTCGAGCATCAAACTAAAATCTCAGATCGATTATAAAAACACTATCTACTGACTCCTAGGACTTGAGAGTACAGATACGACACCTAGCACTCTATTTACATATGTACAAAGCCTGACAGCCAGTATCCCCACCTGGGATATCACTGTTGTCCCTGCTATTGTTGTTGCTTCTCTTCCCCTGCTACAGAGGTTCTTCCTCTTTGTCTGCATCTACCTAAAAATGTTGGATCCCACAGGGGTGAGACAATTGTAAAATTTCCACAGCGAGAGATATAACTCTCTGCCAAAAAACATTATTATTGTAGTTTAATAAAAATAAACTGAGCAGTGGGATAATATATTTCAATGGCAGATAAATCAAAATCTATGCAGATTAGAGCAACATCCTATTCATGTATTTCAAATACAACTTGATAAGGCAGCATGTCTCTTATTCATTAAGGAATTAAAGAACATAAGTAACATTTGTGTATCAAGGACATGCTAAGCAGGATAACTCTCGTATTTCAATCTTATGCAAATATGTTACACGGCTGATTACATTTTACAAACATTCTTAAGCTCTGAGGAGATGAGGTATACTGCTCATACTCCAACCGACCATTGGGAAGTCGAAATCGGTACCATACAAAGTCAATGGACGAGCCGACTTCCATGACTTCCCACATCTCGATCAGTGTGAAATTACATGCAGGACATCTTGTGTCTCTTCTACATAGCTTGCCAGGGTATAGTGGCATCTTCGCTATAGAGTTATAGTGGCGACTATACTCTCTTCGCAATCAAGAGATTTCATGTTTACCTCCATCGATTCAGAATTAACATCATTGGGAGATTAGTGATACATCCATCCCGGAACATATAATGAAGGATTGAGAGGTTTAATGTTTACCTTCCATCAATTCCCCTATTTGGACGTACAGATATTTTCACCCATTGACCCCCACATATTAAAAAATATGCGAACTCCAAGAGATCTCGTAAGAAAACTTGTTTCACCATCACCAACTACTGACGATGATGGATCTATGGTCAGAGCACTACATGAATAGCTTTCACTTGGTTAATTAAGTACATTATCATATTCTTTTAGCATCAGTCAAGTTTTCAAACATAACTTATTAGGACAAATGCTATAAAGAAACATGTACTATTTTCATCAGTTACTTCTCAGTCTTTATAAGACATTGGGATCTCAGTCCCTCATTTCAATATTGGGAATACTCATCCCTTCACAACTCAATGTCATAAACATATGGTTCTGGGTATTCAAACCCTTAGCTCATTACTGAGCACTATTACCACTTTTTTAGGTAATTATCACCTTCAGGTCATCTGACCAAGGTAAACATGACACTTTCTACACAAGTATCTCTCATGGCACTTAAGGCCCATTAATTCTCTTATTACCTCTTACTAGGCAACAAGGCATATTAGGCACATAAGGACCAATAAATAATTTCAATAAATAAGGCATCATAGCTCATACCTAGATACGTTCATCATCTCATGATACTTGCATGGGTAGCATACATGATAACAGATATATCAATCATATTTCAATTCCATGCTATTCAAGGGTAACACCACTATTCCCTTACTAGGGTTAGGGTTTCCCATTTTATTTCAATCAGGATTACACATCCCCTTTGTCCAATTAGGACCAATGATTCATCATTTCATTGTCTAAGATTTGAGTTTCTTGCTATATAGTATAACCCAGAATTAGGGTTTCACCCACCTTCAACCTATTTAGAATTAGGGTTTACTATTCACATCACATCACCCCAGATTAGGGATTATATTTAATAACCCACAATTACGGTTTACTATTCTTCCCAATTAGGGTTTTACATCAAAATACCCTAAATTAGGGTTACTCATGTCATTACCCTAAATTCATATCACATCATCTTTCTAAATTAGGGTTTCACTCAGAATTGCCCTAAATTAGGGTTTGAGTTCATCAATTAACTCAATTAGGATTTCATGATCTCTTTATCAAGGATCATACCCTAAATTGTATATCATACTCATTTTGAATGTATTAGGCTTGATTTCTACACGATTATCTCACATGTATGAACCTCTCTCTCTCTCTCTCATCCTCTTCTAGGATGTCCACTACTCAATTCTTGATCAGATTGAGTCTACTCTTTATTCAAAAACATGCATTTAGGGTTAGCACGTTGTACATCCCCATTCATCACTGTAGATTCCAAAAAAATGAAAAGTACACAAAAACCCAAACAAAATCAAAATTTTGAAAACTCAAAAAATATAAAGACAAGTGAGATCTCCAAGAGTTTGCCAACTACTTCATAGATGTAGTAAAAATCTACAACAATGAATATGTTGAGTTTGAAGATGTCCCTATTCCAGAATACATGGAAAAGGAAAATCATCCTTTTCATATCAAAGATGAGAAGAGACAATCAACCTCAACTTAGGATGCAAACCAAACAAAGTCAAAATTGGACTACATCTGCCTCAAAGCATCAAAGAGTAGCTGATAGAGATTCTGCACTACTACATCAATGTTATTTTCCTACAGCTACACTGACAAGATAGGATTGGACAAAGCAATCATCATCCATCGAATACCCACCATCTCTGGCATGTGCCCCATCAAGTAGAGGGTCAGACGACTATGTCCAGAATGGAGCCTCAAGAATAGGAAGGAAGTTCAAAAGAAATACAATGCTCATTTCCTAGAGCCAATCAACTATCCTACATGGCTTGACAACATTGTTCCAATTCCCAAGAAAGACAAAAAGTTATGGATGAGTGTGGATTATCGCGACCTCAATAAGGCATCTCCAAGATGACTTTTTGCTTCCGCGCATGGGCATACTCGTTGACAACACATCCGGGCAGGCACTACCTAGCTTCATGGATGGATTTGTCGGCTACTATCAGATCAAGATGGAAAGAGAAGACAAAGAAAAGACCATCTTCATCAGAAAATGGGTAGTTATCTACTATTGAGTCATGCCTTTCAGTATTAAAAATGCATGAACTACATATCAAAGGGAAATGGTTGCTCTATTCCATGACAAGATGCACAAAGAGGTAGAATTCTATGTGGTCAAAATGATCGCTAAATATAAGAGTCCCGAAAACCACATCACCAACATTGAATCCTTCCAAATGCACTTTTGGAGTTACATCCGCTAACTTGTTGGGATACATTGTTAGCCAGAGAGGGATCAAGGTGGATCCAGGGAAAGCATGAGCCATCTAATAAATATATTTCCCCATAACTGAGAAGGAGATACAACGCCTACTCGGTCATCTCCTATATATCAACAATTTTATTGCCAAGCTCACACCTATGTATGAACCAATCTTCAAGCTACTAAAGAAGAACTCATACTCTAGATGGAACACGTAGTGTGAGGCCGTGCTCCAGAAGCTCAAATATTACCTTTCCAACCTCTAATGTTAAGGCCTGATGTGCCTAGGTCTCCTCTGATTTTGCACCTATCGGTTTGGGAGACATCAATGGGCGGAGTCTTAAGTCAAGCAACTATTGATGGAAAGAACACTATTTATTACTTTTCCAAGAAGTTCAATGACATAGAGGCTCAGTACACCACAATCAAGAAGTACTTCCTGGCTCTAATCCATGCAAAAAGGAAGTTGTACCACTATATGATGACATATACTCTACAACTAATCACCAAGCATGATCCACTTTGCTACTTATATGACCGTCAAACCCTGAATGGGTGATGCGCTAATTGGTAGGTATTGTTGTTTTAGTTTGACATTACCTATCTTCCCATGAAGGCAAACAAAGCACAAGCACTTGTAGATCAACTAGTTGATTCCCTACTACCAGAAGAAGCTACTCATGAGTATGAGTTCCCTAATGAAGATATAGGGATGATCAAGCCAACATACATAGGGATCCCTCCATATGCCAACATGTAGATAGTCTTCTTTGATGAAGCAGTGAATTGAAAAGGATCTAAAATAGGCACAGTCTTGCAAAGGCCCCACAGAGATCAGCTACTCATATCCCGACGGATGGAATTTGACACCACTGATAATATGTTTGAATACAAAATCGACATCTCGGGTCTCCATCTCGCTAGGAAGCAAGATCCACGATGACTACATGTCTATGGTGATTCTGTCCTTGTCACCCCAAGTCCAAAACAATTGGAGAACACACCATCAAAACCTAGTTTTGTACTTGGAACACATGTGCTCTCTGGCTTGTAGCTTCGAGAAGGTAGCCTTCCACTTCATCATAAGAGAGCATAATGCCTTCACTAACACACTAGCGACCCTCACTTCATGGATTGATATCCATGAAGGTTAGACCTTCTCTCTGGAAGCCAAGGTGCTCACCCAACCAGCCTACTACATGGTCATCGACAATGCACCCAATGATGTAGAAAGTGCTTGGTTTCATGACATCAAGACATATCTATCAAGACAAACCATTCTCAAGAACCTCTCCTGGGGAGAACAACTAGAACTCAATCAACAAGCTTATTAGTATGTTCTAGGAGTAGGAAAACTATATCACACATCTTACAACCAGACTCTCCTTTGATCAATTGATAAGATAGAAGTTGAAATTCTAATGAAGGAAGTCCATGTCGAGTCATGCGACTTACACATGAATGGAAGTATGTTGGCCAAAAAGATACAACTCTTGGGATACTACTAAAGCGCCATGGAAATAGAATGTTTCCAATTTGTCTGCAAATGTCGAGCTTTTCAAATCCATGGAGACTATATCCATTCACTTGCAAATCAACTCTATAACAATGTCATGCCTTGGCCATTCTCAGCTTGGGGAATTGACATGATCGACAAGATCAACCAAAAGGCATCGAATGGAAATTGCTTCTTCCTTGTTGTGATTGGTTACTTTACTAAATGGGTTGAGGCAGTGTCCATCACCAACACATCAGCCCAGTAGGTCATCAAGTTCCTCAAGAAAAACATCATAAGATGATACATGATACCACATGAGATCGTTTCAGATAATGGGACAGACTTCATCACCAAAATTGTGAAGGAGTACTTGAGATCCGTAGGGATCAAACATAACCTTATAGACCCTAGATGAGGGGAGATGTAGAAGTTGCTAATTAAAATCCAATCAAGATTTTGAAGAAGACCATCATCTCTCACTCCAACTGGCATGAAGACCTTCTGAGGGCTTTGTGGACCTATCACACTTCTATCAGAACTTCAACATGGGCTACGCCATTCTACCTAGTGTATGGTATGGAAGCAGTCCTTCCTGTTGAAATGAAAATCCCTTCACTTTACATACTACAAGAAGCAGACATCCTGAAGACTGAATGGCTTCAAGACCAAGTTTATAGTCTCAACACTCTTAGAGTATGATGGGAAAAAACCCTACACCGCGCACAATGCTATCAAGCAAGAATGAGTCGAGTGTTCAACAAGAAGGTTTAACCTAGTATCTTTCAGAAGGGCAATCTACTATTGAGAGTCATCCAGAATGTTGATTCCAGGGGCAAGTTCAACCCCAAATGGGAGGGTTCCTACATCACCCATGATATCTATGTCTAGGATGGCCTACGCCTAAAGAACATGGATGGAGATATCCATCTTCATCACACGAATGTCATCCTCATCAAGCACTAGTATTGTTGATTAAGCTACCACAATGAGCAAACCTCTAGAAGAAAGCCATGTATTGGAGGCAAAAGCTCCCAATTTTCTGATAAAGCAACTAAAATCTACCTAAAAACCTAACCACATACCCCCATACAACCTAAAGTGGAAAGGTCAGAGTAGACGAAAGGAGTACGAATGTTATCCTGTGGTCCCAGTGGTTCAGCAACCTAAAATAACTCCTTAAAATATGTTCAACCAAAATCAAAGAACAAGATGTTCATGATTGTGGCTCAAGATAGGAGAAGACCCATGACCAAAATGCAAAGGTGATAGAGGATGTGAGTCCCCAAAGGCAAGTCACATCTGATCTATACAATCGACATCATAACATCTATACCTGTGGAGATGCCATAACATTTACATCTATCGGGGCTACCTAAAAAGGGAGGGATCGTTAGGAGAAAGGCTAAGATTGAAATTACTTGTAGATACTCTCGCCTCCCTATGACAAAGGGGTGGTACCAATCTCTACACACACCGATCCACAAGTCATGGGATGGGAAACCCTCACTAGTAAAATCCCATTCATTTCCCGCAGAACCCTTTGCTCTCATACTAAAGCCCTTACCATCAATGTCAAAACAAAGAGATTTAAAATAAAGACCCACAAAAAAGGGGCACCAAAAAAGAAAAATCTAGAAAGACCTCTAAATAGGCAAGACACATTCTCGTGGTACATTGCTACACTAAATAGCATGTCTAGAGCAAAAGCCCATGGGGGTGTCTCTAACATATGGCACCTTTGCCCTAATGGTAGGGATTCACCGCTTGCATAACTGTTACATAGCATGATTTTAGCTCTTAGCATGACACCCAGGTCCAGTAGAGATTCTTCTATCTTTCTCCCCTAGGATGAGGGCCCTCCTAATGATAGAACACACCACAGATGTTCAGAGGGAGAAAACATATATCAAATTAGAGTGAGAGGTAGCTTAAAGTGATTGGGATTTCAGTTTTCCAACTTCTTGCAAGGAGGTAGATGAAGAGGATTTGATCCCCGATATATGGAAATATTAAACTATCCCTAGAGACCTAAAAGTGCATAAATAGGAGTTTTATACTATCCCGATTGGACGACTTATCATAAAAGGAACTCCCATTCGTATGCACCTCATGGATTACGGTCCAGCACACACTTACAAAGCATCGTGGAAGGAGTACCCCAACAGGTGCCACATTTCATGAAGCATAAAACCTTCTATACTAGAAATAAAAACATTTCAACACTATGGCTTCTCATGTCACTACACAAAAAATAGAACACCAAAAGAGGCATCATTGTGACTTTTTAGAAGGATCACAAGCCACTTCCGTTGAAGGTGTTGATGCAAGCCATGTTAGGTACGCTGGAGATCAGTCCCAACCCATTGGAAAGGAGTCCTAGGTCAATCTCTTCCGATGCAACCACATTTATGCCACTTTCTCATGAACTATATGAAAATCTAGCATCAATTTCTTGAAAATGGAGGAAGAGCTTCAACTTGATACACATACTTTTGACAATTGAACTATCGCAATAATGATACATGGTAGTATGAAATACAACCCTATAAACTAGGTAAGATGATCAAGCACTAAAAAGCAAGCATGGCCACTCCGCAAGCTCAATTATCAAGGAAGAACTTCATCCACCCCCAAAAAATATCTACATCCTTCAAACTAGCAAGCCAATGAGCCAAGTCTCAATACACTTTGATAAAACTCCTTCCCTTCGCTATAATGAGGATTCCAAAACTACATCAAACTTGTAGGACCAATGTGCATTCCTAGATAAATCTGTAGAACCTAGAAGGGTCCCCTTATCTTTCCAGTCAGTTGTGCTTTGTCCAAGCACTTGTACAACTTAACCAATATCAAAGGGACAATGGTCTCCTTTCTCCATAGAGAGGCCATGACACCAGAAGAAACAACAACCACCTGTCTAACATCCTCTCCAAAGAACAACTGCACAAGGATCATCAAAGTATGCAACCTTTGGTGAGTCATATTAGGAGAAGCCACATCATGATGCACCTCACACTTAAATGACTCCCACATAGAGCTCATCGAAATGAAGTTGCCGTCACTAGTCAACCACTGACCTGGTTCATATTTCTTCACGCCAAGAATATGCCCCATCTCAATAGGCCAACTCGATTTCCTCAACACCATAGGCCACCAGTCATGTAGAGGAAGGTGGGTGATCTTAGCCATATCTTCCAAAGTGGGAGTCAGAACGACATCACCAAAATGGAAGGTATGACTCAGATGATCCCAGAACTGGATCACCATCAACATCAACTCCCTTGCCATAGGGATGTACACCAGATGACAAAATTGACGGGCCACACTAAAGCTTTGCAGCTCTACTTCTTCAGTCGTTGAAAGATTATGATACCACATCACATCAAAGACTAGTTGAAGGGAGGACACCACAAGAGAGGGATCTCCCTGGTTTCCATCTCTCCCATAATCCTGAGTTTGAGTAGAGAGGATGTACTAAAAGGATGAGGGGTACAACTCTATTTATAGGGCAAACTCATCTCCAAAAATGGGGGATCCATGTCCTTTTCCTTAACGGAATCATACTACATCCACGAACAATGTCAAATCGCATGTGGAGATAAGTAGGACTCCAAGTCTAGGCAGGAGGATCACTAAAATCTGCCACCTAGTATCAACATGCAGATTGAGGCAATCAACTAATCAACCAAGCATCTTTCAAAGATCAAGTTCAGAAATTTGATCCAAAATCAAAGATCACAAAACCAAACAATAATTTCTAAACTCAAACTCAAATTTTTATTTAAAATTTAAAAGAGTTGCAGATACCAACATGAATATTACATAATTTTTCTTGTAGAAAAGGAAAATACATGATGGAGTAAAATGCTAAAGACAAGCATCTATTGCTTCAACTTCTTCTTCAGTTATCCAGTAAAACACTTGGCCAAGGGTCGATGATAAGTGGAAGAAGACCTCGACGAATGATGCTCACTTCCCATTTTCACACGAATGCCACTGATAGACCACCACTGACCAGAAGAGGAGCTCCCTAAAGTCACCTCAACAACTAAGGCAACATCTCTACACTGAGAAGAGCTTTCCCCCACCCCAACAGAAGGTTTATCTGCACTCTGAATAGGGACGTCTAAAGAAAACACCATGCACGAAAAGACCCTCCAAATGTTGATTGTTCCTAGAGCCCATTGGGACACTCAAGACAAAGAGTCCCTCCACAATATAAGAAGCCTTATCTGTTCCCTGAAGGATGAAATCCAGCCAAAATCACTCAAAAAATAACATGAACCTCCAATTCCAAAATCTCAATGGGGCTGCAATGCGGGGAGGTTGTCAAAACCACAAGTATCAATCGGTGGAGAAGGTGGCGCCTCAGGAGAAGAAATTACCCCAGGAGACAACACTGCCTTAGGAAGGGTTTAATGAGAAAACCTATAACCATGAGCATCATGATCCTCAGTCGAATCATAACCAATCTCCTACAAGAAAATGCATGCCAAAGATAATGCAAGTAGGTACAAAAGTTGCATCATGCTCAAACACTCACCAAAGGAGGAGGACGGAGTCTATCATACACCTCTATAAAAAAGAGAAGGGGATGTCCATGCATGTAGTACCACCCCAAGTACTCATCATGTGTCATCTGCCTAGACATTAGCTCCCCTGCATCTTGGCAGATCCCAAACCTAGAATGGATTAGACCCAACAAAGGGTCAAAAGGGATGTACTACTCACCAGTCCACTGATAAGAAACACGATCTCACATATATACCATACTCTTGGACAGAAACTCAAATAGGATTCGGTAATCATCCAAAGCCAACACCTCATAGTAAGATGTATAAGAAGTGGCCACCGTACTACAAAAACCTGGAGAAGATCATGAACCAGGCTTGGAAAAAAATAGAGGAATTGGAGTCAGCTAAAGTACAAATACACTATATAATACAATGATTAAAGTACTACACATACCTCAACAATGGTCATCATCTCTAGTTTTCCCTTCCACTACCCGTAGGGAACCCTACTAGCACAACCAACCCAATGGTAACATGTAGGGAGGGAGGCATATAGATAACCTATGGGGCCGCTCAAGGTGACATGTTCATGTAAGGTGTCAGAGCAAATCATGTACTACATATATCTCAAAGAAAACAAATAAAAGTAAAAGCTTACCACTATCAAGCCTACAAAGCCTCCACAACCTTTTGAAGCATGGACCTTCTCTGCTTTGACGTCACCCAAAAGACATCTCTGAAATTGCATCAATAGATGGGCATACACTCTGCCACCCCATTCAAGGGAAGGAACCACGTCCAGATCCAACATGCATCTCTATTGTTCTGAAATACGTGCTAAATAAGTAACCAGTGATCAAGACAAATAGGAAAACTCGAACCCACAAGGTTGCACATAATGGATCACTAACACGTCATCAATCTCCCTCACAAAATAAGATGGACCTCAGCCATGTGAACATGACTTCATACTTAGAGGCCATCTCAATATCTATAGGATTCACACATGGAATCCCAACTAGGAGGTAGCTACCCCACTCCTATCAGACGGATAGAGAATTAATGGTAGTCCCACTAAACCCTAATCTAATAATCCTAACAAACTCACTCAAGGTGATATCCAGCCTGCCAAATGTGAAATGAAAAGTACTAGTCTCCTAACAAAAATGCCCAATTAGAGGAAGGAAATATGATCTATCTATGATCCCACAACAACTAATGCTCCTGAAGCTGGTCATCTCCAACACATCTATCTCCTCAGCCACTAGACTCTCATACAGATACCCCTGCTCATTCCAATGGGTGCTCCAGTCTATATTCAACAATCCAATACCCTAAAGGAATAAAATGGGAGACAAAGTCAAATTGTCACTACATGTTGAGAAAGCCCAATTCAATCTTGGCAAAGCAGAATGGAAACAACAAGGAGCAAAGTTTGCAAGTTATACCTTATTGCCCGCTCGACGGCCTCGATGATGCAGATTCATCCAAAACATGCCCAGATGATGGATGAATCTCTCAGAAGGGAGCAGTTCCCCCTCAATTCTTCTTGCACTGCCATGGTTCCTACTTAAAGAAATCTTCAGTCAGAATACTCATAGAGTAGATACAATTGCAAAATAAAATGGCAGATACATGCTATGGATACGCCTTGACCCCAGTGCCATTGCCACCATCCCGCTCACCTACCAGAGGATCATCCTCATGCCAATCATGAGCAGAGATCTACAACACACTAATGATAATGTCCAAAACTTTCCACGACATATGAAATTAGCTTGATCAGATAGTGGACAGACGAGAAAACCACAAAATAACAAATTTGACCAGATCGCAAAATAGAACGTGCATCCATGTCATCTTCAACCTCTAGACCGCAAAGAATGTTGTGAATCCAAAAACCAAATTTCACCACCAAGGGCCAAAATGGACAAACTGAAATGCAAAAACAAAAGCTATACCTTCCTTGAGATGGATGTGGCTAGAAACTGCACTAAAACACCACTGGAAAGTACCACCACAAGAATCTTGCCAATGTGACACTCCTGCCCAGGCTGATGACTCGATGACTAGTGGATCATCGAGATCCGTTGGCTCTGAGCTAGCAAACCAATGTGATCTGATGGGCCTACTTCTCCCCTCTTGTCACTACCACTACTTCAAAACACCATGAGCTAATCACCACTGCCACTGCTCACACAAGTAGAGAAGAAATGGGAAGGGTGCTCGAGCGTCCTCCCATTCCCTTTATTTTAAAGAAAAAAATGCGGAATTTACAAATAGGTCCATGAATTTTAAGTAGAATTTCCAGAACCCTTATATATATGTGCCAAAAATTGGTAAAAATAAAAAAGGTCAAATATAGACTCCAAAACAACAAAAAACTTTTGTTATTCCAAAATCTTCATCAGATCTACCTATGATCAATATTGGTTATGGACTAAGACCCTAACTTCATCTAACCACACTTTTATTTCCATATCAATCAGGGTCTTGGACCATGACCCTAAACAAATCCAAACACACTTCAACATATAATATTTTTGGGTCCTAGCTCACGACCTTAAACTAAACCATATCGAACCTTATTTCCAAATCTTTCCAGGGTCCCAGATCATGACCCTTAAATTGAACCAACACAAAGCTTATTTTTCCAATGTGTTTTGATCATGTACTAAGACCTAAAACTAGACCACAAGCCTTGTCCAAAACAAGCTCCCATACCCTCTTTTATATTCCCATCTTGGGTCTCTATCCACGACCAATGATCAAAATCCAAATCGCCTCTCAATGCAAAACCTTTTTTTGCATGATGTTGGATTGCAAATAGGGTTATCAACTTTTCTTTTACACACATCTTCTAACAATTGCGGTTATGACTTGAATCAGATTGTCATCCCACCTCATGACCCTGAGTTATAGCACAAATCTCAACTCAATCACATAAGTAGCTAACTGATACAATCACTAGACAAAAATTCCACCTTAAATATAAAAGCTTGTCTAAAAATAAAACTGCCAAATCTTGAAGATCTAAACCCTATATAGGTAGGCAAAATCCCCACATTGTGCCTTTTAAGAGTTCTAGTCCTGACTCTTAATCATCTGACTCTAAAAAAACTAATGATGCATAGGAAAGGGGATGACTAATCTTTTTCCAAAGATATTTTCCAGGTAGGGCAGTGGCCACTATCTTCAATGATTATAGACTCATGATAATTCATGTCTCACTCACAAACTACAAACCGACATCCACTTTTTCTCATTTACCTTTTATTGCTAAGGCATAAATTAGTGAGAGAATCAGGTACATGAAATTCAAGAACTAAAGTAATGTCGAGAGACACTTTTATGGCTGATAAACCTCTTATGGATCATCAGACCTTCGATGAAACAAATGATGGATTAGACACATGAAACTTCCTAAGTTATAGGTTGCCCTTACTCGGTAGAGGCTATTCATTTCCAATCTTTTTGTCACTAATTAGCTTCAGTGTCCCAGGATTTGAGGCCTCAAATAGAATGATCTTAAAAGGAATGATTGGACTATCCATGTCACCAAGGTGCACCTCCTTTTCTGGGAGCCCATCACTAAATAACTCCTTAGTTAAGCATGCTCAGCTTAGAGTAGTACTAGGATGGGTGACCAGTCAAGAAGTTAACCCCGACTTCTGCGTGAGTGAGGACAAAGTGTGTAGTTAAGGGTAGTGGTGGTCTGTGGGGCCAATCGTCATTAATGAAACTCTACTAGAGCCTAGGGCAGTGGGCACATGCATTACAAATGGTATCAGAGCCATAACCCCTCAAGTGGGTGGGGCCCACATGGGCATGTGGCATGTCAGTCTTGAGTCGTGCGGTCCAAGCAAGTTGGAAAGGGTTATCCATGGTGATATAGCCACCCTTGTGCTGGTATTCTCTGATTGGGAGATGGGTGTCCATGTGCCATTCTGGGTCTGCACTGAAATGGGGCGATATTATGAGGCCATATAGTTGAGCCTTGACGAAGATGTCAAGAATCAAAGTGGGGGAGATTGTAACGTCCCATAATTTGAGACCTGAGATAGAATTATCTTAAAATGAATGATTGAACTACCCATATCACTGAGGTGCACCTCTTTTTCTGGGAGCCCATCACTAAAGAACTCCATAGTTAAGTGTGCTCTATTTGGAGTAGTACTAGGATGGGTGACCAGACGGGAAGTTGACCCTGGCTTGCATGTGAGTGAGAACAAAGCACGCATTTAAGGCTAGTGGTGATCTATGGGGCCTGTCATTCATGAAAATCTACTAGAGCCTGGGGTAGTGGGCCCATGTGTTACACTAGCATACCACCTTCCACAAGGTTTGTTAGAATATCCTTGACGATTCCAACCTTTTTGGCATTCCAAAACTAAAAGTAGGGGTCAGACTTGACTCAGGCCTGTGATTTTCACTCTTATGTTGGACCTTGCCTTGAGAGGGCAAATTGTTGACACCCCATTTTTTCTCACTCGATAGAAATTCAAGATTAATGTCAATTCTCTGGGTAAAGATAAAATCCATTCTACATCATACCCAATTTCCACATATTCATTTTTTCGATATTTCCTACATTTTCCTACCCTTTGAATACATCCATTTTTTCCCACTTTCACGCAAGTCATGATCTTATGCAAAGAAAGCTTCTTCCAGACCTGAAGTGCAATTTGTTGCTCAGTTCTACCTGGCATACACTATCTTTTCATCAATTTCCCAGTTGAATTGCCAAAAATAAAAAATTTCCTTTCCAGTAGCCTTTTTTTAGACAATCCTAGAGATTACTCTGACTTATCTTTCTCAGCAAGTTTTATCCATTTTTTCCATTACATTCTTGAAATTATTGGTAAAATGAGAAAATCATTTTTTTCACCCAGAGGACACTTGGGAGGATCATAGCCATCCACCAGTGCCATGTGTTCAGATCATCTTGATCCATGTGCCAAGCATCGTGCATTAGGGAAATCCACTGCCTCTTCTAGAAGATTTTGTCTAGAATCATGAACCTTAATCTAGGACTACATATAGACCCCCACATCCAACAAATTCTAGGCCCCATTCATCTCTCCTAAATCCAGAGAAATGACTAGCTCTCTCTTTATATTTCGTATCACTTGTGATAAGTAGATCCTTCCTCTAACACCACCTACCCTTCTAGATCATGTAGAAGCGTAAACTGCTATAACTACTACATCTGACTGCTACATCTGCTATCTATCTAATTTCTGATCTATAACTGCCACATCTGACATGATCAATTGTTGAACATGATATGTTATGTGTTGTTTCTATATACTTTCACTTTACTAGTTCTGAAAAATCAGATTTAGTATCTACAAGCACCTATCTACTAGTCATCCTCTAAAATCTTAGGCATCATTCCTAATCGCCAATGACATGTTCCCATCGTGGGAGGTCCTCCGGTTATTAGGACCCTGATACACCTAAAATTTAGGAATTTTGGGGCAGCGAAGGGAAACACACAAACATCTCTAGCCCTAAAAGCCCACCCACAAATAAAAATCATCTTTTTATATATAAAATCCTAAATAAGTCACTCTTTCATCTCATAATTATGCTTGATATTGATTTATCAAGTGGAATGAGGGTACCAATGCTCCCTCATCTATAACTATATTTCCAAATCCAGTACCTGATTATACCTTCATTTTTATAAAAAAATTACATCCAACAAGGAGATCGCTCGGAATCCTCCATGGCTTCACTGACACATCTTTTTCCTCATTTTTCACATAATATGTGGTGGCAAATCAGAACACACCCTTTATGTTTCTTTTTGTGACATGTCACTATCAAAAAAGAATGGAACTTTATTCCCAAAATACTTCTCCTTTTTCTGGGATCGGGTGCAACAATAGTGATGTGGTTGAACACATGAATAGAGGTGACAACTACATAAGAAACTAAAGATCTTAACTTAATTTAGTCGAAATAAAGGTTTGAATTGAGTGTTTGAATAGGAACAAAGTATCAACTATAAAATCTAAATTGTGAAGCTAAAAGGAAATGATTAATATTATAATGAATGGAAACTTGGAATGGGGTTCACCAATCACATCTACTCTTCAACCATGAAACCATATTTTTTGTTTTGTTAAACATTATTTTTGCAAATGATCATCAAAAGTATATATCTCACTTCTTGGAGACAAAGGTGTTGTGTTTTTGTAAAAGACTATAGCCAGAACCACCTAACAATTTGTCTGAACTAGTTCCCTAGTGTGAGGCATTATGGGCAGCTATTGGATAAACATTCTTCTGATTTGTAGCACAAGTCGGGCAACTAGAAACACTGGCAGTGATGTTGAGGAAGATGAGTCGGGCAACTCAAAGATTGAATTGGCCGATTGGAATTCAAACATGTGTCCTTTATGATACCTGGTTGGGAGAATTTTTGAGCAAATTAGTCAGTTGGAAAGGTGGGTCAGGGGGTCCCAGAGGTCACCAGTTAGGTGACTATTGGGTGCAGTGTTACCTGATTGGAAGAGGTTGTACAATGGCAGCATAAGGGGCAAGTCATGAAATTCTTTAGACATGAGTAGATCGACTTGTTGTGTAGTTGGAGTGGATGAAGGGTGGAGTAATAGAGAAAGACCAACTTCATTTCCTATTTGGGGTGCCCTCATTGACCGATTAGAGAGAAAAGGATGCTTCATGGTGGGAGGATGAGTTGGGCGGCTGCATGGATGATGAATCAATTGCTTGGTTGACCTATTGAGAGTGAAGTCGGGTTGAGAATAGGGCAAAAATTGGCTTGATCATTGGGGTTGCATCTATCATTGTTGGTGGGGTCGGTAGCCCAACTAGATTGGGGATGTTGGTGGCACATGAGGGAGGGGAGTATCTAGGGAAGCTCGATTGTAGGGCAAGTAGGGAGATGACTCAATGTTGACTCCCTTTCCCCTTGGGTTTCTTATATGGATGGTGGATGTCCAGTCAATTGACTTAGTGATTGTGGCATAGTTATGTTGTGATTTTTCTAATATCTTCGAGGCATAATATATTACATGGTTTGTCTTATCAATATGTTGTATCAGGACTTCTCCTATTGCATACTCACTAGCATAGCACATGATCTCAAAAGGTTGAGACCAGTCTGGGTGTGATAACAAGAGTGTCCTTCAAATTGGTGAAGCTTTCCATGCATAAATAATCAGAAAAGAAGGTAGCATCCTTCAAGAATAAGATTTCTAAGAGGCTTTGCAATCTTAGAGAAATCCTTGATGAACATGCAATTGAAACATGCATGACGCAAGGAGGCACAAACTTACTTCACTGTAGATGGTGGTGTGAGCCTAGAAACAAATTAATTTGTTTCTTGTCTACCTCTATCCCCATGAGAACAATGCCCTCCTTCACCGTGAAGTGGCACTTCTCCCATTTTAGGACCAGATCTTCTTCTTCAAATTTTGATAATACACGAGAAAGGTGATGCAAACAAGAGTCAAAAGAGTCACTCGGTATGCCTAAACTATGCATGTAAAATGCAAGTGTATGTGTTGTGTAATATAGGCATATGAGGCCCGAATGTCGATCTTCGGGAAGCATTTTCCTGAGATTACTACCAACTATGACCTAATCCTCTAGGCCTAGAAAATGTGATTGGTTGGTTGTTTTGTAATTAAGGGCAAGAAATAAAATCTAAATGAAGTGGAAGTGATCAGAAAATTATGGATTCCTTTGGATTTATAGTTTCACCATAGTATGCATTGCATGTAACTTCATTTCATCAATAAATATTTACCCTTCAATCTACACTAATAACATGTAGAAATTATACCCACTCCCGCAACGTAATACACTACCTACACTAAGACAAATCCCACTTCTTTAACAGTTTAGGAATTAGCTAGGTGCATTATTGATAACTCTAGGCATTTCCTTCACGGTCGTAAGCCATCTCCCAATGTGTGGTATGAGTTGTGCAAATCTACAACTTTTCCAACCCCTCATCCCTCTCTGGAAGCAATTAGTGGTCTAGAATATCGATTGTGGTGATCAAGCACAAACAATTTGATATGAAATCATAGATTTATGTCTATAATTAAAGGATATATATATATATATTACTAATTCATGAAAGTCAAATACAAAGCAATATTGGATTACTCCCCAGTCCTAAGGAATAGGGGGATTAGTCCCACATGATTTCTACCATTGTACATAGAGAGGAAGAGGGTGGGAACAAGATAAACATTAGAAAAAAGCAATAAAACCCCTCAGAGAAGCAGTTTTGATGATCCCCTCTGGATGACACCTTCATCCACAATGTTCTGCCGACAAATCAGCCATCTAGAACTACTTGGAGTATCCGCTAGGTTCCTATCTCCTTCCTCTCCTCCTCTCTCATCTCCATGCTCTATTGCAATGAGATAGAACATGATTTCCTGACTTGGACAAACTCCCTTAGTTAATAAGTGTGGTTTTGGTTGTCATTAAGTCACAACCGTTGGATCTATCATGATCTTTACTTTGCACATGTCGTAGAAAATGAATACCAGCAACTGCATGTCAGTGGTACTGATTTGTTGGCTGACTCAAAATCGTCGATAAGTGTTGGAACTATCAACGAGTATGTTGGTAGCACCAAGGTGATTTTGGTGAGTTTTGACTTATTCTGTGTGCAAAAGTCGGTACCACCGACTAGTGTCTCGGTGGCATTGAAGCATTAAATTTTGCTATTGATGCTTTCTGAGAAATAAGTCATTAGCAACAACTCCTCTCTTCAGTAGCATTGATCATCATCTCAGTAGAAATGAGTGTTGTCTCGGTAGTATCAAGATTTATAGAATTCCCTATTGGATATTGTATAATGTTGGTACCACCAACATATATGTCGGCGGCACTGAGTTGTTATAGAAGTGCTCAAATTGCCTGAAACATGGGAAAAAATAAAATAAGTCCAAATAAAAAGTGATAATTAAACATAACTCCCTAGAAATAATAATATTTGATGTAATAGTGTTTCAAAGGATAATAGAGATAAACAATGCATAAATATATCTCTAGGTGAAAAATAATGCAGTAAATGCATAGAAAAATAGTCTATAAAAAGAGACTAAAACTCGGTGCATCAAAATCCCCTAAGCTTGAATGTTGCTTACCCTCAAGCAACACTATGTTTGGATCTATTTTAAATAAGTCAACAAGAAAACAAATATTATGAACTACCCCCACATGGCGGTCCCAACCCGGTCCTTACCAACCAATGAACAAATAACTATTATGAAGTGACAAAAAATTTTCATTAAAGATGTTCACTCTTATATCAATGAAACACTATTAATAGATAGTTAACATCATAGTCAATAGGGCATCATGCACCATGTGATTACCTATCTAAATTGCTCTAGTCTACCTACCAAATTATGTTTGAAGCAGTTACCCATGTAGAAATTAATGTGGGGATCAATCATATATGTGGCCTACCATATAGAGAAATGGGTGGAATGAATTAGGTGTCTATTAACAACATTCACAAGTAGCATCCAAGTTGTTTATGTAAAAATAAAATATGATGAACCTACATAATGAAGGGAATGAAAAATGCATGAATCCCAATGCCTACTGTTATGATGTAATGATGAAAGCACGGAATGCCTCATCTGAGTGATGACATGGGCAAAAGAATGCCTACATGTAAAATATTTTCACTTCTCCTTGAATGAAATTAACATAGAGTTCAATGCATCCTATTCTCCATCTTTATTTGATATATTTTTTTCTTCATTGCCCTCTTATTTTAGAATGATTTATGAGTTATGTTTGGGCCTTTTTCAACATATAGAATCATTCTTTATTTATTGGGAAGGATATGAATGTAGGCTCTTTCTCTTTAGTATATGGAGACAACTATATAAATACACGTTGCAAAGAATGATGCACAAGAAAATTGTGATTTACATGAAATTTATTATGCAAATAATTGATATGTACATCTTTATTTTTTTTCTTTTTCCTAACTAATGCATTAGAAAAAATATTGGATATCATGTTACCTATAATGCTATGCAATGTAGTTAAGAGGAAACAATTTAGGTTACTTGATCATCTTGTGATGGTGGAGGGAATATAAAGAAAGGTGGGTGACATCACATAATTAAGAGATAATGTCTTTCTTAACTATGATATTCCCCACTCCTACCAACTTGTGTATAGGGTAACCTTAGAATATTTCTTACTACAAATCCCATTTGAGGTCTCTTTACTTGTTTGGTTGGTCTGGGCTCAAACCTCATCATCATACACAAATCTTGGATAAATTAACATTTTCGTTCATATTAAGTGTCCTCAAGTTGACTAACCCAAACACTTCCTCTAATTAGTGTAGCCTTAGACTTTGCAAAATAATCTTACAAAGATGCAATCAATTCTATTTTTTTAAATCCATTGCAAAGGCACAAAATACATTCTTTTTGGTGATGGAAGGAAACATGATTACTAAGCTCCCCAAATACACTAAATAGATTTTAGATCATACTACTTGGAAATAAGAAAAACTAAAACCAAATAGAAAATAAATTAAGATAAAACTATTCTAGCATCCCCCTAAGCTTGAACTTGACTATGTCTTCATAGTCAAAATTCAAACCAAGATGTGGAACGGTGGTACCAGGTGCTCATAAGGGTGTTGATCGTGGTTGTGATGTTCCCCGTGGCACCTATGGATCTGGAGGGTAGAAAGTGTTGGTTAATGTGGGTGGGTTGACTGGCATCTATGGTGTCTACGGGTAGCTAGAAAACTTGCCTTGACTCCAATAGTGGTTGTAAAGCGGCTAGTGGTGATACTTGATGTGTTGCATGTAACATACCAAAACTCATATAGTAAATCTATTTTGAATTATAAATCATCATTTAACTTGAACTTGAGCCCATTTACCCAATGGTCCTTCATTCTTAGTCCCAGTCATTATTTTGATAAGATTGTCAAGTTTCCTTGATAGAAAATATTTCCCCATTTTGTCTACCATGTCAATTTAAATTGTTAATCTCTAGACATCTAGATTTAGCCTTACATTTTTGGATTACTCTTTATTTTCATACCAATGACTTGGAATCATGGAAAACATTAACTATACAAAAGGTATATTATTAATTAAATTGTGATGATAATCCTAATAACCAATTCTACAAATACAAATATAGATGTTTATGTTCTCAAAATTTATTTCACTAGAAGTTGAACAAATAGCCAAATCCTCAACACAACGGTATTTCAAGCTTGGGAGTTATGAGCTTTGGAGATAAATAAAAAGGAAGAGTTATATATATAATTTAATGTCTTAAATGTATTAGTAAAGGATAAGAGACATGTCTCCTTGTTTCATTAGGTTTCTAGAAAACGTTGGGGATGTGTCTCTCCCTTTGTGGTGCCACTTCCAGGCCCTACCAACCAGAAAATGGCACTACCGTTATTCATGACTAGGTCCACACCATGTTGTTGATGGCCCCTCCCTTCATTAGTCCACAGACACCATGCAACCCTAGCAACGCAATCACCTACTTAAGCCCCCATCAACCTGTCACTAGAAGGGCATGGTGCACACAATGACTTGCAAATCATTGCACCTCTAGAACCCTGATCAGGCCATTACCATACCGATCTTGAAAAGGTAGGTGACAATCTACAGACCCAACAAAGAGTTCCCTCATATCCTCCTATGCCTTTGCCTGTCATCATCGTCACCCCTGCAAACTTCCTCAATGCCTCCCAAAACCCTACCACCTCCATCTTCCTTCTGATCAGCGGTCACCCACTGGACTACACCCTGAAGTGGGCTTCCCTGGGTAGTGCCACCTGGGAACCCGCCACCAAAGAAGCTTCAAACCTACAAACCCTTGTGGCATTCCAAATAGAAACATATGCACCTTTCAACATCATTGTGGAACATGTTCTTCACCTACCGCCATCAGAACACCTTCGAGCCTATTCACTAAGTAGAATTTTATTATTTATAAGAAAGAGAAATTCAGAGACATAATTTGGAAACTATCACATACTTGACTCTATGGCCTAATTGTAAATCTAGAAATGATAATAGTGGAAAAAATACAATAGAAACCCTAGATGGGAAAATCTAATCCTAAATAAGTCAAATTGAAGACCCGGTTCCAAGCCATATCATGACAATTATTTCTCTAAATTTGTAGATCTCTCTCTTGATTGTCCCCTGGAGTCAATACTTGGATTTTTTGTATTTTGTATACTTTGATACAAAGGTAAAAAAATTCTATATATTTTTGGAAAGTTATTTCCCTCATTGATTGAATGCATAATTAGATAGTTGGTTGGCTTAAATATGTTGTAAACCTTAGCCCCCTCCCTGAAAGCTTCCAACAATAAATACTAGAAAATAATAGCACATTGTATAGACATCAAAAAAGGTTGGCTAGTGCCCACAATTTAGTAGAATAACACTTCCACAACTCTGCACAGAGAGAAGGACCACTGACTAGTGTATCAGTGCAACCAAAGTATTAAATTGCACTGATGATGTTTTCTAGGAAATAAGTTGGTAGAACTGACTCCTCTCTTTGATAGCATCAATTGTCATCTTGGTAGCACTGAGTGCTCTCTTAGTAGCACTAGTGTTTCCATATTCACCTATTGGATTTTACATAATGTCAGTACCACCTACAAATAAGCCAGTAGCAACGAGTTGTCATAAAATTGCTCGAGTTGCCTAAAACATGGGAAAAAATAATATAAGTCCAAATAAAAAGTGATAATTCAACATGATTCAGAAGAAATACTTAATATTTGATGCAATAGTGCTTCACATGATAATAGAGATAAATAATGCATAAATATATCTCTAGGTGAGAAATTATGCACTAAATGCATAGAAAAACAACATGTGAAAAGCGACTAAAACTCAATGCATCATCACCATACTTGGAGAAGTAGTTCATGAAAATCTCCATCATAGTTTCAGTAAATCCTATAAAAATAGACATTGTGTAGCACTAGAATATGGTAGAGGCATTGCATAGTTCAAAGGGCATCCACCTGAAGGCATAAGTTTCAAAAGGACAAATGAAGGTGGTCTGCTCCTAGTTGTTAGGGTGAATAGGAATCTGATAGAAATGTGAGTAACCATCTAAATAGCAAAAAATTTCCTAATGGGCCAGTTGCTCTAAGACTTGATCAAGAAAGGAAAATGGTAAGTGATCTACCCACATGGCTTTGTTCAACTTTTCGTAGTCAAGACACATCCCTCACCCCATGACTGTGCAAGTGGAATGTTCTCATTCCTTTCATTCTTAAAAAAAATAGTATTGTCTTTTTCTAGGACTATCTACTTTGGGCTTACCCAAAGAGAAATCTAAAATGGGGTAGATGATCCCAAGTGTGAGCAATTTTGTGACTTCTAGATGGGCCACCTCTTTCATATCGGGAATCAATGTGCATTGTGGGTTTCTATATGGATTATAATCATCCACCATAGGTATCTTGTGCATGCAAAAAGCCTAGTTGGTACCTATCAAATACATAATCTTGCATTCTAAGGCCGCCTTCCTTTTCCATAACCCATTCATCAATATGTACTCCTAGTTCTTGAGTGAGATATGAATTTATAATCATGGGACCGACTTCCTACTCATCAAGGAAAATATCCTTTATAATCATGGGCCTTCATCTCTGGTGCCTTGGATGTTTTTTCTTTTCTTCAACCATTGACGTCATTTTCAACTCTTTTAATTCAGAATTTGGTTCTTTTTCATAGGTGTCTAACTGGAATCGACATTGATCAACTTGTGCATCACCAAAATCTGAATTGTTTGGGATGGTTAGGGTTCTTTCTGAGGGGTGTTCACAAGTGTTGAATTTATAAACTCGAACACTACCCTACAAGTATACAAGTGCATGCAGTATTATCAAGGTCATCCATGGAGCAAGGTATTGTTAGGCACAAGAATATTAAACTTTCAACAATTTAGATTGGTTACAAAAGAATGATTGGTTTTAGATTAAACTAATTAGCAAGTTTAAAGAAAATGGTAAATGCTAATCACTTGGAGAAAGATTGAGATCAAATTAAGAGGATCGTGGATATGTGATTTCACTTCCATATCACAGCTTACATACAACCATATAATTCAAACATACTAGTTAAACATACAAAGGAGGTCTACCATCATCACACACCTCCTGGTGATGTGAGACAATTCTAACTCCACATAGCACTCTTATGCTTATGCTTAGTTATGAACTACAAACTAGGGATCCTCAACATCATCCCAGCCACTTCTGTGGTCAAGGATATGTTTCCAAGATAGATACTCCTTACTCCTTAACATATCTTCCCATAATACAGGAAGAAGCATACAACATGAAAGCAGAATGGTCAGTCGTGCAAATAAGCAAATAAGCACTGAAGCATATCTTGGAATAGTAAATCAATTAGCATTAAACATGAAATCTGAGTTCACATAAGTTATGACATGGGAGCCTCTCTCCCCCATGCCCAAGAAATGAAGTTCTACTCACACATAGTGATGAGATATAGGTAGAAATAGTCAACCACAGAGTAAAACAGGAGTAGAGAAGAGGAATAACAAAGAGATCCATAGAAGTGGAAGAACAAGTAGGAACTCCATTTGGAAGAAGAAGTTTTGTCCTTGCAACTACTCCTACTCCAACAACCTTCTATCTTGAGCAGTTGTAATGGAAAGGAGAAACCTTTTCTATAATCGGTGAATAGAAATGGAGTAGAGAAGAGGTTCTCTCTTGAGTAGCCACCTCATCTTCTCCAAAATCACCTTCCTTCTTCTCTACTTTGCTCTCTGGTAAAAAATTCTTTCAAACGACGAGTGATAACCACCCCATAGGTGTCCTTTATTATTTAAAAGTGAGGGAGAGTTGCTCCCAAAATGTACATAAATCATTGACGACATGGCATGTCTGTGAAACAACATGGTGTGTCACCTTGAATAAATGAAGTTGAAACTGCCCCGCTCGAAGGATGCATGATCTGTCAGTTGGCTGATATGTTGTGTTGTTGATAATCAGTGAAGATCTAGCAAATCTAGACCTAGTGAAAATGTTGTGTGGTGATACCATCATGCCATGTTGGTTGCCAGGCAGGGACTTTGAAGAATTCTTTAAATGAAGGGACATGGCGTGTCATCTGGAAGACGCGTTATGTTGCTTCTCATCAGGGAGGGATGTTTTCTGTCTACAACTAACATTCCATGTTCAACAATTGACACGATGTGTTTCTTTTTTAAACTTGAGAAATTCCATGAAGAATGTGCAATCACTTGAAGAATCCAACTAAGGTCATCATTATCATGTACATATGATCACAAGCATGAAATGATTAAAGACCAATATAAAGTGGGAAATCTAGTATGATTAGAGGCAAAATGAGGTATAAAGTGGGTTTAAGATGTGTGCAAAAGTGGGCAAAAAGTCTATTTAAATTATGCACATCATGGGGTCTTTAGAAAATTCACTATCAAGTTTACACTGAGATAATTTATCAATGCATTCAAGCAAGAAGACTTCCTCATGAATGCTAGGCCCATTCAAGCTATCAGACACCCTAAACTCGAGTGTCTCACTCCCTAACCTTAGAAGAGTGTCCACTTCTACATCATTCAAAGATCAGGCTTTGGTTAGAAATAGGTGGATGAAAATGAGAGGATATCTAAGATACTCCTTGATGTTCATGATTAGAAAATCATAAGGTACATAAACATCCTTGCCAACCTTGACTAGGACATCCTCTACGATTTTCACAAGCTTTCATACAGAAGCAAATTATAGTTGAATAATCATGGTCATTGGATGAAAATCAGTGAATCCCAATATTTGTCAATTGTTGTATGACATGATTGAAATATTAGAACCAAAGTCTGTTGTCCCCTTTTTACAAGTGTTGTTCCCAAGGTAGCAGCCAATCCTAAGATAGTTGGGATCCTTATAGTTTTTAGGCATCTTGTTGAGGATAATATTTGGAGTTGTCCTATCTCGATTCATAGTTTTATACTCCTTGACAGTATATTTCTTTGTCAAGAGAGTCATATACTTTGACCATGATGGTATCTTAGTAAGGGCACCCAAGAAGTGGATGTTTTAATGAAGCTTTTCCATAGCTTCCTTGAACTTCAAGAGCCTAGAATCCAACTTTGTTTGCCTTAGACGCGCTTCGTATAGGGATCTTGGTTTTTTTGTAAACTGGTATGTGCAGTTCAATGACATCAACATGCACTTCCTCAACATCATTTATCTTTCCTACATCCATAGCAACAATGGTGTCCTATGCTTGTTCCTTTTCAACCATCATGTTGTCATAATCATCTAAGTCAATAGGAATGGTGGATGGTGCCTCTAGAGGCACATGTACATGCATGTTGTGTAGAATGTGTATAAATGACAATTAGATGTCGAAGATGTTTAGGATTGTTTTCCAACTATACAACAAAGGTACTTGTAGGAGGATGTAGAGAGGTAGAAATATGGGCTAACTGTGAGTTAGTGGACTTATAGTAAGCTTGCTAATTTGAGATCATTGTTTGTTGATTAGAAATCATGGACTATTGAGACTGAGGGATCTTTTCTATGGCAAACAACTTGTCATCATTGGTGGAGGAGATGGGTGGTTGTGGAATTTGTGGCACTTAATTTGGATTCTAAAAAATTTTCTCTTGATTGTAGCCTTTATTTGGGAAGTTCCCTTGGTTCCTAAAGTTTTGTTGGTTGTTTAAGAACCCGGGGGGACTTGGTTTTTCACTTGTACACCCACACACTGAGAGGCATTTTCAACACCTACTGTAACATACCGAATCTTGGACATTTTGTCTTTTGACCCTCTTTCCCATCTTTTCCTCTCATTTCTATCCTCTTTGGTTGTTCTATTTATTTTGTGGAGAATATAATGGCCCAATGAGCATGTGTTCACCTTTTCTCTCGATATTTGGGTTTTATGCACAAGTACCTCAGTGAAGGCTTAGTAATGGGTGTAATATGTAAAATGTCCACCTAAGTGCTAAAAAGAATAAATAAATTCGTCCTAGAAATTTCTAGTATCTTTTAGAATATGAAAAAGAAAAGAAATCCCAAATTATACATAAAGGAGATGATAAATGCAATAATTGGAGATAATGTGGAATATATTATTCCAAAATCACAAATAGGAAACCATGACATAATTTGATATGCAAATTCGTTTTCTTGATCTAAAAGAAACTTAAGGGCCAAGTATCACCTAATTTGGAAGATAAATGCATATATTAAAGTCTTTATTAAAATAAAATAGGAGATAAGCAAGTAAGGTGAAATAAAATATCTAATGTTCTCAAATTGGAAAACTAACTCCAAATTCGTAATATAAGCATGGAAATAAGATTTTGGGCAAATTTGCATCTAATTTGGCCAATGTTTAATATTTTATTTTATTCAGGAGAGAGAAAATGACTCAAAGATCAAAAATATTAAGAGTATGTTGAAAAAAATCAATTAAGGCCAAAATCATGTTCCACACATTTAGTATTGCTTATAGGCCAAGTTTTATATTTTTAGAAAGTTTCTAGATACCTATAAAAATTAAAAGGATAAATAAGTGATAAAATTTAAATGAAATAAATAAAATAATAAAAGTCTTCAAAAAAATATCAAATTCATGTTCTAATGTTAAAATATATCTTTGGATGAATTTTGACTCAATTTGGAAAATATTTGATGATAAGGTGAATTTAGGAGAGAGAACGTGTGTAAAACTTTCAACTCATTATTTAAAATAATAAACAACTTCAACAAATGGAAATAATACCAAATTTGTATCCAACATACTTTATATGACTTATGGGTGAAGTTTTATTATCTTTAGATAATCATAGAGTCATTAATGAAGGAGGAAAGAGAAAGTGAGTTTTGAATTATTTAACCTATAGTCCCCAAAAGGTAAAACTAATTTCATATTCGGATTCTACATGTCAAAATCAGTCAAGGTGTCAATTTTGATTAATTTTGGAGTTCGTTTGTACCCTCAAATAAGGAAAGATAAAAAGTTAAATGATTAAATAAGAACTTTATTCTGATTTGTATTTGACAACCTAATAAATGTCACACACTTGGACCGTTGGATCTTAATCTAACAGCTCGCGGATCATCTCCTACCTTGAGTAGGAGATCAGCACGGGTGAACAATGATTTATGAGTTTTTGCTATTTTTCATATGGCCATATCTCCCTCGTTTCTCAACCAAATCACGAGTTCTTAGGCTCGTTGGATTCCTTGCGAGATTTTGCACAACATTATTCCAAGTTTTTCATGTTTTCATATATTATCCAAGCTTTCTCAAAGCGGCCGAAACTCCTCTCTCTCACCCCACCTAGTTAAATCCTAGCTTAGGCCTCCTTGCCTATAAATACATATACCCCAAGCACCCCCATCATATTTAGAACTCAACGCAACTTTTGATTTAGCATTTCGTTGCCGTTTGCACCCTCGACCAGCCGCCAAAGCCCCTGAATTGTGGCGTCCCTCTCTCTTACCTCCCTCCACCTTCGGTCGAAGTAATGGTACCATCAGGTTCATGTTGCTCTAAGCTTTCTTTTCCATGCTTGAACATCAAATTTGGTTGAGTATTCCGCATTCGCCCAATATCCCTAGCAAGCAGCTACTTGCGCATGCCATCCATGGAACATGGATGTTGGGGGAGATGACCCTGCATGCTTTTACCATCCTACCCTCGCTCGCGTTCACTCTTCCCTCTCTTTGATCACGCAAGGGCGGTTTTGTCTTTTGATTTATTTTTCTTTTGGCTTTGACCGTCGTTGATCGCAGCCTGTGAGGTGGGTCGCTGACTTGGCCCACGGGGATTGGTCAAGCAGTGGGCCCCGCCCCCCTCTCTCGCCTCTCTGTTTCAAAGGTTTTTTGCCTACGTGGCATCGTTCCATTGGCTGATATTGCAAAATTGATATCTTTTTACTCGTTTGTCCAAAAATAGAAACAAAATATGTTTTGGAATCGGGAAAACATTCTATACCTATTAAAAATAGTTTCATTGCTTGATTCTAATGTTTTCGAGTATGAGTTTTTGTGGTGGTTTAATTAACTTAAAAATCATTAAAAAAATGCCCTAAAAGTCAATTTTTGTAAAATATACAAACCTATATGTTATTTTTATTAGAAAACCCTAACTAAGACATTGGTGATGTTTTTAGAGTCTAATTCGAAGGTTTACGCAAAAAGTTAGTAACTTTAGGGTTTTAAGCGTTTAATGAATGAATATAGTTCTAATACATAAACATGGTGTTGATATTAGGAAATGTGGAACATGGAATCGATTAAGTGGTGCAAGTTGACAATTGGAATCAATATTAAAGATATGTGCTTAATACACTTCAGTTGGGAATATTTGTGCCTTGACCTACTTTTCATAAATGAGACTTCATTGAATCCTATTTCTTATACTCTTGATTCTTTTGCTATACCTGCCTCATAATTGGTTTTGGAATATTGTTCTTGTGTCTTGGTACCCCTTTTCCATATTCTATTTAAATGATGCTATTACTTGCCATTGTTTCTAGCATGTTGATTTTATTAGACTAACTAGCTATAGTAGCGGTACTTATGTACAACCACCCATAGTTGGAGAATGTGTTATTTCTCCCCTGGGGAACATCTTATTCTCCCCCGTACATGAAATATGTGCAGGTGACTGGGAATGTATTATTCTCCCCTCACCCTTTTGGTTGAAGGTCTGGTAGGTGCCTCAACCCTACTTAGTTAATGTAGTCAATATTAATCATACATGCAATCCTTTTGTGATGTGTTATTTATGGCAAGTATCTGTTGAAATATTCTTTTATATATGTCCTCATTCTCTTAATTGTCTTCATCTTATGATGAACATTAGCCTAATTTTCAAAATACTAATTGTCATATTAGAACCCTGGACAATTCTTGATTTGGTTTGGGTTGTAATATCCTTGGTCTTGGATGTTGTTGATGGAATGTAGATCTTCCATATGCCCTTCTTCATCTTGTACTTGGGCATTATTCACCATGCCATCATAGAGGAGTTGGAAGATTAGAGTAGAATGTTCATTGCCCTTGCAAGCTTCATAAAAGATATTTGTTGACTTAACTTTCTATTTCACATATTGAGGCTACCCTCTTCTTTGATAGGCATTGAAGAGGATTCTAGGCCTTCTTGCTTCAAGTCCAACTTATTCAAAGATTCTACTATGGATTTGAGTTTAGAGTTGTCTTTTGCTTTATTCACATTGAGAAAACCTCCATGTCCTTTGCTTGAGTGGGATTAGTTTTCAAAATCTCTCTTGACAACCTCCCAAGCATTTTCAAAGTTTTAGAACATGAAATTTCTCCCAAACAAGGAATCCAAGAATTGCTTGGTGTCATCATCAACACCCTCATAGAAAGTGTCTACTGGTTGGACTTATGGGATGTCATGCTGGGGGCATTGGTGTAGGAGTTTCTTGAACCTTTCCCAAGCCTCATCAAAGGACTCACTCAGATCCATAGAGAATCATGTGATCTGGCCCCAAATTTGACATGTAAGAGAGGGATGGTAGTATTTCTCCAGTTACTTGGGTTGAATCCTTTTCGAAGTTGTGATATATTGCCCCCATGGCATTGTACCAACTCATCACCTTATCCATCAAGGAGTACTTGAATAGGAGGAGTTTGATACCATATTTTGACACTCCAACTTGCTTGTGAAAGGTACACAAAATCACAAACTGTTGCAAACGATGTTGGTAATCATCGCCTTTGAAACTGGAAAATGTGTTGCATCACAATGACCCATTGTGAATGGATCTCAAATTGTGGGGTGGTGATAGCTAGAGATACCACTGGGTGATGTGCATTTATAGCCTTGGGGATAGACAATTCCATAAATTGCTTTTGTCAGTCAACTTCAAGAGAGACAACCTCTTTGGCTTTGTTTTTCTCTACTATGGTGGATCTTATTTCCTACACAAGAGCCTCTCTCTGGGCTTCAAGAGCCAGGTTCGCCCGTCAGGTGATTTCTTCCCTATCCATCATGTTTCTATAAGCTTAGTTCAGACTATGGAAAGTCCTATCAATATCTTGATAGAAGTAAAAGGGTGTGGAACCAACGCTTTTGAAGCTTCTCATGCACCACCAGTACCTAAAAAGAGAATGGGGAATAAAAATTCAAGTAGATTTAAATGTATATCGATTGAAAAAGAAAAAACTAATTGTTCAAGGAAATCAAGTTTGTAAGCTAGTCAGTTGTCCCGACAATGACATTGAGATTTATGAGAGTTATATTACACAATAATTTCCCTAAGATGAATTAACATGGGTTTTAATCTTTTTTCCACGTGAAACAACACTCGCTCGCAAGAAGACAAGTCTATCATGATATAGCTTAAGGGTCAAACCTAAAGGACAACTTATTTAAGAAATCACTCACAAATCAGGTGTTAAGAACAATATATAAACTCAAGTGTTGAGAGTGTAGACTAGATAAGGTTGAACAAATGATTCCAAAGCAAGGAAAACAAATGAAAAATGGTTGATAAAAATATTTAAAGGCACTTGGATATATGGACTTCAACACCATCCCCTGTGTAATTACTCTAACTATTACAACTCAACAATTATGGCTAATTCGACTAAGACCATGTGAATATGTCTCCTTTTATATAATGGATTGGCACAAGGATTGACTTCCCTATGGGCTCGAGGTCTCCTTACCCACGATCATCACCCAACCATCATGTCAAACTTCTTTTGTGATCTCATACAGAATTCTACACATTCATTTAAGGAACTAATCCTAAATTTTGCAATTTCTACATTTATGATTATATCTAACATTCAAATAAAATGATAAGTTGGAAGAGCAAGAAATAAATGAATGTTGAACAATTTAATATCTAAAATACCAAGCTTCGTAACAAATTGGAATAATATACATGTGATGGGGCTACTCCCCATGCCACATCGATGGAGTCTACTCGATCGTGTCCATGGAGAAAGCACATATACAAAAATAGGAGAGAAGAGAGCATGTCACTAAAGATGGTGAAGAAGACAACCAATGGTATATGACTACAAATATCTACTCCTGCAACAAATGGTCAGGCAATCTCCATGAAGAGGATGATGTCCCTTCTATTTTATCTAACTCTTTCACCAAAAATGAGGCAGGAACTCAGTGTAGACGACCCCCTTTAATGTCAGGTTAAGTTTTTTTCTTATATAGATGGACATTTGATCCATCAAATCCAATTTGGTTGGGCCAAATATTGTCTTTCTTTTCCTTGTTGATTGCACTATTTGGCCAAATGTGTAGGAGGATTGGTTGGATGACCCTTAACTGTGGTGCTGGTTGGAATTAATTGGATTATTGGGATGTCGAGTTAGCCGAGCAGTATTTGGTGAGGTTCCTGGAGATAATTATGGTCGACCAACTTGGAAGTGAACTAGTCAAGTAGCTTTCCTTTGTGGTTGATGCGCTACATGCGAGTTGGCTGACTGGCAGGCCTCCAAAACTTCTGATGGATACTGACTTGGGGAGGAATTGAGATTGGATTCCAATTTGCCAACTGGTAACACCAATCTACAGACCGGTGGGTCAACAAGAATTCTACAAGGTTCTAACATTTGAAGCATGAAATTCCAACCGTCTTACTGGCAAGGCAAGTCTATCGATTAGAATGTCATCAAAAGCACTATTGGTTACAGACTTGGAGGACATCAATACCAATTACATGAATAGTAGCACTACTCAGTCGATTGGGTTGTTCCTTGAAGGCAACTTTGGCTGGTCTGGCCAATCGAATGACTGAGCTAGTTGAAAATGATGATTTATATCTTCTTTTTGCCTTCCAATTTCTCTTGAACTTAGGCCATGGAATCAGGTATGCACCTCTATCATGCTTTTAATTTGGGTGTTGCTTTTCCCTACATAAGGGAAAGAAATTCTATCAAAATCTTAATAACACATAACAAAACAAAAACAACAAAACAAACCCGACCAGTGTGGCTCAGGTGGTTCAGTCTGGCTTGTCATCCCTGGGGGACCCGGGTTTGAATCCCCCTGAGCGCACTATAATTGCCAACTCCTTGGGTCATCCGGGCTCTGGCACCTATTTGAGGAGGAGGGGGAGCAGGGTCTCCCTAAGACTCAAAAAAAAAATTAAAAGAAATAACTATGTGAAATGAGCAAAACTAGTCTAAAATATGCAACAAAAGTGTGATGAATATGCATTCATCAACTAAAAACTTTGTCCTCACCCAATCCCAATTTGGAAAAACTACACAAATGGTCACAAATCCTAGTTCTACTATGAGAAACAATCCTTATATACAAAGTTCTTAGTCATGGAATCCTTAAAAAAGAGGTGCACTTTGTTAATATGAATAGTCCAATCATTGATTTTAAGACCATTTTAGTCAAAGCCTCGAATATTGGGATGTTACATGTCTTAGGTCTCACGATTATCACATATTAATGCATCAATATTACTTGTGGCTATTTGATCATTATTGCCAAAGCATGTACGGTTTGCAATCAAAAGTTTGTGTTTCTTCCTAAATTACATATGTGACAAGGTGATAAATCTTGACAATCTTGATAAGTATCACAAATAACTAATTGTTACTTTGTGCCAGTTTGAGATGTATTTGTTGCATACATTTTTTTAATATCTTGGATCCTCTTGTTGTCCACCTAATGAGGGAGGTGCAGATGTTAGGTCAACTTTGCATATACTGAATGTACCCTTATAAATAAAACATGAGTGTTTGTAAGAGTGGGGTTTGATTTCATTACTGTCGTACAAAGAGTATTGTTCAGGGTGGTTCACATGGCAAGGTAATGGAAGTCCGCAATATTTTCCTATAGAAAAAGAAAATTCATGGGAATTCAAATTATTATCAACATATCATTACCATTGAGAGGGCTTTGTAGGAATACAAGTCACAATAATTAGTTGAGTCATAGGAACAAGCACACTTGTATATCCTACACATTTTTAGTGAGGTTTATACTTATAGCAATGAGCACATCAATGATATAAATGTGTCTTGAAAAAGGTCATAACTTAACGTTCTTTAAGTGGTTTTAAGAACAATTGCTTAGTCAACTATTAAAACACCAAATAATGTCTCTGAGGCATTAAATAGATTGCTTATAACCTAAAAATTGGATGGCATCTCATACGAGTGGTATGGCATAAGCTAGTTTTCATTCTAAGCAAAACATCAAGGTGAAAAGTGTGTATTCTAATAAAGTAGGGTCATTGTATGAGCATCTTCTTTGTACTTTGCCATTGTAGAGGACAAGCAACCACAATTACGTAACAAGTATATTATCATATTTTTGAAGTCATATGTTATGTTTATTAAATGGATTTAGAGTTCATGTATTTAGGTGTAAATGAGTTAATAACAATAAATATTTTCTAGTGGATGACTTTGATTTTGTATTATTAGTGAATTCTAAAAAATTGACATAAATATAAGCCATTAATCATGGCCTCACAAGAGAAATGAGTATTATATATTGATGACCTAGAAAAAAATGGCTCTTTCTTTTCTCTTCGTGGAAGAAGACGATTCACCATGTATCAAAATGATGAAGAGTAGTGTGACATGTATGATGATTCTAATCTACTATCAATCGTATTATTCAAAAGTAAATGTTGAAACTAACACTAAAAAGTAGCACATAAATATCAAAAGTAGGAGATATAGGTTGATGATCAACACAAAGAATGAGTTTAGTTTTTCAAATTATTCCTATATCAGTAGTTTAGATTGACTAAAGTTCAACTCTTTATGATATACTTAGCCAACTTATTTGTTTAATAATTACAAACTTACATACGCACCAATCTTATAGCACCATGGCCTTAGAGGATGAGTGCTGAGTGAAGAGAGAACTAGGAGCACCCATAGGAGTACACATGTACATGTATGGTAGTGATATTGAACCTATTGTATCACATACTAGAGCCCGAGAATCATGCACACGGTATATACACACATGGATAATAAGGAGAAGTTGAACATTGAGTTTTTTCAAGACACGTATATCCATTGGAGACAAAGCATGTGCCTTCAGAGATTATTTTGGTGTCACATTAATCAGTAAGATGCATAAAATATAGAATCATGTCATAAATTTGATGTCGCCATTTGAGACTTTGTATGGAAGGATGCATATGTAAGTTCTATAAGTTGGCACTATGTTTGTTAATTATGTATCCATGAATGATATAACTACTATTCATTGTAGGGCCTTCTTATGATTGATTGAAAAATTCACCACAAAAAGTCACTTCAATGATATAGGAATATGTGGAGGGATTTCATATCTTGCCATAGGTTGGATAATAAATGCAAAAGTTTGTTACTAAAAAGCATGCATGTATTATCAAGAGTTGTTGAAGAGTTGTGTTTGCACATAGTTGTCAAATGAGTTCAAGGTATTACAATGTAATTCCATTACATGAATCCTCCTAATATATTAAGATGATCATGACTAATACATAACTTTTGGTTGAACAAATCAAAACATATATGAGGCCCAGAAATAGAGACATGCACATACCACTATTTAGAGCCCTGATGCGATGATTTTGAGTCACATTTATAGACTTGTTTTACTTGTGTTTTATGCATTTATTGGTCATTTTGTTGGTTAATATTGCAGAATTCATTTATTTCAGTCTATGATCTTTCTCAGTGTCAAATCTCCCTTATTCTATTGTTTTAAGCATAAATGATTACAATAATATGTTTTATTTCGGCTTATGTGGGTTTGTGTTGCAATTTCAGGAAAAACGCATATCTACTCTTGTCGATACCATCGACAAGACCACATGTTGCTAGCCACAAGGATCATCACAGAGTCGATACTATCGATAGGAGAGTCGATGGTATCGATTTACCATCAGGTTGCTGGCGAGAAGAGAGTCGATACTATCAACCTCGAAGTCGATACTATCGACATGTGGAGTTGCAGCGACGGAAAAGGACAAAAACTGACGCCTTAAGGTGTCGATACCATCGACCCTCGTCGATGGTATCGAGTCAGCATCAGTCGCGATGAAGAAAAGAAAAGAAAAGAAGACCAGCCGATATCGCGTAAGGTCGATACCATCGACTCGCGCCGTCAGATACAAGTTTGTTTCAGATTGATCTAAATCTGACGGTTGTGGTATTTTTACGACCTAACTCGGGGATTATACCTAATGACGGCGGCCAAGAGCATTCTATCATGTCATTAGCCGCAGCACACGTCCCGAGAAGGTGTGGAGAAAAGAATGGAGCCCAGAAGCACGCCCCAGCCATTTCGGACGCCGAACAAGACGTTTTCCACCGCCGAAAGGTCGGAGATCGCGCATTCTACGCCAGGGAACGCTTGGATCTTCTCCGTTCAGGGGTTTTATAGCTTATTAACGTTTTTCTCCATGTTTCCTCTTTTCTCTACCATGTTTTGCTCTGAGATGAACATGCGGGGCTAATCCCCTTTATCTTTAGGACCGGGAGTAGCCCGGGGAAGCATTGTATGACAATTTTATCATAGTAATTCATCATTAATCTCTTAAATCCGTGGCATGAATTCGTTTTCTCAATTATATTGTTATGCTTGATCACCATAATAATATTCTAATGCCCTTAATTACTTTGAAAGAAGAATTAATGGTTGAAAAGAGACGAATATCACATTAATTAACAAATCCCTTTAACAAGGTGATGTAAGATTAATGGTGGAAACCCAGAGGTCGTTTCTAATGCACCTAGTTTAGGGTATAGGTTACTACGACGGTGGAACCGACCTAGACATAGGTAGTGAATCGTACCACAACAGTGGGCAATTCTGACTATAGGCCAGTACCCGAAATTGAGAGATGAACCTGAATTATTATATAAAAATTCATACAATGAAAACCCACGGTGAAACCGCAATCCTAAAGATCCTCACTTGAATTGATTAAATTAAATCTTTAATCAACTGTTTTATTTTGTTTTGTTTTCTTTTAATTTTAAAACAACTCTCAAACCATTTTAACCAGCTTAGCTGATCGTGACCAGTTAGTAGTAGTCTACCGATAGTTCAGTGTCCCTGAGTTTGACTCGGGCCTCACAAAGGCCTTTACTACATTGACGCGTACACTTGCGTTTTACGCACAGAAAAAGCATGTCAAGTTTTTGGCACCGTTGCCGGGGACACGGCAATTGTCAGCACTACGAGTGCTGCAAGCAGCCACTCTAGCCCATTTTTTTATTTTTGTTAGTTTGAAATCATTTCTAAAATTCATAGTCTATCTTTCCAATTTTTGTAATCGTTTGGCACGGTATTGAACTGAAATTTTCATTTTGCATGTACTGTGCATGGTGCAGATGTGTAGCATCGACAACACGCAACAGGCACCAGAGGTTCCACAGCCGGGACCTTACGACGAGGAGGATTACAATCAAGACCACTTGGAAGAAATAGATTCTGAATCCGAACAAGAAGAAATGGCAGTGGAACAAACAATATGGGAGAAGATCAAGGCTTCTTCTTCATCTACGTCAAAGGGGCCAATTAAGAAGCAGGCAATCAACATTCCGACTTATAAGATTGATCCTGCATTAATCAACTTAGTCAAGTCAAATGCATTCCATGGGTTAAAGAACGAAGACTCAGTCACTCATATAAGCCAATTCGTGGAGAATTGTGACATGATTAAAATTGACAGATTTCTACAGGAGACGCTCTACCTGAAGCTGTTCCCGAGTTCTCTGGCAGGAAATGCACGAGAATGGTTGCACAATCTTGACGATGAATATGTGGAATCATGGAACTACATGGTGGAGGTATTCTTTGAAAGGTTCTTCCCGCCCGAGAAGACTAATGACATGATCAAGAAAATCCACAATTTCACCCAGAAGGCAGGAGAGACCTACTCTGAGACCTGGGAAAGGTTTCAGATCATGCTTAGGAGGTGCCCGCATCACGGGCTTGACAAGGAGACACAGGTCAACATCTTCTATTTTGCTCTCTCCGAGCATGATAGAAATAACTTAGATTCCGCAGGCTCAGGATTCTTTTTGAACAACACAGACACGAGGTGTTGGGAAATTCTGAAAAACATGGCCAAGAAGCAATCCTGGGGCGACAGAGACGTCGTAGAGCACGTTCGAGTTGTGGGAGAGTCAAAGGCCATCAAAGAGCAGAATGAGAAGATGGACCTTCTAGCAAAGAAACTGCTTGCAAAAGAAGATACTGAATCCGAGGATGAAGCCCAAGTCAAATTCATGCGCTAGCAGCAGGGCTACAGAAATAATGATTACTCATGGAGGAAGGACAAGAAATTTTCTTGGAAAGATCCGAATAACTTTTTGTAGGACCCCGATGCAAAACCCCAGCTTGTGGTGGAGGATAAGAGCATGGAGTTGCTCAATCAAGTGATAAAGCAGAACCAAGAACTGATGAACACTTTTGGCCAGTAGATCAAGCAACAGGGGGAATTTATGAATCAGTTTGGACAGACATTGCAGAGCCATGGGGCTCATATGAGGACAATAGAGACGTCGATGGTGCAAATGGTAGCTGAAATAGCCAATCTGAAGAAGCCAGTGCAGCAAGGTTTTCCTGGTAACACAAACGTTCCAGGAGGAAACCAACAGGTGAAGGCAATCTTGCTAAGGAGTGGCAAGAAGCTTTTAAACCCCAGGGTCGATGAACCAATAAAACCCCAATCAGAAACCAAAGGTGAGGCCACTGAGGAAGTACCAAACTCAATCACATAGCCGGTTAAGGAAATATCAGAGGATGTCACTGCGGACCCCATTGTTGTTGAGGAGGAGACACAGAAAAGGACACCATATGTGTCGCCGCATCAAAGGGCACAGGCTGTCCCGGTCCCATATCTGAATAGTGTGAAAGCAAAGAAGGTGGATGCCCAGTTCAAGAAGTTTTTGGACAGTTTCAGAAAGCTCTCAGTCAACATTCCATTATTAGAGGCAATAGAGAAAATTCCCTCTTACGGCAAGTTTTTTAAAGACATCATTACTAAGAAGAGGAAGATCCCTGACATGGAGGTTGTAGTTCTCAAGGAGCAGGTGAGTGCCTTCATCATGGGCACATTGCCACCTAAGAGGCAGGATCCTGGCTGCTTCAATATTTCATGTTACATTGTAAGGTGAAATTTAGTGAAGCACTGTGTGATTCTGGGGCAAGCATAAACTTGATGCCTCTCTCTACATTCAAGAAATTGGGATTAAAAGAATCAAGGCTGAGCAATATGACAATACAACTGGCAGATAATTCCGTGGTGAAGCCTTATGGTATTTGTGAAGATGTGTTGGTGAAAGTAGATCGGTTTGTATTTCCAGCAGACTTTGTTGTAATGGAGATGCAAGATGAACAGGGCAATGAGTTACTACTTGGACGACCCTTCCAAGCTACAACTAACATGATACTTGAGATGGGGAGAGGTCGTTTGACCTTGGGTATCACTGATGATCGATTTGAGATGGTCATGGCTTCCAGCACCACATCATCTAAAGATAAGGAGCAATGCCGCATGGCGAAGCATTTTGATCAAAATATATCACTCTGTCTAGGGAAGCCACTCTTAGATATGGCTCATGTAATGACTAAGGTGGAGAAAGGGACATTGGCTGTAGACATCATGGAGCAGACCAAGGTTGTGTCCCTTAGCAAAGTTGTGGGTTTTCCTAATGATGAAGAGGAGGACATTCCCCCCTCTACTGAAGATGAGGCCATAGCAAGTTCTATTTTCAATGCATATCCAGAATTACCACTTGAAGCTTGCTTGGTCAATATAACACATGATTGGATGAGAAGCAAGTCATTGCAAGAGTGCGCCACGATGCTTCAGGTGCTTCCATGCTTTTATGCTAGGTACTATGAAGACCTTGGAGAACTCCCACCACCGCTTCAGCCATCCTTAATCAGCCCGCCAGATTTGGAATTGAAGCCATTGCCACCGCACTTGAAGTATGCATTTCTAGCTGAGGATGAGAAGCTTCCTGTGAGTATTTCGGCATATCTGAGTGCCGAGGAGGAAGATCAGCTGCTGATTGTGTTGAAGAACCACCGAGGTGCATTCGGGTGGTCGGTTGCAGACATCAAGGGGATCTCTCCAACATTGTGCCAGCACAAGATTCGGCTTGAAGAAGGAGCCAAGCCGGTGATTCAGCCACAATGTCGACTAAATCCTAGCATGATGGAGGTCGTCAATAAGGAGGTGATCAAGCTCCTTTCTGTAGGTATCATCTATGCTATATCCGACTCAACGTGGGTGAGTCCTACACAGGTAGTCCCTAAAAAGGGGGGAATTACTGTTACACATAATCTGTTAAATGAACCTGTCACGACCCGCTTGGTAACCGGGTGGCGTGTATGTATAGACTACCGTCGATTGAATGCTGTTACGGTTAAGGATCATTTCCCTCTTCCATTCATTGATCAAATTTTGGAGCGTTTAGCCGGCCGATCGCATTTTTGTTTTCTTGATGGTTATTCAGGGTACAATCAGATTTCAATTGATCCTAAGGACCAAGAGAAGTCCACCTTCACTTGTCCTTACGGAACATTTGCGTACCGTCGTATGCCATTTGGGTTGTGTAACGCACCGGCAACCTTTCAGTGTTGCATGCTTGCCATCTTTTCCGATATGGTTGAACACTGTTTGGAGGTTTTTATGGACGATTTCTCCGTCTATGGTGCATCCTTTGACGAGTGTTTATATAATTTGGATAAGGTTTTGCAACGTTGTGAGGACACACATTTGGTCCTCAATTGGGAGAAATGCCACATGATGGTAAGTGAAGGGATTGTGCTTGGACATAAAGTGTCTAGCAAGGGGCTGGAGGTAGACCCGGTTAAGATCGAAGTTATTTCCAAATTGCCCCCTTCGAATTCGGTTAAAGGGGTTCGGAGTTTTCTAGGTCACGCCGGTTTTTATCGCCGCTTTATAAAAGATTTCTCTAAAATCACCAAACCATTATCTGAGTTGTTGGAAAGGGATGATGTTTTTTATTTTAATGACAAGTGTTTACATGCGTTCAACATGCTTAAAGAAAAACTGATTTCTGCACCGGTTGTGCAAACACCGGACTGGACTAAGCCGTTTGAATTAATGTGTGACGCATCCAATTTCGCAGTTGGGGCTATTTTGGGACAACGTGTGGACAATAAACCCGCTGTGATTTTCTATGCATCCAAAACCTTAAATGACGCACGACTGAATTACATGACAACCGAAAAAGAACTTCTCGTCGTTGTTTTTGCTTTTGAAAAATTTCGGCAATATCTTGTTGGATCAAAAGTTGTGGTATGGACGGACCACACCGCCATTAAGTACTTGATGGAGAAAAAGGATGCCAAACCTAGATTGATTAGGTGGATCTTACTCTTACAAGAATTTGATATTGAAATCAAAGATAAGGCGGGCATTGAAAATGTGGTCGCGAACCATTTGTCTAGGTTGGAAAGGGTGGATGAGAAGGATTTACATTACCCATTACCGAGACATTTCCTGATGAACAACGTTTATCTATGAAATTGAAAGATCCCTGGTTTTCTTACATTGTCAATTATCACGCTTGAAAAATTATCCCGGATGATTGGACATACCAAGAGAATAAGAAAATTTTCCATTCTTTGTGTTATTATTTCTGGGATGACCCTATTCTATTGAAGCAGTGCAGGAATGGTGTCTTATGTAGGTGTGTACCGGAGGTGGAATACGAAAGTGTTCTTCGTAATTGCCATACACTACCGACGGGTGGCCACCATGCAAGTTCTTGGACTGCCGCCAAAGTACTTGAAAGTGGCTTGTATTGGCCTACTTTGTTCAGGGATGCTTATGATTTTGTGAGGCAATGTGATTCCTGCCAAAGGGCAGGTAACATTTCAAAAAGACAGGAGATGACCCTCAATGTATTTCAAGAGGTTGAGGTGTTCGACTTGTGGGGTATTGATTTTATGGGACCCTTTGTGTCCTCAAATTCTAACTTGTACATTCTTTTAGCTATTGATTATGTGTCGAAGTTGGTAGAGGCAATACCCACAAGGACTAATGATGCTAATGTAATGTGCAGGTTTGTCAAAGAATACATTTTCTGCAGGTTTGATGTACCAAGAATGATCATTAGTGATGAAGGTACGCATTTTCAGAATCAGAAGTTTGCGACACTATTGAGGAAGTACGGGGTTAAGCACAACATTGGTACCCCATACCACCCGCAGACACAGGGGCAAGTGGAGGTCTCCAATCGGGAGATTAAGAAGATCTTGGAGCGCACTGTGGCTTCCACGAGAAAGAATTGGAGCACCCTGCTACCAGACGCTTTGTGGGCGTACAGGACGGCGTTTAAGACACCTATAGGCACTACGCCTTTTAGGTTGGCTTATGGTCGGGCCTACCATTTGCCGATGGAATTGGAGCATAAAGTGCATTGGGCGCTGAGGAAGCTGAATTTAAGATATGATGAAGCAAGAAAGAAAAGGTTACTTGAACTCAATGAACTTGATGAGTTGCGGATGAATGCATATGAAAGCTCGCGGATCTATAAGGAGCGAACAAAGTTGATTCATGATCGCCATATTCAGATGTGCGTCTTCAAGAAAGGAGATCGTGTACTTTTGTTCAACTCCAGGTTGAAGTTGCATCCCGAGAAATTAAAATCCCGATGGAGTGGACCATTCACCGTAGAGGAGGTCAGGCCACATGGCACCATCATGGTGCGTGATGGCGAGACAACATTCATGATCAATGGACAACGATTGAAATTGTACTTTGGTGAAGATTACACAAGGAAAGTGAATGAGGTCAAACTCATTACACTCCCAGATGCATGAGGAGCTTAATGTTGTCTAGCCTAAGACATTAAATAAGGGTACTTGTTGGGAGGCAACCCAACCATCGGTAGCGTAGTTAGTTTCTTTCACATTTTGTACTTTGGTTTGATTTGACTTTGTTTTTAGTGTAAAAAAAGATATCGTGATCGTTTGCTCATTGTGTAGGACTGAGGCAGAGTCGATACCATCAACCCTTGTGTCGATGGTATCGAGATGGGTACAGGTTGGCGGCTGCAGAAATCGCTCTTCGTCGATACTATCGACGGCCTCATCGATGGTATCGACACACCAACAGGTTGATCGCAAAGTGGAGGTCGATAGTATCGACATGGGTGTCGATACTCGCGAGATCTCTGGAGATTTTCAGACGAAATTGTCTCAGTGAAGTCGATACCATCGACGGGCCTATCGATGGTATCGACCCAGTTACATGCAGAAAGTGGTGGCCGGGCCTCGCGAGGGTGTTGTCCTAAGTTGAGGTCGATACTATCGACTTGCGTCGATAGTATCGACGCGACACGTCACCGATCCGCAAGAGGAGATCAACGGCGATCGCTACATCGAGAGAGTCGATCCGTGGGATGGGTCGATACCATCGACACCCGTCGATAGTATCGACACGTCATTGATCCGGTCCCCCACATCAAGCCATCGATGACCGTCGATACCAGTGGCGGACGGATTGTGCTACAAGAGTTGATACCATCAACTCGCATCGATGGTATCGACGGGCATACAGCAGCGCCAGCCATGGTTATATAAGGGATGGATTGTCATCATATGACGTCACAACTTCAAAGCAATCCTTCTCCACTTGTGTCATGTGTATTGTTGAGCAATCAGAGCCCGGCTACGAGAAAGCAAGGCGAGCATTCTTCCCCGAGCCTTCATCGAGCGACGATCGTCTTCTCCGACCTTCTCCGAGCTCTGTCTTCTACCCTTTCTTCTTCGACAATGGTGCATATTTCCGGCGCATCTTCTTCACGCGTGAATCCAATTGAGATTCCCGAGTTCGTTCCTCCACCAACTGCTTCTATTCCGCGTCCGCGGATCGTTCATCCTTCCACGGAGGTTCAGAAGGTCTACGAGGAAATCATGAAAAGAAAGATTGATCTGACCCGTTATGTCGAACGTGACATGATCCGTAATCTGGGGTTCGAGGCTAATCTTTCCTACGTTCTCAAGGGACACGCAAGGCATACGGGCAGGAGGCCCGATGAGATGGAATTCCACGCCGATGGCCAGCCGTTCTTCGGTGAATGGCCGACATATAAGGAGTTGGTGGCGGAATTCATGGCGTCGTGCCAAACGATGTCATCGCAACTGATTGCGAATGGATCAAGGGTTGTGTTTCTTTCCAGCTGTATAATAATGACTACACTCTCACCCTCAGGCAGTTCAATAAAATCTACAACTAGAATCATGGGAGAGATCAGTACCGGAGGCTAGACAACCGGACTGATTATGATGCTATCTTTGCCGAGCTAGTGACTGTGCCTCCGGGCAAATCTATGAGCTACCACAACGTGGCGGTGGCGGACTTCGAGCATCCGTTCATGCGGATTCTTCATCGCATGCTTTGTACCACTTTGTTTGCTCGGGGTGACCTATCTCTCAGCAAGTTCCAGGAGACAGACCTATTTTTCCTGCACAAGTTATTGAAGCGGGAAGAGTGTAACTGGGGAGTGTTTTTCTTGCAGCGCGTGTTGGTTGTAAAGAGGAGTACGCGGAAGGCTCCAATTCACTTTGGAGGGCTCATCACACCGATGGCCCGCTATCTTGGGTTGAATTTCTCCCAGCTGACTCCTCTCTCCAACAGAAGCAAGGTCAACTTGCAGCATCTTCACCGCTCCAACCTCATCCTTCTTCGAGATGGCTTGGCATATGCACATTGCCATGTCAACCAAGCATATCAGGAGTGTTCACTACCAGACCCTGTCTTCCACATCGAGGGTGCTCAGCATTTTCGATGGCCTATCATCACCATTGAGAGCTTGGATGAAGACGGAGGCGACAACGACAACGACAATGATGGCGACGAGGCTGAAGAGGAAGAGGAGGTCTTCACTCCTCTTCGGGCACGAGTGGCACCTAGGAAGTGTCCTCGCATGCATCCGGGTGCATCTTCTTCTTCACAGCCTCCGCCACCACAGCCCTCACAGCAAAGCGAGGATGTCTACTCCATGCAAGGGATGTATGCCATGCTGCAGGACATTCATCAGACGCAGCAGCACCACATAGCAACATATACTGGTATTTAGGAGACGACGAACCGGCTGCTTGACAACCAGAGGGCTATCTTTGAAAATGAGCGCCTCCTCCTCGACAACCAACAGCACATCCACGACAGGTTGCATAGGATGGAGATGCAGCAGCATCCCTTCTATGATCATTACTGGAGCCAGAATTATTTTGACCGGTATCCACAACCTCCACCAATGCCTCAATATGATCTGAGTTTTCAGGGGCAGTACCCATCCTGGGACCCCACGGCCCCGCAATACCCGCCTCCTTCGGAAGAATGATCGGTATCACTGTTCCACCTTTTAAGGTTGTTTTTTACTATGAGTCCATAGTCGAATTCAAGCTTGGGGGGTGTCGGAACAACTCTATCCTTTAGTTTTCTCAGTTTTTAGTTTTTATTATTTTGTCTTTTGTCATATTTTTTTCTTAGTCTTAGTTTGTATGTAGGATCCACACTCTATCTAGTGTAATTGTAGATGTCTTAAGTCATGTGTCATCTCATTTGCTTGTACATGGGAATTAAGGGAAAATTTAAAAAAAAAATAGTGGTTGCAAGCTTGTGTTGTTCAAACTTTGAGCACATAACTTAAGAAAATGATTGGGTTTGTCAACTCTAAAACAGGAAATCACAACTGAACAGTCCTAATGATTCATGAAAAGTGGACGGAATCGGTTGTTTAAGCCTAAACTGACCAAATGATAATGAGACTCTAATTTGAAGTAAGAGAGAGAAACCTCTTAATTACCACACAGGTCAATAAGGAGGGACACATAATAATTTTCAAAGGTTTAGTCAATTAGTCTTGTGATCTATCCACCCCATTGTTTTCATACCCCACCTTAAGAATTGGACGTACATTACAGTTTTAATATCTTTGATTGCATTCCATGTAGATAGGTTTTGCATTGTAAAGTATTTTCACATTTTTTGCATGAAAAGAAAAATTTAGAGTAGTTATACATGCACATTACCCTTAGGTGTGTGTCATTTAGCTGCATTCATTTTTTTTTGCATACAGTATATCATGTATCTTATTTCTTCTGAAATAGTAAGGGTGATTAACTTGTTACATACCTTCTGAATGCTTCAAATCTTTAAGTTATCCAGAAAGAAGTGAGCCCGGCAAATAATTCATTGTCATTCATGGATATAAGGGTTCTTAAAAAAAAAGGAATGAGGAATAAATAGAATGAGAGGGAGAAAGGAACATAGTCTCACCTGCATTTTAAGATGACTAAATACATGATATAGCTTCTGTAGATATTCTATCTCATCTTGAGACGGGATGTTAGTGCATGCATCATTCCACCCAAATGTAGGCATTAGGGCATTTTCGTTTGCATATGCATCATTTAGGGCATGTTTGCTTTATGCATGTTGAAACTGTATAATGCTTCCATTTCTTCCATTAGCCACCCATTCCATCTACATGTTGCTCGAATTGGTAGGCCACTATGATTTTTTCCTCACTCATTAATATCAGGAGAACTGCTTCCATGTAGATGGTAGTTAGGGCGAGCAACGTAGAATAGGAGATCACAAGATGCACCGAGTCTGAACTGGCGAATTTTATTATGTTAATTGCCTTATATGATAGTGTTCATCAATTTTGAGGTAGATTTATTTTATGGATGATTATTGTCGCCTTTAGGGCAATTATCATTCCGTGGTTAGTGAGGGCCAGTTTGTGAATGATCGGTGGGAATCATGTGGTGATGTTTGTTGTGATGACATGTTCTTTAGTTGACCTTTGCAATTCTATTCTAAAGTTTAGTTGCTCGAGGGCGAGCAATGTTTAAGCTTAGGGGAGTTTGATGCGATGATTTTGAGTCGCATTTATAGACTTGTTTTACTTGTGTTTTATGCATTTATTGGTCATTTTGTTGGTTAATATTGCAGAATTCATTTATTTCAGTCTATGATCTTTCTCAGTGTCAAATCTCCCTTATTCTATTGTTTTGAGCATAAATGATTACAATAATATGTTTTATTTCGGCTTATGTGGGTTTGTGTGCAATTTTAGGAAAAACGCATATTTGCTGCTGTCTATACCATCGACAGTGGTCGATACCATCGACAAGACCATAGGTTGCCAGCCGCAAGGAGCATCACAGAGTCGATACTATGGACAGGAGAGTCGATGGTATCGATTTACCATCAGGTTGCTGGCGAGAAGAGAGTCGATACTATCAACCTCTAAGTCGATACTATCGACCTCGAAGTCGATACTATCGACAAGTGGAGCTGCAACGACGGAAAAGGACAAAAACCGACGCCTTAGGGTGTCGATGCCATCGACCCTCGTCGATGGTATCGAGTCAGCATCAGTCGCGACGAAGAAAAGAACAGAAGACCAGCCGATATCGTGCAATGTCGATACCATTGACTACCGTCAGATACAAGTTTGTTTCAAATTGATCTAAATCTGACGGCTGTGGTATTTTTACGACCTAACTCAGGTATTATACCTAATGACGGCGGCCAAGAGCATTCTATCACGTCATTAGCCGCTGCACACGTCCTGAGAAGGTGTGGAGAGAAGAACGGAGCCCAGAAGCACGCCCCAGCCATTCCAGACGCCGAAGAAGATGTTTTCCACCGCCGAAAGGCCGGAGATCGCGCATTCTACGCCAGGGAACGCTTGGATCTTCTCCGTTCATGGGTTTTATAGCTTATTCACATTTTTCTCCATGTTTCCCCTTTTCTCTACCATGTTTTGCTCTATCATAGTAATTCATCATTAATCTCTTAAATCTGTGGCATGAATTCGTTTTCTCAATTATATTGTTATGCTTGATCACCATAATAATAATCTAATGCCCTTAATTACTTTGAAAGAAGAATTAATAGTTGAAAAGAGATGAATAGCACATTAATTAACAAATTCCTTGAACAAGGTGATGTAAGATTAATGGTGGAAACCCAGAGGTCATTTCTAATGCACCTAGTTTAGGGTATAGGTTACTACGACGGTAGAACCGACCTAGACATAGGTAGTGAATTGTACCACGACAGTGGGAAATTCTGACTACAGGCCACTACCCGGAATTGAGAGATGAATCTGAATTATTATATAAAAATTCATACAATGAAAACTTGCGGTGAAACCGCAATCCTAAAGATCCTCACCTGAATTGATTAAATTAAATCTTTAATCGATTGTTTTATTTTGTTTTCTTTTATTTTAATTTTAAAACAACTCTCAAACCATTTTAACCGGCTTAGCTGATCGTGACCAGTTAGTAGTAGTCTACCGATAGTTCAGTGTCCCTGAGTTCGACTCGGGCCTCACAAAGGCCTTTACTACATTGACGCGTACACTTGTGTTTTACGCACGGAAAAAGCGTGTCAAGCCCAATGTTTATGCTTTCAATTGCTAAAACAAGGTAGAAAACCAACCTCATTTAGTAAGGAATATACCACAAACCTAGACATGTGTCCACCCTGACATGAAGAGTAGATCGATACCCTAACAACCCCTTCGGGAGAAATGCTCAATCTTGACAAAAGAAGTGGCTCAAATTGTGGTAGTGTTCATCTTCATGTCAAAATAAATGCCACTTTTATTTTCTTTGTAGTTGTTACTTTTAAGTAAATTTATTTATTACTTATTTGTAATCATAAAGAACTCCATCTATAGAATGCTTTTTTCATCCCTTAGGACCAAAAGGATGAATCGTCAATTTCTCATAGTAATCAAGAGCACCTTGGTTGTGTCAGAGGGACTGCACTCATTTTAGGATTAGAAGCTTATATTGGCTCCTCTTGATGGGGACCTGGATCTAGTTAAGAGGGAAGATGTAGTATGTTACAAGATCAAGTAGAAGTAGTGAAGTATTATAAGATAGCTGAGATATTGAGAATTTGTCTATTACATCCACCTACCATCTTTGTTTAGTACATGAAGTTCACATTCATCCTCTTATTGAAGAAAATAAATGTTGTGAGATTGGTCTCAAAAACTACAAAATCAACCTGATGTAAGTTCCTTTTGATAACATTCAATTCAAAAACCACTATATGGTGTCATATTCATATTGTTGTATTATTAAAATGCTAGAATGGTATGAAATGTGCACTTGTGGTCGTAGAGCCTAGTTTTGAAGTTGTGGTTGAGTATAGGGTCTATGAAATAGGACATACATTGCATGATGTACCAGTATTGGACTACATACTTTAGGTATCAATCATACATATTTATGATGGAATGAGTGACACACCACTACTTGTACCTCATATGAACAAAATACACTGGAGATATAGAAGAAACAATAGTGGGAGTGGTTGAAGACTCTCACTTTGTGTGAGAAGATTGGTTGGTTGAAATTTTTTTTATTTCTTAGTTCCTCTTCTATATATATACAACTTATTGATTAGGGAAAATATAACTAATTTATAAAGAAAAAATAAGGTTGTGAACATCCTCCAATTGAATATGATTGAGCATTACATATTCACCAACCTAACTCAAATTATGAAGCATAATATCAATTTTAACTATTCAATTAAAATAAAGAAACATAGTTGTGACAATGTCAAAGATAATACATACAATGATAGTTTTTAGTGCACTTGTGAAATAATTGTTTCTGTTTTGACTACCATTTATATGGGTTTTTGTGAATTTGAAATAAAGAACAATAAATTCCTAATTATTTCAATGATTAACTTTCTGTAAGATGATTACAATTATGTGATAGACTTTTTTAATGATGTGGGAACCACCTCTAAGGAGGAGCCATATTGGTGACACCACTCTTACTGTGCAACATAATGCATCCACATGATACTCAATCAATTGATGTGGTTGGATATGCATTAGGCACACACTTGGGTCTTTTGAATATTTATAAAACCTAGTTGGAAACACTCTTAAAAAAACCCAAAAACATACATGCTTGGGAGTAGTACAGAGAATGGCAAACTAGGTGTGAATCCAAGGGAGAGAGGGGTACTAGAGCTTAGTTTGATATGGCTAGGTTCCTAAAGCGGAGTCTAGGGTTGAAGGGGTTAACTTTGCTTTTTGGAGTTACATTAAGTGGTCAAGCAAGAAATTAAGCTAAGGCAAGAAGTAAAACTTAAATTAACCCTAGACAAGTTAGGTCTAGTTAACAAATCAAGCAAGCTAAGCAATGAATTGCACTAAAATAAGCAAGACCACATTAACACTAACATTAAACTAGAAAAGAAATTATACTTGAAAAACTAGAGAAGGAAACTAGCTAGATTAGGCAATAAAGATACTACACTAGAAATTTTGAAGAAAAAAAGGAACTAGGAGACTAGATTAGCAATTAACTACCTAAGGCAGGAAAGCAACCAAAGACTAACACTAACTATCCTAGAAATATCTAGCTACCATGAACAAGCAAGTGATTAATTAAGCAAGAATGAAATTAGGGTTTTGATCGGTTAATGGAAGTGTGGGATGTTTGGGACAATGTGACTATCCAGTAGACTGGGAGCCATAAAATTCAAGAACTAATGATTCATTTAGATTATCAAACAACAAATTCAAGTTAGATGATCGATAATTGCCCTAAACTACTAATTGGTCACGAATGGAATAGGATGTGTATAGGGGAATTGCTCCCTATCACCCCCTATCCAACCTTGTGAGGCTCATTTGATTAGGGTTTATGTGGCATTCAACTAAGGCCTAAGAAGTATAGGTTTGTATGATATATGCTCTTAGGGAAATTGAGGACCAAAGGTAGTGATGAAGGGTGAAAAAATGAGGGTTTTGCACCTCGCATCACCTACCAACTATCCTTTAGGTAACTCCAAGCTAACTGCACCAAGTGCTTCTAAACTAGCCACTTAGATCTCTCACTTAGGTGTAGGACAATGGTATTATATGTAGGAATATGGGTATATATCTAAGGGTGCACTAGTTGTACCTCAGAGAAAATCCCAAAATAGCTACATATAAGCCATTCCCCCTAGAACCTAGGTGATTTCAATTATAACCACAATGTCATTAAGGGGAAATGATATAGAAGTAGAAGATAATCATTACTAAACTAAATTATAGAGTTTACATCTCGCTTCCACCCCTTAGACTTTGTATCAAAGTCACATTTCAACCCCAAACAACCCATTTAGGTGCTTAGCTACTAATAGCAAAAGAAATGGAGAAAGAATAAGTAGAAGAGTAGATAGACATGGAAGCTTGGTGAAGAATCCTCCTTCCTCACATCCATCTATATTTGCACTTCCTCCTTGTTCTTTGATGGATGGATAGAATGGAATGATGGATGGAAGTGCTCAAAATCCTAGAAGACTAGGGTTTTGAGTTGGAAGAAGGTGAAAAATGGATGGGTATAGGTGGAAACAAGTAGGAGGGGAGCAGGTGGTTCCTTGAATGCTTCGGGTAGCTAAATTTCAGCTCCCAACCACCAAAAATGGTTATATAGTGTCTTGATAAGCATAGTGTTGTGTGGAGGTATTTAGGTAAGATGATGTCTAGGAAGCAATATGGTTTGGGTGGCGGCATGGCCATTCTATGTAGAATGACTATAGTGGTGGAGTGGTGGAATGGTCATGCTAAAGAGGAGAATCATTGTGGTGGAAGTGGGAAAATGTTAGACTCTAAATTGTGTTTTTAAAGGTTGATAGCACGACAATGTTGGGCATATGACCATGGTGGTTGTGAGGTGGCACAATTGTGTTGGGTAGCATGATTGTGGTGGCTGTGAGGTGGAACAGTCATGTTGGGTAGCACGGCCATGGTAGCATGGTTTAAGCGTGGTCATTATTATTGGCAGATGACTTTTGACATCATGGTAGCACAACCAATTTGTCTGGCCCAACTGTGATGTGGTCTTCTTGGTAAGGTTGTGCTGGCCATAATGGCCATCATGATGAACTTTATTTAAGTTTCTTCCTTGTTGTTCTTCATTGTGATTTTTAACATTGTAGCAAATATGTTCCATGGTACCACAATTGTGTCAAGGTCTCTTATTTTCACTTTGATCTTCATATTCACAATCCATATTTTTCTTTGCTTTAGCTCAATTCTTGGCCACTAGGGGTAGGTTGGGGCAACTCTTGAAATCTCCTTTGGCTCCTCCAAGAATGAAGAAACCCTTAGATCCTCCTTCTCCTATCCCTTCCATCAAACATGTGGTCAAGATACCTAAAAAACATGCAAAGAACCTCTATAAATGCATTTGACAATAAGTTGTTCATTGGGAGAAGTAATATGTATTCTACCATGTTTATATGTGATTAAAGGACAAAATGGCACAATATGAAACCCTAATTTATGACTGCATCGCCATCCCAAACTTAAAACATACTTGCCCTCAAGTATGCTCCAACTCAATCTTTCATTCTCACTTCATTTAACAAAAACATGGAAGAATGCAAACATCATGATGTTCATTGGATAAATTGATTTTATCTATTGAATTAGACATGCAATCCACTACTCTATATTCATTTTTATACTTTTTGATGTGATTCAAGAATAGAGCATAATAAGTTCAGATATGGGATATCAAAAACATATGTAAGTCGTGTAACTTTTCAAAATGCTACTGGTAGAACAGATCATGCATATCATACATCAAAATGGTTAGAGTTGTTGTTTTGCTTTACTTCACTTCACCTATCATGACCCACTTGGCTTGTGTAGGGGAGTGTGGGCTAGAGTCAATTTTCCCTAGCCTTACTAGGCATAGAAAGATAAGAGAGGGTTGTAGAAAGGAATAGAATGCTATTACATGTGCAAGGAGGGAATATGGCAACCAAAAGAATCAAGGGGGTAAAGATATGGCCACCCCAATCTTTTGGAGGGTATCCAAGGCTAATATGTGCACTTAAATGTCTTTTCATGAGGTAGAGAGGTAATAAGATTATAGAATAAATGTTGAGTCAAAGACGAGTCACAAGTGGTGAAAGTTTATGTATGATTTCATTTAAATAAGATTATTCAAGCAACATTCCCCAATTAGACAAACCATGCATAAAATGAGCAATACACTCTTTCCACATGGAATGGATGATCCCAAGCATTCAAGGAGTCCAAGAATCACATTTTATTATAATAGTTAGTTTCTGACAAGAGGCTTGGAGCACATGTAAAGTCCAACATAGAACTCATCTATCAAAGAATACCATCAATGGGTTGCATTCTCCAAGTTTTTTACATGCATATCATAGCAAGTATAGATTTAGATTGAAACACACCATTGGGAAAACAGATCAAGCTTGATCAAGATTGGTCAAAATTGTACCATTTTGCCTTAAAATCACATCTAAACCTATACCATAAAGAAAAATACAACAAATAATCAAATCTTAGATAAAACACACAACAAATTATTAAAATATACATGAATGCAATGCATGGCATGGAATGGTATAAAGAGAAAAAATACAAATTGTACAGAATGCAAGAAAATAGAGTATATGCATGCATGTATGCCAAGCAAGAAAATCACAATCTAGCTAGAGGTGATGCAAACATCAATCATCATCACAAAATAGGGTGGGATAGGTGAAACATGCATATCCAAATGAAACTGTGAAGAAGGGTGCATACCACCCTACCACCCCAAACTTTTGAATCATATTGTCTTTAGTATGGCATAAAATTCTAGGAGTGATGTGTAGATATCACTAACACTATGGAAGATCTAGTGGTGGTCCTCCTGTGGTGGAGGATACTTGTAGTAATGTCCACAATAATCTACTTGTTGAGGTGGGTATGTCTCTTGATAACCCGATAGGACTCCCTAAAAACCCTCTCCCCCATTGGGGTTTTCTATGAATATGCACATGCTGATAGTAGTGCATATGGTTGATCTAATGGTGCATTTGTTGTTGATCCAATCCTCATGGCCTCTCGTGTCTTATGAATACCCTCCATCTGTGCATGTATGTTGGACATGTCATAGGCATTCACTGTGGGTTGTTGTGCATTAAAATCATCTTGTCTCTGTCTACTGATGCTAGTCTACTAAAGATTGTTATGCTACTCGTGGACATTATTCTCCCATTCCCCCTTAGGTAATTCAACTAGTTGTGCCTTATAACTTTCTCTGGAATGTCAAGTTTCCCAGTCAGTAATCACCTCTATGAAATCATCTATTGGCCCTATACTATCAAAAAGGATAATGGAATGGTATGGCAGTTGTAAAGTTATTTAGGGTACCTAGGGTTCATGTTGTATATGATATTTTCATTGCATAGGGAGTTCATTTGGGATCGTTCAAGATAAATCAGATCTACATACTTTGTCCCTTCTTCCTTTGTGTGGCCTTCTAAGTCACAATTTAGGGCTACAACAATGGTAGTGATCAACCCTCAGATTATGTATGGATTCTTGCTCTTGGAGGGAATTGTCTTCATATGGTCTATTATCACCCCTAGATTGACATGTTTATTACTCATCATTGATTCCATCACAAATAAATCCTTTTTTGAGAAACATTTTTAATCATTCCTCCCAAAAATTATGTTAGCTAAAACTTTCTGAATGAAATTCATGATGGGTTTGTGTAGTTTACTTATTTTTTACTTCCCTACAGTGAAGGTGTCTTAGTCAGTGAACTTATTCCACAATGTTTAATCATTGTACCTTGAATCCCTATCAGAACTGCCTTCACCAAACTTCTTCTCTGAATTTTGGACTTAGAGCAAAAATTTTGTTAAGTTGGGAGGTTGTCAACACATGTGTAGATGTTAACTCTAAGCTAGATGGCATCCTTACCTCAGTATTGTACTTTCTCCAATGACATAAAGAGCTCATAGGTTGTCTCAATGTGGGTCTTTTGGACCTCAACAACACCTTGTACAAACCCATTAACTCTGGATACATCTTGAATACGTAGTAAATCCCTAGGGCTTGCATAGTAGACATGCAAGCATACCTCATGGGGATCACCCTCCTTATAATACACTTGATGTAGAGAGGCTTTAAAAAAAGAATCCTTTTTAATCTTTTGTAAAATGCAGATCCCTTGGTTAGTTTTCTGAAAATCTTCATCCTTTCCACTTCCAACCTTGACAACATATCCACTAGTCCATCCCCCACCTCCTCAATTTCTGTGTCCTTTCCTTCCTCTTCTTGATAATCATGTGACCCTAAACTCATGTCCAAGTTGAGGGGAACCATTTCTATAGGTGAATCATCATCTTCTTCTATCAACAACCTCCTTCTTGTAGGTTTTAGTGTGCCATGTGGTTGCACCAAAGAGGTGGAGTGTATCTTTGGAGTAGGCCACATAGGTGGGTGTGAAGATGAAGGAGTTGTTGCTTTCTTGCTCCTCCTCAGCCTCGCTGTAGCTTCAACATAAATAAAACCAACAAGATTTTCCATATCTTGTTCTTGTTCCTCCTCCTCGTGAGGGTTGTAGCTTGGATTTGATGTGTGTAGGCTCAAGGAAGACCAAAGGTGAGAGTCACTCACCGATGTTGAACGTGGAAGAGAGTTTGAAATGGAGTTGGATGGAGATGGAGTGGGGTTGTGAGAAGGTGGGGTGACATAAAAGGCTCTCTTTGTGCATGCTTTAGTGTTGATGATGGTTTGGATGCCACTTTGGATCTTCTTCTTCACCGTCTTGGTATTATTATTTATAAGAGTAAGGATTTTTGGTTGATTTTGAGGGTGGAGATAGGATTTCTTCCTTCTGGAGAGTTGGGGTGGAATGGATCTGGATTTATTAGAGTAAGGATTTTTTGCTGATTTTGAGGGTGGAGCTAGGATTTCTTCCTTCTGGAGAGTTGGGGTGGAATGGATCTAGATATGGGGATTCTAAGTGGAAATGAATGGGAAATGAGATTTTGAGGTAGGAGAAGACTCTTGGGAGCCCAAGGAATCTTGAATGGAGATTGGAGGGGGGAAATTAGAGTATTGGGATTGGTTGCGTTGCACCCTAGGTTGCCTATTTTGTGGAATGGGCATTCTATTCACAGAGAATTGAGAGGTGTTGTGGTGATCTCCCAAAAAAATAAACAACTTAAATCGTGGGGCCATGCCAACACAGACATGTTGGCAAAATTACAAGACAACCATTCTGGTTAGCACAACTGTGGTGGCTGAACCCAAAAAGGTTGAAGATTCTCTGTGATTTTAGTGAGACCAGCGTAGCCTTTCTGTGGCAGCATGGACGTGTTGACCACTTTGAGTGCAATTTCCTCCATTTTTTTCACAAGTCTTCCAGAAACATATCTTCCAAAAAAAATCACAATCAATTTTTTGATCCACAAAAGATGTTATCTACTATTTACCACTGATTCTTGTATTCTTCCTCAATCTATAACCCAGTCACTTGTACATCTAAAATCTAAACAAAATCTATCAAAAATAGAAGTGTGTGTTTGTGTTTCTTGGAAGTTTAAAAACAAAATTATAGCTAAATGGGGTTTTGAGGGAAAAGATTCTCAAATTGTGGTGAGTAAAGAGATAAAACCTTTCATGAAAATATGATATGGTAACCTTAGGATTTTTTCTTAAATTCCAATTTAAGGTCTCGTTAACTGTTTGATCAATTTAAGCTCAAACTCCATCTTCATCCACATTTCATGAACAATTAAGATGTCCATTCATATTAAATGTCCTTAAGATGACTTTCCCACACACTACCTCTAAGTCGTGCAACTCAAGAATTTTACAACTAAGCTAACACCTCTTTAATATTTTATTAAATTTCTTTTCATTTCATTGCACACAACAAAAGCAATTGACATAGGCATCAACCATGAAATTAAACTCCACTTCTACACTAGATAGATGTGGATCCTACAACTTTAAAAAGAGAAACTAAAGAAAAACAAATAAAGACTAAAAACTAAAGAGAATAAAACTAAAGATAGGGATTATTCCAGCTACCCCCCCCCTAAGCTTGATCTTGACTATGTCCACATAGTCAAAATTCTACTTAAGAGGTGTAACATTGGTACCAGATCACATGGGTGGTGGTGGAGGTTGTGGCATGGTGGGATCAAAGGGGTAGAATGTCCCCTAAAAACTTTGAGGTTGTTGTGGTAGTGGTTGGGGTTGTGGATATCCACCAAAGTACCCCTGGTTCCAATAATGATCAAAAAACGATTGTTGGTATCCCTCCATCCGCTACATATGCATGTGCATGTTCTCTTGGTTGGCCAAGAGAAGTTGCTCATTCTCAAATATCGCATGTTGGTTCTAGTACAGTCATCCCTGTACGTCGTGGATACCTACCAACTTAGCCTACTACTGCTGTTGTCCCTATTGGATCTCCTACAACATGCCATACATTCCCGCCATGGAGTATGGGTCATCTTCTTGTGATGACGGGGGAGCATAGGAAGTGGAGGTTGCATAATGCCGTGGATGCTTGCATGGAACCGGCCTCCTTGTGACTGGGATGGTTGGCTCCACATCCCCTCTCCTTCGTCATTGTGCTCCTGATGTTGGTCTTCAGCTTCAGCTTCCTCATCTTCCTCCCAGTCTGATGAGCTATCCACATGCCACCTCATGAGGTGGGTTCCCTTATAGATTGAAGATTGTATCTGGAAACTCTCTTTCCTTGTATTGTGTGCCTACTATACAACATGCGTATATAGAATTTAGGCACGTGTTGACAAGGCCAGCCTTCTTGAAATGCTTGAGATCAAGCCTTGTGGTGGCCTTTAGTGATTTGGCAGTGGAGAGATCAAGTTTGAGATGAAGAGCAATCAAATTGATCAACCATGTACAATGAATTGGAGGTTTCCTCCCCACTTGGCACTTGACACTCACCATGTGCTGAAGAAAGAAGGCATTGAAGTCCAAAATTCTGCTCCTTAGCTCTAGCAACTTCTACAAAAAGTAGAGGACAACTTGTTGGGTTTTCCCCTTCCCTTGACTAGTTCTAGCGAAAAGGGTGTTGGTGATGAGGCGATGGAGTATGCGAGCAAAAGGATGCTCAATGTTGTTGACGAAATTGGTATGCCAACTGATGTGTTGGCCCTTTGGTAGCTCTAACAATAACTCCCATGTCGCCTTGAATTTGAAATTGTCAGGGTAGTAGCGGTCTCCTTCAGACGGCCGTCCATAGATGGTGTTGAACTATTGCACCATTAGGGTGTAATTGTCATTTGAGAGACAAAAGTTGATGATGCCACCCCTCCATCCATCCCTATGCTCGGGGATGATGCAGACCTCCAATGATGCTAGGAACTCGCAAATGAGATCGGTGTATGTCACCCATTCACTAAAGAAGGGATGGTCACCTACCAGCCCTTGGCACTCATAGACCATGCACATGCTATTGGTGAAGCCAATGGATGTGATGAATTGACAATCGTCGTACCATTTGGACAGATCTTCCACTTTTGCAACTCCTCATAGATCTTTTTGATGTCGGCATTGGGATGAACTATTCGACCTGGTTTGAGAACCAAATTTGAAACCCCCACCAATGAAGAAGCCTCATGCCTTGTTGCCATCTCCAGAGAAAGAGGTTAAGAAAAGAGAGCTCGGTGTAGAGTCTAAACGCCCAGAGATTCTTGCACACACTTGCTTGGAAGAGGAGTGGAGAAGGTGTGAAGAGAAATGATTCATTCTCCTTCATTTTATAGTTGCACTTGTCACTCTGTCGTCATGTTAGTACTACCAAGGGTGTGTCAGTAGTACTGACTTTTGTCGTGAATCTGCGTTATCAGTGGTACTGACGGTCTCGATTGGTTGAATTTGATGATGTAGATCATCGGTCGTCAGTAGTACTGACCCGTTGTCAGTAGTACTGATGTACCCACGGATCAATATTACCGAGCATTAGATTTAGTTGATCTCAATCGCTTGTTGGCGCTCCCCACAGATTGTTGACTCATATGTTGGTAGTACCAACTTTGTGTCAGTAGTACCGATTCGTTCAAATTTCGTCGGTGCTTCTGAACTGGAACTCAATGTCTCAAACTTGGGATGCATTTTTCATCGGTAAGACTGACGATATGTCGGTAGTACCGAATCCTTATCAGTTACTTATCCTTCTTGTCTGTAGAAAGTCGGTGCTACCGACATAGGGGTCAGTAGTATCGAGTTCATTTGCTCAATTTGCACGAACTTCCTGTGATGTCATCGGTACTACTGAGATGGTTGACGGTAGTACCAACTTTTGCAATCGGCTCCATCTTTTTCCCTGTAACCTTGTCAGTAGTACCAACATGATGTTAGTAGTATCGACTGTTATTCAGCCTGCACACCACACAAATTGGATCAAGGTACCTTTTTATATCAAACTACATAAAAACAGAAATTGCATCTACAAAACTACAAATTGTAATGTAAAGAACATAAAAGATGATTGGGTTGTCTCCCAACAAGCACCCTTGTTTAACATCATAGGCTCGATGATAGGAAGATTATGAGATCAGTGAAGCTCAATGAGCTTCGACTCATCCTCCTTCATCATGACATCTCCCCCAAAATTAATGCTTAAGACACTGGCCATTGATAAGAAATGGCTCAGCCCCATTGCTAATCGCCACAGCTCCATGGGGGAAAGCTTTAATCATCTCAAAGGGTCTACTTCATCTAGACCTCAACTTACCATGATGTAATTTTAACCTAGAATTAAATAGAAGGACCTTCTGTCTTGGAGTGAACACCCTATGCAAAATATGGCAATCATGAATTTTCTTAATCCTCTCCTTATAAATTATTGATCTCTCATAAGCATCAAACCTAAGCTCATACAATTCATATTATTCTAACAATCTCTTTTTTCATGCATTGTCCAAATTGTAGTTTAATTTTCTCAGAGCCCACTTGGACTTATGCTCTAGCTCTACATGTAGATGACATGCCCTCCCATAAACCAACCTAAAAGGAGTAGTACCTTATTGGTATGTATGCCCATAGAGCCAGTCATATGATGATTAAAATGGCATACTTTGTACATGATTTGAATAATAATAAAGGCAGTTTTTGTCTATATAGTTAATTTGTTTTGAGATAATGATATAACATGTTAGATGTCTAAAGAATCGTATTAATCAATGACGTATGTCTCCAGGTTAAGGACCTGAACAATGATATCATGTGAATGTTAAGAGTATACATTCTTGTTATGTCCCTAGTCGGTTGTTATTGTGGAAATAACCATAGAAATCAATAACACAGAAGACTAGAGTGTGTGTTGGTTGATGACAGAGTCTCATTAGTCATGATATATGATATCAAACCAAGCACACAGATACATGTTAGAGAACAGTGTATCGGACAGACCCGCCATAAGAGTGATGCATGGAAACCACACTTGGTTAGTCAAGATCATCTCTTATAGTATTGGTGGTGACTGTGGTTCTTAGACCTAAAATCACTACACTCATCACATGTTGTTGGGTACACTTTGACATCATCAAACACAGTCTTGAAATATGGATTGTCATAAAGGTGATGATTGGGTGGCTTTGACACATGGGGTTTCTGACTGTGAGTGATAGATATGGAATTTGTCCCTCCTAAGGGAGTATGATATCTTGGCCACTTGACAAGCGAGACTGAGAAATACATGGCCATATACATGTGAGTCAATATATGATATTGAGCTTGCATATATCTCAGATAGTCTGCTATGGTTCAAGAAACATGGATCAAACATTTGTAGAGGATGACAAGTCCATGCCTCAAGTTCAATCTGGATATCAGTGACAAAGGGACTATACATTCACTGTAACACCAATAACAAATTGTAGGTTGAAATTTGTTCTCCAACTTTCCCTTTCACTTGGGTAGCACCGATGTGCGACTAGGTACCATTGTTTGCTTGTGAAGTCATAAGTTAGTTATGGGCATTCACTGCCAACATGAAATGGAACCTATAGGGTCACACACATAGGATTAACCTGGAAGAGGACTTTATCCATGAATGATGTTTAGATTGATTACTAAAGTGTTTAGGTACTCAACTAAACATTTAATCAATAGACTTGACTCAGAATCATCAAGTTCAAGTGTTGAACCAACTGATTAGTGTTAGATTGATTGAGAACTGCATTGACTGAGTTTTGCACAACTTGGACCACCAACCGACCGGTTCACTGGGTGAACCGATCGGATCATGGTTAGTGAGACGACCGGTTCACACTAGTTAACAGATTGGTTCACATGGACCAACCGAGCAGGTGTTGGGTTTTTCAGTTTGTGAGAAAAGGTTTTCGTTTCACTTGTTCAATTTGATTGGGACAAGAATTAATCTTTGCATTAATTAGAAATGAATAAGGAAAGTCGATTGTGGGCAAGTCTGGGAAGTGAAACAATTGGTTCACTATGTGAACTGACCGGTTCACACTCCCAATTGACCAGTTCAAAAGTGAACCGATCAGCTCACCTGCCCAACGATCCGTTGAGTTGTAAAACGACCGGTTTGCCTACCATAGTACCATCAGTTCATGGAAAATCTGAGCCCTTCTACTCCCATACAGACTGGGAATCCTGACCTTACCCTCTACTATAAATAGAGGGGTACAGGGGGGTTCTCAGAACACATAACTCAGAACATCAGTTGCTCTACAAAGTTGTTGTCCTCTCTAGTTGTGGTAACCGAGAGAGCCCAAGCAAGTTCTACCCATCCAGGGAGGAACAGAGAGGGAAAGACAACTGTAGAAAAGCGATTGACTGTGGGAGAGTGTGTAGATGACTAGTACAGCGATAGAAGGGGATGACTCCTTCTAGTCTGTCCATCAGGACGACTAGAGTTCCCGGTGGTCCGTGTGGACTATCTATAGAGGTGAGAGATTTCTACCGCTCAGGAGGACGACCGTCAACTACAGTCCGGGTCTACACCAGGAGTTGCACAGACGTCATTGAAGACTAGGTGGTTAAAGGCCACACTAGTTGCAAGGTATTGTCACTGAGTAAGCCTCAGGACCATGTATTTCTCGCTAAACCATCTTTCCTATTGCATAGTTGTTGATGCGATCTGTTGGTTATGGGTTTGTGGTTAGATAAAAATTTTATTTCCGCTGCATGTTCTGTCCCATAAAACCCAACAGTGGTATCAGAGCCACGTCAACATACTATGTTTTAGGATTAATCGATATGATCAGATTTTGTTTTTTCACCATTTTTTATTGCATGAAATGTGAATACTTTAATCATCTAATGTGCATATTCAATTAAACACCACAAATACCTATATACATACATGATATGGTATATATATACAATCGATGCACGTCGCCCTAAAATAGTTTTGATGGTGGATGTGTAGCGTGGTTATGGCCTATAAAACCCTATGTGTGTGCATGGTTGGTTGTGGTTGTTTGCATCTCAGTCTGCGTACTGAGTCATTTCTTCTATTCCAAATGTAACTCGAGATAACTCGAGCCTTCTCTTCTACCTTTGCTCCCCCCGGAATGTAACTCGCGGTTTTCCAAAGATATATGTAAAAGTAGTGTTATGTCGAAGAACGGTGGGCGCCTAGACGAGCGAGGTGACCGGTTGATGGTGCGAGATGAGTGGCTGGTGGCCTAATGAGGAGCACGAAGAATCGAAAAACTGGCTTTGTAGAGGAGCCAGACGAACCGATCGTCTAGACCGACCGGCCAGGAGGCGAGCTGATCAGTCATAGGATGAGCTGATCAACCCGGAATGGCCCAAGCACAGATTTTCATCAACTACAGGTTGTTGCATGTGATGTAAACCTAGATGACCATAATTCCTTATGTCTCAAGGAATTACAAATAGGATGGCCATAACCATTGTTTTATCGCTTCACGTGTTTTCTTGCGGGATATAGCATGTATATGATATGTACTATGTATGTGGTGATTGGATATGTATATGTACATAAATACCAAACATCTCAATATAATATTAAGTCTTAGATGCTTTCCATAAGCAGCACACATGAAAAGCTTGACCAACAAGCGTGGGCATCCCGAGGGTGGTGCACTGTCTATCTCATAGAAGTGTGATGGTAGTTGTGTGGGCCCACCAAGCGGGGTGCAATCCTATCTTGTTGGCTTTTGGGTTAGGTTTAACTAAGTGGTCTTAATGAGATTAAGCATTAAAAGGCATGGAGATGACTATGGCAAAGAGTTGTGCATATCATCTATCCAAGAATTGCATAAGATGCAATTGGTAAATGTTATCTACCTTAATAATTGATTATGGACGGTGGCGTTGGCCAGGTAATAACTTAATTGTTCTGGATCTTGGCTCGCTAGAAGGTTGAACGCTGCAATCTTCCGAATTGATGGTGAGGGCTATCAATTTGATCAAAATGGTGGGAGCGATAATTAATTAAAGGCCTGATTAAATATCGACTTATTCAAATCAATCAAAAGGAGTTCTGACAAAATGCAAACATTTTCTCTTGTAGAATCAAATGGCAAAAAAATCATCGTTGAAATCAGACAATTTTATTGAGATAAATTTCCATAAATAGTTAAGGACTATGAGAAGTGTTCTGCATATTCCTAAGATACCAGAGCCTATAGAATCCACTCTATATACACCTAAGGCATTGTTTGAATACAAGATGACAGAGGGAGATCTAGTTAGACCCCATGTGCTCAATGTGATTGGGCATATAGAACGTCTAGAGAAACTGGGATTTCCTTTGGGTCAAGGGTTGGCCACGGATATGATTTTGCAACCATTGCCTAAATCATATAGCATGTTTGTCAAGTATTACTACTTGTGTAACATGGCTAAACCGTTGTCAGAGTTGCTTGAAATTTTGACAAATGTTGAAGCACAAATGAAGAAGGATAGTTCCATGATAGTGATCAGTGGAATGGAGTCCATGGATACATGCAAGGCAGAGAAGCGTTCTCCCGCCAAGCTGAAGTCCAAGTCTTCTGCACTCAAAATATGGAGAGGATTAAGGGGGTCAAGGAAGATGAAGCAAGAAATAGAGATCTCTACTTCTGGTGTATACGTAATTGAGATTAACTTTACTACTTCTTCATCATGGGTACTTGATACCAAATGTGGATCACACATTTGTTCAAATGTGAAAGATATGGAAAAAAAAGTAGGCCTTTAGTGAAAGGCGAGGTTGAACTACATGTTGCTAATGGAGCAAGAGTTGCTGCCAATGCAGTAGGAACCTATGAGTTATCTCTACCAAGTGGGATGATAGTAGAGTTATAGAACTGTTATTATGTACCTGCCATTAATAGGAATATCATTTATGTATCTTGTTTGGACAAGGATGGATTTGAATTTCTTATTAAGAATGGAAAATGTTATGTTTCTAAAGATGGGATCTTTTATGGTAGTACCCCAATGTCTTATGGTCTATATTTGATAGATCTACAGACAAGTGTATACAATGTAAACACCAAAAGACAAAAACTCAATGACTCAAACAAAACAGACCTTTGGCATTGTCGTCTAGGGCACATAAATGAGAATCGCATATCTAGACTCCATAAAGATGGATATCTGGACTCTTGTGATTATGAATCAATAGAGACATGTGAATTTTGTTTATTGGGCAAGATGACCAAGACTCCCTTTTCAAGAAAAGTTGAGAGAGCCAGTGATCTATTAGGACTCATACATACTGATGTATGTGGGCCTTTTAGAATAAATACTAGAGGTGGGTATCAGTACTTCATTACCTTTACTGATGACTTCAGTAGGTATGGTTATGTTTACTTGATGAAACATAAATTAGAAACCCTTGAAAGGTTCAAGGATTTTATGAATGAAGTATAGAACCAACTTGGCAAAAGTAGTAAGGCACTTCGATCCGATTGAGGTGGAGAATACTTAATCCAAGAGTTTGAGGACCTTCTGAGAGCCCGTGGTATTATATCACAATGGACTCCACCTGGAACACCACAACACAATGGTATATCAAAAAGAAGGAATCACACATTACTGGACATGGTGCGATCTATGATGAGTTTTGCCGATCTTCTAACTTCCTTCTGGGGACATGCTCTAACAACCACCGTGTTTACACTAAACCGTGTACCATCTAAATCGGTTCAAAAGACACCATATGAGATATGGTATGGGAAGCGTCCCGATATGTCTTTTATGAAGATTTGGGGTTCTGAAGCTTATGTCAGGAAAATGTTTTCTGAAAAACTTTGACCCAAATCAGATAATTGTCATTTTGTTGGATACCCTTTGGAGACGAAAGGATGTTACTTTTATTCTCAATCTAACAACAAAGTGTTTGTTGCCAGAGATGTTGTATTCCTAGAAAAGGAATTTATTTCCAAAGGAAGCAGTGGGAGGAAAGTAGAGCTCGAAGAGGTTTGAGACCAACAAAAAAACATTGAACCAATAGATGAACAAGAGGAAAATAGAGATTCACAAGTGGTTGTGGAATCTCAGTCTCCTCAAGTAACACAGGGACCTCGTAGATCTAGTAGGGCATGCCTTGAGCCTGAAAGATTTAGATCTCTTGTGACTCAAGAAGGCGGTGAGTTGGTCATAAATGATGAGCCAAATACCTATCTAGAAGCTACACAGGGACCAGATTTTGAGAAATGGCTTGAGGCCCTGAGATCTGAGATTGAATCCATGTATACCAATAAGGTATGGACCTTGGTGGATCCATCTGAAGGGGTAAACCCCATAGGGTGCAAGCGGGACTTTAATAAGAAGACCGACATGGATGGAAATGTGCAAACTTATAAAGGCAGATTGGTTGCAAAGGGTTTCAGACAAGTTCAAGGTGTTGACTATGATGAAACCTTTTCACCAGTTGCCATGATTAAGTCCATCAGAATCATGCTTGCTATTGCAGCCTACTATGACTATGAGATTTGGCAGATGGATGTTAAAATTGCATTCCTTAATGGGAATCTTGCTGAAGATGTGTACATGACACAACCTGAAGGTTTTATAAATCCAAAGGATGCAAATAAAGTGTGTAAGCTGCAAAGGTCAATCTATGGATTGAAGCAAGAATCTCAGAGTTGGAATCTTTGATTTGACGAAGTAGTGAAAGAGTTTGGCTTTAGTCAAAATGAAGATGAACCTTATGTGTACAAGAAGATTAGTGGGCGCATGACTACATTCCTCATATTGTATGTAGATGACATATTGTTGATGGGGAATGACATCCCTACCTTACAAAAGGTAAAGGCATGGCTTGGAAATACATTCTCAATGAAAGACTTGGGAGAAGCATCCTATATCTTAGGAATCAAGATCTATAGAGATAGATCCAGAAGGCTTCTTGGACTAAGTCAAAGCACATACATTGACAAAGTGTTGAAGAGGTTCAACATGGAGAACTCAAAGAGAGGAAACATATCCATGGTTCATGGAGTTCCCGTCTCTAGAGCTCAATGTCACAAATCTTGTGAAGAGAGGGAACGCATGAGTGGGATTCCATATGCATCAACAATTGGATCCATCATGTATGCAATGTTGTACACCCGTCCCGATGTCTCGTATGCACTCAGCATGACAAGTAGATACCAGTCAGATCTCGGAGATGCTCACTGGACAACCGTAAAGAACATCCTAAAGTACTTGAGAAGGACTAAGGATCAGTTCCTCGTCTACAACGGTGAGGAAGATTTGGTGGTAAAGGGTTACACCGATGCAAGCTTCCAAACCAATAAAGATGATTACATATCACAGTTAGGATTTGTGTTTTGCCTTAACAATGAAGTTGTGAGATGGAAGAGTTCCAAGCAAGAGACAGTTGTGGATTCTATGACAGAGGCCAAGTATATTGATGCATCCCATGCGGCAAAGGAGGTTGTGTGGATCAAGAAGTTCATCTCTAAACTTGGGGTGGTTCCTAGCATCTATGATGCAATTGAGCTTTATTGTGACAACAATGGAGATATTACACAAGCTAAAGAACTTAGATCACATCAGCTGTCCAAGCACATACATCAGTGCTTCCATTTCATACGAGAGATCGTACAGTGAGGAGATGTGAAGATTTGTAGAGTACCAACCGAAGATAATATTGTTGATCTCTTGACTAAGACACTTTCACAGCAGAAGCATGATGGTCATGCTAGATCACAAGGAATGAGGTTCACAGGTGATTGGCTCTAAGTACAAGTGGGAGTCTGTTGGTATGTATGCCCATAGAGCCAGTCATATGATGATTGTAATGGAATACTTTGTAAATGATTTGAATAATAATAAATGCAATTTTCATCTATATGTTTAATCTGTTTTGAGATAATTATATAACATGTTAGATGTCTAAAGAATCATATTACTCAATGATGTATGTCTTCAAGTTAAGGACCTGATCAATGAGATCATGTGGATGTTAAGAGTATACATTCTTGTTATGTCCCTAGTCGGTTGTTATTGTGGAAATAACCATAGACATCAATAACACATAAGACTAGAGTATGTGTTGGTTGATGATAGAGTCTCATTATTCATGATATATGATATCAAACGAAGCACACAGATACATTGTTATGACCACATCTGAGCTTAATTGGTAAACTAGGGTTTACCTGGATGATTATATGCTTAATTAGATTGATCATTGCTTAAATTAAATTAATGATGATAATTCAATTATGATGTTTTAATGCTTAATTAGATTGATCATTGCTTAAATTAAATTAATTATGATAATTCAATTATGATGTTTTAAACCTAATAAGAACGTTAAGTGTTATATTGTTTGAGAAATTAGGGTTTGAGAAATATAAACCCTAGTTGGCTGAAATTAGGGTTTTGATAGTACATGAGTATGGAATTTGATTAGGATAGTGGTGTGGTAAATGATTTTTCATATTTTCTAAAAAAAATATTTAATTGAATTTTTTATATGATACGTATAACTCAATAATGCATATTGTAGAAAAATTTCAGAATATTTGAGTGTTCTTTGAATGTGGTTCTCAATTGAACTATACTTCGACCAAAATGCTGACAAAGTGCTTTTCAGTAGTGTAGTGTTTTATTTTTATTTATTTATTGGTAACTCCAAATGATATTAAATTTTAACTAGAGATCTGAAACTAAATATTAAACAATATGTAAAATTGTCATAATTTTTGGATGCATTTAGACCTTATCAGTAGATGAATTACAGTAACTGACATTTCTACAGAATTCTGGATAGTAGTGCACTATTAGATTTTTAATTATTTAATGGAAGCTTTTAATGATCTCAAATTTTAAATGAAGCCTTTTAACTCAATAATACATACCATTATAAATTCTCATAATTTTTGGAGAATGTTTTATCTCTAAAATACACGAATTCACAGAAACCTTTTTATGTCAGAAAAATCTACTGAAATAAGAAAAAGTTTAGTGAGGGGTCAATGTGCAATTAACCCAAGCAGCTCAATTGCTCTATATGGTCAACCTAAAACACAAGGATCTCTCATAATTCATGATTCAATCCATAGAAATGAAATCCTAGAGAGAGAGTTAGGGTTTGAGAGGAGAAATTGATGGAGATGCTGACCTAGGGTTTTGTAGTTCGAGGAATGATGAAATCATGTAAGTTTAGCTTCTTTGGATATAGTTTCATGGTGAATCTTCTCTCACATGTCAAAATTACGTCCCTCCTCTGATTTGATCCAAAATGGTATCAAAACTTCCCCTTTTCTCACTCTTTCTTCATAATCCCTCATTTTTAGGGTTTCTGAGTTGAAAGGAAGAAGAATTGGGTGAATTGTTAGGGATTTGATATGGATTTGAGATTTTCAGATATGGGATACGTTTTTATGGTGTTTTCACACCTTAGGGTGAGTGGGAACTTCCTTTAAACAGTATATTTCATGAAAATTGGTTAAATCAACCATAATCTTTAATTGCTTAGTATGTGACTACAAACCCTGAATTGTCTATTTGTTCTAAGTTGTTGCAAAATGATATGAAATGGATTCTTCCTTTGTTTGAATGAATTTCAGATGATAAAATCATATTAGAAATGTATATAATGCATTCTAATGAGAATTCCCTAAGTATTCGCAGAGGTTATAAGAGTAAACTGAAATATAGGGAATTTGTCTATGACTGAAATTTGTTGTATAAGTAAATAAAGAAAGTTGCTTATCTAGATCCCCTTGGTTTTGAATGATTGTTTATATAAATTCATAGTATATATATATTTCAGATATTATCTTGGATTTCATTTAAAGTGAGTAGTGTTTGTTTCGTATCTCAGTGAAGAGGGTGAAACCCTAGATGCGAGGTACGTTGGATATTTGCAAATAGATATCGTGAAATCCATTTGAAGGGATTTTCTTGACATGATAGACTTTATTTATTCAATGTTATTATTGATGCATGATATCCCAATGAATGGTATGGAAACCCAAATTCAGCTCAGTTCCAAGGTTTCATACATATATTGATTTTATATGATTTTTTGATAGTAGTCTTTATTCAGTGAATGTTTATGTCACATGAAATCTTTATGGGAGCCATGGGAATAAGTTGTTGCCTAGTGAGAGGTGACAAGATGTGTGATGGCCTTATGAGACATGAGAATACTTGTACAACCAGTGAAATGAATACCTTGGTCTAAGGACCTAGAGGTAATGGTTACCTATTACAGAGGTAACAATGCTATGTGATGATCTAAGGGTTTGAATACCCAGATCCAGTAATTATGATAATGATGTGAAGGGATGAGAATTCTCAGTAATGTGATAAGGGATTGAGATCCCAGGTACCATGTGTTGTAAATATTTGAAAAGTACATGATAGATGTATTACACCTTTCTTTGTAGCATTTGTTGTGATTAAATGAAACCCTAAGGGTAGGGTGTTCAATGAATCAAGTATTGTGATATCAATGTTCTCAATTATTATTAATAATTCTTGTCATGATTAGTAATTAACTCTTAATTGAGTTATGAGATGCACAACTCAATATTTGGATTGATATGCACATTCTTTGAGAAATTACAGATAAGTTGTAGGTGTTATTGACGATTACTCATATGTCAAGTAATTAACTCTTATTAGTGTAATAATATGATAAATTGCACGATTATAGTGTGTATGTGCCAAGTGGACATGTAATCTGTTTATTTAAGAATTTTAGTCTACCTTCATGTATAATATGTTGATTACTCAGTATATAACAATGTTTTGAATATACTACTCTTCCAAGTTTAGAATGATATACATGTTGTATTATAACTTCAAATAAGTAGACGTGACACCATAGAGATACCAGAGTCAAGTATAATTAAGAGAAGGGTACAATGTAGAAAGAGGTTTCTAAGAATAATAAAATAATAGACTTAGGAGCACTGAACACCGTAGAACCCCTATGTGAGGTCTGTGCCTTAGGGGTGAAAGGACCTAACCCTGACAACATCCAGTATACGGGGGTCAAAACGTGCTATCAGGTGGCACGGGGGATGAATCCCTAGTGGAAGTCTCCTTAAATTATAGTTTGCAGTGTCCAACATCAATCAGAAGTCCTGGTGGCACTAGAGTACAAAAAAGCCAAGAGGTGGCTTGACTCTCCGCTTGTGTGCTTAGGTTAGAGGAGGAGTCCAGTTTAGGCCAGAGAGCCATTTCCTTGTTGCAGACTAGGAGAGTAGTCAGACTTAGCATTTCCTGGGTGTGTCCGCTAAGTCTTGTACGGTGTGATCATAGTACACTACGAGTCTTCATATGTAGAGTACACTGCATATGATCAGGGCATAATAAAATGAATGAGAGGTCAAACAAGTGTGTATAGTTATTCAGTTATTTTGTGTATGTTTCTGAATTATTAGTTCTCTTTATGATCAATCAACCATTTCATATATTGATTCACTCTTATATATATTTAGAGTATCCTGCCATATTTATGATTGTCAATTATTAGACTCTTTACAGCTTACTGTTGTTATAATTGATATTAATTGCTCAAAAGTATATATGTAATTATATCAGTTCTTTAGACTGTTTCTTTGAAGTACTTATTCACTGAGCGAGTAGGCTCACCCCTCTACTCACAATTATTAGGGAAATCACATGGACTTGAAGAAGATATCATTGCATCAGAGTAGATCTGCCACAAGAGTTAAGTCTGAGTATAGTCAAGTTTAGTCGGTCCTTGTCACTCTAGGTCCTAGTAAAGAAATAAGAGAGAGTTGTAAATGATATAACATTATTCCCCATTTAGCAATATGTGCGAATCAGCAAGTCTTATGTGCTTAAAAGTATGAGGAACATAATGAATGTTCATACACGCATTTTTACTATTGAAATCAGATTAGAGAAATCAATGTTTAGATTCCCTTATAAAGTTGGTTTATGTGGTTCAATGTGAGAAAACAAAGAATTTTGAAAGAGAAGAAAAAATTAAGGGTGGTCTTTGTATTACGTTAAATCCTCAATTTATGCCCTAATCTCATGATTAGTGGAAATTGTGAGATCGCGGTGTAACATGACCGGTTCAAAAGTGAACCGATTGGCTCACCTGCCCAAACGACCAGTTGAGTTGTGAAATGACCGATTTGCCTGCCGTAGTACAATCAGTTCATGGACAATCCGGACCCTTCTACTCCCACACAGACTGGGAACCCTGACACTGCCATCTACTATAAATAGAGGGATACATGGGGCTTTTCAGAACACACAACTCAGAACATCAGTTACTCTATAAAGTTGTTGTTGTCCTCTCTGGTTGTGGTAACCGAGAGAGCCCAAGCAAGTTCTACCCATCCAGGGAGGAACAATAAGGGAAAGACAACTGCAGAAAAGTGACTGATTGTGGGAGAGTGTGTCAGTGACTAGTACGCTGACAGAAGGGGATGACTTCTTCTAGTCTGTCCATCAGGATGACTAGAGTCCCCGGTGGTCCGTGTAGACTACCTATAGAGGTGGGAGATTTCTGTCGCTCAGGAGGACGCCCGTCAATCACAGTCCAAGTCTACACTAGGAGATGCACAGACGATGTCGAAGACTATAGGTGGTTGAAGGATGCACTAGTTGTGAGGTATTGTCACTGAGCAAGCCTCAGGACCAGGTATATCTCGCTAAACCATCTTTCCTATTGCATAGTTGTTGATGTGATTTGCTGGTTATGGGTTTGTAGTCAGATAAAAAAAATTGTTTTCGCTGCCTGTTCTGTCCTACAAAACCCAACATACCTATATGTGTTATATAGGTGGTCCTATACGCCCAAAGAGCATCATTGAGTAACATGCTCCAAGTAGTCCTATTGGTTGAAACTGTCATTTCCAAAATCTTCTTGATCTCCCTATTAGACACTTCAACTTGTCCTTGAGTTTGGGGGTGATATGGGGTACCTACCCTATGTTTCACCCCATATTTGATCAAAAGTGCCCCAAACTTTCTATTGGTGAAATGAGAACCACCATCACTAATCATCAACATGGCACCCAAAATATGCAAAAAATGTGTTCCTTCACAAATCTACATACCACCCGAGTGTCATTGGTGTGGTTTGGAATTGCTTCCACCCACTTAGATACATAGTCCACAACAAATAATATATAAAGATTGGAATTTGAAAACACAAAAGGGCCCATGAACTTTATGCCCCATAAGTCAAACACCACTATTTCCTGAAAAACATTCAAAGGAATTTTGTGTCTTTTTGAGATATTACATGCACGTTGACACACATCACACTGACGAACATAATTGTATGAATCTTTAAAAATTGTCAGCTAATAAAAACCACATTCTAAAATGTTAGCCGCAGTCCTAGAACTTGCATGGTGACCTCCTGTAGGTAAATAATGACAGTGTGCCAAAATACTCTGGAATTCACAATCTGGAACACACTTCCTCAAAATACCATCCCTACACTACCTAATCAAGATGGGGTCATCCCATATATAATACCTCAGGGAGTGGGAAAATCTTTTCTTCTCCTGGTATCCCCAATCTCCTGGAAGCTCTCCGTATGCCAAGTAGTTCACAATGTTTGTTAACCATGGCTCTTTGCTTTTCATAGCAAAGAGTTGCTCATCAAGGAACTCTTCCACAATGGGTATACCAATATCCTTTTCATCCACCCGTTCAAGCCTAGAAAGATGATGCACCACCACATTCTCAGTGTCGACTTTATCCTTATTCCTACGATAATTAAGATCCACATAATCAACCTAGGCTTGACATCTTTTTTCTACAACAAGTATTTGATGGTTACATGATTTGTCCATACCACAACCTTAACCCCAATCAAATATTGACGTAACTTCTCAAAAGCAAAAACAACCACCAACAATTCTTTTTCAACTATTGTATAGTTCATTTGGACATCATTTAAAGTTTTAGATGCATAATAGATGACAACAGAGACTTTATCTCGGCGTTGGCCTAGAACATCCCCTACTGCATAATCTGATGTATCACACATCAACTCAAAAGATTGACTCCAAACTAGAGCCTGGACAACCGGTGCGGAGACCAGCTTCTCCTTCAACACCTCAAAAGATTTCAAACATCATTCATTGAAGTTAAAGTCAACATCATTTTCCAACAACTCTGAGAGCGGTTTAGCAATCTTAGAAAAATCTTTGATAGAGTGGGGGTAAAATCTGGTGTGTCCTAAAAAGCTCCTTACTCCCTTCACTAATGACGGTGGAGATAGTTTGGAGATCACCTCTATTTTGACTGGTTCTACCTCCATGCCTCTATTGGACACCTTGTGTCCCAGGACAATTCCTTCACCCACCATCACGTGACACTTTTCCCAATTCAACACAAGGTGAGTATCCTAACATCTTTGCAAATCTTTATCTAGATTGTCAAGGCAATCATCAAAGGACTCCTCGTACATCGAAAAATCATCCATAAACACTTCCAGACATTGCTCCACCATATCGAGAAAAATGGCAAGCATGCATTTCTGGAAAGTGGTTGGTACATTGCAAAGACCAAGCGACATACAGAGATACACAAATGTGCCATAAGGACAAGTGAAGGTTGAATTGTCTTGATGAAATATGATTGTATCCCAAATAACCATCAAGGAAACAAAAATAAGAATGACTGGCGAGCCGCTCTAAAACCTGGTCAGATAAACGGGAGTGGAAAAATGATCTTTAAGTGTGGTGGCGTTCAAACGTCTATAGTTTATGCAAACACGACACCCTATTACTAGCCTAGTGGAAATTAGTTCATCATTAGAGTTAGTAGTGGTCGTAATAACAAACCACCTGGGTTGGACTAACCCAGTTTGAATAAGAGATAGCATATATAATACCTACAGATAAAAGTTTCACTGCCTCTTTTTTCACGACTTCAATCATGATCGGGTAGAGTTCACATTGAGGTTGCACTATGGCTTTGGCTCCTTCCTCTAGTCCGATCATGTTTTGATAGAAACTAGGGGAGATCCCCTTTATATCTACCACAGACCAACCAAATGAAGCACGATGGTTCTTTAGAACCCCAAGCAATCGCTCCTCTTCTCAAACGCTTAGTGAGGCTGAGATTATGACTGGAAGTTTCTCCTTTTCTGCCAAGAAAATGTACTTCAAATGAGATGGCAATGGTTTCAGCTCCAACTCTATGAGACTCACCAAAGAATGGATCAATGGAGGTGGGGGTGGTCCCAGACCCTCAAAATGTCAGGTATAATAGACGGGAGGGTCTTGAGAAGCAAGAAACACTCCTCCAAAGAACAATATCTTATATAATCATCTACCAGATTCACGAGACATGCCTCTAAAGGCAGTTGCGGATATGCTTTCTCAAGTGAAGTAGAGGTCACCTCTTCACTTGTTGTTGGGCAAAAGTCCTCTTCATTATCATCTGGATGTTGCACTGTCGTTATTAAAGATATCTTCTTTGTGCTGTCTAAGACGTCCACCACCAGTGTGCTTTTGTGGACTTGCGTCATCACATGAGTCATCTCAAGACACAACTTTACCAGAAACAATGACACATTTTCTTGGACCTGTTGCATCGTATAACACTGGGCTTTAGCTTTGGCAGTCTGTGTAGGCTCGGGCATGAAGATTTTGAATCGCTCCTCTCTATTACCCATTGTCAGTCTTCCTCTGCCCATTTCTAGAATCATATCAGCTATGGCTTGGAATGACCTCCCCAGTAATAGCTTGTTGCCTTACACATCCTGCATCTCCATGACAACAAAGGTTGTTGGAAATACAAACATGCCCACCTTGACAAGAACATCCTCGCAAATACCATAAGGCCTCAACACCAAATGTCCTCTAGTTGAATAGTCATGTTGCTATTTCTAGACTCCATGTAGACCTAAATTCTTGAAAGTGGTCAAGGGCATAAGGTTGATGCTAGCCCCTGAGTCACATAAGGCCTCTCCAAATCTCATTTTCCCAATAAAACATGATGTATTAAAATAGCCTGGATCATGTCTTTTCGGTGGCAATGTACCCAGAACAAAGTCACTGACTTGCTCTTTCAAAACCACCGCCTCATAACCATGTATCCTCCTTTTCTTGTTGATTAGACCCATCAATCAAAGGGATTTTGACATGCAATTTTTTGAAGTTGTCCAAAAAATTCTAAAATTGTTGATCTGCCTTAATTGCTTTCAGACATTTTGGAAAGGGCACCGAATTTACCACTTTTCTTTGATGAAGCGGGATATATGTCTTTTTTTCTCATTTCCTTTATCTCAACTGCCTCTTCTCCAGTTGTCTTTTCCTCTTCTATAATGTCTGGTTTTGCTGTGTTTACAGCCACTGCTTTGTCCTTATCATCTGTGGCCTCTCCTGCATCTGAACTAGATGGTGTATCTTTTAGAAATTTCTTGCCATTGCGAAGTAAAAACGCCTTGACTTGTTGATTTCCAAAAGGTAAATTAGTATTCACTGGAAAACCTTACTATCTTGGCTTCTTCAATGAAGCCACTTCCGCTACAATTTGAGAAACTTGTGTTTCTATATTGCAGATCTGTGCTCCTTGGTTTTGTAGTTCTCTTTGATTCTGGATAATAAGCACTTCATTTTGGCTTTACTAACTTCCCGAGCATCTCTTCAACACGGTCAATTTTACTAGGACCCCTATCCTGTTGTTGACCACCGACATGTTGTGGCTTACTCTGTTGTGTCTAGGATGGGTCTTACTGGAAATTACTAGGATCCTTCCAGGAGAACTTAGGATCCTTCCTCAAAGAGTAGTCGTTATTCTTGTAGTTGTTGTTGTCCTGCAAACTTGCACTCCTCATCTTCCCCTTCTGAAGTATTTCCATCTTTCGTACACAACTTCTTAGCAATCAAGTCCAACTTCTCATTCAGTGTCGAGATAACATTGGACTCCCCCACACTTTTAAGGGTTGTAGGGTGCTCTCTCTCTTCTCCCCATGTTTGATTCTTAGAAATGTTTTTTAAGATTTCATGACAACATGTTGGCTTGTTGTTGAGGAAGAAGCCCGCTCCTGCGCTATCAAGTGTAGTCCTTTCCCCTTTGTGTAGACCATAATAGAAAATCTTTGTTTGACCTAACAAATCGATGCCATGGTGAGGGACCTTCCGCAACATGTTCTGGAATCTCTCCCATGCCTCAGAATATGACTCGTCAGCTTGTTGTCTGAAGTTATGGATTTTCTTGAACAAGTCATTTGTATTCTGGAGTGGGAAGTATCGCTCGAAGAAAGCATCAATCATTTGTTCCCACATTTCAATGCACTCATCGTCAATGTTATGAATCTAAGACTTTGCATTGTCAACCAATGATGAGGGGAATAGCTTCAAGTATATGACAGTCACTGGCACCCTATCTATCTTGATCATATCACAACTTTTGACAAAATTGCTGATATGCGTCATTGTATCTTCAGAGATGTGGCCATGAAAGGTTTGTTATTTGGCTAATGACACCAACCCTGGATCGATCTTGTAACTACCGACATTGATAGCTTGTCTTTTGATTTGTCCTTTTTGAGTAGTCGACGAAGATGCCTTGATTCTTTTCCAAATAGTTTGGTCTTCTGCTTGGTCACCCATTTTTTATGGCTTAGGTTCCTCCGGTGGCTCATGTTCTTCTGGTGGAGGTATAGGAGGTGGAGTTTGATTAAATCTGTCCACTGATCCTTCATACTCCTATCCTCTATGTAGGAACTCTAGTTGACCTAAGCCTGGAGGGGATGACTCTTTGTAGTCGTGGGTTTGGGTATGCACCATGCACTAGTACTTGAAAATAGTAAAAATGGTTGTGAGAACATAATACTAATGGTAAAAACAATAAAAATATTTAAAATTCAGCTTTGGATGAATAAAAGAAAAATAAAAAAGCTTGGCCTAGAATGGGTGATTACAACACTCGTAGTGTTAAAGTTACCTTTTTCCCGGCAACGACGCCAAAAACTTGATATGTATTTTCTATACGCTCAAAACGTAAGTATACACTATCTAGTAATATAAGCCAATGAGGCCCGAATGTCGAACACAGGGAATCATGACTTTAGAAACTTTTACTAACTGTAGAGCGACTAGCTTAGATCGAAGGAACTTGATTGGTTGAGTTAATTATCTAAAACAAAAAATAAATCTTAATTATTGGTTGTGGTTCTCAGTCTTAGCAAATTCCTTAGGATATTAGTTTCACCATAGTTAACATTGCACTTTAATCTCAATACATTAATCAAAATCTCTTCTAACTCTGGATTACGAGCCTGTAGCAAGAATTACCCGCTCTCACGGTGTAATGTACTATCTAACCTAATACCAACCCCACTCTCGTATCAATTGTGTTATTAGATAGGTGATTTATCGAATGCTTTGGGTAATCTTCTCACATTTTTAAACCACCTTTCTCAAAGGGTTTATAGAATGTATATTTCTATGAAGTTTCGACTATAAATTTTCCTTTTTCAAAGCAATTAACAATACAAGTACTACTAATGGTGATCAAGCATGGATAGTTCATTCATTCACATAGAAATAAACCCAGAAATTAAGAGAAATTGATGAATTAATGCATACGAGTCAAATACAATGCATAACCGGGCTAATCCCGAGTTCTAAGGAACTTGGGGACTAGCCCCACGTGGTTTCTATAGTCAAAGATATCAAAGGAGAAAGGAAAATTGTGGAGACCATGAAGAACCTCTAAAGTAGACGGTTCAAACGATCCCTTATCGCGCACGTGCTGATTTGTTACCTTCTTGCTGCAATTCTGTTTGGTAGAAGTGCCTGGATCGTCCAAAACGTGTCTTATTCTTTGTTATCTCTTCCTTTCGCTCACGGTTTTTGTAAAATGGAAAAAGACGAGATCCTTAGTTTGTCCGCACTTTTCCTAAATCATAGGCATGACTTAGGGTGAGTTAGAACCTCAAACATTGGATTAAATAAAGCCTTCAAATATGCTTGACCCCGACGTGTCAGTACTATCATATCGTTTAATTATGCGACCACCTGTCAAGTTGTCGGTACTACCGACCTGGATGTCAATAGTATCGAGTTGCATCGATAATTCTTTGACAAAAATGTTGTAACATCATTGGTAGTATCGACTTGAGTGTTGGTACTACCGAGTCTTCTCGACTTCTTTTTGCTGCAACATGAGCTTGTGTCGGTACCACCGACTCCAAAGTCGGTAGTACCTAGTTGTATAGATTCTTGTACATTCACCTGAAATGCATAAAATCCGAACATAAGCTCTGGAAGTGGATTAAATCATTCATAAACATTGAAATTATATTCACTTGATGCAGATAAGTATCACAGGCTAAAAAAGTAAATCATGCACAATTAATATGAGATTTAATAAAAAAGTATACAAAATCAATACAAAATAGCATGTGAAAATGACAAATAAATAGTGCATCAAATGGGCAGACTGCTCACTCACAAGCTCTCAAAAGCTAAGAGGCAGTCAATGGCAGACAACTACGCATGTCTGATCACCATACTCTTTCATGCTCATCCCTCACTCAACCCATACACTACTACAGTAACCATGACTCACCTCGATGCCTACCTTGATACCACACCTTCTAGTTTCCTCATTCTCCATAGATCATGGATATATCTTTCTTGGGATATCACTGATGGCATCATACATTTCTTTGTGGGATCGACATCATTTCCCATAAACTTCTTCATCACACACAAAGGCCAACTTCAATCTAGTCGCGGCTGGAGAGAAATGTTGATATCTCTTAACCTCTGCATGGGATGACATCTCATCCTCGGACCTAAAGGAGACATGCAGGTTGATATTTGGCTCACTGATGAAAAAAACTAGGTTCCCTACAACATATGTACCCTACTCAAAATTGACCATAATAACTACTCCTCCTTTGAAGAAGTCACCGAGGACACTGACCACGATAATCACGATCTCACACTTCAGAACGACGGCCAACCAAACAACACTGAGGGCCGAAAATAGGATGACAACTTGGAGGAAACCACTACTTCTCCACTCTCACAACTTAGAGGCCCCTATCAAAGCGAGAACCCTCTACCACCCAGATTCAGGTATGTACAATCTCAGGTCCCTTCGTACATAGTAGGTGACATCCCCTAACCACCTACACACCACACTTCTATTGATACATAATAAGAGCATGCTCTGGCACAATCTGCAGAGAAACACTCCGATTACCATGACAAAGTGGTTCGCGATGAATCTAAGTACCCCTGGATTAGGGTTACTTGTAAGAAATCCTATAGGAAACATCATCTCAGATGTAGGCAATGCCATAGATATGGTCATCATAGACAATCTTGCCGATTTCCAATAAGATGTTTTGCATGCCCAAGATTTGGCCATATCTCCTAGACATGCCCTAAACCCAGACTGGGATGGCTCCCCCACACTGCTCGGCCTCTCACCAAGACCCTATTGCCCTCCTCCATCATCACTTAAGATCCTCTTCCATCGATCCTTCTCCTCCTGTACTTCTGACCAACCCACTTTCATGCCACCATGACTAGAAGATCTTGGGATCTAATCCCTTATACCCTCTACTCTGTGACTCTCCACTAAGAAACGGCCCCACTCTCACCCCTTCATCTTACACCCCCCCACACCCAACATCAAACCCTCTCCCCCTACATATATCAAGCTCACCATTAATATGATTCTTGAACCAACTCTTTCAGTCTCCCCACAACCTCTGCTACACACTATAGTGTCTCGCCACTCTCTCCTGTCCCTAACCACCAAGATGGACAACAACACCATTGAATGCTCCATTGATCTACCAGTTCATAACATGAAACTACTGAGGGTCGTGACCTCGCACACAATCATGGTTGATATTCTTAACTGCCCTGACCATTTCAACATTGAATACCTCACGATCACCAAAGCTTTGGCTTTCCTTCTCCTAGATGTACTATTATCAAACCTAAAATCTTCTCCCCAACTATACTTCTCTACACCATGCCAGAGAAATCCATCTTCAAGCACATCTTGGGACAAACTTTCACCTTTACATGTGGTAATGGATTTGTACAAGTGCACATCTCTCGCTGGGCTATTGAGCATGGTGCATCACCAGCAACCTCTGGTGCACCAGGATGGATCTTGATCTCTAATCTTACACCTCGTCTATGGAGTGAAGAAGTCTTCAAAGCCATAGCACGTGTTGTGGGTGCCACCTTGCAATACATTAACCCCAACTCACTCTACCCCATGGACTATTACAAATCATTCTACATCTTTGCAGTTATGAAGGATACCACCATCTCGGGAGATCTAAATATCAGATGTGGGGGTATGATATATAACTTTAAACTCAAACTTGAACACCCATCCACCTATACACCCCATTTTCGAGACCATGCAAATCACCTTGCCTCCTAGTTTGAACCAAATGATATTCTTAACCACCAAAATCTTCTTGTCCCCATTAAAGCTCATATACCAAAAGAGCATATCTTGAAGATCCCTCCCACCCAGAAACAACCCTATGAACTCCTATGTCCCAAGACACGCTTCAAGAGGCCACAATATCACACAACCAACCAGCATCCCCGTCCACACAACGTTGGTCCTTCGACTCACAACAACACACCCAACACCCCTACTATAAATCAACCAGACATGGATCAAGACATGTTTCACAAGTTGAAGAATGCTATCATGGAGGACCTCAGAGCCACAACTAGCCTGCTCATGCAGATCTCCAATCAGGTCGTGAAGGAGCATGAAGTTGTGCAATCTTTTACAACCCTCCTACACACCCTAGAGTCTCAGAAACAAAAGACCTTATTCACTCTAGATGAATCAGATACGTTCCCTACTAATACATGTTTACTTCATGACATCTCATCGTCAACACTTGAGACTTCCTGTGCCAGACCCATCTCACCCACACGATTGACCCAATATTATCCACCACTTGACGACATTGCTCGCTTAGCATCGTGGGATGACACTGGTGACTTCATTAGCTTCTGTGGTAATATAGGACTATCTATTGTGGACTCTTCTCAAGCCAACACCTTCCTCCAAGAACTCTTTGCCCACGACAAATGGCCAGACTGGGGAAATACACACGACTTGACCATCTCCCCGGAAAATTTACTGTTGGGAGCCTCATGTCCTTAGCGTAGTATTTTTAGCTTTTACCCAAATGTACCTTACCTACCTCCATGATTATCTCTTCTTGGAATGTTTACGGTGTGGCAACCCCAAATAGACGCTGCACTATTAAACATGTCATATATAAACAACACGTTGATCTGAACACCATTAAGGAAACTAAAGCAACTTTAACAAACTTTCAACTTAGAAATCTAGGTGGCCAACACATCAACAAATGGATACATATACATTCTCTAGGTTTGAATGGTGGTATTCTGGTGGGATGGAATGATGGACTCTTTAATGTCACATGCACCATCTTGAAGACCCACAACATCACAACACAATTTCTTGATATCGACATTAACACAAACTGGCACTTCATAGGTGTGTATGGACCCCTGGAACTAACAAAGAACCCTTGTTATCAGAACTTGAGGACCTTTCTAATCTTCTTATGCCATCCCCATGGATTTTTGATGGAGACTTTATGATAATGTCCCTGACATACCCCTTTACATTGTCACTCCACTCTATTTCATGACTTCATCATTCAACACAACCTTCTGGACATACAGGCTTACAATGGCTCATGGACCTGGCCCATGAGCCGTCACAAAACTAGATTGAATCAATTCCTTTGTAACAACCTTTGGCTGATCATCACCCTTAGCTAATGCATAGATTGTCGCATCCAGTCCTTTGGCTGATCATCACCCTTAGCTAATGCATAGATTGTCGCATCCAGTCTCTCTAACCATCTATCCATTCTTTAAGAGACTCAACATCAATCTTGGGGGGCCAAGACCATTCCACTTTGAACATTTCTGGACACAAAACTAAAGCTTCTTACCACTGGTCTCGAGCTTATAGAACTCTTACTATTCCATCAACAACATGGGATACATCATACACCACAAACTCAAACTCCTCAAACCAACACTCAAGCTATGGAACAAACAAAACTTTGGTTCCATCCCCGCACCATTAGGCAGAAGGAACAACAACTGATGACCATTCTCACTCATCCCACCAACAAGGTTGATCCTCAACACCTTGGAAATGAAATCCATCGTCTGAAATCCTTTGAAGAAACACTATGGAAACAAGGGGCTAAAATCTGATGGCTCAAAGAGGGCGATAAAGACACCAAGTTTTTTCATGCTTGTTGTAACAACAAACATTGTTGTCAGATTATTAAATGCCTTGAACATATAGACTCCTCCACCCATTCCATATAGGCCATCACCACACACATTGTAAATTTATACAATTCTCTTTACAACAATGGTCATCAATTGACCTACTCATTGGATATTCTATGGGATCACATCTTCCCTAGAAAAATCCCATCTGTAAACAATCCCTTAGATCCTTTATTACACTCAAAGATTCTAGAGGCAGCGAGGAGTCTTGGCATTGATAAATCACTTGGCTTGGATGGGTTTGAAATGTCCTTCTACCGTATGGCCTGGGACATCATCAAAGACGACTTTTTTCACCTCTTCTCTCAGATACATCAAAATCACAATATTGATTTTTTTTATCAAGCGTATCAACCAAACTCACATAGAGCTCATCCGCAAGAATGAGAACCCATCCTCCATCAGAGATTGTTTCCATATTAGCCTCATCAACTCCTCTTACAAAATTGTAGCTAAACTTTTCAACAGCCGCACGAAACCTTTACTACAGACTATCATTGACCAATTCCAATGCGCCTTTCTACCGAATAGGAACATACAAGATGCATACATCACGGTCCAGGAAACCCTACATTTGTGCAAATCTCTCAATCAACCTGTCCTCACCCTCAAGCTAGATTTTTAAAAATCTTTCGACAAGGTTAATTGGTCCTTCCTTATTAGATGCATGCATGGCTTACATTTCCTCAACCAATGGATTGCTTGGATTCAATCATGCATCAGTACATGTGCTTTCTGTACCCTCATTAACGGCTCTACCTTCGGCTTTTTTAAGAGCTCAAATGGTGTTCGAAAAGGAAATCCCCTATCCCCCTACCTTTTCATCATCGTCACATATGTTCTCACCTCACTCATCCATATAGCTACTGTAAACCACATTCTCAACAAACCCAGGGGCTGTCTGCATAACATCATCCAATATGCCGATGGCACCAACATTTTCATCAAGCCAGATGACTCTGAGGTTATTAATGTAGTCAGGATCCTGGCAATTTTCCCATATCTATCCAGTCTCAAAATCAACCTCACTAAATCCACCATCATCAGATCGATGGTCAACGACATAGATATGAACAAATTCATAGATATGCTCGGATACAAAAAATGAATCCTTTCTTATCACTTATCTAGGGATGCCACTCTCACCATCCCATATCCCAAACTCAGAATGGCACACTATTATTCACAAATACAAACAACATGTATGCTCTTGGCAAAACAACTTCCTCTCTGTGGTCAGATGACTCACATTACTTAACTCCACCCTCACACCCACCATCATATATCACTTGGCATGCATTCTCTTAGGGACCTTGGTTCTCCATGCGATAGAAAAATATGATGCAACTTCCTATGGGAACATTAGGGAAAAAATGCATATGGTCAAAAGGGATACAATTTGCAGCCCAAAGGAGGAGGGTGGATGGGGTATCATCAACCTTAAGCTCCAAGCCCTATGTCTCATACACATCGCTACATACAACTACCAAACAAAAGATAAACTATTGACAAACTCGCTCATAGATAAGTACCTCAAACATCAATCACCATGGTCTTTCAAAGCTTCTCGCTTAGCATCCACTCTGTGGAAACATTTGGCTCGCACCCTCCACATTGTAGCCAATACTGTCCACATACCACCACACCACAAGGTCAATATAAATTTTTGGACATACCCATGGTGGTATGTGCAAAGAGATACCAATATTCAACTTCCCTCATCCACCATACCGGATTCCATCATCAAATACAACACTAGCCAGGCTCTTCAGAAGCTTGGATCACTCAGAAATAACTAGTTCAAAACCTTCATGCAAAATTGGACTGACCCTCCACACTACCAGGACATTTTGGAACACTTAGAAAACAATACATCCAACAATGTAACTTGGATATGGGGTAAATCATACACAACAAAACAAGCCTACATGTTCTTCTTCTTCAGAGGACACATTATATATAACGATATTATATGGCATGCTCATTACCCCCCTAGAGTTCAGATCCTGCTTTGGCTGATTTGTCATGGCAAAAACCCAACTGACCTTAGCATGAGAACGAGGGGCTTCCACGGACCATCCAGATGCACACTATGTGACAATAATGAAGAGTGCAATCTACACCTTTTTTTTTAGGTGCCACCAGACCGTACATATTTGGATTCACTACACCTCCACTTCCACTATCCTTGCATGCACTCTACTCAACGTCATTCACAGACTTCACAACACTAGAACTCTTCATGGGGTTTACACTAACCACATATCACTGCATCTGGACTATATGAATCGTACGAAACAAACACATCTTTGAAAACCAGAATTATACTCTACCATCGATTCTCCTACATATTGACTTCCATTATCGAGGTTTTTCTCATTGCAGGTTGCAACAAAGCCAGACAACAGAAGGAACTATAAACCCTTAATGTTGATCCTAATGATGCTAGAGCCCAGAAAGACCTCTCCATCAACCACATTTTGGAAGGAGGTGGCAAACATTAGACACCACTAACGAGTGACTATCAACATACCTACCAATGGTGTTTTTGTTTATCAGGGGTTTATTTAAGGGTACCCCCATGTGTTGGTAGTACTATACTACAAACTCCTTCTATGCCTTGGCTCTTTCACTTATGGGTCTAGGATGACGAGTTGAACACCTCTGGTGTCTTCACCCTTCTTCTAATGTTGACCATGCACATTAGTATGTCTTATGTGTACTCGTTTCAAGCTCATTGCGAGTTGTAATGAGCTTCTAGGAATATATCTAAGGACTGTTTATAAAAAAAAAACTTAGTAAAAATTGAGGAATAGTCGTCTTGTTTTTGGAACAAAAACACGGTTCAGCCTCTAATGTTACAGTAACCACACAAATCCATCTATTATTGTGTGGGAAGTTATTGAGATTGAATTGACAGTCATTTAAAGAAAAATCAAAGAGCTTCAATAAAATTTTAATCAAATTGACGAAACTACTGCAAATTGACTTTGTTAGTCCACCGGTTCTCCAACTACTTCCGCCGATCGCTTCTGCTACTACCGCTCCTTGCTTCCCGGAGTGTTACTTGAACTGTGAAGTGGCGAAGCAGCGATCGCGCACTCTCCCCCTCCTCGACTTCTATCTGGCGGTCGGATCCGAAGACAGGATGGCCGCAAACCTCCTCTCACCGCACACGCGCTCCGATAACGAAGCCGAATTGAAAAAACCTCTCCGTTGCATCGTCAAGCTGGGTACTCACCCTAACTCTTTATATCAGTCCCCGACCTCGTCGTTCTTCTTTGCTCGCCCAATTGGGTTGAATACTCCCGCTCCCATCGTCCCACCGTCAGCTGAATTATTTCGATACTTATTCATGCCGCGACATCTGCATTACACACTTACTCTTGATCAAATCTCAGTAGATGCGACGGCTGCAAAATGATTTGATTTACTCCTGCGCTTTTGGTGCAGGTGGCGCTGCCATCACGCACAAACACGAGATCGAGAGCATAAATGAGGAGAGCCTCAGGGTGGCCTCCACACAGCTGAGGGAAGCTATCGTGTCACAGGGGTCGTCCGGGCAGGTGTTTGGGATGGACTGGAGTAGGAGGGACGGAACCTCGGCACCTAATGCGCCTGCTTCCCCAGAAGAAGAGCCCGGAGAGTGCGAGGAACTGGTCTGCAACCCTTTCATTGTCGTCCACGGGGCAGGTACCTGCTCCTATTCTTTTCTACATGACTGCTTTCATTTAATCTCATGGCGGAATTGTAATATTATGAAGAATGCATATGGCTAAAATCCTATAGAGAACCTATACATCTTGTTTATATCAGTAGAAGATATGGACTATAAGAGAAACATTTGCGGTAGATGGAGTGCTTATTACTGGGCCTATAAATAGTTCTCTGCTGTTCTACTATCTGCTAAACGTTTTATGTAATGGAGTAATGGGCGTCCATCTGGAATACTGGAGTTAGTGTGCGTTATGGGTTATGGAGATCTTCAAAGAGAAAAAAGATTCTACCCAGTGTTTCAATGTATAATACTATCACGACAAATGCCTGCTTAATCCATTGGTTTGTGCAAGCAGGTACTAGTGGTCTCCTGCTAAACAAGTTGGTTGAGTTCTACTAAAACCCCGATACTGTGTATCTAATCGTTCTGTTTGATCAATGTATGCTTTTTTGAGATCATCTCTCACTTTGTAAGTCCTATTTGAAAATAATAATAATTAACGAATACTCTTATTCAAATAAAGATTTCATGTGTCCAATATTTAAGGTTGTACTCCATTGAGGATCACATGGCTTAACTTACTGAAAGGAATAACCCCACACAGAGTAAAGGAGACTACTCTGATTCAGTTTGGATATTGCATTAGCCATATCTATATTTCTTTCAAACAGAAGATATTATATTTGGACGTAGATCATCATACATTGGCCCACCAAAATCTGGTCAGTTTTCTTGTATAAATTCATAGCAGATCAGCAAAATTGGATTCTCTGCCCACTTTTCAAATAGTAAACTCTAGTCTAGCATATGACTCCGAAAGAGAGGGATGCTTGAAACCTTCTAAATGTTTGAATCATGTATGAACCAACTTTTGAAGCTGATACGAATTTTAAAGCGTTTATGCAATTCCTTTGCTTCTACATTTTTGAATTTCATTAGTGAAGACCATGATTGATAACTTCCTTATAAGGCGAGTGGATAGAAAAGAATGCAATGATTGTAAAGTGATTCCTAGCGAAGAAATCACCACCCTGAATAGGTTGGTGGTGCTAGATATTAACATGAAGATTAACAAAGGTAAGCATAATATAAACCAAGATAGAAACAATCACTTGGGATCTTAAAGGAGAAAAGAATTGACATTTTATGTTAAACTTATCAGAAGGGAACTTGGAGCTTTGATTCTAATCTGAACACTATGTGGCCTAAATGAGCTCCTGCATAACAAGAATCACTAAAAAGGTTTTGTGGGTGTCCAAAGGGTGTGGGCCTCCACAAAAAGAGACTTGGTGGTGGCATGATGAAGTACAGAAAGCTATTAAACTCTGTTAATATATATGCCTTTATTGAGTGTTTTGTTAATTTACTGTTATATATGAACCTCACTGTAAATGTTCTTTTAGTATGAATACAAGGGTACACACATTGTGTAACCCTAAGCTTTCCATTTCACGTGTTCTTTTACATGGTACCAGAGCAGCACTGATCCAAATCCTCCCTCACCCGGCGCCGCCGTCCCCTCCCACCCTCTCTCTCTCTCTCTCTCTCTCTCTCTCTCTCTCTCTCTCTCCTTCCCCCGGCCAGGCGCCGCCCGCCGGCAGCAGCCAGCAGGCCGGCCGGCCGCCTCCGGCAGCTGCAGCGCCGGGGCTGCATGCCGCCGGGCTGCTGAGCCGCCGGGGCACGTAGGCCGCCGGGGTTGCTTCACCCGCCTAGTTCTGGGCTCCGTCTGCCCGCGGGTTTGATTTTTGCCTGAAGACCACCGTCAGATCTGTTTTTTGCCTGCCTACCCGTGTGACCGGTTGAGTCACCGCGTTCCTTGCTACGCTCCGGTGTAGCCCGTATGTGAAGAGGTCCTTCCGATCCGTAGCTCTGTGCCTGCTGCTGCCTATCTGAAGACGTAGGCAGCCTTCTACTACATGTTCCTGCCTGCTACTGCCTGCCTGTCACTCTGCCCGTTCGTCTGCCTCTACCTCATGGCGTCTACCCATGAAGATCTGTGCCGTCAAGTGACAACTGTGAAGCTGGATGGGAGAAACTACCAGCACTGGGTGTGCTCTATGCAAATATATGTCAAATCACAAGGAAAAATGTCGCACCTGACGCGAGATCCACTACCGGTACCTCCTGCAACAGCCGACTCAAAAGATGTGAAAGCTTATGATGACTGGGTGAAAGACGACTCCACAGTCATGACATGGATTTTGAATAGTAGTGAGACCAAGATTTGCGTCACACTCTTATACCTGCAGACGGCGAAGCGGATGTGGGATCAACTTGCCAGCACTTATTCACACAGTCAGAATCCCAAGAAGGTGTTTGATATCAACAAGCAGCTCAGCCGCCTGCGGTTCTCTGGATTCGATCTGACGGATTACTTCTCTGCTTTCAAGGGACTGTGGGGGGAATTGGAAGCCTACCATCCCTTGTCTACTGATTTGGCTACTATGCAACGACAGCGACATGAGTTGCAAGTAGTTCAGTTCCTCTGTGGCCTACCTGATTCCTATGCCGGGGTGGTGGATCAGATTCTCGCCAGTGATCCGCTGCCTACTCTACAGACTGCCTTTCAGAGACTACAACGCTTGCCTGCATCATCATCTGAGACTCTTGCTGATACAGGTGATACTACTGCTTTTGCTGCGATGTCTGGTCGTGGCCGTGGACGCAGTCGCTCGCATGACGCTCGTCCTCCTCTTGGTGCTGGTAGGGGGAGGAACTCTTCAGTCGTGGAGCATCTTCTGGACCTACTACTGCTGCTGCTCGTCCTCAGACTGACCAACACTTCTGCAACTTCTGTGGCCAGTCTAACCATGTTGAAGAAAAGTGCTGGGAGAAATACGGCAAACCAGCTTGGGCCAATGCGGCCACTGAGGCTACTACATCTTATGAGGTGACTACCCAGCCTGATGTCCCGGGTACTTCTACTGCTGACTTCATTCGTGCTGAGGTCGAGCGCCTGTTGCTGGAGCGTACTGGCTCGTCATCTACTACTACCACCACCACTGGAGCACATGCTGCGACATACTCTGGTTGTGACACTGCCTTCCTTACTGCACCATCCTCTACTACTGGTAATACGAAATGGGTCATAGATTCAGGCGCGTCTTCTCATATTTTTGGAAATCGGTCGTTGTTTAGAAGTTTATCTAGACCGACTACTAATTTGTCTGTTATGCTTGCTGATGGCTCCAAGTTTGCCGTTTCAGGGATTGGAGACATTGTGTTTGATATTGTGCTGAAATCTGCTCTATATGTGCCTCGTTTTCCGTTGAATTTATTATATGTTAGCAAGACTTTGCGTAGCCTGAACTGTAGCCTGACTTTAGTGCCTGGTTCATGTGTTTTTCAGGACCTTCGCACGAGGATGAAGATTGGTGGGGGGCATGAAGGATCTGATGGCTTGTATTACCTGGACAATCTGAAAAGAGTGGACAATGTGGCTCTGGCTTCTGCAGTATCTTCTTCAGCATCGGCTTTACAGTGGCACTACAGACTTGGGCACCCATCATCTGAGAAATTGCGTCATATTGTATCTGATGTAGGAACAAATGTGTTTCAATGTGAATCGTGTCAGTTAGGCAAAAAGACTATGGCTGTTTATCCTAAACGTTCTCAGATTAGTAGTAAAAATGTTTTTGATCTTGTTCATGCTGATGTATGGGGTCCATGTCATGTCCCTAGTCTATCTGGCAACAAATATTTTATTCTGTTCATTGATGATTTTTCTCCGGCCACGTGGTTATTTCTTTTGAAAAGTCGATCTGAAGTTCTGTTCAAAATTAAATTCTTTTTTGCTGAGATAAAAACACAATACTCTATGCCTGTTAAAATTTTTAGAACGGATAATGCACTTGAATTTGTTAAAAAAGATGTTGAGTTGTTCTGTAAATCCATTGGCAGTATACACCAGACTTCTTGTGCATACACACCTCAGTAGAATGGCATTGCTGAAAGAAAGAATAGACACTTACTAGAGGTTGCTAGAACTATTGTGTTGCATGCTAATGTACCTCGGGGATTCTGGCCAGAAGTCATCTTGACTGCCTATTTTCTAATAAACCGGATGCCTTCTTCGGTACTTGGAAATAAAATACTTGTGCAAATTCTGAATCTTGATAAACCTTTATTTACTGTACCTCCTCGCATATTTGGCTCTACATGCTTTGTAAAGTTGCTTGGCCTTACGCATGATAAACTATCTCCACGTGCTGAAAAATGTATTTTTTGGGGTATTCTCGTACACAGAAAGGATACAGATGCTATAACCCAACTACTAAGAGATGGTTCACAAGCAGCGATGTTGTCTTTTTTGAGGGTACACCATACTACTCTACTCAAGGAGATAGTCTTCAGTCTGAGCTTATTGCTTCTCCGCTGCCTATTACTAGTGACTGTGTTTCTGATGCCACTACTTCTGTACAATCGACACCTCCTCTTATTGTTTATCAACGCAGGAACAGATCTCAACATGCACAAGACCCCCCCCCATCCAAGCCAATCTTCTCCTCCAGAAGGTTCTGCGTCACCTGAGGTAATCTCTGATCTTGATGTACCTATTGCTCTTAGGAAGGGCACTCGTTCCTGCACTATCCACAATATTCTAACTATGTATCTACTGATCATTTAAGTGTTCATGTTAGCAACTTTGTCACTGCATTATCTACTATTGCCATCCCAAAGACTGTACAGGATGCCTTGCAAAGTACAACTTGGACTACTGAAGGAGGAAATGCTTGCTCTTTCTGACAGACAGACTTGGGAGTTGGTGGATCCACCTCCTCAGTGTAAGCCTGTAGGCTCCAGATGGGTTTATGCTGTCAAATATCAACCAGATGGTACAGTAGAACGTCTGAAGGCACGTCTTGTTGCTAAAGGATATACACAGACCTATGATATTGATTACTTTGAAACCTTTTCACCTGTTGCCCGTTTTAATTCTGTCAGAGTTCTCTTATCTGTTGCTGTTAATCTTAACTGGCCTCTAGTACAACTGGATGTTAAAAATGCTTTCTTATATGGTGATCTGCAAGAGGAGGTCTATATGGAGCAACCTCCTGGGTTTGTTGCTCAGGGGGAGTCACATAAAGTCTGCAGGCTGAGGAAATCTATCTATGGGCTCAAATAGAGTCCTCGTACTTGGTTTGATAGTTGAGCAAAATTTTGACTGCCTTTGGTTTTCTGAGGTCACAGGTTGATCATTCTGTCTTTACGAAAAAGACTTCCTCTGGCATTGTGATACTTATTGTATATGTTGATGATATAATTCTATCTGGCAGTGATTCTGTTGCTATTCAGGCCACTAAAGCCCATCTCTGCAAGCACTTTGCTACTAAAGATCTGGGAAAACTACGCTATTTTTTGGGCATAGAAGTGTCTAGAACCTCTAATGCTCTTGTTCTATCTCAAAGGAAATATGTACTGGATCTGTTACAGGAAACTAGTATGCTTGGTGCACGACCAGCTGACACGCCTCTAGATCCCAATATTAATTGGGATGATGATTCTTCTCCGCTGTTTGCTGATAACAAGAAATACATGAGATTGATTGGTAAGATGATATATCTGACGGTACCTAGAGCTGACATATCTACTGTTGTGGGGCTTCTTAGCAGGTACTTGGATAAACCCAGACAGTGTCACTGGGATGCTCTATGTAACATTTTGCGATATCTAAAGAAGTCACCTGACAAGGGCCTTCATTATAAGAAAAATGGGCACTGTTCTCTAGAAGGCTATTCTGATTCTGACTATGCAGGGAGCAAGATTGACAGGAAATCCACTTCTAGCTACTGCACATATGTAGGGGGTAATCTTGTCACCTGGGGCAGCAAGGAACAAAATGTTGTTGCTAGATCTAGTGCTGAAGCTGAATATAGGGCCATGGCCCATACTGCCTGTGAACTTCTGTGGGTGCAGTCTCTTCTACAAAACTTTGGTATTGAGTCGTCTTCTGCTATTCCGATGCACTGTGATAACAAAGCTGCTATTTTCATTGCCAACAATCCTGTATATCACGAGCGCACAAAACATATTGAGGTTGACTGCCACTTCATCAGGGACTGGGAAAATCTGCACACCTTTCACCCGTTCTGAAGACTAGGTTGCTGACATATTCACAAAACTGCTGGCAAAGAAGCACTTCTGTTCTCTGGTGGACAAGTTGGGCATGATTGACATCTATGCTCCAACTTGAGGGGGAGTGTTAATATATATGTCTTTATTGAGTGTTTTGTTAATTTACTGTTATATATGGACCTCACTGTAAATGTTCTTTTAGTATAAATACAAGGGTACACACATTGTGTAACCCTAAGCTCTCCATTTCACGTGTTCTTTTACAAACTCAAAGTCAAAGGAGATCTCTAGGAGCTTGCCCAACTGTCGTGATGCTGCAAATTTTCAAAGATACAAGCGCGTAAAGAAAGAAGCTAAGACAACGCAAGCCAAATCTAGATACTTTAAAGGGAATTATATAAGAAGCTAGACGCTAGAGACGTGGAGAAAATATATACCAAATGGATCATATAAGAAAAGGAAAGGAAGAGACTTGAGTTGGATAAAATGTATGAAGAATGAATATGGTAGAGTGTTGGTAAAGGATGATGCATCAAGAACCAATAGAAAAACTACTTTCAAAAGCTTTTGAATAGACATGCTTTGAATAATGTTAACTATTGATGTGACATGAATCCAAGAGATATCACCTACACATGATAAGTTTCACTATTTAAGGTCAAGAATGGTTTGAAAAAGATGAAAATGAGAAAGACATGTGGGCCATATGATATTCCTATTAATGTATGAAAGAGTATATTGGGGATGAAAAAGCTATGCAGTCAATAACTTATTTCAACAAGATTATAAGCTTTAAGAAAATGTTGGATGAGTGGAGAAACAATTTTATAGTCCCCATCTACATGGATAAAGGAGATGTTCAAAGCTACACAAACTATATAGGTATCAAGTTGGCGTGTCAAACTATGAAGCTCTAGGAGAGGATTATCAAGTGATGGTTAAGATCTATGACACAACTATCAGACAACTAGTCTGGTTTCCTACATGTACGGCTGGAAGATCCATGTCATATGTTATTTTCCAGATAAGGAGAGGAAAAAAAAAAGAGATATTAACATGGTTTTTATCAATTAGGAAAATGCTTATGGTTGTACCTAGGGAAGATTTGTTGTGGGCTTAGGAGAAATACAGTGTGCCAATCCTATATATTGACTTGATTATAGACATTGGTGATAGCTCAATTACAGGTATTAGGACTCCTGGTGGAGAGGAACAAATTTTTTTAATCATAGTTGTGGTATATCAAGGATTGACACTGATCCCGTATCTATTTGTTCTTATTATGGATGAGTTGACAAAGCAAGTTCATGATGATATTCCTTGGTGCATGTTGCTTGCTCATGATATTTTTCCGATTGATGAAACTAAGGAAGATTGAATGATAAATTTGAACTTTGGAGAATACATTGAAATATAATGCATTTAAGATCAGTAGAAGAAAAACAGAATATATGAATGGCAATTTCAGCCAGCCCAGAATTGTCAATGGTGGGGTCAAGTTGGATGGAGTGGATTTATCAAAATATTATAAGTTTCGTTACTTAAGTTGTGTTATTCAAATGGATAGCAATGCTCAAGATGATGTTTGTTCATGCTCACAACAATCTGGTTGATATACAAGAGTACAATTGGAGTAGTATGTGACCGGAAGATCCCTCTCAAATTAAAAAGTAAGTTCATATGGAAGTGAAAATGTTGGGCAATAAAGAAACAATGTCTCAACAAGATGAATGCGGCTGAACTGTGTATGCTGAGATGCATGTATGAGAAGACAAAGAAATATCATTTGAGAAATGGCTAAATATTGAACAAAGTAGGAGGGACGAGTATTGAGGATAAGTTGTATGAGGGTCGCCTAAGATGTTATGGAGATGTGAAACACAAATCGACAAACACATGTACATAAAGCATGCTATTCAGTTGAGAACCATTAAAGGAAGTGGGTCTAAATTAACTTGGGTAGAGTTTATATGGAGATATTTTGTCACATCTTGATCAGAATATGACCTGTAATATGTGAAGCACTGATATGCATACGTGATGAGTACAAATAGGGGTATGGGTACGTGTACGAGATACAACAATTTTTAATATAGGATACAGGTACAACGTGGATACAGCATTTTTAGTGTTTAATTATAAAAGTAATTAGAAAAACCAATATATTTATTCATAAATATGAAAACTAAAACAGTCCAATTTGATTTTCGATAAACATAAAGAAAGTTGATCAAGTGGTTTATTAAAGTCAAACTGAGTTTATAGGTACATTGCAACAACTTCTTAGCTATCAAATTGATCACGAAACTCAAATTTAGTTTGAAATTTATGTTTAGGAGCCATAGTCTACTGTACGTTTAGAACTGAAAGTTGACATTATATTCAGAACAATTCATCGGAAGTATTTTAAAATCTATATACAATTGTATGCAAACAACAAGATAGTAAGATGAATCGATAGAATTAGAAAATTTGATTGTAAAATTGACAAGGATGAGGAAATAAAATGTTGAGGATGCAATGCCTACCTTCAAAGGAGATTAAATGGATATTGTCAAGATAGAAATCCACGATAAACAACAATGGATGTAGTTAGCAGAACAAGAGGTACATTAACCAACAGTACCAAATTGAAGCTTTTTAGAGGATATGGAGGACACCAATGTGCATAAAACATGTAGTCAATAAGGGAAAGCATCCACAAGTACCATGTAATGGTGAATGAACTGGTTTGCAATAAAGAACCAGTAAAATTCCATGATTAACTAGAAATATTCGTCTGAAAAGAGAAATCCTAGAAAACGGTGGAGGTAGAAACAATGGAGTGAAGAAGAAAGATGGCATTTAACAAGGTAACGGTGGCTAACCTCGTATTTAGAGGGTTGAGAGAGGAGCTAGGCTCGTAGGTGCTAATAATTTGTTACATTTTTTGATAGTTGGATATAGCCAAGATACGGCTTGGATACAACTCAGAAGTATTCAGTACATATCATGGGGCATCCATGAAATATTGGTATCCGATATGTATCTGGTACAGGTACGTCACCTATTTTGGAGTATCCGTGCTTCATAATCCATAACATAGCTGATTGGAAAAGAAGGATTCATGCAGCCGACCCCAACATGGTTGGAATTTAGGGTTAGATGATGATGATAATGATGAGTAGTGAAGGCCAAGAGGAAAATTATGTCGTCACAAACTCATGGCAATCTCCAATATGCTTCATGGTAGTCCTAGTTCCTTGATTGGAGTTAAAATTATGTTGCGAAATGATGTGTAAAACATGTCAAACTGATTGGTATATGGTGTGGTCTAGATAACTTTTATCACTATTCACTTTTTGGGCTTTATTATTCCTATTAACCAACCTCCTCTAGCTGCAAATGACCTCGGTTAATAGCGAACTGTGATCTTGGGAGCAGTGGCTCAACAGATTTCCTAGGTCACCTCATGGATGCTTAGCAACATTGGGCCGTGAATTGGATGCAATGTGATTTTCTTCTCAACTACCAAGGAAATTTGGTATTTCTTGACATAGGCATACTCTAGGAAAACCCATTGCAAATCTTCCATATCTACAAACATTTGAAAACATATAGCTGGATGTTCAACGGACCTTTGCAACAAACTATTATTTGAAAGGACTCTAGGGTGAATTTGAGCTTTATCATAGTTGAGCAGTGGCTTACAGAGTCTCTAATGATCAAGGTCCATTTCATTTTCCTGCATATGTATGTATATGAACAAAACATCAAATTTATCTGGCCTCTCATCTTCATATGTGCATCTCAACAATCCATGTAGCCTCATTGCCTAATTCCTATACCTTGGCAGTATCTAGGTAAGACATTCTGCCAGTTTTTACTGTTGCTTACATCATTTCTGTCCTACTTTTGCTGTACCAATTATATTGAGAAGTGTTGGGACAAGCATGGAAAGCTTGACTATGTAAATTAGGTTTCTACTACTTCAGGGGCTTATAAGCTTGGGTCTTCTAATCTCTACTTCATCTCTCACTTATCGGTTACAGTGATGATGAACTCTGATGATTTCGTTAGATTGATCCAGACACATATCTCATTAGCCTCTACCTTGGGCTCCCAAGCAATTCTTGCTCAATGTCCACGTGGTGTAACTCGTCTTTGAATTTGTTCTTGTGTCGGATCCTTTTTTTGGTGCTTCATCAAATTGGTTCGGTAATTGACACTTCCAATCTAAATTGACGAGCTATTGTGCACATTTCTTGTTTTGTTGGCTGATGGATCCACTTCTTTTATCGGTGGCGTAGGTGATGCTATATCACTCTTATGCCATTACATTATGTTTCCTAAATTTCCATTTGATCCAATATCTTTTGGTAAGTTGACTAAATCCTTAAACTACAATGTTGTTTTTCGCCCTATTCATTTACTTTCTGTGATCTCTGATCAATGTAGAGAATTGGTGAGGGATGTCAAGACGGAGATCGTATGTATTGTTGTTCAACCAGGCTGGCCTCTCATGTGGCTTCCCTTGCTTCTACATTGTCTTTGACCTTTCTGCATTATTCATCGCATGTTCAATTGGGTTATTCATCTACGAAGCTGTGAGTTTTGTTTCTGAATATCTAGTTGAGTCTTCCAATTGGAGACCTGCAGCTCAGAAACATCAAAATCTTTACTAATCGAGCATGTCAATACAAGTATTCCAAATTTGTTTTACTTAGTCCATTCGTTTATTATATATGGAGTAAGTGCCAAACTCCATCTATATTGGTGTTACATTATTTTGTTGGTCTTATCGATGATTGGTCTGGGCCAGTTGGGTCTTTTTGTTAAAAAAGTCCAATCTAAATTATTAAATGTACTATATTACTTTTTAGCGGATGTTGAAAACCAATTTCCTATGCCGCACAAAAAAAATTCTCATAGAATTCTTTGTAACTTGTATAATGTGGATTCAAAAAATTTTGTGCCTCTCGCAGGGCCATTGATCATGCATCTGGTGCTTGAAGTAAGAAGCTGGATGGTGTTGTTGAACTCAAAAGTCTCTTCTTAGATATGCTTGCATCTTACTTCTTTAGATGATGGTTCCCAAATCCTTTTGACCACATCCACATGCCATTCTTGTTGCCAACTACCTAAATAATTGCATGTTCTTTGTCCTTAGTAATGAGGTTCCATATAGTCTTTTATGTCTACATGAACCCATCTTTTCCTTCTTTAAAGTTCTCAGATGCCTTTATTTTCAATCATAGACCAAGACCATTTTTCACATCGTGCAATTTGTTGGTCCTTCCTTGATTATTCCCTCGTAAAAGGTAGTATAGTTGTTTTGATCTTGTTAATATATTTAGTATTTTGTGTTATGTCTTGATTGTGTTGTTTGTGTTTTACTCTGTCTTTATTCCATGTTGCTCAGCTCTGTAATTAGTAGTCTCCTATGCTATATAAGGAGAGGACATGTATTTGTTTTATCATCTCAATGTATCTCCTATTTACTATATTACATGGTATCATAGTGTCATGATCCACCTTAACTTTTCCAACTCAACCCTAATGCTTCCCTCACCCTAACAAATCGCCACCCCCTTCCTACCCCTTCTCCCGCCACCATCACCACCTTCCTCCCCCAACCAGCTTCCTTGCTGCCCACCCGTCTCGCTAATGCCCTACTGCTCGCCCTGCCCTGCCACCCCTCCTTGTTACCCAACAAGCCGCCCCTCCCCACCGCTCATTCACCCTTCCAGCCACCTAGCCGCCGCTTTGCTCCAACCACCCACCTCCTTGTACTCTTCTCCCATCGTCCCCTCCTCCCCCTACAATCGCCCCTGCCACCCATCCACCATGTCACCCATAAACCGTCCAACCACCAGTCACTAGCCGCCCCTGTCACCTGTCTCCCGTAAAACCAACAACCTCCTGCTACCTCTTCGTCCAACAGCCCCATGCTACCACTTCTTCTTGCCACCCATTCTTCTCACCCTATACACTCATTGCAACCTTCTTAACCATGTTCCTCTGATTCCACACATCGTCTTGTCCTTGTTTTAAACCCTCTCTCACTTGCACCGGTTTGCCTCTTGTACTTTAGCCCCCTTTCTGCCTATGCTACATGTCTGTATGAATTGACATTATGACGTAAGTTCCCTATGTAATGCTGCTGCCCATGTATTCGGTCCGTCTACTCTGTTGCTGATCTATAACTTTTGCCTCTACTGATTATCTGCTACTTGGCACTTCTATGTCATGCCATCTTTTTATTTGCCGGTACTGCACCACGCAACTCGAGCCATGCATCTTTGTCATCATGACCTCTATTGATGCCTTCTGGACTTTGTGTCTGAAGGCTGTCAAATTGGACAATTTGATACTCTGTTTGCCTCCTTTGAGTTGTATGCCAAGGCTCAAGGGCATCATTTTCACCTTATTACGCCGCTCACTTACACACACTGATTTGCTGATGAGAAGATCAAATAGTCTTATGATCTTTAGGTTAGGGAAGACTCATGGGTCATGACTTGGATGGTGAATAGTGTTGAACCTAAAATCAATCAATCTCTTCTTTGCCTTCGAACTGCAAAGGCAAAGACCAACTTTCTCATGTTTATTCTCATCAATAGAATCCCAAGAAAGTGTTTGAGATTTTCAAGAACCCAAGGAGTGCTCTATTGATGGCACTGTTGAAGATTACTATAACCAATAATGTGCACTCTGGGATGAGTTTAGGGTCTACCATCCCCTCTCTGCTGACATCACTGAAGTCCAAAGATAGCTCACTGAACTACATTTAGTTCAATTTCTTGTTGGCTTCCTACTTATTTCTTTTGAATTGTTGATCAAATTATCTCTAGTGACCCCTTATATACACTTCATGATGTCCTAAAGATACTCCAACCCTCTCGTCTGTCTCTTCCTTACGCACTGCCTCTTTGGATGCTTCTGTTGTGGCTGTTCGATCAGGAGACTATGGACGTGGCCGAGGTCGTAGTCATGGTCGTGGGCGTGGTTGGGATACTAGGGATGCAAAACCTGGATGTAGCCAACCTCCTACTGGATCTGGATGTGGCCAACCTCCTAGACCGAGGCATTGTAACTTTTGTGGCCGCAATAACCATACTTGAAGACTGTTGTTGGGCCAAACATGGAGAACCGACATAGGCTAATCAGGTCGTTATTGAAGGCGCAAAGTCTGACTCACCTCCACCTTTGAGCTCTACTTAATCATCCACTGATTGGATATGCTTTGAGTTTGAGAAGCTACTCTAAGAACACTTCCTTCCTGTATTGATGTTGCCCGACTAGATGGAGGTTCTACCTTTCTTACTTCTCCCACTCCATATGGTAAAAACGGATGCATCATCGACTTTGGTGCGTATGCTCATATTTTTGAAAATTCTGCCTAATTTTCTCACCTTACTGCCACATAACCGTTCTATAATGGGAAACCTAATGATTAAAATCTAAAATATATATTAAAAACTAAACTAATGGATAAAACTAATCAAAAGGAGATATAATTTCATTCAAAGATTTCAATCATCAAGTTTGCCTTTTCTAAAGAGCCTTAGAAAGCCTATATATAGGCATTTAAACTTAACTAACTAGACAAGTAGCCAATGTGGGACTAAATCACAAGCTTTACAAAACCAACTGGAAAAATATCAAATAACCCCTAAAACACAAGGAAGCTAATAAAACATTATAAATACTACTCAAATGGCTATTTTAAAGGCTACAATTGTCCTACATTACGCTCCTCCTGTCACTGGGGCTGATGGGACTGAATCCCTAGCGGATGGCGTTGGGAATATTCGGATACCCAATAACCTCTTACTCGAATTTTCCCTCTATGTTCTACGTTTGCTTTAAATCTGCTTTTTGTTAGCAATTGTGAAACACTTTGCTCTATTATATTTGAACCTAATGGTTGTGTCTTTCAGGATCTCCACACAAAAATGAGGGTTGGTTCAGGCCATGATGGATTAGATGGCTTATGTTATCTTGATTCTCTACAGACTGCTACCACTTCTTCGCTGTCTTCGTCTGTGTCTGGACTCTAGTGGCATTATCGACTTTATTAGTATATATATTTTACTGTGTTATTTTACTTATTGTGTTATGGCTTTAGACTTCTCTTGCCTATTAGCCTCTTTTCTTTTATCCCATATTGCCTGTCTCTGCTTTATGTCTTACTCTCTTGTCTTATAAAAGAGAGAGCCATGTACTTGTTTTATTCATTCAATAAGAGAAGCCTTTTAGTATTTTAGATGGTATCAAAGCAAACTGAACCTCCGTACCCGCTCCCTCCTTAACCCTAGCCGCCGTGCCCACCTAATCCTAGCCGCCACCTTTCCCCCTCTTTCTTCCTTGGCTGTGCCCCCGCCGGTGTTGTCCCCTCCATGCCGCCGCCCAGCTCCAACCCCTACCACCGCCGCTAGCCCCCTCTTCCTCTCGTAGCCCCCCCCAAACCCACTACCAACCCTAGCCTCCTTCCAGGTCGCCTCCACCGTCCAACAGGCCGCCACCACCCTCCACCAGCCGCCGCCACCTCCCCACCTCCAAACAGCTACCACCACCTCCTCTAATCCCCTCCCTCTCGTCTCCCAATCCACAAACCATTTCTCCCTCCGCTTAGCCACCCTCATCCCTCTTCACCGTTGCTCTCTAGACGTCTCCGATAACTTTCCAGTTATAGCACGTTGACGGGTTAATCCGTTCTCGCTCTCTGCCTGCCTGCGCCTCATGGTGGAGTAGTTCTTCCTCCATGCCGGCGTAGGTTTTTCTGTATCTTTTAATGCCCCTACGTGGGTTTCTAAGACCTGATGTGTCATCTCCTACTGCTATCTTCTGCCCCCGTGCGGATGTTACTAGCTCTGCCCATGTGTTGGGTTTCTACTGTTGCTTTTTTTGTTGATTGCTACGTCTACCTCGTGCCTGTTGTTACTGCCTACTGTTCCTGTCTGCTGCTCCTGCCTACTTTAGCGTCTGCATACTACGTGACTCATGGTGTCCACCGCTCCGGAATCTGTGCGTCACTACTGTCAAGTTGGATGGCTCCAACTATCACCTCTGGGCAGCTTCTTTTGAGCTTTATGTCAATGCTCAAGGACGCCACTCCCATCTTTCTACCAAAGGCCATGATGCTCCTACTGCGACTGCTGATGAAAAGACAAAGCATGCCTATGATCTATGGTCTAAAGAAGATTCTTGTGTTATGACATGGATGGTCAACAATGCTGAACCTAAAATCAGCTAATTTCTCCTACGACTGCGGATGGCTAAGGACATGTGGGATCAACTTTCCCATGTATACTCTCATCAACAAAATCCGAAGTGTTTGAAATTTTCAAACAGTTAGCCAAAAAGCAGTGCACTCATACAGACTTTGTGGAGGACTACTGCAATTAGTGTTGCTCTCTCTGGGATGAATTCGAGGTCTACCATCCATTCTCATCTGATATTAAAGAAAGCTAACGACAACGCAATGAGTTGTAGCTTGTTCAGTTCCTCGCTGGTTTACCATCATCCTTTGCGGGCATTGTTGATCTGATCCTCTATAGTGACCCTGTGCCTACCTTGCGAGATGTCCTGAAACGCGTGCAAAATCTACCCTCTGTATCTGAAGTTCTTCCTAATTCCACTGATGGGGCAGCTCTTGTTGTTAGGTCTGATGATTCGTTTCGTGGTCGTGGCCGGGGTCGAGGGTGCGGCCGTGGACGCTCTACTACATGCCCTGGTTGTGGTTCGTACTCCTCTGGTTTTGACACTACTGAACAACTCTACTGCAACTTTTGTAAAAGAACCAATCATAATGAAGACCGCTGCTGGATCAAACATGGAAAACCTGCTTAGGACCATCTGCTGACTGGATCTGAATTGTTTTTGAAAAGCTACTCTAAGCCCGTTTGGCTTCCTCTGCTGAGACTTCTCCTGATGGCAGTTCTGCTCTCCTGATACAGTCTGGTAAAAATACATGGGTGATCGACTCTGGTGCGACCTAAGCCTTTTAGTATATTAGAGACTTGGACACCCTTCTGCTTCAAAGCTCAAATGTGTAGTTCCCATTGTATTTGATATTGTGTTTCAATGTGAAGCATGCTAGCTTGTCAAACAAACTAGATCTATTTTTCTTAGTAAAATACTATAGCTTCCAAATCAGTGTTTGATATTGTGCATGCTGATATCTGGGGGCATGTGTAGTGACTACCATGTCATGCTTCAGATATTTCGTTAACTTCATATATGATTTCACTCGCGCTACTTGGTTGTTTTTGCTTAAGATAGGGCACATATTCTAGATACTATTGTTTCTTTCTTTGTTGGGGGAAAACACAATTTCATAATCCCATAAAATCTTTTGGACTGTTAATGCCCTTGAATTCATGTAACATTTTGTAAATGATATCTGTAAGAATCAGGGCATCATTCATCAAACCTTGTGTTCTTACACACCACATCAGAATGATTTCTTTGAAAGGAAAAAATGTCATCTTCTGGAAGACGTTTGGACAATTTTTTTTCATTACCATGTTACTCATATTTTTTGGGTGGACGTAGTTTCTATTGCATGTTTTTTGATGAATCAGATGGCCTCTTCGGTATTGAAAAACCAATTACCATACACTATTTTGTACTCAGATGCACCTCTTTTTTCTATTCCTTCCAGAATTTTGGTAGTACATGCTTTGTTCAAAACCTTAGTTCCAAATTGACAAAGCTTGACCTATGCTCTACAAAATGTATCTCCTTAGGATACTCCAGAACTCAGAAAGAGTACAGATGTTATGACCCATCTGCTAAACAATGGTTTGTTAGTGCGGATGTGGTCTTTTTTGGAAATACCGCTAACCATTCTGCAATGGGCTCCTCTCTATCTACGAATCTGTTAGTTGATGCTCCTTTCCTTGTTTTTGTTGAGCCAGAATCACATGACCATACTACTATTTATTCTCCACCATTCAAGGTATATCAATGCCGTAGCAAAACTGCAACTCCCTCCAAGACCCTTCAATCATCCAACCCTCTCCCTTCGTCGGCAGATCAAGGCACTACTTAGGTAACTTCTGACTTGGATATTCCAATTGCTTTATGGAAAGGAGCGTGCTCTTGTACTTTACACCCTGTTAGCAATTTCTGTTCTAATGCTAACCTTGGTACCAGCTTTGCCCACTTCACTTCTATTCTCTGTGCAATATTTGTACCTAAATCTACAGTTGAAGCTCTGCAACGTCCTTTGGGCGCCATGCAATGGAAGCCAAAATGATCACGCCCTTAATGATCAACATACTTAGAATCAGGTTGATTCTCTTGCTCATGTCTCTCCTGTGGGACACAAATGGATTTTTATTGTCAAATACCATCCCGATGGCACATCTGAGCACCTAAAAGCTCGCCTAGTCACAAAAGGATATACACATGGCTATGGAGATGACTACGTTGAAGCCTTTTCTCCGTTGTCTGTCTTAACTCAGTTCGTATGCTTATTTTAGTTTTCGTCAATCATGACCGACTCTTATTCCAACTAGATGTGAGGACCGCTTTATTGTACGGTGATCTGAATGAGGAAGTTTATATGGAGCAACCTCCTGCATTTGTTACTCAGGAGGAGTGTTCTAAGGTTTGCCGATTTCAAAAAGCTATTAATTGCTTGAAACAAAGCCCACGAGCATGGTTTGATTAATTAAGTCATATTCTTGCTAAATTTGACTTTAGACGCCTCATTCTAACCATTCGGCATTCATAAAAAAGAATGATGTTGGCCTAGTGATTCTGATTGTATATGTGAACGATATCATTCATTCTGGTAGTAACCGAGATGGTATCCAAGCTACTAAAGAGTATCTAGGAAAACACTTCATTACTAAAGACTTAGGCAAACTTCGCTATTTTTTGAGAATTGAAGTATCACATTCTTCTTTTGGAGTTTTCCCCAACGCAAGTATGTACTTGACTTCTTGCTAGAAACTGGCATGTTGGGTACTAAGGCACCCACACTCCTCTTGATCCTAACACGAATTGGGATGCTAACTCTTCTCCTCCGTATTCTGATAACTAACAATATAGAAGACTAGTTGGTAAACTCATCTACTTAACAATTATGAGAGCCGAAAGCACATCTGCAGTTGGACTTGTCAGTAGTTATCTAGACAAACCTCGACAATGTCATTGGGAAGTTGTCAGTCATATTCTCAAATACTTAAAAGGCTCTCCTAGAAAAGGTTTTCTATATAGACGACACAAGCACTGCAAAATTACTGGCTATTTTGATTCTGACTATGCTGGCAGCAGCCTGATCACAAATCTACTTCAGGCTATTGCACTTTGTAGGAGGAAATCTGGTAACCTGGTGCAGTAAAAAAAACTGTTGTTGTATAGTCTAGGGCTGAAGCTAAGTATCAAGTCATGGCTCATACAACTTGTGAATTAATGTGGGTTCAAGGTCTTCTAAAAGAATTTGATATCTGTGATTCAGTCACTATCCTGATGTTATGTGATAATAAAGCTTCCATTTTTGTTGCAAGCAATCCTACATTCAATGAACGCACCAAACACTTTGAGGTGGACTGTCACTTTGTCAGGGAGACAATTACGTCCAACCACATCTCCACTCCTTACATCAGGACTTAGGATCAACTTGCTGACATTTTCACAAAGTCACTTTCAAAGACAAGATTTACTGCCTGGTGGACAAGTTGGGCATGCGAGACATCTATGCTCTAGCTTGAGGGAGAGTGTTAATGTATTTAGTGTTCTTTGTTATGTCTTATTATATATTGGTGTTATCTATGTTTACTCTTTTGTCATGTATCCCGTATTGCTAAGCTCTGCAATTAGTCCTCTCTTATCCTATATAAGGAGAGAGCTTGTATTTGTTATTGTTACAATATATGTTTTCTGTATTCTGTTATTTATTTTGTTATTTGTTTATTCTGTATGGACCTCTCTGTAATTGTCTCAGTATTATATATATGAGGGTGCACACTTTGTGCATCCCTATGCTCTCTGCAACCCTGATTCACTACATGGTACCAGAGCAGGTCGAGACCTAGGGTCTCTCTCTCCCTCCCTCCCTCCCTCTCCGGCGCCGCCCCCCCCCCCCCCCCCCCCCCCCGCGCGACCCGCCGCCGGCCCGGGCAGCGGCAGCAGCCGCCGCTACCGCTGGGGCAGCAGCTGCAGCTAGCCGCCGCCGCCGCCGCCGCCGCCGGGGCAGCAGCAGCAGCCCGCGGCCGCCGCCGCCGGGGCAGGTCCAGCCCGCCGACCGGCTGCCACCGCTGGCCTAGCCAGCCGTCTCCCGCCGGTCCCAGGTCCATCTACTCTCCTGGCACGGTGCTCCGCTAGTGCTTGAGCAACCGTTTGTGTTGTTCGCACAGCAGGTGCGCTGCCGGGTTGGTAGATCTGGCCTAGTTCAGTCTTCCGGGGGAGATCGGTACGTTGTTCGGCTAGAGCCTTCGTCGGTTCGTGTTTGTTTGTGCCTGCCTGCCCGTGTAGGCTTCGGCCTCCGGGTCTTCTACTACACTTTGGTGTAGTCTGTATGTGAGAGGTCCCGTGTGATCTTCTGCCTGCCTGTCTTGCCTGCCTGCTGTGCCTACCTTCCTGATGGCGTCCTCGACTGATGATCTGCGTCGTCAAGTTACTACGGTAAAACTTGACGGGCGCAACTACCAGTTGTGGGTTTGTTCCTTTGTGATATATGCTAAATCACAAGGAGAGTATTCCCATCTCACTCGTGCCGGTCCGCCACAGCCTGCTGAAGATGCTGACTTGAAGGACGTCAAAGCATACGATGATTGGGTCCGTGACGACTCAACAGTGATGACTTGGATTCTCAACAGCTCGGTTGAGAAGATTAGTGTGACTCTTCTCCGTTTACCTACTGCAAAGCAGATGTGGGATGAACTTGCTGGCACCTTCTCCCACAGCCAGAATCCGAAGAAGGTGTTTGATATCAACAAACAGCTTAGTCGTCTCACCTTTACTGGCACTGATATCGCCGATTACTTCTCTACGTTCACTGGTTTGTGGGGTGAACTGGAGACGTATCATCCCTTGTCCACGGATCTGGCGACTATGCGCAAACAGCGCGATGAGCTACAGCTGATACCGTTTTTGAGTGGCTTGCCTGACTCCTATGCTGGAGTTGTGGATCAGATTCTGGCCGGTGATCCACTGCCATCTCTTCGGAGTGCCTACCAGCGACTTCTGCGCCTTTCCTCCCCGACACCAGATGTTGGCGACTCTACTGCCTTAGCTGCCTGGGGTGGCCGTGGCCGTGGTCGCGGTCGTGGTCGTGGCCGCACTTCTGATGGACGTCCTCCCCTTGGTGCAGGGAGAGGTCGTTCCCCTACTGCTGGGCGTGGGGCCCCTCCTGCTGCTACTACTACTGCTGCGCGTCCTTCGCCCGGATCACGTTTGTGTTCTTACTGTGGTCGTACGAACCACATTGAAGAAAAGTGTTGGGAGAAATATGGAAAACCAGAATGGGCGAACACTGCTGCTGATTCTTCCTCCGCTGCATCTGAGGGTGCTGCACATCCTACTACACCAGATACTGCGGACACTACTACTGCTGACTACATCAGGGCTGAAGTCGAACGTCTTCTTCTGGAGCGTGCTGGTTCCTCTTCTGACGCATCCACGAGTGGAGCTCATGCTGCCCATACTGGTTATGATACTGCCTTTCTGAGTTCACATTTGCCACCTCCATCTGGTAATAATAAATGGGTGATCGACTCTGGTGCATCCTCCCATATTTCTGGCAATAGGGCTTTGTTTAAGTCCATCTCTAAACCTTCTCATAAATCTACGGTTATGGTTGCTGATGGATCTCGATCTTCTGTTTCTGGCATTGGGGACATTATTTCTCAGTTTCTTATCAAATCTGCCTTATACGTGCCTAACTTTCCTATGAATTTATTATCTGTGAGCAAACTTGTAAGGAATTTGAATTGTAGCCTGACATTCCTTCCTGGCTCTTGCATTTTTCAGGACCTTCTCACGAGGATGAAGATTGGTGGGGGGTATGAAGGTGCTGATGGTCTCTACTACTTGGACGAGATGCCAAAGTCTGCCAAAGTTTCAGCTTTATCTGCATCAGTTTCTACCTTACAGTGGCATTACAGGCTGGGACATCCTTCTTCTGACAAACTGCGCCATTTACTTCCAGATATGAGTAGTTGTAGTTTCCAGTGTGAGTCTTGTCAACTGGGTAAACAAACTAGATTGGTATATCCGCGGCGTAGTTCTATGAGCAGCAGGCATATTTTTGATGTAGTACATTCTGATGTGTGGGGACCATGTAATGTACCAAGTGTGTCTGGTTATCGATACTTTATTTTGTTCATTGATGATTTTTCACGGACTACTTGGCTATTTCTGTTGAAAAGTAGATCCGAAGTGCTATCCACAATAAAGTTCTTTTTTGCTGAAATTAAAACCCAGTTTGGTGTGCCTATTAAAATTTTTCGAACTGATAATGCTTTGGAGTTTGTTCAGAAAGATGTGGAACTTTTTTGTAAATCTGTTGGAACTTTACATCAAACCTCTTGTGCCTATACACCACAACAGAATGGTGTTGCGGAAAGAAAGAATCGTCATTTATTAGAAGTGGCTCGCACTATCATGTTACATTCACATGTACCTCGTTCTTATTGGCCAGAAGCGGTTATGACTGCCTGTTTTCTTATTAATCGTATGCCATCATCGGTTATTGGTAACAAAATCCCGTTCCAAGTTTTACATCCGGAGGCGCCCTTGTTTTCTGTTCCTCCACGGATCTTTGGTTGCACGTGTTTTGTCCGCCTCCTTGGCCCTGCCTCTGATAAACTGTCCCCTCGTGCAACTAAATGTATTTTCTTGGGATATTCAAGGACTCAGAAAGGCTATCGCTGTTATAATCCTGCTACGCGGAAGTGGATGACTAGTAGTGATGTGGTTTTTTTTGAAGATACTCCTTATTATTCATCTGCGGGAGAAAAATTGCAACCAGATCTCATTGCACCACCCTTGCCTATTCTGTCTGACTGCATACCTGAGACGGATGATACTGTGATACCGGATCGTCCTCAGCTTCGTGTTTATCAGCGCAGGAACAAAGCACCTTCTTCCCATGTACCCCCCCCAGTTGACCAATCTTCACCTCCAGAAGGTTCTGCTTCACCTGAGGTACAGTCTGATTTACATATTCCTATTGCTCTTCGCAAAGGGACTCGTTCCTGCACGTCTCATAGTATTGCTCATTTTGTATCTACTGATCATCTCACTGCTCAGGCGTGTGATTTTGTATATGCCTTATCTGCTGTTACTGTTCCTAAGACTATTCAGGATGCCCTGCGGAGTACAGCATGGACTTCTGCTATGCAGGATGAGATGTCCGCTCTGACTGATAGAGGCACTTGGGAGCTGGTGGATCCCCCTCCTCAGTGCAAGCCTGTGGGTTGTCGCTGGGTGTACACTGTCAAATATCAACCGGATGGTACTGTTGAACGGTTGAAAGCTCGATTAGTTGCCAAAGGATATACTCAGACCTACGGCATTGACTATTTTGAGACATTTTCTCCTGTTGCTCGCTTGAATTCTGTTAGAATATTGTTATCTGTAGCTGTAAACTCTGACTGGCCTCTTCTACAGCTTGATGTGAAGAACGCCTTCTTATATGGTGATCTGCAGGAAGAGGTTTACATGGAGCAACCTCCTGGGTTTGTTGCTCAGGGGGAGTCTCACAAAGTATGTCGGCTTAAAAAATCTATTTATGGGCTTAAGCAGAGTCCACGTGCCTGGTTCGATAAATTAAGCAGGATTCTTTCTGATTTTGGCTTTCTACGGTCTCAAGTGGATCATTCTGTCTTCACGAAGAAATCTTCTGCAGGGATTATTATTCTGATTGTCTATGTAGATGATATCATTATTTCAGGCAGTGATTCTGCAGGTATTCAGGCCACAAAAACCCATTTGGGTAAGCATTTTGCTACCAAAGACTTAGGCCGATTACGATACTTTCTGGGTATAGAGGTTTCCAGGAACTCTAGTGCTCTTGTGTTGTCCCAGAGGAAATATGTACTTGATATCCTGCAAGAAACCGATATGATGGGAGCAAGACCTGCAGATACTCCTATGGATCCCAATGTTGATTGGGACGATGATACTTCACCTATGTTTTCTGAGCCAAAGAAATACAGGAGACTTATTGGGAAATTGATTTATCTGATTGTTACTCGTCCTGATATTACTACTGCTGTGGGCCTTCTGAGCAGGTACTTGGACAAGCCTAGACAGTGTCACTGGGACGCTGTCTGTCACATTCTGAGATACTTAAAAAGGGCACCTGGCAAAGGTTTGCATTACAAGAAAACTGGACATTGTAAACTTGAGGGCTATTCTGATTCAGATTATGCGGGCAGCAGAATTGACAGGAAATCCACCTCTGGCTACTGTACCTACGTAGGAGGTAACTTGGTGACTTGGAGGAGCAAGAAACAGAATGTTGTTGCTCGCTCCAGTGCTGAAGCTGAATACAGGGCTATGGCCCATACTGCTTGTGAACTTCTCTGGGTGCGTTCTCTTTTGCATGAACTTGGGATTGAATCTTCTTATGCGATTCCAATGCACTGCGACAACCGAGCTGCTATTTTCATTGCCAATAATCCTGTTTATCATGAGCGCACCAAGCATATTGAGGTGGATTGCCACTTTATTCGAGAATCTGTTCTGGCTGGTAAAATTTGCACTCCTTTTACGAGATCTGAAGATCAAGTTGCGGATGTCTTCACAAAACTTCTGGCTAAGAAGCACTTCTGCACACTGGTGGACAAGTTGGGCATGATTGATATCTATGCTCCAACTTGAGGGGGAGTGTTACAATATATGTTTTCTGTATTCTGTTATTTATTTTGTTATTTGTTTATTCTGTATGGACCTCTCTGTAATTGTCTCAGTATTATATATATGAGGGTGCACACTTTGTGCATCCCTATGCTCTCTGCAAGTTATATCATCTCAAAATGTCCTATTTACTATATTACAGATCTTGTTGGCGAAGAGACGGATGGCAACGCAGATGTTACTTTTTCTTAGGATACACTTTTCTTTCCAAGCCCAAACGTTCTTTTTCTCTGAGTTTTCCTTTTTTTCCCACCCACTAGAGATCCCTTTGATACAATTGATCACTTGCAATTAAGGTGTATCCTCTTACGTGGCTTAGAAAGCGCAGAATTTCACTTGGAGTATCCCCTAATGCGGCTTCTTTGCTTGAAGATGAACCTGAAGCTTTTGGTAATAATGGGACTCCCTTGACTATTCTTATTCCGCCTTTTGACCTGGATCTTCCTATTGCTTTATGCAATTAGCTTCGCACATCCTCTAAACATGATTTCTTATTATATGTGCACTAATAATTTAAGTACCCAGACGATCAACTCTATTATTGTCTCGTCCTCAGTATAATAATCTGTTCCTGGAGTGCTATGGGGGCTCTCCCTCACTCAGAGCAGAAACTGGATATGGAGGAAGACATGTGTGCCTTACACTCACGAGGTATGTGCGAGCTTGTTGCTCTCCCTGCTGGTTGCAAGATTGGTTAGTTGCCTTTCAGTTTTCATTGCCAAATATCTTCGTGATCGACTATTGAGTGACGAAAGGCCCTCTTGGTTGCAAAAGGGTGCACAAAAGAATACGCACTGGATTATTTTGAGACTTTTCTCCCTGTTTCTTGTCTCAATTATGTGCATATCCTAATTTACGTTGCTGTGAATAATGACTCCTGTTAGAATAGTCTCATACCGCTGAGCTCTGGGGAGGTCCCGAAACTTATAAGGTATGTGGTCCCTTCACCTATTGCCAATTGATTTTGGGTTGAATACCACACATTCTAATATGGTATCTGAGCGGACCCCACGAGACAAGTGTGGGGACCACACCCTACCTAAAAAAAAGAACAAGTGCAAGCACACAAAAGTGGCTGCACTTGAGGGGGGGTGTTAGAATAGTCTCATACCGCTGAGCTCTGGGGAGGTCCCGAAACTTATAAGGTATGTGGCCCCTTCACCTATTGCCAATTGGTTTTGGGTTGAATACCACACATTCTAATAACTCCCTATATGATTAGATGTGAAATGTGAATTCTTCTATGAGAACTTACAGAAAATGTTATATATGGAGCAACCTCCTGCGTTTGTTGCTCTGGTGAGAGCTCAAGCAGGGTGTCCGGATTGAAGAAGTCTATCGATAGCCTTAAGTAATGTCCTTCAGCTTGTTTTGATTAGATGTGAAATGTGAATTCTTCTATGAGAACTTACAGAAAATGTTATATATGGAGCAACCTCCTGGGTTTGTTGCTCTGGTGAGTGCTCAAGCAGGGTGTCCGGATTGAAGAAGTCTATCGATAGCCTTAAGTAATGTCCTTCAGCTTGTTTTGACAAGCTAGTCTATGTCTTTTGTGCATTTGGGTTTCTGAGACTTCATTTTGGTCACTCTCTTTTTATTTTAAAAAAAAATTGGAGTTATGGTTCTTGGTGTGCATATGGACGATATATTTCTAGCTAGTAATGGCATATCTTGTATTGATACACATCAAGGAACCACGGACACGTTCCTAGATACGGACACAGACACGGACTTGGGACACAACAATTTTTTGAAATATAGGACACGAACACGACATTGAATGAGGGGATTTTTTAATATATACATATATGTGGGTCTTCTGTGCAAATGTAGCTGGTCCCAAGCCTGGGTAAAGGAGGAGGGTTGGTGGTAGGTTGCCAGCCAGCTATAAAACTGTCTCTCTTTTTGTGACACGACCCCAACAAGGTTGGGATTGAGGCTTAGATGATGACGACGACGACGATCATGATACATATATGTGGGTCTATGGTGTATGGATTGGAATTTATTTTTATTTTTTCCAGATTAATGTTGATATGTATGTATAATCTTATATTCATATGTTTATGTGTGTCTTTGTGTATATAGTAGAAACAATGCAAAGTAGAAAACAAAACATGTGTTGTTTCTGTACATGTAGATTACTAATAGATAAATGAGTTCCTATTACCTAATTAATCAATTTATTACACTATAATGTGATTCATAACATTTTATTTAGCTCACGTTTTACAGATTGATTTTTGTTAACAGATTTGTATGCCACTTTGATTAGATGTCAGCTCTATGCTATATTTTCTCAACGACAAGACAAATAGTAGTTGTATATGTAACATTTGCAACTGTGAAATAGGCTATTGCAGCAGCAACAGCTGCACTGATGTGTACAAGGAGTGTCTAGGGCGTGTCCAGCTGTGTCCAGGCTGCAGAAAAAACCCAAAATGGACTGAGCACGTACCAGCCGTGTCCAAAACGTTTTGGGCTGTGTCCGGGAAGTGTCTGTGTTCAAAACGCGTCCGACACGGACACATGGGCTGTCTAGAAGTGTGTGTGCTTCGTAGATACACATAGAAGTACTTGATATAACACTTTGTTACTGAAGATTTGGAGTAGTTGAGGCATTTTAAGGAAATTGAGGTAGTTTATAATCAAATATAATATCTTTGTCTCAAGGAAACTACACGTAGATCCTCTTGAAGAGACTAGTATTCTGAAAATGCGGGTCAGTCGTTCTCTTATGGATTGGTCACATGACATCTTCCGATACTTTTGCAGAGCTTGAAGACAAGTCAAGGTACAGAGCATAGCTGGTCAACTTCTTTAACTTACTATCAAAAGGCCTGATATATCTTTTGCAGCCAGAGTGATTAGCCAGTTCATGGATAGTCCTAAACAGAGCCACGAGGCTGCAACTTGTGATATATGCGGTACCTGGAAAGATTTTTAGGGAAAACCTTGTTTTATAAAAGGAGTGTCCAGATTAATCTGGTCGAAGATTCATATAGGTAAATGCTAAGGGAAATCTACTTCAGGATGCCACACTCCTGTTGGTGGAAATTTTCCTTCTTGGAGTAAGAAGCAAAATGTTGTGGATAGATCCAGTGCATGAGTATATGATTGTGGCTCACACTACTTGCGATCTTTTAAACCATCAGTAGTGGGATTAAGTAAAGCTAGACCCACTAACTCTAATTATTCTAACAACATCATTGATTGCACAACTCTAGGAAGATAGGTCTAGCCAAGATCCTTTACCTTGGCCTCATACCTTCACTAGGTATGCGATACAATGCATCACCTCTATGGTCATGAAGCTGTACTCTAGATCATCAATTGGATCTCATGTTCCTTGATTATTTCTCTCTCATGACTCTGATACCATCTCAGTATGATGATGCCAACCAAATCCCTGTTATCCGATTATTTCCTCAAGATATGCAAAAAGCAATTTTGCTGAATAAGATATCACATACATACTGAAAGTCCTTTTCAGCAAAAGAAAATGTGAGTGGAAGCAAATATGTAAACTGGCCCATATACAATAAAATAAGTTAAATATATACAATTGAGAGGCTATTGGAGGGACATGCCATTTCATGAGCATCGCCATCATATCATTCAAGCGGTATAACAATTGATAATCAAACTCCATCATTATCATCAGGTTTATTCCACTTTATCTGCATAGGTTCTTAAAAATAGCCCGTGTAGTCATACTTCACATGAATCCTCAAATGATTGAGAGGCATTGTATCAAATCACTTTTGATGATTTTTTTGGTGAATGCGACTTTCTGCTTAGGAAACCGACACTCTATCCACTGAGCTATAGACGCTTTTTACTTTTGATGATATTGAATCTTTACAAATTCATATCCTATTCCATATGTTGTCGGTTATTTGAGTAACTCCCTAAGTTTGCTTTTAATAAAGCTTCGTTGGGACCTAGGAAGCACAAACACTTCCCGAGAGGTGCTGTGGCCGTGTCTGCCGCGTGTCGGACGCGGACACGCCGTGGACACGTGGTGGACACGGCCCGGGCATGTCCAACTTTTTTTAAAAGATTTTTGGGCGTGGACACGGCAGGGACACGGCCAGCCCGGTCCAGCCACATTTGTGTCCAGTTAAGTTAAAAAAAGACTAAACCCTTCCCTCCTATCAAATCTCCCCATATGTTTCCCCAAGTTTCCACCAACTTTGTCCTATCATTGATTATTGCTTCCCCCCTCTATATTTCTTCCCAGCAATTCTTTCCCTTCTCCCCATTTCTCTCCAACTCTCTTCTCCCTACTACTATTAAGTACCAACGTTTCAATATCCATGTCAGATTTTCCTGATTCTTCCCTCTTAATTTCTCTCCACCCTTACCAATGTTTCCTCCCCATCCTCTTCTTCTCGTTCTTCCCTCTCCCTCAAATTAAATCTGTTCAGTCCGGCTTTTCACCTCCCCCCTTTTTCTTCATTCTCACTGATGTCTTCTCCCTTCTCCCCAATATCACTCCAGATTCCCATTATTTTCTTAGTGCGGCCCTGCCCTTAACCGGCCTATGACTACTTTTTCTTATTCTTCTTATTTTTCTGTTTTGTTATAATGTTGAAAATAATCATTGTTGGTTCAATTGTGATATATGAATCTGTAATGTTTGTTGTATCTTCTGATATCATTCTATGTTGGATTTATTTATTATTGAATTGATTTTATTAATGTTTATTTACTGTCCAGCAGTCCTTGCTTTATGAATTTCAATTTTCAATTTGCTTTGTTTCATTGCAAACATGGACATGAATGTGTTTACATTAATTTCTGAATATAAATAGGTTATGTTTGTTGTCGTAGATGGTTTGTTTTTCTATTTTGATGAATGTGTTTTATGGATGATTGCATGTCTTTTAAGTAAATGAAATACAAACTCCACAATTCATTTTCTGTAATAGGATGAACATCAAAAATATATACATATATATGTGTAAAAAAATTGCCGTGTCCGGTGCCGTGTCCGTGTCCTAAAATTTGGAAAATCGCCGTGTCCCGTGTCCGTGTCCATATCCGTGTTCATGTCCGTGTCCGTGCTTCCTAGGTTGAGACCTATAACCACCTGTAACATGGACCATCAACTCAAAGAGAGGGACACAAAAGAGTGTGTTTTGGTCTATTCTCATGCCAATCTGCACCTTTAAATTAACAAAAGTGGATTTTCGAAGTCGACTGGTTCCTCACACTACTTTTCATGTAGGCTACCTGAGAAGGGCTTCTCTTGGTGGTAGTGGTGGTGGTGGTTGGAAGGGTCAAGGAAGATCTGGTCCCAAGTTGACTTGGTCATCATACCCACTTGCATCCTTATTAGGAATGAAGAAATGATCCTTAATAAAGAGATAATTAGCCATTGAATACCTATCTGTCGATGCTTACAAGTCATGGACGCCGTCATGCATGCATTACATTGTCTTTTGTTGTTTGAGGGCACAGATTCACATAATTCATAGCTAGTTATTAAAAGCATCACATTCTATACGAAGATGGTATGTTTTTCCGTAAAGACATTAACGTTGGATTCTGCAGGGCAATTTAAAATGGGTTTCTTGAGTCAGCAACCAATATTTAGTACAGATCTTTTGTGGTTCTTGTTGCTATAAGTTTATTCTATTAAAATAAATTCAACTTTTGCGTCTACTTGATTTAATCCTTTGTTTGGCCATAGGTTCTTTTGGCCACTTTCAAGCAAGTAAATCTGGTGTTCATAAAGGAGGCCTGCAATTTCCATTTGTCAAGGGTGGTTTTGTGGCCACACGAATATCTGTAAGTCATTCATCCTTTGGCTTGTGGTTGGACTTAGAAAGCACAATTTAATGGAGAGACTATCTTAGTTTACAGTCTAATCTATGCTCATGACCTCTTTGCTAAGTCACATTTAATGCTGCAGTCCTGAGCCTCTCGGTAAACACACACTGTAATCTATGCTTCTATTACCACGCTTAATGAATCAAAATTATTCCTTTCTCTCATAACCATGAGGTTACCTTTTCTCATGCTTTAATTTTAATCCATAAATTAAGTATATAGTCTAATTTTATTCACATGTGTATTGACTCTTAGATGATGATGACGATGATGATTATGTCTATTGTACTTCTAATTTCAGGTCACTTCACTCAACCTTCAGATTGTGAGAGCCTTAGCAAGAGGTTCTAACCAATAACCATATGCTATGTCGTTATTTATGTATGTCAGAGATTTTCTTGGAAAATATATAAATACTGCACCAGTTTGATCCTTAAAAACTTATTAAATGAAGCTATTAAGTAATTGTTATGGAACACATCTACTGCCTGTTTTCTGTAGTTCAGCTTATCATTAATTACTATTGCCGAGCCTTGAAATGTTGAGATGATCGATGGTAGTTGTTGATGCATATTCCCGTAGGTTCTCTTTCTTGTTAGGCTTGTGTATGTCAAAATGAGCTACAATTGGTGATATAGTTTAGTGTTATAGACTGCTTCATATGCATTCAGTGCTGTTGCACTTGATCTGTTGTTTACTCTGCATCTAAGTTAACATGACAAAGATAACATGTTGTCCTGTTTCATTGGAGGTATTGTTATTCGACAAATGGGTACAACAGTACAGTTATCTTAATGTGATCAGTGGCACATCTATAGTAATGAATTAACAAATGTCACTCCGCTCTATTTGGTTATTGAATTTGCTTATGAACCATACGATAACTTTTTGCAACTTTGTGAATCTGTCTTGTTTTGAGCATGGAAACGGGAATATCATACTATTTGCTAAGCTTTTGTATATCCATCTTGGTTCATCTATTTTGTAGGAGTAATTAGATTTTTGTTAGGGAGGCTATTAACTCTTTCCATTAGATGAACCATTTACTTCACAAAAGTCACTAGGCTGTTAAGTGTTCACAAATTACTTACATTTCAAAACCTAATTGTTGCTAGCACCCAGATAAAAAGAAGCACTCCAAAAACTAACAACAGTACCAAATTATCTGCAAGAAAATCAATCTAATCTGATACCTCCAGCACCCCCTTCCCCCGGGCGGTGGTAGATGAGGTCATGGTGCTCCATGGCGTTGCTACAATTGCTGAAGGCAGATGGCCTGCTGATGGTGCAAAATACAAAATAGTGAGCATCATGTTTTAAAAATTGTGCTAGGCAGCCGCTCAAGGTCTTGGCTGATTAAAATGGACCAAAAGCGTCACACTTAAATGGAATGAATCTTAGTCGCTAGCATCGTCAAGTAGGTCCAGAAAGTGTTGGGTCACAAGTAGGTCCAGAGAGTGCTGGGTCACGAGTAGTAGTCAACGTGCACAAGCATGGACAAGAGAGATAGAATAAAGGTGACATATCCCGAATGAACAACCTTTTGCACAAATTAGCAAGCACCAAGTAATTGCAAGATGCAGAGTAGCAATAGTGTCTTCATTCATCATTCCTCTCCTGCATCTCATATCTTCCTCTGTCCTCCCTCTCACGCCAACCACACAAAGAATCAAGAGAGTGATTGGGGTGGAGAGTCATAAACAATAATAGAGGAAATGAGTATATAGTTGAATATGTGGAGGAGAATAACCGATAAGATGAGTTGATCCAGTTCGGATTTACCATGGTATATATAGGGGTAGCAGATAGATTGAGGGAGGCAAAAAAAATGTACGCAAGGCTGGAAGGACCGTCAAGAGAGTAGCGGCTGTGTAATAGTATGATAGAGTAGCGGCGACTACTCCATGGTGCTACAAGGTAGGAAATCAATGACAGTCCTGATATAGCAACGACAATATAGAAGCATCACTGAAAGATTGTTGTTTTGTGATAGAGACGCTCTTAGAATACGTAGGGGATGGGCATCCCGGCGGCCAACCAAGAACCGCCAAAGGCGACAACCGCCCGCAAGGAGGTGCTCCTCTTTGACTCTCTCTCTCTCTCTCTCTCACGTGGGTTTGGAGGCGCAAGTTCGACTGCTTTGATACCATGTGAAGAAATAAGATAGAATGCTAAATGGATTGTTTGTGTTTATTGTTTCATTAGACAATCCCTCATTCCTATATATAGGAAAGGGGGTCACTTACAAACTTATGACTCAAGCGTGCTTGAGACTCAAGCATGCTAGGGACTCGAGACAACCATATGGGCTGGCCCATTTACATAATAAACTAAATAATTAATAACCTTTACCACACTTAATTGCTGCCTTTATAATTCGCCGTGTCACAAGTATTGTTTGACAACATCACAATTTATAGTACCCATGTTGAAGTAGCTGGTGAGTCTCAAGTCCAAGGATCTCCAGCATCATTTCACAATCTATGACACTCATATGACAGTCCATTACACTTCATGGTCGGTCAGTCCACTGAGTTGGAACATAAAATAGAAAACAAGCAACTTCAATTTTGCGTTTGACCACTACAATGATAAAAGTTAATGATCTTGAATTTTTAATTATTTTGCAGAAGGAATACCAGCTGTGGGGATGTCACCCTTTGCATGTGGTTGGTCAACTCGTGAGAGAAATGTTAGGAGCAGCCAGACACTCTAAGATCCAACTATTTGCAGCTTTCTGCAATTATTTATCTAACTTTCTAGTCTATATTATGTGCCTCTGAAACCCATTTGCCTCTCCTCATGGCTACATGGACAGAGCACACCACACTGGCTGTACCCTTTTTTGCTTTGCAAGCAACTTTATCTTCAGAAAATTGTTTTTATATTATCAGTTCACAATTTTTCATTCATAAAGTGCTTCTATTCTTTAAAGCTGCATTAGATATCTGTGTTATTTGCTGTCAATTGTCATAACCAAATATGAAAGTGGTATTCCCTTCTTCAGATGTCTTCTGATGCTGATATCTCTCCAATGACAGAGGCCCTAAATGCTGGATTTGTACCGGTAAGTTTTATCTCTGGATAAGCATCAGCCTTGGCATTCAATAGATGGCTGAATAATTTTCTATCTATTTGCTTAACCTGTGCCATAGTAATTTAATTTTTTGTAAATGGCCCTATTATGATGTCATTTTGTGCAGCAGCAGGGCCTGGCCAGCTAGCTTTCACAAATTTACCATTATACCAATCACCAAGATTGATTTGCAGAGATTGCCGGTTTTTTTAACCATGTGATAGCTAAAACACTAGGATCCCCCCAGCATGCCGCAAAAAGTCATTGCATCATATGTTCACACTATTAAGGTTAATCTATTGTCTATTCTCTTTAAGTCCTAGCCAAAGACTTGACACAATATGAAATGGAGTGCTTGACTCGAGAGACTACTTTGCTACGCAAATCCATTTGGTTTCGATCTGAAATCGAGTATCAGCAATGTCCTTGCAACTATATGTATATAGGATTTACTGGGATTGCATTTAAGAAGGGAGTAGCTGAAACTTAGAAAAAATATGAACCTTGAGCCTCTCAAACCTGTTAGCTTATCTGATCAATTTGTTTTGTAGGTTCTGCACGGAGATGCTGTCCTCGATGAATTGCTGGTTTGTTTGAACTTTATCATAGAAACTCCTTTTTATTCCTGGAAAATATCTTTCTGCTTGGACATTGGATATCTTTGGTGTTAGCTAAGTTTTACCATCACATGTTTATTTATTAATAACTTTTTTTTGCCAGGGTTGTACAATATTAAGTGGAGATGTAATCATTCGCCACCTTGCGCAACTACTAATGCCTGAATACGTCGTATTCCTCGTATCCACTTATATCTCCAACTTCTCACATCGTTTTTTATTTCACCTTTTTAGCTATCTGGGCTGTAATTGAGGTTTTACCTAGCTGTATGCTCTATTGTTTGCCTTGTTATTTTCTCTCTACATACGATGACCGTTCATATAATGCAAAACTGCTGCATGCTTCTCATTCTTCTGCGTTAGATTAATTGCCTTCCATCCAAGGAAGAAAATGTCCGATTTCGATGCCGTTTCGGTAGCCACAGAAACAGAAATTTTGACGGAAATCTCGACAAGTGCATTCCTGGCGTTTCGACGACCAAATGATCTAATTATTTATCGAAATTTTACCAGAACAATCTACTAGTGTAGATCTACTCAAATATGCAATAATATTTCATATTGGATATGTGAGGGGGTGGGGCTCCTCATGTGTGAGTGAAGGAAGCTGAACAATTTCGATGGGCATTTCGATGGAGATTTTGAGGTCAATTGAATGGCAAAATGTATGAATCAAGTCATCATAGTTTGCAAGCACAATATATAGACTTAAAGACACAAATTTATGGAAACATAACATGATCTAGGATGGTAGGACCTCTCAGTAGGATGACAGGACGTAGTACATAAACAATGTCGCAGTGGTATGTGAGTGAGTATTGAGCAAGCATGAGACAACTATGGTTTATGCATCTAGTTGAACCATGATGGTAGTCATCCTCCTTGTTGATTATACCTATCAACATATTGGCTCCTGTTTATTTTGTTTTATACAAGCATAGATGTGTCTCACTATTAATCTCCATATGCTTACAAGTGATAAAATGCATACTAATGGATTAACTCAAGCTTTGTTCTTGGTCCTGTGCTTTTGTAGCGAGAGCCTATAGGAGGTAACCATGTAGTTAGAAGTGTGATTGATAGTGGCATACATACAAAAAATCTCGATAGTCATGCTAATTTTGCGCACTATAACATAAATCATGTGACCTCAAAAATGAAAGCGAGCGGGTCATCATAGTCATAGATATCACTCCTACACACATTTTTAAATATTTCCTTTGTCGATCTTTATAGAAGTGAGAGAAATAGGAGAGAGAGGTAGAATTAGGCTAGGAAGAGAAGAAACGTAACTTAGATTGCCCCTAACAAGCCCAAGGAATCACATAGTAAAACCTGCAGACATCGTACCCCATTTCTCGAAATAATAGATGTGTTTCTCGAAATTTCGTAGAAATGCGGACGAAATGAGCCATTTTTATCGAAATTTACCTAATTTCGTCGAAATTCGAAATAATTGTTGAAATTTAATTTTTTTCTAGCGAAATTCTCTACGTACAGACATGTAAAGCCATTTCTATGTCCGATCGTTGGCGGCATCGAAATAATTAGCAAAATTTCGCCAATTTCGACGAAATTTTGAACATTGCTTCCATCAATATTTGTTCTTAGCCACGACCACTCTTACATTTGTGACATAGGCTGCTCTAGCATCTAGCTGGCCTACGATTACAAGCCATTGCCAAATTGGTAAAGTCAGCCTGCGCTTGGCTTAAATTCAAGGAGTCCTGCTCTCAAAAGTACAGATTCTGCCAGCTGCCCGCTGGATTTAGCCTGCCAAAAGTGTAAGCTCCAAATGGTCACTCAATCTGCCAGTTGATCTACGCTCTAAAACCTTCTTGTCTGCTTCGCAATACACCAAATGCGTGTATCTATTACAGTATACTCACAAGAATAATACACGTCCATCGTTTAAATCCTCTTTTTCTAGTTGTAGTTACCTTTATAGTTCTCCCATAGTCATCAGCTAAGTCGTGGTCTCTTATATTATTCTCAAAGCTCTGTTTTCTTTCGACCCCAATCAGCTGAGTCGTGATTTTGTGTCATTGTTTTGCTATATTTTTAGCTTGAGTTGTCACTCACTGTCAACTGCCATGAAGAAAGAAATAGCAGAAGGGGGCAAAATTAAGGTTAAAGTTTTTGTGAAGACTGGAAGTCAGTTCATAATAGTCAACTCTGCCTTGGAAATCCCTGAGAGTGCTGCCTTCATAACATCAAATTAGGTGACCAAGCAACCTACCCAAGTGAAAAATAACTTACAGGTAAATCAACGTAATTCAATGGTAAATCTTGTGGAAGCAAGAAATTATCTAAACCTAATTAGTTATTCTAGTAGTTAAAACAAATAAATTCTCCTAATATTAGTAGAAGCCATTTTTACATCAGCTTCATTTTTCTTCTGTGATCATATATTAATACCATAAGGAAAAGTTGCTGATGCAAGTCAAATTTAGTTGCAAAGATTGGATATGGCAGTTGTTAATATGTATGTATGGAGACCTACTTGTAAATGTGAGAAAATGTCAGGGACCTATATGTAAAATCTGTAAAGTCTCTTGTGTATCAATATACAAGCACCCAATCGGGCGGAGATGGTCCAGTGAATCAGATCAAAGGCCGCCAATGAATAAACCCGGCTTCGTCCTTGGTGTAACCATTGGTGATTTACCTCCTCACCACTCATCCCCGGTTTTGGGTGGTTAAGAGGTGGCAGGGGGTCAACCCCTTCTGTTATCCTCTTTAATATCCAATCACCCTGGCCGTAAGGAGTTGTCGGGGCATTCTCCTCAGTTGTACGTCTTCTCATGGTATTAAAGCTTGGGGTTCAACCCTAGGGTTGTCGTCATCCTCTTCAAGTGGGAGTAAACCCTAGAAGTTGCCTTTATCCCCCTTCTCTACTCGTTAAAGTGTTGTCCCTGTGTTTTGGTGAACTGCTGCATTGTTTTTACTCATGGAACTAAACTTTGCAAAGTTGGGGAAAAAGTTCATCAAAACTTCAAGCTTCGACCTAGGTGAAGTTAATACTTCGGCCCCGTTCAAACTTTGTGGCAAAGTTTTAATGCTTTCGGCGAAGTTGACTTTTTTGTGTATTTTTGTCCCAGTCCCCGAAGTTGTTGATGTTTCCTCAAAATTGGTGAAGCTGAGGCAAAGTTGATACGGCCCAGAACATTAATCCTAACTAGCTTCTTAATGGCCATATAAGGCATAAGTGGTGCCTCCAACCCTCTTGACAACTTCTAATATCAATTCCTACAATTGTTGGCTACCACCTTTCCTAGAGAAGTTGTCACTACTATTTAACTACATATTGTATATAAGGCATACGGTGACTTGTATTTTCATATTTGTATTGCACATTTGACCCTTGCAAGCAACACACTGTATTATCAACCTACCTATGGCGAGAGTCATGAATCGTGTTTTTGTGTCAAATTAACATATATAATATATATTTACAACATAGTTAGAACATATATAAGTCTGATTTCTTGAAAATGTTTGATTTCTTCTATTGTCCCTTAGCTTCCACAAAGTCCCCTTTGGTGAAGTGAAAAGTCTAAAGCTTGCTATAAAGTCTAATTTGCTTTCCCTTGATATGCATGTGCTGATTTGATTTATATCTTCTTCGGTTGGGTACATTTGTGGTCAACATAAATGGCAAGGAGTCTACGGTTCACCAATCCACTATGACAGTCTAAAATGACTTGCAAAGTCCACCAATGTGGCATCTATTGATGATAGTTTGGAGAAGGCTACATATCAAATGTCTTTGTTTAAAGAAGAATATGCTCATTTGATGCGTCTTTGAGCTTCAAAGCAGACAATGACTTCAGTTCCATTGCACATGGGTCTGATTTGTCAGCATGCCATAGACAATCAAGGCCTTGGCGTCCAAGTCAGAGTCCTTGATTCTGGTGCGACTGATCACATACCCAAAATGTTCACCACATACACCAAAGCCCAACCTACTTGGTGTCACCCTTGCAGACACTCTGTTGCTCATGTTAAGGGGACTGGGATGGTGTCATCAACCTTGCATATATCCCTTCCGTCTACCTTGTTCATTTCCCGATGTGCTTATAATTTGTTATCAATTAGAAAATTAGCTTGTTCTCTTCAAGCCTCAATTATTTTTCATACTTGATACTTGTCTTGTACAGGACTTGAAGACGAGGAAGAATATTGACAAAGGATATGAACTGTCTGGACACTATTACACTTGCAACAACTTTCCAAAACATATGTCACTGCATATCCTTTGGTGGTGAATAGTCGTCTTTGTATGCATCTATAGAAAAGCTCAAGGTTTTGGTTCCACATTTGTCCAACCTGGAGAGTTTGCGATGTAAATCATGTCAATTTGGGAAACACGCAAGGTCTGTCTTCAGGTCTAGAGAGAATCAAAGAATAAAGACTATTTTTGAGCTGGCATGGGTTCCGAGTTGTTTCACATCTTAACCTGGATTTAGGTATTTTTTCATTTTTGTCGACGATTATTCTCATGTGACATGGCTTTATTTGATGAAGGGACGATCTAAACTTTTGTCCATTATTAGAGAGTCTAGTTAATTTAGTTAATTAAGTTAATTGAGTCTAAAGTTTGTACGCTTCCCCCTTCTCCTATATAAAGGAGGGATATTCCTCTTATCAAATACATCGAATAGCCTTCTTTTATTCTATGACATGGTATCAATGCAGAGATCCTAAAGATCCTAACCTAGAGAGAGAAAAAAGTGGTCTCCGTCCGCGGGCGGCTGTCATCTATTTTGGCTTGGTCGCCCCTCGAGAAATTTGGTCGTCAGTAATCTTCCATCTCCTTTGTTTATGAGAACAAGTCCCCACCTCTCTTCCTTTGTGTGCTTCTCTCCGCCGCTACCCCTCCCGGTGAAGCCCAAGTTCCACTGCTAACCCCCCACTCAGTCCTTCGCAACTCTGTTGCCATGCTCCACACATCGACGCTTATCGACCCCGACTCGGCCCCTGCTGCACGTCAATAGGAAAACTCCTGACCTGCTGGTCTCTGCCCTTGCCTTGTCACATCCCTACTGTTCGTTGCCTCCTGCTATGATACACTCCCGTCATGCTCTCAAATAAAAGCTCCTGCCTTTTGGAGATTCCTGCCAAATTACTCTGGCCGCAACCTAATACCCAAGATCGTGTCATGACCCTCGAAAAAAAACTCGTCTGAATCTACTACCTGTTGTCCTTGTTTCCCGAGTTCGCGGTGCATGCTTCCCCAAACACACATTTATCTTGAGGCAAGACGATCTATTTGCTATCGTTGTCTAGGTCTTGCCGGGGTTGCCACCACCTACACTCAGAATCTCCATGCTCGTGTTGTCAATCATCAACTCATTTACAGGAAGGAAGGTCTCCCACTGATTGATGGTTTGAAATTAAGCTTACAATCACAAGATGATTAGGTCGTTCGTAGATCGATGGATGGTTTGCATAGCTATAATAGCTAAGGCGGGAGTGATTGAATTCTAAACCTAGAAAGGACAAGACGAGTTGTTTAAGGACATTCATCAAAACTGAACTGATTTCATTCTAGTTTCCAGAGAAGTCTGTTGTCAAGTGTTTACGATTACCGACATTAGCGGCAAATTGGGCGTGTACATAACCATGGACTACATCTGGAACGTCAAGGATCTTAGCAAGTATTTGGTACGACAAATTCTAAGTTAGCAACCACACTACATTGTCTCACTTTTTTTCTAACGTAGCGCGTACTACGTTCTTGGGGATAGCCATGACGAGAGGAGAGTCTGCACGCTCCAATTTTTAGGAGATGACATATTGGAGCCAATTAATAATCTTCCAAATAATAGTGCAACCTTTCTTGACAAATGAGAAGCTCTGATGGTAGAGATGCTACTAACTCGATTGATAGTCATAGTTCCTTCTTTCGTCAAGATCTATAAGAGACATGACTCTCTTGTGCATATATGTATGTGTCGCAGCTGCATCGTAATGAAGATTCTTCTAAAATAATAAGATACAACTACTTGTTGTATTAAGAAGAGAAAACCCTGCTCCTATAAATAGGAGAACAGGGAAGTGGTACATACACAACCTAACCCTAATGGGCCAAGACAAACTTGGGCCCATATTACAAAGAACTTAATAACATAAATAAATGGACTCTCTAATGATTCTTATGGATGATAACTAATACATTGTCATGAAGGCGATGATAGATTCTCCTCCTACATTTGGTATGATTGTCTAATTATGGTTCTTGGTGAAGCATTGCCAATTTATTTGGATTTCTAATTTAGGGGAGTCTTCTTTACCACTATCCACACTGACCACAAACCCCCTAATTGGGGGCCACGCCCCCAAATCCCCGACAATACTACAACTTATCTTTTTTTGTGGGGGTGTTTCTTCATAATTGTCCACACCAACCACTCGTGCTTCTTTTCATGGTTGGTGTGAGGGAGAAACAGAGGAGAGATGAGTGGAGGCGAGGAAGATTACATTTTTGACACGCTATATGTTTGTGGACCATTGTGCACTTCTTGAAGACTTGTGGACGTCTACTATTGATATTTGAATCTAAAAGTCTCTTACTGCTATATGCTTCTTGGAGAGCTTATTGTCTGGAGTTTCATGTCTACTGCTTGCTTATTTAAGCTGATTGTCTTCTACCCAGCTACGTCAACTCTGCTTTCTATTTTTGTCCGTGTTTTGTTTGCACGTTAACACTGTTTGTGCCTTGCGCACGTTGGTTTTTTGGACTTGATGAACCAGCACACTCTGGACTTTTTACTGTGAACCATCACTCTCTGGACTTTTCTATTGTGAACAAACACTTTTTGAATGTGGCGATAGCAAATTTGATGAAGACTTGACGCCTTCTTGTTGTTGTTTAATACTACTCCAGATGCCACATCATATTTCAAGAAGCTTCTACATCCTATTTGTGACCTAGACCTATGACTTGCGACATACTTCAGATTCGACCTGCTTGCAATACCTACTTTGGTTTATCTACTTGAGGGGGAGTATTCGAGTGATGAGTACTTATTGTAATCTTGAAAGGGATGAATATTCTTGTATGGGCTTGGCTTATCTTTTTATTTTGCTTCTTAGTTTCTTAGTTCGTCTCTCTGTTTGCGAGCTGACTTGGGATTCTCCCAAGCTTGAGGGGGAGTATTAGAGAGTCTAGTTAATTTCGTTAATTAAGTTAATTGAGTCTCTTTGTATATGAGCCCAAGTGTGTCTTGGCCCATTATTTAGTCTAAAGTTTGTACGCTTCCCCCTTCTCCTATATAAAGGAGGGGGATTCCTCTTATCAAATAGATCACACAACCTTCTTTTACTTTAAGCATCCATATTTAAGTCCTTCTGTGCAAAAGTGGAAACCCAATTTAAAAAAAAATATGCTCTTCATTCTTAGAGTACCAGAGAATACTTCACGCGTGCGCTTGTCCAATTTACCTCCACATATGGCATCATCCATCATCCGTCTTGCTTACATACTCCATAGTAGAATGGAGTGTCTGAGAGGAAATCCGTTATATTGTTGAAGCCACTCACACCCTTGTCCTTCATATGCATTTTCTTAGAGAATTTTGTGGGAATATAGTTCCCATTGCCACCTACCTAATCAAACACATGTCATCATCCATTCTCTATAACTCAAGCTTGTTTAAATCCTTCATCCTATAAAGCCATTGTACAATGTTCCACTTAGAGTGTTTGGATGTGTTTTTTTTTGTCCATTGTCTTAGTCTATATATGGATAAATTAAGTTTAGAGTCCGCAAATGTGTTTTTTAAGGTTACTCTTAGGACCAAAAGGGGTATAAGTGCAAGACTTCTACCTCACATCGCTATGACAGTTCTTCAATGAAACCAATAGCCATGGAGGAGCTCTTGTCCCTTCCTGTAGTGGTTGAGTCATATGTTCCTGACTCCTCTACCAGTGAAGGTACTCATGATGTGGTTCTACCCAACTCTAATAGCCCCTCAATCACTGAGGTCTACACTCGTCGTATAGGTGCAGGTAGACAGTCTGGTTCAAGTACCATTGCAGGTGGTACAGAGGCTCCCGCCGTTTCAGCTCCTTTGCTAGATGCTTCTTTGTTAGAATGTCAGGTAGAGACAATTCTTTCTCCATTGTTACAACAAAATCTTCATATGCTTTAAATAAAGGTGTCAAATCATGCAGTCTTAAAAATATTCAACATCCCATTTATAATTTTATTTCATATAGCCATCTTTCACCTTTATATTATGCATTTATTTCTTCTATATCCTCGATCACTTTACCTTTGTCTGTTTCAGTTACATTTGATCACCCAAGTTGGCGTCATGGTATGGATGAGGAGATGTCCACTCTTCACCAGAACAAGACATGGTCTCTTGTTTCACGCCTGCATGGCAAGTCTGTTGTTGAATATCGTTGCGTTTACACTGTCAAAGTGTGTACAAATAGTTGGGTTGATCGGCTCAACACATATTTGGTATCTAAGGACTACACTCATGTCTATGAAAAGGATTACTCAAAGACATTCTCTCCTATGGAAAAGATGCATCTGTTCACATTTACTTGTCTCTAGCATCTATTCAGTCTTGGCCTCTACACCAACTTGATATTAAAAATGCATTCCTTCATGGTGATCTGGATGAGGAGATTTATATAGAGCAACCACCTGGGTTTGTTGCTCAGAAGGATTCATACAATATGTCTTCTCTACAGGTCCTTCTAGGTCTAAAGTAGTTGCCTCGTGCCTGGTTCGGCAAATTCAACTGTGTTGTTTCTGAGTCTGGACTCCATAGATGTACCATGGATCATTCAGTCTTCTATAGAAGACAGAATTCTGAGAGCATTTTCTTGGTGGTATATGTTGATGATTGTGAGAAATAATGATGAATGATTCTATTGATTCGATGAATAAAAGACATACAACCCTGTCCTATATTTGGAGCAAGGGAGAAACCCTGAGACTTGGGAACAAATAATCTAAACGAGCCGAGACACTAAAGGCCCACTAACTAATTAACCTATTTTTTTTAATTATCGAGAGAACTGCCCCCGTAGAAGCGCCACTTTTGTGACACCCCCAGACAACGTAAAACTCTCGGGCCCCGGGCGCCCCGCCCACCCGGGAACCAGTTAAATCGCACAGTTGGCCGTCCTGCACGACGAGTATCACTTCGGAGGCGGCCGCTGGGTTTCGAACCCGGGTCCCTTCATGAGGGGACACCATGTCGAACCACTCCTCCCCGACACTAATTAACCTATTAACTAAATAGGCTAATATATACTCTCTAACACTCCCCCTTAAGTTGGATATGGGTGAAACACATGTCCAAGCTTGGAGTTACATGACTCGATAAAACGATAAAAGAAATGATAAATGAAAGAAAGATAGATATCACTCCCCATACAAAAGATTGATACTCCTTAAACAATACTCCCCCTAAATCATATGATGATGACACCTCTCTCCTTGACTTGTATTCTACAGGATGGAAATCCTCGAGCTTTAAAGAAGGTCTTTTGGAGTGCATTTGGAATGAAGAACATCTGATAGATGGAATCTGAATACTACAACAATAATTCGCCACTTTGAAGCAGACAATCACCAATACCACAACTATGCCATCTTCACTAGAATACATACTTAACGCGGCACGAACGCGAATACACATTGATGATGTAGCAGTAGCGGGATCTTTAAATCGTCTGTCAAACGTGCATAACGTGGCACGAACACGAACAGATGATGTGCTAATGATACGATGCATGTACCATAACCCTGGCGCATGAACCTTGAGGGCTTGACGAGAAAGGAGATCATCCATCAAGGAAAGTCCCAAGTAGATCAGCAGAAGGTGATGCTAATACAATAGATGCAACTCATAGAAGACATGATGAAACAACTCGGTGAAGATAAATCTGGATGAATCAACCTGGCAGATGTAAATTTGGCAGGCTAGAAATTGCCGAGCTTCTGAGAATCTGAAAAAGCACCCATCTGTCTCATGTGAATGCATCGAGGATGATCAACTGGAACACCATTAACACCGGATGAGGAGGAAACACAAGGCTGGAATGCGAGCAACAACCTCTTTTCCCGATGTACATGTGAAACAACCTGCATCCCCATCGATACTATCGACGGGAGGTCGATGGTATCGACTTTATCACATCAACAGAAGAGCATTCCGTGGATACCATCGACAGTCATGTCGATGATATCGAGAGTTGATCAGCGGCGAAAATTAACAACCCGTCTCCAGGTTCTATCTTTATTATATTATTTGTTTTATTGTTTTTCTCTTATTTTCTTCTTTGTACCACAATGTATCTTACCCTAATATATAAAAACAAGGAGAGACGACTATTGCCTTCTCAAGAAAGCGGCTCCTTGCAGCCGATAAATCTCTCAGTGTTCGTCTCCTCTCCTCATCTCTTCTCACATGGTATCAGAGCAGCTTTGATCCGCTGCCCCGCTTCCTCAACAAGCCGCCGCCACAGCCTCCCCGTCTCCTTTCCCCTTTCTCCTTCTCAGCCGTCGTCGCCGCCCAACTTATCCAGGCGTCGCGGCCACCCCGGCCGTCGGGCCGGCAGGAACAACAGCCTGTCGCCGGCGCGGGTGCTGTTGGGCTAGCATCTGCTAGCCGTCTTCATCGCTAGATCGATAGCAGCTTTCCCTCGCTGTTGTAGATCTAGCCACCAAGGACCGGAGCCGCTAGCAAGCTTCCGGTTGATTTACATCAGTTTTCGACTAGTTCTCGGGAGTCGGAACTACTATTTAGGAGTTTTCGGTTGATCCAACGACTATCTAAAGCCCAATCTGAGGGACTCGTGTCTCTTCCAGAGTGCTCTCCTAATCACATATCCTCAATGTGTGATTAGGAAAATCGATTGGAGGATGTGAATGCGTCAGTAACACATTTATCCGTGTTTTTGTGTTGTGACGTGTATCTCTCCGTCACCTCATCTATCTCCGTGACGTGTATCTCTCCGTCACCTCAGTTTTCTCTGTAATGTGTATCAATCCGTCACTAAGTTCCCGTCTACAATGGAGGACAACAAGACTCCCTACAGCGAGGCGCCTCCTATCCCCTCCATCAAGGTCAACGGGAAAAACCATCTACTATGGATGAACGTGGTTCACACTGTCTTGGAATCTCGCGACAAGGCGAGACATGTTGACTCGGGTCCCCTGGACTCTACTGATAAAGGATACGCTGAATGGAAGCGTCATGACAGTCTTGTGAAGACTTGGTTATGGAATAGTATGGAACCTGCCATTGCGGCTAGGTTTATGTTCTATACTACAGCTAAAGAGATATGGGACGCAGTGAAGCAGCACTATTCTCAGGAGAAGAATGCTCTTAGGCAATTCATGATATATGATCGTCTGTTTGCTGAGAGGCAGGGTGATAGATCTCTCGAGGAATACTTTGGAGCTATTCAGGCACTTGCTCAAGAGCTGAGCTACTATCATCCTGTGACAGTTGCTGCACAGATCAAAGACAGAGACGACCTGGTTACTGCTAAATTTCTATCCGGGCTTAATCCCAATTGCGGTTCTGCCAGTAGTGTCATTCTGGCTTCTGATAAATTGCCAAGTCTTGTGGAAGCCTATTCGAGAATTCAACAGTCTATTTTTGAGTCTGTTAATCCTTTCTCTACTATATCTTCTGGGGAGTCTCATGCATCCGTAGCTGCTGCGGTGAAAGGAGGACGACCTGGTATGGGCAGAGGACGTGGGATACGTCCTAAGTGTACTTTCTGTGACAAACCGGGACATACAGTGGAGAAGTGTTGGAAGAAACATGGGAGACCTGCTGCACCTCCTGTGGGGGCAGCACATTGTGCCACCTCTATAGATTCCTCTCCGTCTTCAGCTGTGGGCACCAATTATGGGACCGACATCACTCTCACTCAGGAGGAGTATGATCAGTTCATTCAGGCTACACATCACATGAGTGCGGGATCTTCATCTTCGTCATCAGCAAACCTGACATCTACTGCGGGTAATCAGGCTACATCTCTCATAACTTCTGGCTCTACTTCATCTTGGGTGGTTGACTTTGGCGCGTCACAGCACATGACTGGTATGAAGAGATTGCTCCAATCTATTGACTCATATATCCCTCACCAATCTGTCACACTGACAGATGGTTCAGTGAGGAGAGTGCTAGCTAGTGGATCTGTCCCTCTAACACCCAAGATTGATCTTAAATCTGTACATTTTGTGCCTGAGTTTCCTTTTAATCTTCTTTCTGTTGCAAAATTGATTGACACTGTAAAATGTACGGTAACATTTGGGCCTTCTTGTTTTGTCTTACAGGATCTCAAGAGTATGAGGACGATTGGTGGGGGGCCTAGGAAAGGTGATCTCTACCTTTTCCACGGTGACAGTCTGCCTCGCCCAGTATCTGCTCCAGCTCCATCCATTCTGTTGAGTGGTTCCCCCTTATTATGGCATTGCAGATATGGACATTCGTCGTTAGAGAGCCTACGGAAGTTGGAACCTGAGTTGTCCCAAGTGTCATCTTTAGAGTGTCAGTCATGTCAGCTGGGAAAACATCATAGGTTGTCTTATCCCAGTCATGTCAATAAGCGGGTATCTTGTCCTTTTAAGTTAGTCCACAGTGATATATGGGGTCCTGTTAAAGACCAGAGTTATAATGGTTTTCGTTATTTTATTTCCTCTGTGGATGATTTTTCCCGCATGACTGGATCTACCTTCTCAAAAGTCGAGAGTTTGTGCTATCTATTGTGACATTTTCATAAAGAAATAAAGGTTTAGTTCGAATGCAATATAAAAACTCTCCAATCTGATAATGTTTTTGAGTATGTTCAAAAGGCTATGTCTGATTTTTGTAGTTCTGTGGGCATGATCCATCGCACATCTTGTCCTCACACCTCTCAGCAAAATGGGGTGGCTGAGAGGAAAAATTGCCATCTTCTTGATATTGCTCGTTCGATCATGTTTCAATCCAATGTGCCTAAGAAATTCTGGTCTGAAGCTCTTTTAACCGCTTGCTTCTTAATTAATGACAACCATCCTCTGTTCTTAAAGGACAAACTCCTTTCTCTGTGTTACGACCCATGGATCAGCCCTTCTTTGTTCCCCTTAGAGTTTTTGGTTGCACTTCTTTTGTCCATAATTTTGACCCTAAGGCTGACAAACTTTCTCCTAGGTCTATTAAAACCTTGTTCTTTGGTTATTCTAGTACTAGCAAAGGATACAAGTGTTACTGTCCTAGTCTTCGTCGCATGTTTGTGTCTAGGGATGTTACCTTCCATGAGACCACTCCATATTTCTCCAATGCTATGAGTAAGGGGGAGCAGTTGAGAGAGGGAGTGCTACCAGATTTTTAGAGTGAGAGAGTGGCACCATCTGTGCAGAGTGAGAGAGCGCCACCCATCATTCCTGATTATACTTTTATTCAGGACGAGCAGGCAGCTGACAGGCCTGTTATTCAGCAGTACCCATATGTTTATAGTAGGCGAGGCAGACAAGATCCAGAAGAGGTAGCGACACCAGTCCCTGAGCCTTCCTCATCGTCTTCTACTCACGAGATTCCTGCAGAAGCATTAGATCTTGATCTTCCTATTGCTGTTCGGAAAGGTACTTGTACTATTAGACATCCTGTTACAAATGTGTGTTGTCTGTCCCACTTATCTAAGCAGGCCCACGCATTTGCTATTGGTATTGATTCTGTTGATATACCAAGGAATCACTATGATGCTATGAAGGACAGTGGCTGGAAACAGGCAATGCAGCTTGAGATGTCAGCTCTTTTGCATAATGGCACATGGGATCTTGTTGACTTACCTGCAGGAAAGAAATCAGTGGGTTGCAGATGGGTTTTCACCATCAAACATAATCTGGATGGATCCGTTGAGAGGTTGAAGGCCAGATTGGTAGCAAAAGGCTACACACAGACCTATGGAGTTGATTTCTTTGAGACCTTTTCTCCAGTAGCTCGTCTAAATTCTGTGCGGATTATTATTTCTCTGGCTACTACCTTTGATTGGCCCCTATTTCAGCTTGATGCTAAGAATGCCTTTTTACATGGTGACCTACAGGAAGAGGTATATATGGAGCAACCTTCTGGGTTTGTTGCTCAGGGGGAGTGTCAGAAGGTGTGTAAATTGAAGAAAGTCATATATGGGCTGAAACAGTCTCCTCGAGCTTGGTTTGACAAGTTCAGTGACGTTGTACTCCAGATGGGTTTTTCTCGCTCCATGACTGATCACTCTTTATTCTACTCTAGCTCTTCTTGTGGCTCTATCATTATTGTTGTATATGTTGATGACATAGTGATTACTGGCAATGATTCTACAGGCATATCTCGTGTGAAGGAAGGTTTGCAGAGACACTTCCAAACGAAGGATTTGGGTAAACTGAGATATTTTCTGGGCATTTAGGTGCTTAGATGTCATGCAGGTGTTAATCTATCTCAGAGGAAATATGTGCTTGACTTACTACAGGAGACAAGCATGACTGAATCTAAACTGGTATCTACTCCTATGGATTATCACATCAAGAAGACGGTTGATGATGTTGAGTACTCAGATCTAGGATATTATAGGAGAATAGTTGACAAGCTAATATATCTGACTGTTACACGACTTGACATTTCTTTTGCTGTAGGTGTTGTGAGTCAGCATATGCACTCACCACAACAGTCACACTGGACAATAGCTTGCCGGATTCTGAGATATCTGAAGAGTGCTCCTGGTAAGGGGATCACTTATTCTAAACCCAAGGTGACTCCATCTACTTTGACTCTCACAAGGTATTCAGATGCAGATTGGGCTGGTGATCATACTGATAGAAGGTCTTCATCAGGCTACTGTACCTTCCTAGGTGATCATTTGATTACTTGGAAAAGTAAAAAGCAGCATGTAGTAGCTAGATCCAGCACTAAGGCTGAATATCGTGCTATGACCCATGCATGTTGTGAACTACAATGGGTCAAATCTGTTCTTTCTGAGTTAAAAATCACTATTATGTCTTCTATGGAGCTCAAGTGTGACAACCAATCTTCTATACACATTGCCAGGAATCCTATCTTTCATGAGCGTACAAAGCATATAGAAGTTGATTGCCATTTTATTCGTGATCAAATCAAAGATGGTACTATTGTGACGCCATACGTCAAGTCTGAAGATCAACTGACGGATATCTTGACAAAGCCTTTGGGTCCAACAGCTTTTCAGAGATTATGTGGCAAGCTGGGCATACACGATGTGTACTCTCCAGCTTGAGGGGGAGTGTGAAACAACATGCATCCCCGTCGATACTATCGACAGGAGGTCGATGGTATCGACTTTATCACAACAACAGAAGAGCATTTCGTCGATACCATCGACAGGACGAGTTGATCAGCGGTGGAAATTGACGACCTGTCTCCTGGTTCTATCTTTATTATATTATTTGTTTTATTGTTTTTCTCTTATTTTCTTCTTTGTACCACAATGTATCTTACCCTAATATATAAAAACAAGGAGAGACGACTATTGCCCTCTCAAGAAAGTGGCTCCTTACAGCCGACAAATCTCTCGGTGTTCGTCTCCTCTCCTCATCTCTTCTCACAGTACATAATGTGGTACGAACGCGATAAGCTCGGTGTCAACGCCGTAATGGAGACCTTGGATGTTGTCTAGAAGTGGAGAACAGATGTGTTGAAGAACGATGCTCCATGAAGATAGTAACCTGGATTATATATATGTCATCACTCTCATCTCTCTCTCATCACTCTATCCCTCCGCACACCAAATACAACGAGAGTGAGTATATGGTTTGGTGTGGAGGAAAGGATATAGGACCCCCCCGGCACGTGGAAAAGGGGATACACACATGATGGGTGGAAGGGTGGGAAAAGAATTGGTGAAGAAGAGAGGAATCTGTGAAAGTGAGATGTATAGTATGTAGAGAATGGAAACCGATAATCGGAGAGGAGATGCTAAATGGGTCAATGTAAGATCCGAGTTGAAAAATTAAATGGATCTAATCCCGACTCGAATAAAAAAAATTGACCATTAAATTTTGGAGGACGTCAGTAACTTGGGAGAAGATAGAACAATTGGAGTGATGGTATGGTTGAATATGGTGGAGTTGTGAAGAACAGTAGCTTGCGGGATCAAGGCAACAATAATAGACTTGGCAACAAGGATGACGGCCAAGGAAGATAGACGATGGCGCTATGGCAGCAATGCAGGATGTAGCAGAAGATGGTGAATTATGTCGCTCGGCTGATGTAGTACTTGGAAGCAACAGAGGAGATGATAAAGATCTCTTGCACGGCTCCGGAGATATTGCCTGCCATGAGGCTGCATACGGAGTCAAGTGCGGAGCCTCTCCCTGAGTGACGACGAAGGCTGGTGCTGAGGACGTCACGGTGATGCAGCGGTAGAGACGATGGCTGTTGTTGATATACTGAAGACTGCATATCTCGGTACTATTGACATGTCTGTCGATCGCATCGACGAGGTCACAAGCTACAACCATTGAGGGAGTTGGTAGTACCGACCCGGCGTTGATGGCGCTGATTGGTGGTGTCGTCTGTTGTGCGACGGGATGGCGACAACTGCTATAGGAGATGGTGGCGCTGCTTGCTGCTGGCTGCGGTGGCTGTTGCTACTGCTGGCTGACTGTTGTCTTGGTCGGCGGCGGCTGTGGCTGGTAGCCGGGGATCGGCGGCTATGACTACTCTGCGGCTGGATGTGATGGTGGCGTGATGGAGATGACGGCGGATGGAGATCGCTGGGAAGAAAGAAGATCGCTGTTATGAATTGAGAATAGATATGACTATGGAGGTCGGGTTATGCCTAGCGGGCGGCCGGCCTAAACCATGGAGATGGCGGCAGCGGCTCACAGGAGTAGGCGCTCCCCCTTGGTCTCTCTCTCTACAAGCGAGAGGCAGCGGCGGCTATTGTTGCGTGCACGCCGGAGAGAAGAGGGAAGAGGGATGGCGGATAGGTTAGGGAGAAAGAATGATGGATGATTGTATTGATTCGATGAATAAAAGACGCCCGTTCTATATATAGGAGCAAGGGAGAAACCCTGAGACTTGGGACACAAGTAATCTAAACGAGCCGAGACACTAAAAGCCCACTAACTAATTAACCTATTAACTAAATAGGCTAATATATACTCTCTAACAATGATATTGTGATTATTGGGTATGGCAAGCATGGCGTTGCACAATTAAACCTCTTTCTGCAGGTCGAATTTCAAACAAAGGACTTGAATAGTCTTAAATATTTTTTGGAAATTGAAGTTGCCATGCTACGTCTGGGACTGTAATTTCACAGAGGGAGTATGTCTTAGATCTTTTCACTAAGTTAGGGATGCTTGGGGCTAGACATGTTGATATTCCAATGGATCCTAAAGTCAAATTATCCATGGTGCAGGTGGAGTTGATTATCCTTGGAGGTATAAACAGCTTGCTGGGAAGTTTATTTGTGTGACTGTCACTCGGCCCAACATTGCCTTTACCACTATTATTGTTCGTCAATTCATGGATAAGCCATGCACATGTTATATGGAGGCTATTATGCACATTCTGAGGTATCTCAAGAAGTTTCCAGGCAAGGGACTTCTATATCAAAATCATAGACACTATAGGTATTGGGTTTCTCAGATGTTGATTGGACTGGATCTAGTATCGATAGGTCTATTTTTGGTTGTTGTGTGTTTGTGGGTGGAAGTCTCGTGTCTTGGAAGAGCAAGAAGCAAACTGTTGTAGCAAGGTCTAGTACGGAATCTGAGTATAGAGCTATGGCCCTAGCAACATGTGAGTTTCTATGGATTTGCCACTTGTTAGAGGAACTTGGCTTCATGTAGGAACCTCCTATGGACTTGGAAGTGTGACAATCAAGTTGTTGTTCACGTTGCCCATAATCTTGTCTATCGTGATAGAACCAAACATATTGAAGCTGATTGTAATTTTCTATGAGAACAGATTTAGCAGAAGTTGATTCAGCTGCCACTAGTCAGATCAAAAGATCAGTGAGTTGATTTGTGTACAAAGTCCCTATATGGTTGGCAGATCCAATACTTATGTAACAAGCTGGGTACATATGATATATATTCTCCAGCTTGAGATGGTGTTGATATGTATGCATGGGGGTTTATTTGTTAATGTGAGAAAAGGTTAGGGACTCGTGTGAAGTTTGTAAAGTCTCTTGTATATCAATAAACAAGCACCCTGACTGGTGAGAAGTTAGGTGGCGTTCTCCCTCAGTTGTATGCCTTCTCAACAATAAATTTGACCATAAATCTGTTATTATTTACCAAATTAGTTGACCCCTCTTATTTTAAGTGTCATACTCAATTGAGGAAGAAATGATCTTTATTACTGTTGCTGATTTGGAAATTTGCAACTTGAGCTTGACATTGTTGGAAAGTAGCATCTTATGTAAGGACATCATAACAAGTTTCAAAGAGAATATGGCTTTAGTGCTGGGTCTAGATCAGGCTCTAAAGCAAACTCAACTCAAGCATGGTTTCATGATCCACAACCAGTTCCACACTAATCTCAATGCCATGCTTTAGATTTATGTTGAAAATGGTGACACATAGAGAAACAAACCAAGAAAAGGAAGCAATGTGGTTAACTGGTTATTAAGCAAACCCTAGTCCCATATATATAAAGACAGGTAGCAGTGCAGATTTTCAGTCAATTATTAATGTGCCTTGTTGGATTAAATGGACTTAGCTTAACTGGGCCTAATAGTAGTACAACTTATCTTTGTTTGTTCCTCATGTTTATTGTACCTCAGTCCTCCCCTATATATAGAACCCTCGTGTAACCACATTTTAATTAACTGAAGAAATCTCTTTTTCTCCACATGGTAGTAGATCATTCTTCTAACCCTAAGCACCCCCTTGGTCCTCTCTTTCCCTCCCTCCATTAGATGCTGCCAGAAGGGACTGCTGCTGACAGCAGCAGGGAAGCCCCCACCGGCAGCCAGAGCAACCCGCAATAGCAGAGTCGCTGCCGGCCACTGCAGAAACAGCAGGAGCTAGAGTTCCTGCCAAGCAGTAGCATCCGCAGCAGGAGCAAGGCTCCGTCGTGACGCCCAACAAGCCAGAACAAGCAGCCTCAAGGGCAGCTGCCCTCGTTGCAACACATCACTGGCCCTACAGGGAGCAGGAGGCCCCTCTCTCTTTGCCGAATGGCAACCATTGGTTCTAGAACCTCTTCGTCAACCATCTCTGACATAGGACATAATAACATAATCAACGAGTTAGACATCTACAACAGAGTTAAATGGACCACTATTTTGATACACATGTATAATACTAGGAATAAGTACTCATATACTACATTATTTGATATATTACCGAATGAACACAATTATTTAACAAGTAATAGTTGCAAAAGATGTAACATGCCAATAGCGATGTTTCTCATGGTTTAATGTCCCTCTAGTTGTATATATTAGCTACAATATGTTTCTGGTGCAGCTTTTCTATTACATGTTTTGGCACTCTAATGTCTTAAACCTAGGAAATGTTCAAAAGGAAATGATAGTCAAAAGATTTCGTAAAAAGACAACGTCTTTTTCACCTTTTGCCATTTCCCGAAGGGACACAAAAACGATAGGAGTGTCTACTACATCGTTTCAACTGTCAAGGTGTGTCCTAGGTTTCAGTCTCCAATGCGTCAGGCATGGACACTAGAGCTTCAAACTTCAAAGAAGTGTCTGTGCTTCCCAGCCTTAGGAATTTGAGAGGCACTGGTGTCTCAGGGTGCCCTGGGCCCCTTGCTTTAATACCATGTTGATGCATGGTCACATCAGAGGGACAGAAAACTAAGGGTGAACAATGGTCAACTCCCCCTCTTATATTATATATTAGGCAAAATGCAGAGAAAAAATGCATATTCTATCCTTATCTATCTTCATCCCATAAGGGTGAACAAAATGAAGAATACACAAACGAAAATAATTCTCCTTATCTATCTTCTAACAACAATACTGGATTGGTCAAAATACATATCCCCTGGTATTAATAAATCTGTCCAATTTTAGTTTGACATGTGGCGTCAAATTGTCGTGGATTACCTATGTTCAAATGCATATGCTTTTACCCTGAAGAAAATTGGAAAAACTGATTGTTTGAATCATGATTTTTCATATAAACTTTTAATGATCATGATTAGCAGTTGATATGTTGTCATCTTCTTCATCACTTGATCGTTCTTTGCACGAGTTAGGTCAGCATGACACTTTTCGCATGTGATTCTTTGTATGATCTATAATCGCATATTTGTACCATCTCCTCTGTTATTAGTAGATCTGTGGGATTAAGGGAAAAGAGGGAACTATCATCATCTTAGACTTTCTTTCCCTTTGTTTAGGGTTTCTTTGCAGCCTGGCCTCGCCCTCTGCTTATAAATTGGACCATCATTGCATGATGGACGCAATTGTCATATTCAATTTTTTGGATAATGTAATGATGACATTATAACAACTATTGTTTCCTTGAACATTGTGTAATAGACAGATGTCCTAGGGGTATATGACCGCCCTCCAAGTGATCCAGAAGCAGTACTTTTAAGGGAGATAGGTGGGTATCTATCTCATAAACCTCCTTGGCAGATTGAAATGTGTATCATGTTTGTCATGATTCATTTTAGTTTCATTTTAATCATGTTTTCTATTTGCTGTAACTTCGGTGGTTTGTAGTTGTCTTTTGTAACTTGCTTACACGTTCTAAATTTCAGATGTTAGGACAGATGGGACTTGGTCCGTTGTGAGTCCTACAGCCCAAGACACAAAGAAAGGTTGGTAGTTGTGAGACCACTCCTTGGTAGGTTGTATTGGGCTTGCTTTTCTTCATCCCATCCATGTTTATGCTCTCTGGAATTACTCGCAATAATGCTTTGTTACTATCCTTATGAAGAGTTTTCTATAGATTTATAATGGATCACAGAACCTCACCGAATAATATCTCACCTGCGCATGTTTTCCAGTTGAAATAACCGTAGCATCTCATGACACTACGGGAGGGATGGAAACTAAAATTTTGGAAGCTGCAGCAATAGCAAAGCTCGGAATTGATGTATACATTACAAAGGTGAGGAAGCTCCTACTTCCAGAAGCTTTTAATTACGATCCGAACATAACCTCTCAGCTGAATGATTGTCAATCCCAGGTTGGAACGGAGCACTCTTTAAGAGCTTTGAAAGGAGAAATAAGAGGCAGCATTGCTGATGATTGGCTTGGTACCTTAATCCGATCATCAGAGCACGCTAGGTGAAGATGAGGAAATATTCGTCCGAAACAGTCCAAATTACCTTTTTCTTTACTTCTTTCTAGGACATTGGAGTTTTGTCAGCAGATAGTTGAGAGTTAAGGTGAAAAACAAAGTCATATCTTACAAGTAGTGACCTTGTTAGCGGCTTGGGTAGCATTGGCTCTTAAGTTGAGAGTTGAAGCTGGGGAGGAGGTACCAGCTGTTTCCTTCGAGGCACCTGAGATTATCTTGGACTTTAACCTTGGTTGACATAAAAATTGTATAGTCTTTAGACATGGAAGGCAAAAGAACTTGAGAGCTCTAAATCAAGCACAATTAGTTCAAACTTTATAATCGCAATTTCTAGAAACAAGGCTAATGACATGTGTCAAATAATGATCGTCCAAACCTTATATTTGTTTGCTTATATATATGCTGAGGCAAAGAAAATGAAACAGAAAGTAAGGATTTGGCAAAGCACACGTGGCATTCAAAAGAGTTGCAACGATGTCTTTAGCAAATATTTTAAAATTAGCTCCCTACTAGAGAGGACAAGTTGAAAAAAAAAGGAATCCTAGGTGTCATTTTGACCAAATTTATTTGTTTATGTGGGATGATATCATTTTGACAAAATGTACTTGCTCTTCTAGCCATTGACTCAAAAGTGTCCTAAAATCAAAGCTTCGCCATATGACACAGTAGAGGGCATTTTTGATGTAATACTTAATCATAGCCACGTAAATCAAATCGATATGCATTGTTGTGGATATAGACAAAAACCTTAAGCATGAAGTAGGTGGTTCAAGATTTTATGTTGAGAACCCTGGGTGGAAACTAATCCATGTACGTAAATTTTAATGTGATGAAATATAAGGGGATGACAACCCTAATTGAAAGCCATAATAATGAACATCTCCATCTGAGAAATTGATGACATAGATTTTGATAACACACCCTTAGGCTCGTATGAGTACATGAACAAAAATCCTAACGTGATAGGGATAAGGGATTATGCAACCCTAATGTCATAGTATGAAGGAACACTAAGTAACATGTATAAAATTGGGATGGATACACCCTTGATGAGGATAACCTAATGTGCACCCTATAGAAATGGATGGCTTTACCCGTAGATTTTATTGCCTAAACACAATGGGTATGGACGTTGACCTTTGACTATGATCTTGGACAAATTTTGAGGATGGAATTTTTAAGGGGGGAAGGATTTGACAACCTAACTTTTCTTTATCATCTATTTAACGTTTCCTTTGCAATCAAGTGGCCTTACTCAATTGGATATCAATTCCATAGTTTGGGTGTTTTCATACCCCAATTTGATCACCACGATGATTGAGTTCATTATATGTGGCTCTAATTTTAGATATTGAGCTAAGTTCCAAATTTTAAGATATCACACTCTTGTAATTAATATTGAACCCATTTTGTGTAATATTCTTACTCTATTGTATATAATGTTGTAGAGTATTTAAATTTTAATTCAAAGCCATAAAAATCACCCTAATCCGACCCCCCTAGCCCAAGTTATGGGATTTAGACATTCACCTCATTGTCTTTGTTTTCAGCTGAATTTTATGCCTTTTTCTGTGTTTGGGCTGGCCAATTTAGGCCCAATATAAGGGGTGCGGCCCAACCACCTATTTTTTTACCCTTGTTCTCCCTATCCCTCTTTTCTCCATCAGATCATAGACTCATGAAGATTTAATGTCTTGCAACCGTCTTCTTCGTACGGAACCCTTGCAGCTAAATTGCTTTTCGGGAAGACTCACGACCACCCTCACCCAACCCTTTATTCTTCACTTCCCTTCTTTCTTCTTTACCCACTCTCTTCTGTTCCTTTGCCTTTCAATCTCTTCCAGTTTCACACGCACCGCAGCCTCGCAGCATCGTTGCCATGGCTGAAGCTTAGAGCTTCAGGGTCGGCAGCTAGGTCTAGTGAGCAGGGTAACCATATGCTCTTCATTGGACTGTGGATCATGAGAGAAGGAAGATGACAGTCAGGATCCACACACTGATCCAACCAACTTGATGCTCATCCAGGCCGTGTGGCGGCAGGCAAATGGAGCGAGCTAACATAAGGTCAGCAAGCATGGCCAATGTGGTGGGCAAAGGCATTGCATGGCCACCCTTCTTGCAGTTGGATGGGCGGGAGAGTGTCTTGTAACTAGGGAGGAGAGAGGCACATGTTGGTCACTAGGTGTCGCTCGTAAAAACAAACAACATCACGCACGTGGGGTGTGTGATCACATGGGCAGTCGTTGGATCGACTATCAACGGCAGGAATTTAGAGACAAATGATTATAGGTAACCCCCTTTCAAATAGTTATTAATAAAAATGACCAAAAATCTATAAATTCCTCATCCCTTGGCCAAACTACGTATTATTGTAAGCCAAATTCATCATCTCAACGAGCTCTGCGCAATTAGCATACTTTGAGACCCCCGAACTTCTTCCAGTTCTCCTTATTTTCTAATAATACAAACTTTGATTACGTTGACCATATTTGATACATGTTGATAAAGTTTGGATCTTTGATACTCAATCTACTTTCTTCACCTCAAATCAATAACTTATATGGATCTTTAGCATTATGGGAACCCAAATCACCATTCTTGTACTTTGATGTCTTAATATATAAATTTGCGACTTGTTTTGAAAATAAATTATGGGTTTTACTATAACTGGTTAGTATTGAATCTTAATGTGAATCGATGATGAACCAACTTTGAAATCAGTATTATATACCTCTTTATGCCTCAAATATCAGCCCCTAACCCCCCCTAATTGCTATGTTTTTTCTATATGGCACTTGATGAATGAGTGGACCCTTCATGATGATGCATGGTTGTTATACTTGATCCAGTTGTTGTGTTTGACCTTGTTGATGCATCCAACCCTCTTAGACCTTTGAAAACAGTAAAGCAATAAAGTTTGGTGGCAAAGTCGCTAAGGCCAAAATACAATCCAATACGGCAAAATCCAAGAAACAAACATGCCCTAAGTAGGAATGTCACTACCTAAATACTCACGGCTGTTCGAAACCTACTGTTCTTCAACGACAGAAAAAATAATATAGGTAGCACTTTACACAAGCAATAATTTATCTCATGGTTAAGCCAGATATCCTTAATGATTAAAAAAAACATAACCAATTCTTTGTTATATGACTACCTTCTAATATTCTGGAGACTAACCTTCTAATATGATGGCGACTAAGGGTTTATTCGTTTTATATAGATTTGGTTCAAATGAGTCTTTCATTTCTCGGTTGGATATGAGCATCAAATCAGATTGTTGCCTGATTTACTCTGACCTGACATAACCAAATTCAGACGTCTGAAATATTTTTATGGGTAGGGCCAACTGAATATTTGATCTGAATTTTTGTGTGAACTGTATGATCGAATTAAGACCAGGTCCACAAGTCCAAATAGCCACAGTTATTACTATAGACATATAGCAACATGTTTACATATGTTCAGTGAAAAAGGAGGCATGTGACGAGATTCCAAATTATTCTTTGCCATATTAAAAAAATCCATTTACACTCACATTTGATAACATCAAACATAATCTAACCATAAAATGTAGGATAAAAAACCAAAATAGCACAGTTTAATATAAATATGTACACAAATAGCATGAAACCAATCTTATTTCCGAAAATAGCCCACTTTCTTCGGAAAGCGCCAACATCTTGGCGTTTTTATTGCAGCCGGGTTCAAAAGCGCCAACATGGTCGACATTTCAGTGAAAATCGCCAACTTTTTGACGTTTTTAGATGAAAGCGCCAGTAGGTTCAGCGTTTTAGGTCAAAGCGCCAAGTTTTTGGCATTTTCGTTCAATGGCGACTGTAAAGCGCCAAATAAGAAGCCCCGTGGAACATCAATGTATGCACAATTAAAATCCCAAACAAATCTCATTGACGACAAGCAAAATAATATAGAAATAGATAAAAAGATATTAGATGATTCTCAGGCAAAGAAAAGATCTATATTAATTATGCCACAACTTAATAAAAGGAAACCATCTTTGAAAATATCTATATTAAGTTTAGCACAATATCAGTCCGCTAATAGAAAGAAGAACACATTCTTCTACACTGTCCGAAATGGTCAAACATTGAACGGTTCAACGGAAACAAAACAAAGAAGTTGGCATCTGCATCTGATAAAATCAACCATGTAATCAAAATAAAAATCATTATTTAACTACATATAGTTCTTCTATAAGTAAAGTGCTAGGAAAAAATATGCATACCTAACGTCTCTTACTTCCTCTACCTCGGGTTCGTGGACCCGAAGAACGCCCTGAGTCTGGAAAAACCTCAATTAGACTCAAGTGTGTCTGTTGACCTGCACGTGTATACCTACTTGGAGGGAGTGGTGGTGTGAGTGGTCGAGTGGATGGCATAGTCCTAAACATTGGAGGTGATCCTAAAAATGAAGAACTAGTTGATCTTGAAAATGAAGAAAAAGCTTCATGTTGGTATTGACTAAAAGATGGGTGGGTCCAAGATAAGCTGGAAGGAACTCCAAAATGGTCTGATGATGATGAAGAATCTGAATAAAACATTCCAGGGAATGAGGAAGGTGAACATTCCCTAGAGTGTCCTGCTATTATGGACTGTCCTGGTGATGTGGATTGTCCTACTGGTGTGGATTGTCCCAGTGAGGCTGAGTGACCTGTTGGTGTGGAGTGTCCTACTGGCGTGGATTGTCCCAGTGAGGCTGAATGACCTGTTGGTGTGGAGTGTCCTACTGGTGTGGAGTGTTGTGCTTCCATGAAAGATGGAATATGAGAAGCACTAACTGAAGTTGTCACAAGATATGAGAAACTCAAATTGGGCAGCAAGTGACTCAACATTTGTTGAAACCATGCACTCTGAATACTGTATATTTTGTCACACACTCTCATCCAATCCTCAACATGTGTCTGATTTGTTAGTATTTGCGATGATCCCTTGATATTCATTTGACTCTAAACCTACAAATAACATAGTTTACTTTATCATATTTTCATATACAAAGTCGTATAGTTAATTATCTAAATAGATATACGCATTACTTACATATTCTCGCTCCACATAACCTCGAGGATAGTAAACAATTTGCGGCTCAGCTAGTCGTTGTATGTGATACTCAGGATTGTACCAATTAGGTACTTGTGGCATAGCTGAGGGGTCTGGAAGATGAACTACATGATTTTGTCTATCATTCCATATGTTGAGTTATGTACTGTATTGGTTCAACCGATTCAACCAATCAGTCGTGCTTCGACCTCTGCCATCAATTCTTTGGTATTCTGGAAAAGCTTGGGGTTGAGGTTGGATATGAGCACCAAACTGTTTTAATACTCTATCAGGATCATGTCATTCCATTACTGTGAATGATATCATAGGAACACGAGCCATCCAAATTTCTCTGCCTTCACGACATATGTATGGCAAAGTTGCCAACAATTCTTCACTATATGGTGTCCACATTAACTGCATTATAAGTTATCGTTACCGAACAAGTTTCATTAAATGTTAAAATGTAACTTTTAGATAAAATATAAATTCTCACTTGACTCGAATCCTGTGTAACAAACTCATTAAGGTAGAATCTTACAGTCCCTTTTGGAACACGTACATGCTCCATGAGATGGTTCCATCTATTATCATGTTTGAAAAGAAAATTAGGAGATGAAACCTTTTAATAGAATACATTCATACATATAGATGGTAGTGACAAACCTGTATCATAATGGAGCATCTTGTGGCCACTCATGATCTTGATCCATGATCACTCTGCCTGGTCTACCAATATACAATCTTTCCCAAGACCACAACTGTAATAGATGGACACACCCTGAGATACGCTTCTGCTTAGAACCAGGACGACATCTATGCAACTGACGGTATATACTAGCTAAAACTGCACTCCCCCATGAGTACATGCCACATTGCTCAAAATCAACTAGAAGTGGAAGGTAGCGAAGATGGATTTCATTTCCAGTACCGTATGGCAAGAGGAAGCAACCAATTAGGTATAACAAGTATGCACTGGTGTACCGACGCTTGACCTGGTCATCTGCATTTTCCAAATTCATATTTGAAAATGTGAAACACAACCAACTCAGATGAACAGAACCATGATCAAGTCCATCTGGATGTGACCCCAGAATATTGTCACACAAAGGGTCGTCCAAGAACTATATTGGTCATCATTTGGCCCTACAGGATAGTGCGCTACAACAACATCACCATTAACCTTTAACCCTAGCAACACTACGACATCTTGTAGAGTGATGGTTAACTCAATGCCACCTTTGAACAAGTGTTGTGACTAAGGCAGAATAAAAAATGACTCTAGACAATTTAGTGACAGATGCAAATCCAGTTGTGCGTATATAACCCAAAACATCTACATCTGTCAACTCCCACCTACCAACCTCAATGGAATGACATGATCTACAAAGTCTCATCGTCCTTCACCATTCCTAGAAAATAGTCAAATAAAGTAACCTATAGTGAGCATAAGTTTCAAACAAATATTATTAGCAAAGTAGCATTTCATACATCACCCTCTATTAGGGGAAGTCGGGAGGCAATTTTATTCATCCCGCCCTCCTCATGCGAGCAATAAAAGTAGAATTACATTCACGAGTTTTACATAATATCCTATCCTACTACTAAGTAGGATTACAATCATGAGTTTTACATAATATCCTATTGTACTACTAAGTAGGATTACATAATATCCTATCGTACTACTAAGTAGGATTACATTCACTAATTTTACATAATATCCCATACTACCAGTAGGTATGATTACTTCACTAAGATTCATAAGCATCATTTGTTTCTACAAGTTCTTTCATTGTGGACACGACCCCCACATTTTCCACATTTGTATGTAGCTTGATTGGGATTGATATCCATATTAGTCTTCCTCCTCTTCATCTTAGGCCGTCCAGCACGTGGAGTGAAAATTGGCGGCAGTAGAGGAACAACCCCAATGGATGGCTCAAAATCAGGCCAATACCTCTTATCAGGAATGCCTCTAAATTGGGGAGCATATGTCATTCGATATTTGGTTAGAGTATACCAAGTACTGACAAACTGATGATGTCTGTAATGTATCGATTCAGTGGCTGCAAGTACATGTGAGCATGGCAAGTGATAAACTAGAGGTGCACCACAAGTACATAGACAACCAACATGATTTTGGAAGAGATGCACCTGATAGTTGTTTTTGGATGTATCTTCAACTGTAAAATCAAACTCATTTATCCTACAACTAACCCTTAGTTTCCTTGCCCTGGTCTCCAATTTAACCAATTTAGCAGAAAAATTCGGTGTGAATGAACCAATTAACTTTGCACCTAAGTTTCTTCTTTGAAAGAACATTGCTACCAAATGATAATATGTGCTGCAAATAAGGGCTTGAAAGGGAAGGTTGCGAGCACGCTTCAAAACTCCATTTATTGTCTCTGAATAATTGTTAGTTTTTATACCATATCTTGCGCTGCCATCACAGGAAAGAACCCACATTATTGGGTGTTGCTTCATGAGCCAATTGAAAGAAGAAGGGTCAATGGATTTTATAGTTGCTAAGAGCTTATCAAACTCAACCATTTCAGTCACCTTACCGACCTTCCACATTAAGTTGTATAGCTCAGTGGACTTAAATTTATTATGAAAGTTGTCCCTATAGTGCCTCAAACAAAACTGTTGTGTCCTGAGAGGAAAAACATCTTTCATAGCTTCCACAAGACCACACATCCTATCAGAAATGAAACAAAGATTATTCCTATGACTGACTATTGGAATTTGTTGCTCCATGCATCTCAAGAACCATGTCCAAGGCAACAAATTCCAATAGTCGGTGAGAGTTGGCACACTGGTTGAGGCTCGGGGGCCCCTAACAAAGGGTCACGGGTTCGAAACCCAGCTGCAACACTCTCAGAAATGAATTGAGCATGTCAGGTCAGCCGACCTCTGATCTGGTTTAACCGGGTTCCCGAGTTTGCATGCTATTCGGGGCCCCCCAGGTAGGCGTCGAGCGCAGCCCAACAGCGCTCCTGAGTCATAAAAAAAAAGGAAACAATCCATTGTTCGCATCAATCCCAGTCGCTATAAGTAGTGTCCCTCCATACTTACCATATAAGAAGGTGCCATCAACACTTAGTACTGGTCGACAGTGAGCCCAACCCGCACATGGCCCAAAACTCCAAAACACACATTTGAACCGATATGACATTCCATCATTTGTTGTAGTGTTTTGAAAATTGTATACCGTCCCCGAAATCACTTGCCCTAAATATAGGAGAAATCTCAACACCGAGCCATATGACTCCTCCCAATCTCCAAAGATTGCAGAAATAGCCTTTCTATGTGCATGCCAGGCTTTTTTATAGGAGATAGTGACATTCAACTCTGCATTAACCTTTTCCATCACTTCTCGAGCACTCATGTCAAGTTTTGCCCTCAACATCGACATTATCATCCTCGCAATATATGAGGACTTGCATTGTGAGTGATCCTTATATAGGATTGCACTGTGGCATGTGTGTTCACCACTATAACTTGTGATTTTCCACAAGCCACTAACCCTCTTCGAAGCACATGCGTGAAGCATCCATGAGCATTGCTCGTTGTGTAAGCATATTAAAGTGAGGTAAGTCTTATTGGATCACTTTGTTTGGTATTGGACATTATTGCTGATTGACCATGATTGCAACCTATGAAGGAGATTTGCCTTTGTCTCAAATATTTCACCTATACAAAAGCCATGCCCCACAACCACTTGAGCCTCTTCCATGTCTATAGGGACTTCATATTCATCAACCCAATCATCTTCTCTGAAGTATTCATAATTATCTGCATGATTGTGATCTATCCAATCATCCTTCCATGTTTCAGGATCAATAAAAACTTCATGGTTACTATCATCAATACATAGTTGCAGTAATCCAGTGTCATCATTGATATCAATATCCTCATGCTCATCATCATCACTGTCACCATCACTATCATCATTATCAGCGCCACCATCATTGTCATCATTAATATCACCGTTATCATCATCATCAATAGCAACATCATGATCATTTTGAAACTGACTCATTCTCTCATTTGATAGATTATATCTCTCAACATAGAAGTCAATATTCCTCCCATTTGATATACTAAGAAGGGTTTTCCAACTATCCTCATCAACTACTTCAATAGGAAATAAGTCATAACTAGGACGTATATCTTTGGTAAAGTTATAGCTTAGACGAAGGTTGTACATCATTAAGTGTATATCAAGAATTTGATGCATGTATGTCATCATTTAAAAAAAAGTAGTTGTTGTGGCTATTTGAATAGGCATGCAAACCTCGTTACAATACGACCTGTCAGCCAATAAGTTGCCACCATAATGGATGACAAAGTTGGTTGAGACATTGGCCATTTTCTTGAATATTTTCAATAGTGAAAGTTAGATACAATGACACGACACAATTATACATATATGATACTAAATATATATTTTTTGAAAAAGTTGTTATTATAATTTGATGAAGTTTTGAAAACACCTTATTACATGTCAATTGAAATAGATGTCTATGTAGTGTTATACATATATGATATTTTGTAGTGTTATGCATATATGAAAACACATTATCACAACGTCCTTATGAAGATTTTGAGCAAAAGCATCTTCAGTCTACTTTCTTCATCTCTCTCTTTCTCTTCTAAAATGCTACACATCGACCAATCAAACTAGAAGTTTTAAGTTGACGAAGTATTTGAAAACAAATTAATTATGAATTGAAAAAATATTATGGTGATATTTTTTGAATAAGATGTTATTATAATTTGATGAAGTTTTGAAAACACCTTATTACATGTCAATTGAAGTAGATGTCTATGTAGTGTTATACATATATGTTAATGATAGATTCGGTGAAGTTTTGGAAACACTTTAAATTTTGAATATTCTAAAAAAATACTTTGAACAAAAATCTAATAAAAAATTACTTTGAAAAATTATCCTTAGATCTCAAAACTTTAGTCTCAAAATTTTGGACTTCACATTGTTCAAAAATATCCAATCAAGACTAAAAAACGAATAAAATTTTCAATAAAATTTTCAAAAATATCCATTCAAGATAATAAAATCACATATTAAACTGCACAACCACCATTCAAGACTAAAAAATATCATCACACACATAAGAAATAGATAAAAGCAAATAAGAAAGTAAACAAATGTGTGCAATTCAAATAAAATACAGTCCAAAATAAAGAGTCCACATTAATTACAGTCCAAAATAAAGAGTCCACATTAATTACAATCGTCATCAAATAAAGTGTGAAATCACATAAAGCACCAAATAATCACAATAATTCTTACAAAAAATATTGACCTAAAATGATTAAGTAAAATACAATTTACCCTTTAGAAGAGAAATACGTCTTCAAAGAAAATAAAGCTACTCCTACAGTAGAGCAACGCCAGCACACTCCTTATATCAGCACTTACTTGCACTAAAATATGTAACTGTTACAAATAAACAAATAAATATGATAATAAGATGGTATACAAATAAAAAGACAACAAAACTAAAGGAACAAAAGAAAAAAAAACAGATGAATGAAACAAAACCATGATCACAGAGGAAAAAGAGAAGAAAAAGAAGAAGATACCGATCAATGAGATAAAGGTTCCTTATGCTTGTATGTATCGCCTCAAGCAAGATCCTTGTTTGTAATTCTAGCAATGAAATTGGGAGGTCAAAATATGTACATTGTCCAAGAAATCATGAAGCTAAATAAAAATAAAAAAAGAAAATGTAGAAAGTTTTAATCGTACACCCAAACTAGTATTAGAACCAATGCACTCTTGTTAGACAAATCATATTTGGAAATGTCTTTCTTTCTTCATTCCTTGCTGGGCGAACAAACAAGCGACATTTCTTCATTGTTCTTGCATAAGAAAATTTCGACATACACACAAGATACGAACTCATATGAGCGCATGTGTCTTTTATTTTTTATTTTAAGATATAACACGACAGACAAGGAAATAGGAAAATGGCTTCAACTGTAGCATCTCCAGATACCATAGACAATAATGACTTTACAAGACATGTCGTCTAGGAAGATCGTTTTAATCCTATATAATATGAAATCATTATCTCTTCAAAGGGACATGAAATTCAAAAAGATAATTTCTTTATCAAAAGGAGAACATTATTATACCAAAATGAGTTTTGCAACCGACCATATGTCGAAAGAGGAGGCAGAGAACACGTAGGAACTAACTAATGTATGTCAACAAGTGCCGGAAGGGTGGCGACGACCGATGCTAGAGAGCCAAGATCTGCCAGCGAGTTTGCTGCTCTGACGGCCACTCCACGCTGGAAGGGTGGCGACGAGATTGATGCACGATCACAGTCGCCCGGGAGCCAGAAGGGAAGCGGAGGGCCTCGTCCTGCCTCCCGCCTGTGGCTAGTTCGGGTAGACAACGAAGAAAGAGGAGGCAGAGAGCAGAGGAACAGGGGACTCGTGTGGCACAACTACTGAGGGGAAACTGGAGGGCCTATGAAGAAGAAGAGTTGGAGGTTAGAAACCCGAGAGAAAAGAAGAGAAATCAAAGGAAAGAAACTGAGAAAGAGAAAAATAAAGAAAGTCGAGGAAGAGGAGGCAAACTGGAAGAAGAGGGAAACTGGAGGAAGAGGAAAAACAGAGGAAGAGGGAAACCGGAGGAAAACTAGAGGAAGAAGAAGAGGGAAACCGGAGGACTTTCCTGTGCGCAGATGAACAACAACAATGAGAGAAACGATGGGGGGTTCGTATATCTAGATCCAACTCACTAGCGTTTAAGGCTAGCTACCGCGTTAAAGGCGAGCTAGCATGAAGGGACTTAACGACGGCACGGCCGCCCAGGCCTTGAAGGAGGTCTGCAACTAATGCCCTAAAACGCCAAACCTTTTAGCGCTTTCGAGTGAAAACGCCAAACTTGATGGCGCTTTTGGATGAAAACACCAAAAAGTTGGCGCTTTGAACTAAAACGCCGAACTTATGGCGCTTTCACCTAAAAATGCCAAAAAGTTGGCACTTTCTAACTAAAACGCCGAACAAATTGGCGCTTTCGAACCCGGCTCTAATAAAAACGCCAAGATATTGGCACTTTCCGAAGAAAGTGGGCTATTTCCAGAAATAAGATTGGTTTCATACTATTCGTGTACATATTTATATTAAACTGTGCTATTTTGGTTTTTTACCCTAAAATGTATTTTAAAAACCTAGTCAATTAGCCATATGTGGCCATTCCTTATTCAACATATGCATTTTTTCTTAAAATTCCATAACCGGCTGAACATTCTTTAATATAACCAATCTTATATGAGATATTCATTTTTAATAATATCTAATTTTTTTCATCTATATGGATAAATTTACTTTACAAGTTATAAGCGTAGTAGCCTCACATTCAGTAGATGCATATTAGTTACATGTACACTAGAAGTGTAGTAATTGTCGATACAGTACTTCATAAACTCATAGTGAAGCATATGTGATTATAAACATCTTTGTTTTAACATGTTATCCAAGCTGATCCGAACTCGACTTCAAACTTGTTAGGTGAGGCAGGTAAAGCCTGATTTCCAAAAAAATTATCCAGGCTACCCCTCCGGCAATACGATTGACAATATTAGTCTGAATACAATAACAGGAACTGAAAGCTTCTAAAAAGATACTCGATAACTATGCTAAACCCCATTTTGGAATTTTTCAAACCATGCGGTGCAGCTTTTGGTCAAGCCTTACCTCAAAAACAACATTAAAATGGCCGCTTATCGAATAACACCACCCAATGGAAACTTTTATAAGTCCAATATAGTTAGCAAGATAATCTATAAGCAGATGCTTTTAATCATACAAGAAACAAAATCAAATGTGATGAGCATCACAGGAATCGTGCAAAGCATCCAACGTAACAAGTACATGGAATAAGCATTTCTTTTTAGATAGCAGAACATGAAAACGACCCAACTTTCTTCTAACCAGCCAACAACCTTGTGAAGCTTACAATTCCATCATCTTTTATCATTGACTACTCGAGTAAAACAACAATGGTAACCAGTAACAAGCAAATCGAATATGGCAACAAAAGTTCTGCTATTTTGGACCAATATCCTTGAGAGCAGAGATCTGCTTCACCTCTGGCAGACACGACAGCCTAAGCTTACTCGTCTTAAACAAAAGGATAAAATGCACTAGGCAAGAGCCCAGGTATGAAACTCCACAGGCTGTGGAAGGCATGCCTAATTGGGCAAGATTATCAATAAGCAAATGCTTTTGATCATATGAGAAACAAAATCAAATTTGATGAACATCACAGTAACGTTACAGAGCATTTCTATGTAACAACGCAAGTAAATTGAGTAAGAGTGCCATGTAGCAACACAAGTAAATTGAAAAAGCATTCTATTTTGGATAGCAGAGCATGAAGAGGACCCCATTTTCTTCAAGCCAGCCAACACCTTGTGGAGCTTACAATTCCAGCCATCTTTAGGATAGATCACTTGAGTAAAGCAACAATCGTAACCAGTAACCAGCAAACCGAATATGACAACTAAAGTTTTACTATTTTGGACCAATATCCTTTGAGAGCACAGATCCGCTTCACCCCTGGCAGACACTGACAGCCTAAGTTTACTCAGCCTTGCACAAAAACATCAAATGCACTAGGCTGTTGCCTAAGTATTCCACAGGCTGTCAAATGTTTGCCTAATTGAGCAACATTGATCAATAATAAGCAGAAGATTTTGATCGTTCGAGAAACAAAAATCAAATTTGATGAACATCATAGCAACCGTACAAAGCATTCTATGTAAACAACACAAGTAAAGTGAATAAGCATTCTTTTTTAGATAGCAGAACATGAAAAGGACCCCACTTTCTTCAAACCAGCCAACACCTTGTGGAGCTTACAATTCCAGCGTCTTTATCATAGATCACTTGAGTAAAACAACAATGGTAACCAGTAACCAGTAACCAGTAGTAACCAGCAATTCGAATATGGCAGTTAAATTACTATTTTGGACCAATATCCTTGAGAGCACAGATCTGCTCTTCACCCATGGCAGACATGACAGTCACCACCAGATCCTTCCCATCACCGAACCCATCCTTGATCTGTGAGCAGAGGAAAAGTATCATTTAATGGATAGATTTGATAAGAAACATAGGATCCAAATTAGGGAGACCAATTTCAACAGCAAACATTTAGACTAGAAATTACATAATAACTTTACAATATGTCTGCCAAATAATGTAACCACGCTAACCAGCGAGTAGCATCATGTTCCCAGTTTAATCGCCATAAATATTTAACATCTGAAACTGTTTTTGTCCGTTTATTTGAAATTCTAGGTTGTTTATGTTTCATATTTTAGACCATTCTACCAATATAACGCTTGTTATTTGTAAAGATCCTCATACTACAGACCAAACCCAAAGTCTGGACCCTACTATAAATGCATCTATCAGATCACATGCTGGTAAATTACAAAAGCCTAAATGAAATTATAATGATTTTAGTGCATGTTTGACATTTGTAGAAGTTGATTCTGATTGTTTGCTAGAAGATTGATATTGGCTTAATTTTGTTTAGTAACATAATGTGAAATGAATTGATCATTGTAAGAACCTGATATAAGTTTTAGAAGTAAAAGAACGGTTTTCTGTTACCTGAGTAAGCAGACTGTCATCACTGGGAAGGCGCAGATCATCTTTGGTGTTTCCATTTTCAGTCAGCAGGCTCACCTAAAACAAAAACATGTACACACATTAGATGCACTCTAATGAATGGCAAAATTATCAAAATATACATACAAAGCCATCCTCAGAAATGTCAATAAGCTGGTAGTCGGTACGATTGACATGGGGAACCTGCAGTGTCCGAATTGGAAATCAGTATACAAGTTAATATCCAAAACAACACTGCGTGTATGCAATAAATAATCAATTTATGAAGCACTCACATCACAATTGTGGGAGGATGGAACAATATCCTCGAGCTTTTTGCCATTGAAGATATCAATTGCAACAAAGTGGCACTTGGCATGTCCGTGCTTTCCAGTTTTCGAAGTAGAGACTTCAACAACCTATTATCCAAAAGAGTCCAATTCACAAAGGTATTCAGAACACTGATAATTGACCAACTTTGGAAGCCTTAGAAACTTTGGAAAGAGGGAAAGGATATCATAGAAAACAAGACGGTTGGTCATTACATGCAAAACGAAAAGAAATGAACTATATATTTCATGCAATCATCACTGTGCTCTATGTTTCGATCCTATCCATGTTGGAGTAGGCGAAAGAAAGGTACCAAGATTTCAAGGATAGAGAAATGATTATGAGAAAAGGCCAAAACAGTAAGGGTTGCCATTACAAAGGAACGCACAAATATAGAACAACTATACGTGAATAACTCGGTCAACAAATGTAGTCTTCCCTGGTATCCATATCCGTTCGACGGCCATTTTTGCAAAGCAAAACCACGGTGGATGAATCTGGTGACAATAGTATGTTTACTACCCAAAAAGTAACAATGTCAGCATGCAACGACATCCCCAGTGGAACTCAGCAATCACCAGAATGATAGCTCTAACACTAATCAAAGCCTACAAAATTAGACTGGTGCGGCAAACAGGAATAGTGATATGAATAAAGAGTAGCATACTAGCACACAGATGAACAATTTAGATTTGCATCAAATTGATTATCTCAACTTAGAAATGCGCACTACAAAAGCACGGATCAAAGAATCTCGCAGATTAGATAACTAAACAGAGGTATCCTCACACTGAGGACGCACAGGAGATTCAGATCGAATTACAATAAGCGAGGCTACAAGATGCTAAGCACGGTGACATATAAACCAAATGTAATGACTTCAATTGTTTGATTAATCCAGCAAATTTAAACCTACAAGAGTCCGCCTTCGATCTGTAAGAAAACCATGCTACGGGGAATTCGAAGGAAGCAAAATAATATGATGACTTCAAACCTTGCAGGGCCTGTTCTTGATCACTATGTATCCGTTCTTGCGAATGGTACCAGCCTGCTGGGGATACGTCTTGGACGCCCCGGCATCAGCCTTTGACTCGAAGTGATGTTCCTCGTCCGACATGATCCCTTCACGGAAACGATTAACACGTCAGATCAGCCAACGACAACCAAAGATCATCTCATTGCAGGAACAAATCCAAACGCCGAGAAAAGAGAGCATTAAGTCAAGGGATAGGGTTTTACTCACCAGGGGAAACGAGAAGCAAATAAAATCAAGCGAGACCAGGATGCGAGCTGGCGGCGAAAGAAGAGGGGACGGGAGCCACGAGAACGATGTCAAGATTATATAGGTATATTAGGTTTGTTGTCGGACCCCCGCCGCCGTCCAACAATCGGGTTGGAAGAATTAGATCTGAATCGGTAATTGTGGAATATCTGGACGGCCGGATGGTGGACGGGTACTGTTTGCGTTCAAACTACGCTGGTTGTGGAATACGCTTTATGGACTGCATCATTGTGTCATGATCGGATAAGACTCCTTTCATCTATGAAGTTCGATACGAATGTACCTGTTTACGTATCATGTTTGGTGCTTGTGTGATGACTGATACTAGTTGAAGTTGGTGTGTGATTAAGACCCTCTTATCTTAATATCTAGGGATGATGACAATGAGTTGAAATTTTGTGAATTTCGTCTAAACGGTATCTCGTCAAAATAAAGTGACTTAACTCAAATAAGAGTTATAAACGATAGGATTGTCCAAACCTGCATTGACCCATCAGAACCCAACCAAAGCTCAAACCCCACCAAAGCTCAAACCCCACTAGATCCAGACATGACTAGATTCATTCTATTATAGTTATTTATTAAAAAAAAATGGAAGTGTAGGTAAACCCAAAATCCAATCACAACTTGTTGAAATTAGATTAGACATGACTACACCCAAAGTTGACAAGACCCCATTCGACTAGACCTGAACCAGACACGGCTCAATCTAACTAAAACCTGAACAACCCCTAAAATTTTTAAGTTTTTTCATCGTGTCGAGTCACCTTTTTCCATGCTTGCTTTTACCTTGACGACAACGACGCCATTATTGACAAAGTAGAGAGATTTCTAAGGAGACATCTTTTATCCAAACCCTAACCCAAAGAGTTAGATTTTTCGGCCTATTTTTTTCATGTAAGTGCCCAACGTCATTCCTATTTTCCATCACAATAACTCTACCAGTTTGGGTGATAAAGGTTCTTAATGATCTCGTATGGACTGGCCAAGGTTAACCCTGGAGCTTCTTGATAAATGTGTTGCCATAACCCTTATTTTGATGTCTCTATTCACCCTTATATTTTATCAACAAAGTAAACTTCCTATTCTCTAGTCTTAGGTCTGATTGCAATGTTGCTTGCTTTGCCAACAACTCCCTCAAATTTGATTGTGTCTCCCTCCAGTGATTTTGATCCTAGACATTGTTGTTATCTAATGTCATTATAGTTGAAGAAGGTACGTGATTTAGTTATCTATATTGGTGCCTGCTCACACTACTCTTACATCTAGGATGGGTTGGGCATTAAGTCGGCCTCTGATGTTAGGATGTATGCTTATATCGCCTCTTAGATCTACACCCAAGAGATCTAGGATCATATGCTATGAGACGTTGATATGTGCATGTAGTATATCCCTTTGATACTACATGTGACTGATGTGAACGATTTGTAATGCCTTTTTTCCGTCTCTTTCACGCACTTCTCAACCCATTTATGCCTAATTTCCCTTTAATCGTGCTAAAATATCTACTTTTATGTTACCATTACTTGTTCCATAGTTTTGGTTTTTGGTATCCTATTGTGACATTAAACTGAGGAGGAAAGATCATCATATCACCCATTGAATAAATACCCATCTATCAACGATTCAGAAGCTTAAAATTGTAGAAACGGTCATGAATGTTGTGTTGGACATCCAACATGCAATGTGCATTGCGCCAACTCAGCCTAGCAGCAAGTAAACAACACAGTGTGTGGGCATCCTACACGTAATGTCTCATTTTGGCAATATGTTGACAACACTTGACCGATGTGCCATGTTATTTGGAGTCTCCCCTGTTACCATTAGGAACACAAGTGACACTCTATGTAGACCAACCTACATGTTGTTTCACCTATAGATTTCACTCAACTCAGTTGTAACCACCCCACTTCTATATATATAACTCTTAGCTGTCTTGGGATGGTTACCATAGATCATTTGAGGCGAGACTTGGTCAGAGAAACTTCACCATCTTCCTTCTTACTCGATAGTTGCATCAGCGATCTTCAGTCACTTCTATTCTTCAACTTGGAGTGAAAGTTCCTAGAAAGTGTTTAACTAGTAAGGATAAATATTTGACTTATAACCGGATTTATAGCTCCATTTTCCTTCTTTCCACAAACATTGGAATTTGTTTCTTTCTTATATTTTGTTTAGCTCTATTTTCTATTGTTTGTACCGGTTGTCTCCATCCATGAATGAATAGAGCCTTGTTTCTTTGGCATGGGGAGTAACTCCCATGTGATGTCTTTTTTAACAACATATTTTATACTTAATTCTAGTTTAATCACTGCCAATGATGCATCAGTGTGAATTTTCCACATATGTGCTTGACTGACCATCATATGTGTATGTTTTATGCTTCTTGTAAATGTTGAGAGGGTTATGCTTGAAGTAAGGATGTGTCATTATAGCCTAGTATTGTAGTCCACAAAGTGTCTCGGTGATGTTGGTGATCTCAAGGTTTTAATGGTTTTAATCTGGGTCTATGTACGATAGTGCTAGATATAGTTAGAACTGTTATACACCACTGAAAGGGGTGGAGAACTTGAACCTCCTTTGCGATTTAAAATTCTTGTTTCTTCATGGCATTACATGGTAGTGAAATCATATATTCATGAGTTTCTAATCAAAGTTGAATCCTTAATTCAAGTCATCCCAATTTTAGTTCATTTCTTTCTTAATTGTCAGTTAATTTGAATGAAAAGACAATTCTCTTTTGATACTAGATATAGATTGATGAACACTACAACTCTTGTGCCTAACAGTTGTTTCTCCCTTGGAATACAACCTTGACTATTATGAACTCATATACTAGACATTGTGTCTCCTTAAAACTACAAAATGACTCCTTAAAATTACACTTATCTTGGAATTCCGCAAAAAAAAAATTTGGTGTTGTTGCTAGAGATCATCGGTATATTTTTAGAATTAGAGGTGTCGATTAGTAAGCAAGATTATATTACAACCCTCATACCCACCACTCATCTATAGCATATTATCATATTATCCATCATCATCATCATTATCACTTGTTATATCTTCCATTTTCATTTGTGTTTCTTAGCCACCTTCTTTATTTGTAGGGTTGTATGAGGCGTTCTAAAAGGGGTCTTGCACCTTCCATATTTCTAGATTCTAAAATTGAACGCACTGTTGGCAACACTCAAAAAGTGAGGAGTGAATTGAAGTCTGATTTGGAGGAAATATAACCTTCATTACCACCATCTTCACCATGAGCGTCTAGTTCCACAAGAAGAACCAATCATGGAAAAAAAATCATCACGTTAAGGACTTTGTCATTCCATTGGCAGTAAATACTAGTAGGGATATCAATAGTCCACTAATTAAGGCAAATAACTTTTCTATCATCCCCCAACATCATGAAGATGATCCAGCAAAATATATTTGAAGTAACACCAATGGAAGATCTAAACCTTCACATTGATGAATATTTACAGTACATCAACACTTTCAAGATAAAAATTGCTCCTACTAATGAGATTTGCCTCCTTCAATTCACTTTCACCTTGAGAGACAGAGCCAAGGCTTGGCTCTCTTCCTTCCTAAGAAACTCCATCAATAGTTGGGAGGATATCCTACGAGTCATCTTAACCAAATATTTTCACGTAGAAAGAATGCATGTTTGAGTAGTCAACTCGAAAAATACTTTGCACATTTGAGTAGTTAACTCACAAAATTTTCTTATATATATGGGGAGACATTGTATGATACATGGGTGAGGTCCAAAGACCTTTAGTACCTTTGTCCACGCCATGGCCTAAGAAAATGTCTTTTGCAATCTTTCTATCATGGTTTATTCTACAATATAAGAATTTCTATTAATGTTGTAGCTAGTGGAGCACTAATGAACAAGTCTTATACAAAATCATATCTATAATTGGAGACATGGCTATAATCTATTGCCCGCTGAGTTTTAAAAGAATCATACAACCATCTTATTCAAACATAGCTTCAGGTAAGCAGGTGGGAAAGCACACATTTGATGTTGTAGATTTGATAGAAACAAATCTAGATGCTTTGTCACAAAAGTTTGAGAAGCTAAGTTGTGAGGACCTCTCTTTAATTAACATAAATGCCAACCATTAAAGAGAAACCCTAAACCTAAACCTAGGTTAAGGAGCAAAATACAATTTTTTTGTTAAACACGTTTAACAAAGTATAACAAAAACATAGGTAAATTTTTCTTTTCATCATAAAACCTCATAAACCAATGTCGCATCATGCACAACATATTCAATTAAGATATATCTTATTGGACTCTATCAAAATTAGAATCAAATATGATTGCTTGTATGCAGTTCAGTTCACATTAGTTACATATACATGAAAGAATGAACTCAATATACTTTCCATCTCGAGAAAGAGAGAGTACATGGACATTCTAGTCTAAATTATTTTATTTACAACTTTTTATGACCTCTCCATTGGATAGAATTATATTTAAAAACATTTGAAACAACCTCATGAGACTCATATAGAGTCCCAATGAGTGGATACCTTCCACTCAAGATGATTACATGCATCAGATCAAATTAATTATAATGAACTTAAAAGAAACTTATACATATTAAAAAGTCTGGAAGATAGTTCTAGTGATTACTCAAAGTTTATAATAATAATATAATCAATTAGATAAGGTGGTCACTTAGACCATTCCAAGTTTAAAACATGTTTTAGAGCACGTTTATGAACAAATAGTAGATGCTACTTAATTTAGAGTGACAATCATTTAGTATGAGTAATATAAAGATCTATACATTTAGAATCAATACATAACAATATCATTATCTTTGTGACACCCCGCCAGTTGGACCAAGAACACATCTTGAAGTGTTGAAGATGATGTACACATAAGATATGTCTACCTAACATGACTATCCAAATGACAAGTAAATACAAATCACATGTAGAATGGATATTATATATCAACATCAACCACTTGTCAACATTCAAGGTCATATTCCAAACTAGACAAATAAGAATATGGAATCATTATCTTTATGAAAGAATATAATTTCCACAACAAAAAATATATTAAAAAATGGAAGATTTATCAGCTAGTAGTAAAAGGAATATAACATAACATTCAACTCATATACTACACGACTTGTCGACTTTTATTGATTTTCCATAAAACTTCTTAGCTTGTACCTCACCAAGTAGAAGTTGCCACACCTGATTCTTGAGTCAACAACTCATTGTCACTATCTTAGGGTTTATCTGACCATCTAAGACATCATCAACTGACCCTGGTTCACCATAGGGTTGCATAAAGAGGCTCATATCCTCATCTCAGGTACAAGAGATAGGAACAAACATAAAATCATATCAAAATATCACATAGCATCAAGTTTCATAGTTCTCATTTCATTAGAGTCTATTCCTCATGGACATAGACTTTTAGAGAAGAGGATTTAGGTTCAGAATCACATCAGATGACTCGTCCCTAAATCTTGGTGGTCTAACATTCAAGGTCTTGACCCACACTATGGAAATACTTCTCATATTACTTTTATTACTACAAGAATATCCATTTCATTTCCCTAGTGAAGTGCTCGAGGGAAACTCACGATGTTCAAGGAACCTAACTAGATGCGTCAATATTTAACTTGTTATTAATTCCTTTTTATTCATATTAAAGAAATTTCAAATCATCGTTATCATATGTGTATATTCTCGTGCAACTAGAATGATGTGAATCAGATTAGGCTTATCAAGGAAGAAAATAATTAAAACAAGAAGCACACCAATATGTAAATATGCAACACACATGATTATTTCCATTTTCCATCATATTTTAGCAGTCATCATCAGTGGGCTATCAGCCCGAGACACCATCTCATTATCCAACATTTACCCTAAACGTGGTTTCTCAAAAGTAATAAGTGCATGTTAATTCAATCTCAGCATATTTTTTATCAGTTCTATCCATATCATAGTTCTCATCAAATATTCATAGAGGCATTAGAACTAGCAACAATATAGGCATAAGGACATCTTAGGTCATTCATTGTACTCAGAACATGTTTATCATGCAACATATACTTATTCCAACCAAATTCTATAGACAAGAATAAATCTCAAGCATAAAGGTACACAACACACTTAATACTCCTCATTTACTATTTACCATCATTCAGTTAGGGTTACTGTCCAACACATATGTAATATCATCTGAAATCCATCGAAATAGACCGCTCTTAGTATGCAAGTATTCTACATATGATTACAATCCAAACATACATTTTTATAAATCAAATTGCATCCTTGAACATCATCTTGTAATTGAATTAGACTATACTTATATGTATGTATTAATCCCTCATTTGAGATCATTATTAATTAGCATCACCTAGCTCATCACTTTTGGGTTAGAGTTAGATTATTAGATCCATCTACTAATTTTGTTCATTTCCCTTCATTTCATATTCATTAGTCTCAATGTATTTCATTTCATGTTTACTACTACTCTTAGAACAAAACATTCTAAATTTACTTAATGCATAAGTTTCTTTCTCATTAAAATCCTCTATAGCCTTACTTTAGTGGATTACATTCAATTTATATAAACCTAGAAATATCTAAAATAAATAGATAAAAGAGTTCATCATACTGGTTTTATTAATTTATCATCCATCATGTGTCATCACAATTTAGTTCACCTTTGTCCATTACTTATATAAATAAAACATATTAGGTTTACTTCTTCTTACTCCTTAGTAGTTATTCATCCCTCCATTCATCATCATGTGACTTGTATAAAAGTTTGCATTCATGTGGAATTTACTCATATTTCATATATTATACTAGATTATATGCATTAGGCTTGTATCATCGTAATAATAATTATCAACTTCAAGTGAAGTAATAGTGCCTAGAATTGAGCATCTTTTCACATTCACAGAATTATATGTGAGTTTGGTTTTATCTCTCATACTCATATGAATACTAGATTTTTTGGGTTTTAATAAGTCATCTTAGTACATCACATAATAAGAATCATATTATTCAGTAATCTCATCAAGGTGTATAGAGGTTCATTGAGTCTATTCAAGACACATGGAAACCCTAGTTTCCATTCTGTACAATCAACCAATCATTTACAAGCATACAATGATTCATTGACTCTGTGGAATCCATCCCTCAACATTAACCTAGGCATGTATTTACTCCATATCAAACCCTCATATATTGATCATCATATACACAAAATATTCAATTCAAGCAAGGATTCGAAATTTCAATTGACTAATTCATGCTTATTGAGTTCAAATTTGATTACATACATGTCAACTAAATTTCTAAGCATATCTCCAATTGGCTGATCTTGGTGTAAAATGATATAGTTGTCCATCCATAAGACTTTCCATATATCTTTAAAAAATAGATTAAGAACTAACTAGATGCAAATCAATAGGAAGAATCCAAATCTTTAGCATTTGATTCCCTAAAAATCTTTCCAATTGGTTACCCAATTGCTTACAAACATTAGCAATGATCTAGATAATTTGAGTCATATAAATTAAGCTTTAAACATGACTACAGAGCTTGAGAAAGAGAGATAAACACTCACCTCAAGTGATCAACACCTTAAAAAGTTCCATACAAGCTGAATTTTGAGAAATCTATCATGGTTCTAGCTATTTAATCCATTTCTCACTCCTCTCAATTGAAGACCCTAGAAAAGGTGAATACAAGAAAAAGAAAGAGAAAAGATGTTAATTTTCTATCAATGTGATTCAAATCAAAGAAGGGATGAAATCTAGACATGGGAGAGAATATTCATCATCAATTTATATTTGGGGTTGAAGAACTTACATGAATCTGCAAGCTATAGGGAGCCAAAACCCTAATTCAACACTTACTATAATTTTCACCTTCAAAACTCTAACTCTCCTCTATATCTAGATTTTTGTTTCTTAGACAAAAACCACGTATTCTGGGAGATAATAGAGTGTTAGGTTGATTGTATATATGAATTGATGTGTTTGGGATATTTACAAACAAGTCCGAAAACTATTTTCACTCCTTTTTTTTATGTAGACAGGTTGGTTGGTCGGTCGAGTTGTCACTTACAAGAAATTAGGAAGACACTAAACTGTGTAAAATCCAAATATCACTCAAAATTATATACTCTAACTAAATGTCTGAAATTGAACTTCCAAGAAATAGATAAAATTTTAGATCATTTAGATGTACCATTAGAAAGATAAAAATCAAATACTAGAGTGTTATATTCCAGCTAGAATGCATAGTAGGCTGAGTTTGTCCTCTGGAAACTCGGCCAACCAATAGGTAAATAGTTAATAAAAAAATATTATATTTTGAATAACACTGATAAATGAGTTATATAAACCATATCCAAATTTCAATCAAAATAGGGTTATAGATAAAATGCTAAAATGCATTTACTACACCACTGCATTTATCAAATTATATATTCATGCGCTACCAAATTCCTAATTTGTATAATAAGGTTTTAATTCTCGAACCCTAATTATTTGAAACATGGCATACTTAGAGTTTCTCATTAGGTTTAAAACATCATAATCAAACTATCATCAGGAATCAAGATTAACCAATGATCATTCTAGTTAGGCGTGTAATCATTTGAGTAAACCCTAGATAATTTGGAAGTAGGCCGTTACAAAGTCTCCCCTCCTTTTAGATTTTGTCTCAAAATTCAGAAAAGAAGAGGAAATCATATCATATATCATACATCTCTTTCATAGTCTTGTTAGATTGATTTTCAATTTATGGTTCTTTCGTATCACGTTATTTTCTCACTTCTTGGACCTTTTACATTGGAGTTCTGAATTTACTTGCATTAGATGGATACCACATCTCCTATCATAATTGTTTCTCTCTTTGAGTATTATAGACACTTACTTCGCATATCTTGGTAACACATCATTATCAAACACGATTCATGTCACCTTTTATATTCTTCTAAATTTTTATTATATATATCGCGGATCAACATTGTAATTCATTTGGTATTATTCTCTGCATTCATTAATGTTCTTTGTAAATAAGATTATCTTAGTGGACATCATTCTCAATTTCCAACTTTTACTTACAATTTCTGATTCTACTCATTTTTAAATTTATGAGGGAATTTCTTCATAATCCATTACATTTATTTATCTTTCTCGTATGAAATTTGATTTGTGTCTTATGTTCCATACTTTATTGTATCATCCTTTCTCTTTCTCCATTTTATCATTAAAAAAAAATTACCGTCACGCATCTTATTATTCTCCTAAAGTGTCTTCATCTGAATGCTCAGTCAGGGCAGCGAGATGAAGTAAAATTGGTTGTTCCATACTAACTTATCCCAATACTCAGATACTTGACTAGAGTAGCCGAATATTGAGTCAAGTCAGTATGCATATCATTAAGAATATGTTCAACATCCATTTTATCATTTAGCCCTAAATTCTATTGTCCCTGAAGACTCATATAACCTAATCTCTAATACCACATTGTCGGAACCTCTCTTTTGATTAGGATGAATGTCAACCATTATTGTAACATCCCTGACCTGGGTTATGAAGTAACCCTAGGTGTTTTGCCTAAATATGTAATTAAATCCTTGAGATTAACTTTGGTCATGTAATTAAGTTCCTCATAAACATATATTTCAATTTTGCTCCTTTATATATAAAGTTGTAGCATTGTTTTGTAATACAGGGATCTATGTGCAAATTACCCAGTTAAGGGATTAACTTGCAAATTGCACATGTTGAGATGTTCCTCTAATGTTGAGACATCATGAGGATGTTTATGATGAAGTTTGAGGGATTTCCCAAGCTTGAGCACCAAGGTGCAGCTGTGGAAGCAACCCCTGTACTTGAAAACCCTAAATTGGTGAAAAGTGCAATTTACCCAATTTGAGGGGTGCAACTTGTAAAATACATCATCTAAAATATCTTTTATGACTATTGTAATCATTTAGAAGAGAAATGATGAAAAGGTCACTTCATTTGAATAATCATATAATAAAGAACACCTTTGTGATTGAATAATCAAGGTGTATGTATAATAGCCCTTTTATGTGTATGCTTTAGTGATGGGTTGATCCTCTTTGCCCTCAATTATTGACCTTAGAAGGAGTTTGTACTTAGAAATAAGATGTGGGGACGTGCAAAGAAGAAAGGAAGGACTTAGATGAGAAATGAGGAAAGCATATGTTCTTATGTTGAAATTTCAACTAAGTATATATACTACCTTCCCCACTTAGCAAGGGAACGATCCTCTTCTTTTCATTTCTTTTCCCCTTGCTCAAAACCGACTAAGGATAAGCTCTGGAGCATAGAAGGACTACCAAGGGTCCTAGGTAAGTTTGGATCATCCCTTTTGCTTGAATTCATGGAGGAAACTCGTTTTCAAGGTTGAATTCATGGCTAGCTCACCTAGCTTTATCTTTCTAGCCATTCCTTTTCAACTTTCCTTGGAGAATACACCTTGTCCGACCTGTGGAGCTCAAATAAGCCATTAAAGGCTTGGAGCTTGAAAGTTTGGAGCTCAAGGAACAATCTTTACGTGGGTTTTATAACTCTAAACCTTATGCTTTGATTATACATCTTTTTCTATGCATATAGTTGCTAGTTCTTCTTCTTCCCTATCTTCCCTTGCATCCTTGCAAGAAAAATCGTGAAGAACTGCTACTGTTATTGAGGTAGAAGATAAGGGCGTTAATTCCTATGCTTATCCACGTATTTTCCACTTTACCAAACGACCTCCACCAATTGCCCATACGGTTTACACAACCGTTTGGTGGGCAAACAGTTTCAGGGTCGTATGAAGGAAAACGGCCTTCAAGACCATTTGATCGCGTTGACAAAACGACGACCGTATGGGAATATTGTTTATAATTATGTAGGTTAGTCACCCACAAAATTTGAGGGGTTAACTCCAAAGGAATCGTGAGATATAAGCAAATCAATTAGCAAATCCAATTGAATTAAGTTCTGATTTTCAATCTGTTTAATTTTCCCTTTTTGGGCAAACGGTCTCAAGACTGTTTAAGATGGTTGACCAAGCATTGACCGTTTGGGATTACTGTTCATAGTGATATTGATTAATGACTCACCAAATTTTATGGATTAATTCCAAGCGAGTTATGAGTTGAAGGTTGATTAATAGGGCAAATCCTAATTAGATTCAGTGCTGAAATTCCAATGAGTTAATTAGTGATTTTGGGTTGATTAGCCCAAACGGTCTCAAGACCGTTTGGGGAATCATCCAAACGGTCTCAATACCATTTGGGGATCACCCAAGACCGTTTAGAGGTCTGGGGTCAAGTATAGTTGACCAATTGAAGGTCCAAAGGTACCAAATCATATTGCAATTAAGTATTGATGTGATGATCAACTCAATAGATCAAACCTTGATGAATTTTCACTAGAGTCCAAAGGATGGATGGGCAAACGGTCTCAAGACCGTTTGGAACTCATAAAAACGGTCTCAAGACCGTTTTGTGTCAACCCAAGACCGTTTGGAGGTCTAGGGTTAAGGTAATTTGATCAATTGAGGGCCCAATTACAGTGGGTTATTGAAATAATCAAATTGCTGATTTGTGACTTAATTAAGGTTCAACCCCTATCAAATCAACTTAGATTTTGATGAATTCTTGGGCAAACGGTCTCAAGACCGTTTGGAGGTTATCCAAACGATCCCAAGACCGTTTGGGCCAAGTTTGAGCCCGAGTGGAGGTCAATTGATGGGATTAACTTCGATTTGATTCATGTTGTTGAGTGTTGATGGTTGAATGTTTATAGACCTTAATTGAACCAACTCCAACCCTATTTGGATATCAATTGAGGATCAATTGAGTGACCAATTGGTTATGGCTAACCCTAATTGTCTCAATTGATAAGTGGTTAGAAAGCTTGAGACCAATTGAAGGCTTCAACATAGGAAACCCTAATCGAGTTTACCCTTTGAATCACCTTGGAGGTCCATGCGATCTTGAGCTTTTAGGACCGAATGAGTTCATATGACTTCAGGACCGAATGAGTTCATACGACTTCAGGACCAAATGAGTTCATACAACTTCAGGACCGAATGAGTTCATACGACTTCAGGACCGAATGAGTTCATACGACTTCAGGACCGAATGAGTTCATACGACTTCAGGACCGAATGAGTTCAAGCGACTTCAGGTCTGAATGAGCTCAAACGACTTCAAAAGTCAAACTATGACTAAACGGTCTTCACCCTATCTTGGGCAAACGACCTCAAGATCGTTTAAGGGTAAACGGTCTTGAGTGTCATGCGGTCTTGAAGTCAACCAAAGCTAAACGGTCTACAACCTTAAACGATCTCAGGATCGTTTGAAGGTTGAAGGTGTGAAACCTATTGGGGACTTTTAAGGATAAGTCTGCCTAATGCCTTGAAGGCTTAGATGGTTTGATGGTTGTTCAACCTAAACCCTAATGATACCTAGGGACATTAAGGGTCAAGTGGTTAGTATATTAACCCATGTTATGATCAATGGTGAACTTTACCAAAATACCCTTTATGGATTCAAGTAGGTAACCCCTTTTTATCATGCAAACCCCAATGGTTACAATGGTGATGACTTGGCTAGGCTTATCAATGTTGATTAGACCTAACCCAATCTAGAGGGATGTAATCATCACCTATGAGCAAGAGGAGAGAGAAAATCCTAATTATGGTTGAAATCCAAGTAAAATACCTTCAATATATATGAATGTACATGATTAGGGTATGATCCACCTATGTGAGATCATGAAAACCCTATTTATGATAATTGATGAATCTTAATCTTATCTGAGAGCATCATTGATGATATTCCTCATACATGATGATGTTATGAGTTCATTTTTATCATAATGTGAATAATAAACCCTAATTCTAGGGTGATGGCATGTAATGTGAATAGTAAACCCTAATTAATGAGAATCAGGGAACTTCACTCTTATGGCAAGAGTGGAAAGTATAATTCTTGATTTGAATTGCTTTTATCAGTTGAATTAACCTTGCAGGTTCTGATATGAAGATGATCATATCCAGGTATGGATGATGATGCTATATTCATTGAAAGCATGTTGTTAGCTTTATGAATAGTAAAATATCTTGATGCCTTGTCAATGGCAACCTATGAATTAAATGGGCTGTGAGAGCCATAAATACCATCAAGTTCATGCTTTAGAGATGACTTGTGATGAATGTATTGAGAAATGATGATTGATGAGAGTTAGGCTTGTTACATTTAGTATTCTCATTTCATAGCTGTTATGCTAATGTTATTGTTTGAAGAACAATGTATGATGTTAAAAGAATACTGAATGTACCTAATTAATCAAGTGTAATGTAGAGCCCTGATCATAGATCCATCATTGTCAGAGATCAAATGATGGTGAAACAAGTTTTCCTAAGGGAACTCCTGGATCACATACTTTTGAGTATGTGGGGTATATGGATGTGTAGAACCTTACATCCTAGTGTAGGTGTTTGATGTAGATGTGTAATCCGTCAATCCTTCACTACAATCCCATACCGTATCAGTGGATGGTAAACATGAAACCTCCTGATGATGAAGAAAGCACAAATATTCGTATCAGTGGAAGATAAACATGAAATCTCTTGATGACGAAGAGAGTACAGAACGCCACTGTAACTCTAAAATAGCGAAGGACCAGATTACCCTGGTAAGCTATTATAGTAGAGGCACGAGATGTCCTACAAGTAATACTCTTACTGACTGAGGAAGGTGAAGGTCATGAGAATCCAGCTCTTTCGATGACCTAGTATGATACCGAGGCACTTAGTAGTGATTGGTTGGAGTATGAGTGGTAAACCTCATCTCCACAGGGCATAAAAGTAATGTTTGAAAAACATAATCCACATCGTAGCATACCTGTTAGAGATAACTACGAGTTGATTGATTGATGTTACATTGTATAGTGCAAATGTCTTCATGTTTCATAACTGTTGAACTCATGCTTACTATTAAATCTGATGTTGAATACTTTGAAGCTTTTATTGCTTAAGTTATTCTTTGAGGTGCTATAATAAAGCTTCTGGCGGAGAGTTATAACTCTCGCTGGGACAATTATGTAAAATTGTCTCACCCCGTAGACTTCAACTTTTTAAGTGGACGTCGAGGACGGAGGAACAGGTCTACAGGTGACCAGTCCCAGCAGCAGCAACACCAGGGGCAGCAGTAAAATCTCAGGTGGAGATTTAGCCTGCCATGTGGTGTAGTTAGAGTCAGTCCTATGTGTCCTCTGTACTCTCAGGTCTTGGAGTCTTTTGGTCTGAGATTTTGGTTATGAGTTCTTGAGATTTTGTATCATGTTGTATATAATTACTCAAGAAGTAATTATCTGAGATGTAAACAGTTTATCTCCTTTTATGAAGGAAGTTTTATGGTTTCAATGCTTTATCTCAAAAAGTTTTAATTTCCACTGATTTTTGGTATTCCGCTGCTAATCGAATCGCTTCCGCTAAGTTTAAATCGTGTTTATATCGTGGTTTGGAGATCAGAGCCCACAATTATAGAGAAACCCTAAACCTAAACCCAAGTTAAGGAACCAAACACCAAGTTCTAGATAAACATGTTTAACAAAGTATAACAAAAACACAGATAAATTTTCCTTTTCATCATAAAATCTCATAAACCAATGTCACATCATGCACAACATATTAAATTAACATATATCTTATTGGACTCCATCAAACTCAGAATCAAATCTTGTTGCTTGTATGTAGTTCAATTCACATAAGTTACATGTACATGAAAGAACAAACTCAACATATTACCCATATCGGGAAGAGATAGTACATGGACATTCTAGTCTAGATTATTCTATTTACATACATGGACATTCTAGTCTAGATTATTATATTTACATATTCTTTATCAGGACCTCTCCAATGGATAGCATTTATACCTAAAAACATTTGAAACAACCTCATGAGACTCATATATAGCCCTAGTGAGTGGATACCTCCCAATCAAGCTGAGTACATGAATTAGCATCAGATTAAGTATAATGAACTTAAAATAAATGTATAGATGCTAAAAAATCTAGTAGATAGTTTTAGCAATTACTCAAATATGATTTATGATAATAATACAATCAATCAGATAAGGTGATCATATAAACCATGTCTAACTTTAAAACATCTTTTAGAGCATGTCTATGAACAAATAGTAGATTTTACTTAATTTTGAATGACAATGCTTTAGTATGAGCAACAAGTCAAGAAGCTAAAGTACACATAAGACATGCTTACCAAACATGACTATTCAAATGATAAGTAGATCCAAATCATAATTAGAGTGAATATTAAATCCTACATCAACCACTTGTCAACATTCAAGGTCATATTTCAAACTAGAAAAATATGAATATAGAAACATTATCTTTATGAAAGAATGATTGATTTCTGCAACAAGATACATATTCAAAAATAGCAAGTCTACCAACTAGTAATAAAAGGCATATAACAAACATTCAACTCATATACTACACGACTGGTCAACTTTTATTCATTTGCCTTGAAACTACTTGGCTTGTACCTCACCAGGTAAAAGTCACCACGCCCGATTCTCGTGTCGCTATCTTAGAGTTTAGTCATACACCCTAAGATATAAACAACAGACCCTAGTCCACAACAAGATTGCCTAAAGAGACGCATATCCTCATCTCGGGTACACGAGATAGTAACAAACATAACATCATATCAGAATATAACATATTATCATATTTTACATGTTCCACAGTTTTTGTTTCATCAGAGTCAATTCCTCACGAATATAGACTTTCACAATAGAGGATTTAGGGTCAAAATCACACCAAATGACTCATCCCTAAATCCTTTTGGTCTAACCTTCAAGGTCTCAATCCACACTTTGGAAATCCTTCTCGTAATACTCTTATTACTACAAGGAGATTCATTTTATTTTCCCAATGTGGCACTCAGGGAAAACTCATAGTGTTAAGGGAACCTAACTAGATGTGTCAACATTTCACATGTTATTAATCCCTTTTTACTCATATTAAAGAGATTTCATATCATAATTTATCATATGTTTATATTCTAGTGCAACTAGAATGACATGAATCATATTAGGCTTATCAAGGAAGATAATGATTAAAACAAGAAGCACAATAATATGTAAATTTGCAACACATGATTATTTCCATTTCTCATCATATCATAGTAGTCATCATCAGTGGGCTATCATCCTGAGACATCATCTCATTATCCAAAATTTACCCTAAATAGGGTTTCTCAAGAGTAATTAGTGCATGTTAGTTCAATCTCAACATATTTCTTATCAGTTTTACCCATATCATTGTTCTTGTCAAATATTTAAAATGGCATTAGGACTAGCAAAGATATAGGAAAATAGACATCAAAGCTCATTCATCATACTCAGAATAGGTTTATCATGTATCTTATACTTACTCCATCCAAATTCTATAGACATGAATAAATCTCTAGCATAAATGTGCACAACACACTTACTACTCCTCATTTACTATTTACCATTTTTCAGTTAGAATTGCCATCCAACACATATATAATCTCATTTGAAATCCATCACATTAGTCCATTCTTAGAATACAAGTGTTGTACAAACAATTACAATCCAAACATGCATTCTTACGAATCAAATTGCATCCTTAAACTTCATCTTGTAATTGATTTAGGCAATAATTATATGTGTTTATTAGTCCCTCATTTGAGATCATTATTCATTAGCATCACCTAGCTCATTTTAGGGTTAGAATTAGATTCTTAGATCCATCTACAAATTTTGATCATTTTCTCTTCATTTCCTATTCATTAGTTCATCTTTCATTTCATGTTTACTACTACTCCTGAAACATATCATTCAAAGTTTAATTAATGCATAAGTTTCTCTCTCATTGAAATCCTTTATAGCCTTACTTTAGCGTATTACATTCAATTTATATAAACCTAGATATATCTAAAGTAGATAGATAAAAGAGTTCCTCATATGTATTTTATTAGTTTATCATCCATCACTTAACGTCACAATTCAGTTCACCCTTTTCCATCACTTATATTGCATCTAGATACATATACCACGTTGTTTGATTTTCAAATGTGTTTTGTTAATTATAAACAATTCCTTCCGTTTTTATAAGACTACTAATTTAGTAAATGGAGTCTTTTTATTCATCTCTCCATTCATCATTATGTGACATGTATAAAAGTCTAACATTCATGTGGAATTTACTCATTATATTAGAATACATACATTGGTCTTATATCATCTTGATACGACTCATCACCTCCAATTGAAGTAATATTACCTACAATTGAGCATCTTCTCACATTCACGTGATTGTATGTGAGTTTGGCTTTATCTCTCATACTCGTATGAATACTAGTTTTCTAGGATTTAAGAAGTCATCATAGTTTAATGCATAATAAGAATCAAATGATAGAGTAATCTCATCAAGGTGTATAGAGGTTCATTGAGTCTATTCTAGACACATGGAAACCTTAGTTTTCATTCCACACAATCAACCTATCATTTACAAGCATACAATGATTCCTTGAGTCATTTGAGTCCATCCCTAAACATTAACCTAGGCATGGATTTCATCCATATCAAACCCTAATATATTTATCCTCAACCTATTCAGATAAAGTAAATCATTCAAAATTTTAGTTGACCAACTCATGTTTTTCGAGTTCAAATAAGATTACATACATGCCAACTAAATTTCCAAGCATATTGCCCATTGGATGATTATTAAGAAAAATTGGTGTATAACGATATAGTTCTATATCCATAAGACTTTCATATATCTTGAATCAATAGATTAAGAAATAAATAAATACAAATCAATGATAATAATCCAAATCAATAGCATTTGATTTCCTAAAAATCTTCCCAATTGGTTACCCAATTGTATACAAACACTAGAAATTATCTTGATTATTTTAACCAGATAAAATTATGATTACAATATGGTTACAGATCTTGAGAGAGAAATAAACACTCACCTCAAGTGCAAAACATCTTAAAAACATCCCATACAATCTGAATTTCTAGAAATTCATCAAGGTTCTAGCAATTGAATCCATTTCTTCCTCCTCTCAACTCAGAAACCCTAGAAAAGGAGAATAGAAGAGAATGAAAGAGAAAAGATGGTGATTCACTATCAATTTGATTCAAATCAGAGGATGAACGAAATCTAGACATAAGAGATAAAATATATGGGTTTGAAGATCTTACATGAATTTACAAGCTATGAGGAGCCATAATTCTAATTCAACACTTCTGGTAACTTTCTCTTTCAAAACTCTAACTCTCCTCTCTCTCTCTCTCGAATTTCATTTATTGAACAGGAACCACAGATTATGGGAGCTACTAGAGTGTTAGGTTAATCATATAGATGTATTGAGGTGCTTGGGATATTTACAAACAAGTCCAAGAACTATTTTTAGTCTTCTTTTTTATTTAGACGGGCGGGTTGGTCGGCTGAGTTGTCACCGACAAGAAACTTAGCCGACACCACACTCTGTAGAATCCAAGTATCATCTAAAAATCATGAATTTTAACTCAATGACTAAAATTTAATTACCAAGCTATAGTTAAATTTTCATATCATTTGGATTTACCAAAAAAAGATAAAAAATCATATACTAAATTGTTACATTTCATACAGAATGCATGGTCGACAGAGTTTTTCCTGGGAAACTCGACTGACTGATAGGTCAGAACACAAAAAAAAATTATATTTTTCAAAAACACTTATAACTGAGTTATGTAAAACATATCCCATTTCAAGTAAATCTGATTTATAGATAAAGTAATTTCTACACCATTTCATTTATCAAATTTTGTATTCATATGCTACCAAAATCCTAATTTGTCCGATTAGGATTTCTGATACTCAAATCCTAATTATTTGAAATAAGGCATGCTTAGAGTTTGTCATTACGTTTAAAATGTTGTAATCAAACTATCATCATGAATCAAGATTAAGCAATGATCATTCTAGTTAAGCATGTAATCATTCGAGTAAACCCTAACTAGATGGCTAATTTGGAAAGTGGTTGCTACAAATTTTCACTCCTTTTAGGATTTTGTCTCGAAATCCTAGAAAAGATGTAAAGATAATAGCATATAATCATTCATCTACCTCAACATCTTGTTAGATTGATTTTCAGTTTATTGTTATTTCACATCACATCATTTTCTCACGTTTTGGATCTTTTATATTGAAATTTTGAAATTGGTATTAGATGGATATTTCATGTCCTAGCATCATCATACTTGTCTTTGAGTATTATAGACACTTAGTTCACTTTGCTAATACATCACTATAAAAACAAAATTCACATCACCTTTCACATTCTTTTGAATTTTGATTATATATCTCATGGGCCAACATTATAATTCATTTGGTGGTATTCATTGCATCCATCAATATTCTTTGTAAAGAAGATTATGTTAGTGGACATAATTCTCAATTTCCATCTTTTTCTTACAATTTCATATTCATATTCATGTTTGTATTTATTAGGGATTATCTTCATAATTCATTAAATTTATTCATGTTTATCATGTGAAATGTCATCAATGTCTTAGGTTGAATACTTTACTAGATCATCTTTCTCCATTTAATCATTAGTTTTTTTACCATCATGCATCTTATTATACTCCCAAAGTGTCTTCATTTGAATGCTTGGACAAGCCAACAAGACGAAGTACAACTGGTTCTTCCATACTAACTTATCCCAATACTCAAATACTTGACCACAATAGTTGAATATTGAGTTTGATCAGTATGCATATCATTCATGTTATGTTAAACATCCATGTTATCATTTAGCCATAATTCCTATTGTCCCTACAGACTCATCTAACCAAATCTCTGATACCACTTTGTCAGGATCTCTCTTTTATTCAGCATAAATACTACCCATTAGAGAGAAATCCTAAATCTAAACCCAGGTGAAGGAATAAAAATGCCAAATTCTCGGTAAACACATGTAACATTTTCCTTTCCATCATAAAACCTTAGAAACCAATGTCACATCATGCACAACATATCAATTAACATATATCTTATAGGACTCCATCAAAATCAGATTCAAATCTTATTGCTCGTATGTAGTTTAGTTCCATCAGTTACATGAATATAAAAGAACAAACTCAATATAGTCCCATCCCGGGAAAGGGAGAGTACATGCACATTATAATCTAGATTATTCTATTTACATCTTCTTTGTCACGACCTCCACTAGATATCATTATACCTAATAACATTTGAAACAACCTCATGAGACTCACATAGAACCCCAGTGAGTGCATACCTCCCACTCAAGCTGAGTGCATGCATTAACATCATATTAAGTATAAAAAACTTAAAATAAACTTACTTATATTGAAAAGTCTAGTAGATTGTTCTAGCATTCACTCAAATCAAGTTTACGATAACAAACTAATAATTAGATAAGATGATCACTTAGGCCATGTCCAACTTTAAAACATCTTTTAGAGCATGTCTATGAACTAACCAGTAGATGGTACTGAATTTTGAATGATGATCCTTTAGTATTGGTAACAAGTCAAGATCTATACATTTAGAATCAATACATAACAATATCATCATCTTTGTGACACCCCACCAGCCATAGTAAGAACACATCTTACAATCCTGAAGTTGAAGTACACAAAAGGCATGTCTGCCAGATATAACTATTCAAATCACAAGTATGTCCAAATCATATTTAGAGTGGATATTAAACTCCAACATCAACCACATGTCAACATTCAAGGTCTATCCCAAACTAGAAAAATAAGAATACGAAAACATTATCTTTATGAAAGAATGGTTAACGTACACAACAAGAAACATATTAAAAAATAGTAGGTCTTCCAGCTAGTAGTAAAAGGAATATAACAAACATTCAACTCTTATACTACATGACTTGTTAACTTTTATTTTTTGCCCTGTAACTACTTGGCTTGTACCTCACAAAGTAGAACTCGCCATGTCTGATTATCTTGCCAATGACTCACCATCACTATTTTAGGGTTTATCCCACCACCCTAAGACGTCAACAATAGACCCTGGTCCACCATAGGGTTGCTTAAAGAGGCTTAGGTCCTCATCTCAGGTACATGATATAGGAACAAACATAACAACACATCTAAATATCTCATAACATCATATTTCACGTGTTTCATAATTTTCATTTCATCAGAGTTTATTCCTCATGGGTATAGACTTTCACAATAGATAATTTAGGGTCAGAATTACACAAGATGACTCATCCCTAATCCATGCGGTCTAACCTTCAAGGTCTCTATCCGCATTCTGAGGATCCTTCTCATAAAACTCTAATTACTACAAGGAGATCTATTTCATTTCCCCGGTGTAGAGCTCACGGGAAACTCATAGTGTTCAAGGCACCTAACTAGATGTGTCCACATTTCATTTGTTATTAATCCTTTTTAACTCATATTCAAGAAATTTCAAATAATCATTTATCATGTGTATATTCTTATGCAAATAAAATGACATGAATCATATTAGTCTTATCAGAGAAGAGAATAATTAAGACAAGAAGTACAACAATCTGTAAATTTGCAACACATTAGATTTCCCATCATACAATAGCAGTCATCATCACTGGGCAATCAACCCAATACACCATCTTATTATCCAATATTTAACCTAACATGGTTTCTCAAAAGTAATCAGTGCAAGTTAATTCAATCTCAACATATGTTTTACAAATTCTATCCATATCATAGTTCTAATCATATATTCATACATGCATTGGAACTAGCAACAATATAGGCATATAGACAACTTAGGTCATTCATAATACTCAAAACATGTTTATCATGCAACATATACTTATTCCATCCAAATATATAGATATGAATAAATCTCAAGCATAAACATGCAAAACACACTTAATACTCCTCATTTACTATTTTCCATTTTTCAGTTAGGGTTATCATCCAACACATATGCAATACCATTTGAAATCCATCATATTAGACCATTTTCAAAATACAAGTATTCTATGGACAATTACAATCCAACCATGCATTCTTATGAATCAAATTACATCCTCAAGATTCATATTGTAATTGAATCAGACTATACTTATATGCATTTCTTAATGCTTCAGTTGAGATCATTATTCCTTAGCATCACCTATCTCATAATTTCAAGGCTAGAGTTAGATTCTTAGATCCATCTACTAATTTGATCATTTTCCCCTCATTTCGTATTCGTTAGTCTCGTCATCTTTCATTCATGTTTACTACTACTTTTGGAACATAGCATTCTAAATTTACTTAATGCATAAGTGTCTTTCTCATTGTAAACCTTTATAGCCTTACTTTAGTGGATTACATTCAATTTATATAAACCTAGATATATCTAAAGTAAATAGATTAAAATACTCCTCATACTTATATTATTAATTTACCATCCATCACTTATCATCACAATTCAGTTCATGCTTGTCCATTACTTATATTGCATCTAGATACCACCATGTCATTTGACTTTCAAATGCATTTATTTAATTATAATAGTTCTTCCATTTCTCTCAAGACTACCAATTTAGTAAATAGAACAGATTACGTTTACTTCTTCTTACTCCTTAGTCTTTATTCATCTCTCCATTCATCATTATGTGACTTTTATAAAAGTCTAGCATTTATGTAGAATTTACTCATATTGCATATATTATACTATAATACATGAATTAGGCCTATATCATCTCAATAAGACTTAGAACCTTCAATTGAAGTAATAACACCTGCAATTGAGCATTTTTTCACATTCATTGAATTATATGCAAGTTTCACTTTATCTCTTATACTCATATGAATACTAGATTTATAGGGTAAAAATAAGTCATTTTAGTTCAAAAATAATAATAATCATATTATATAGTAATCTCATCAAGTTTTATAATGGTTCATTGAGTCTATTCAAGACACATGGAAACCCTAGTTTCTATTCCAAACAATCAACCAATCATTTACAAGCATACAATGATTTATTGAATCATTTGATTCCATACCTCAACATTAACATAGGCATGGATTGCCTCCATATTAAACCCTCATATACATAACATATTCAATTCATGTAAGGATTTGAAATTTTAGTTGAGAAACTCATGCATATTGAGTTCAAATAAAATTACATACATGTCAACTAAATTTCCAAGTATATCGCCCATTAGCTGAATTTTAAGCAATATTGGTGTAAAATGATATAGTTCTCTATATATAAGACTTTGCATATATCTTGAATCAATATACTAAGAACTAAATAAATAAAAATCAATGAGAAGAATCCAAATCAATAGCATTTTATTCCATAAGAATCATCCAAAGTGGTCACACAATTGCATACAAACACTAGCAATGATCTTGATTATTTTAGTCAGATATTAGGCTTTCAACTTGATAACAGATCTAGAGAGAGATACACACTCACCTCAGGCTTGAAGCACCTTAAAAACTTCCCTTACAATCTGAATTTCTAGAAATCCATCAAGGTTCTATCAATTAAATCCATTTCATCCTCCTCTCAACTCAAAAACCCTAGAAAAGGATAATAGAAGAGAAAGAAAGAGAAAAGATAGTGATTTGCTATCAATTTGATTCAAGTAAAATAGGGAAGAAATCCAGACATAAGAGAGAATATTCACCATGAAATCATATATAGGATTAAAGGACTTACATGAATTTGAAAGCTATAGAGATCCAAAATTCTAATTCAGTACTTCCAATGATTTTCTCCTTCAAACCCCTAACTCTCCTCTATATCTCAAAAAAGTTTCTTGGATAGGAGCCACAAATTATGAGAGCTACTAGAGTGTTAGGTTGATCATATATATGAATTTAGGTGCTTGAGATATTTACAAACAAGTCTAAAAACTATTTCCAATCTTCTTTTCTATTAAGACAGACTGGTTTGTCGGTTGAGTTGTCACTGACAAGAAGCTTGTTTGACACAACACTCTATATAATTCAATTATCATCCACAAATTATGAAAATTTCGCATACTTCCTAAAATTTAATTACTAAGATAGATATTAAATTTCAGATAATTAGATGTAGCAATAAAATTATAAAAATAAAATACTAGACTATTATATTTCAGTCAGAATGCGTGATCGATTGAGGTTGTCCTGGGAAAACTCGGTCGACCAACTTTTGTAGCACAACTTTTATGTTTCATTAATGACAATTATTCTTCTTGTTTATCATCCGATTGTAATTCATATTCTTTTGACACCCGTTTGGGGGTTACTTTCCTCTTCTATGGGAAGCCCTGATATATTGGATACCCTTTATTTCTTATATTGCTTAATATATATTTAATATGCACATACCAGCCTTTATGATGCTATCTTCTAATCTTTCTTCTTTTGATTGGGTACACTCTATTACAGAGTCGTTTATTATCCAAATACTCACTCCTAATGGCTAGAAAGAAAAAGGATACAAGTCACAAGTGTTCGTCTGTAGGATAGATCACATAACATACACATGAATAAAACTACAAAGAACAACTCAGGAAAGAGACAAAAAGCATAAAGAAAGCTAAACTAATACCTGACAAGATCTTAGATCCAAATATGTCAACCATGTGTATGCCATTGGCATTTCATTATATATCATCAGAGTATGAGCAGATTATAAAAAGCGTGGAAGCATTGATCATCATAAGATATTTATAGTGTACTTGTTACCTAAAATCATAAAATGGGTACAAACCAACACAACTATGCTGAGTACATTGTGCAAATATATAAAATCACAGGTTTAAGAACATATAATGCTTGGAAAAAGCATAAAGTAAATAACAAGAACCAATCAAGACATTAAAGACTTTCTTATTATCATACAAGAGTATTTTATGTTCATTTTCATTATCACAACAATATCAGAAGGCCTTTGACCAACTTACTAAAAGAAGGGGTCAGTGAGGGTGCTCAAGATTAGTTACCTTGTTTCAATGTGAGGAACTACAAGACTAAATGTCAAGAGTTAATCCTATTCATAAGGGACCTCAAGTCAATTTCCAAGAGCTAACCCTTGTATCAACATGGTTTGTCCTATCATGATAACTCAAGTAGGACACACAACCTTGTGTTCTTACCCCGAGAACACAGGTAGGTGCACAAGACTGCATAATGGACATCTATCATTATGTTTTTGTTAAACTTATGTAATCAAGACCAAAATGTAGTAGTCATATCTCAAACAAGTATATATAGCCAAGCATTTATACTACATACATAAATGCATTTTCACTACCACTAGTCTAGAAAATAGGAGAATAAAGCATAACTTGATTAGAGCACAAGATTAAACATTTGATTTAGAACATCATATATAGAAAGTGTGACTAGATCTTGAAAAAGAGTCAACCAATTGATTCTAAGATTACAAATAAGCATGTTTGGATTAAATATCAGTAATATTAGGTATCATTAATCATTATTATGGGGGTTGGATGAGTCACTTAAGTCTAGGTACTCATTTCCTTCAACATTGATTTCAATATACCAAACTAGGTCATGCATGATCATTACCAAGCAACATAGTACATCATCAGTTCATTTAGTACTTAGAGTGACACATCACTACTAGATCAGGGATATATGATTATAGTTTCAAGATACGAAATAGACCAATCATGAGATTTGAAAAGCTTAGACAACATAAGCATCAACATTGTCAAACTAGTCATTATCATGCAAGATGGTCATCATTAGAGCACAAGAAAGATCAAGTATGATTTATCATCATAAGAATAATAAAGGTACTAATATTAAATGTCAATATGGAGATCTGATCATATTTGAGATACATTAGCACAAGCTTTAAAGATCATCATTAAAATTCCATAAATATCCCATTTGATGTCACTTTTCATGTCATCAAGTTGCAATACGGTTCAAGTATGAACACATTATATTGATGGATCAATTATGCATCAAATATTGCTGATATAGAGCAAACAGGACGAGTTGGAGTTCATATAATTAACATGAGCATCAAAATAATGATCATTAACATCAAAGTCTAAGGTAAACATATTTCATGGTTCATGTTATTGATTAGGGCAACTAATTGGACCAAGAATGATCAAGTTTGAATAAAAGATCACATGATAGAATAAATTACTTATTAGGATCATAATAACTATATGGGGTCATGATATCATCATGTTTGAGCATTAATCATCATTAATTGGAAAAAGAGATCAATTTGACGCCATTTTCAACATGACAAGAGGTACAAAAGGAATTAGACTCCGGAAATAGGTCCATTGGATAGATCTCACAAGTAGATAGTTTTTCATATATCATATGCCTAATTTGGAGTTACGAGTGATTTTCTATCAATTTTACAAGATTAGATATACATACATGAGAGGAGAGATTAAAATACCATAGGGGTGATAATGTGGCGCTCCATGGTTGGTCGGGATGAGCCACACGGGCTCCAGTGGGGCATGGGTCTATTGCTCACCCTTTGAGCGGGTAACTTCAAGCAAGGGGCCTTTTCCACACATTGCACCGCTACTGGCCTTGTGTATCATTGACCCTAGTTGACTGGCTGTGAGAGGGAGAGATCAAGAGGGTAGGCCCACGTGATGGTAGCTGCCATATGGGGATCTAGTGGCTCAGTCATTGTCTCTTTTAAGGAGACAACCCCCATGTCCAGACTCCTTGATGTAGCAGAGCACCACATTGGAGAGAATGGGTCAAAAGTGGTAGGGTCATCCCCATCAAGTGTCGAGTGGCTGCCCGAGTACGTCAGGGCGTTGCAAAGTATGTTAGTTTGGTGTGGGGGAGGCCATGGACAAAAGCCCAAAAATGTAAATGCAGCAACACCGCCAAGGTGGATAGAAGAAGAAGAGGCTGAGGGTGAAATTGGGCCTGAGAGAGTGCGTAAAGAAGGGGAAAACAAAGGGCAAAGTGTGGAAAAATCAATGGGATTAAAAATAGGGCTGAAGGAGGTGTAGGAGGCCCCATCCACTATGGTTGCAGCCATGATGGCCGACCATGGTTGGAGGGATGTCCCATGCCCCTATCATAGTCCATTTTTATATATCAGAGTAAGGGCGGCGTTGGGAGAGCACGAGGGAGACTTTCATGATGACCTTGGGTGAAAAAGAGGTCAAAAAGCCATGATGGTTGGTGGTCACATAAATGGTTAGGGATGTAGGGGAACGGGCATAGGTATAGATAGCGGAAACAAAAAAATTAAATGCCTAATTCTTAAAATATCAAGACCACATCGACAACAATGTATCTAGGAAGGAGGGTTTGCAAGGTTATGCCTAGTCCTAGAGCAAGTCCAACGACATTATCCTTGTAGCATATGCTTCTTCTTCAGGTAGCAACACGCTCCTTTAGTAGTAGCAACACTCGAATAATCATCTTTTCTGGTCTCCTGGTACTACACCACAGATAGCATTTGATGATGTCCTCCTAGTGGCAGACAACGGCCTTTGCCTATAGAGTAGTCCACGCAAACAACTGGGAACCCCATGTTGTGTTACTAAAGCCTATGAGAAGGACTTGTCCCCTTCTATCAGTGTACTACTCATTGACATGCTCTCCCACAATCGTTCTCAGTTGTTCTCTCCCTCATTGTCCCTCCCTTTAATAGGTAGGACTTACACATGCTCTCTATTGGTTACTACAACTAGAGAGGGAAACTATTGTCAGAAAAATTGATTCTCAATTGTGTGTATTTGAAAGCCCCCAATACACCACAATTTATTGTAGAGGTTAGGGTTAGGGTTCCCAATCGAGGCAGGAGTAAAAGGGTCTGGAATCATGAATTTTCTAGAACATGCGCAATGTGAACTAGTTGGTTCGCATGCCCAACCGGTCAGTTAGTGCAGAAAACTGGTCGGTTCATGCAGTTTCATATTTTGAATCACATTGGTATATAATGTACAATTAATGCACAACATGACGTCATCACCAATCCTTGATCCAATCGAATTGACCATCAACACTAGTACAAAGCCGACCTTTGGTGTCGGTTATTTAAGGCCTTTGGCGACGGTTTTAAAGTGACACATATGTGGGCGATGCTAAAAAGGTGAACCCTTAGGCGTCAGTTTGAAAACTGACGCCATAACCCTTCGAGCCACCGAAAATGCGCCAGCAGGGGCCACTATAGGCGTCGGTTATAGGTAGGAAAACCGATGCCAGAACCCTTCGCGCCACCCAAAATGCACCAGCAAGGGCTCTATAGGCGTCGATTATCAGTACCGAAACTGATGCCATAATCATTCGCGCCACAAAAAGGGTGCCATCTAGGACACCATTGGCGTCAGTTGCTTAGTAATAACTGACGCCATTACCCTTTCCCCCACCACAGACATCGGTTTTTTGCTAATAACCGATGCCATATCCCTAGTGCCATGAAGACCCCACCACGGCCGTGCTTCCCAGCACGGCCGTGGCACCTAACCACATAGACGTCGGTTTTTTGCTAATAATCAGCGATGTATGTCTTTGTTTCCAGTTTTACACTAATAACTGATGCCTATGTTTTGGTTTTTTTTTGCTTGTCAATTTGCAGGCCTGCTGTGGTTGGTCAGCAAGATACAGAAACCTGCAGTTTAGTTCTGAACTGTAGGTTTACAACATCTATTGATATCTGCCAACAACAGGCCACAAACTTGCAAAATTAACAAGATTCATTTTCACACATTTAGCAACCTGCAGTTCCATTCAATTTTCACAATCACACATGTAGAAACATTCAGACACATGTAGAAACATTCATGTAGCAACCTGTAGTTCCATTCATTTTCACATTCACACATGTATAAACATTCAGACACATGTAGAAACATTCAGACATTTAGAAACATTCACACATATGACAATTCAAAAAAATTCATTTACAAAATATCATTCTTTAGTCATTATCACTATCAACATCCCAATTATATTTTAAAACCCCCACTACTTGTATGGCTTTTGCCCATTCTTCTCTTACATCATTTTATTCTTCCGTCGTATAGGGATCATGTACATCTAATAAGGCCTTACCTGTAGTGGGGTCAGTTTTAAACACCTGCAAAGAGAATGATGTATATATATAATTAATAATATATAAATAAGATTGATATATTTCATATTATATATCTAATGAGACTATATATAATACCTCGTGTATGGTATCGATGTCCACTGCGGCATATTTGATAATCATGTGCATAAATCGCATCACATAGTATGCACATGCCCAACTGTTATCTTATGTAGCACACTATAGATTGAAACATACAAAATATTAAAAAATACAACTAAGCACAGTTCACATAAATAATATATACATTGGAGTCGGAAACTTACTTCCACGTTCTCCCAAATTATTGGCTGGTTCTTTTTCCTCGGGACCTTTCCTCCAACCTTTTTGAACTCATGTAAACCCTACATGTAATGTAACACAGTAAATTGCATAATTAAATAGTAATATAATAACAGATGTTAACGGATATAAAAATGAAATATTTCTCACCGAAATAATTCCATTTTCATTGCGTGTACATATTTTGGATTTAATTTAATTCCCTTAGGATCTAGATAATAGACAGTGAACGTCCCGGGGATAATAACTAGTAACTCCCAATGCGTACCCCTAGAGGTAAAAAAGTTAAAAATTAATAACTCGAAATCCACAATAAAAATGTAATTTTCTTAAGTCCAAATTATAAGCAAAGTAAACTTACTCCACATTGAATGGAGCTATTATCACCGTCTTCTTATTTTGACCAAAATTTGTAAAAGCATTACAACAATATTGTTGAACTGATGAAGGGTCTTTAGCTATTAGACTAATCAAAGATGGAACCAAAAATCCTACATTTTCAAATGAAAATCTGCACATATCTTGTCTAAGTAGTTGCAAAACATGTATTACGTATGCAGTAATACATAAGAAACCATATCATCGGATCCTACACATGAGCAGTAGACTCAGCTTGTAGTCTTTGGTGAACGCCTGCATAGCCCTTTGGACCCATTGTGTGGTCATGCACATTCAATGCATGCCTTTCTCTTTGTGCCTCACTGATAGCCTAGTTAGTATGCACATTGATTTGGTTAGTGACACTAAAGGTTAATCTTGAATAGGTGAATACAACATATATTAATTAAATTGGGAGTGACGCCTAATACCTTGAATTCATCAATTTTTCTTGAAGCAACAAACACGTCCTATTCTTTTGGGTCCAGGTAGTTCCACTGATCAATGGCTAACTTCTTACTCTTCTCACCATCTTTTATGTATTCTCAGGTGAGATTTGTCCTATAGTTCCTTAGGAAACTCCCACAGCGTTGCATCATGCATTTACGATGCAACTTTTCATCCAATGCAAATATACTCTACAAAATAGAATTGCTATTAACTAGTATCCAAAAAAATTAGTAATCTACAAAATAGAATTGCAAATAATAATAACTCATGCATAAATCCTTCCATATTAAGTCTTTCTTCCCCCTTAGGAACTTTATGCCAAGAATCTATCTTACAACCATAATGGCTACGAGTAACAACCCCAAGATATGAAACAAACGAATTGTGGTTCACTCCAATTGCATTTCCTCCATTATCAAAATCCACAGCCAGTTTGGGTCCATTGCCCCTTAGCGCGGTTAACTTCTTCATCATAGTGATGCCCCTTCTCTTGTCAACTTTTTGGTACTGCTCATCAAGTGCCTCAAGTGCTTCAGAGGGTACATGTGCATCATCAACCTAAAATTTGACAAAATAAACACACTTACAGGATATAACTATAAATGGACATATAGATAGAAATATATGATATATTTTTAAAACTTAAATTGGTATCCTCACCATGCTCATCATGGACATCACAGTCATCATGCACATGCTCAGCCATATGAAAATGTCATTGAAAAATCAAACATTTAGCATTTGACATAACTAGAAGATAATGAAACATTGTATAGTTCACATATACAAATGAAACACTAAAAAATGAAACATATAAAAAAATATAAACATGCATGCCTATAATATTGTGATCTTTTATCAATTAACAATCCTTTATTGTGATGTCCGTGCATGTACAAGTCACCATTATCTTCAATATTTTGTGGTGTTGGCAACCCAACTAAGAATGGACTCGAGTCATAATACTTATCATAGTACTCTTCTTCATCTATATGATCTTCAATGAACTGTCTTTTACCATGAAGAATAGCCGACCATTTATCATTTGCATGATCATCGATATAAAATACTTGTTTCTCCTGTGATGCCAATATGAATGGTTCACCCTTCTCGCCAATCTTTTCAAAGTTTACTAAAGTGAAACCTAATTCATCCACTATAACTCCTTTGGTGTTATCAACCCAATTACATTTGAAGAACGGAATTTTGAAATCTATGTAGTCAAACTCCCATGTCTTCAATGACACCGTAATATGACATTTTAGCTTCACGTGGACTCTTATCCTTTGCACTTGCAAAAAACATAGTCGACGCTTGAAGGGTGACCCCACTGTTTTGGACGACACTCTTATCATCTTGGCGCTTTGTGTAATATGTGAATCCATTAATGTCATACCATTCATAAGACATACCATTCAATTTTGTTTTGAAGGTGAGGCATTTGATAGTTTCAATAATATCATCTGGTGTTTGAGATAGTTGATGTAAGACTTTATCTTCAAACCACTTAATAAATGTCTTGTTATGCTCTCTAGCAAGCCACATTGAATTTGCTCGAGGATATTGTCTCTTGATGAAATTGGTATGTTCCTCAACATAAACACTCACTTCATCCATGTTGTGTAAAATATACAAGTGACCTTGTTCCAACTGCTCACGGACGATTACTTTCACCCGTGATCCCAAAATTCCTTTGCCAAACTGCTCCTCAATATTCTTGTCATTAACAGGAGTGTCATTACCACTCAGAAAGTCATTGCAAAAATCCATAACCTCTCTCGCCACATAACCCTCAATAATACTCCCTTCAGGCCGATAATATTTTTGAACATCACTTTTAAAAACACTCATGTATCGTTCAAAGGGATACATCCAATGCAAGAAACTGGTCCCAACATTTTCACTTCCCTAGTCAAGTGGACAACAAGATGTATAATGATATCAAAGAACTAAGGAGGGAAATACATCTCAAGATGACATAGGGTAACAACCACTTCTCTTTGCAAATTATTGAGAGTATCAGGGTCAATAACTTTGTTGCACAAACTGTTGAAAAAGAAACAAAGTCTGGTGATTGCAAACCTTACATGCTTCAGCAATATAGATCGAATTGCCACAGAAAATATTTATTGCATTAGAGTGTGACAATCATGAGATTTAAGACCTATCAATTTCAGATCTTTCATTGATACCAATCTACAAATGTTGGATGAGTAACCCTGTGGAACCTTAACATTTACCAAGCATTCACAAAAAGCTTTCTTCTCCTTTCTAGACAATGTGTAACAATCGGGAGGTAAGTATGTTCTCCGATTTCCCATTTCACACAATTCTATTAATTCTGACCTTATTCCCATTTCACGTAGGTCCAGTCTGGATTTTATCCCATCTTTAGTCTTACCTGGTATATTCAACAGAGTACCAATGACGCTATCACAGACATTTTTCTCAATGTGCATGACATTGATACAATGCCTGACTGTCAAAGAACTCTAATAAGGAAGATCCCAAAATATTGACTTCTTCTTGAATAAAGATTTGTCACTCCGTGTGGCCATAGTACATTGTGATCTCTTACCAAATTCATTGACAAAGTCTTTTACTCTTTCATAAACAACCTCCCCTGGTATAGGTTTAGGTGCACTCCGTTCCTCATTCTATCCATTGAATGCTTTACACTTCCTATGATACGGATGGAATTTTGGAAGAAACCTTCGATGACCAAGATATACAGTCTTGCCATCATGTTTTAGTCTTGTTGAATCAGTGTTCTATTCACATATAGGACACGCTTTATCTCCTTTGACACTATATCCAGACAAATTCCCATATGCTGGAAAGTCATTAATAGTGCAAAACAACATAGCGTGCAAACGAAATGTCTCTCTTCATGAAGCATCATAGGTCATCACACCTTCACCCCAGAGTTTCTTTAAGTCATCAATCAGAGGTTCAAGATAAACATCAATATCATTTCCAGGTTGTTTAGGGCCCGATAGCAACAATGACAACATAACGTGCTTATTTTTCATACACAGCCATGGAGGAAGATTGTATATAACAAGCATGACTGGCCAAGTGTTATGTTGGCTGCTCAATGTCCCGTATGGATTCATCCCATCTGTCCAAATCCCAAGTCTTAGATTCCTGACTTCTTCACCAAATTTAGGGTACAATAGATCAATCTTCTTCCATTGTGGGGAATCAGACACATGTCGTAGGATCCCATCATTATTTTTCTTAACATTTGCATTCCACCTCAAATTCTTCGCATCTATCAGATTGGCAAACAAGCGTTGAAACCGTGATATTATAGGTAGATACCACATCACCTTGGCAGGAGAACCAGTTTTGGACTCACACGAAGTCGTCAATTTTTACCGTGACACACCACATTTTGGACAATCTTTCAAATCCACATAGTCCTTTTGAAATAATACACAATCATTCGGGCATGCGTGTATCTTCTTGGCCTCCATTCCCATTGGGCACAACAATTTCTTTACCTGATATGTTGAGATTGGCAGCTCATTTCCTTTAGGAAGCATTTCTTTCAACAAAGACAACAATGACGTGAAGCTTTTTTCGCTCCATCTATTGTTAGCTTTCAGCTTATACAATCTCAACACAATGCTAAGCTTCATAAACTTAGTACAACTTGTGTATAATGGCATCTCAGCATCATGCACAATGTTTCTAAACATGGGAGGTGGATCGGTGTGCTCTACCCCACAACTATCCTGCATCACATCAACGATGTCTACTGGAACTGGTTTGTTCACATCTACGTCATCGGAGGTAATTTCTTCTTCCACACAAGCACTACTATCGACATCTACTGGTTTCGGGTTTGAAATCTCTCCATGCCAGTGCCATTCTGTATTTCCTTGTACAATCCCGTTGCACATGACATGACTTCTGATTTTGTCACCAGTGCTGACTTTCAAGTTGTTACCGTAATGCCTACATGGACAGTAGAACCTATCTCCAGGTTGTTTCCTATGTTCTTCGACAAATCTAATAAACTGATTAAGACTAGAAATAAACTCTGGGGTGCAACGATTGCGAATGGACATCCATGATCTATCCATTCCATGATCAAAGAGAAAACAAGTATATATTACAACAAGATTAGGGTCTAGGGTTAACATATTAGAGTTTATGGTTAAAACTTTAGGGTTTAAGGTCTTATATATAATTAATGGTTAAAACATCCTAAGTGAGATTAAGTGTTCAAGAACAGTCCCAAACCGGGGACTATCTAAGATTTACTCCTAATGAGTATATCTTGGATGGGTTTCTAAGCCAACAAATACATGTGCTGTCATTCTTATATATAATAAATGTGTACCACCTATCCCATTCTGGAACACCTAATCCCATCACTAGTAAGTGTATAATGTGTATTGGGTTTTCAAGAAAATTTCGGCAACATTTCCCAACTGTTCTCCAAGTAATATGTACTCACTACTACAGAAACAACATTCAGTGTCGCTTTTCTGGGCGTCGGTTCTTTAGGAAAACCGACGCCTAAAATATTAGACATCGGTTATTTAGGCAAACCGACGTCTATATTCGAAGACCAGCCAGACACGGGTACCGCTTTGAATACAGCGTCGGTTGTTAATAACAAACCGACGCCTAAAGTCACCCGCGAAATCCAATTTTCGAGCAAAAAAAATAGTGTCACTTTCAGCGTCGGTTATGTAGATAGAAACTGACGCCTATGCGCGATGAAAATTTGTGCGAAAAGTGTCACTTTCAGCGTCGGTTAACCTTTTATAACCGACGCTGAAAGTGGTTCCCGCCAAACAATTTCGTGAAAATGTGGGCTCTGATCTCCAAACCATGATATAAACACGATTAAAACTTAGCGGAAGCGAATCGGTAATCAGCGGAAGGCAAAAATCATGGGAAATTAAAACTTTTCGTGACAAGAGCTTGAATCCATAAAAGCTTCTTTCATAAAGTGAGGTAAACTGTTTAAATCTCAGGATAATTACTTCTTGAGTAATTATATACATCAAGATACAAAATCTCAAGATCACTATACAAAAGACTCCAAGACCTGAGAGTACAGAGGACACATAGGACTGACTCTAACTACACCACATGGCAGGACAAATCTCCACCTGAGATTACTGCTGCCCCTGGTGTTGTTGCTGCTGAGACTGGTCACCTGTAGGCTGGTTCCTTCGTCTCCGACGTCCACCTAAAAAGTTGAAGTCTACGGGGTGAGAAAATTATACATAATTGTCCCAGCGAGAGTCATAACTCTTTGCCAGAAGCTTTATTATAACATCAAAGAATATATTAAGCAGTAAGACCTTCAAAGTATTCTATAACAGTTGCAGGTATAACAAGATCTCTACAATTAGGAGATATGAAGAATATAAGCACTATTGCAATGTAGCATCAATCAACTAACTTGGAGTTATCTCTAACAAGTTATACTACATGGTTGATTATATTTTACAAACAACATTATGCCCTGTGGAGATGAGGCATACCACTCATACTCCAACTGATCGCTGAGAAGTCACATCAGTATCATACATAGGTCATTAAGAGAGCCGGATTCTCATGACCTTCACCTTCCTCAGTCAGTAAGAGGATCACTTGTAGGACATCTCGTGTCTCTACTGCTATAGCTCACAAGGGTAAACTGGTCCTTCGCTATTCTAGAGTCACAGTGGCGTTCTGTACTCTCTTCGTCATCAGGAGGTTTCATGTTTACCTACCATTGATACAGATATCTATACTTTCTTCATCATCAGGAGGTTTCATGTTTACCTACCACTGATACGGTATGGAATTATAGTGAAGGATGGATGGATTACACATCTACATCACTTTCCTACACTAGGATGTAAGGTTCTACACATCCATGTACCCCACATACTCAAAAGTATGTGCTCCAGGAGTTTCCTGAGGAAAAACTGTTTCACCATCACTTAATCTCTGACAATGATGGATCTATGATTAGGGCTCTACATTATACTTGATTAGTTAGGTACATTCAGTATTCTTTAACATCATACATTGTTCTTCAAACAATAACAGTAGCATAACAGCTATAAGAGAAGAATACTAAATGTAATATGCCTAACTCATATCAATCATCATTCCTCATTATCCTCATCACAAGTCATCTCTAAAGCATGACCTTGATGGTATTCATGGCTTTCACAGCTCATTATCATCATAGGATGCCATGGACAAGGCATCAAGTTACTTTTCTTATTCATAAGGCTAACAACATGCCTTTAATGAATAGAACATCAACATCCATACCTGGGTATGATTACCTTCATATCAGAACCTGCATGGTTAATACAACTGATAAAGGTAATAAAAATAAGGAATATACTTCCTACTCTTGTCATAAGAGTTAAATCTCTAATTCATATCAAATAGAGTTTAATACTCAAAACATGTCATTACCCTATAATTAGGGTTTACTGTTCATATTATATGTCATCACCCTTAAATTAGGGTTTACTATTCACATTACATGTCATCACCCTTGAATTAGGGTTTACTATTCACATTAAGGTGAATTGAACTCATAACGTCATTATGTATGAATAACATCATCACTGCTGCCGTTAGATTAGGTAAAGGTTCATCATTTATTATAATTAGGGTTTCTATGACCTCACATAGGTGGACCATACCCTAATTATGCTCACTTATGTGCATTGGAGATGCTTTACTTGAGTTTCCACTGAAAAAGGGTACTTTCTCTCTCTAGAAGTACTTTCTCTCTCTATAAGTACTTTCTCTCTCATCATAATGTTAGGTGATGTCAACATCACTCTAAAACAGGTTGTATTGAGTCATCATAGGCTAACATAGCCAAAAACATCACCATTATGTGATTAGAGTTACTTTCTCTCTCTAGGGTACTTTCTCTCTCTAGAGTACTTTCTCTCTGTAAAGTACTCTCTCTTTCATCATACTAATGGTTGATGATAACATTAGACTAGATCAAGTTGGATAGAGTCATTATGACTAAAAATATCATTCTCATGTAATTAGAGTTTGAATTGAGCAAGGTATAACTCAATTGACCCTTCAGGGGTATTTTGGTAATTCACCCCATTGATCATCATTATGGTCAAAAACCTTAGTCAAATAACCCCTTAATATCCTAGATTATCATTATGGTTTGATTTGGGCAACATTGGACCATTTATATTATGAATTGATTGAAAGAAGTCAACTTGGAATTACATTGATTGATTTCAATCATTAATCATCAATTGAGTTGAGATCGGTTGAAAGTGTTGACCGTTTGCCCACTTTGACTTTCCAAGACCACGAGCCTCCTTCTAACTTCAATACCGCGAGCCCCCTTAGGCTTCAAGACCGCGAGCCTCTTCAAGTGGTTCAAGACCGCGAAGCCCTCTCATTGGTTCAAGTTGATGTTGAGACCGCGAAGAGACGTTGACCGTTTGCCCATCTTGACCTCAGGACCGCGAGGCCCTTCGCGGTCTTGAGACCGTGAGCCTCCTCTCGGTCTTGAGACCGTGAGCCCCCTCACGGTCTTGAGACCGCGAGCCCTCTCACGGTCTTGAGACCGCGAGGCTCTCAAGGTCTCAACCGTTTGGTCCATCAACAAAATCAATAAAGCAATCGATGGTGTCAAACGATGTTGAAGCCCTCAAAAGGTCAAATCTATGTTGACCACCTATGGATTGGGTTAATTAAGGTTATACTTAACCAATTGGTCATTCAATTGACCCTCAATTGTTGACCAATTAGGATTGAAATCGATTCAATTAAGGTCTATCAATGTTCACCCATCAATACTCAACAATGTGCATCAACACAAGGTTGAACCCTTCAATTGAGCTCCAATTGGGCTCAAACTTGGCCCAAACGGTCTTGAGGTCATGTGGGTGGACCCCACATGGTCTTGAGACCGTTTTCCCAAGATTTCATTAAAATCTAAGGTGATTTGATAGAGATTGAACCATGATTGGGTCACTAAATCAGTATTTTAATCAATTGATAACTTATTTGCAATTAGGTCTTCAATTGGTCAAAATACTTAACCCTAGACATTCAAACGGTCTTGGGTGATTGTCCTCTTGGTCTTGAGACCGTTTGGATGAGTTCCAAACGGTCTTGAGACCGTTTGCCCATCCAATTTTGGATTTTAGTGCAAATTCATCAAGGTTTGACCCATTGAGTTGATGATCATGTCAATATTTTATTGCAATGTAATTTGGTGTAATTGTACCTTCAATTGGTCAACTAATCTTGACCCCATACCTCCAAACGGTCATGGTTGATTGCCCTCGCGGTCTTGAGACCGTTTGGGTGACCCCTAAACGGTCTTGAGACCGTTTAGGTCAATCAACCCTAAAAACCCTAATTAGGTCACCATAATTTCAGTACTGATTTTATCTAGGGTTAGCCCTAGTATTCACCCTTCAACTCTTAGCCCGTTTGGAATTAGACCATCAAACTTGGTGAGTTGTTAATTAACATTATTTTGAACAGTACTCTAATACGGTCAATGCTTAGTCAACGACCTTACACGGTCTTGAGACCGTTTGCCCAAAAAGGCAATTTCAGACCGTTTGAAAATCAGGAATAAATTCAAATAAAGTTGTTACTTAAAAAGGTCATATCTCCCGATTCCCTTGGAGTTAGCCTCCCAAATTTTGATGGTAATTAGAATATGTAATTAGGAACTAATTTCTTATACGGTCCACGCTCGGTCAAGGGGACAAACGGTCTTAGAGACCGTTTGCCCTGTCGCGGTCTCGAGACCGTTTGCTCACCTCGCGGTCTTGAGACCGAGAGAGCAAACTGGTGGGACCGTTTAAGGAAGTGAAAAGCGGTGGGTTTTTCTTGGAAATCACGCCTTCATCTCCTAGCTCAGGAAAAGTACGAATATCCCATGGATTTTCTTGCAAAATAGCAGGGAAAAGTAGGGAAACACTAAGAGCTATCATCAAAACGCATATAAAGATGCACATAGTAAAGCATGGGTTTAGAGTTATAAAACCCGCCTAAAGCTTGCTTCTTGATCTCCAAGCTTTCAAGATCCAAGCTCTAATGGCGTCCTTGAGTTCTTATAGGTTGGCCAAGGTGAAAACTCCAAGGAAGGATGAAAAGAGACGGCTAGAAAGGTAGGGTTTCAAGAGTTAGCCATGAAGATGACCTTGAATTCGAGTTCTAACCATGGAATTAGGCAAGAAGGGGGGTTTAAACCTACCTTGCACCCCTTGGTCGTCCTCCTTAGCTCCAAGGCAGTCCTTGGTCGTCTTTGGTGAAATGAAACAGTAAGGAAACGAAGGTTAAGTTCCCTTGCAACTAAGAGAAGGAGAGCTTATATACATGGGGTAGGATTTTCAACATTAGTTCCTAAGTTGTCCATAATTCCAACTAGGTCCCTCCTTCCTTACTTGATCATCCCTTCCTATTTATTCTAAGGACAAACCTTCTCTTAAGGTTTTAGGAAAAGAAGGTAAAGGAGAGCAAGCTAATAATGAGGTACATACATAAAGAAATATTGCACATATACCCTGGTTATTCAATCACAAGGCATTTCTCATAACTTGATAATTCAATTGAGGTGATTCCCTCATCATTTCTTCTCTTAATGATGGCAAGAGTCTAAAAAGATACATTAGATGACATATTTTACAATTTGGATTCCTTAATTTGGGTAAATTGCATTTTACCCCAAATTAGGGTTTCAAGCACCGGGATTGCTTCCACAGCTGCACCTTGGTGCCCTAGCTTGGGAAATCCCTCAAACTTTATCAAAAAGATTCTCATGATGTCTCAACATCAGAGGAACATCTCAACATGTGCAAATTGCAAGCTAACCCTTTTTAACTGGGTAAATTGCACATAGGTCCCTGTATATCAAAACAATGCTACTACTTTAAATAAAAAGGAGCAAATACTGAGATATATGTTTCTGAGAACTTAATTACATGCTCAGAGTTAATCACAAAGATTTAATTACATATTTAGGCAAGACACCTAGGGTTAAATCATAACCCAGGTCAGGGATGTTACAAATTATCCACCCCTTACAAGGATTTCGTCCCCGAAATCGATAAAACATACTACGAGAAAAGGGCAGGATACTTCCTTCTCATCTCATCCTCTAACTCCCAAGTGGCTTCTTCAATACCACGATGGTTCCAGAGGACTTTCACAAGACTTATATCTTTCTTCTTTAACTTTTTAATTCGTTTATCAAGGATTGACACTGGTCCCTCCTCATAGGATATGTCATCATTCAATTCTACCTCCATAGGTTGTAGAACTGACTCCGTGTCTGGGTGACATTTATTCAACATAGAAATGTGAAACACAGGATGTAACCTCTGTAATTCTGGGGGAAGCTCTAGTTTATATGCTACCTTTCCAATCCGTTCAATGATTGGATAAGGCCCCATATATCTAGGAGCTAACTTCCCTTTCCTTCCAAAACGAAGGACCCCTTTCCAAGGTGAGACCTTAAGATACACTCTGTCTCCAACCTGGAACTCTAAGGGTCTACGACGTTTGTCAACATAAGATTTCTACCTATCCTGAGCAGTCTTAATCTTATGTTGTATAACTTTAATCTTTTCCGTGGTTTGCTGCACCAGGTCAGGACCTAACAACTGGTGCTCACCAGTTTCAAACCAACACAAGGGTGATCTACAATGTCTACCATATAAGGCTTCATAAGGTGCCATATCAATACTATGCTGATAGCTATTGTTATAGGCAAACTCTATCAAGCTTAGGTGTAGATCCCAACTTCCAGTGAACTGGAGAACACATGCTCTCAACAAGTCTTCTAGGGTCTGTATGGTCCTTTCCGACTGTCCATCAGTCTGCGGATGAAAGGCCGTACTAAACCTTAGCTTGGTGCCTAAGGCTCTGTGTAACTGTTACCAAAAATGACTCGTAAACTGAGGACCTCTGTCAGAAACTATTGTGACAGGAACTCTGTGCAAACACACTATCTCTTTAACATACAACTCTGATAACCTTTCAGCAGAATAGGTTGTTTTGACAGGTAAGAAATGTGCTGTCTTAGTCAACCTATCAACAATTACCCAAATGGAATCATGTCCTTTACTTGTCCTGGGTAGGCCAACAACAAAGTACATGGTCACATGGTCCCACTTCCACTGCGGTATGGGTAAAGGTTGCATTATTCCTGCAGGCTTCTGGTGTTCGGCTTTAATTTGCTGACACACAGGACACCTCAGAACAAACTCTGCAACGTCCTTTTTCATCCCAGGCCACCAATACAGATCTTTCAAATTCCGATACATCTTGGTGCTCCCTGGATGCATAGCATACATGGAAGAATGGGCTTCTTCCAGGACTAACTTTCTCAAGTTGTCCACATCTGGCACTATCATTCTTCCATTATAACAAGCTACTTGATCTTCTGAGTCATGAAAACCATCTTGCTTCTCATTTCCATACTCAGATCTTATATGTTGAACTGCAGCATCACCTAGCTGTGCCTCTTTAATCTGCTCCCTTAGAGTAGGTTTAATATGCATCTCAGCTAACAAACCGGTCAACAATGACACCTTCAACTGTACATTGTCTTGCCTTAAAGAGATAAGCATATCTCTTCTAGAGCATACTAAAGAGTTTAGTTGTGCTCTATTCATGGTTGATGTTGCTGATTTCCTACTCAAGGCATCTGCAACAACATTGGCCTTGCCTGGATGGTAATCAATTGTACAGTTGTAGTCCTTGATTAATTCCATCCAGCGACGTTGCCTCATGTTGAGCTCATGCTGAGAGAAGATATACTTAAGGTTTTTATGGTCTGTGAAAATCTGGAATGTCTCTCCGTAGAGATAATGTCTCCAGATCTTTAAAGCATGAACCACAACAGCTAACTCTAGATCGTGTGTTGGATAATTCTCCTCGTGTTTCTTAAGCTGTCGGGAAGCAAAAGAAATCACTTGTTTATCCTGCATCAACACACATCCAAGTCCATTCTTGGAAGCATCACAGAAAACTATATACCCTTTTCCTTGTTCAGGTAGCACTAGCACAGGTGCACTTGTCAACCTCTCCTTCAGCAACTGGAAAGATTGTTGACACTTATCACTCCAAGAAAAAGGAACATCTTTCCGGGTCAACTTGGTCAAAGGTAGGGCTATAGAACTAAAGTTCTTAATGAACCTTCGATAATAGCCAGCTAACCCCAAGAAACTTCGAATCTCCGTCGGTGTCTTCGGTTGTTCCCATTGTAGAACATATTCTACCTTTGTAAGGTCAAAAGGAATTCCCGAGGCAGATATCACATGCCCAAGAAAAGATACTTCCGGCAGCCAAAACTCACATTTGCTAAACTTAGCATACAACTTATGTTCTCTTAGCAAAGTCAAAGCTTGGCGAAGATGCTGCTCATGCTGCTGGGCATCCTTACTATAAATCAATATGTCATCTATGAAGACGACAACACACTGATCAAGGAAAGGTAGAAAAACTCTATTCATGAGTTCCATAAATGCAGCTGGTGCATTGGTTAGTCCAAACGACATAACCGTGAACTCATAGTGACCATATCTTGTCCTAAAGGCAGACTTGGATATGTCACTATCCTTAATACGGAGTTGATGATATCCAGACCTCAAGTCTATCTTTGAAAAGACTGTTGCACCACGCAACTGGTCAAAGAGATCATCAATCCTCGGCATAGGATACTTATTCTTTATTGTTACTTTATTGAGTTGTCTGTAGTCGATGCATAACCGCATTGATCCATATCTCTTTTTAACAAACAAGACCGGAGCACCCCAAGGTGAAGTACTCGGTCGGATAAAACCTCTCTCAAGTAACTCTTGAAGCTGTTTCTTGAGTTCTTCCATCTCGGCAGGCTCCATCCTATACGGAGTTTGAGCTATGGGTTTCGTATCTGGGATCAGATTAATTTCAAAATCAATCTCCCGAGGTGGTGGTATACCAGGAAGTTCTTCAGGAAACACATCTTCGAATTCCCTGACTATAGGAACTTCGGTAGGATCGGAACTTTCCTTGGTAACATCTACCACATGGGCTAAGAATGCATGACATCCTTGCCTCAACAGCTTATCAGCAACCATAGCTGACACAAGACAGGTGGGTAGAATCTTTCTTTCACCTTGAAAGATCCATGTGTTGCTTTCATCAGCAAACACAACCAACTTGGACTCACAATCCAAGACAACTCTATACCTTTCTAAGGTATCCATCCCAAGGATTATATCAAATCCCTGCATATCAAGTGGTATAAGATCCACTTGAATGCGATGGTCAGAAAAGAAAAGGATGCAGGGAGAACATACCTCCTGCAAAACGGCAGACCCACTCAACGGAGTCTCTAACAAAAAACTATCTGCTCTATGACTAACGGTCACATTGCAGTTACAAATCACTTCATGAGTGATGAAAGAGTGTGTAGCACCCGGATCAATCAGAACGGATACAACACAGGATGTAGACATATCAGAATATAAAAATTTCATCTGACCTGCCACTACCCGTGGATTGACCACTGCCTCAGGTGGGTTCATAGCATAGAACCTCACAGTCGCCTGGTGTTGAGGTGGTGCTGATGATCCAGCTTGAGACGCTTGTCCACGTCCTCGAGCTGCTCCTTGATGTTGTCTATTCTGAGATCCCTGTTGATTCTGTCTCGGGGTTTGTTGTGTCACACCGACAGGCCTAGAATGGCAATCCTTCATCAAGTGTCCCACCTTACCACAGTTGTAGCAACTCTTCTCCTGTTGCTGTGGTCTGGGTGGTCCGGTAACTGACACTGATGCAGAACTGTGCGTCCCTTGAAGCGGTTGACTCCGCCCTCTACCTCTGCTTGGTGTCCATTGAGTTTGAAAACTCGATCTGGGTGGTGGAGGGTTAGGTGCAGAGAATCTAGGTTTCTTAGAATCCCTAGACGAAGAACCCTGGAACTGTGGATATCTTTTATGGGTTTGTCTTTTCTCAACCACAGATCTCTCTATCCTTCGGACTGACTCAACGAAGGTAGAGAATCTCTCTCTGTTTTCTAAGGCAGACACAGGGGTTGACATATCAGAATTCAAACCCTTTTCGAATCTTCTGATTCTTTCCTCATCCGTAGCAGCCATGTGCGGACAGAACCGCAACAACTCCATGAACTTAGCTTCATACTCACTAATGTTCATCATACCCTGCCTTAGTTTCTCAAACTGAGAGATCTTCTCATCTAGGAAGGTCTTTGGAAAATATCTATTGATAAATTCCCGACGAAACTCTTCCCATGAGAATTCTACTCCAGGTCTCTTCTGCTCTTCCATGTTCCACCAGTGACCAGCACTGCCTTTGAGAAGATAGATAGCATGTCTAACCTTCTCAGCTTCCAGAATCATAAGAATCCTGAAAGCCTTCTCCAACTCTGTCAACCATAAGTCAGCATCTGCAGGGTCGGCAGTTCCGAAGTACTCGGTAGCTCCGACGCGACGAAGTCGTTCGAATGTCTTACCGATACCTTGTACTTCAGTCTGGACAGGTGCCCTAGGTGCAGGAATGGGCATCCTATCGGTTATATGTGTCATGGCAGTCATGAACTGCCCGAACATCGTCTGTACAGCTGGGTCACTCATGTCAGCTGGGTCGAACTGGGGTGGCTCTCTTGGCGACTCAGGTGCAGGTTGTTCTATTCTCGGAACTCTTGCACCGCCTCGAGGTGCACTAGCACTACTCTCTGCCACGTGCTCATCACGATGTTCTGACATTCTTATGTATTTTCTTCTCCTGAGGAGCAGAAGATTCTATTAGATAAGGAAGGAGTACTAAAGGTAGACTCGACATCCTAAGTCCTATGCCTCTGTAGACTCAACTGAACCTGGAGCTCTGATACCACTAGTTGTGGGCTCTGATCTCCAAACCATGATATAAACACGATTAAAACTTAGCGGAAGCGAATCGGTAATCAGCGGAAGGCAAAAATCACGGGAAATTAAAACTTTTCGTGATAAGAGCTTGAATCCATAAAGGCTTCTTTCATAAAGTGAGGTAAACGGCTTACATCTCAGGATAATTACTTCTTGAGTAATTATATACATCAAGATACAAAATCTCAAGATCACTATACAAAAGACTCCAAGACCTGAGAGTACAGAGGACACATAGGACTGACTCTAACTACACCACATGGCAGGACAAATCTCCACTTGAGATTACTGCTACCCATGGTGCTGCTGCTGCTGAGACTGGTCACCTGTAGGCTGGTTCCTTCGTCTCCGACGTCCACCTAAAAAGTTGAAGTCTACGGGGTGAGACAATTATACATAATTGTCCCAGCGAGAGTCATAACTCTTCTCCAGAAGCTTTATTATAACATCAAAGAATATATTAAGCAGTAAGACCTTCAAAGTATTCTATAACAGTTGCAGGTATAACAAGATCTCTACAATTAGGAGATATGAAGAATATAAGCACTATTGCAATGTAGCATCAATAAACTAACTTGGAGTTATCTCTAACAAGTTATACTACATGGTTGATTATATTTTACAAACAACATTATGCCCTGTGGAGATGAGGCATACCACTCATACTCCAACTGATCGCTGAGAAGTCACATCAGTATCATACATAGGTCATTAAGAGAGCCGGATTCTCATGACCTTCACCTTCCTCAGTCAGTAAGAGGATCACTTGTAGGACATCTCGTGTCTCTACTGCTATAGCTCACCAGGGTAAACTGGTCCTTCGCTATTCTAGAGTCACAGTGGCATTCTGTACTCTCTTCGTCATCAGGAGGTTTCATGTTTACCTACCACTGATACGGATATCTATACTTTCTTCATCATCAGGAGGTTTCATGTTTACCTACCACTGATACGGTATGGAATTATAGTGAAGGATGGATGGATTACACATCTACATCACTTTCCTACACTAGGATGTAAGGTTCTACACATCCATGTACCCCACATACTCAAAAGTATGTGCTCCAGGAGTTTCCTGAGGAAAACCTATTTCACCATCACTTAATCTCTGACAATGATGGATCTATGATCAGGGCTCTACATTATACTTGATTAGTTAGGTACATTCAGTATTCTTTAACATCATACATTGTTCTTCAAACAATAACAGTAGCATAACAGCTATAAGAGAAGAATACTAAATGTAATATTCCTAACTCATATCAATCATCATTCCTCATTATCCTCATCACAAGTCATCTCTAAAGCATGACCTTGATGGTATTCATGGCTTTCATAGCTCATTATCATCATAGGATGCCATGGACAAGGCATCAAGTTACTTTTCTTATTCATAAGGCTAACAACATGCCTTTAATGAATAGGACATCAACATCCATACCTGGGTATGATTACCTTCATATCAGAACCTGCATGGTTAATACAACTGATAAAGGTAATAAAAATAAGGAATATACTTCCTACTCTTGTCATAAGAGTTAAATCTCTAATTCATATCAAACAGAGTTTAATACTCAAAAGCATGTCATTACCCTATAATTAGGGTTTACTGTTCATATTATATGTCATCACCCTTGAATTAGGGTTTACTATTCACATTACATGTCATCACCCTTGAATTAGGGTTTACTATTCACATTAAGGTGAATTGAAATCATAACTTCATTATGTATGAATAACATCATCACGGATGCCCTTAGATTAGGTAAAGGTTCATCATTTATTATAATTAGGGTTTCTATGACCTCACACAGGTGGACCATACCCTAATTATGCTCACTTATGTGCATTGGAGATGCTTTACTTGAGTTTCCACTTAAAAAGGGTACTTTCTCTCTCTAGAAGTACTTTCTCTCTCTAGAAGTACTTTCTCTCTCATCATAATGTTAGGTGATGTCAACATCACTCTAAAACAAGTTGGATTGAGTCATCATAGGCTAACATAGCCAAAAACATCACCATTATGTGATTAGAGTTACTTTCTCTCTCTAGGGTACTTTCTCTCTCTAGAGTACTTTCTCTCTCTAAAGTACTCTCTCTTTCATCATACTAATGGTTGATGATAACATTAGACTAGATCAAGTTGGATAGAGTCATTATGACTAAAAACATCATTCTCATGTAATTAGAGTTTGAATTGAGCAAGGTATAACTCAATTGACCCTTCAGGGGTATTTTGGTAATTCACCCCATTGATCATCATTATGGTCAAAAACCTTAGACAAATAACCCCTTAATATCCTAGATTATCATTAGGGTTTGATTTGGGCAACATTGGACCATTTATATTATGAATTGATTGAAAGAAGTCAACTTGGAATTACATTGATTGATTTCAATCATTAATCATCAATTGAGTTGAGATCGGTTGAAAGTGTTGACCGTTTGCCCACTTTGACTTTCCAAGACCGCGAGCCTCCTTCTAACTTCAAGACCGCGAGCCCCCTTAGGCTTCAAGACCGCGAGCCTCTTCAAGTGGTTCAAGACCGCGAAGCCCTCTCATTGGTTCAAGTTGATGTTGAGACCGCGAAGAGACGTTGACCGTTTGCCCATCTTGACCTCAGGACCGTGAGGCCCTTCGCGGTCTTGAGACCATGAGCCTCCTCTCGGTCTTGAGACCGTGAGCCCCCTCATGGTCTTGAGACCGCGAGCCCTCTCACGGTCTTGAGACCGCGAGGCTCTCAAGGTCTCAACCGTTTGGTCCATCAACAAAATCAATAAAGCAATCGATGGTGTCAAACGACGTTGAAGCCCTCAAAAGGTCAAAGCTATGTTGACCACCTATGGATTGGGTTAATTAAGGTTATACTTAACCAATTGGTCATTCAATTGACCTTCAATTGTTGACCAATTAGGATTGAAATCGATTCAATTAAGGTCTATCAATGTTCACCCATCAATACTCAACAATGTGCATCAACACAAGGTTGAACCCTTCAATTGAGCTCCAATTGGGCTCAAACTTGGCCCAACGGTCTTGAGGTCATGTGGGTGGACCCCACATGGTCTTGAGACCGTTTGCCCAAGATTTCATTAAAATCTAAGGTGATTTGATAGAGATTGAACCATGATTGGGTCACTAAATCAGTATTTTAATCAATTGATAACTTATTTGCAATTGGGTCCTCAATTGGTCAAAATACTTAACCCTAGACCTTCACACGGTCTTGGGTGATTGTACTCTCGGTCTTGAGACCGTTTGGATGAGTTCCAAACGGTCTTGAGACCGTTTGCCCATCCAATTTTGGATTTTAGTGCAAATTCATCAAGGTTTGACCCATTGAGTTGATGATCATGTCAATATTTTATTGCAATGTAATTTGGTGTAATTGTACCTTCAATTGGTCAACTAATCTTGACCCCAGACCTCCAAACGGTCATGGTTGATTGCCCTCGCGGTCTTGAGACCATTTGGGTGACCCCTAAACGGTCTTGAGACCGTTTAGGTCAATCAACCCTAAAAACCCTAATTAGGTCACCATAATTTCAGTACTGATTTTATCTAGGGTTAGCCCTAGTATTCACCCTTCAACTCTTAGCCCGTTTGGAATTAGACCATCAAACTTGGTGAGTTGTTAATTAACATTATTTTGAACAGTAATCTCATACGGTCAATGCTTAGTCAACGACCTTACACTGTATTGAGACCGTTTGCCCAAAAAGGCAATTTCAGACCGTTTGAAAATCAGGAATAAATTCAAATAAAGTTGTTACTTAAAAAGGTCATATCTCCCGATTCTCTTGGAGTTATCCTCCCAAATTTTTAGGGTAATTAGCCTATATAATTAGGAACAAATTTATTATACGGTCCACGCTCTATCAACGGGGCCAAACGGTCTTGGAGACCGTTTGCCCTGTCGCGGTCTCGAGACCGTTTGCTCACCTCGCGGTCTTGAGACCGAGAGAGCAAACTGGTGGGACCGTTTAAGGAAGTGAAAAGCGGTGGGTTTTTCTTGGAAATCACGCCTTCATCTCCTAGCTCAGGAACAGTACGAATATCCCATGGATTTGCTTGCAAAATAGTAGGTAAAAGTAGGGAAACACTAAGAGCTATCATCAAAACGCATATAAAGATGCACATAGTAAAGCATGGGTTTAGAGTTATAAAACCCGCCTAAAGCTTGCTTCTTGAGCTCCAAGCTTTCAAGCTCCAAGATATAATGGCGTCCTTGAGTTCTTACAGGTTGGCCAAGGTGAAAACTCCAAGGAAGGATGAAAAGAGACGGCTAGAAAGGTAGGGTTTCAAGAGTTAGCCATGAAGATGACCTTGAATTCGAGTTCTAACCATGGAATTAGGCAAGAAGGGGGTTTAAACATACCTTGCACCCCTTGGTCGTCCTCCTTAGCTCCAAGGCAGTCCTTGGTCATCTTTGGTGAAATGAAACAGTAAGGAAAAGAAGGTTAAGTTCCCTTGCAACTAAGAGAAGGAGAGCTTATATACATGGGGTAGGATTTTCAACATTAGTTCTGAAGTTGTCCATAATTCCAACTAGGTCCCTCCTTCCTTACTTGATCGTCCCTTCCTATTTATTCTAAGGACAAACCTTCTCTTAAGGTTTTAGGAAAATAAGGTAAAGGAGAGCAAGCTAATAATGAGGTACATACATAAAGAAATATTGCACATATACCCTGGTTATTCAATCACAAGGCATTTCTCATAACTTGATAATTCAATTGAGGTGATTCCCTCATCATTTCTTCTCTTAATGATGGAAAGAGTCTAAAAAGATACATTAGATGACATATTTTACAATTTGGATTCCTTAATTTGGGTAAATTGCATTTTACCCCAAATTAGGGTTTCAAGCACCGGGATTGCTTCCACAGCTGCACCTTGGTGCCCTAGCTTGGGAAATCCCTCAAACTTTATCAAAAAGATTCTCATGATGTCTCAACATCAGAGGAACATCTCAACATGTGCAAATTACAAGCTAACCCTTTTTAACTGGGTAAATTGCACATAGGTCCCTGTATATCAAAACAATGCTACTACTTTAAATAAAAAGGAGCAAATACTGAGATATATGTTTCTGAGAACCTCATTACATGCTCAGAGTTAATCACAAAGATTTAATTACATATTTAGGCAAGACACCTAGGGTTAACTCATAACCCAGGTCAGGGATGTTACAGAAAATATCGTCCAATTGGACGTCGGTTGGTTCAAACAACTGACGCTAAAGAGGTTTAGGCGTCGGTTGTTTGAAACAACCGACGCTATTTGGGAACTTAATATCCCGCGATCGCCTGACTCTTCCCCTTTCTTCTGTTTCATTGCGAGCCGATTTCCCTTTTCTTCTCTGCTGTCGCCCGACCACGCCGCCGATTTCTCCTCCACGAAAGCTCCTTCTTCCTCCACGACAGCGTCACCGCGCCGCCGCCGCGCCCCCTTCTCCGCCGCCATTGCTGCTGCCTTCTTCCCGTTCTCCGCGCCCCCTTCTCCGCAACCACTGCTGCTCCTTGGTCTGCCTTCCCTGCCGCCTGGAGCTCACCGCCGCGCCGCCTTCCTCCTTGCCACCGACGCCGCTGCTCCTTGCCGCCGACGCCGCTGCTCCTTGGTCTGTCTGCCATACCACCTGGAGCTCGCCGGTCACCGCTGCACCTGCCTGCCCTGCCGCCTGGAGCTCGCCGGTCACCGCCACCACTGCTGGGAGGTCAGTTGTTGTTGCTCGCCTAATATTGCATCTAAATCTAAGTTTCACCACTTCTTTCACTGAGAACTGAGAAGAATGGCCTACCACGGCCGTGCTGGGCAGCACGACCATTCTGGACAGCACGACCGTGGTAGGCCAACATAGCCACGACCGTGTTTGATTTGATTTAAACCCTAATTTGATTTAAATCCATTCTAGCATCCTAATTTGATTTGATTAAACCCTAACATTGATGAAACCCTAACATCAATTGTGATGAAACCCTAACATGTACATATCTATTATTGTGTTTGTTGGCCTAGAAACCCGTCTAAGATTGACTCATTAGGAGTAAATCTTGGATAGTCCCCGGTTTGGGACTGTTCTTGAACACCTAATCTCACTTAGGATGTAAGTGTATAATGTGTATTGGGTTTTCGAGAAAATTTCGGTAGCATTTCCCCGTTTGTTCTCGAAGTACATATGTACTTAGAGAACAGCGGGGAAATGCTGCCGAAATTTTCTCGAAAACCCAATACACATTATACACTTACTAGTGAGATTAGGTGTTCAAGGATGGGATAGGTGGTACACATTTATTATATATAAGAATGACATCAAATGTGTTTGTTGTCCTAGAAAGTGAACAATCATTGTTCTTTATATTACTTGTACATTGGTATAAATTAGAATGAACAATCACTAAACTATATACTATTTGTATGAAGTCCGACTTCATTGTACATATCTATTATTGTGTTTGTTGGCCTAGAAACCCGTCCAAGATTGACTCATTAGGAGTAAATCTTGGATAGTCCCCAGTTTGGGACTGTTCTTGAACACCTAATCTCACTTAGGATGTAAGTGTATAATGTGTATTGGGTTTTCGAGAAAATGTCTGTGATAGCATCATTGGTACTCTGTTAAATATACCAGGTAAGACTAAAGATGGGATAAAATCTAGACTGGACCTACGTGAAATGGGAATAAGGTCAGAATTAACAGAATTACATGAAATGGGTAATAAAAGAACATACTTACCTCCCGCTTGTTACACGTTGTCTAGAAAGGAGAAGAAAACTTTTTGTGAATGCTTGGTAAATGTTAAGGTGCCACATGGTTACTCATCCAACATCCGTAGATTGGTATCAATGAAAGATCTGAAGTTGATAGGTTTTAAATCTCATGATTGTCACACTCTAATGCAACAAATATTGCCCGTGGCAATTCGATCTATATTGCCGAAGCATGTAAGGTTTGCAATTACCAGACTTTGTTTCTTTTTCAACAGTCTATGCAGCAAAGTTATTGACCCTGATACTCTCGATAATTTGCAAAGAGAAGTGGTTGTTACCCTATGTCAGCTTGAGATGTATTTCCCTCCTTCATTCTTTGATATCATGGTACATCTTGTTGTCCACTTGACTAGGGAAGTGAAAATGTTGGGACCAGTTTTCTTGCATTGGATGTATCCCTTTGAACGATACATGAGCGTTTTTAAAGGTGATGTTCGAAACCGTTATCGGCCTGAAGGGAGTATTATTGAAGGTTATGTGGCGAGAGAGGTTATGGATTTTTGCAATGACTTTCTCAGTGGTAATGACACTCCTGATAATGACAAGAATATTGAGGAGGGCAAAGGAATTTTGGGATCACGGGTGAAAGTAATCAGCCGTGAGCAGTTGGAACAAGCTCACTTGTATATTTTACACAATATGGATGAAGTGAGTGTTTATATTGAGGAACATACCAATTTCATAAAGAGACAACATCCTCGAGCAAGTTCAATGTGGCTTGCTAGAGAGCATAATAAGACTTTTACTAAGTGGTTTGAAGATAAAGTCTTACATCAACTATCTCAAACACCAAATGATATTACAGAAACTATCAAATGCCTCGCCTTTAAACCAAAACCGAATGTTATGTCTTATGAAGGGTTTGACATTAATGGATTCACATATTACACAAAGCGCCAAGATGATAAGAGTGTCGTCCAAAATAGTGGGGTCACTCTTCAAGCGTCGACTATGTACTTTGCAAGTGCAAAGGATAAGAGTCCACGTGAAGCTAAAATGTCATATTACAGTGTCATTGAAGACATTTGGGAGTTTGACTACATAGATTTCAAAATTCTGCTCTTTAAATGTAATTGGGTTGATAACACCAAATGAGTTATAGTGGATGAATTGGGTTTCACTTTGTGAACTTTGAAAAGATTGGCGAGAAGGGTGAACCATTCATATTGGAATCACAGGCGAAACAAATATTCTATATCAATGATCCTGCAAATGATAAATGGTCGGTTGTTCTTCATGGTAAAAGACAGTTCATTGAAGATCCTATAGATGAAGAAGAGTACTATGATAAGTATGATGACTCCAGTCCATTCTCAGTTGGGTTGCCAACTCCACAAAATATTGAAGCTAATGATGACTTATATGTGCGCGGAGATCACAATGAAGGATTGTTAATTGATAAAAGATCACAATTTTAGAGACATGTATGTTTATACAAATGGTAAATGTTTGCCTTTTTCTAGTTAATACAAATGCTAAATGTTTGCCTTTTTCTAGTTAATACAAATGCTAAATGTTTGCCTTTTTAATGACATTTTCAGATGGCTGACCATGATGAGCATGATGTCCATGATGAGCATGAAGTCCATGATGAGCATGCTGTCCATGACGAGCATGGCGAGGATACCAATGTAAGTTCTAAAAACATATCTTGTATTTCTATAAAATTCATTATCTTCTAGTTATGTCATATATCTTATATTTCTATATTGGTACATGTGTCATATACCAGTGTGTTTATTTTTGTCAAATTTTAGGTTGATGATGCACATGTACCCACTGAAGCACTGGAGCAACTTGATGCGCAGCACCAAACACTTAACAAGAAAAGGGGCATCACTCTGTTGAAGAAGTTAATAGAGCTTAGTGGCAGTGGATCCAAATTGGTTGTGGAGTTTGATAATGGAGGAAATGCAATTGGAGTGAACCGCAATAATTTTGTAAACTATCTTGGGTGTACCACTCGGAGCCGTTATGGTGTTAAGTATGATAATTGGCATAAAGTTCCTCAGGGGAAAAAAGACTTGATATGGAAGGATTTATGCGTGAGTTATTATTATTTGCAATTCTATTTTGTAGATTACAAATTCTATTATTTGCAATTTTATTTTGGATACTAGTTAATAACATTTCTATTTTACAGAATCTGTTTGCATTGGATGAGAAGTTGCATTGTAAAAGTGTGATGCAACGCGCTGGAAAGATGCTTAGGAATTATAGGACAAATCTGAACAGAGAATACATAAAAGAGGGTGATAAGAAAAAGAAGTCAGCCCTTGAAAAATGGAACTTCTTAGACAAAGAAGATTGGGACAATTTTGTTGCTTCAAGAAAATCTGAAGAATTCAAGGTATTAGGTGTCACTCCCAATTTAATTAATATACATTGTATTCACCTATTCAAGATTAACATTTAGTGATACTAACCAAATCATTAATGTGCATACTAACTAGGCCCTCAGTGACACACAAAAAGCAAGGCGTGCACTGAATGTGCATGACCACACTATGGGTCCAAAAGGCTATGCAAGCATTCGCCAAAGACTACATGCGGAGTCTGCGGCTACTCAGGAGTCTGCTCCTACTCAGGAGTCTGCCACACCCATGCCTCGCCATGATATTTGGATAGCTGGGAGGCAAAACAAGAAGGGTGAAATAAAGAAGCCCGTAACTACTGAGGCGGATGCGAAAATGGTAAAATACAACTCTTAGAGCAATCATTTGAATATTGATTATTTGTGGTGTTAATTTACCAATTTTTGTTGATGGTGATTAGCGGGAGCTGTACGAGCAGAGGAAACAAGGCACGTTCATCCCTCAGGGCATAAGGGATGAATTGACAGTTGCTCTGGGTAACCCAGAGCATCCTGGATGTGTTAGGGGTGCAGGCGCTGGTGTGGGCATCAAAGCATTCTTTGGGCCATCCCAGCGCAAACCCAGAGTGAGACTTTCTCAAGAAGAGGTAACCTATTCTTTTTTTAGAATGCTACTGCAAAAGGAAATTCAATAATAAGAAGCTAATGTTTCTTTTATCCATGTATAGGAGAATAAGAGAGTCGAGGATATAGTTGCTAAGAAGGTCAACGATGTAGTTGCTGAGAAGGTCAAGGAAGAATTGCTGCGGTGGCAGGCATCTCAGGCTTCCAATCAGCCTATGGCGACCCACTCTTCTCCTGATGCACAGACTGCGAGTAATCCTGGAGACCCATCGCCTAACATGTATGTTGTAAGTATTGTTTATGACATTGTAGCTAGTCTTTTCAAGATGATATGTTTTCAAGATGATATGTATATATGTATAACATTCTTTACGTAAATTTGTAGGCATTGAAGCCATGCCGCTTAAGAATACAAGACTATGTTGTTGCAGAGGCGCAGGCTTACCCGTCCCTTCCTGGGGAAAGGTTTCACGGTGTTGGATCAATGGGCTCTAGAAGGGGGGGGTTGAATAGAGCTTCACAAACTTCACAAAAGTGATTAGACCACCAAATTATATTAAGTGCAGAACTTAATTCAAAACAGCAATTTGATGTCCTAAACTAGCATACAAAGCAAGGATAAGAGACAAGGAAAGCATGCACTTGGACAGGTGGTTTAGAGTGGTTCCATGTCCTAAACTTAGGAGCAATGTCAGTCCACTACCTAGAGTTGGTTAGGCTCTAGGATTTGTAACTTGGTTCTCTTATATATATCACACAATAAGATTACAAGCTACAACTACCAACCATCCAAGGACTTATATATCAAGCCAAGATCTTCTACCTCACCAAGGACTTACCCACCAAGCAAGTAGTCTTCAGCCTTCTTCAAAGGACTTACCTACTCTTGCTCTAGTCTTCGGCCTTGCAGGAATTACCCATCTTGCTTGAGCTTTGCCTTGCACCTCTCCTTCACTTGGAGAGCTTTAGCACCTTCCTCCTTCACTTGGAGGCCTGGAGCAGCTAGCCTTCTTCTCCTTCACTTGGGGAAGAACAGCAACCTTCTTCTCTTTCACTCGGAGAAGAAACTTCAATCAATCTTCATAGAGAATGGAGATGGGAGAAGTGGAAAGGAGAGCTTTACAAGATTACAAATGATAGCTCTCATACATGGGATCCTAACTCACTCATACTCACGAATTTGCTTTGAAGGTAGAGAGAGAAAGGGGCTCAAAGGATTAGAAACCACTCAACTAAGGCTAGGACCAAGCATATGTGAATGAGCAACCTTGGAATGAAGTCCAAGAGGTCCTATTTATAGTTGAGGGTGTCCCTTTGAGGTTGGGAGAGTTAAGTGGCACAAACTAGCCGTTTTACAACTTGCAACAGATCTATTTTGAGTCCCACCAACTCCTCCAACGGTTGGAATTGCTTTTTCTGCATTCCAGTACAGTCCGATCAGCCGAGTTTCATTAAAGGCAACTCGGCCGACACACTAAGCGACAAGTCTGAGAGGCAGACTGTCGGCCGAGTTTCCATGGGGAAACTCGACCGATCGGTCGACCTTCAGTCTTGACCAACCAGTGGATCGGCCGAGTTTCCTATCATTGAAACTCGACCGAACAGGGATCGGCTGAGTTGGAAACTCGGCCGACAGCCCAGAAAATTCCAGAATATATGGATCGGCCGAGTTTGGAATTCGGCCGACAAAATCCCTGTTAAGGGTATTTTGGAATTTTCATAAACTGTACAAACGATGGATTTTTGAGTCCCAATCAATTTATCCATCTTAGATACAATGCAAAACATGATTATGAGTGATTACATAAAATGTTCTAAGCCTCTAAGGGCTATATTACAAAGCGGTTAAAAGTCACATGTTTTGCATGTGCCGGAAGAGTAGCTTTGGAGATAAAGGAGATTCTTTTCTTGTATCTAATATCTGCAATGATCTCAAATAGATTTGTTAGATACATATGAATGGAATGGTTAAGTCATTATCAAAATATGGGCAATGTGCGACACCTAGGTCAACATTCTCCCCCTTTTTGACAATGACAAACCATTCCTCAACATATTGAAAAGAATGTGAAAATTATACCTTTTCTTTAGGGAATTGCAAGGGGATGCAAATATGATCAATTTGTAATGCTCCCCCTCAATTCATGCTTACTCGTTCCTGCATAGTTAGTTAACACACAAGCAGACATAGCATATATAGATACTATATGATTCTAAACAAGTCTAGATGCATTTCAGTTTATAGACAAGAAAAGAACCATACAAGCAATAAAAACAATATGATTGAGGTCTTTCTCCCCCTTTGTCATCTCAAAAAGGCAGGGGGGGTAGAAGAGCATAAAAGCAAGGTCTTCTCCAAACACTCAATCAACCAAAACATAGAGAAACAGATAAATATCAAGATAAAGCACGAAAGCAAAAACCTATCATTCATCAAAATATGGAACACACTATAAGATAAGCCATACAAAGTGTTTCCAAAAGCAAACATAAGACAAAAACTACACGGACAAACGGAGTAGCAATAGTACAACTCAGATGATGTGCCTAATGTAAATAATACAATCATAGTCCAAAAAGATATATCATGGTCATCCGAGACTAAACTAGACACATCAACTCTAAGCTACACTAATCTATGTCAACATCATCAACGGCAGCCTCCATGTCCTCGTCGGGCTGGTAGTCCTCATCTCCATCATCTGAAGGAGGAGCAGCAGCTGGTGTAGCCTCGTCTTCAGCATCGGCATCGTCATCGTCGTCTTCGGCATCCGTCGCAGTAGCCTCATCAGCGTCAGTCTCAGCATCCTCATGGTCAGCCATATCCTCGTCTGGAGGACCAAAAGCACGCCCGGGCCACCTCGCACTCTGCTCGGCCCAAGACATGCCTAGAGCATGTAACTCATAGGCAACCTCAATAGGGGGAGCAGAAGAGGTGTATTGGGCCAGAAGCTCAGACAAACGGCCACCTGGGAGCGCCAGAACCGGAGAAGAGTATCCACCTGTAGAGTGATCAGCGGAAGCAGAAGGGGGTGGAGGAGGATAAAACTGACTATACGCAAAAGAAGCGTAGTCACCACCGGGGTAGGGCTCGTAGGTGGGGTAGGGCTGAGGGCAAGACAAAGACATGGACGACATGATGTGGCACAGATCCTGATGGTGATGTTGCTGGACCTGCATGTTGTAGGCTTGCTGATGCATGAGGTACCCCATGAGGGCCTCATTGGAGACATGGAAGTCAGCAAAAGCCGGCTGCGGAGGAGGTCGGAAAGATGGCTCAGGAGGAGGTGGTGCAGCTGTGGAGGGTGGAGGAGGAGGTGCAGCAGATGATGATGGAGGTGGAGGTGGAGCAGAAGAAGATGATGCACCAGAGGTAGGGACACTCTTCTGAAGAGTGGTCTCACTGATATAAACTCCCTTACGATCGGGGCGGTAGAGAAAATCGGAAAAGAGAGATTTTCCAGTGGCATGCTAGAAAAGACCACAAATTAGGGCAGGATATGGAAGATGCGTGCCCTTGGTGTTCTTTCCCGAGTCAAAACAAGTCATATGGTGAAGGATGTAACGAGCCCATTTGACTCCTTGGTTGTTCAAAAGCAGATACATCATCATAGCTGTATTCTCAGCGATGTCCGTTTGATTCTTCTTTGGATGGACATTGCAACTGAGAACGAACGCCAAGACACGGCGAGGAGAGGACAGGGCAGAAGATGGCAGAGTGCCCTTCTTTCTATAAGGAAAATCGGGTTGCTTGAGAAACTTATGAATATCAGTCAAGTCAACCTCAATGGTCTTATAGACGTCCTCGGGATACAAGAGATCAAGATAAGCAGGGTAATCGGTAATCCACGAAGCCGTGCCAACATTGCCATTGAGATAGAGATTGAACGAGCGTTCAGTAATATGGAAAGGTTGGCCGGCAATCATAGACGTCAAAACGATTGAGGTGTCCGAAGGGGGAACCAAAGAGTCATAATTCCACCGCAAGTTAGCGTAGAATTGACGTACAACTTTGGAGCTGTATTTTAGGTTATAAAAACGGGCATCCTCAATGCAAAGAGCTTCAAGATGATGTGTGCGAAAGAGTTGACAAGCTTCGAAAAGGTCGGCATGAAAGTTATGGGGCTGATAAAGAGCTCGAAAAGGAAAGGGAGAGCGAGGAAGGAGCTCTTTGTAGCGAGCAATAGCAGCATTGTCAACAAAAGAAAGATTATCAAACACCATATACCTAGGCGCAAGAGGAACCGCAGGAGCAGGGGCGGGAACGGCACGTTTCCGGCGTTGGGACCTCATTGGAGAGGAGAACGAGGAGAGGGAGCCGATCCACGCGGAGAGAGAGAGCAGGCGGCACGCCAAGAGCAGCAAGAACACACGCATAGGTCGATTTGGGAAGAAAATCGGCCGGAGAGAGAGAGGAGCACCAGGGGAGGAAGGGTCGGGCTGGGCGTCTAGGGTTCGGTCGACTTTGCTCTAGTTGAGAGGGAGCAAGTCGGCCGATTCCTATATATATTAAACCAGTCTGCCGCCGATCGGCCGAGTTCCAGGGAGAGGAAACTCGGCCGACAGAACACACAGGTGCCCTGTGCCCGACCGATCGGCCGAGTTTCCAACTCGGCCGACAAAATCCCTGATGTGGGAAAAACCTAGATTCTAGCCCTAGCCTCAAATGACCTAAAGCAAATTTTCTGGTTGGACTAGATTGTATATTAAGCATATTTAGGCACATTCCCATCATCATAGGGTACTATTTGTCGATTAAAACCCGATTTGTGAGAAAAGCCCGAAGAAGAGATAGAAACAAGAGAAATTTTATCAAAAACAAGCATTTTGAGCAACCAAAGCATTTATAAGCAAGAGCAACACACATAAGATGTAACCAACTAATTAGAGAGCAATTCAACATCATCAAGAGAGGTTATAAGCAATTTTGATCTAATAAAATTAAATTGTTCTCTAGCAAGCGGTTTAGTGAAAATGTCGGCCAACTGATTTTCCGTATCCACATGTGTGATATAAATATCCTTTTTGACAATGTGATCACGGAGAAAATGATGGCGAACTTCTATGTGTTTAGCTCTACTATGCAATATTGGATTATAAGAAAGATTTATTGCACTAGTGTTATCACAGAAAATAGGAGAAGCATCAAAATGAATGTTAAAGTCTTGGAGCATTTGCTTCATCCATAGGACCTGGGCACAACAACTTCCAGCCGCAATGTATTCAGCTTCGGTAGTTGATAATGCCACTGTGCTCTGTTTCTTGGAGAACCAAGACACCAAGCATGGTCCCAAGAGGAAGCAAGTGCCACTTGTGCACTTTCTATCAATCAAGCAACCTGCGTAGTCAGCATCACTATATGCTACAAGAGTAAAGTCCCTTGACTTAGGGTACCATAGTCCAAAATTTGGAGTTTTGGCTAAGTACCTCAAAATCCTCTTGACAGCAATAAGATGTGATTTCCTAGGGCTTGATTGAAAGCGAGCACACAAGCCAACACTAAACATTATATCAGGTCTAGAGGCAGTTAAGTAAAGTAAACTTCCGATCATACCTCTATAGAGCTTCTCATCTACCTTCTCACCTTCTTCATCCTTGTCAAGTTTTGTAGTGTTTGACATGGGTGTATCCATTGGCTTCATGTTCTCCATCCCAAAGCGTTTAATAAGTTCAAGTGTGTATTTGCCTTGGTTGATGAAGTTACCCTCCTTGGTTTGTTTGATTTGGAAGCCGAGGAAGAAGGTCAGCTCACCCATCATACTCATCTCGAATTCACTCTGCATAAGAGAACCAAACTCTTTGCAAAGATCAAGGTCAGTTCCGCCAAATATAATATCATCAACATATATTTGAATTATGAGAAAATAGGTAGAAGTGTGTTTTAGAAACAAAGTACAATCAACTTTGCCCATGATATACCCGTTATCTAACAAAAAGTTCTTTAGTTTCTCATACCAAGCTCGAGGTGCTTGTTTGAGTCCGTAGAGAGCTTTTTGCAAGAAATATACATGATTGGGTAACTTATCATTTTCAAAGCCTGGAGGTTGAGCAACATATACTTCCTCCTCGATTGTACCATTTAAAAATGCACTTTTAACATCCATTTGATAAAGCAAGAAATTTTTATAACTAGCAAAGGCAAGTAGCATACGAATAGATTCTAATCTAGCAACAGGAGCATAGGTTTCATCAAAATCAATACCTTCTTGTTGATTGTAACCTTGTGCTACTAACCTTGCTTTGTTCCTTACCACTTTTCCTTGCTCATCAAGCTTGTTGCGGTAGACCCATTTGGTACCGATGATCTTTCTATCATTTGGTCTTGGCACTAAGGTCCACACACGGTTCTTCTCGAACTGTTCAAGCTCTTCTTGCATGGCAAGGATCCACTCATCATCACCAAGGGCCTCTTTGATGTTCTTTGGCTCCAGTTGAGAGATGAAGGCACTGTCTGCTTGTTCTTTGTTGTGTGCAGCTCGTGTCCTCACTCTTTCAAACGGGTTGCCAATGATCAACTCCTTGGGGTGATTCTTTGCAAAGCGGGGAGTAGGATCCTTTCTTTCTTCTTCTTTTTCTTCTTCTTCAACCTGCTTGTCTTTGTCTTTGATGTTGAGCTCTTTTAAGATAGGAATGATTTCATCTGCAACATCATCATCACCCAAATGCTTGCCAATACCAGGGTTAGTTTCAATAAATTTAACATTTATAGATTCTTCTATTTTAGATAGTTCAATGTTAAACACTCTAAAAGCCCTGCTAGTAGTGCTATAGCCTAGGAAGAAAGCCTTGTAGGATTTCGGATCAAACTTGTCGAGAGAGTCCTTGGTGTTCAAAACAAAACATGGACATCCAAACACATGAAAGAAATCAATTGACGGCTTCCTACCACGCCATAGTTCATAGGGGGTTTTCTTAAAAGTCGGATGAGTGAAAACTCGGTTTTGCACAAAACATGAGGTGCTAACGGCTTCAGCCCAAAACTTCTTAGGAGTGTCATACTCAAGAAGCATGGTCCTGGCCATCTCTTGTAGCGATCTATTCTTCCTCTCAACAACTCCATTTTGTTGGGGTGTGCGAGGAGAAGAGAAATTGTGCGAATAACCCGATTTTTCACAAAAACGTTCAAAAAGATCATTTTCAAACTCTCCCCCATGATCACTACGGATGGAAACAACATGACAAGAAGCTTCGTTTTCAACTCGTTTACAAAAGCTCGAGAAAACATCGAGTGTATCACTTTTAGAAACGAGAAAGAAAGTCCAAGTAAATCTAGAAAAATCATCGACAATAACAAGACAATACTTGGAGCCGCGAAGCGTTTGTGTTCTCATAGGTCCGAAGAGATCAATATGAAGAAGCTCTAGAACTCTCTTGGTACTCATGACTCCTTTGGATTTGAAGGAGGATTTGGTTTGTTTCCCTTGAGTACAAGGTTGACATTCCTCATCCTTTTCAAAATCCAATTTGGGAAGTCCTCGAACCAAGTCCTTTTTGTTCAGTTTCTTCATTTGATGCAAGTTCACATGACCCAAACGTCGATGCCAAAGCGAAAGATCATTTTTATCCACGACTAAGCATCTATTTAGTATGGGCTTTAAAGCATCAAGAACAATCACATATAGATTACCATTTCTAGTTCCCTTATATATGACATTATAGGACAGGGAATCTAGAAGCAAGCATTCTAAGGAAGTAAAGAGCACAAGATAACCATTATCACATAATTGGCTAACACTAATTAAGTTGTGATGTAGGCCATCAACAAGCAAAACATTTTTAATGCACAAATCATTACCTACATCACCCTCACCTATAACCTTACCCTTTTTGTTGTCCCCAAAGGTTACCGATCCTCCTTTCTTCTTCACAATTTTGTTGAAATGGCTGATTTCTCCAGTCATGTGCTTAGAACAGCCACTATCAACAATCCATTTCTTTGTGACCTGCAAGAAAAGAGGATGTCGGAACCCAACTCAAACTTTGGGGTCCGGGGTTAGCTTGGGGACCCATTTCATATTTGGGTTGGTCCCCTTAGGCTTGTAAGGACAATAGGTAGAATAATGATCATCACATTTGCAATGCATACATACCATGGGATTTTTAGAGCCGGAAGACTCTCCATTGAAAATTGGAGTTTCCACACTCTTTTTCTTACCCTTTTTCTTCTTCTTACCTTTTGGAGTAGTCGCATTGTATCCTAGACCACTAGTACCAACTTGTTTGGTAGAGTGCTCTAGAACATCATTTAGAGACTTCTTACCCGAAAGAAACCTTTGCAAAGTAGATCTTAATTTAGCATTATCATCACTAAGATTTGTAATGGTAGTAGATAAACTAGCAAGATCTTCTCTAGCATGCAAAAGGTCGGCCTCAAGACAGAGGGCTTTAGTAAGAAGAGAGTCTTTTTCAAGAGTTAAGTTTGCAACTTCATTTCTAGGCAAGATAGGTCTAGAAGATAAATCATTTGTTTGTGCAAGAAGTTTAGCATTTTCAGATTTAAGGACTACAATTTCCCTTTGATAAGCATACACTTCATCTCTCCTAGCATCATCAATAAGCTTAAGTTCAACATTTTCAGTTTTTAGAACATCTAGCTCATCTAGGCAATTTTGGTTCTCTATCTTAAGATTTTCAATAGTTTTAAGATAAGTACCATTCTCAACCTCTACTCCATTATATTGAAGTTCAAGGTCTAGAAATTGCCCTTGTAAAGAATCTATGCTATCAAGATGTAATTTCTCATTTTGATCTAGAATGTCAATCTTGGCATAGAGATCATCAACTATCTTTCCTAATCTTTTTCTTTTAGCTTTACATTTAGCAAAAGATGATTGACAATCATTAAGCATTTCAATGAGGGTTTCCTTAGATAAATCAAGTAAACTTTCATCACTTACCTTACTTACCTCACTTACCTCAATTACTTCTTCACTAGTAGAAGCCATGAGTGCAAGATGACATTCACCATCCTCGGAGCTTGAGGAACTTGAAGTAGAGGACTCCTCCCATGCCGCATGAGCTGCATCTTTGGGTCTTCTCTCCTTCTTGTTCTTCTTCTTGTACTTGGCTTCTCTTTTGTATTTGTCATCCTTCTTGTGGCTGCTCTTATGATAGCCCTTCTTGGCTTTTGGGCAGTCATTCTTGTAGTGGCCCTTTTGACCACACTCGTAGCATCTAGGAGTTGAGGATGATGGCTTGCCCTTGAAGTGTCTTCCTTTTGAATAGTTGGCTTCATGATCATTTGCACCTTCATCTTCGCTTGAGGAAGGGCAGGGAGACTTCATGGCAAGTTGTTGTTGCCGCATCATTTCTTCAACTTGAGCTTTGAAGGCTGTGTCCTTCATCTTCTTGGACTCCTTCTCTTCTCTTTTCTCCTCTTCCTCTTGCTTGTCGAGCCTTGGTTCATGTGCTTGGAGATTACCAACCAGCTCCTCGGTTGACAACTCGCTCAGCTTGTAGACTTCTTCAATTGAAGTGACCTTTGGCTCCCATCTCTTTGGAAGAGATCTCAAGATCTTTGCATTGATGGTACCTCTATCCATGACACTTCCAAGGGCTGCAAGACTGTTCAAGATGACATTCAACCTTGTGTACATGTCCGCAACTCTTTCATTCTTCCCCATCTTGAAGTTCTCAAGTAGGCCGCCGAGCATATAGACCTTGGCCTCCTTGACTTGCTCCGTCCCTTCATAGGTGACACACAACTTATGCCAAATCTCATGCGCCGTGTCCCAAGAAGAGATGCGGTTGAACTCCGATGGTGAAAGGGCGGCGTAGATGATGCTCACAGCTTTAGCATTGAGTTGAGCACGCTTCATCTCATCTTCCGTCCATGTGGTGATGTTCCCCTTCGGCTCTTCATACTTGAGATGGACTATCTTCCACATCTCGTAGCTCACGCCTTGGATGTAGAATTGCATCCTTCTCTTTCAATATAGGAAGTTTGTGCCGTCGAAGACCGGGGGTCTCATGGAGAAGCTTCCTTCAAGATTGAGTGACCCAAGAGCTGAATCGCCCATCTTCTCCTACTTGTTGAAGTAGCTTGGAGAAGACCTGCTCTGATACCACTTGTTGGATCAATGGGCTCTAGAAGGGGGGGGGTTGAATAGAGCTTCACAAACTTCACAAAAGTGATTAGACCACCAAATTATATTAAGTGCAGAACTTAATTCAAAACAGCAATTTGATGTCCTAAACTAGCATACAAAGCAAGGATAAGAGACAAGGAAATCATGCACTTGGACAGGTGGTTTAGAGTGGTTCCATGTCCTAAACTTAGGAGCAATGTCAGTCCACTACCTAGAGTTGGTTAGGCTCTAGGATTTGTAACTTGGTTCTCTTATATATATCACACAATAAGATTACAAGCTACAACTACCAACCATCCAAGGACTTATATATCAAGCCAAGATCTTCTACCTCACCAAGGACTTACCCACCAAGCAAGTAGTCTTCAGCCTTCTTCAAAGGACTTACCTACTCTTGCTCTAGTCTTCGGCCTTGCAGGAATTACCCATCTTGCTTGAGCTTTGCCTTGCACCTCTCCTTCACTTGGAGAGCTTTAGCACCTTCCTCCTTCACTTGGAGGCCTGGAGCAGCTAGCCTTCTTCTCCTTCACTTGGGGAAGAACAGCAACCTTCTTCTCTTTCACTCGGAGAAGAAACTTCAATCAATCTTCATAGAGAATGGAGATGGGAGAAGTGGAAAGGAGAGCTTTACAAGATTACAAATGATAGCTCTCATACATGGGATCCTAACTCACTCATACTCACGAATTTGCTTTGAAGGTAGAGAGAGAAAGGGGCTCAAAGGATTAGAAACCACTCAACTAAGGCTAGGACCAAGCATATGTGAATGAGCAACCTTGGAATGAAGTCCAAGAGGTCCTATTTATAGTTGAGGGTGTCCCTTTGAGGTTGGGAGAGTTAAGTGGCACAAACTAGCCGTTTTACAACTTGCAACGGATCTATTTTGAGTCCCACCAACTCCTCCAACGGTTGGAATTACTTTTTCTGCATTCCAGTACAGTCCGATCGGCCGAGTTTCATTAAAGGCAACTCGGCCGACACACTAAGCGACAAGTCTGAGAGGCAGACTGTCGGCCGAGTTTTCATGGGGAAACTCGACCGATCGGTCGACCTTCAGTCTTGACCAACCAGTGGATCGGCCGAGTTTCCTATCATTGAAACTCGACCGAACAGGGATCGGCTGAGTTGGAAACTCGGCCGACAGCCCAGAAAATTCCAGAATATATGGATCGGCCGAGTTTGGAATTCGGCCGACAAAATCCCTGTTAAGGGTATTTTGGAATTTTCATAAACTGTACAAACGATGGATTTTTGAGTCCCAATCAATTTATACATCTTAGATACAATGCAAAACATGATTATGAGTGATTACATAAAATGTTCTAAGCCTCTAAGGGCTATATTACAAAGCGGTTAAAAGTCACATGTTTTGCATGTGCCGGAAGAGTAGCTTTGGAGATAAAGGAGATTCTTTTCTTGTATCTAATATCTGCAATGATCTCAAATAGATTTGTTAGATACATATGAATGGAATGGTTAAGTCATTATCAAAATATGGGCAATGTGCGACACCTAGGTCAACACACGGGACTCCAATGCCACAGGGCTACGTTCGTGTGGGCCCATTACGTGTGTTACCCGATTGGAGGGAAGCTACATTGCCATATCCCCACCCGGATATTGATACACTTGCTGAGGCAGAAGGCGGGGTCATATTGTGGCCCAAAGCAGATGTCGTCTACACTACTGAAATTGTAAGATAAATTTACATTGATTTAGACTGTTAATGTGTATATATGATGTCAACTGATCTGAAATTATATATACAAGTTAAAAAGAAGACACCAGGAGCACCTAGGCCTCCACCTCCACTTCCCGCATTACCAACTTGGGTTCCAACTGACCTAACACACCCGTTAGGTCCTGCTTGTAGGGGAATGGCATGTTGGCTACGGGCACATAATATACATTGCCCGATAATTGTTTCTTTAGATGCAGATTATGTAGGTCAATCATACGATAGCTCTTTATTTATACAAGATATTATTGAGCTGTTTATGTATGATTGGCTGAATACATCAATGATAGAGACATGGATAAGGTGAGATCTTGTTTATACATCCATATACCTTGTGTAAGATCCGGTGATCTGGTTTCTTATATATTAATGCATACGTAATACATGTTTTGCAGCTACTTAGTCGAAGATCATTGCAAACAATTTGCATTTGATCATGTGGGATTTTTGATTCCATTATTGATTAGTATGGTAGCTAAAGACCCTGATAATGTTCAACAATAGTGTATAGATGCTTTTACAATTTTTGGTCAGCAAAAGAAGACGATAATAATAGCTCCATTCAATGTCAAGTAAGTTTACTTTATTTATAATTTGGACTTAAGAAAATTCCATTTTTATTGTGCATTTTGAGTTATTAATTGTTAAATTTTTACCTCTAGCGGTAAAGATTGGGAGTTACTAGTTATTGTCCCCGGGACGTTCACTGTTTATTATCTAGATCCCGCGGGAAGTACATTAAACACTAAAATTGGACACGTAATGAGAATGCCATTATTCTGGTGAGAAATATTTCATTTTTGTATCTGTTAACATCTGTTATTACATTACTATTTACTTATGTAATTTACTGTGTTATATTAACATGTAGGGGTTTAGATGCATTCAAAAGGCTGGAGGAATGGTCCCAAGGAAAAAGAACCAGCCAATAAATTGGCAGAACGTACAAGTAAGTTCCCGACTCCAATGTATATATTATTGATGTGAATTGTGCTTAGTTGTATTATTTTGTATGTTTCAATTTATAGTGCGCTACACAAGACAATGGCTGGGCATGTGCATACTATGTGATGCGATTTATGCAGATGATTATCAAACATGCCGCATTGGACATCGATACCATACATGAGGTATTATATATAGTCTCATTAGTTAGTATGAAATATATCAATCTTATTTTTATATTATTACTTATATATATACATCATTCTCTTTGCATGTGTTTAAAACTGACCACACTATAGGTAAACGCTTAAAAAATATACATGCTCCATATACGATGGAAGCATTAAATGAAATAAGAGAAGAATGGGCAAAAGCCATACAAGCAGTGGCAACTGTAAGATATAATTGGGATGTTGATAGCGATAATGAATGATACTTTGTAAATGAATATTTCTGAATGTTAATACATGTATTTGAATGTTTCTATATGTGTGAATGTGAGAATTGAATTGATGTCTGAATGTATCTACTTGTGTGAAATTTTCCTTGGGACTTTTGCAGGTTTGTGGCCTGTTTGTAGGCTGATATCAATGGATGTCGTAAACCTGCAGTTCAGAAAACTGAACTGCATGTTCTCATCCTGCTGACCAGCCACAGTAGGCCTGCAAACTGATATGAAAAAAAAAATAGATATAGGTGTCGGTTATTTACAGAAAACCGTCAGCAAAGACCTACATCGTCGGTTATTGGATAAAAACCGACGCCTAATATTACAAACAACCCGACCGTGCAGGAAAGCACGGCCGTGGTGGAAAAGGCGTTGCTTATTCATATAAAACCGATACCTATAGTACTAAACACGGCCGTGCAGGGAAGCACGGTCGTGTCGTCTTGAAGTATGGCGTCAGTTTTTAGTAGATAACCGACACTAAACGGGTTCGCGCCAACACTTTCTGCGTCGGTTACCAAGTAAACACCGACGCTATAGTCCATATAGGCGTCGATCTTTTAGTAGATAACTGACGCAGAATGTTTCCTAGATGACGCCGTTTTCTATGGCGCGAACCCTTTTGGTGTCGGTTATCTACTAAAAGACCGACGCCTATATGTATTATAGGCGTCGGTTAAAAAACCGACGCCGAAGTGTTCGACCTTTAGCGGCGCCCACATAGGCGTCGCTCAGAAACCGACGCCAAAGGGGGTTAAATAACTGACGCCAAAGGCTGTTTCTGTAGTAGTGACTTAGAGAACAAATGGGGAAATGCTACCGAAATTTTCTTGAAACCCAATACACATTATACACTTACATCCTGAGTGAGATTAGGTGTTCAAGAACAGTCCCAAACCGGGGACTATCCAAGATTTACTCCTAATGAGTATATCTTGGACGGGTTTCTAGGCCAACAAATACATGTATGTTGTCATTCCAATACCTACAATCCTACTTTCATCATTCATATCCTAGGTTTCATGTAACATCATTTAATCTAGGTATCATATTCTATAACATTGATTTCAACATTTCGAGTGTCCATGCATGTTCATCATCAAGATAAAGATTACACATAAATTAGTATAACCCAGGGATGGAGAGATTCATAATTGATTTCAAAATTTCAAACTAGCTAATGCATTGTCATCAATCTACATCATACAATAGAGATTCATGTAGATGTTAGGGTGACACATCACTACAAAATTAGAGATTTAACATTAGGGTTTTAATATCTTAGATAGATTGATCACAAGATTTCAGCAATATAGTTAATAAAAGATTATGGTGAAATGTGTATTAGGTTTTAATATCTTATTTCAACATGCATCCAAATTTACAGAATTAGGTCAAGCATTAGTATTCAATTGCAAATGTATCTTCTTCCTGCTCCCTCCTTACCAGATGGATAAAAGCAAGGCCACGACCGTGGCCATGGCCATCCCACATGGTCGTGGCCTTGCTTTTATCCATTTGGTAAGGAGGGAGCAGGAAGAAGAAGAAGTGGCATATTTCAGCCACCTCTGGTGTCCCTATAGGACGGCCATACATGTCAGCGGGAACAAAATGAGCAAGCAAGGGTAGTGGCCTACCTGTCAGCGGCATGGAGGAAGAAGAGAGCAACTAGCAGCATCCCTGTTGGCGGCGGAGGTGGTGTGAGGAGCAGCGGGCGGAAGGAAGAAGAGAGTAGGGGGTGGCAGTGTTGGTGGTAGCGATGGCTACAGGAGCAGGCAGCGTCGACCACAGGAGCAGGCTGGAGCGTGATCACAGGCACGACGACATCGAGAGGGGAACAACAACTTTGGGGGCTAATTTTGCGATGAAACAGAGAATGGGGAAGAGTCTGTTTCTTGCGGGGGCTATTAAGTTAACAAAGGTGTCGGTTTTCTCAGAAGCCGACACCTAATATCCATCAATGTCGGTTGCCAGAAAAAACTGACGTCCGTTGGACAATCTTAACCCTAAAAATTTTTGCAGGGACGGCGCGTGAAACCTTATCAGCGTCAATTTTCCACAAAAATTGATGACCATATTGAAACTTTGGAGGTAATTTTTTCATCATTAGGCGTCAGTTATTAGGTAAAAAACTGACGCCGTATGTGGGGTAATTTTTTTTGCTTAAAAAATTGGATTTGGCGGGCTATTTTAGGCGTCGGTTCATGTTAGGGAGCCGACGCTAAATAAAAATTGATACCTGTGTCTGGCCGATCTTCAAATATAGATGTCGGTCTATGTAATTAGTCGACGTTGTAGGGTTTAGGAATCGATTTTAGGTAATAAACGACGTCTCTAAATGTGACGTTATAAGCTATTTGTGTAGTAGTGCAAACCCAAAGGTTCATCACATGAACCAGTCAGTTTGGATGTGTGAACATATTGGTTCACTATGTGAACCGACCGTCTCACCCCCTGGTTCATCCATTGATCAGCCAATATCGATTCCAATTGACCTGACACTCCAACCTATCGATTCAACAACACTTGAACCGATCGGTTCAGAGTCCAGTCAGTCAATTTTAAACCTCGGTTGTTTAATTGAATACATAAGAACCTTTAGTAAAAAAAATAAACATCATTGATGAATATACTCCTTTAATCCAAGTGTATCCGATGTGTGTGACCCTATATGTATAGAATTACGTTGGTAGTGAATGTCCATAACCAATTGTGACATCATAAGCAAAGAGCAGTGCCTAGTAACACATCATTGTCGCCCAAGTAATTTGGAAAGTTAAAGAACAAATTCAACCTACAATATGTGATCAGTGTTATTGTGATCATATAGTTCCTTTGTCTCTAATATCTGGATTGAACTTGAGGCATGATATCATCATCCTCTCAACGTTCATTTCATGTTCCTTAAACTAGTGTAGACAATCTGAGATGCATGTGAGTTTACATATCATATATTGAATCACATGAGTGCAACCGTACAATTCTCAGTCTCGCTTATCAAGAGGCCATGAATATCAATCTCCTGTAGGAGGGACAAATCCCATCTACATCATTCACACTCAATCCCCATGTGTCACAACTACCCAATCGCCACTGTTATGGGAATCCTTATTCAAAGTTACGTTCGATGATGTCAAAGTATACCAAACATGTGATGAATGTAGTTACTTCAAGTCTAAGAACCAAAATCACCACTATGTCTATGATATATGATTCTAACTACCATTCCATGGTCTCTATTATCACTCTCATGGCAGGTTTGTCTGATACACTATTCTCCATCATGTACTTGTGTGCTTGACTTGATATCACATATCATGACTGATGAGAATCTATCATCAGTCAACACACACTCTAGTCTTATGTATTAATGTTGTCTATTTTTCTTCAACATTAATATCTGACTAGGGGCATAACAAGAATGTATGTACTCTTAATATTCATACAATCTCATTGTTCAAGTCACGGACTTGAAGATATACGACATCAAGTAACATCATTCTTTATACATCTACTGTGTATGTGTCATCATTTCATGACTGAGAAAACATAATAAATGGAATTACCTTTATGATTATCAAATCGGGTATCTAATGCCACATTCCAATCATCATATTATTGGCTCTCTGGGCATACATACCAACAAGGGATGCTAGCTACTGACTTTGTTGTGTGGTTGGGGAAGACTTATGAACTATCCCATCTTGCCTTGATCTGTGGTACACGATCGGGTGACCAGGGAGGCCTCCCAACCTTACAAGGGCCAGGGTGTTGATGGGCGAGCCTGGTGCACCTCTTGTACTAGGCCCGGTTGGAGCCAAAAGGTCAAGGGACAAGGAACAGAAAACGGGTAAAAACAAGGTGAAAAGGCTAGAAAAATAAGGCCAATTGCACAAGCCATAACTTTCTCCTTGATAATAAGATTTGGGTGAAATCTTCACCATTGGATCACAAATTTCATCATCTACATAATGGTAAAAGATTGCAATAATTATCAACACATTGATTAGTCTTAGAAATTCATGTCCATCTTGATAGTTAATTATTTACTCAATCGTATATAATCGATTCAAAAGTAGAAATTATCAATCATATCTTAACAATTGAGAAAAATGTTATTCCAAAAACATACAATTGATGATTAGGGAGGTCATTGAGTAAAATGGGTATACTATGAGTCAAGGTGTGCATCATTGTGAAAGAAAATTCATGATGTTACAACTTCCAACCCCAGGCGTAGGACTTGGAATACTAGACTTGGTGACATAGACTTGATAGGTGGAGCTCTTGGGAGATAGTGTTGAGATAGCTGGATATCCCTCTACTTAGATCCTTATGTTGTAACTTTCATGTAAACCCTATATGGGAGAATATTTTGTAATCATTTTAAATTCAATATAGTCATGACATATATTTTTGTTGTTGTGCTTTGGTCTTTTTTAATACCATTATTTGAGAGAAAAAATGGTGACCTATGCCAACATGCATGTTAGTATATTTGGAGATGAGTTTATTCTCAAATTAAGTAGGTAGTGAATCCCCTCTTGGGTCCCACTTCGTACACTCAGGGCTGGATTTGGGGAAAATGGGTGTGTTCAAGTGTCTATGATTCTAACTAGACAAATAGGAAGAAAAGGAGCGGTGATGGCTTTCCCAAAGAGCAATTGGGATCCCGTGAGGCAGAGCGCTGAGGGAAACAACTGTAAACAAAGACAAAAAAAATTGAGTTTGGCAGATCGAGAATACACAAAACACAATTGACAACAAAGGGTGCTTGCATGTGATCGGGCAGAACCCTAGAGGATGTAGCTATTTATAGGGTGCCAAGTTATGGCTTATGCACATTGGAGTTTCAAGAAGCTTGATTTTAGAATTAAGTAAATCATGATTACATGGTAATAGGTTTAAACTTATGGCGTAATGGACTCAGATTGTGATTTAGAAACTATCCAAAAATATTTTGTGATGATTCATAGTTTGTAGAGGGAGAAATGATCGAATTACCAGACCCATTGACAAAGACACTTTTCACGGCTTGGACTGTCTCCTACCCGAAGTAGAGGGAGAAATGACCAAATTAACAATTCCAACGATCTCGATCTTGGTGCACACACAAGGAGCAGGAAATATGTGTGACAAAATTGAATGTCCATAATTTTAGTCCTAAAGACCAATAATTACATACTTTCTTTCCCTGTTCATTTGAGGGTGCATTTATGATTCAATTAAGACCACATTTGGAAGATATCTAATTGAGGGATGAGGAATCCAATTTTTCCACTAATTTTAGTGTTTGAAAAATTTGACTCCATCAAAACTTAACTTGATGCCTAAGTAAGTTTTTAGCATATTTATTTTTTACTTTATCATTAAATACTCAACTTTTGTAGGAGACTCTCTAATCCTTACCTATCCATAGAAAAAATCTAGAAGATTTATTTAAACTTGATCCTTCAATGTGGTCAATATACAAAATTAGGCTAGAGTTAGTCTATTATTCCCATTTCTTGTATAAAATCATCAAATAATTATTTTACTGGCTAAAACACTTATAATTAAAGGTTATTATCATCCTAGTTCAATATATCTCAAGAATACGGTTCAAAGATAAAAAGATCATATGGTAAAGGGAAGATCATATTACTTTCCTAAGTTTGGGTTTGTTACACTATATACTTATACATACATACACACATACACACACACATACATATATATATATATATATATATATATATATATACATACATACATACATACATACATACATACATACATACATACATACATACATACATACATACATACATACATATACATATACATATATATAGGGTCTAGATTTCATGTTTTGTCAAGTAGGAAGTTAATGTATGAATTTAGTCAAGTAACTTACGAATAGTTTTCATTTGAGTCCATTCAAAATTATCAATTTTAGACAATCAACTTCTAATAATCAATGCAAATTAATATTCATAGGCTTACGTTGAAGATCATAGAATTTGAATCATATAATAACTTAGAATTATGAAATTGGGTCCACGCTGAATTTATCCCAACACAAGAAATTTGATCATGGGGTGGTCTCAGGTTAAAATTGAATAATCATTTTTCATAGATGTGTAATTACTTATATATATATTTGCATATTGTGAATGCCATACTTTTTTTGTACAACATGTTGGACTTCTTATTTGTACGAGCGTCGAGTCTATGTGCATATAGTCCTTCCAATCTACATGAATACTTAGCCTTCTTCTCTTTGGACCAATTACAATACTTTCATAGAATTTACTATATACTAATATCTATATCTACATATTGCATGTGACATGTTTGCTTTTTGTTGGAGCGCGTATGTTTTTTAGCAACACCTTGCCTCTCAATTTTACTCTAGGTCCATGTTTTGACATTTGTGTAATAAATGTATATATACATATAAAACACTGACCATGAATGAATATTAAAGTTATGTTTGAACCTATAAATCAAATTGGTTCTAATATAGGTAAAGCTAATTTCTTGGAAGGCCCCTAACTTTGCTTAATATGTTGAACATGCTTAATTATCATAATTGAGTGCTTAAAATATTAATTAATCTTGTTATATTCTATGGTATCATGTGACAAGCTTAAGTTTCAAATTTGGTCCAATTTGGACACTGTTTGAGCAAGTATGTCATTTTATGTGCATTTTGGGATTTTCTGCAATTTACCCAAATGGGAGGGTTTTCTTGAAATTTGTCAAATGTATTATGTTCCTTAGATGTTATCTTATCATTCTTGTGCTTTTTGAGTCATGGGGCACTTTCTTGTACCTTGGTTTGGTGGTGATTCACTTCTATGTTGAGTTAGGGTTTTACCCTTCATGGATGAAGGAGTTGCTAAGTGTGCAACCAAGGAGGCCAATGGTTTTTCCTGATGGGGGTGCCAAATGAAGGTTCCCATAGATGTAAGGAGGCTATAGGTTCACCTTGTAATTGGTGCAACTGAAGGCTGAGGTGGTGATAACACCCAAATCTACACATATTATCTATGCATTTTATCTATAGTTTTGTGTCACTTTGGTCTTAATTTGCCCAATAATGCTTATGTTTTATGTTTTCTATCTCTCATTAGATAATGTAGTTAGAATAGCTAATAACGTAGCTAAATAGATAGTGTTGGACTAGCATGCACCGAACATAGATGAACAACCTCTCTCCATACTCATATCTCCTAAATTGTGGCCCAGTGAATTATACTGCCTGATATTTCGTATAACGATCACTACTGTCTTATCCTTAACTCTGGGCTCAGTTTAACTCTCAGTTTCTTGCTTCCACTGCCTAAATCCCATTAATCATCCATGCTAATATTAGTTAATTTAATCTCTATTTTTATGGGATTTATTCCTATTTGTGCAGGCTAAATGGAATATTTGGGCCAAATCCTCTCGGCCCATCTTACTTGATCGTGGCCCCTTTCTTTTCCTTTGCTGACTCCCACTTCTTCTCCTAGATCGTAGGCTCCAGCCAACCCTAATCGCGACCCGCGATTTCTAGTAATCGCGACCTGCCTCTCTATTAATCACAACCAGCCTGGTCACGATCTTTCCACCTATGACCCAACTACCCGCATGCAGTCCGAGACGACGCCAGCGCCTATGCCCAGACCGTGATCTTGATTGTGACCGCGATCTTGATCTCGACCTCAACGTCTACCCGCGGTCTCCCTTGCAACACACCGCGATCGTGGCAATGTCTTCTCTCCGACCCACGGTGGTCTACAATCTCACTGCGATCACAATCGACAACCGCGTGCACCTCCATCAGCAGAGCAGCGAACACCATTACCACCGCGGCTTCTCTGCAACTCCCGCGACCTTCGTCTTCTATATCACCTACCCACAGTGGTGCCTTCTTATTACTCCTTCTCGCCGCGACTCCAGCAGCACCACTGCGACCACCCCTGGACCGCGGTCGTCACCTATCCTTACCACCTGCAACCTGCCAGCAAGCAGCCGTCGTCCCTTCACATCTTCACAACAGCAGCGGAAGCAGATAAGCCATCCGCGACCATCCTCACCAATAGCCACTGCCACCGCCAACACAACACCAAGGATCACGACCTGCTCCGTCCCCCCCCCCACAGTGACCGTGATTTGGATGAATCGCGACCTGGAGACCAGGCCACGACCACGGTTTCCCCTTACCGTGACCGCGGCTCCAATGCCCAAGACCGCGGCCTGCTCATCCCGCTTCCTCTCCTGCCTGCGGTCGAGGCATAAGGGAATCGCGACCAGGCAAGCAGAGAAGACTGCGACCCAAGGAATGAGAATAGAATCACAATCAGGCTGAAAGGGAGATTGCGATCTTGAGTCGGTGCTAGCCAGGCCTATAAATAGGCTCATACCCCAGCCATTCAAAATCAGTCAGTCTGGAGGCCAAAAGGCTGCTGGATCAGATCCAGATGTCAGAAGCATGCCAGACTCGATCTAGAGCCCCGTGGGAGTGTCCCGAGGTCCGAGAGGACCAAGGCACTCAGCCTACATGCTCCAGCAGCCACCCGTCTCTACACTCTCTCTCCTCCATCTCCATCTCAGATCTACTCTCTACTCTCTCCAGGACGAAAGTTGAGGAGAGAGGAGATAATGTGATGACTTGATTTTTAAGATTTCTAAAACCAATATAGTATATAAGGTCCAAGGATATTCCTGGTTGGTTAATCCTAGGGCAGGGTGACTCTTATTCAAAAATGGTTTCGTTTGACCCACAAGTATGACCCAGATTCCGTTAGAGGTTCAATAGTAGCTATCGAAGGCCTTTCATGTACACGGAGATGATTAATACTAATCATTAGTCGATTTGAGGACATTTGGAGTTAAGTACCAAATTAAGCACACCTGGATTTAAATGGCTGAATAAGGAACCTTGGGATGCATCACGATCAATTTAGGTGGATAGAACTTGTTTGATCAGTGTTAAATGATTTGTTTAGTTATATTCAATGTTTACACATTGATTTCAAAATATGTGTGATGAGCTGGGTTTAGTGAACAAATCTTAGACCATTTATATGAGACTTAGCCGAGAGAGAACTATTGGTTGTTAGGGTTTGGTTAAAGTCTCATTGCATTCAAATTATGGTTGTTGGAGATAATGATGGGTGTATCATTGACAATGTCATGTGGCCCATGGTAGCAAGCCTGGCCCAATCCAAACCGTGACTACTGTTGACTCGGCAATGGAGACTTCGTTTCTAAACTCCAGATCCTGCGGGGTTGAGGGAAACAACCCAAATCGTCACCCATCCTCTTCCCGAAATTGAAGATCTGCTTAACAACCTTTTAGTTGTAAACAACACAGAAGTGGGGAGAGAGATCCACCCATCTCTATTTTGCATCTCTCCACTACTGCGAGAAGAAGGGAGGAGCAGGAAGTGAGGAGGCATATCGACCCCCATCAATCCCTCGCCCTCTATTATCGTTCCCCTTATCCAACTAGGTTTTTCCAGATCCGTGGGGAACTGCTCCTCAAACCCAACCTTCCATAGAAGGACAACAAACCTCTGGCAAACCTTCTTCACTTCCTCACCGCCTGCAACTCTCCCAAGTTTGGAAGTAGGTTGTAGATCTCCTTGAGGCCTCCAGAATTCTAGACCAGCATTGAGGAAGAAACCTTCTTTCCAGTACTTCCATCCTCCACCGTGGTGTTCAAGCAACAAGAAAACTTGGAGATCGGGAATGGGTGACTCTGACTTTCTTTTGGCAGAGAGCTTTCAGCCATCATCATGACTTCTTCGTGGTGAAGGGATGCACAAGGAGGAACCCCCATATCCGCCCCCTGCATAGCCATGAACACCAACCAGAGTACCACAATGAACCAGCACAGACCTCCAACACTTGGGACTCCTCACCGTTCCTCCACCTCACAACGGTGCCAGGTCTGGAGAGCTCGACGGTGTCGTCGAGACCCTTCTCATCATGGGAGCAATGGAATCCCCCTTAACCTGAAGAGGTACGACGCGAGGTCTTAGCATCCTTCAGACCTCCACGCTGTTAACCCCTCTACTTCCATGGCGATCCAACCTAAAGCAGCTTGACTCCTCATCAGACCTCCTGCATCCCTACAACGGCGCCCCTTTGCAAACTGGGGGTCTCTGACCATCCTAAGGATTCGAGGAGAGAGGACATTAGAGGCTGATACAGGGCTTCTTTACACGACGACACCTGTGTCTTGCTCTCCGGAAGAGGTCCCAGAGGCGGCGACTCCGTGCGTCGCTACGAGGGAAGCAGGATGCTTCTCGCGATGCCAAAGATGGAGGACTGTCTCCTGATAATCAGATCGGGTCCAGAGGAACTGAACCGTAGGCAACTGTCTGGCTCAGTAGAGAGCCCCACTATTGAGTGGCCACATGGCGTTCTCTGATTGGCAGCATGAGGTAAAACTCTAAAAAATATCTAAATCGTGGATAAATCATAGTAAATACAGCTGACATCACAAAAATACAAAAAATATACTAAAATTCTCAAACAAGTATCCCCTATATTACTGGATGCCTATATGTACTTTTGAAGCAATATTAACGATGGTTTTAATGTCAACTTAAATACTTCTTTTAGGGATCATATAAATGATATAATTAGCATATGATGGACATTAAATATGATAAAATAATATTGAACCATAATGTCATCTGGAATCGAAATATGGACTTTGATCATATTCTAATGACAAAGTAATAAGCCTTTCCTCATTAATTATAGTTAGATGCTTAAAACCTAATATTAATTCCAGAACATATCATAGGCATTAGAAAAATATGAAATTTGGACCAGACCCTTATAATGACCTCCTGATCATTAGAAAAATATCAAATACATCCTAAGATCAAATGGAACCTAGGTTTGATTAAACCGTAATATTTGGACCTAAAATATCATTAATAATGGTGAACGTTGTATTAATGATGATTAAATGTTATTATCAGGTGATGACCAATTATGTAGATGATCATGGATATGTGAGGAATATCTGAACTCAGGTACGTGGATATAATTATATGACTAGATTTGCTGGATGTTAAATATGTGTACTTGCTTGCTTGTATTTGAAATACATTGTTGGATGTAGATGTATGTATATTGACAATTTTCCGCCTTGAACATAAAAGAACATAAATGAGGATAAATGAAATGTAGTTACTAGTGGTGCTCATTAAACTCCCTATTAGAGAGGGAAAGCTTTAATGTTGACTAGCACCTCCCTAGAGTACACGGTACACGAGGAGATCCCTAGAGTACAAGGTACACGGGGAAGGGCCCACCATTTATGTTTGTGCAAAGTCTACCATAGTAATGCATATTCATTTTAAATGTGGCAAATAACTTGGGATTACCTGATTTTCCACCTTTAAATAACGTTTCCTTTCTCTTTCTTCAATTTTGAATATTTTATATGCCATCATAGTATAGCTTTTAATTTCACATACCAACTTTTGTTGATGATTTTATTTCTCATATTTTCTAGGTCTAGAGCTAGAATGGGATAAAAGAATAGGATGTGAGCAAGTTGTATAGGTTGTACCTATTATCTAAGATCCTGCTAGCATACATGTTTAGACTTGTGTAAAATTTTCTATTCAATATGTAAATGTAATCCAAGCTGTAATAACTCATGTTGTAAATATACATATTATTGTTGAGAAATGTTATGGTTGTATGTTCATGTATGCATATTATGCTTCCGCATCACTCTCTGATATAATTGCTAACGTTTTCAGATTTTATCTTCTCATCTCCATGGGGTTTTGAGAAGGTGAAAATCCGGGGACGTTACAGTTGGTATCATAGCATGAATAATAGTTACACCTGACAATTACTCACCATGAAATATAAAAACTAAATTTCACCTTTCCCATTAAACCCTAGAAACTTAGTAAGTTGTTTAATAGGGATAATGTTTGACTTAGCCTCTAAGTTAGAACCTAGATGTTCGAGAACTAGGTTTAGACAAGTGTGTGAAACCCTTTCCATATAGAGCTCATATGTATTGGGTAGCTATACTAGTCTATACCTTGTTCTCACCATTTCACTAGGTGACATGACACTAGACTATCTACTGTGTGTGGGACACTCAATTTTGCTGATTTGGTTTTGTTTTCCAATCGGCTCGAGCCTCGACAATTTTCTCTGACGTCTCCTTTCTCAGACAAAAACTATATAATATTTTATTATATATATATGTAAATATGAAAATGTGTCCCTCACACATGAGAGTAGTTAGTGTTCATGCGACCTAAGTGAAAGGTAGTGACATCAATCTAGAAGAGAGCGTAGGTCTAGATTAAATGTCTAGAGCCTTATCAAGATATGTGATACATAGAGTAGAAGATAGAATGATAGTTGATATAAGCATGGATGATATTATCTAAGTTCTACCTCTAGTGATATAAGTTTCTTTATATGGATATAAGTGTATATGACCTGAATCCAATTTTGAAGATTTTAAGCTGAGTCTTGATGATGAAAGTACATTCCCTTTTCTTACTTAAGATGAGATAAGTTAAGATAATGTTGAATATGCATGTGCCTCAAGCTCTTTTACAAAGGAGGACCTCCAGTGTTAGGACAAGATACGTAGTGAACTCCAGAGAGAGTGAGACCCACAAGGAGAGGGTCTTAGGACCTACTCTACAATATATGAAATGTGAGATATATATGAAATGATGTGTCCTAAGTTAGGTTACTCATGAGTAGATGAGTTGAGTCCTTATGCATGATTCAAATCTATATGTGAGAATTGGGTGAAAGAAAAGGATGGGTAGATGACCCATTTGATAAAGTCAATCCTTTGGATGAACTAGGTCCTAGCTGGAGTGACATATTTTGTGAATCTCATCATTAGTTGCAAGTGAGGTAATAAATGAACTCTAGTTATGAGAGTATGATGCTTTGTGCAAAAGATACTCAAAATACATGTTCTCCTTTCTTCTTCTCCTTCTTAATATATGATGATAGAAGACTCACTTGAGCTATATAGATGATTTATATATGAGGAGTCACTCGTATAAGCTTGATCTATTCTATATCCCCCACCCCCTATATCATACATGTAGTACCTAAGATTTAAATCATGATAAGTTTGACTTTAAAATATTCTCTTCCCCCTTCATATGAAACATGAAATATATGAGGTTGAGATCATGGGATAAACTTAGTACATTCTTTTTTTTTCCTTCACATAATACATGCAAGACCTAAAAATTTGAACTCATGAAATTGATATAAAGATATTTTTGGATCATAGGATACATGATCAAAAACATAGTTCGTAACTTCGATCCTTCTCAATGTATGCTTCTAAGTTGAGTATGAATATCACATCATAGGGTGAAGCCCTAATGGTCAAGCATGTTACGTAAGCCCTTCTTAAGTAGAAAAATTCTAATATCAAGGATTAAGACAAATCTCCTCTAATGCTGAAATCATTATAAGATGTTAATGATGTTAGATTTGAACGATCTGAATATCATGGCATATAAACAAATTCCTCTTGAACTTTAAAAGTATGAACAAAACCTGTATCCTTAGGGGTGATGTAATCCTAAGATATCATAATGTCATGTCATGGCTAAGACTTTAAGTGATGCTTCCACACATATATATATATATATAAGGTGGGGTGGACACACCCAAGAATCTCTAGACCCTAAGTTGACAACTTAGAGTGCATGCAATTATGGTGGTCTTAGAACCTAAGCAATAATGATGTATATGAAGCTGAACTACTAAATAGCCTCTTAAGGATGAGATTAGTTGAATTTTGAGGATGAAATTCCAAATAAGGTGGGGTGAATGTGATGACCTGATTTTCAAGATTTCTAAAACCAATATAGTATTTAAGGTCCAAGGATATTCCTGGTTGGTTAATCCTAGGGCAGGGTGACTCTTATTCAAAAATGGTTTCGTTTGATCCACAAGTATGACCCAGATTCTGTTAGAGGTTCAATAGTAGCTATCGAAGGCCTTTCATGTACACAAAGATGATTAATACTAATCATTAGTCGATTTGAGGACATTTGGAGTTAAGTACCAAATTAAGCACACCTGGATTTAAATGGATGGATAAGGAACCTTGGGATGCATCATGATCAATTTAAGTGGATAGAACTTGTTTGATCAGTGTTAAATGATTTGTTTAGTTATATTCAATGTTTACACATTGATTTCAAAATATGTGTGATGAGCTGGGTTTAGTGAACAAATCTTAGACCATTTATATGAGACTTAGCCGAGAGAGAACTATTGGTTGTTAGGGTTTGGTTAAAGTCTCATTGCATTCGAATTATGGTTGTTGGAGATAATGATGGGTGTATCATTGACATGTCATGTGGTCCATGGTAGCAATCCTGGCCCAATCCAAACTGTGACTATTGTTGACTCGGTAATGGAGACTTCGTTTCTAAACTAGAGATCCTGCGGGGTTGAGGGAAACAACCCAACTCGTCACCCATCCTATTCCCAAAATTGAAGATCTGCTTAACAACCTTTTAGTCGTAAACAACACAGAAGTGGGGAGAGAGATCCACCCATCTCTATTTTGCATCTCTCCACTACTGCGAGAAGAAGGGAGGATTAGGAAGTGAGGAGGAAGATCGACCCCCATCAATCCCTCACCCTCTATTGTCGTTCCCCTTATCCAACTAGGTTTTTCCAGATCCGTGGGGAACTGCTCCTCAAACCCAACCTTCCATAGAAGGACAGCGAACCTCTGGCAAGCCTCGTTCGCTTCCTCACCACATGCACCTCTCCCAGGTTTGGAAGCAGGTTGTAGATCTCCTTGGGGCCTCCAGAATTCTAGACCAGCATTGAGGAAGAAACCTTCTTTCCAGTACTTCCATCCTCCACCGTGGTGTTCAAGCAGTAAGCAAACTTGGAGATCGGGAATGGGCGACTCTGACTTCCTTTTGGCGGAGAGCTTTCAGCCATCATCATGACTTCTTCGCGATGAAGGGATGTACAAGGAGGAACCCCCATATCCGGCCCCCTGCATAGTCATGAACACCAACCAGAGTACCACAATGAACAAGCACATACCTCCAGCACATGGGACTCCTCACCGTTCCTCCACCTCACAACAGTGCCAGGTCTGGAGAGCTTGATGGTGTCGTCGAGACCCTTCTCATCATGGGAGCAATGGAATCCCCCTTAACCTGAAGAGGTACGACGTGAGGTCTTAGCATCCTTCAGACCTCCACGTTGTTAACCCCTCTACTTTCATGGCGATCCAACCAAAAGCAGCTTGACTCCTCGTCGAACCTCCTGCATCCCTACAACGGCGCCCCTTTGCGGACTGGGGGTCTCTGACCATCCCAGGGATTCGAGGAGAGAGGACATTAGAGGCTGATACAGGGCTTCTTTGCACTGCGGCACCTGCATCTTGCTCTCCAGAAGAGGTCCCAGAGGCGGCGACTTCGTGTGTCGCTATGAGGGAAGCGGGCTGCTTCTCGCGATGCCAAAGATGGAGGACTGTCTCCTGATAATCAGATCGGGTCCAGAGGAACTGAGCCGCGGGCAACTTTCCGGCTCAGTAGAGAGCCCCGCTATTGAGTGGCCACATGGCGTTCTCTGATTGGCAGCATGACGTAAAACTCTCAAAAATATCTGAATCTTGGATAAATCATAGTAAATACATATGAAATCACAAAAATACAAAAAATATACTAAAATTTTCAGAAAAGTATCCCCTATATTACTGGATGCCTAGATGTAGTTTTGAAGCAATATTAACGATGGGTTTAATGTCAACTTAAATACTTCTTTTAGGGCTCATATAAATGATATAATTAGCATATGATGGACATTAAATCTGATAAAATAATATTGAACCATAATGTCATCTGGAATCGAAATATGGACTTTGATCATATTCTGATGACAAATTAATAAGCCTTTCCTCATTAATTATAGTCAGATGCTTTAAACCTAATATTAATTCCAGAACATATCATATGCATTAGAAAAATATGAAATTTGGACTAGACCCTTATAATGACCTCCTGATCATTAGAAAAATATCAAATACATCCTAAGATCAAATGGAACCTAGGTTTGATTAAACCCTAATATTTGGACCTCATTAATAATGGTGAACGTTGTATTAATGATGATTAAATGTTATTATCAGGTGATGACCAGTTATGTAGATGATCATGGATATGTGAGGAATATCTGAACTCAGGTACGTGGATATAATTATATGACTAGATTTGTTGGATGTTAAATATGTGTACTTACTTGCTTGTATTTGAAATACATTGTTGGATGTAGATGTATGTATATTGACAATTTTCTGCCTTGAACATAAAAGAACATAAATGAGGATAAATGAAATGTAGTTACTAGTGGTGCTCATTAAACTCCCTATTAGAGAGGGAAAGCTTTAATGTTGACTAGCACCTCCCTAGAGTACACGGTACATGGGGAGATCCCTAGAGTACAAGGTACACGGGGAAGGGCCCACCATTTATGTTTGTGCTAAGTCCGCCATAGTAATGCATATTCATTCTAAATGTGGCTAATAACTTGGGATTACCTGATTTTCCACTTTTAAATAACGTTTCCTTTCTCTTTCTTCAATTTCGAATATTTTATATGACAACATAGTATAGCTTTTAATTCCACGTAACAACTTTTGTTGATAATTTTGTTTCTCGTATTTTCTAGGTCCAGAGCTAGAATGGGATAAAAGAATAGGATGTGAGCAAGTTGTATAGGTTGTACCTATTGTCTAAGATCCTGCTAGCAGTGGTCTACGATCTCTAAAGGAGGAAGCTGAGGAGAGAGAAGATCGGTCTCCACCGCCATTCTCTCACCTCCACCGAGTAGCTGTTTGGAGCAGATCTAGAGAGATAGAACCAAGGAGTCCATAAGGATGAAGAGGAGGACCAAGGAACAAGATCCAACCTGCATGAAGACCGAGGAGGGAAAGCCACCTCTCCTCTACGGGCTATATCTCTTTCTTGTTCTCTTTCATTCTACCACATTCCTTTGTTTTTGTACAAACGATGTTCATCTGTCTTTGTTCGGTGCTTACCATGCTTGTTTGTGGCTAGTTAGCTCCTTCTTGGATATGTAGCCCGATCTGGGCATGTGTATGTACTTTTTCCTTAAGCAAGTAGATTCATATCAGACCTAGTATGTTGCATGTTCTATTTTCTCTTTCTAAGTTATGATTGCTAGTTTGGTTGATCTCTTACTGGCTTGAACTGCTATTTCTGCCTGTATCGAGAGACTCGTTGTAGGAATAGCTAAGAGACGACAGTTGGATCCGAACCTGAGAGGAGGACGATCCAAGGTTTTCTGTTCCTAACATCTTGGAATATCCTAAGACCCGAGAGGGAACTTAGCATATTCTGAGGTGTTGATATGTCATTCCTCGAGAGAGGGTCGATGACATATTGTTGATGGTTTTAGTCACGCTTCGCGAGAGCGAGTGGGATGACCCCACAGGATAGATGCCACTGTGCATACTAGATGCTTGTTTAGGTGTTCGAGGGTTGTCTACACCCGAGAACGAATGCATAGACTGCCCCATTTGTGGTTATATAGCCAGAGACTCTCTTTCTCAGATTAGTAGAACCACGAGCTCTGTTTTGTTTTGTTTTGTTTTCTTTGTTTAGTTTTAATTCGTGATAACCAACTAGACTAGTTCTTGCACATACTTTTATCGACTATCATTTTGGCTTATCTGACCCAAGAACAAAATCTGTGGCATCCTAAACGTCCCCACGTCCCTGTGTTTGACCCCATATATCTGCTTCAACCCCGTAATAAAAGTTGTGGGGGCCTAGAAGGTTTCAGGTTATAAATTTAAAAGCTTGATTCCTTCCTTTGTCCCGCGTTCATATCTGGATGCGAGAAAAGAGACTGATCAACTTTTTGGCGCCATTGCCGGGGACGTGGTTTTCCACATTTACACACCTAAAAGATTTTGTTCTGTCACTATAAGCCTGTATATATGCATAGTTTTCTTCTTGCGTTAGACATACTTATTCATATATACTGAATACCTTTTCTTTTTCTTATACCTTTTTCAGCCATGGATCTCGCTTCAGCAAGACAAGTTATCTTGTCCACCCGCCCCCCCGAGTTTTGCCGCAGTCCCGACTGCTGGAAAATAATTGAAGGTCGTGCTCTACAACTAGTCGAGTTATACTTACCTCCAACGTCGTCATATGTCGAGATTCCAACAAAGGAGACTGCCAGTCAGCCTTCGACTCCCGTGCTATCATGGGATCAAGAACTGATTAAGGCAGTGGAGTTGGCTTGGAAAAGTATTCATGCACTCACCTCCTTATCCCCTCATCTCCAAGAAGATGTCGATCCAATGCAACAACTTCTAGAAGAGCAGGATCATCATCTCAAAGTAGCCACCGAAGCTGCAGACCGCAGTAGAAGCCTACTTCAAGATGTCGAGCAAGGATTCGTCCAAGCACGCCTGATTGATATAGCGAGACTACAACGACATTGCGAGGCAGAATTGTGAACCTTGAAGGTGTTGCTGAACAAGACCGACAACTTCGTGAAGATGTTGAACAATGCAGTAGGCTTCAAGAGCTCGTCAATTGGGTACCATGCAGTCACAAGCTCTACCGCCTAGCAATGAAGAAGCCAGTCATCAAGACCATTCCATTGGGTCTGAAGAGGACTATGCTTCACCATCTGATTCAGATCATCAACTAGATGCACCGAGGTTTTTCTATGAAGACCAACCTACGCAGGAGGTTCTTCATTCTACCCAGATGAGCTAGATGATGAACCAATGGAGGAACAAGAATGGGTCTATGAAGATGATGACTTCTATCCTCACTGGGAAAGTCAAACAAACTCACTATCAGAAAGTGAAGCTTGTTATGACGAATCTGATTCAGATAGTAATCCAGACCAAAGTGATGACCCTCACATTGAGACTTGTCACTTAGCTTCGAGTAGTATGCCGATCATGGTTTGGAACAATCTATATGGTGAGGATGACGACGACTATTCATCTCAATGGAGCGAATACACCGACGACGATGAGCTGGAACAACACGAGCTTACAATCACCACCATCCCTCCTCAAGGCTTGGTGGAACTCAAGGGAGGTAGATGGACAGTTCACTACAACATGGCTGCTGAGCATGAAGAAACTCCAGACCCCGCAGAATGTGACAAGCTTGGGGTGGAAGAACATCAATCATACTCTTCTGGGGACACTTCATGTTCAGAAGATGATTGGATGACTCAAACTATATATAGTAGCTTATCTGAGCATCCAACCTCAAGTTCAGAGGAGGGAGGAGAAATGGATCATACCCAAGTCATTCAACCTATCCCCTCCATCTCATCCTGTTTCGACATCCCAGGACCTTCATTTTCAGATTCATATAATGAAAGGTACCCTGAGGATGATATGCCGAAGAATTCATCCCAGTGCAGTTCAAGCCACTTCCAGCACAAAGATGACTTCACTGAGTCGCCAGATTTCACTTCTCTTCTTCAGATTTAGCAGGGGCAACACATCCGCCTATTCCACTCCTATTATGTGGCAGAACCCATCGGCAAGACACATGTGACACTGGTCCCAAAACTTAGGATTTGGGATCCCAGTGTCGGGTATCGTGGGGAAGCCACCCCCTTTTCTCTTACCCACCCTCCCGACCTTTTATTACAATAAATTTTTCTTTCCATGTTCTTGTTAGTTAATTTCTTTCCTCTAACTATTTTATATCCTTGCATCCATGCATCATCTTTAGAACTTCAATAACTGCCATTAAAATCATGCATTCCTGCCTCACTATTTCAAGTTTAAGTCTTGCTCGAGGACGAGCAAAGTTTTAAGCTTGGGGTGGTAGGCTTCGCCCTTCTTTCTCTTCACCCTTCTTGCATGCACGTTTATTTCTTGCATTTAGCATAAGCTTGTAGCTTCACAATTATGGCTATATGGTGCGAACCTAATAGATAAATGCTTGACTTTATGCACAATTTTTTTATCTTAAAAATTGCTTGACCTTTTGCTTGACTTGCTCTTTGACTCTTTCCTTGAGTTTGGAAATAAATCTAAGGTTATGCCCATTTTTCATAGCTTAAAGCTAAATTCCCTTGATCTATGTTGTGAATGGCAAATCCATGGTAAAGGACCGTTTGAATGAGCTAAAACATGATCAAAGAATCCTAGATGTGGATTCACAAGCTTGCCTCTATTCTAAGGATTCTTGAATCATAATTGCAACTTTTCACACAAGCCTCAAGTGGATCATGATGAGCTTTGAGCTATGATCGAGATGAAATGATTTTCTTAATGGACTACATGCCTTCTCACATTAGATTGAATCAAAAAGATGAAAAAAATATAAAAAGTTGCAAAAGAGGCTTGGCCGCCCACAAAATCCCAAAAATATCTATATAGTTCTCACCCAAGCCTACAAATAGAATGCAGATGATAAAAGCATGAGTGTGAACAATAAATGAGTGCTTGTTTTATCTTTTAGGAGAATTGAGGATGGTGCCCAGCCGGTGTATGACTGCGCTCATGAACACGAGTATGCCATGCCTGGTAGTATCACTCTTAAAGTTCATTAGAGAATCACTAGGAACCCCTAGGAGACCTATGAGATCATCTCAGTAGCAGGGTTGGTTCAAGCATAGTACGAGGAGTTCATCTCACTGCTTTGGACCAAATGGCTCGGACTGTAGGGACTGTTGCTCGTTACATGGACCAACCTGACATAGATCGGGATTCTCAGAAGTCATTAGAGTCTTTTTCTTTGTTTCTAAGGACATGAATAAGTGAGAGGCACGTTGTTTTCTGATTGATATGCATGGATTCATGGTGATAGATCATTTCTCATTACCTGCTTGATCACCTATGTGACAACTCTTTCATGTTTAAATAATCATGATTCAAACCCTCATGAGTATCGACAGGATGTAGTGAATTCACTTAATCTTTCCTGGACACTCTTTGATCTTGCTTTGGCAGGACTGTGGTTGATTTGGCGGGGGTTTGTTCTGAAATGACACAGATCAAGAGTATTGATGCTTTAAACTATTTTTCTTAACCTCAACATCTATTGCCAAGCTTAATTTGGATGTTATCTTTTTATTCTTTGATCACAATCTTGCTTGAGGACAAGCAAGTTTTAAGCTTGGGGTAGTTGATAACACCCAAATCTACACATATTGTCTATGCATTTATCTATAGTTTTGTGTCACTTTTGTCTTAATTTTCCCAATAATGCTTATGTTTTATGTTTTCTATCTCTCATTAGATAATGTAGTTAGAATAGCCAATAACATATCTAAATAGCCAGTGTTGGACTAGCATGCACCGAACATAGATGAACAACCTCTCTCCATACTCATCTCTCCTAAATTGTGGCCCAGTGAATTATACTGCCTGATATTTCGTATAACGATCATTATTGTCTTATCCTTAACTCTGGGCTCAGTTTAACTCTCGATTTCTTGCTTCCACTGCCTAAATCCCATTAATCATCCATGCTAAACTTAGTTGATTTAATATTTATTTTTATGGGATTTATTTCTATTTGTGTAGGCTAAATGGAGTATTTGGGCCAAATCCTCTTGGCCCATCTTACCTGATCGTGGCCCCTTTCTTTTCCTTTGCCGACTCCCGCTTCTTCTCCCAGATCGTGGGCTCCAGCCAACCCTAATCGCGACCTGCGATTTCTAGTAATCACGACCTGCCTCTCTGTTAATCGCAACCAGCTTGGTCATGATCTTTCCACCTACGACCCAACTACCCGCATGTAGTCTGAGACGATGCCAGTGCCTATGCCCAGACCGCAATCTTGATTGTGACTGCGATCTTGATCGCAACCTCAACGTCTGCCCGTGGTCTCCCTTGCACCACGCCGTGATCGTGGCAATTCCTTCTCTCCGACCCGCGGTGGTCTACGATCTCACTGTGATCACAACCGACAGCCGCATGCACCTTTATCAGCAGAGAAGCGAGCACCATTACCACCGCGACTTCTCTACAACTCCCACGACCTTCATCTTCTATATCACCTACCCGCACTGGTGCCTTCTTCTTCCTCCTTCTCACCGTGACTCCCAACAAAACCACTGCGACCACCCCTGGACCGCGGTCGTCACCTATCCTCACCACCTGCAACCTGCTAGCAAGCAGCCGTTGTCCCTTCACATCTTCACAACAGCAGCAGAAGTAGATAAGACATCTGCGACCATCCTCACCAACAGCCACTGCCACCGCCAACACAACACCAAGGATCGTGACCTGCTCCGTCCTCCCCCCCCACAACGACCGCGATTTGGATGAATCATGACCTGGAGACCAAGCCACGACCGCGGTTTCCCCTTACCGCAACCGCGACTCCAATGCCCAAGACCGCGACCTGCTCATCCCGCTTCCTCTCTTGCCCGCAGTGAGGTACAAGGGAATCGTGACCAGGATGAAAGGGAGATCGCGATCGTGATCTTGAGTTGGTGGTAGCCAAGCCTATAAATAGGCCCATACCCCAGCCATTCAAAATTAGTCAATCTGGAGGCCAAAAGGTTGCTGGATCAAATCCAGATGCCGAAAGGCTGCCAGACTCGGTCTAGAGCCCCATGGGAGTGTCCTGAGGTATGAGAGGACCAAGGCACTCAACCTATGTGCTCCAGCAGCAACCAACCTCCACACTCTCTCTCCTCCATCTCCATCTCAGATCTACTCTCTCTAAGGACGGAAGTCGAGGAGAGAGGAGATCTGCGCTACATTCATCTCCACCACCAAGGAGAGAGAAGATCTGCATCACTGCCCTCCTCTACCATTGGTCTATGATCTCCAAAGGTAGAAGCTGAGGAGAGAGAAGATCAGTCTCCACCACCATTCTCTCACCTCCACCGGGTTGTTGTTTGGAGTAGATCTAGAGAGAGAGAGAACCAAGGAGTCCAGAAGGATGAAGAGGAGGACCAAGGAACGAGATCCGACCTGCATGAAGACCAAGGAGTTAAGGCCACCTCTCCTCTATGGGCTATATCTCTTTCTTCTTATCTTTCATTCTACAGCAATCCTTTGTTTCTTGTATAAACGATGTTCATCCGTCTTTGTTCGGTGCTAACCATGCTTGTCTGTGGCTAGTTAGCTCCTTCTTGGCTATGTAGCCCGATCTGGGCATGTGTATGTACTTTTGCCTTAAGCAAGTAGATTCATATCAGATCTAGTATGTTGCATGTTCTATTTTCTCTTTCTAAGTTATGATTGCTAGTTTGGTTGATCTCTTACTGGCTTGAACTGCTATTTTTGCCTGTATCGAGAGACTCGTTGTAGGAATAGCTAAGAGACGATAGTTGGATCCGAACCCGAGAGGAGGATGATCCAAGGTTTTCTGTTCCTAACATCTCGGAATATCCTAAGACCCGAGAGGGAACTTAGCATATTCTGAGGTGTTGATATGTCATTCCTCGAGAGAGGGTCGATGACATATTGTTGATGGTTTTAGTCACACTTTGCAAGAGCGAGTGGGATGACCCCGCAGGACAGATGCCACTGTGCGTACTAGATGCTTGTTTATGTGTTCGAGGGTTGTCTACGCCTTAGAATGAATGCATAGACTGCCCCATTTGTGGTTACATAGCTAGGAACTCTCTTTCTCATATTAGTAGAACCACAAGCTCTGTTTTCTTTTCTTTGTTTAGTTTTAATCCGTGACAACCAACTAGACTAGTTCTAGCACATACTTTTATCAACTATCGTTTTGTCTTATCTGACCCAAGAACAAAATCTGTGGCGTCCTAAACATCCCCACGTCCCTGTGTTCGACCCCGTATATCTGCTTTGACACCGTAATAAAAGTTGCGGGGGCCTAGAAGGTTTCAGGTTATAAATTTAAAAGCTTGATTCCTTCCTTTGACCCGCATTCGTATCCGAACGCGAGAAAAGAGGCTGATCAGGTGGTTAAAGGCTCTCGACCGATGGTGGGGCAGAAAGTACCTTTTTGCCCTTTTATGATGATAGGTGATGGATGATGGTTCTTTTAGAGGTGGAGACGATGTCTAGCCTGTGTGGGATGACCGATGGTCCCTCTACACATAAATTACCAAAGGTTAGTCAAAAGGAAAACCAAAGGAGTTGCTTCTTGCATGTCCATGGAAGCTCTAGGCCATGGACACATGGAGAGATGCTTGGACACCTCCAGCTTCTTCTCTCTTTTATCCTTAAGCTTTATATACTTATTCTTAAGCACCCAAACGAAACCTTTGGTCCCTTATATGCTTTTCTCTCTTCATATCTCGTCTTTCCCCTGCTGGTAGGTGGAGGATCTGTCCTAGGAGGAAAAAGGCGTCGACCTTCTTGGTGGAAGCACCTAGGGTTTCGTTTTGCTTCCTATAGCGGTTCTAAAGCTCCCTATTAGTGATATCGACCTAAACGAGTAAGTAACTTATTCTTTCCTCCATTTCTTTTTCTGTTTTTCTTCCTCCTACCCTCCTCCATGTTAGAACCATGGAGTTCCATGGTAAAAGTTGTTCTAGAACTCAAGAACCTAGCTTTCTTGCTTCTTCTTCTAGGGTTTTGCTTTCCTTATGGAGAAAGGTACCTACTTGGCCGAGTATAGACCTAAAGCTTGGGTTTTGTTACCTTATTTACTTGAGTTTCTTGCTTCTATAAGTCTAACCTTCTCCCTATAGGTGAGTTTTATAACTCTCTTTCTTATATTTCTTACTATAAGCTTGTTAGCTCATGTTCTTGCCTAAAAATGGTGATTTAAGCATTAAGAAACTAAGCTTGCTTGGGATTTCGATTTTTATGGTGTTCCCTATTTTGTTTTGAAGTTCTATGTGAACCTATAATCATGTGCACACTCTTCCTAAGGAAGATGACTTAGTTTAGGTTGGTATGGCAACCAATGGTGATAAGCACCTATCAACCGATGGTGCATATTATGGTTTCTAGGTTGTTTTCTTCTCTAACACATGACTCATTGGTGTTGTCTTCATGAAAACTAAAGGTGGTGATCAAAGGTGATGACCAATGGTGGTGACAAATGGTGACACCTTAGGCCAGTGTTAGGCTCTTTTAGAAACTAAATGAGCAATGGTTTGGTTCCCTAATGATGGTATCAACCAATGGTGACATTAATTCAACAGTCGATGGTGAGAAATGATAGTAGAGATGATCCTATCAACCAATGGTGACACAATATGTCATGACTGATAGTGGATTAGGTCATCACAACTGATGGTGAGTCAAGGCTTTAAATGTATCTTCAATTAAGTCCTAAACCAATGGTTTCTTGGTACAATTAATTCAATGGTTAGACATATACTCAAATTGGTTGTTTGAATAATGAACCCAATCCAATGAATGAGATTGGATGCTTCAACATCCAATGGATTACAATGAATATGTGTGTACTAGTGAGGAGAATTCGTTGGTCCAATGCCCTTAATTAGTAGTCTTACCTTTGCCCTCGTATGAATATATTTGATAAATCACCATAACAAGTGGATGTGTACCCCGAATGAAACATGACTTGTTACACCAACTCTAATGTAACCAAGTGGTAGTGATTGATTATAACCATCCATATTTAAATGACTAAATGTGACAATTAAATACTCTCTTCTTGTGTAGAAACCTTAATATGATGATAGTTGAACATTCTAGTTCTTGCTATGTTAACCTTATACGTCATATGTGTGATTGGTGATCTGTTGAGCCATATTTTATGGCATTGAAAGACAATTATGATTGTGCATGAATTAATGTGATGATCTTTAAGAACTTTGGGCATGGTTGAGCCCTGATGAAGGTATGATCCTCTTCAAGATACAATAAGGGTTGAAACCCTGAAATTTGTGGTAAGAAATTGTACCTTGTAACGGTATGATGACAAGTGCGATCCCATGATTTAAGAAAGAATAAGTATCATGTGGTATTGTGATTAAATTTATATCCTAAACATTTTATATCTTCTGAAGTTGTAATATTAATACTCTTGCTAGAGATGAATTAGGGTTTGTATGTCCATTTGAATAGTGAAGCCTTAATTCACTCAATTGGCAATAACTAATCAAGTAAAACCTTAATCATGTAGTTTCCCTGTGCCATTGATCCACTCCAGTGTCAGAACTTGCTAGATGGTGAAATGAGCAATTCCTATGGGAAACTATGAGCGCATATTTTTGAATATGCAGGAGCACAAGTCAGGAATATCTCTTTGTGTCCACAATTGTAGGTCATGGAGGATGGATACAGCCATGCCTCAGATATTGTGATATTGTGATGTGTGAAAGGTAGCAGTATAAATGCAGGATGCCTCTTACAGAATGGCCATGCGTGATTTGTTCTCTAGCATCGTGACCTGTACCAAGTCGGGTTAGTTGTTTTCAATTTGATTATATGTCATTGTTGGCAGTTGACTGATATATCTCTACATTGTCTCTCTTACTGATCGAGAGTTGTTGGTGAGATCATGGAGTCTGACTCTTTTGTAGATCTAGTATGACATTGATTTCAACTTAGCAACGATTAGTTGGATTTGGGTAGTATGACTCAAATTCTCTAGGGCATAATAAAAGACATAATACAAGTCATGTAGTATATCTCTTAGGGTTAAAATATGCTCATATTGATTGAGTATCCCTTGCTTTATCTTTATGCTACACAGTTCTTGCATGATGCAATCTTATGAAATGTGAATGATTATACTTGTTGTAAAGCTTATTTATTTAACTTTCTTAGTATGCTTAAATTGTTCAACCTACTCAATTGCTTATTCAGTACTCCAATTGCTCAGTTTACTTATTGTTAATTAATTTGTTATAATCAATATCTGTTGGAGAGAGTTATATTCTCATTGGCATAGGGTCTCAACTTGTGGGTCACCACATATTTTTAGGCGGTCACAGTCAATGTAGACGAGGTTGTGTTGTGAAAGAGGAGCAACCTGGTTCTATGTAATCTCAAAAGATTGGACAACTGTAGATTTTAGCAGTAAAGTCCTAGTGTCATACTTGTACTCTCAGGTCTGGGTATGGGATATGTTTTATAGATGATATACATGTATCAACACAAGATTTTGACAGTATGCCAATATTTGTAAAATATGGCATGTCCATGTGAATATCTTTTGTATACATGATGTGGTTGAAGCCATTGGATACATATGTAAATACATGTTATGGTATATGAGAATGGAAAAAGATGGGCCTTTATGTAAATGTTTTAGAGTATGTTTATATTGCTAAAATTGGTTTTAATTCTTCCATTTTTTTCTTCTATGCGACTAGTTAGTAGTTGATCATGTTTTGTGTTTTTGAGTAATCTCCTTTAGTGTGATGAGGTGTCATGGTTAAGTTGGTATCAAGATCTAGGTTTACTGAGACTACATGGGCATACGACTTAGGTTTGAGTCTGGTCTTATGTATCCAACATATCTGGTCATAGCTTATGCTTATGCAGATATGTATGGAGGACATGAAGAACACATTGAGAGCATCTATGTTGCACCAGGAGGAGGTGCAAGGAGGAAGGCACACAATGAGAAAGTGCCAAAGACGGGGCTGGAGCAGCCCACAATGCCTCAGATAGACCCAACAACAATGACTAATCCTAAGTTTCAGTCTATGTTTAGACAGATGATGGACATGATTACACATATAGCGGACATAATGCCAACACCTCAAGCTAGGGAAGTTGTCCCTAATGTGAAATCCCAAGGACTCGAGAAGACGTTTGAACGTCTTAGGCATGTCAAGGCGATTGCGTATGCTGGTACTTCCAACCCAGAAGACGCTGACATGTGGATAATAGAGTTGGGGAAAGCGTTCAAAATTCTAAATATCCACGAAGAGGACAAAGTTAAGCACACTGTACACTTGTTGAAGAGTAGTGTTGGACACTAGTGGGCCATAGAAGAGGAGAAAAGGCTAGGAGTTGTAATGGAATGAAATGAATTTTGGCGAGAATTTGTCAGCCAATATTTCTCAAAGACATACCTAGATGAGAAAATCTCTAAGTTTGAGAAGATTTGTCAGGGAGTGATGACTGTTAATGAGTATGAGTTAAATTTTATGGAACTTCTGAGATTCTTCCAGCGCATGGCAGCTGTAGATAAGGAAAGGATTTGTAGGTTCGAGAAGGGTCTGAGTACATAGTTGACTATTACAACGTCAACTTTGGAGAACAGAGAAAGGTTTTCCATCTTTGTGGAGTTGGTAAGGCAGATTGAGAGGTCTGCCATAGAGAAGCGCAAAGCTAATGCTAATAAGCAACCTGCTCAATTCCAAGGGAAATCATCTGGAGGCTTTAAGAAGCCAAGTTTTTTTCCTACTGCAGTTGCAACCAATGACAACCCTCACTGATCCAAGATTACATGTACCATTACAGTAGACTCCGAGTAGGGGTAGATGCCACAACTTTCCACCGACAGGAATCACAATACTTCATGAGTTTTAGTAACATGGTCATCTAGGCCGTGGTATGAGAGCAAGACTTGCTTCAAGTGTGGACAAACCGGGCATACAAGGCCATATTTCCCAGTAAAGGATGAGGAGGTGACTCAACAACCAAGGCAGAGTCAACAAGGATCACAACAATGACAATTTAGTACTGGTAGTGGTAGAGGACATAGTAAAGCATCGCAGGAAGGTTCCTCTGGATAGGCTAGCTGAAGACATGGACAACAGAAGGTGACGACTAGATTCTATGCCATAAGCCAACCATAAGAAGTGGTCAACCCACGGATCGTGACAGTTCAGATAGAGTTGTTTCATTCTGATTTGTCTACTTCTTGTTTCGTATTTGTACTAGTTGACCCAGTGTGATGCACTCTTTTATCACTAGAGAGGTGATAGATAGTTGTTATCTACATGTTAATCATAGATCTGATAGTTTTCAATTAGAGACTCCTTTGATTGGTTCTGTCGAGTTGTAGGAAGTATGTTCCTCTTGCGTTCTCTCTTTTTCGGGACGCAACATTCAAGTGGAACTTTTGCCACTTGACATGCATGGTTTTTATGTGATCCTAGGAATGGATACCCTGGAGAAGTATAAGGTGGTGTTGGACTGTAGTAATAAGGTAGTGATGTTCCATGATGGAGATGTTTTGTGGACCTTCCAAGGTGATATAAGATTCTTCCAATGTGTTTTATGTCAGCTACGACGGTAGAGCGGTTGATGAAACAAGCATGTGAGGCTTTCTTATCCCATGTTGTGGATACCAAGAGGAAGAGTCCTAATATCCCTAAGGTGTGAGTTGTTTGAGAATTTGAGGATGTTTTTCCTAAGGAATTTCCTGGTATTCCCCCTTCTAGAGAGATTGATTTTGAAATCAATCTTGCTCCTGGAACACAACCCATAGCACAGTCACCCTACAAGATGGCGCTAAGTGAGATGCAGGAGTTAAAGATATAATTTCAAGAGATATTAGAGAAGGGTTATATTAGGCAGAGCACTTCCCCTCAGGGTGCTCCCATGTTGTTTGTAAAAAAAAGATGGTTCAATGAGGTTATGTATTGACTATAGATAGTTGAACAAGGTGACAATAAAGAATAAGTATTTGTTGCCAAGGGTTGATGATCTTTTTGATCAGTTGAGAGGTGCCACTGTGTTTTCAAAGATAGACCTCATATTAGGTTATCATCATTTAAATATTAAATTGGATGACATACCCAAGTCAACCTTTAAGACTAGGTATGGTCATTACAAGTTCGTGGTCATGCCATTTGGGCTAACCAATGCACTGACAACATTCATGAATCTGATGAACAAAGTGTTCAAACAATATCTAGATCATTGTGTAGTCACGTTCATCAATGGCATCCTAATATATTCTAAGTATGGTCAGTAGCATGATCAACATATTCACCAAGCATTGACTTTGTTGAGGCAGCACATGCTTTATGCTAAGTTCAGTAAGTACATGTTTTGGTTGTCTGAAGTGTCTTTTCTAGGACATGTTATATCAGCTAAGCATGTATGTGTTGACCCTAACAAGGTGGACTCTATTCTAGAATGGGAACAACCCAATACACCAACAGAGATTTGTAGTTTCCTAGGTCTGGCATGCTATTATAGGAGGTTCATCGAGGACTTCACTTCTATAGCGTTACCCCTAACTAGGTTAACCAGTAAGGATGTTCCTTTTTCCTGGGATGACAAGTGTCAACATTCTTTTCAACAACTTAAAGAGAAGTTGACCAATGCACCGGTGTTAGTGCTGCTAGACCAAGGCAAAGGCTATATTGTCTTTTGTGATGCTTCAAAGAATGGGTTGGGATGTATGTTGATGCAGGATAATAATGTGATTTCTTTTGCTTCACGATAGCTTAAGAAACACGAGGAGAATCTCCCAACACATGATCTGGATCTTGCAGAGGTGGTCCATGCTTTGAAGATTTGGATACACTACCATTATGGAGAAAAGTGTCAGATCTTCACCGACCACAAGGACCTGTAGTATATCTTTTCAAAGCAAGAGCTGAATATGAGGCATAGAAGATGGACGGAGCTGATTTAAAGACTATGATCGCCAATAAACTATCATCCAGGAAAGGAAAATGTGGTATTTGATGCTTTGAGTAGGAAGTTGTCTTCATCTTCATTGACAGACAATGCACAATTATATTCCTTAGTGTACCATAAGAGAGATATGCTAGCGTCTCTTTGCTAGATAAATATACAATTAGAAGTTTCTTTACTGGAAGGATTGTTGGCACAATTATAGGTTAAACCTACCTTGAGACAACAGATCCATGATGTGCAGGAAAACAATACTGCGATATAGAATATCCCATCGGGGATGGGTGGTGAAAAGTTTGATGGTTGTCATGAGTCAGATGACGATATAGTATATTTTCATAACAGAATAGTAGTTCCTAATGTTGATGGATTAAGGAAGATGGTACTTGAGGAGGCTCACTCCTCAATGTATGTGATGCATCCTAGAAGTACCAAGATGTACCACAACCTGAAGGACTTGTATTGGTGTCCAGGTCTAAAGCGTGATGTGGCAAAGTTTGTTGCCAAATGTCTAGTTTGTCAGTAGGTGAAGGTTGTACACCATAAGAATGTAGGGAAAATACCACCATAATGGAAATAGGATCATATTAATATGGAATTTGTGGTTGGTCTTCCTAGGACAACCAAAGGTCATGATTCCATATGGGTGATAGTTGATTAGATTGACTAAGTCAACATGTTTCTTTTCAGTTAAGACAATGTTTACAACAGAAAAGTTGGCACATGTATATGTTGATGAGATAGTTCATTTACATGGCATTCCAATAACTATAGTTTCTGATAGAGGTCCACAATTCACAAGTCATTTTTTAGAACATCTGCATTCAATAATGGGAACACAACTGAGGTTCATCACAACTTTCCATCCGCAGATAGATGGCCAGTCTGAAAGGACTATTCAAACTTTGGAGGATCTCTTGAGGGCATGTGTCTTATATTTTCTTGGTAGTCGGGATATACATTTGAGTCTGATAGAGTTTGCCTATAATAAAAGTTATCATAGAAGCATAAATATGGCTCCGTGTGAGGCTATATATGGCAGACATTGTTGGTTTCCTCTTTGCTAGTATGAGACAAGTGAGTATCAATTTTTGAGTCCTGAGCTAGTATAATAGATTATAGAGAAGATAAAAGTAATACAACATCAGTTGAAAGTAGCCCATGATAGACAAAAGTCTTATGTAGATAATCGTCACAGACCATTAGAATTCCAAGTGGGAGACAGAGTGTATCTCAAAGTTTCTCCTTGGAAAGATGTATTGAGGTTTGGTAAGAAGGGTAAGTTGGATCCCAGGTTTATGTGACCATACCCTATCTTGGCTTGTGTTGGAAAGGTAGCATACAAGTTGGAGCTACTGCTAGAGATGTACATGTTTCATAATGTTTTTCATATTTCCATTTTAAGGAAACATCATCTAGATACTGAACAGACAATTCAACCATTAGAGGTTGAGTTAGATGAAGATGTTTCCTATGTTGAGGGTCCTGTGTTGTTCCTAGATAGAAGGGTAAAATAGTTGAAGAAGAAAGATGTAAGGAGGTGGGATCACCTCCTTACTAATTTTTTTTGAATAATTAACATCCGTTTCGAACACACTCAAAGGCATGTTGGAATAGGTATAAATTTTCCAAATTTATTATGATGATATGCAAAGACCAAAGTGTAGAAGCGGAATAAAAATAAATGACTATATTCATATTTCATAAAAGATTACACAAGTACATCATAGGGTTTACAACAAGATACAACAAAAAGAATCTAGATAGAGGGAAGTCTAAACTACTTCAAATCTTGTCTAGAGTAACATATCCAAGTGCTAGGCCCAAATCTATATTGTCATGATTCAACTAAACAACTTGTCCTAACCTGGGTGGTTGGGAAAAACACCCAGCAAAAGGGAAAGGAAAACAAAGTATGTGTCAACATTATGAACAAGTTCAAGAGATAAGTAAATAACATGAAACATAAAGATATTGAATCATCATAAGATGAGAAGGTCAAGAGAATGAGGCATAATCAAATAGATGCTTGCCATAACAAAAATATAACAAAAGAATTGCATGCATGGTTAATATTGTCTAATTTAACTAAGTAGGGTTGAGGCACCTAGCGGACCTTCAACCTATAGGTGAGGGGAGAATTAATACATTCCCAATCACCTATACAAATTTTATAGGGGAGAAATAACACATTCCCCAGGGTGAGAATAAGACATTCCCCAGGGCGAATTAACATGCCCTAACTATGGGTGGTTGTACATAAGTACCACTACTATAGCTAATTAGTCTAATAAAATCATCATGCTAGAAAAGAATCCATGGAAAGTAATATCATCACATAAGTACAACACAGTAGTGGGGTACCAAGACCCAAGAAAGAATATCTCAACTCTGATTTTGAGGCTATTTTAATAAGAGAAGTATTAATTAAGGAAATAAGATTCTTTTCAAGCCTCATTAGGGAAAATAGGGTTGGTTCACAATTATACCAACTTAGGATGTAAGGAATGCACATACATAAAAAGTGATTGCACATACCTCTCATATGATTTCAACTACCAACTTGCTTCACTTTATTGAGTCCAAGATCAACTTTCCTATTTCTAATGTATAACCATGTATTAGTGTAGGTTATATGCATTAATGTAAAGAAAACCCTTATTTTTGACTTTTTGAGAGAAGCCTCTATTGAGACTCTGAAAATATCATCATCGATCTTATTATGTTCTCCTAATTAAGAAAACATATATTTTGTATATTTTGAAGTTATGATGTTTAGAGTGTATTTTTGGTGACTTTTAAGTGATTAAATCATTTTCTAGAAAACCACCTTCAATGAAACTCAAAAAAATCTTGAAAATATTTTTATTAAAAAGAACATGTTTTTCTGAGTTCATAACATATTTTACTTTAATTTTTGGACAAATGAATCAAAAGTTATGAATTATTGAAATTTGACCAATCAGAAATTGACACATCATCAAACCGAATGAGACAAGTGAAGAGAGAGAGAGGGAGAAAACACCATTTGACCCAAGATCAGGTTTGAAGTTTCAAAGGTAACCAAACTAGATCTTCTATATAGGGTAAAATAGCAAGAAACCAAAACCCTAGAAGAACATGGTAAATAGAGATGGAGATCATTGATTTTAAACATAGAAGCATGAGTTTTAAGTATGTAGTAAGCAATATATGAGAAGAGGGTTATAATACTCACCTCTAGGAAGGTAATAAGGTCAAAACAAAAAGTATCCCAAGATTAGAAGGTCTGGTTGCTCCAATCCAAGCTCATTTCTTGAGAAAAGATCACCTTGTCCACTTTAGAGGTGCAAACTCTAGCAAAAGAGCATGGAGATGAGATGTTTTAGGGCTCTAGGTGGAGTTTTGCCATGGAAGGCCATGGTTCCGACCTGGAGTAAGGTCAAAGGAAGACTAACAATATGAAAATAGGGAAGGAAAGGAGGATACTTACTAGTTTTGGTCAAAATCACCTAGGAGGAGCTTAAGAAATCCTAAATAGAGAAATTTGGAACCCTAGGATACTTCTTCACCAAGGTAGGCACCCTCTTTTACCTTGGGATAGAAACTTCATGGACAAACATAGAAGGGACGATTATATAAGTTGGGGGAAAGAGAATGAGAGGATTGCTTCTTGGATTTGGAGGTGGGAAGGGGTAGACATGGCTTTATAAAGAAGGGAGCAAGCATGAGGTGTCTATGGGACTTTCCATGTGTCCCTAGCCTAGGGCTTCATGGCCATGCAAGAGGACAGATCATAGAGACTTCTTGTATATCAAAAGTCGGTCCTAAAAGCCCATGGAGACTTTTAGGCCATCCCCACCATCCTTCAAACAAATAAATAGCCCAATTGGTTGATAGCTTTTAAAGATAAGCTCATTTTTAAAGAGGGTAATCCCTATAATGCCCTTGGAAAGTAACACCTTCAAACCAAGGTGAAACTAGGTGCCCCATGGTTAAAAAAATATAGAATGGTAAGGGAATATCTAAAGATTATAATGCATGTGACAATTTGCAAAGAAAGCCTCCCAATTGGGTAAATTGAAAAAGTCCAGAATGTACCTAAAATTGCATAACTTGCACAAACAACTTCCAAATTGGATCAAACTTCATCCACAAGTTATCTTTGATGTTTTGAATATGAATTTGCCATTATTTCCATATTTTAAAGTTATATAGTCACATTATTCATCACTTATGCCTTTTACTCATTTTCTCTCTCTTAAACTTATCCTAATATTTCAAGGTGGTTCAAATTAGATGAAATTTGACATGTAGGCTAATTTTGATATGTAGATTTCGAATTTGAACGTTTTTTATACTTTTGAGACTTCTTTTTATGAGATATGTCATATGGCCCATTAACGGCCCATTATCTAAATTTTTCGTCCAATTTTCTTATCTTCACATTACCACCAAAATGAGTTATGTGGCATGTTTTGTGTATCCATTATAAACCTACGATTAATGTTAGAACATTAGGTTAAAGTAAAGTGATATATACATGCATTATCTCATTGGGGTTATACTAAACATCTATTTAGGTATAACCTTCAACCTTGTTTGGCTAAGTCCAAAATGTCAACTTCCAGGGTAGGGTCTGAGATCTAGTATGTTACATCACACCACCCCCTAAAGGGATTTTGTCCTCAAAATAAAAACATCCACATATAAGAATACAACTTATTCACCACCCCTTAGAGGATTCATCTTATTAAGTCAAAACTATTCTTTAGGTACAAAAGGTTCAACTACACTTTATTACATCCAACTACATAAGCATCATGCAAAAAAAACATAACTTATAAAGACTAACTATGAACTATGGATTAACTTGCTCTTATCCATACTCAAACAAGTCTTCACACCTGGGAGACTAGTTCAACATATTAGGGTCCCTAAAGACAATGATGATCATGAAACAATTAATGTGATGGTCTTTAAGACCTTTAGGCATGGTTCAACCATGATGAAGGCGTAAAAAGAAGTGCCTTTTGTCAAATCATAAAAGAGAACTGGGTCTCCTATATATAGGAGCCAGGGAGTACATGGGATGAATAGAAATAAGGGAAAATACAATGGGCCTAAGCCCAACGAATCAATTATACTAACATGCCCCCTTAAGATGGAGAGTAAACATTGTGACGTCCCAGCTTGGTGCCCATGTACTTGAATAAAGTAGGATTAAGTGGTTTCATGAGAATATCTGCAATTTGATCTCCTATCCTAATATGATGGGTAATAATATTTTTAGCTTTGACCAGGTCTCGCACAAAGTGACAATCAAATTCAATGTGTTTTGTGCGTTCACAAAATACTGGATTATAAGCTATGTGTATAGCTGTCTGGTTATCACAATATAGAGTAATTGGAGTATGAAAAGAGATCCCAAACTCAATCAAAATGGACCGGACCCACTGTAGCTCACAACATGTATGGGCCATAGCCCAATATTCCACCTTAGTGTTGGAGTGAGTCACAACAACTTATTTCTTACTCCGCCAAACAACAAGGTGGGTGCCAATCATGATACAAAAACCAAAAGTGGATCGACGATCCTGTGAATCACCTGCCCAACCTGCATCAACATATCCAATAATAGAAATTGTCTTAGTACTAGGACGTTTGTAGAATAATCCTCTTCCTAGAGCACTTTTGAGATATCAAAGGATGCATTGAACATTGATCCAATGAGCCTCAAGAGGTGCACTGATATGGTGACTGACTATCCCAACAACATAGGTAATGTTAGGTTAGGTTATTGTCAAGTAGATTAGTTTCATAACAAGACGATGATACTTTTTGGGGTCATCAAAGAGTTACCCCTCATGCAGGAGCTTGGTGTGATAGTCCATTGGAGTAGAGAGAGGTTTGGATTCTATCATGCCAACATCCTAAAGTAAGTCTAAGACATAACCTCTCTGATATAGGCTAATTCCTGTGGCTGAGTGGAGGACTTCTATCCCAAGGAAATATCGCAGCGTGCCCAAGTCCTTTGTGTGGAAATGTGATTGTAAGGACTGTTTTACTTGAGAAAAAGCCACTTTTTCATTACCAATGATCACCATATCATCAACATAAATAACAAGCAGGATATGGCCTTTGGATGATTTTGAAAAGAAAAGAGAATGATCTGTAGCTGATCTCTGGAGGCCAAGTTTCTCAAGAACATTGCTTAATTTATTGAACCCGGCCCACAGAAATTGCTTCAAACCATATAGTGATCGTCGAAGGTGACAAACTTTGTGAGAAGACTCCCCCTCAACAACAACTCCCAAATGTTGTTGCATGTAAACTTCTTCCAGGAGGTCACCATGAAGAAAGGCATTCTTTATATCAAGCTGAAAAAGGTGCCAATCAAAATGAGATGCCAACAAGACCAGAATGCAAATAGAGGTGATCCTTGTGACTGGAGAAAATGTCTCAAAGATATCCAGACAAAAAGTTTGGGTGAATCCTTTGGCAACTAGCCTTGCCTTGATCTGATTGATAGAACCATCAGAGTAGTGCTTGATAGAAAACATCCATCTACACCCAACAATGTTCTTATTGGGAGGTGGTGTGACAAGCTCCCATGTATGATTGGTATGAAGATCCTTTATATCCTCCATCATGGATGTTTTCCAACCTGGATGTCATAGGGCATCAATTGGACTTTTTGGAATATATGTTGTGTCCATGGCTGTGGCAAACTTTGAGGCGGCAGAAGAGAGACGAGCAGACAACATGTGTTTGAAATAGGGTGCTTGATAGTGCAAGAGTGTGCACCTTTTCTTAGTGCCACTGGTAGATCAGATTGATCTGGAACTGATGATGAAGGGGAAGGAGCTGCATGGGATGCATCTTCCATGTGCCGGTTTAAAGGTTCTATTGAGGGTGGATGTAAGTGGATGAAAGGATCAAGAAGAGAGAGCATTGTGTCAGAATGAGTTAAGGCTGAAGATAATGATGAGAAGAAGAGTTCATCTTCATAGAAAGTGACATATGCAGAGATATAAAGTCAGACCGAGGTAGGATCAAGACACTTATATCCTTTTTGAGAGAAGGGGTAGTTGAGAAACACAATTTGAATAGCTCGGGGTGATAGTTTGTCGGTAGTGGGATCGAAATTATGTATGAAGGCGACACAGTCGAAAAATCGAGGAGGTAAAGAAAATGGTGTAGATTGTGGAAAGACAAAAGAAAAGGGAGTTCATTATTTAAGAACCGAAGAAGGTTGACGATTGATGAGAAAACATGCAGTGAGAACTGCATCCGACTAGAATTGTTTCGGGACATTAGTATGAATGATAAGAGAGCGTGTAATGTCAAAAAGATGACTTTTTTTATGCTCAACAATGACATTTTGTTGCAGAGAATAAGCACAAGATCGTTGATGAATCATCCCAACATCTTGGCAGAAAGAGAAAACTGCCTTTTATGTATATTCAAGAGCATTGTCGGTACATATAATTTTAATATATGTGGAAAATTGCACAGAAATCATTGTGTGAAACATGCAAATCAGTGAAAAAACATCATCATGAGTTTGAAGGAGGTAAATCCAGGTCATTCTAGAAAAATCATCCACAAATGTAAGAATATATTTGAATCCATTATAACTAGTAGTCTGAAAGGACCACAAACATCACTATGTGCTAATTCAAAGATTTTGGATGATTTTTTAGTTGTACGAGACGGGAAGGACATACGATGGTGTTTCCCTAGTTGAAAAGCATTACATAAAATAGATGAACCTGAAGAAACAAAATTATCTAAGAGTTCAAGCTTTTCTAAGGGTATATGTCCAAGTCGGAGATGTAGTTGTAGTGGAGTGGAAATAAGAAATGCATGCATCAGTCTGGGTGGTCGGGTGGAGAAGTAATAAAGATCACCAGTACATACTCCCAGCCCAATCATCTTCAAGTTCCTCCAATCCTGTAGAACAAAACCAGAAGAACCAAATGTCACAAATCATCGAAGAGAATCAATAATTTTAACAACCAACATGAGATTATATGAAAAGTTCAAAACAAAGTGGACAACAGACATTTTAAATGTAGAAGAAAGAGGGACAGTGCCACAATGAGTCACTCATTTTACCGAGCCATCTGCCATAGTAACTAAAGGGATAACAAAGTCAAAGGTAGTAAGAAGGTTGGGAATACATGTCATATGTTGTGTTGCCCTGGAGTCCACAATCTAGTTAGAATTTGTGGTAAGTAGAGATGCCCCAAAATTACCTTGAGGAGCAATGTCTAGATTAGCTGAAGAAGAGGCAGTAGGAACGTCACCAATGCACCACTCAGAGGGTGTATAGGATGTCATGTTGTTTTCAAGGGGAGGATCCCCATAATATTGTGCCGCTTGGAGAAGGCGTTTGTACTCCTCATTTGGCAATGAGACATGAGAAGACGATGTTTGTGGTGGATTCGATGTATGACCAAGTGGTGGGGTAGATGTTTGACCAACATGAACATGTGCTTGAGTGACATGGGCAGAGCCCCTGCCATGTCCTTGAAAAACAAAAGAGGGGGGTGGGGTGAATAGGGTTTTATGATAATTTTAAAATTAATTCAACCAATCAACCACAAAATGTTGGAGAAGGAGACAAGGCATTTAGAGTGGTTCCACCCTTAGCAAATACTAAGGGAGTCAGTCCACTACCCGATTGTTCTCAAACGGGATTTTGAAAGCAATTGTATTTTATTACCTCACAAGGATGTTACATATGATACAACTACCTTCACAAACCCTTTGGACAACCTTCACCCCGAAGTCGTCTCACCAACCTTGAAGAAACCTTCACTTGAAGTAACTTCAAGCTCCCCCTTGAAGTAGCCTTCCTCCTTGAAGAAGCTTCCCATTGAGACCTTCTAGAAGTAGTCCAAATTCTACCGAGCTACCTTCTCCACCTGAAGAAGCTCCAAAAACCTCCTTTCCACAGCCTCCAACCTAGGAGTAGCAAAGGAGAACAAAATATAATAGAAGGAACAAGATTGGATGAAAGGAACAATGTTACCAATTAAGTACAACACTTTGATCCTATATCAAGCGTATTGATCTCCTATCCACTGTGGATGAACGTGGTAGTGTGGTGGCTAGGAGATACTAAGCTATAGGACACTAATGTAGAACAGATTGTAAGTGAAGCTCAGCTTGTTGCTCACAAAGATTGAATCTCAAGTGTAATTGTATGCATAAGTGATACCTTGGGTGTCCTATATCTTGTCCTATTTATAGGTGTGGTTTGCTAATGCTTGGGGACATTCTAGACACCTTCTAGGGTGTTCTTACTGCTCAACTAGTCGTTAAGTATCCACTAATTGCATTTGTAATGACTAGTTAATTAATTCTAAAAAGTGCAGTCAGAACCTTTCTTGGTCGAGAAGTTTGTCAACCAAATGTCTCTCGGTCGAGAACTTCTTCGACCGAGGGAAAGTCTGGAGTAAGTGTATTGCAACGTTCAACTCAACTCCCAACCACCTTTCCCACCAAGTCTAACGGCTATAGAATCTGCCAGACACTCAATCTCGGTCGAAGTAAAGTTCGACCAAAACCTTCTCAGTGATAGCATTGAGCAGGTTATGCAAAGGTGTTCGTGCATTAGACTGAGGACATATTCAGTTGAGAAAATGTTCGACTGATTTTCTCTCGGTCGAGAAATAGTTCGACCGAGATAGTCCCTATTTTGGTGGTTCTAGATATGTACTAAGTGTGTGTATCAAATTGCAATTGTGACACTATCTTGGGGGATGACCTATTTGAGTGTTGTGAGTGGATAGGAAGATCTAAACACTTGATTTACATGATATCTAAGTACTTGTACATTATAAACTTGTACAAGTTTTTACATTGATTACAATCATGAAAATAAAGCAATTTTGACAAATTGATCTTCCAAGTTTTGCTATCCACCACCTTATGTGCTTTTCCCTGAAACACTCAAATAGCAAGTTAGATTCAAAAGAATAAAATGTTTGTCATCATCAAAACAAAGGGATTATAATAATGTCCAATTTATCCAACAATCTCCCCCTTTTTGAAGATGACAAACATTTCCAAAATATAAATCAAGGAAATATAAATCATATGAGTTTCATACCTGAAGTTTACCTTTTGCAGCCATTCTCTTGAAGTGTGTGCTAGACAAAAGATTATGAAACTCATTTTACTTTATGTTATTGATTTTATATTATTTCTCCCCCTTTTTCATTTCAAAAAGATAACCAAGCTAAACATTAAGTATGACTTTTATTTCTCCCCCTTAATTTGATAATTTGATGCTCAATTTTTAAAGCAAGGGTAATCAACACAATTTAATGCACACCACTTATTTTTATGCCAAATTTAGCCACAATTTATTTCTCAATCATTTGCAAAGGATGTTAAGCCTTGAAATGATATGAGATCCTTTTAGGTTCATGGCATATATGTTTTGATTTCTCAATCATTTACAAGGGATGTTAAGCCCTGAAATGATATGAGATCCATTTAGGCTCATGATGGATATATGTATTGATTTCTCATCCATTTTACTAGGGATGTTAAGACCTAAAAATGATATGAGATCCATTTAGGCTCATGATGGATACATGTATTGATTTCTCATCCATTTTACAAGGGATGTTAAGCCCAAAAAATGCTATGAGATTTTTTTACAACATAGTAGGATCAAGAAATATATCTATAATCAATAATGAGGGATGTTAAACCCATATTGATATAGAGAGTCCATTTAAGATCAAGACAATTCAATAATCCTAAGGTCATGGCTAGTTTTTAGAGTTTGAGTTAAACTTTTATGAGAGATTTGCACTAAAATCTTATTTTCAACATGATGAACAAGTTCAGATCAATATACTAAGATTGAGTGCAAGAAAATGATTTAGTATCATAAATAAGCATTTTGTCAAGCTTATTTTAGGTCGACCTTGACTTTGACCTGGGCACCCCTCAGTCGAACTCTTTTTCGATCGAGAGGCATTTCTACAGATTTCTAATTTGAGCATTCACAATGATACACTTGATTGAATATAAAGCCTTTATGTAACAGGTGGATACCAATTTGAAAAAGTTTATATCGATTTAAAAGATTATAGCTTAGGATCAAGTTTGTATAGAACTTGATTCATGTGAGCAATATTTGATTTTAAAATGGTGTCTTGCTCTTGATTTTCTTAGAATAGGCTTTAGATAGAATATTGAAATTATTTTATTCTAAGCAAGACCTCTTATTCCACTAATTTTCCCATTTTAAACTTTTCTCAATTATGATCATAAAATATGTCTTTTCTTCATATAAAGAAGAATTCTTTTTAAGAGAGTTTTATTTGCAAGAAATATAGCTTTGAAAATACTTAGAACAATTTATCATGTAAAGTCTTATTTCACAAAATTGCAAGTAGAGTATTTGTTTTACAATCTTAGAGAAAAATAGCATCATCTCTATTTGAAAAAATATGAGACATGACAATATCTTTCTTAATCAATAGAAACAAGTCCATAAATTCTATTTATGAAGTTTTCTCAAGGCAACATGGTTCATAATTTTCAGATTGACCAAGAAATACTTTTAGGCAAACCATGTATAAGATCATAGCAATTGAAAATGAACTTGCAATCTATGCTATATTTGTATTGAAGCATGTCCAATTGCAGTAAGAGTATAGATTTCCAATCAACATCATCAATCTTTGTAAGCAACATTATTTGCATCAATTTGGGTAAGAACATCATTTACATTATCTCACAATTTTATTGAGTTGTGATGCAAGATTTATCAATATGTTTTGATTTGACAAATTTGTCTCAACGTTCTTTTCTTCAAAAGGTTTCCTTTATTCCCACTAATCATTTTAGTTAGGTATATTGATAGCAAACTAAATCAATTAAGCATGTTTTATAGAACCTCAGTCGTTCAAACTTTTTCTCGACCAAAATTTTCTCAGTCGACAACTTTCTCGACCGAGCAAGTTACTATTTGTCCAGAAAGTACAGGTTTGAGATAGAAACTTCTTTGGTCGACTTTTTTCTCGACCGAAGAGTATCTTAGTCAAGGATTTATTCGACCGAGAATGTTTCTATTTCAACAATTATTTTCAAGTAAAACATAAATTACTTTCAATACAATTACAGAAATATGCAAATTAAAGCTCAATTTAGTCGAGATAAGACATTTTGAGTATCAAAACAAAGTTTTAGGTCAAATCTCAACTAATCAAGTTCAATATTTCTACGTTTGGGGTTTTGGAATCCAAACTAGATCAGCATCTTTTTTCTTGTATGGGCAAGAAAATGAATAATGTCCAAGACATAAATAGTAATGACAACATATAGAATCAATTTCATCTCTCTTCTTAGCTAGATTGTCTTTAGGCACATACATGACTTTAGTCTTGGGTACTTGTGTCCTTCTTACTCTAGGTTCTTGATAGGATTTACCTTTGAGCTTATAACCTAGTCCTCTCCTTCCAATTTGACCAGAAGAATCTTTTAAGATCTTATCAAGAATACCATTGTTTTTCAAACTACTAATTTCCTTTTGTAACTTAGCAATTTCATCCAACCTCCTTTTAATATCTAAGTTTTCTTGATCTAAGTTAGATGAAAAACTATCTCTTTCTTTTGCAATGGCATCATAATCTAAATGAGTGCATAAAATAGGTTTAGTTTGAAGATTATTCAACTTAGCAAGTAGTTCAACCTTTTCTTGAGAAAGAAGATCATAGTTTGTTTCTAAAGTGAGCAACTTCATTTCTCAATCATTTAAAGATGATTTCAAGGTAAAGTTTTCAGAAATAATACTTTCCTTTTCAAAAGCAAGATTATTTAATCTAGCATACAAATCCTCATTAGTTTTAGTAACTCTTTTTAGTTTCTTTTTACAATCAATATACTTATCATGTGTTTCTTGAAGGCCAACAATTAAATCTTCTTTTGATAAATCAAATAGGCTTTCCTCATTTTCTTCTTCACTTGTTGTAGAAATAAAACAACATACCTCCTTTTGGTGAGTGCTAGCTTTATGGAGCTTTTCTTTCTTTATCATCTTTGGACAGCTAAGTGTTGTGTGCCCCATTTCTTCACATTCAAAGCACCACCTATTGCTTGTTAAAGGTTGACTCACATTTCTCCTTTCTTTGTAGAGGTTGTAGAGATCACCACCCTCCATCTTCAAGACTCGATTAGAGCTCCTTGAATCCCTCTCTGATACCAATTGAAAATCACTAGAGGGGGGGGGGTGAATAGGGTTTTATGATAATTTAAAAAAAATGTTGGAGAAGGAGACAAGGAGTTTAGAGTGGTTCCACCTTAGTAAATACTAAGGGAGTCAGTCCACTACCCAGTTGTTCCCAACTGGGATTTTGAAATCAATTGTATTTTATTACCTCGCAAGGATGTTGTTGGATAAATTGGACATTATGATAAATCCCTTTGTTTCGATGATGACAAACATTTCATTCTTATTATTCTAACGAGCTACTTGAGTGTGCAGGATTATGGTGGATGACAAAGCAACTAGGGAAATCACGAGCTTACATATTTACTTTCATGCAATGTAATCACTATTGTAAAAACTTGTACAGTTATATAATGTACAAGTACTTAGATTGCATGTAAATCAAGCGTTAGATCTTCCCTAGCTACACACCATAGTTAGACAAGTCATCCCTTCCAAAAGGATCACATTATGCACACTCATAAACACACTTAGTGGTTTAATTAAAAGATTGAAACAGAGTCAATCTCGGTCGACCACACTCCTCGACCGAGACACTCTCGGTCGACAAACTTCTCGACCGAGATTGACCAAAAGTAGCCGTTAGACACAGCAGTTGACAGTTGCAAATAAACGTTAATCCAGAGAGCCTGTCGGTCGACGAATCCTCGACCGACTGGGCATCTCGGTCGATGAGTCCTCGACCGAGATGGTCTCTGACAGCAACTGCAGAATTAATTAACTAGCCGTTGCTAATGCGCCTAACTTATTCCTAACGGCTAGTTAAGCACTAGGAACCCCCTAGAAGTTGTCTAGAACGTCTTTAAGCATACATAGGTCATTCCTATAAATAGGACATGCCTTAGGTCACCAAAGAAGATCCAAGATATACTTGTGCTATACTTGAGCTTGAATACACACTTGCAATCTGTTTTAGAGCAATAGAGCAATTCCTACACTTGCCATTCATTCCTATTGCTCCCATTTCGTGCCCTATAGGCTAGTATCTCCTATCCACTACAATCACATTGTCATACACATTGGTTAGGAGATTTATACGCTTGATATAGGCAAATCAAGCCTTGTGCTTAAAAGGATAAGTTGTAATTTCTGTTTTCCTTTCTTGTTCCTGTTTATCTTTTGTACTCTCCTTGCTACTCCTAGGGTTGGAGGCTGCGGATTGGAGAGGGTTGACTTCTCAGGTGGAGAAGGGGACTTCAAGCTACTTCAAGAAGGCTATCGCACGGGAAGCTACTTCAGAAGGCTGGTGCAACGGGAGTTGGTGCATCTACTTCAAGGGAAGGCTGCTTCGAGTTGGGCGATTACTTCTAGGTGAAGGCTGCTTGAAGGGTTTAGGGAAAAGAAATGTATTTTATGTAAAGTCCTTGCGAGGTAATAAAATAATTTCTTTTCAAATCCCGGTTGGGTAAGCAACCGGGTAGTGGACTGACTACCTTAGTATTTGCTAAGGCTAGGAACCACTCTAAACCCTTGTGTCTCCTTGTCCAATCTTTCTCTGTGGTTGCTTGAGTTTAAATTAATTTAAAATTATCATAAAACTCTATTCACCCCCCCCTCTAGAGGTTTTCAATTGGTATCAGAGCAGGCTTCAAGGAGCCCTAACCAGGTCTTGAAGAGATAAAGGGAGGAGGTGACTACAACCACAAGAAAAGGAGCATGGACCAAAGTTCGACTAGTTGCAATTGGTGCTTAGGAACAAAGCACTCTACGTCTAAATGTCCATGGAGGTCAAAGAAAGAAGATGCACATAAAGAGTGTTTCGTTGCTACAATAAGTGAGGAAGAAGAAAAAGAGGTAAGTCTCTTAGATTTATCAAAAGAAGATCTAATTGCTAGTCTAGAAGAAATGCATGAAAAATACATTGAGTGCAAGAAGAAATTGAAGAAATCAAATAAAGTAAATGATGATTTAAATACTAAACTTCTTGCTCTTGAATCTGAAAATGAAGATCTAAAAAGGGCAATTGAAGAAAGTGATCTTAAATTGAAATCAATAGAAGCTAACTGCAATCTTATTTCTCTTGAAAAGACTAATTTGCAGACTCAAGTAAATGATCTTCAAAAACAACCTATATTGTGCACCCATGTAGACTATGACAATATAGTTAAAGAAAGAAATTCTTTATCATCTCATCTAGACCAAGCAAAACTAGATATCAAGAAGAGAATAGATGAGATTGCCAAGTTACAACAACAAGTTCGTAGTTTAAATAACAATGTCATTCTTGATAAAATTCTAGATAATCCTTATCGACAAATTGGAAGGAGTGGACTAGGTTATAAGCCTAAAGGTAAATCTCATCAAGAACCTAGTTGGAGAAGGACACAAGCGAGTCAATCAATGAATGTACATAGAGGCAAATATACATTTGTACAAAAGAACAACCTAAACCAAAATCATAGAAAGAGATATGAGGTTGATTCTATATGTTGCCACTATTGTTTACGTCTTGGACATTACTCCTTCTCCTGCCCATATAAGAAAAAGGATGTTGAGTTGGTATGGGTTCCAAAATCCCCAAATTAATTCGATTAAGACTAAGTTGAGATATGACCAAAGCCTTTAATTTGCATATCTTTATGTCTATCTCAACTTAACATGTAGGGATAATAAATCGAAACTTAAAAGATTTGGTTTAAAGGTTATCTTGATCTAAATTAAACTAAACTTTTAGATTGAATAATTGAATTAAAATAATATAAATTTTACTTGAAAACTATTACTGAAACATATTTCAGAAACAATACAGAAACTTTCTCGGTCGAGAAACTGTTCGACCGAAAACACTTTCGGTCGAGCAATAGTCGACCGAGCAGATTACTGTTTTCAAGTTCTGCTTTTTGTATTGCTATCAATTTGTTATAAATGTTTGATCAAGATTAAATTACAGTAAAATTGCTGAATAATCTTTTGACGGATCTATATCATCATGTTTAGAATTAACTATTTCACATGATTTTCTAAAGTATTTCCTGGTCTATCTATATAGAAATCATGTGTTATGACATTTAGTTTAAATGATTACAATTACTGTATCTCATGAAATAATTATGGTTCTATCATTGCATCATGGGTATGCTTTCACTATTTTATCATTCAACTCATAAAAATGATGCTATGCTACATAGAACAAATGGAAAATGATTATTGAATACATGACTTCTTGATGATTTATAGCAAGCAAATGTTTTATTAATGATTTATTGCTTAGACATAGAATTTTAAGGTTTGAAATAAAATGAAGAATCTCTCAAATATGAATCTATAAGAAATTAAGATATTAATCATGCCTTCATTGTTAAGAAGATGTTTTCATATTAAGTATCACTTACCATGCTTCATTATGCTTTGATTCATACAAATCTTAAATGATCATTATAATTGTATATGTCATAAAAGCATCTTAACATAATAGAAAATAATTGTGGACACATCTTGTGATGATGATGGCTCTATGACAAAACGGTACCTCTTAGAACAAAAAAAAAACAAAATATTAATGTTTTTATCTATTTGCTTGTTCTAAGAAATTAAAAGCAAAAAGCTTGACTTTAAGATATTAATCTTGCTCTCAAAATATATGTTTCTAAAAGAATCTTATGATATGGGTATAATAAGGAATGGAATTTAATACTTATGTACCCATCGCAAAGCATATGAAACATTATGTAAAACATGCATTCTAGAAAAATCAAGGTCAAAGACTTCACTATGATGCTCATATTAATAGGTATATCTCAATGTGCTTCAAATTGATAGCTATATGCAGAAATTATACTTCACATACGAATGCTTAATTGGAAATCTGCAATTCTAGCCTCTTGGTTAAAACAAAACTTAGCCAAGGGGCGCTACGGTCGTAGTCAAGGGCGACCTAAAATAAGCTTTGACAAAATGCTTATTTGGACATCATTTTATTGCACTTAATCTTAGTATACTTATGATAAAGGTCAAAATCAACATTTAAAATTATTTGTGACCTTAGAAGCATTAAATTGCCTAAATTATAAGATTAAGGGGGAGCGCATAAAAACGAATTTGATTGCCTGATACGACCTTAGTATTTTTACTCTTGGTTATGAAGAAATTTATAAAGTTGATATATCTTGAACTTAAAGGAACTCTCTAAACAAATCAGGGCTTAACATCCCTTGCATTTGGTTGGAGACATTTTTATGTACTCTAAGCTTAAAGGAATCTCATTTAATTTAGGGATAGATGAGAGATAAATATACATTTGTCATGAGCTTAAGGGAATCTCATATCATTTTCAGGGCTTAACATCCCTTGTAAAATGGGTGAGAAATCTATATACATATGCCATGAACCTAACATGATCTCATATCATTTCAAGGCTTAATATCCTTTGCAAATGATTGAGAAACAAATAGTGGATAAATTAGACACAAATCCATGTTTCTAAAAGGATATCTATTTAAGGGGGAGCAAAATATAAAATTAAAAGGGAAAAGAAAATAAAATATTCAAATTGGATATCTTTTTGAAATGACAAAGGGGGAGAAAGAATATAAAATCAAAAATATAAATATATATGAGTTTCATCCTGATTGCCAGCACTCACACTTGTAAAACAAGAATGGCTACAAAAGGTAATCTTCAGGTATGAAACTCACATGCTTTATATTTCCTTATTTCATATTTTAGGAAATGTTTGTCATCTTCAAAAAGGGGGAGATTGTTGGATAAATTGGACATTATGATAAATCCCTTTGTTTCGATGATGACAAACATTTCATTCTTATTATTCTAACGAGCTACTTGAGTGTGCAGGATTATGGTGGATGACAAAGCAACTAGGGAAATCACGAGCTTACATATTTACTTTCATGCAATGTAATCACTATTGTAAAAACTTGTACAGTTATATAATGTACAAGTACTTAGATTGCATGTAAATCAAGCGTTAGATCTTCCCTAGCTACACACCATAGTTAGACAAGTCATCCCTTCCAAAAGGATCACATTATGCACACTCATAAACACACTTAGTGGTTTAATTAAAAGATTGAAACAGAGTCAATCTCGGTCGACCACACTCCTCGACCGAGACACTCTCGGTCGACAAACTTCTCGACCGAGATTGACCAAAAGTAGCCGTTAGACACAGCAGTTGACAGTTGCAAATAAACGTTAATCCAGAGAGCCTGTCGGTCGACGAATCCTCGACCGACTGGGCATCTCGGTCGATGAGTCCTCGACCGAGATGGTCTCTGACAGCAACTGCAGAATTAATTAACTAGCCGTTGCTAATGCGCCTAACTTATTCCTAACGGCTAGTTAAGCACTAGGAACCCCCTAGAAGTTGTCTAGAACGTCCTTAAGCATACATAGGTCATTCCTATAAATAGGACATGCCTTAGGTCACCAAAGAAGATCCAAGATATACTTGTGCTATACTTGAGCTTGAATACACACTTGCAATCTGTTTTAGAGCAATAGAGCAATTCCTACACTTGCCATTCATTCCTATTGCTCCCATTTTGTGCCCTATAGGCTAGTATCTCCTATCCACTACAATCACATTGTCATACACATTGGTTAGGAGATTTATACGCTTGATATAGGCAAATCAAGCCTTGTGCTTAAAAGGATAAGTTGTAATTTCTGTTTTCCTTTCTTGTTCCTGTTTATCTTTTGTACTCTCCTTACTACTCCTAGGGTTGGAGGCTGCGGATTGGAGAGGGTTGACTTCTCAGGTGGAGAAGGGGACTTCAAGCTACTTCAAGAAGGCTATCGCACGGGAAGCTACTTCAGAAGGCTGGTGCAACGGGAGTTGGTGCATCTACTTCAAGGGAAGGCTGCTTCGAGGTTGGCGATTACTTCTAGGTGAAGGCTGCTTGAAGGGTTTAGGGAAAAGAAATGTATTTTATGTAAAGTCCTTGCGAGGTAATAAAATAATTTCTTTTCAAATCCCGGTTGGGTAAGCAACCGGGTAGTGGACTGACTACCTTAGTATTTGCTAAGGCTAGGAACCACTCTAAACCCTTGTGTCTCCTTGTCCAATCTTTCTCTGTGGTTGCTTGAGTTTAAATTAATTTAAAATTATCATAAAACTCTATTCACCCCCCCTCTAGAGGTTTTCAGATGTTACATAAGATACAACTACCTTCACAAACCCTTTGGATAGCCTTCACCCCGAAGTCATCTCACCAACCTTGAAGCAGCCTTCACTTGAAGTAACTTCAAGCTCCCCCTTGAAGTAGCCTTCCTCCTTGAAGTAGCTTCCCGTTGAGACCTTCTAGAAGCAGTCCAAAGTCCGCCGAGCTACCTTCTCCACCTGAAGAAGCTCCAACAACCTCCTTTCCACATGCTCCAACCTAGGAGTAGCTAAGGAGAACAAAATACAATAGAAGGAACAAGATTGGAAGAAAGGAACAATGTTACCAATTAAGTACAACACTTTGATCCTATATCAAACGTATTGATCTCCTATCCACTGTGGATGAACGTGGTAGTGTGGTGGCTAGGAGATTTTAAGCTATAGGACACTAATGTAGAATAGATTACAAGTGAAGCTCAACTTGTTGCTCACAAAGATTGAATCTCAAGTGTAATTGTATGAATAAGTGTTACCTTGGGTGTCCTATAGCTTGTCCTATTTATAGTAGTGGTTTGCTAATGCTTGGGGACGTTCTAGACACCTTCTAGGGTGTTCTTAGTGCTCAACTAGCCATTAAGTATCCACTAATTGCATTTGTAATGACTAGTTAATTAATTCTGAAAAGTGCAGTCAGAACCTTTCTCAGTCGAGAAGTTTGTCGACTGAATGTCTCTCGGTCGAGAAATTCGTCGACCGAGGGAAAGTCTGGAGTAAGTGTATTGCAACGTTCAACTCAACTCCCAACCACCTTTCCCACCAAATCTAATGGCTATAGAACCTGCTAGAAACTCAATCTCGGTCGAAGTAAAGTTCAACCGAAACCTTCTCAGTGATAGCATTGAGCAGGTTATGCAAAGGTGTTCATGCATTAGACTGAGGACATATTCAGTCGAGAAAATGTTTGACCGATTTTCTCTCGGTCGAGAAATAGTTCGACCGAGATAGTCCTTGTTTTGGTGGTTGTAGATATGTACTAAGTGTGTGTATCGAAGTGCAATTGTGATACTATCTTGGGGGATGGCCTATTTGAGTGTTGTGAGTGGATAGGAAAATCTAAACGCTTGATTTACATGATATCTAAGTACTTGTACAAGTTTTTACATTGATTACAATCATGAAAATAAAGCAATTTTGACAAATTGATCTTCCAAGTTTTGCTATCCACCACCTTATGTGCTTTTCCCTGAAACACTCAAATAGCAAGTTAGATTCACAAGAATGAAATGTTTGTCATCATCAAAACAAAGGGATTACAATAATGTCCAATTTATCCAACAGTCCTCTCCCGTAGTTGGATGGATAGCCATGCTTCGAGTGACAGACATCTTCAGTGTGGCCCAACTTGCCACAATAGGTGCACTTTGGGCGATGGCCTCATCCACAATCACGACCTATGGCCGCCGCAGCCATTTCCAGTGGAAGTTTAGATGTATCAGTGGGAGAGATGTGAGGAGCAAGCATCTTAGACTGGGCCAATCTTGCATATTCTTGGTCCATAGATGGAAGGGTTGTACCAACCAGTAGTAGTTGTCAGAGTGAAGCAAAGCAAGGATGAAGCCCGTTTAGGAAGTGGTCGGTCAGAAGAGTCTCCTGCTCCTTGGTGACTTCACTAGATTTTATCAGAGAGAAGAAGTTAAGTTGGTTTTCCAGAGCCTTCATGACATAAAAATACTTGGACAAGGGTCGCTCTCCTTATTGTTTGGAGAAGATCTTATCCATGATGTTATACATGTACAAACAGTTGTCTTCTTGAGTGAAGAATTGTTTAATATCCTCCCACATAGTCTTGGAGTTACGGTGTCACATGTAAAAAGAAGTGCCACTTAGTTAAATCATGAAAGAGTACATGGTCTCCTATATATAGGAGCCAAGGAGTACATGGAATGAATAGAAATAAGGAAAATTACAATGGGCCTAAGCCCAACTAATCAATTATACTAACAGAAGGTATAATCATCTTCATGATATAATAAGGGTTGAAACCCTGGAACTTGTGATAAGAAATTGTTCCTTGTAATGGTATGATGACAAGTGTGATCCCATGATTTGGGAAAGAATAAGTATCATGTGGTATTGTGATTAAGATTTATATCCTAAACGTTTTATATCTTTTGAAATATAATATTAATACTTAAGATTTATATCCTAAACGTTTTATATCTTTTGAATATTAATACTCTTACTAGATACGAATTAGGATTTGTGATGAACCCTTAATTCATTCAATTGTCAATAACTAATTAAGTGAAACCTTAATCATGTATTTGCCATGTCCCGTAGATCCTTTCTAGTATTAGAATTTGATGGATGGTGAAACGAGTAATTCCTATGAGAAATTCAGAGTGTATATTTTTGAATAATGCAGGGAATCAAGTCAAGAACATCTCTTTGTGTCCACAATTGCAGGTTATGGAGGATGGCTACAACCATGCCTCAAATATTGTGATATTGTGATGTGTGAAAGGCAGTAGTATAACTACATGATACCTGTGATAACCTAGATTCCCCCTTTTTCAATTTATGGACATCTTTTAAAAAAATGGCGATTCATTCATCCCGTCTCCGGAGTTCAAACTCATGACCTCTCAGTCTTACATCATCACTTTTACCACTGGGGTTCCACTTCATTGGAAATTTATGGACATATTGACTCATTATATGCTCTAATGTACTCAATAACCTCCATCACCTTCAAATTGATGACTTAAAGTGACTTTATGCTCAACTGATGAATTGATTTTGATAAAATATCACTCTATCCCTTAATGCAAATCTAATTTGGGTATGGAATTAAGTGTCATGCTTTTTATTTATCATCCTTTTGCAATAAAAGTTGAACCACTTAAATGAACTCCTGTTGCTATGAAATGTAGGTCATGTTTTAGAGGACTCAACTATGAATCCAAACGTTCAAAAATGAACTTAATCAGACATTCATAGCTCAAGATACGGCTAGTCGAACATTGGCTTTTAATATTTGTTTTAATCTTGATTTAATAGTCCCTTTTTGTCCAGTTGGGCCTCTATTGGAGGGTGCGGTCCAATTCAGAGGGTGCCCCTAGGTGTTTCTAGTGATCCTACCTCATTTGTTTTAGCCAATCATGATGCATAATTCAACCCCAATCAAGTTAAAGCATTGGATTGCCCCTCCCACAGCTCGCCCCCAAGTCCAACGGCCGAAAAGTCATCTTGCTCCTCTATACAACACCAACGCAAAGAGTGCCAGCACCACCTACCCCCCCTTTGGCGCCACAAATCCTCCCTCTTTCCATCCTCCTCACGCCAAATTAGTGCTCCCTTGCCTATATAGCTCTATCTCGATCCCTTTTCACCTCTTTTCCTCTCATTTTTGCAACCCTAACACCTCCTTTTCTTACTTCATCTTCCCCTCCTATCCGGATGATAGATCTGCCATGGGAGATGACATTGAAGAGTTCGTGAGGGGTTCCTGAAGACAGACAATTGGATTTGGGGTCCTCTAACGGCCTTGTGTCCCGTTCCTTCATCAACTCCGGCGAGGCTGACCCAACAGCTTGTTGCTACTTCACGCTCCAGTGGATGCTGTGAGTTAGCCATTGGAGGCTCTCACAGAGTGCTAGTGGCCACCAACTGAGCGATGACTGACGTTGGCCAGTTGCAAGAAACTGCTCACTGGGCGATTGCCAACGACGCGTGACCAAGGCGACATGGAGCATCTCTAGAAAAGCTTGACCCCACACAGCCAACCAATAGGAGACATGACACCTGCACCCCTATCTTAGGCTCCCTTCCTCACAACTCAAGAGAGCATGTATGTTGTCCGTCTAATCATGAATCGACAACCCGATCTTGGTGCGTTCCCCTCTCTTTTTCTTAAACAAAGATGAATTTTGTAAATGCCATATCTTCTTCATCCATTAGCAATTTTTGACATATAATATATGAATTCACATCTAGAGAATGAGATCTATTAGATGGTGATAGTTTCATGAGCTAACTCTATTTGTAGTTCCCCTAATGTGCTAAAATTATAACTTTAATTCCCTTTTTACATTGTTCAACCTTTTTAATGCTCATGTTTTCTCTTTTATGCTTGTAAATCCTATCCCAGCCTTACAATAGTAACATTGCTCCATGTTGATTTCTTTTAATGCTCAGGATCATCTAAACAAACATCTAATGGCCATACATGCCCTAAATGGCCTTTTATATATTTACATGCTACAACTTGACCAAGCCTTAAGCTTTAGCCTAATTTGTTATCACCAACCATTCAATCTCAAAATTAGTAAACCACATGGTGTTTTGTACCATGTTTGACTACTATCTTGTACATCCTTGCCATGAGGTAACTCATATGACATGAAAGACTTACCTTGTACCCTAATATGCCATAAATTTGATAGTAAGTACTTAAGTGATTGGATCCTTAATTCTTGTGCTAAAGTGAATCCTTATGGTACAAATCTCTAGGTGCCCTCCTAAATCAGTTATTAAATGATTTGCTATTTGAAATGCCATGTAACTTACTCACGTACCCCTATTAACTACATGTAACACCTAGTGCGTTCTTAATGCATATGTTTCTTGTTTGGGATCTAACCTTGCATCTGATGCCATAATGATATCCATGCTACCTTTATGACTTCAAATAAGTATCTTAATGATTTGTATGACACCAAATATAACTTGGTTTATCTTATACTCTAATGGTGACTCTCTTGCATCGTATATGGCTAATTATGATCTTGCATGAATAGACCATGATGATATCTAAACCTCATGCTTACCCTACTCCTAAATCAAATCTTAGTGTTATCTAATAACACTCATAATTTGGCTGGTTCACCTAGACCTAGGGCAATGTTGATCCTTGAAATATGTTGGTTGATGACATGCATGATTGGAAGCTTGGAACTATGTTTGAATCTAATTGAAACCTAGGACTAGGGGAGCATCCACATGACTCATATGATTCTTATACTATCAAACCTAGTGATCTAAGACACGTTCATGTGTCTTTCTTTGTGAGGTTCCCTTGGTTTGGATCATGTCTAGGTATCTTACTCAAGAATCATAACTCTTAAGGTACACTTACTCTCTTAACCCTACTATGGTATTGGCTTGTTTGTATGTATGCTCATATGGATGATTGGCTATATAAATACTTGTTTGAGCTATTGTTCCCTATGAATACAACTTTTATGTTGATTATACTACGTTGGCAAAAGTTGAACATAATTTATTGAAATCCATTATATACCCTGGTGCACCTGCTTGAAGTTTTTGGGTAAGGACACCAGGTCGGGCATCTTACTTGATAAGGCGGACCATTATGATACAAGGGTTACCTCTTGGGGATGACCTTGAGACCCCTTATAGATTGGGTAGCTATGTTGAGCACCCTTACAGACTCTTCCATGAGAAGTTAGTCTAAAAGGCCTACGATAGATATAATGGATAAAGAAATCAAGAACATGCTTTATATAAATGAAATTCGTTAAGTATTATCGCCTTGTTTCTAGTTCTTTCTTATTATTATGTTTCTAGACAAGAAACTTTTATATTACTCTTAAATTGTGGTCACATGTTTTTCAAAGCGTACTTAATGCTTTAGCATTAATATGTTTTGTTTATCGAATTTTTTAGTTGCTAAATGAAGATCCACTGCACTGAAGACTCTAAGATAAGATATGAGACATCTTGGGATGCTAGCAGTACACATGGGTACACATATCTCTTATCTCCAGTTTTAGTATCCCATTATATCTTGTTGTTACTGCTTTTACATATATACTGCCTGTGTGAAATATGTTATGGGATTCATTCTAGGGACTGAGGCCCTGGTCCACTCACCTTTGGATGTGTATCCATTAGGAGTGTGGGCATAGGGTAATAAAAATATCTATGACAAATGGTATCCGAGCCATACACATAGGCCTCTATATATGTTTAAGGCATAACTCATCTTAAGAACCCAAGAAGGACTAAAAATCCTTTCTTTCAAGTTTAGAGAGTTTTCTAGCATATCATCCATTCTTTAAGGACCACCTAAACCACTCAAGTATATGATGATTAGGTAGTCTTCTCATCTCCTCATGTGATTCTTTTTTTTACGACTATTAATTACATAGAATTCTTGATTATGGGTAACTTATGCATGGGGAAACTAAAATTTATTTGAAATAATGGAAGTTGACTAAGATGATAATTCTATGATCTGGTCTTAAATGAAGAATCCTATTTGATGAATGAATGTACTATTGAAAGTATCTTACCCATATGCAAAGTTTATGAAAAACTCAATGTTATTAAATCGAACTTTCCATGTTTGAGGTAAATTCTTGATATGGTGAAATAAGGTGGAACTCATGTTTTACACCTCATGTTTGATGAGGTCCCTATTGATTAAACCTATGTTGCTCTATTGATGATTAAACCTCAAACATAGTTAAGCAAACTTTTCCCCTATTCGATATGCACCATTAGCATGCCTCAAAACGATCATGTCTTTGGAACCCTAGATCCACATGTAAGGACATGATGTAAGAGAAAAATCCCCTATTGATCATTATTCCTCCTTGTAGCCTCAATTTGAATAATACAATGGACCTAGATCTCAATCTAGCCCTACTATATCAAACTCTCAAGTTCTCAATTTGACTTCTAGATTTCCAGAGTCTACCCTTACCTTGATCATTAAACAAAGGGAATTCTATTATGACCTCAAACTCACAAAATCTCAAAATATGGTTTCCCTATTAATGATCATGATGTTTGACTCGTGGCCTTACAAAATAAGATTTTATAGTTGATACTCTCACTTTTTGGATATGCTTGATGGCTCATGACTGATGTAGTTTAATGTTCTAGATTAGGGTATTAGTAGACTCATGACTTCCCTAACCTAAGTCACATCCCTATTATGACCACCTATAAATGGTCATCTTGTTGATTATTCATATCTTGGAAAGGTGACCTCTTCAGCACGACTTTGATTTCATGACCTAAGCCCCTAATAGGTTATGCCTATGATGACACAGATACTTGATCTTAAAACTCAATTTAATGATTATCTTGAATACGATGTTGCTGACTATAACTTGTGGATGACTTCCTAGAAAGACCTAGGTCTTGAACATTCATCAACCTTGAATACCATGAAAATAAACTCGATATTGATGCCACGAAATGTTAAATAATGCTTGAAGTTTCTCGATTGATGGATGGGGATGAATAATCGTGCCTAGAAGGGTGAGTTAATCAATTGGTTTAAGAATTGATAAAACCTCGAATGTCACCTAATGTTTGGAGAGTATACATGCTTGAAAGAAAAGATATTGAGTATAATTCTTTAAACCCAATGTTCCATCTCTAAGGGACGTAAGGAAAAGTCACTGAGGAAGTAGCTGACAGTAGGTGACCAAGCCCAGGAGGGAAGGTCACCAAGAGGCCAAGCCCTGGAGGGAAGGCCAAAAATGAAGACCAAGCTCAAGAGGAAAGGACGCCAAGAGGTCAAGCCCAGGAGGGAAGACCAACATGAAGACCAAGCCCAGGAGGGAAGGTCACCATGGAGACCAAGCCCAGGAGGGAAGGTCATCGTGAGCCCAATGCTAGACATATAATAAATGATATGCACCTAAGGGACAAAGAAAATATGGATTAAAGTATTACACAGAAATGATGCAGTCAAATGTTGCTAGAGAGACCTCATGAAAAATGAGAATGATGTCTCAATAAAAACCTTGAGAAGGGTAGAACCCTAAGTTACCCCTAAGGTCTAAGATGAGAATCTAAACCCTGGATTCAAATGTTGGGCTTGTGGATTTTATGTCCAAACTTGACTCTCGACATTGATTTATGAAATCTTGAATCATGATTATTGATCCCAATCATGATTTGACTCCTATGATCACTCTATTTGGATCTTGAGATCACCCTCGATATATGAGTAATGACTTTCATGTCCCTAAATTTTGAAACAATAACTATGACAATTTTCTCAATTTATGACTGGGTCAGTTCCATGTGAACTAGGATGGGACCTTCCATGGATTTTGAACATGAAATCACAATTTTTGAAATATGATGTTGGTCTAGAATTGTTGAAATATGAAATCTCAATCATGGACCCCACCTAGGCCAATGTAGAAGCTAGAACCCTAAATTTTTTGGAATGAAAGTCACGCCTTACTATTGAAATATATTTTATTGACCTAATGTGTGATCTCTCCAAATTGGTGATCTATATGACAATTTTTACAAATATATGACTCATGTGATGATCTTCCCCAATTTGATGATCCTTGTGACTATGTGTTGACCATGATACTTGATTGATTAATTTCAAAATGAGATGGATATTGTAACATGTGGTTATACCTTATAAGAATACTAGGACGATCTTGATGATTGAAGGGGGAAATTTCAGTCTTGATTCTTGATTTAATTTTGGGGACAAAATTCCTTTTAAGTTGGGGAGGATGTGATAACCTAGATTCCGCCTTATTCAATTTATGAACATGTTGACTCATTATATGCTCTAATGTACACAATAACCTCCCTCACCCTCAACTTGATGACTTTAAGTCACTTTATGATCAACTAATGAACTAATTTTGATAAAATATCATGTTATCCCTTTATGTGAATCTAATTTGAGTTTGGAATTAAGTGTCATGCTTTTTATTTATCATAATTTTGGAATCAAAGTTGAACCACTTCAATGAAATATAATTGCTATGAAATGTAGTTCATGTTGTAGAGGACTCAACTATGAATCCAACGGTTCAAAAATCAACTCAATCGGACACTCATAGCTCAAGATACGACTAGCTGAACATTGGCTTTTAATATTTGTTTTATTCTTGATTTTACTAGTCCCTTTTTGTCCAGTTGGGCCTCTATTGGAGGGTGCGACCCAATTAAGAGGGTACCCCTAGTGTTTTTAGCAATCTGACCTCATTTGTTTTGGCCAATCACGATGCATAATTCCACCCCGATCAACTTAAACCATTGGATTGCCCCTCCCACAGCTCACCCCAAGATCAATGGTTGAAAAGTAATCTTGCTCCTCCATACAACACCAGCGTAAAGAATGCCGACACCACCTACTCCCCATTTGGCACCACAAATCATCCCTATTTCCGTCCTCTTCATGCCAAAATGGTGCTCCCCTTGCCTATATAGCTCCATCTTGAACCTTTTTCACCTCTTTTCCTCTCATTTTTGCAACCCTAACACCTCCTTTTCTTACTTCGTCTTCCTCCCCCATCTAGACAACACCTCCGCCATGGCTGGTTTGGGGAATCCATGCCCTGACCCTTTCGGCCATGGGAGATGACGCGGACGGGTTTGTGAGGGGAGCCTGAAGATGGACGGCTGGATTTGGGGTCCTCTAACGGCCTTGTGTCCCGTTCCTTCATCAACTCCGATGAGGCTGACCCAACAACTTGTTGTTGCTTTGCACTCTAGTGGAGGATGCTAGGCAGTGATTGGAGGCACTTGCGGAGTGCTGGTGACTGCTGGTGGAGCGATGGCCGACGTTGGTTAGTCATGGGAAACTGCTCGCTGATCGATTTCCAACGATGTGTGACCAAGGCGGCATGGAGCGTCTCTAGCCAAGCCTGACCCCATGCAACTAACTAGTAGGTGACACATCACCAGCATCCATCTCTGAAGCTCCCTTCCTCACGACTCAGGAGAACATGTATCTCGGCCATCTGATCATGAATCGATGGCCCGATCTTGGTGTGTTCCTCCCCCTTTTTCTTAAACAAAGATGAATTTTATAAATGCCATATCTTCTTCATACATTAGCAATTTTTGACATATAATATATGAATTTGCATCTAGAGAAAGAGATATATCTGATGGTTCTATTTTAATGAGCTAATTATATTTGTAGTTCCCCTATTGTTCTAAAAATGATAACTTTGATGCCTATTTTACATTGTTCCACCTTTTTAATGCTCAAGTTTGCTCTTTTATGCTTGTAAATCCTATCCCAGCCTTACAACAATAACATTGTTCCATGTTGATTTCTTTTAATGCTTGGGATCATCTTAATGAACATCTAATGGCCATCCTTGCCCTAAATGGCCTTTTATGTATTTACAAGCTATAACTTGACCAAGCCTTAAGATTTAGCCTAATTTGTTATCACCAACCATTCATTCTCGAAATCAACAAACCACATGATGTTTTGTACCATGTTTGACTACTATCTTGTAATTCCTTGCCATGAGGTAACTCATATGACATGAAAGACTCACCTTGTACCCTAATATGTCCTGGATGTGATGGTAAGTACTTAAGTGATTGGATCCTTAATTCTTGTGCTAAAGTGAATCTTTATGGTTCAAATCTATAGGTGCACTCCTAAATCAGTCCTTAGATGATTTGTTGTTTGAAATGCCATGTAACTTACTCATGTACTTAAGTGATTGGATCCTTAATTCTTGTGCCAAAGTGAATCTTTATGGTTCAAATCTATAGGTGCACTCCTAAACCAGTCCTTAGATGATTTGTTGTTTGAAATGCCATGTAACTTACTCATGTACCCCTATTAACTACATGTAACACCTAGTGCGTTCTTAATGCATATGTTTCTTGTTTGGAATCTAACCTTGAATATGATGCTCTAATGATATACATGCTACCTTTATGACTTCAAATAAGTATCTTAATGATTTGTATGACACCAAATCTAATTTTCTTTATCTTATACTCTAATGGTGACTCTCTTGCATGAAATGAATCTTAAATGGCTAATTATGATCTTGCATGAATAAACCATGATGATATCTAAACCTCATGCTTACCCTAATCCTAAATCAGATCTTAGTGTTATCTAATAACAATCATAATGTGGCTGGTTCACCTAGAACTAGGGCAATGTTGATACTTGAAATATGTTGGTTGATGACATGCATGATTGGAAGCTTCGAACTATGTTTGAATCTAATTGAAACCTATGACTAGGGGAGCATTCACATGACTCATATGATGCTTATCCTATCAAACCTAGTGATCTAAGATATTTTTTCTATATATTTCTTTGGGAGGTTCCCTTGGTTTGGATCGTGTCTAGGTATCCCACTCAAGAATCATAACTCTTAAGGTATGCTTACTCTCTTGACCCTACTATGATATTGGCTTATTTGTATGTATGCTCGTATGAATGCTTGACTAGATAAATACTTGTTTGAGCTATTGTTCCCTACGAATACTACTTTCATGTTGATTATACTACATTGGAAAAACTTGAACATAATTTATTGAAATCCATTATATACCCTGGTGCACCTACCTGAAGTTTTGGGATAAGGATACCAGGTTGGGCGTCTTACTTGATAAGGCAGACCATTATGATACAAGGGTTACCTCTTGGGGATGACCTTTAGTGTAACATCCCTGACCGGGGTTATGCCTTAACCCTAGATGTTTTGCTTAATAAAGTATATTATATGCTTGCTCTTATTTCTTGAAAATTAATTAAGGTTCAAGAGGAACTTATGTTTCAATTTTACTCATTTTCAAATAATGTTGAAACATTGTTTTGCTTGTTTTGGACTAAAGTGAAAATTACCCAAGTTGAGGGGTTAAATTGCAAATGTTACATGATAAAATGTTCCTCATGTGTTGAAGAATCATGAGAATTAAGTTGATGAAGAGGTATGGCTTGTGGTATCCTGAGTACCAAGAAAGAGCTGATAAAGCAATGTTTATACATTAAAACCTAGTTTTGGTGTTATGTGCAATTTACCCAAAACCTAGGGTTCAATATGAAAATTACCACTTCAATAGGGTCCCTCATGTTTCTTGTCATCATGTAGAGAAAATAAAAAGAGAGGGGCGCCTCATTTGAATCACTTTGGAGGAGAGAAAATCTTTATATTAAAATAATCAAGATTTAAGCACAATTGGAACTTTACCTCAATTTAATGCAAAAATAAATATATTAATTGAAGTGACCTTCAACCAAAATTGTGTTGGTTGAAATCCATATATGTGGACGTCCTTGTTCCTTGCAAAGGAAATGAAAATATCTTAAGGAGGTGAAGAACCCACTCACATTATTATAAGGAAAAGAAATATCCACTCACTTATGGATATTATTATAATATGATTTAAGGTGCTTAATTTGCTTTTCTTTAAATCATGGATAATTGAGAGGAATAAGAGGAAAAGAAGATAGCCTTGTAACCAAGGAAGGTAAGGGGGAAAGTGGCAAGGAAATGGAGGAGATAATCCCTACATTCTCTCTCTTAAATGAATTTTTAATAAAATGCAGTTGTAACAAACCATTCCTCCTCATCTAACAAGGGATGAGCGGAGAGGCGAACCCAAAGGCGAACTCAAAGGCGATTCTGGGAGAGGAGGTGAATATGGTGGTGACTGCTGATCTAGGGTCAGCGGTTGCCCAACCCGAAGCTGCGCAGGTCGGGAATGTGGTAGATCTGTCAAACATAGCGAAGATCAAGGATCCGGGCAAGTCGGGAAGCAAACCTGGGGCGATTGGGGTGTTGCCGGTGGCCAGGTCGTGGGCAGATTTAGTAACAAAGAAGAAGGATGCTTCGTCGAGTTCCTGGAAGAAAATGGAGGTTAGAGTGGAGAATGGCAAGCTGATCTATCCGAAGGCCATAGTTGAAAGGAATGTGCAGAAATGGAGCCTGGCGGTGGCGGGTTATATTGTTGGGATGAGCCCTCACTGGCCATCTTTGGTTCGATTTTTAGCCCAGCTATGGAAGGTGAAAGGTTCACTGGAGATTAAGTCGAGGGGAAAAGGATTCTTCATTCTCCTATTTTCCAATGAGGAGGACCTCACAACGAAATTGGATGGGGGTCCATGGTTTATCGCTGGAAGACCGTTACTCATTAAGAAGTGGGAGCGTGGAGAACCTCTAGAGAAGGTGAAGATGACGGAAATCCCGATATGGCTGAAGATCTACGATCTACCCTTGGAGCTATGGGATGATGAATTGTTTATGCACATTGGCTCGTTTTTGGGGAAACCTCTTCGGACAGATGTGTTGACCTCAAATCTCGCTCGGTTGGAGTATGCCCGTTTACAGGTCTTGATTGACGCAGAGTTTTCATTTCCGGATTCCATAGATCTGCAATGTGAGGATGGGCAAATTGATAAGATCAATTTTGAGTATGAATGGAGACCGAGTGCTTGCAATATCTGTGGTACTTATGGTCATGAATCAGGGCTCTGTAGTGACAAGGAGAAGGGGTCGGTGAATGCTGTGATTCCCATGGCGAGGAAGCAAGTGTGGGTGCCGAAGAAGAAGACTCGAAGTGCGTCGGTGGAGGAGGAAGCAGAGGAATTCAATGATGCTGTTGAAGAAATGACTCTGGTGGGAGACATTCCAGTGGTGGTGGAGGGTGAGGGAAGGTCAGTTGGGTCTGTAGCTCTGCAGCAGAGGTTGATCACACCGTCTCCTTCCCCAGAATGGGAGGTTCAACAGAGAAGAAGGTCTAAGTCCCTGCCAAGAGTGGCATCTAAACCTTTGTCTGTGGCAAGAAGTATTCGTCTATCTCCGAACAAGTTTTCTTGACTGTCAAAGTTAGGGGATGGCTCAGGGGAATGTGTTGTTGTAGGTGTGGAGGGTCCTATTCTTCCTAATGGATAAATCTCTTTCTATCTTATCGTGGAACGTCAGGGGCATCCATAATAAGCTCCATGGCGTTCGTAAGGAGGTTAGGAAGATTGCCCCCGATATTTTGATTATTTTGGAGTCCAGATTGGAGGGGAAGGAGATTAACAAAGTGGTGGAGTTTCTGTGGCCGGATGCTTTCTTTCTTGACAATGCTTCTTTCTATTCTTATACTAGAATCTTGGTGATTTGGAAGGATCCTAGCTTTGTGGTTACTAAGCTGGAGGAGGGAGAATAGTATATTCATATGGATGTGGCTGTTGGTGATGCGAAGTTTGGGTTATCTGCGGTGTATGGGGCCAATGGAGATATTGATAGAGCCAATATGTGGGCTTCTTTGAAAGCTTTACAGAGTAACGTGAGGCCTTGGGGGTTAATTGGAGATTTTAATGCTGTTAGGAGGAGTTCTTAAAGAGTGGGCAAAAGGCCTCCCTCTAAAAAAAGCATGGAGGATTTTAATGGTTTTCTGGATGACATAGGTTTGTTGGAAGTGAGTTTCAAAGGTAATTTCTTCACTTGGGACAACAAGAGTAAGAATGGTAGGAGTACTTTTTCTAAGATTGACAAGTGCTTGTGTGATGACACTTTCTTAGCTCTCTTTCCTTCTTTATGGGGTGAAGTTGTTCCTAATATTGTTAGTGATCATTGTAGTCTGTTATGGAAGTTAAGCACGAAGAAGAAAATCAAAGCTCCTTTCAGATTTGTTAATGCGTGGGTTTCTCATAGGGGTTTCAAAGAAGTTGTTAGTAAAGCATGGATTTCTGATGTGGGTAATGGAGCCCCGACGGTGAAGGTTTATAGGAGAATTAACAGAGTTATTGCTGAGCTCATTAGTTGGAATAGAGACAAGGTGGGGAACTTCACTAATTTATCCAGAAAGCTAGAAGAAAAAGTTATTGTGCTTCATAGATTGGTGGACAGTCAACCTCTCAATGTTGAGATTCAAAGAGAGCTTATTGAAGCTAAGAGAGAAGCTTTGAAGGCCATGTGTAATGAGGAGAGTTTGGCAAGATAGAAACTGAGGGTCCTTTGGCTTAAAGAGGGGAATAAGAATACTAGATTCTTCTATGCTTTGTTGAGATCTAGAAGTGTTCATAATAATATTTGTCTTCTTTATGATGAGGACAAAATTCTTAAGGAACCTGATGACATTAAAAGGCATGTGGTGAGTTATTTCTCTAAAGTTTTCAACTCCTCTGATCGTTCTTTGGTTAACTGGTCTGAAAAATGGGTCCTTCCTGTTCTCTTTGCTGTTTCAGTTTGATGAACTTAGGGGTGTGGTGACGAGGGAGGAAGTTGAGAAGGTGGTGAAGGGTTATAATGGTGATAAGTCTCCTGGTCCGGATGGGATGAATGCCTTTTTTTTCAAAGTTGTTGGGATGTGGTTGGTGAGGATGTTACTAAGGCCATTTTGAATATCTTTGAAACAGGGAAGTTGCTGGGGGAGTGTAATAAGTCTTTCATTGTGTTGATTCCTAAATTTCCTGGGGCTACGAATCTTAAGGATTTTAGACCGATCTCTCTTTGCAATGTTATTTTTAAGTTAATTACCAAGATTCTGGCTAACAGGTTAAGCAAGGTTCTTCCTGAGTTGATTGACATTAATCAGGCTGCGTTTATTAAAGGCAGGTGTATAGGTGATGTTGTTCTTCTTGCTAACGAGTTGTTAAGCTCCTTTCCCAATCAGGGAGTGGAAAAGATGTGTGTGAAGGTTGATTTGTCGAAGGCCTATGACACTATTAGAAGAGATTATTTGATTTTTGTCATGCACAATATGGGGTTTCCGGAGTGCTGGATTAGATGGATTTCTTCTTGTTTTGAATCGGCCTCTTTTCAGGTGTTGGTCAATGGTTCTCCTACGGATTCTTTTATTCCTAGTAATGGAGTGAGGCAGGGGGATCCTCTTGCCCCTTGTTTATTTGTGTTGGCTATGCAGGGGCTTTCTTCTCTCATCAAATGTTTTGTGGAGGACAAGAGAATCACTCCTTTAATGGCTTCTTCCAATTTTGGGGTGTCCCATATTCGGTTTGCGGATGATCTGCTTATGTTTACTAAAGCTAATGGAAGTAATGTGAAGGGAGTTGCGGAGTTGTTTGCTCAATTTGAACATATTTCTGGCCTCAGATTGAACAAGGATAAAAGTCATGTTTTCTTTAGTAAGGGAGTTGTGAACAAAGATGGTTTGAGTGATGAGCTTGGTATACCTTGCTCTATGCTGCCTGTTAGGTACTTGGGGCTCCCTCTCTTCACGGGCAGACTTACTAAAGCTTTATGCAGCCCGATTCTGGACAAGCTTAGAACTAAGCTTGATGCTTGGAAGAGTAAATTGCTTTCCTTTTCGGGTAGAGTGGAACTTGTGATTAGTACTTTGTCTGCCTATCATCTTTTCTGGTCTGCAGCTTTCCCTTTGCCGAAGAGTGTTATTTTGGAGATGGAAAAGATTATGAGGGACTTTCTGTGGAATGATAATGAGGAAAAAAGGCATTTACATACTGTGGCTTGGGAGGACATTTGTCTTCCTTGGAGTGAAGGTGGTTTAGGTATCAGACGTATAGAGGACTGGTCTAAAGCTGGAGTTATAAAGAATCTTTGGGATGTGGCTAGAAACAAAGAGTCTATGTGGGTCAAGTGGATCCATGAGAAATATATTCAGAATAGTTCTATTTGGGCTATGGAGAGTAAAACGACTTCTTCATGGCTGTGGAGAAGGTTGCTGAAGTATAGAGCTATCCTAAAACAGCATGTTGACTTTTGTTTAGGTGATGGGAAACAGTTCCTGTTATGGAAGGACCCTTGGTTGCCGAAGAAGAAGACTTTATTAGACCTCTGTGATAGTCAACATATGATCAGATTTGGCAAGGGCATGAACTGCAAAGTGGAGGAATGTTTGGTTGATGGTAATTGGTGCTATCAGGATATCAGAGGTGCTGTTACAATTGTTAATGTTTTAAAGACTTGTTTTATTAATAGAGATGATGGGGGTGACAGAATCCTGTATAAAAGGGGCGATGTGTTCAGAGCCAAGGATGGTTGGGAAATTTTTAGAAGATCTAAGGAGCATGTGGATTGGGCAAAGTGGACTTGGGATGGTAGAGTGCCGAGAAATTGGGCCTGTTTTTTATGGAAGTTCTTTCTCCAGCGGCTGCCATGCTCTGAGTTCCTTAAGAAGGCAGGTTTCCACCTTGTTTCCAGATGTCCGCTCTGCCAGGAGGATGAAGATAAGATGGGCCATCTTTTTTTCTCCTGTTCTTACTCTGTTGAGGTTTGGGAGATGTACAAGAAGAAGTTTGACAGGAAGCCTAGTTCTGTTGGTGATATTACCGCGATTTATGGAGATAGAAAATTAGTAGTTATTGCTATTCTCTACCATCTGTGGATGGAGAGGAATAGCAGAATTTTCAGAGGAAGAAAGTGTGGTTCTGATATCCTGTGGAGGGAAGTTTGTGGGGAGTCTCTTAGTTTGTTTCAGCTTGGGGGAACTTCTGGAAGAGACAGTTAGCTGGTTGTTTCTTTTTTATGTATAGTTAGAGCAGTTTTCTGTTAGTAGGGTATGGTAGTTTCTTTTTGCCCGTTTGTGGGCTTTTCTTCTTTCGTTTGTTCTTGGGCACTCTGCCCAGGACCAGTTTTGTACAACTTCTTTGGGGAAATGAATAGAGGAGTATCACACCGCTTCATACCAAATTCTTTTTCCCAATAAAATGCATATATACCCATTTATCCATAGCTTGGATGGGTAATTCCGAAGTCACCTTCACTTCTTTCTTGCAAAAACGACCAAGGGAGCTAGGAGCAACAGGAGGACGACCCCCAACCTGTTGGGAAGATTCTTGACCTTCGTTTACCTTGATTTCATGGTGGAAATCGAAAATCAATGCATGATTTCTTCTTATCTCGATCCCATCTTCAATTCTAGCAATTCCTTTTCACTCAAAGCTTAAGGACGAGCTTGGGATAGTGGAAGGTGTTTCATTCACCATTAAAGACGTGGAGGTTGAAGCTTTGAAGCTCAATTGAAGGCGGGTTTTATAACTTGAACCCTTACTATTGTTATTGCATTCAATTCCTTATCAATTGTTGATCATTTGTTATTCTTGAAATTCACTTGATCAAATCGTTAAGAACCACCATGAAAATTATAGAAAAATATTAAGGATTGTAGGTTGATGATGATGACATCATCCTAAGCACACACCTCAAAAATATCCTAGGCAAATGGTTTCTAAATGTTGGACCAATCGGTTTCAATGGTTTGGTCCAAACGGTTTCACCAAACCGTTTGGAGGTTTGAATCCCAAACCATTTAGAAGGGTTTACCATTTGGATGGGTTGACCGTTTGAGGTCAGGACCCTAGAACATGTTGGATGATGATCCAATGGATCCAATTGATTGTTTCAATATATGGACAATTCTCCAATTAGAAACCCTAATTGGGTTAAGAGCTTAAATTTTAATTGGTTGAGTTGAATCTTTGGGTTGATTAACCCAAATGGTCTCAAGACCATTTGGAGGTCACCCAAACGGTCTCAAGACCATTTGGAGGTCAACCAAGATCTTTTAGAGGTATAGGGTTGAGTACTTGAAGATCTAGAGATATCAAATTGAAATGCAATCAATAGCTAATTTGATGATCAATCCAATGATCTAAACCCTAATGGAATTTCACAAATTTTAATGGTGGGATGGGGTAAACGGTCTCAAGACCATTTGGAGGTCATACAAATGACCTCAAGATCGTTTGAGGTCAGGTCATATCATAATTTGATGCTGATTCCTTGATTTCAATTGAATCGGTTCCACAATGTTAATCATTGAAGGTTCCTCGATTTCAAAACCCTAATTGATGGTTTCTTGATTATAAACCCTAGTTCAAATGGGTTCAAAACCCTAATTGGAGGTCTAATTGAAGGCTAATTCAATGGTTCAATTGAATAATAAATTAGTGGTTCAATTGATAGATGGTTCAATGATTGAAACCCTGAATTGATTAAGTGATGGAAGACTTTTTTTTGGTCCATTTAGTTTTGAGAGAGTTTGGACCAAACGGTCTTAAGACCGTTTGAGACCAAACGGTCTCAAACCGTTTGGAGACCCAAGTGGTTTCAAGTGTGAATTGTCCATATGGTTTCATCATTGTTTTTCTTCATGTGGCTTAACCCTAGATGTTTTGCTTAATAAAGTTAATTATATGCTTGATCTTATTTCTTGAAAAGTAATTAAGGTTCAAGAGGAACTTATGTTTTAATTTTAGTCCTTTTCAAATAATGTTGAAATATTGTTTTGCTTGTTTTGGACTAAAGTGTGAATTACCCAAGTTGAGGGGTTAAATTGAAAATGTTACATGATAAAATGTTCCTCATGTGTTGAAGCATAATGAGAATGAAGTTGATGCAAAGGTATGGCTTGTGGTAGCCTGAGTACCAAGAAAGAGCTGATAAAGCAATGTTTATACATTAAAACCTAGTTTTGGTGTAATGTGCAATTTACCCAAAACCTAGGGTTCAATATGCAAATTACCACTTCAAGAAGGTCCCTCATGTTTCTTGGCATCATGTAGAGAAAATAAAAAGAGAGGGGCGCCTCATTTGAATCACTTTGGAGGAGAGAGAATCTTGATATTAAAATAATCAAGATTTAAGCACAATTGGAACTTTACCTCAATTTAATGCAAAAATAAATATATTAATTGAAGTGCCCTTCAACCAAAATTGTGTTGGTTGAAATCCATATATGTGGACGTCCTTGTTCCTTGCAAAGGCAATGAAAATATCATAAGGAGGTGAAGAACCCACTCACATTATTATAAGGAAAAGAAATATCCACTCACTTATGGATATTATTATAATATGATTTAAGGTGCTTAATTTTCTTTTCTTTAAATCATGAATAATTGAGAGGAATAAGAGGCAAAAAATATAGCCTTTTAACCAAGGAATGTAAGGGGGAAAGTGGCAAGGAAATGGAGGAGATAATCCCTACTTTCTCTCTCTTAAATGAATTTTCAATAAAATGCATATATACCCATTTATCCATAGCTTGGATGGGTAATTCCGAAGTCACCTTCACTTATTGCTTGCAAAAACGACCAAGGGAGCTTGGAGCAACAGGAGGACGACCCCCAACCTGTTGGTAAGCTTCTTGACCTTCGTTTACCTTGATTCCATGGTGGAAATCGAAAATCAATGCATGATTTCTTCTTATCTCAATCCCATCTTCAATTCTAGCCATTCCTTTTCACTCAAAGCTTAAGGACGAGCTTGGGATAGTGGAAGGTGTTTCTTTCACCATTAAATACGTGGAGGTTGAAGCTTTGAAGCTCAATTGAAGGTGGGTTTTATAAATTGAACCCTTACTATTGTTAATGCATTCAATTCCTTATCAATTGTTGATCATTTGTTCTTCTTGAAATTCACTTGATCAAATCGTTAAGAACCACCATGAAAAATATAGAAAAATATGAAGGATCATAGCTTGGTGATGATGAAATCATACTAAGCACACACCTCAAAAATATCCTAGGCAAACGGTTTCTAAATTTTGGACCAATCAGTTTCAATGGTTTGGTCCAAACGGTTTCACCAAACCGTTTGGTGACCAAACGGCTTGCAAACCATTTGGAGATTTGAATCCCAAACCGTTTAGAAGGGTTGACCATTTGGATGGGTTGAACGTTTGAGGTCAGGACCCTAGAACATGTTGGATGATGATCCAATGGATCCAATTGATTGTTTCAATAGATGGACAATTCTCCAATTAGAAACCCTAATCGGGTTAAGTGTTGAAATTTCAATTGGTTGAGTTGAATCTTTGGGTTGATTAACCCAAATGGTCTCAAGACCGTTTGGAGGTCAACCAAGACCGTTTGGAGGTATAGGGTTGAGTATGGTTGAGTACTTGAAGATCCAGAGATATCAAATTGAAATGCAATCAATAGCTAATTTGATGATCAATCCAATGATCTAAACCCTAATGGAATTTCACAAATTTTAATGGTGGGATGGGGAAAACGGTCTCAAGACTATTTGTAGGTCATCCAAACGACCTCAAGACCGTTTGAGGTCAGGTCATTTCATAATTTGATGATGATTCCTTGATTTCAATTGAATCGGTTCCACAATGTTAATCATTGAAGGTTCCTCGATTTCAAAACCCTAATTGATGGTTTCTTGATTATATACCCTAGTTCAAATGGGTTCAAAACCCTAATTGGAGGTCTAATTGAAGGTGATTCAATGGTTCAATTGAATAATAAATCAGTGGTTCAATTGATAGATGGTTCAATGATTGAAACCCTGAATTGATTAAGTGATGGAAGACTTTTTTTTGGTCCATTCGGTTTTGAGAGAGTTTGGACCAAATGGTCTTAAGACCGTTTGTGTCCAAACGGTCTCAAGACCATTTGAGACCAAACAGTCTCAAACCGTTTGGAGACCCAAGTGGTTTCAAGTGTGAATTGTCCATATAGTTTCATCATTGTTTTGCTTAAACAGTTTCAAACCGTTTGGAGCATCAATGGTCAAGAACGTTTGGATGTTTCAATGTGATTAAGTCAATTGGAAACCTAAGGTGATGAAAGATAAAATGACCCTATGGTTGTTACTGATCTATTTCAAAGATAATCACTAGGGTTGTACCTTTAAGATACTAAGTGATTGATAATCCTTAGATGAGTTAATCCTTGAAGCTTAAGTAAGCAATAACTCAGTACACTATGTCAATCATAGATGTATGTACTTGATTGAAGGGTTGATGTAAACCTAATCAAGTTGAAAGGATGATAGAAAGGAATTCGTACATGAGTATTAATCATGTGGTGATTAGGTTATGATCCTTAGTAAAGAGATCATGAAACCCTAATCCAGAAGATTAATGAACCCTAACTCTAATTCAGGGTAACATAATATAAAACCCCAATTATGGGAATGGAGAGTGAAACCCTAATTGGGATGAATAGTAAATCCTAATTATGGATAGTTGAATAAGAAACCCTAATTTTAGGGTAAAGTTCATGAAACCCTAAACTAGGGTAATGTGATGTAAAACCCTGATGTATTGATATGAATTGAGAAACCCTAATTGAGGGTGATTCCATGAGAAACCCTAATTGAGGGTGATTCCATGAGAAACCCTAATTGAGGGTGATTCTATGAGAAACCCTAATTGAGGGTGATTCCATGAGAAACCCTAATTGAGGGTGATTCCATGAGAAACCCTAATTGAGGGTGATTCCATGAGAAACCCTAATTGAGGGTGATTCCACAAGAAACCCTAATTGAGAGTGATTCCATGAGAAACCCTAATTGAGGTTGATTCCATGAGAAACCCTAATTGAGGTTGATTCCATGAGAAACCCTAATTGAGGGTGAGGCCATGAGAAAACCTAGTTGGGATGAATAGTAAACCCATACTATGAGCAATGTGATGTGAAAGCCTAATGAAGGGTGATGCTATATGCAATTCTAACCCTAATGAAGGGAGATGATATGTGAAATTCTAAACCCTAATAAAGGGTGATGGTATGGGAGACCCTAATCCTAATAATGGAATGGTGACTAATACATTGATAAGGGAAATACCTAAAATGATTGATTATTGTTGTCTATTAACCTTCTACAATGACAATCGACCAGGGATATAATGAGAACGTATATACACATAACATCCGTATGATCTCATTCTTCCAAGTCACATACTTGAAGACATGTCTTATTGAGTAATATCATTCTCTAAACATTTATTATATCATTCATTATCTCATAACTAAATATAAAAAATAAATTAGAAGCTTGCCTTTATTATTAACTATCAAATCATGTATCTAATGCCTCATCCCAATCATCATATAATTGGCTCTCTGGGCATACATACCATAATCTACCACCATCACTAATCATAACACTTATGACTTCAAATTTAATAAATATATTTTATTTAACAACATGACATACCACATGGTGGTCGTTATTTCTTGTACTTAAAGCTTCAAATCACGTGGTCACCATAATAAATAGCCACTAATATGTATATAAATCCAAAGGATGGAGGGAATGGTTTGATGAAGTCAATTCCCCACACATCAAACACATCCACTTCTAAGGGATAACAACATCATGTCTCTCCTTGAAATTGTTCCCACCTTTTGCCACTTCAAGCAAGCCTTGTGGTAATAATGGGAATCCCTAAATAGGGTTGGGCAAAAGGAACCACGTTGAAGAATATTTGATGTGGTTCCTTTTCCTCCAAAATGACCTCAAAATGTGCCATAGTCACACATGGAGAGTATATATTCTTGTTCACTTTTGGGAATGCATCTCTGAATTATTTTATTGGGACAATATATGAAGAGATATGGGTCATCCATTTTTACCACTACATACAACTGATTCCTTTCCTCCCCTGATCAAGTGTTTGCAACCCTTCCACTAGCCAAGAAATTTACTATGTGCTTGTACCATGGTCGATGGTTTTTGCTAATCATATAAGTAGATCATTGGCATTGTCTCTTTTATCTTATTTTCTACTTCATCATAGCATGTTGATGAATGCATATTCATCACTTTTTTTGCACATTCTAGATTGGGTTTGCTCTTAAAAGTAGTTCATCCTTATTTAATTGCTTCATTTAGTTGTTTTGCTTTTGATCTCAAAATTTTTAGGATTTTGATAAAATTTCTTGTCTGTATGTAGAGAAAAGGAACCACTCAACTCAAGATCACAATCATGGTCCTTCCTCGATCCCATATCTCAAGTTTGGAGGAAATCAGAAGGAAAATGGAGGCAATTTAACATTTTTAGTTAGGCCAGTAGGGCGATTGAATTCTGTTGATAGAAACATTTGACTACTTGTGAATAATTTGTAAAATGTCTCTCCTTCCCCTGGCCTTTGAACAAGACCTTGACATTGTGACTCCATTAGTTGAAGTTGTGTCTATTAAGTCTACACAGCGTGATTATGTAATCCTAGACAAGGAGGGGAGCATGTTGAGGGGTCTTCATCACTTGTATATTCTTGTCTTGCATAGTGTTATCATCCAAGTGTTCCTAGGGAAGGACAAGATAATGAGACATTGTATCATTGGTTAGACATGCTGTTTTAGGATTAAAAATGGCTTGTGCGTCTAAGTGATTACTAACGTCACATACACCATTTTGATCAAAGTGCGTCACCTCTTGAGGATGACAAAGCATGACAATGCACACAATATGTGTTGGATAGGACACATCATGTCAAAAGAAAAGGTGATATATAGAGTGATGAAACCTATTGCACATAGGAGGAACATGTTGTGTTCATGTCACCTTATTTGTATCCATATACAATGTGAAGACACAACCACAAGAAGAACAACATCTTACCCCAAATAGTGAAATGCCATTTTTAGGACCTGACACATTGTTTATGACACCACGACTGATCTAATGTGAATGACAACACATTGTACTAGAAGACGACACATTGTTTCATTTTTGCCTATACGAAGGGTGGTGAGGGGAGGTAAAAGATCTTGATGGAAGAAATGATCCTTCCAAGAATAAGGAATAAGCGGGGTTGGTGGTTCTTTGAGATGATAAGGATGCCCTTTGGGTAATATGGAGGGTGAGATCGTGTCTTTGGAAAAGATGGCATGGGATGATAGTGTTGTGCCTGAGTAGGGAAGTTGATGTGATGATGGCTAATGAGACAAAATTCCTACAGGGGATAAGGATCTTCTGAGGTACGATGATTGATGTGCCTCCATGAGTGATTCTTTTCTCATAACTACATCACATGCTTGGATACCATGTTAAAGGAATATAACTGAAAAGAAATGTTTTGTTTTATATTATATACAAGATTAGCTTTTATATAGGACCATGGGTGGGTACTGAATACCCATTTACAAGGTTTGGGGCTCCCAACACGTATAAAAGGCATACATTGCCTTATGAACCCTAAGAACAAGCTTAAAAAAGTACTTCCTAATCTTTGAGGAAATTTATAATACAAAAAACTTCCATTATGAGGATAGAATTAGGCAAATTGTAAGACAAAAGCCCAAAAAATACATTTTAGGTTCCACTTGATGTCAAAATGCATCATCTTTTTATATTAGCTAGGTTTTAAGTCAAAATACATGGTAAATACAAATAGTCAATGAAGTATATATAAAATTGCAACATAATGAACATGCATTACCTAATGCGTGTAACAATTCAGCATAAACATAACACATAGATGACCAATGTTTCACTAATGACAAACATGAGAAACACATGCTACTTACCAGACATGTCAATATGGTTGTATAAAGATTCTAGATTATATGCATGCGTCGCTAGACAAAAACTCAAGGTTTAACTCCTAGTGCTACAACAAGTAACAAGGTTTAGCTCCAAATGCTACAACAAGGATGTAAACAATAAAACAAATACTTCAGAAAAATACTATTGAAAGAAACAAAATATATTAAATGGAAGATAACAAATGAAAAGTATACATTGCTTCACCAACTAGTAGTGGTAAATCACAACTAGGTTGCAACTTGCAAGGAAATATGTTACTCATATTATTTCAATATGCCAATGATATATCCCCTTCAATATATTATCACACATGTTTTCAACATTAAATACTTCCACCAGCTTGAACAATCAATGAAATAATCCACCATCTTGAACACTCAATAAGTTTCACCCAATATCTTTTTGAAAATCTACATACATAATGTAAAATAATTATGCAATGGGAAAAGGCATGAGGTTCATGAAATCGGGTAGCTAATTGTCCTAGTTGAATTAACTAAATAAATAGTAAACTCATAATGTAAGAACACGATGATAGATTGGAACCCATAAATTTGGTTTCGTTTATGGGAGAAAGTGAATAGACAAATATATGCATGGTTTAATAAACAAGTTTCATACAAACCCAAATAAAAAAATCATGTATGTTGTTCAACAACAAAACTAGAAGAAATTCATCATAGTCATTTCTCATGAAAATTTAGCCCTTTAGATATCTTGAATCTCATAGTATGTTTGGTGGAGAAGAATCACACCCTCACATGATCAAGGTTATTTGTTATAAACATGATAACACAATGGTTCATTTTGTTTTTTGTGAGTTTAGAATAGAAGTTAAAAAGCATTATAGAACATGAACATGTACACTGGCGCATGCTATATTTTTATATCAATGGCCCATACAAGAGCATTAGTGACATGGGCCATTGCCCAATATCTAGATTTTGTGTTAGAGTAGCCAAGGATGATTTTTTCTTTCTCTTCTATGAGACTATATTTTATCCCAATAAAAGACAACAGTTATTCAAATGTCACAGGTAACACCTGGGCCTACAACCTAAGGCTATGCTAGAGTTTTAGGAATGATGATTGATTAGATCACCATGGACAACCCTTTCTAACATGCTTGGATTGTACGACTCAAAATTGGCACGCCACATGTCCATGTGGGCCCCACCTACTAGAAGGGTTATGGCTCTAATACCATTTATTTCACTCGGGGCCACTGCCTCTAGTTGAGTTTCAGGAATGAAGACTAGCCCACAAACCACCACTAGCCTTAACTGCAATTTGTCCTCACTCACGCACAAGTCGGATCACTTCACGGTTGGTCACCCATCCTAGTACTACTCCAAGATGAGCACGCTGAACTTTGGAGTTATTAGTGATGAGATCCCTAAAAAGGAGGTGCACCTTGGTGATATGGGTAGTTCAGTCATTCCTTTTAAGGTCAGTTTATCTAAGGCCTCAAATCATGGGATGTTACAACTGGTCAATGATAAATATTCATTTCCAAACCATGCACCATTAGGTTCCCATGACAAGAGTAAATAATGCCTTTTCCTATAGTTTGTTAAGATAGTGAAAAAATCAAATGACTGCATTCTAATGGCTAGTGTATGGTTTGTCCATTAATTGGATAACCACATTAGTAGTAAAGGAAATATATGGTCAAGTTTTTTTTGGTCGGAAAATATATAGTCAAGTTATTGTAAGATAATTTCATTTCCCAATCAATCTTCTATAAAACCATTGATTTTAAAGTGGTTCCCCTTTATGATTGTATGACATGACCTTAGGATTCATAATAAGTTCTGCTCCTAATGTATTGGTTTCTTCAATAACATCAAGAATGTTCTTGTGTAGATACATGACAGTTCAATCCTTTGGTCTTGTCACTTTAATGCCTAAAAAGTATTTGAGATGAACTAGATCTTTAGTGTGGAATTTTCTTTAATGAAACTATTTTAATCACATGATGTATGTTGGTTGTCGCTCATCACATGTATCAACAATATTTTCTACATATATAATAAGAAGAGTGTATACATGCAGTCAACGCTAATTAAAAATAGACTAATTCAAACAAGATTGTCGTAGACAAACCTCTTGGAGAGATTGCTAAATGTGAATGATGTTTTATGTAAACTTCATATGGATATGGAGGCCTATCAACACCCATACTGAAGACCACTTTCCTATAACTTGTTATGTAAAAAGCACCATAAAGTGACTTGGAATGTTTATTTTGTTAATTTTAGATAAAAGTTTCCAATCAAGCAATATGTACCTGAAAAAAATCATGTTGTGTGTGAAGATATTTTTAATGAGTTGGTGATATTATTTATGATCTCTATACTATTTTTTGAGACTATACTAACATGAATAATAGTATGACTAATTATTCTATGTTTGTGACCATTGAAAAGTCTACAAAAAATATAGTATTACTATCCCATCTTTTAATTGTTTTGTCGAGATCTTTACATCCAAATGGCCTCTTGGTCAAAAAGTTGTTGAATATTTATTTGATATTATCAATGTCTAAGGATTGGGATTGTTGTTTGTCTCCATTTCAAATATGACCTTCTAACTTCCCTCTAGATTTTTGTGAAAGTTCCTAAAATTAAGATTGCTTCATAGTCTAATTTTATTTCACATGATAAGATTTCTTTAAAATGTTTTAAGGAGGAATCATGTTTTTTCGTACAAGCTATCATTTCAATGCGTTTCATTTTATATGGTTTGGGGCTCATGTTATATATTGAGTTATCAACATTATGGGCATGTGATTTGATATGATTCTTGCACCACAAAGAGAAGTTATTAGTGGGTATTTGTCCTCCCAAATGGAAGTCCACAAAAATTGATCAAGAAGAGCGCATGAAGACTCCCTAGACCATGTATGAATAAAGTTACTAACAATAACATCGAAAAGGCTAGTCTTAAAAGAATAACACATCTTGTTTTGGTTATTTTGTTGGCGTGTCATTGGTGTGTGACCTTTCACTAATGAATTGGGTATAATTGAAGTCACCACCAATAAGCCATGAAAGACATTGTGTTTATTTGACAAATCATAAAGCTCATTGAAATGTTCATCTTTATTATGGTCAAGCTTATTGTATAAACTAGTGGAGATCCAACATAACTTATCTATAGTAGAGTTAGGGTGGATTGTAATGGTATACTCATATATAAATGTTATACACAATTAAAATATAAATCATTCCTCCCTACAAGAATGCCCCTACTAAGGCCACCAGAAGGCTCTTGTATCCTATGAAATTAAGTTATTTCATTGTGATACAAGATTTTGTTTCTTGTATCATTGTTATATGAATTTTCTGTACTCTAATAAAGTGCCTAATAGATATGCATATTTTAGCCAATACATTAATGAAAACGTTCCACATGGTTGTTTTCATGAACAAATAGTTATTAGTCAAGAAAAATATCTACCAGTATGTAAATATCAAGAAAACTTAAGCAAGTGAAACTACTTGAGTGTTATTTTTGTGGTCTTGGGTTAGATCAACCTCAATCAAATGAACTTGGTTAGAATTGGGTGAATAACAAATGGTTAGGCTTATTTTTTTGTGCAAACATAGAAATGAAGAACAATCGAGCTAAGAAATATAAATTTTGATGGAACTAAATGCAAGTGGTTTATTATAATCAAAAGTATCATCATATGTCAAGGCATTCAAGTTACCTAGGTTTTCAAACTCCCAATCAGGAGTCAGATTTCCATTGTGTTTTTTGTCTCCTCTTTTCTACTCAATCATATGTAGCTATTTCTGAGATCGCTTCGTCAGCATGCATATCCAAAACCAACCAGATGCTTGTGGCAAGATTCTTAATAACCTAATTTTTAATGTCAGTTCTGGGGCTCATCTCTTTACTCAGTGGATGCTTGTAGCTCTAGGAAGCCTACTTAAGTCTATATTTCTAAGATTTTGGAGTGCTTCTGTGATGTTTGTTATGTGGTTTTTTCGAGAGCATGTTTTGGTTGTTCAAATGGGCATACTTTAGATTATTGGTTGAGTTTGTGTCCTTTCATAAAAGGTGGCCTTTGTTGGGATGATATTGAAGGTGAGCATGCTACATGGCTCTATCCTTATTTATCATTTTAGAAAGAAAACAATTGGATATATGGTTGTTTTATCCATGGGAAACAAAATAGATGGGTGATCATTAACATCATCAAAATGGTTGGGCTTAAAATATGATTCTCTAGTAGATATTCAAAAAATGTAAATGTCTTGATATGACTGAAATCTTAATTTGTTTGGAATGTTTGTAATACATGTGATGTATATCTAATAGAAAACTTTCATGTAATATGTAGGTTTTAGGGAATCCAGATGAACTTACTAGACCTTGGCACCTTAAGTTAATGTAGTTGCCTTAAAAACATCAACATCTTGAGGATGAGAAGGTAGAACCATTAATTTCAATCCATCATATACCATCATCATGTGCCATTAAGGTGCCTCTATCTGGAATCCAATTAGTGACTTAACCTAGCACAAACCATACATCACTTGCAATCATGATGGACATACACAACTGAGGGTCGACGTCGGTATTTTTAGGTCTAGTGTACAAAAGTTGAGTATGATATAGGATCTTAGGTAGAATGATAGATGAGTCTGGGTGGCTAGGGCTTTTTGCTACCTTCACATTATCCTTTTTAAGTAATTTATAGAAGGTGATGGGCATGCTCCATGATAGGATGTTCACCACCGTCATGGATGTTACTAACACATTGATATTGATCTCATCCACCCACAACTTAAAAAAAGGTATTATTTGAGAAGGTTGTGATTCATGATATTGCATTCAAAACAATGTCGGTTAGGGTCTAGCTCAAGTATACCTAAGTCAAGGAAGATGAGATTTTTATACCTATTCCCTTATTGTTTGGTTATAGAATGTTCTATAAAGGGGGATCTGATCAATTTAGAAAGTGGATTGTATTGTCTCTTGTCTTTTGAAGCATTTTGTTTAGTTTTGTTGTATGGGAATAATAGTCTATGACAACAACAGAGTCTACATGTTGTTCTAGTGATGTGTACACGAAGATGTCTAATTATACGTTTGCCATCCTATCTATAATAGTGTATCTCCATGTTGTTTTGAGTTAATATTGTAAAAATATGCCTTCCCTAGTTTTGACATGACATGCTTTGACCATTGCTTTCCAAGCAGTCCAGACACATAATTCTATTGTTATAATTTAGAATGCAATCATGCAATTGTGTAGACTTTTTTGTGATGTTTTGTTGTTTACAAATGAGATAACTAATATTGTTATTTGGTACCAAATCTTTTTTTGATGATGTACAAATCTTCAAATTCTCTCAGTTTTTTGTTTTGTTGAGGATCAAATATCATCGTTTGCTTTATCTTTATTTCTAGATGCCTATGTTTTGCAAAATAACCCCTTCCTTGACATTGAAGGAATTTTTTCACACCCAAAGTGCCTCTGCCCTATCTCACGACGTCAAATATAGAAAGTGTATGCATTTTTCATTTTTAACATATCTCTAGTTATGATTAACAGTAAAAGATTTACATCAAAGTAGAAGACAAGGGGGAAACAGGCAACACTGCTAGTCCTTTCTTGATGGCAAAACCAATTCTCTAAAATTATTACGAGAGGTATTGATATTGTATATTGGAAATGTAACATATTTGTTGTTAAAATATTATTTACTGTTGGTATCACTTGTAAAGAGCAGTTCCATGTGATAGTCAAACTGTATGCATTTTCCAACATTATGTGTTAACCTTTATCGAGCTTATCATTGTTTTGCTCTTGTACTTTTCCACTCAAACTTTCAATCTCCATTATAGCTTTTGAACTCCCTTCATCGGTTCTGAAGACAGTTGTGGTAGAGGCGAGGTAAGCCATAGCCATTTCTAATGGTTCCCATTTATATCCAAGATGTTGGGGCTCTGGTACTTTTTATTCACAGATATATTATTGGTGATATTGGTTGTTTTGCAGAACAATGGCTATTCAAATTTATTTCCATCGTTGTTTATCTTTTCATAAACTAAAAAAAAACCATCCCATGGTTGAAGTTGTTTTAGACTTGTTCTCTAAAGGGTAGGAGGAGGGATGATCAAAAAGTTTTTGATAGACATATTTGGAGGGAAACTTGAAATCTACCAAACTCACTAAACACATCAGATAGAGTTTGTTTGTTGACGGGTTGGGAAGAATTACCATTCTACGAGTGGATTCAAATCCCCAATCAATTTTTTTCATCTCTACATTGGCACCACGTGCTCATTGAAATGTCACAAAAAGATAACATGGAGATGGAAGTTGTCAATTTGAACATCAATGTAATGATCTGATTCAACATTGTGATGGTGCCAGAGTGGGGTTAACATGAGTGATGTACCTTTTTTGATACCTATGTACATTTTTAGTATTGTAAGTTTTCTTGGGTTGTGTTTTTATAATCTCAAAATGTATGCATTGATCCATAAGGACATTACAACCATAAAAGGTGTCAGTAATCTTTAATATGTATAAGAGATATATTTTATAATACACATTTTAGTACATAATTGCACACATTTATTTATAATACTTATTATACATAACAATACACATCCACACATAGATCTTATCTGACAATTAATTTTATTCATGGGTGTGAAACATACTTTATTTCAAAAAATGATATTGGTATGACAAATTTCACTTGTTGGTAGACGCAAGTCATACAATCATCGACCTATGTACATACGACCTGCTCACATGTTTCCAATGGTGTTCTTGTCAGATTTTTTTTATCGTCACTTTTAACATATATCTTACTCTTCCTACTAACACGCTTTTGTATGGTAAGATTGTATGCAATTTTTTCTTTCATCTCCTATAAGCCCCCCTCTCTCTTTCTCTATTTTTTATATATTTTATTTTTATTTTACAAGAAATACATATTATATTATAACTATAATTTTTATGTACTTATATCAGTATATATAGTAGTTTTGATAATTTTTGAGCTACTTTCCTTTGAAAATTAATAACTTATAATATAACTCGCATAAGATCTTATGATACATAAAAAATGTTCCAAAACTTATTTAACATCTTTTCTCTTATAAGGTGTGCATATTTTTTTTAGGGGTATCCAAAATGCCTTCAAAGTATAGAGATAAAAATGAAGGCAATAAAATCATACCAAAAATATCCAAAATAAAAATATGCAATATACAAATGTATAGTATTTGAAGTAATAATGTGACCTAACAACATCGCATTTAAGTTAAGGTTATTTGTATTTTATACCCAGAATCAAGTTACTTTTCTGAGGTATTTTTAGTACTTTAGTTACTATGGGATATAAACTCTATGAGGTACTTCATGTGATCACTTATATTTAGGGTTTTAATTTAATGTACTTATAGTAATTCAAAACCTTTGAAGTTTTGAAGTTAATAAGGTTTTTAAGTACTTTTTACATACCTAAAATACTTCTATACTATATCTAATCATATATTTTGGTTTATATGCAAACTTTCTTATATATGGTTGAAGTTATACCTTTAAAGAAGCAATACCATGTTTTATTAAGATACCTTTGATTAGAAATGAAGTAATCGTGTATGTTTGGAATGTAAACTTACATATTGGGATGAAAAACTGTGATAGAACAGTAACTAGAGGAGCCAAAAGAGCTTACAAGTGAGGAAATGAGTGTGAAGTAATCACTATGTTTGGGGATGGGAACTCGCATATTAGGATGAAAAATTTTGATATAGCGGTAACTGGTGGAGACAAAAGAGCTTACAAGTGAAGATGAATTGAGTGTTGGACCAAAGAATTTCATACTCCCACAATGAAATTAATAAAGTGTTTTTAACATAATAGCATACTATTTCATATAACTGAGTGTACTCATTTGTACTATGCATATCAGGGTAAATAACAACGTATACAATATCCTATATATAGGTTCAGATCGAGTCCTAAATGATTTTTGTCATGACATTCTAAAGGAAATCATGGGCATTCAAGCAGCAATTGTTCACTAAAGATCCACATATCTATAGGTGGTTCGGGTCTTGGCAGTTAAGATAGAAATTTCTAGTACACTATAAAGAAAAATCAAGACTAATTTTTTTTCTATTTAATCCAAATATTTATTTAGCATTTTTATTGATAATGTACTTATCTTAGTAAAGATTACAAGAAACCTTGAAAACACCTCAAATACCTTATTTCAAATATTTAAACATAATGTGCTTGTATTTTCCACAAAAAGATGAAACTATTTCAAATAAGTATTCAACTTCTATGATAAAATAGAAAAGGGAATGGTATCTCTAAAATAATATCAATAGAGTTTGTTAATAAATTTTTAGATGGAATACTAGAAAAGAAACAACTACAAATATTTTTGAGATGTTTGAACTACATGTCAAGCTTCTACAAAAAATATGACACTAGATACAAAACTCCTTATTGATAGGCTCTAAAATGTTTCACCTTAGATGTACAATAGATCATGTTGAGGTTGTCCAAAATATAAAATTTAAAGTTCAAAGGTTACCGTGCTAACATTCCCAACCCATAGGCCTTCATGATTTTCTTTCTTAATATTTTTATGTAGAAAGTAAGGTCATTACTTATTATTTGTTTGTCATCTTCTACTTTATAATTTGGTATTCATTTGTCTAAATCATCTCATTAAAATAAGGAAACATAAAGCCACACCACACTACCCAAAATGTATTAGAGGTAATTTTTATGAGATTGAGATATGGATGATCGTTCCTCTCTTCATGGAAAGTAGACATGAAACTATCCATTGTGGGGATTCACTGAGGTATGGGGAGTCTATGTCAAAATGGTAGCCCAATAACACCTGGTTAGTAGCGGTATGTGTTTGAAGGTTTTGTAAGGTTAGGTTTAGTTGTTGAATACACTTAATAATCTCTTGGTTTCATTCTTATCTTTCATTCATAAACTTTTTAACATTATCATATTCGGTCTATTTGGGAAATACCTATATCTAAGCCCCCTTATTGCAATGATGTAACTATTGACAAGACACTAGGTATCATCCTATAACAAGTTGGATAAGATACTCTACAAATACTCTAGCGACCCTCATGGAAATCATTCTATAGTGTAAAATATGTCTTTAAAAAATAGAATAAAGAAATTTAAAAAATAAGGAGAATCCTCAAAATTGGTTAATGTCAAAAGTACCTATTAAGGATATATATATTCAAAAGGAGGATTCCAAATTGAATATGATCTCTCTCTATCTATCTCTCTCTCTCTCTCTCTCTATATATATATATATATATATATATATATATAATTAATAATCCCAGTTGCATCTTCACAAGTATATACACAACTTTTATCACAAAATGATATAAACATGATTAATATCAATTCAAAATATAATTTTATCCACTAGGACGTGTCCAAGTCTCCACTAAATCATTAACTCAAAAAGGCATAAATTGCTCTATATTGTTATGCCTCAAATATTGTAGGAATAAAAAATTCTTTGACTCCCTTCTGGGTCTCATAAACTCTACATTAGATGATGGACTTGTATAATTCAATGCATTAGAGATTACATGCATAAAAATTTCTCTAACTCCCTTATGGGTCTCATAAATTATACATTAGACGATGGACCCGTATAATTGAATGTATTTCAAAATTTCTCTATTTATCTCACTGAAATTGGCATTCTAAACATCAAAACATCAATTTTCCATACTTTCAATTTCAACATGGATGCCTAATTTGAGAATGTAGTCTTATTCTTACAAAGTCTATTTTAAGATAACAAATATTATAACTCCTCAATCTTTAATTTACTCAAAAAAGGGTTTAACAACTCTCTTGTTGACAAACATAAAAAAGGAAAGTTGTTATCCCTAAAGCTTTACCATGGGGAGAAGTAAGGCTTACTAAATATTGGACCCTGTCACAAGAAAATGCCCTTATACTTAGGGTAAACACGTAAATTTGGAATATTTTCAAAAGCAAGAATGGCGATGTCAAATAATTTTCTCTCGCTTAGAAAATAGGATGTCCTTTACTTCTGGACCATCTTATTCTATGAAGTATATGTAATGACCCCCTCCCCATGTTATCCTCAATTAAGGTGGATCGAGAGGGCAAGGGCCATTATCATATTTATTGGATTGAGGTTTAGCAATCAACTAAAAATAATTATAAATTTCATTCAATAGAAAAGAGTTTGGTACAATATGAAAGATAAACTCTCCAATAAGGAGGTACATGGTATGGAAGTCTATTGTCTGCAACGAGAAATAAAAACTATCTAACTAAATCCTCCATGGTATTTGTAGGTATATTTTCTTTTCATCCGTTCTTCTCAAGATGTCCATTTTTTAGATTAATAGCATTTTAACCTAAAAATCCGTGAAACAAAAACACAGTTAATATAACAAGTTATATTGGTATGTGGGCGAAATAAAATAATCTTATATAGGTGTAACAATATAGTTAGCCATAGCAACAATTATGATTATAAATTTGAACAAGCATTTGCTTGTTTTAACCTCACCACCCTTATCCTCTTTTCTCAATAATGTGCACTCTCTATAGGGGAACCTCTTTATGGGGAACCCTCATTTTAGGGTTTGGACACTGTAGTGGACATTTCATAACCTCCCCTCACCCAATCCTGGTTTCATACATAGGCCTTCCTTTTCGGGCTTGGCTTGAGATGATCTTCCTTTTCGGGCTTGATCACTAGTCATCCCCATAATGACTTTATTCACCCCATGCTCTTTAACTCATCAGAGATGATACAAGGTTTGAGCATGTTACATTTATATAATATGATATCTAGTGACTTTATAGATTGTAGGAATTAAATAAACAACCAACAATATATTTGCTATCAATTTGGGAAACCTCAAAAAAACCACAGAAGTCAGTTAAGGCGATTAGCCATAGGCATAACCACATGTCTTTTTCAGAAGGAATTTAAATCCCAAGTAACAAGTGCAATTGAGAATAAGCAAGCAATCACCCTAAAATTAATGCATAAAACCCAAGTATCACTATGTTGTTCATAAGCTCACATTAAGACTGAATTGGTTCCAAGTTAGGGTTTTGAGGTCAAATTAGGGTTTCGTGAGGGTTTTGTCTTTCCAAACCCTAATTATATTATCATGCCTTCTTAACTTACAAATCCTAATTTTGGTATTATATGCATCCTTAATCTCAAATTAAGTCAAAGATGCCCTTTGTATCCCAAAAGACTAAATTTTATCTATTAAAGCCATTTAAGCAAGTTACATTCATTAAAACCAATAAATTAAGGTTTACATGCTTTTAATACATCAAAGTTAGAAACTTTAGGCAATTTTAGAATTAGAAGAATATTTAGGCCTTGAAACTATTTTTATTGGAATATTTGCATTTTTTTTATCAATTTTCATATATTATTTGCTATCACTGGATAATCCTACAATTTATTATGATTTTTAGAAGATAAAACATTTTTAATAATTTTTTGACCGATCAAAGCTTGCCAACTCGACGGATGACCAAGAAATGCCAATGCGGCATGGGGTCACTCCCGAGCCAATCAAATCACACCACGTGAGAGCTCGCGTTTGCATGGTGAAGGTGAGTGGCAAGCAAAAAAAGAGGGAGAAATACGGATTTACCCCTTACCTCTCATCAGAAATGTCATAGCAGAAGATTATATCCCCCGTGTTGTCTTCCTACTCATCGCTTCTTCCTTCACAAGTAGGGAGTCAACTCAAAGGTTGACTTCGGGCCTCAGGCCTTTCTAGCGGCAATTGAAGGTACCACCACCTTCATTGCACCTCTCTAGATTTGGAGATGGAACTTGATTTGTCAGAGGTGGCATGTACATGGAGGATGACATGATGGTTTCTCTGGTTGCACAAAGACAAGCCAGGAAGAAGAGAGCATGAGTTGGAAGGGAAATTGAAGGTGGGAATAGATCCTTTGGTTGAGGAAGAGTCACGTAGAGACATTTGTGGGTTAGAAGGGGGATTCTAACCCTCCTTTTATAAGTTTGGGTCAAAGGGTTAGTCCTTGTTGAATTTGGGTTAGTCCTTGTTTCCTGGTTTCCTTTTCATCTCAAGCTAGACAACAACTAAGAGTCCTTGGATCTGAGATCCATGGCTTGGATTCCATGCACGAACTAAAGGGGTTAGGTCCCTAACTTTTAAAAAATAAATTGAAGTGTTACATTTAATTCTACTTTCCTTTAAACTAACACTTTCGGGAAAACTAGTAAATTCATAACGCTCATTCCTTTTATCCTTTTAATCACAAATTTTAAAGGGAAGTTTTTAATACATATAGCTAGATGTGGCAGATATCTGATACCAAAATACACAAATTAAAAGTGCTTTTCTTTGTCTCCAAGTGTCTCCTTTATTTCCTTTATTTAAGGCATCAAATTAATCCTTTTTTCTTCCCAACTTGGTTATATTTATTATTTTTATTACTTTTCTTCATTAAAACAATATGAAAATGAAACCAATCCCTTTGTTGTCTCTAATACCACTTTTGTAGAGAACTCCACACAATTATATATATATATATATAATGAATTGTCCATTACTTTCTAATAATTAACTTATTATGGGTTTTTCTCTCTTTCTTTTCCCATATCCATTATTGAATTATTGGAAATAGTAAAAAATTATGAAACTATTGGAAAAAAGAAATTGCACTTTGAATCCATACTTTTAAAACAAAGCACACCAAGTTTCTATTATATCCTTATTATACAATTATTTTCATTTCAAATATGTAAATACATGTGAAAAATCATGTTATAACATCCTTTCCCTCTTATAGGAATTTTGTCCTCAAAAATCAACAAATCATACAAAAAGTTCAAGATGACACTTTTCCATGTCTATCTTCATGTGGCTTCATCCTCACCATGGTTAGAGAACCTTTACCATCTCTATCTTTTTATTCATGAGCTCTTTCACCTTGGATTCTATTATCCTCACAGGCAACTTAGGGTATGTCAATCTCCCTGGGAGTTCAATAGGCTCAATGTTTAACACATGGGTAGGATCATTCACATTGTGCTTCAGATTGGACACTTGGAACACATCATGCATCATATTATACAGTGGTCATAAGGGTAAAAGACAAGATGCCTTGCCAATCCATTCTGGAATCTCAAATGGACCCACATATCAGGGACTCAAATTTCCTCTATTATTAGCTATAGCTCGGAGGGGTTGGATTTTCAGAATTACATGATCACCTACAGTAAAGTATAAATCTATCTTCTTTGCATCAACATACAACTTCTGTCGATCTTGGGCTCTCTTTAGACTTTGGTTGATAAAAGCAGCGTTGTCAGCATACAACAGTAGTTCTTCTGACCTAAGCAAGGTCCTCTTACCGACATCATGTCAATGAAGTGGTGACCGACATGACCTCCCATAGTGAGCTTCATACAGAGGCATCTCGATACCGGTTTGATAACTATTATTATATGCAAAATAATCTAAGGGCAGGTAGTGTTCCCATGATCCACCCCAATCTAGCACACAAGCTCTCGACTAATCTTATATGGGTTGGATCATCTTTTTTGACTTTCCATCAGTCTGGGGTGATAAGTTATGCTGAATTTCAGCCTCGTACCAAGTTCTTCTTGAACTTGTTTTCATAACTTTGAAGTGACCTATGAACTTCATGGTAAGAGTGATAGGTTAGTGGATGAAAGTATTAAGATGAAAAATACCTTAATCCAAGATAAGTTGATAACTCAAGAAAGTTGGAAGTGATGAGGAAAGTGATACATCAAGATATGATAGATATCACTTTTAGCATTCCAGGGTTGAAATACCTTGATGCACCTCAAATCCGATATACTTGGACAAGAAACACATGAAGTGTGTTATGTAAATTGTTATAATGAAATGCAATGAATTTGATATACTTTGATAAGTATAGGCTAATATACCTTGAGTATGGGGTTTAGCCAAACTAATGAGTATGATGTAATCATACCATGATAAGGATGAGCAATGAACTCATACCTTGTATTTATAATCATTTATTGATAAATGTTAAGAGTAATAAACATGATTGAATACTCGAGATGTTAATGGATGATCCTAGAGGTGTGGAGCAATATATTAAGGTTGATTTGATAAATATGAAATCCTAATGTGAGATGGGACATGAGAAAACTTAATGTGACGTGAATAGTAAACCCTAACCCTATTGAGGGAATGGGGGTGTTACTATTGTATTACATGAAGTAATAAGTTATTGTTGCCTAGTGAGAGGTGACAAGATGTTTAATGGCCATATGGGCCATATGGTTAGATGTTGCCTAGTGAGAGGTAACAAGATGTTTTAATGGGCTTTGTGAGCCATGAGATTAGTTGTTACCTAGTGAGAGGTAACAAAATGATAATGTTCATAATAAACCAAGGAATGGAAACTTAGTAACATAATAATAATAACAAAAGGATACAATTATAATAATGGAACCTGGATCATAGATGTGTGGAGAAAAGAGGAATACTTGTAATACATAAAAAATGTGTTGAGCATGATTGGCATGGCCAAAGTTTAATGCTAGTAAAAGAATGAGGTGCCCAGTGCTATGTAAATAGACATGTGATGTAATCAGGATTGGTTAGAGTCCAATGCCTGGATGTGTAATCAGGATTGGTTAGAGTCCAATGCCTGGCTGTGTAATCAGGATTGGTTAGAGTCCAATGCCTGGCCGTGTAATCAGGATTGGTTAGAGTCCAATGCCTGGCTGTGTAATCAGGATTGGTTAAAGTCCAATGCCTGGCTGTGTAATCTGGATTGGTTATAGTCCAATGCCTGGCTGTGTAATCAGGATTGGTTAGAGTCCAATGCCTAGCTGTGTAATCAGGATTGGTTAGAGTCCAATGCCTGGCTGTGTAATCAGGATTGGTTAGAGTCCAATGCCTGGCTGTGAAATCAGGATTGGTTAAAGACTAATGCCTGGCTATGAAATTAGGATTGGTTAAATTCCAATGTGTGGTTGTGAAATCAGGATTGGTAGTATCCAATGCCTGGCGGTGTAAATTAGGTTTGGAAGAGTCCAATACCTGGCAGAGGCTTAATGCCTGTAATGATGATACATGATTGGTAATAACCCAATGCCTGTAATGATGATACATGATTGGTAATAACCCAATGCCTGTAATGATGACACAGGATTGGTAATAACCCAATGCTTGTAATGATGACATAGGGTTGGTAATAACCCAATGTCTGTAATGATGACACATGATTGGTAATAACCCAATGCATGTAATGATGACACAGGATTGGTAATAACCCAATGCCTGTATTAATGATATATGAGTACATGGTAGATATAATCCCATATCTGTTTAGTAGATTGGCTAGGGCCAACAAATTGAAATATGAATGTCTCATGGGTGACATATCAAGATAATGAGTGTCACAAGAGAAGTTTGACACGATGGCATAACATGATAGATAAATGATATACATGTTCTTCCTATTCCTTATTAAGAGAATAGATGATCTATTGTTCTAACATAAATAGTTGCAATGCTTTAAAAGATAAGAATGCTTTAAACTGCTTATCCTCTGCCCAATTTTATATTTTTAAACTGCAATAATAATGTTTTTGGCAGAAAGTTATATCTCTCACTGGGGAAATTACAATTGTCTCACCCCCGTGGGATCAAACATTTTTTTAGGTGGACAAGCACAGAGGAGACTGAGAATATCTTGCAGAGGAAGGACATTAGCAACAGCAGTGACAACTCAGGTTGAGTGTACTGTCTGTCGTGTCTTGTAGATAGAAGTCCTATGTGTCATCTCTGTACTCTCAGGTCCTCAGAGTTAATTGTTAGTGCTTTTAATGAATCGCTTTGAGAATTTGGTTTGATGCCTCGAGGTTCTTATGCTGTCTGTGTTTAGCCTTTAACAAGGCAGTTGATGTTGTAACCCTCGAGAAGAGATGGTATAAGATATGTACTTATGAACCAGGATGTAAATGTAATACATTGGTTCTTGTTGAAAGAGTTTTCCTATGAATGGATCTCTTTGAAAAAGGTTTTAATTTTTATTGATTTTTAGTAATCCGTTGTTAGTAATTGCTTCCGCTTAGTTAATGATGTATGTTTTGAACGCTTCGCCACAATTTAGTGGTATCAGAGCTCTAGGTTCGCTGAGTCTACAGAGACATATGACTAAGGTATCAAGTCTATTCTAAGTGTACCCAGTGTATCTTATAGTGCCTTCTGCTTATGCAGAAGAAGATATATAACTCAAAGATGTCTGGAGGACATGAGGAATATGTTGCTGAGAGCAATGTTGCTGCACCAGTAGAAGGTGCCAGGGATCAGGAAAGGGAGGAACCAGTGCCTGAAAATCCCCATGTTGATGAAGTCATGAGAGGAAACCCATATGTTCATAATCTTTTTGGGAAACTCATGACCACACTATGGTATATGGCAGACCGAATGCCAGCACCGACACCTAGGGCACCAGTTTTCAATGAGGGATATGGGTCTGGTAAGACCTTTGAACGACTACATTGTGTAGGAGCCATAGAATATGCTGGGACATCTGACCCAGCAGATGCTGATCTCTGGATCACTAAGTTAGAAAAGGCCTTTAAGATCCTTAGTATCCCAGATGCTGACAAAGTTAAACATGTTGTGTACCTTTTGAAGGGTAGTGTTGGACATTGGTGGGCTATAGAAGAAATAAAAAGGAATGATGAAGAGGTTGGTTGGGAGGAATTTCGTCGAGAATTCATCAATAAGTATTTTCCAAGGACATACTTAGATGAAAAGATATCGCAGTTAGAGAAAATTCGACAGGGAGCCATGTCAATAAATGAATATGAGGTCAAGTTTATGGAACTTTTGCGATTTTGTCCTCAAATGGCTGCTACTGAGGAAGAAAAGATTCGACGTTTTGAGAAGGGACTGAATGCTGAAATGTCTATTCCAGCATCTGCCCTAGAAAGTAGAGAGAGGTTTGCCACATTTGTGGAGTCAATTCGAAGGATAGAAGGGTCTATGACAAAGAAACATGAGACATACCTTAAAAGGAAGTCTAAACAATCACAGGAATAATGAATTGGTGGTACTAAACCATCAAAGATTTCAGTAGTACCGACTCAACCACAATGTAGTGCACCCAAGCAGCAGCCACCTAAAAGGCTCTGATCCTGCTATAGATGTGGACATAGAGGACATCTGAGGTGGCAATGTCCAAATAGAAAGTGATGAGGTGAACCAATAAACAAGACACTAGATATCTTGTAAGAGGTAGACTTGTCAAGATAGAACTTTCTATTTTGAAAAATCCTCTACTCTCTACTATAAGAAAGGTAGTGTTGTTTAGTTCATCTGTATAATCCTTTGAGGATATGAGGAAAAGATAAGTAGGATGAAAACTTGTGTTCAGTTTAATATTCTTTTATATGTTTTGAAATTTCTCTTTCTTCATTAAGGAAGGGAAGAGATGAAAAAGGAACTCAGAGAAAAATCTGAGATATTAAGTATATCAAAATTTAAAGAGATGAAAACATAAAATAAAATAAATGCATACTACCTAATTTCAGTTCTTGAATACCCTGGCCAGGTATTCATTTATTAAAGGAAAGGTAAGTATGACATACCTAGATTGTTATCTTTCTGATTACTATGATCAAGTAATCATTCTGAAACAATCCAAAGAAGCCTAATCAAGAAGGAGATGTGGCATGGATATTTCTACCACATTCTAATTGATATACAAAGGAATTTGATTTAATTATAAATCAACCTATAAACAAAAAGGAAGATGAGGATGTGATGTGTTATCAACACATGTGTTAGATACCAAGGTAAGGAATTTTGGTATCTGAGAAATATCAGACTATTTTATGATAGTTACCTAGAATGGTTAACTGTGGAATCAGTCCAGTTACCTAATGTAGTATGGACATCATATGTTAGGGGTTTATGCTTTGCATAAACATAACATTGATGAGAATGATCTATTTGAAGGAATAATTGTAAAATTATTACAATAAAATTTATCAAATTAAATTAACAAATAACCTCTATCTAAATAAGAAAAGTGTTACCTGATACAGAATTAACTCCACAATCAATAATGAGAAGACAGTGAAGTATGTATCCTACGTGTTTGATTCTATGAGAATTTGTGTGGAAGAACTTTGTATTGATCAAAGTTCTATGGTATCTCCATAACAATGAGATGTTATGTGGAGACTTGATGATATAACAAATGAATAATATCTGTCTCCTTTTATCTGGGATTTCAGGGACGAAATCCTTGATAGGGGTTTATGATTTGTAACATCCCTAACCTGGGTTATGCCTTAACCCTAGATGTTTTGCTTAATAAAGTTAATTATATGCTTGATCTTATTTCTTGAAAAGTAATTAAGGTTCAAGAGGAACTTATGTTTTAATTTTAGTCCTTTTCAAATAATGTTGAAACATTGTTTTGCTTGTTTTGGACTAAAGTGCGAATTACCCAAGTTGAGGGGTTAAATTGAAAATGTTACATGATAAAATGTTCCTCATGTGTTGAAGCATAATGAGAATGAAGTTGATGCAAAGGTATGGCTTGTGGTAGCCTGAGTACCAAGAAAGAGCTGATAAAGCAATGTTTATACATTAAAACCTAGTTTTGGTGTAATGTGCAATTTACCCAAAACCTAGGGTTCAATATGCAAATTACCACTTCAAGAAGGTCCCTCATGTTTCTTGGCATCATGTAGAGAAAATAAAAAGAGAGGGACGCCTCATTTGAATCACTTTGGAGGAGAGAGAATCTTGATATTAAAATAATCAAGATTTAAGCACAATTGGAACTTTACCTCAATTTAATGCAAAAATAAATATATTAATTGAAGTGCCCTTCAACCAAAATTGTGTTGGTTGAAATCCATATATGTGGACGTCCTTGTTCCTTGCAAAGGCAATGAAAATATCATAAGGAGGTGAAGAACCCACTCACATTATTATAAGGAAAAGAAATATCCACTCACTTATGGATATTATTATAATATGATTTAAGGTGCTTAATTTTCTTTTCTTTAAATCATGAATAATTGAGAGGAATAAGAGGCAAAAAATATAGCATTGTAACCAAGGAAGGTAAGGGGGAAAGTGGCAAGGAAATGGAGGAGATAATCCCTACTTTCTCTCTCTTAAATGAATTTTCAATAAAATGCATATATACCCATTTATCCATAGCTTGGATGGGTAATTCCGAAGTCACCTTCACTTCTTGCTTGCAAAAACGACCAAGGGAGCTTGGAGCAACAGGAGGACGACCCCCAACCTGTTGGTAAGCTTCTTGACCTTCGTTTACCTTGATTCCATGGTGGAAATCGAAAATCAATGCATGATTTCTTCTTATCTCAATCCCATCTTCAATTCTAGCCATTCCTTTTCACTCAAAGCTTAAGGACGAGCTTGGGATAGTGGAAGGTGTTTCTTTCACCATTAAATACGTGGAGGTTGAAGCTTTGAAGCTCAATTGAAGGCGGGTTTTATAACTTGAACCCTTACTATTGTTATTGCATTCAATTCCTTATCAATTGTTGATCATTTGTTCTTCTTGAAATTCACTTGATCAAATCGTTAAGAACCACCATGAAAAATATAGAAAAATATGAAGGATCATAGCTTGGTGATGATGAAATCATACTAAGCACACACCTCAAAAATATCCTAGGCAAACGGTTTCTAAATTTTGGACCAATCAGTTTCAATGGTTTGGTCCAAACGGTTTCACCAAACCGTTTGGTGACCAAACGGCTTGCAAACCATTTGGAGATTTGAATCCCAAACCGTTTAGAAGGGTTGACCATTTGGATGGGTTGAACGTTTGAGGTCAGGACCCTAGAACATGTTGGATGATGATCCAATGGATCCAATTGATTGTTTCAATAGATGGACAATTCTCCAATTAGAAACCCTAATCGGGTTAAGTGTTGAAATTTCAATTGGTTGAGTTGAATCTTTGAGTTGATTAACCCAAATGGTCTCAAGACCGTTTGGAGGTCAACCAAGACCGTTTGGAGGTATAGGGTTGAGTATGGTTGAGTACTTGAAGATCCAGAGATATCAAATTGAAATGCAATCAATAGCTAATTTGATGATCAATCCAATGATCTAAACCCTAATGGAATTTCACAAATTTTAATGGTGGGATGGGGAAAACGGTCTCAAGACTATTTGTAGGTCATCCAAACGACCTCAAGACCGTTTGAGGTCAGGTCATATCATAATTTGATGATGATTCCTTGATTTCAATTGAATCAGTTCCACAATGTTAATCATTGAAGGTTCCTCGATTTCAAAACCCTAATTGATGGTTTCTTGATTATATACCCTAGTTCAAATGGGTTCAAAACCCTAATTGGAGGTCTAATTGAAGGTGATTCAATGGTTCAATTGAATAATAAATCAGTGGTTCAATTGATAGATGGTTCAATGATTGAAACCCTGAATTGATTAAGTGATGGAAGACTTTTTTTTGGTCCATTCGGTTTTGAGAGAGTTTGGACCAAATGGTCTTAAGACCGTTTGTGTCCAAACGGTCTCAAGACCATTTGAGACCAAACAGTCTCAAACCGTTTGGAGACCCAAGTGGTTTCAAGTGTGAATTGTCCATATAGTTTCATCATTGTTTTGCTTAAACAGTTTCAAACCGTTTGGAGCATCAATGGTCAAGAACGTTTGGATGTTTCAATGTGATTAAGTCAATTGGAAACCTAAGGTGATGAAAGATAAAATGACCCTATGGTTGTTACTGATCTATTTCAAAGATAATCACTAGGGTTGTACCTTTAAGATACTAAGTGATTGATAATCCTTAGATGAGTTAATCCTTGAAGCTTAAGTAAGCAATAACTCAGTACACTATGTCAATCATAGATGTATGTACTTGATTGAAGGGTTGATGTAAACCTAATCAAGTTGAAAGGATGATAGAAAGGAATTCGTACATGAGTATTAATCATGTGGTGATTAGGTTATGATCCTTAGTAAAGAGATCATGAAACCCTAATCCAGAAGATTAATGAACCCTAACTCTAATTCAGGGTAACATAATATAAAACCCCAATTATGGGAATGGAGAGTGAAACCCTAATTGGGATGAATAGTAAATCCTAATTATGGATAGTTGAATAAGAAACCCTAATTTTAGGGTAAAGTGCATGAAACCCTAAACTAGGGTAATGTGATGTAAAACCCTGATGTATTGATATGAATTGAGAAACCCTAATTGAGGGTGATTCTATGAGAAACCCTAATTGAGGGTGATTCCATGAGAAACCCTAATTGAGGGTGATTCCATGAGAAACCATAATTGAGGGTGATTCTATGAGAAACCCTAATTGATGGTGATTCCATGAGAAACCCTAATTGAGGATGATTCCATGAGAAACCCTAATTGAGGGTGATTCCATGAGAAACACTAATTGAGAGTGATTCCATGAGAAACCCTAATTGAGGTTGATTCCATGAGAAACCCTAATTGAGGTTGATTCCATGAGAAACCCTAATTGAGGTTGATTCCATGAGAAACCCTAATTGAGGGTGAGGCCATGTGAAACCCTAGTTGGAATGAATAGTAAACCCTAACTATGAGCAATGTGATGTGAAAGCCTAATGAAGGGTGATGCTATATGTAATTCTAACCCTAATGAAGGGAGATGATATGTGAAATTCTAAACCCTAATAAAGGGTGATGGTATGGGAGACCCTAATCCTAATAATGGAATGGTGACTAATACATTGATAAGGGAAATACCTAAAGTGATTGATTATAGGTAACCTTATAGCAGGCAATGCCTTAACCTGAAATGAGTCCATATCATTAAAGATAGTTGGACCATTCTTGTGTGTGACCTATGAACTTCATGTTAAGAGTGATAGGTTAGTGGATGCAAGTATTAAGATGAAAAATACCTTAATCCAAGATAAGTTGATAACTCAAGAAAGTTGGAAGTGATGAGGAAAGTGATACATCAAGATATGATAGATATCACTTTTAGCATTCCAGGGTTGAAATACCTTGATGCACCTCAAATCCGATATACTTGGACAAGAAACACATGAAGTGTGTTATGTAAATTGTTATGATGAAATGCAATGAATTTGATATACTTCGATAAGTATAGGCTAATATACCCTGAGTGTGGGGTTAAGCCAAACTAATGAGTATGATGTAATCATACCATGATAAGGATGAGCAATGAACTCATACCTTGTATTGATAATCATTTAATGATAAATATTAAGAGTAATAAATATGATTGAATACTCGAGATGTTAATGGATGCTCCTAGAGGTGTGGAGCAATATATTAAGGTTGATTTGATAAATATGAAATCCTAATGTGAGATGGGAAACCCTAACCCTAAATTGGGTAATGGGACATGAGAAACCTTAATGTGACGTGAATAGTAAACCCTAACCCTATTGAGGGAATGGGGTGTTACTATTGTATTACATGAAGTAATAAGTTATTGTTGCCTAGTGAGAGGTGACAAGATGTTTAATGGACATATGGGCCATATGGTTAGATGTTGCCTAGTGAGAGGTAACAAGATGTTTTAATGGGCTTTGTGAGCCATGAGATTAGTTGTTACCTAGTGAGAGGTAACAAAATGATAATGTTCATAATAAACCAAGGAATGGAAACTTAGTAACATAATACTAATAACAAAAGGATACAATTATAATAATGGAACCAGGATCATAGATGTGTGGAGAAAAGAGGAATACTGGTAATACATAAAGAATGTGTTGAGCATGATTGGCATGGCCAAAGTTTAATGCTAGTAAAAGAATGAGGTGCCCAGTGCTGTGTAAATAGACATGGGATGTAATCAGGATTGGTTAGAGTCCAATGCCTGGCTATGTAATCAGGATTGGTTAGAGTCCAATGCCTGGCTGTGTAATCAGGATTGGTTAGAGTCCAATGCCTGGCTGTGTAATCAGGATTGGTTAGAGTCCAATGCCTGGCTGTGTAATCAGGATTGGTTAGAGTCCAATGCCTGACTGTGTAATCAGGACTGGTTAGAGTCCAATGCCTGGCTGTGAAATCAGGATTGCTTAAAGACCAAGGCCTGGCTGTGAAACCAAGATTGGTTAAAGTCCAATGTCTGGCTGTGAAATCAGGATTGCTTAAAGACCAATGCCTGGCTGTGAAACTAGGATTGGTTAAAGTCCAATGCCTGGCTGTGAAATCAGGATTGGTATTGTCTAATGCCTGGCGGTGTAATCAGGTTTGGAAGAGTCCAATACCTGTCAGAGGCTTAATGCCTGTAATGATGATACAAGATTGGTAATAACCCAATGCCTGTAATAATGATACATGATTGGTAATAACCCAATGCATGTAATGATGACACAGGATTGGTAATAACCCAATGCCTGTAATGATGACACATGATTGGTAATAACCCAATGCCTGTAATGATGACACATGATTGGTAATAACCCAATGCTTGTATTAATGATATATGAGTACATGGTAGATATAATCTCGTATCTGTTTAGTATATTGGCTAAGGCCAACAGATTGAAATAAGAATGTCTCATGGGTGACATATCAAGATAATGAGTGTCACAAGAGAAGTTTGACACGATGGTATAACATGATAGATAAATGATATACATGTTCTTCCTATTCCTTATTAAGAGAATAGATGATCTATTATTCTATCATAAATAGTTGCAATGTTTTAAAAGATAAGAATGCTTTAAACTGCTTATCCTCTTCCCAGTTTTATATCTTTAAACTGTAATAATAATATTTTTGGTGGAGAGTTATATCTCTCGCTGGGGCAATTACAATTGTCTCACCCCCGTGGGATCCAACATTTTTTTAGGTGGACAAGCACGGAGGAGATTGAGAATATCTTGTAGAGGAAGGACATCTGCAACAACAGTGACAGCTCAGGTTGAGTGTACTGTCTGTAATATCTCGTAGATAGAAAGTCCTATGTGTCGTCTCTGTACTCTCAGGTCCTCAGAGTTAATAATTAGTTCTTTTAATGAATCGCTTTGAGATTTTGGTTTGATGCCTCGAGGTTCTTATGCTATCTGTGTTTAGCCTTTAACAAGACAGTTGATGTTGTAACCCTCGAGAAGAGATGGTACAAGATATGTACTTATGAACCAGGATGTAAATGTAATACATTGGTTCTTGTTGAAAGAGTTTTCCTATGAATGGATCTCTTTGAAAAACATTTTAATTTTTAGTGATTTTCAGTAATCCGCTAGTAGCAATTGCTTCCGCTTAGTTAATGATGTATGTTTTGAACGCTTCGCCACATTTAGGCCCCTTACGGATTGGGTAGCTATGTTGAGCACCCTTACCGACTCTTCCATGAGAAGTTAGTCTAAAAGACCTACAGTTGATATAATTGATTAAAAAATCTAAAACATGCTTTATATAATGGGTAAAGAAATCTAAAACATGCTTTACAAAAAAATACACTCAAAAGATTTTATCACACACTGATTTTGTTTCTCTCAATTGATGTTTATATATCATAATAATGAAGTCAAACGGTTTAGGTTTTTTGAAGGCCAAATCTTAATATGTAAACAACATCAGAGTGTATGTCCCAATATGTAGTGTAATACTATGATTCAAGTCAAAATGAGGATACACTCGAGTGTGGTGGAAACACAATACACTCTTAAATATAATGGGAATAGCCTACGTAAATTTTTTAATCTCATTTACAAACTTATAAGTCATATACATAAAGACAATAAACATGATAATTTTAATCTCATTTACAAACTTATAAGTCATATACATAAAGACAATAAACATGATAATTTTAATCTCATTTACAAATTTATAAGTCATATAATGACAATAAACATGATGAAAAGGTTTTTATATGAGTTGATTCTGTTGTTATTAGTTGAAAGCCTTACAAGAATCTGGATAAACTTAAATTTTGTGTTTTGTTTATGTCTGTGGTTATCGTAATAAAGATGGCCAACGATTTAGATTTTTTTGGAGAAAAAGAACTCTATGTACAACTTTTGAGTTTAGGTATACAGAGACACAATACAGGGATTTGACGTAGCATGTTATGGATAATTACATAAGGTATTGGGCATGCAGTACGGAATATTTTGGTGTTTGTTCTATTTAATCAACATCGATATTAAAGCTGTGCTAGAGTATCTAAAATAAGACAATCACCAGAATGTACTATAGCTGCCTTTTGATGATGTTGATGTCACCGGGCTTTGTTACTATACTAGTGAACGCACACGTGCACATGCACATGACATATAAAATTTATTAGAAATGTGCGAGGCGGACTCGTCCGTTAAAGGATCCTACAATAAAAGATATTTGTGTTGGTTGTTTGAAAGGACAGAATCAAGGAACCGTTTCCGTGGAATGGAGAGAGAAATACAAAATTAAAGATAATAAAGTTAATAGGAGAGTGTGGAAATAAATATTTGTAGGAGTAAATTCCTTGAAAAAAGGAGAGAAGAGAGTGGATCAGGAGAGCGCAACATCAAACTCGCTCTTTTAGATAATAAAGGTGAATTCAAATATGGCAGGACTACTGTACATTGATGAGAGAAGTTCCAAGAAAAAGAAATCAAGAGAATTCCTCATCCCCCAGTATTACCACACCCATCACGGGAGATGCGCGGGGCGTCAAGCGCAACTTTCATGCCGGAGATGAGTAATATTGTTAGGGGAGAGATTGATTAGGGATAATGACGTGATATGTTTTAATTAGATGAGTCGGTAAAAATTGTGTAATATACAAATAAATTTATTTTGCTTATAACTTTTGAAACATGATGAATTTTTTGACGAAACAAAAACCATTAGATTCGTTACAAAAAATGCATTCCAACAAGACTAATATTAATATATATTTAACAAAAATAATATGAATAGGCCAATGAACTATTTTGGGCGTCAATTAACCATCTTTGAGTGTCAATTAACTATTTATGGGCGCCATTAAGTTATTATTGGACATGAAGTACCATTATACCCTATTTAATGCGTACAACGATATTTAGGCGCCATTAAGTTGTTCTTGAGTGTCAAACTAACATATTTGAATAATTTTTGGGGGCCATTAAGTGGTTTTTAGGTGTCAAACAGACCTATTTGGGCGTCATTATGTTGTTTTGATTGTCAATATACTTATGGGTGTCAATGGATCATTTTGAGCATCAATTAACCATTTTGGGTGTCAATAACTATTTATAGGCGCCGTATCATCCAAAAATGGCTAAATAGCGTCCAAAAATGGCTAGATGGCGCCCAAAAATTGCTAAAATTCTTGAGTGTCATACAAATCTATTTGGACGTTGTTACATTATTTTTTATTATCAATATCTTATTTGAGTGTCATCTTTGTACTTCTGGGTGTCAATGAACTATTTTGGGTGTCAATTAACCATCTTTGGGTGTAAATAGCCATTTATGTGTGCTCTTATGTTGTTTTTGATTGTGAATTACCTTAAGTGTTTGGTTGTCATTTGTCTTAGATGTGATTTAGCACGCATAATATTTATTTGGACGTCATTTTTATACATTGGGTGTCAATGAACCATTTCTAGACGAATGAACCATCTTTGGATGTCAATTAACCTATATATATCATTTTTTATTTTTATTTTCTCAAAAATATGTCAACATTGTCTTATTAGATTGTATTTTTCATAGCGAATCTAATTGTTTCTATTTTTTTTGCATAATTTCAAAAAAAAAACCACCCAATCACCCTATACCACGTGGAGGGGGTTTGGGTGCAGTTTAAAAAAACCACCCAATCACCCTATACCTCGTGGAGGGGGTTTGGGTGCATTTAAAAAAAACCACCCAATCACACAAGTGGAGGGGTTTGGGAGCTGGCTTCGAGTAGAGGCTTGAGCGTCACCAAAGTTTGGTTCACATTCAGAGACCGCCCGGATCAGATCACCACACTTTCCTTCCGCCGACGAGCCCAACCACCTCCTCCCACATCCCGACACCTGCCGTGTCGATCACACTGGGGCTGCACGCCGCCACGCTCCAGTACCCGGCCCGGATCTCCTCCCGCAGCTGCTCCCTCTCCCAACCACAACACCCATCGAAGAACCGGAAGTCCCCTGCACCCACGACGTTCCTCTTCACCATCTCTGCCGCACACCCAACACTCTCTTTAGTCCCGTAGTACATCCCCGGCATGACCGTATCAAACACCCCGCTCTTGCCGACGGCGTCCTCGGACCCGCCGGGGCTCCGCAATACGAACAACCCTTCTTCTACCGGGCCACCGAAGAAGAGCGGCCGGTCGGAGAAGATCCCAGCGACGTCAAGAGCCGTCGACCGCGTCTCCTTGATAGACATCAGCGAAGGGCGGTTGAGGATCACACCCGAGGGACCCAGGACTCCGTTGGTTAGGAGGAGGATCACCGTGCGATCGAAGATGTGGACGCCGTCGAGGCGCTCGGAGGCGATCAGGAGGCACCCCTTTTCGGGCTCGTGGATCAGGTGGGCCCACTTGTCGCCAAAGCCGGTGGCGGAGCGAGGGATCAGGGTTTGGCTTCCCAGGGACGAGCCGGAGGCGGATGCAGATGCTGCTTTCTCAATGGCTACCAGACGTGCTCGGAAGGAGCGCCAGTCGGATTGGATGATCGGCTCCACGCCGTCACTGTCGGGAGTGGATGATCCGAGGCTGCAACCTGACGGAATGAGGAAGATGACATGATTAGTTAACTAGATAAAATCTATTATTCTTCATTAGATCACCAGAATCAAAGACGAAGATAAGGTCTAAGAGAGTATATCTAGAACATACATGTAACAGGGGCCTGGATTCTACCACCTACTCCACTGAAGCTGCCACTCCTCTTCCTTCTCGGAACGCAGGAAACAATCTCTCTAGGCCTGAGGGAGGTCAAGAGGTCCCCTGTCGTTGTGAAGGACTTTGGGGTGCAGAAGCAAGAAGTCTCCATTAATTTCCCTGTAACTCACTCCTATACCTACTTCCTTGTTCTTCCCTTTCCCAGCGGCTTTGAGCAATCAGTGGAAATTGATCACAGCAACAAGAAACGGGTGCCCTCATATAATGCCCATGGACGGAAGGCGGATCAGAGCCACACACGCCACATGTTCGTGGAGCAGTGCCACACCCACTCGTTACGGATTAAGTGTGGAAGGGAAGACGGATCAGACCTGCATGTGGGCTTCCGATGATCTGTGGTTGTGGTAGCTCAGGAATTGGATATCGGCACGACACGTCGGATATCGCAGTCAGGGACATGGGAGGGGCAGGGGTCCCCGTTAGAGCATGGGAGGAGGTGTGGGTTCCTTCTCGCCACATGAGGAGTGGGGACTGGGAAATGAAGAAGGTTATAGATCCGTCCAAAAAAACAAAAGTGACACCATTGCCCATTTTAATTTCCAAAATAGCACATTATTGAACTTAATTTCCAAAATGGCCCGAGACGCACTGGTCCCACAACAGGGCAATGTGTCCCATGTCAAGACGCATTACTCTGTTGTGGGACCAATGCGTCTCAGACTGGGACAGACTCTGCGAGAGAGCAATGCGTCTCGAGACGAGACACATTGGTTCCACCGCAGAACAATGCATCCTGAAGCGGGACGCATTGCCCCAATGCGTCTCTCCCCAAGAAGGCCCAACAGCTCTTTGGTTCCCCGCGGGCAATACGTCTCCACTGGGGATGCATTGCTCACACGCAACACCTGACCATTGCCATCCAACGACTATGTTACTGTTGGGGGGGGGGGGTCGCGGCACGGTGCCACGTGGGGGCAATGCGTCCCCGTTGGGGACATATTGCTCTCCTATATAAAAGAGATGAGATCAGCCCCCCAAACCCACACCATTCATCAACTTCTTCAACTTCTTCTCTACTCCCATTGCTCTGGAGTTCCCTGCTCGAATTTCTATTGCTTGGAGGTGATTTCGGGCGGTCTTGGAGCTTATTTTGGACGATCTTGGAGCTATATTATTCTTCTCTTCTTCTTTCGTTGTCTGGTCGGGATTCTACTTCTCTTTTTTCTCTTCTCGGGTATTTTGATTGACAAGGGAGATCTCGTCATTTGAGGATTTTTTAACTAAATTTTTAGATTCAAAAATTTGGACCTAAAATTACTATGTAATATTAAAAATGAAATAATTGTATTGCTACTATTTAATTCCACATTACTAAAATAATGTTATAGAAAATGATACTTGAAGGTTAATTACTGTTCAAAAAATTATTGTTCCAAATTCCAAAATTATTGTTCTAAAATGTTAATGTTATAGAAAAAATATTGTTCCAAATTTATTTCCAAATTTAAAATTATTGTTCTAAAATCTTAACTACTGTTCTAAAAATGATGTCAATGTTCTAAAATATTAATTCATGCTCTAAAATATTAATTCATGTTCTACAATATTAATTATTGTTCCAAAGTTAATTTACAGTTCTAAAATCCGAATTACTATTTTACAATGATAGGAATATGGCATCTAGTTCACATTCACGAATTGTCAAGCTTCGATATGATGGCCAATTCCTCTCTGATGAGTCTTATTCTAGTCTATCTGTTAGACCCATAAATATTTCACTTATCAATACCCTATCCAAACTAAAATCATATATCCATAAAATACTTGACATCAATCCCAACCACTTCTCTATCAATATATCCTATCTTTTCACTGGAGAAGATCATATGCTCATACAAGTTGATGATAATGATGCATATAGAGCATTGTTCTCACTTTCATCTGATGCCTATATTGACGTGTTTCTTGAAAAAACATCTTTCTACCAACATTCTAGTTTCATGAGTCTATTGAATCAATATCAATCCCAACCATGTAACTTGTAAGAGTAATGTAACTGCTGAATGGAATCAACCACCTGAATTCTCTCAAAATCCTACTATTGAGAATATTGGTCTTGAGGTTGAGGAGGGAGAACAAAATATTGAACAAGAAGGTGATGATAATAATGATCATGAAGGTGATAATGATAGTGATCATGAAGGTGATAATAATAGTGATCATGATAGTGAATCATTGACTGAAAATGATGATGGACATGAACATCCATTCTCTGACTCTATTACAGCATCGAGTTCCATTCCATCCATATTTGATAAACAATGGCCCCGACATGAACACATTGATACCAACTATGAAGCTTTTCAAGATGAAGAAAGGGTGGAAGATTTTTGTTAGGAATTCCGTCTCAATTACAATCCTTCCAGCACTGAAATATATGAGGGTGCTTTATTTGCATCTAAAGCTGTAATGATTGAGACGATCCAAAAATGGTCGGTACAAAATAATGTCCAATACCGTACACAATGCTCAAATAATCGTCATTGTATTTGTTTGTATCCATGACCAACGATGTCCTTGGAGGTTGACCGCTTGCCAGTCCAAAAGAGCAGGTGGCATGTGGAAGGTAAAACATTATAGTACAAACCACAATTGTCAACTAACTGTTCTAAATCAGGACCATCGCCATGTCACATCATCTTATATTGCTCATATGATAATGCCAATCATAGTATCACAATTAGATATGTCCACACGAGAAATTCATGACAAGGTGAATGATGAACTAAACCTCCATATATCTTACAAGAAGGCATTTCTAACAAGGAGGAAGGTTGTCTATAAAATATTTGGAGGTTGGGAATCAACATATCATAATTTGTTGTCGTTCCTAATTTCTCTGTCACAATATATTCCAAGAACTATATATTCCCACATTGTGGATGATTATACCCTTCAAACTGAAGGCACTCATAGATTCAAGCGGGTGTTCTGGGCATTTGGTCCAGCTATGAGGGGTTGGGTCTATTGCAGGCCTATTCTTACGGCTGATGGCACATTTGTAACAGGAAAATATTATGGCACACTTCTCATTGCATGTGGCATAGATGCTGATAATGGTCTATTTCCACTTGTTTTTGTTGTTGTCGAGGCAGAAAATAAGGACTCATGGGAGTGTATCTTTGGTTCTCTACAAACTTGTATTCCAGTCATTCCACGCCATACAGATCTGTGTATTATTTCTGATTGAATGAGTGGCATTTTTCCAGCACTTAAGTCAAAATTTGACTGGACTCAACATCGTTATTGTCTTCGACATCTTCATGAGAACTTCCATAAAAAGTTCAAGTCACAGGAGTTAAAGGAACTTTTATGGAAGGTGGGATCCACAACTGATAAACTTGAATTTGATCGTCTAATGGCTGATAAAGAAACCATATAACCAGCTGCTAAGGAGTCCTTGATAGCCCAAAATCCAATACAGTGGTCTCTCACATATGACAGATGTTACAGGTATGGGTTATTGTCTAGCAATCATGTTGAAGGGTTAAATTGAGTCTTAAAAGGTGTTAGGGGTTTACCAATGCAAGCACTAATTGTTGACACATATTATCGCTCTGTTACAATGTGGTTGGAGAGGCCTAATGAAGCATATGGTCGTGCACAATAGGGACAAATGGCCCTTTAGGTTTCATAATAAGCTTTTTAATGTATCACAGGATGCAGAAAAACTAAGAGTAAACATCCACGTGAATAATGATGAATGGCTTGTTGATGACATGGACATACATAGATTTCAAGTCATAGTGCGTCCTAATGGTGCAAGTGAATGCAGTTGTGGTTTTCCACAACAATGGCATTTTCCATGTTCTCATGTTTGGGTAGCTGCAAGATCTATCAATTATGATAGTGATGGACTTGTGAGCCCATATTTCACAAATGATGCTTATTTGAACGCATACAGAACTGAATTTCATGGTATTTTCGATAAGAGGTATTGGCCTCAATTTGATGAAAGCAGAAGCATTTATCCCTTATTACCCCCAAGAAAACGAAGGCACGCTGGAAGACCAAAGAAAAAAAGAAGGCCTTCAACTATGTATGTTGATCCAAATCAATATACATATCATTGTCATAAGTGTGGCAGAAGGGGCCATAATAGATGCACTTGTCCTAATGCAATATGATGTCTGGTCATGTAATGTTTCAATTTTAGTTTATTCAAGTCATGTAATGTTTGCAATTTCAATTTACTCAAGTCATGTAATGTTTCAATTTCAATTTGTTCAAGTCATGTAATGTTTGCAATTTCAATTTACTCAAGTTATGTAATGTTTGCAATTTTAATTTACTCAAGTGTAATGTTTGCAATTTCAACTTGTTCAAGTCATGTAATGTTTACAATTTCAATTTACTCAAGTCATGTAATGTTTTCAATTTCAACTTGTTCAAGTCATGTAATGTTTGCAGTTTCAATTTACTCAAGTCATGTAATGTTTGCAATATCAATTTGTTCAAGTCATGTAATGTTTGCAATTTCAATTTGTTCAAGTCATGTAATGTTTGCAATTTCAATTTACTCAAGTCATGTAATGTTTGCAATTTTAGTTTGTACAAGTAATGTATTGTTTGTAATTTCAATTTAATGTAATATTTGCACTTTTCATTTAATGTAATATTTGCACTTTTCATAGATATGACTCCTAGACAAGCATCCTTCTGACTCTCCCAGCACCACTTCATGTTGTCACAATGGCCTATTACTGACCCGGGTGTTTTGGAAAACATTTCTTTGGCTGGTTTTGGCCTTGTTCATAAGCTACAACCTATCCACCTTGATCCCAATTTAATCACTGCCTTAGTTAACCGGTGGGACAAATCTATCAATACTTTTAGGTTTCCCCCTTTTGAGACGACTGTAACCCTTCAGAATGTTACAGTTATTTTAGGTCTTAGGATAGATGGCCCACTGGTTATAGCTTCATATCCTTTAGGCATAGATGAGGGGCAATTTTTTCATGGTCTCACCTTTGTCAGAGTTTCTTTGGATATGTACCAGATGGGATGTCTAAGGGGTATATCCCCTTGATATGGTTGCGTGAGACCTTTAGTGGGATGGATCTCACCTTGGGAGATGAAGAAGAACAAAGACAAATGAGGATAAGGTATACTAGAGTATATCTCCTTTACTTTTTAGGTAGTTACCTTATTCCAGATAGTACCAGGGACGGAGTTCTTGTACGTTATCTCCCGCTTGTGTCTGACTTTGTAAGTTGTATCACTCTATCTTGGGGTGTTGCAACTCTAGCATACTTGTATAGGGAGTTGTACAAGGCTACCACACATTCTAGGAAAATTGCCCACCTGTCTGGTTGTGTATGTCTATTGCAGATGTGGTGTTGGGAGAGGTTAGGAATTGGATGCCCAGGTTCACTGGTTATGAACTGGGGGGGAGTGGCTAGAAGATGTTCCCTTGGGTTACATGTAAGGATTTACACAATTTATTTATACATTTGTCCAAACATTTTGTAATGTTTATCTAAATTTAGTTTGTCAATTTAATAGGTGGCCTACATTTGTTCAAAGGAGTGATACTATGAGAGGATCGGGCTAGTTTTATGATTCAACATTTGACCAGATTTTGCCCTCTCAGGTATAACTTACTTCTACTAACACGTTGTATGATATATGTTGTATTTTTTATGCAATTTACTCCATTTTATATGATACATGTTGTATCTATTTGAATAACAAATACAATTATCTCCTTATACTGCTGATATTCTAGAGAGACTTCCAGTCTTGTGTTGAGATGGTCGTGATATTTGGTTGACACGAGTGCCTTTACTGTGATACATAGTAGTAGAGTGACACTTCCCTGACAGAGTACTTGGACAATTTGGATTTGTTCAAGTACAACCTACTCTGGAGTTGCCACACCTTAGTAGGATAGATGGGAGGGGTCATGCGGCTGAGGACTGGTTACATCATTATAGGAAGGAGGTGCAACTGTGGAACAAGATACGTGAGATCTTAGTTCCCCCTCCACCAGTAGAGACAGTCTTCAGTCAACAGGTGCACTACGCATGGTATCATCCCCAGTACGTACTGCCCCCTCCAGCTCAGCCTCCGACCACATACTACCCACAAAGTTATCGTCAACAATAATTTGTGAGTATCATTATTATTTCTTTTACAAACTATTATTATTTATCTTTATTATTTATAATATATGTAATTGGTCTTTATTATTTGTACATACTTTGTTTGAACAGGTGGAATCCCATGTGCGGATCTGAGCGGCTTTACAACATGCCCCTACACAGATAAGAGATGACATCTATGACATCCAAGGGACTTACTTTGACAGTCTTCCCGACTATGCTTGCCCATATGATCCCATACCCACTCATACCACAATCCCTGAGCCCACTCCTACTCCTACTCCTACTCGTACTCCTACTCCTGTGTTTACTGCTCCTGAGCCCACTCCCACTTCTCAGTTCATAGGATGGGAACCGATAGGCTCATACTATACAAGAGTTGATTCATTTTCTTCATTCATCACCCCACCTATACAGGAGTTGGTTCATTCTCTTCATTCATCACCCCACCTCCACTGTCATCCTACTACGGAGTAGGTTCTTCTGTTCCATACACTCCACTCCCACCACCTGTTATTCATGAGACTCGACCACCACCCTATGCCACATACTCACCGACTCCATTAGATTTCTCTGGATACACCCCCTGATGCCTCATATCCTAGTTTTCAGAGACCCCTCACCCCACCTCTAGTTTATCCTTACTTCCCAGGTACTCGTCAGGCTACTGCTACATAGCTGTCTCCAGTTGAGGCATCTCCAGATGACTTCGGTACTCAGGAGCCAGATGTATAGGGAGGTGGGAGAGGACGTCGTGGGCATGGAGGATGTGCTTAGTTTTTCATACATTGTACTGTGTTGTATATATACCTTTGTGAAGGCATTTATTTGGATTGTATGTGGATCTATCATATTATGATATCATATTGGTTGATTTTGGATCTATCATATTGTTCTATTGTGTATTATTTTCTCGTCAAGTTGGTTCATGTTTTAACCTTATTTTTAATTGATATCTCATTTTTTTGGGATTAATTTCTTCTTATATAATCAATTCGGAACCAACTAGTGTTGGCTGCAATACCACTTCTAAAATCCATATGCATGTTCAGAGCTATTGAAATTAACAAATTTATAATAATTGACTATATTATAGACATTTAAATACAAGTGAATGAATATACAAATCAATAAGTATGAAAGAATAATAATGAATGTAAAAAAATTGAAAAAATTGCAATACGTCCTGTATGAGGACGTTTTACTCTGATGTGGCAGCAATACGTCCCCATACAGGATGGATTGCTTTCCTGTGGGACCAATACGTCCCTGTCAGAGACATATTGCTCTGTTGCAGACCAATGCGTCCCGACTGGAGACGCATTGGTCCCACAACAGGGCAATGCATCCCAGTTCAGGACGTATTGCTCTGCGAGAGAGCAATGCATCTAGTGACAGGACACATTGCTTTGTCGCAGAGTAATGCGTCCTAACTCGGGACACATTGCCCTGTTGTGGGACCAATACATCCCCAACCGGGATGCATTGCTCTGCGACAGAGCAATACGTCTCTGACGGGGACGTATTGCTCCCAAAATGTGCCATTTTGGGAATTAAGTTCAAGAACGTACTATTCTGGAAATTAAAATGGCCAAACATGCCATTTTGATTGTTTGGCCTATTGATCCTGTGCACTTTTCCACTGCAGATACTATTGCACTTTTGCAGGTAAGAAGATGGGATTAACGAAAGGGCAAAAAGGTCTAGGCATTTCAGCTGTATGTATTTGGTTGTGGTCAATTATAGCAAGAGAATGGCCGGAAAATTGAAGTTGTTGTTTGGTTAATATTGCAGTATGTAAACTAAAAAATTGTGAGGATCGATGGTAAAATTTATTCTATTTTTATCTCGTGAAAAGACATGGTGAGCGATGAAGAAAACAATTCTATACTGTATATCAAAGCTCCCAAGGGGTTTTTCTACCTTTTTTCTAGTTTTTAAAATTATAAAATAGTCTTTACGTTCCAATCTATACTATATAAAAAGTGTGGAAATCATTACATACGTTTTGTATATGTTATGAATAATTCTTTCGCTCTAACAAGTTAGGATTTCTTCAACATTTTTTTCTCTCTTTTCTAATATTAGAAAGTAGTCATTGTAGTCTAATCGATACTATATAGAAAAGAGCATGTGAGGTATTTAAACACTTATTTTTTCATTTAAAAATATTTTTTTACTCTAATGAAACAACCATGCGAGTGCGTTGAAGATTTATGCACAATTTTCTCCTTTTCCTTTTTAAAATTACAAATTGTTTTTAAAAGGTTGTATGAGGCGTTGAATGTAATTTATACTTTTAATATTTCCAATGATAGTTTGACACTTGCCTATCTATGCATGAAAGGTTCGTAAGAAAGTTTGCATACACATTTTACCATTACATTTTTTATTACTAAATGTCCATGTGTATTTTGATGAGGTTGTATGTACCACAGTACTGGGATGTGACTCCTACTTGTCTCTGCACTCTAAATTTCATCTTGTAATTTCTAAGGTTGAGAATGTAGAAAAAGGGACAATAATTCAATTTATTCAAAGTATGTTTCGAGATACCAAATGTAGTAGTGAAATATAACATATCTAACTATTACAATGTTTGATAAAATCACTATCCTTCACCACACAAGGTGATACATATGAAAATTAACTATTATATAGGATCAGTTGAGGATTATCTAACCACCTCAAATCTTTCTTCCAAGAAGGTTAATCTACTTTCGATGTTGTCCTGGTCAAGCTTGGTTTTCTCCTCCTAGCTTTACACCCGGTGTTGGAAGTATACCCCACAAAAGGAGAAAAGTAGATGTATCAGCATAAATGTTGGAATGTGCATACGAAATCAAGGATTGAACAACATATTGAAATAAAGGATATCAAGACTTTCCATAGAAGAGGAAAGAACTACCCAGTGGGTATCAAAAGAATAAGATTCACAAAAAGATGATAAACAAGAAGAATACTTGTTATTGATAAAATATATAGGTTGTGCCTCAAAGGCATATACAAAGAAATTAGGGCACGAAACCATCACAATAGAATCGACCTGCATGCATGTGAGATAAGTATAACACTAGAATAATATAAACAAATAATGGCGTCTAAGGCTCACAACCTTAAAAATATGGTAGAGTATGGCACACAACCATCTCCCCAATATATAACAGTGGGCACAAAACCCATGTATGAGGCACACAACCTCCATTCTAAAAATATAACATGGGTGCACAACCCAAAAACTAAAGTATTTATATTACTCTAGGGCTACTAAATCACAAAGTATGCATAATGTAGGGGCAAGTATAAAGTTCGACCATTTAAAACATAATAAATAAGATTGCCATCACATAAATGGACAATGTAAATATCCACCACAAATGTGGGTAAAAATAGTACATACCCACAACTAGGGTTCCATCATGAAGAAAAGTACAAGTTTTAGAGTCAAAAAGAATATCCAACCAAGTAGGATGATCACAACATATAATATTTAACATGAACTAAATTCTCAGAAGAGAGAAATATTATGTTGGCTAATTTGTCCATAGGACCAAGAGAGAGGAAAAACTAGGTTTATTGCTCAATAAGAATAATATGGAATGCAACATATAGTGTTTTGTACATCAATTAGGGTTCAATTTATGCTATACATGAGAAAACTCTAGAAATCCAAACCTTCGTAAAAACTCTACGTTGACTCACAATTTTAGTCTAGAAAGTCAGAACAAGGTTACTCATCATGGATTTGATCCAATATCCCAATTTTATCAATTGAAATCTTTCTTCAATTGTTATTGAGTGAATATGGCTTATTAAACCCTAAAAACTTGCCTTTAAAACTTTGGAATCTGGTGATGAAAACTGGACCAAAAGATAGAGAAAACTCTCATGATTCCATTTTTTTAAAATTTTTGGTACTTTCATTAGAAAGATATGGTTTACACATTGCACATTATTTATTGATTTACTAGATAAATTAAATTGCAAAAGAACAATTTACCCTTAAATAAAAAATATAACTTTAGGCCATGACAAGGTATAAATGTCATGCTTGTATCGGCATGACATGTGACAACAATCAAATTAAAATGTGGCAATTTACAGGAGTAGCCACAAGAGAGAGATCGAGTATTGAAGAAGAAGAAGAGCATTTAGGTAATTTTCCTGGGGGGGGGGTCATCTTCCCCCTTTTGCTCTCATGCCATGTCTGCATGCTTGCCGCGGTAGTGCCGAGCCGAACTGGGGAAATCCACGCTCGCTGCTCGTTTGAGAGACCAATTCGACCAACATGAAGAAAAGTGATCGGAGGTGCTTACCCAAAGATTAATTGTACTCCAGTGAAGTAAGGCACCATGGAGAGGGGCCACATGCTCGATCAACGATGATGAAGTGATAGCACAAAGAAGAATTGAGACCAGAGGAAGATTGCTCGGGATGGTGTGGGACTAGAGAAGGGGTAATCTATTTATAGGGTCCCAAGTTAGGGCATTAGTGTCTATGGCTTGGAGCTGCTTGGACTTGAAGTATGGGTGTTTCTAGAATACTCTACAATAGGTATTGAGTTATGTCTTTGTTGGATGAAAATTATTCTCACTAATTCAACACAAGAAGATCTCAACGATTGATTAAGAAATGAGAGAGAAATCTCAATTTTAAACTTCCTGAACTCAAGGGCATGTTACCATATCTGGCACAAGGTTGATGATGATACTACGGTCGCACGATCATGATCCTATGGTGGAAATAAACATGTGCATTGGGTAAAGTTTGGGACCCCGCATGATGTGTGACAAGTAATGATTTCCAAATCTAATTAGATTGAAGTGATATTTACATTATTTCCTTTTCTTTCCCACACAAAGTGAGGGTCCAAACCAAGTATATTAATATGAATTCGACACCTAGCCTAATTGAGACACGTATATTCTGATTTTAGTACTAGTTTTTACTTTTTAGGACTTCTAGTATTATATTTAATATTTTTAAATCTTATCACTTATGTTATTCCCTTAATGAATTTGATGCATTTAGAAACTCTAAAAAAATATGAAACTTATTCTATAGGTAAACCTAAACATGAGGAATATGATTTTCCTATAATTTTCCCTCTTGTAATTTTTTATTATATTATTTATTATTTTGGACTTTAATTTACATTCTCTCTCCTAAATAGGCTACAATAGATAAGTTTGTCCAATTAATGTGAAAATTCACACATAGACTAATTTTGATATGTTGATTTCGAATTTGAGGTTTATTTCCAATTTTGAAGTCTTTTCATAATTTATTTAATAATTTTGAATTTTTCTACTATTTTCCACTCTAAATAAATTTAGGATAATTATTACTGTTTAAATAATGTAATACTTGGCACCAAAAGCTAATTGGGACCCAACGAACACCTTTTTAACATTAGATCTAGATTTTGAGGTTTTCTACTATGAGTTATAGTACCATTATGAATTTTGACTCATTATTATTATATATTTATTATTAGCAGTCACTTAATTGAGTCATATTAATTTTATATTGTTAACAAGGATTATATATTATTATTATGCATGAAATACCATATTTTACTTGTTAACATATCTAGTACATTAATTTCATTTTAACTTAGGTGATTGTACATGAATATTCCAGTTGTTATTCTAGTACATGTTTAAATCTATTATTCCTCTTATTTAACCATTATGTGAATACCAGATAGCGAATATAATATTTGTAAGATATGAATGTTGGAACATAATTAAGTTATTATGTAAATGTGTCTTAATTTTATCCTTGTTTGGTCAAATCTAGGCAACCGATCTCACTATCCTTCTACTCATAGAATATGGTAGGATTCTAGGTTTTGGTTCATTACAACTGGGCTCTACCACTTAAAAAGATTTCATCCTCAAAATCTAATCATCCAAACATTATCAACCATCTATACTCTACCACTTAAAAGGTTTAACCTAATAAGTCAAACAACCCTATAGGTACTCATGCACTTCGTCACTTTCATCCTCAAGGATATTATGCAATACGAAAATATATCTTTAAAGTCTAACCAAGAGATTATGGGTTACCTCAACATCATCTTCTTCATAAACTTCTTGGCCATCCAAAGCAAAGACTCTTCCAGCACATCTCTCAACAAGTCTTCTTTCATTATTATTACCATTATTAAGAGGAGGTGCCTGAGGTTGTTGGTGTTGTGCTGGTGCACATCCATCACAAAGTTGGGGGAATCTAGGTCGAATATGACCAAGCTCATTGCAATGATGACACATAATTGGAGAGTCAAGTCCAGGTCTTTCTTGTTTTCCATCATGAGAACAATTCCAAGGAGGATGATAACCGTTGCACTTAAGACACATTTCCCTCTTCTGATCATTACCTAAGAACTTCCTCTTATTGTCATGTTCCTTATATTGATATCCTGCATAAGACTCAATAGCTTAAGCTTTACCAACCATCTATTGGAAAGTTAGGAGAAGCTATGGTACAAGATCACAAACCACATTGTAGTTAAGTCCTTGCAAGAATAGGTCAGTCCTACGATCCTCACTCAGTCCAATAACATATTATTCAAGCAACATAAATTTTTTCACATATGTGGTAATAGACAATGATGCCTGCTTCAGACTGTAGAATTCTGATTCCTTCTTCTTAAGAGCAATAGTGTAGATGTACTTCCCACAGAATAGTGCCAAAAATTGCTCACATGTCTAAGTATAGATGTCACAAGTTCATGCTATCCCACTCCACCAGACAAGCATTGGTCCATCCAACACATAAGAAGCAAAGCTAACCTTCTAGTGCAGAGGGCATGTCATACCATCAAAAGTCTGCTCTATGGCTAACACCCAATCATCAGCTTTATCGACCATCTCCAATTCTCCTTCACCCTTAAAGTAGGGTGCTTGCATCTACTTGAAGTCGGTCAATGAGCACTTCTTTGGGTTATTAGACATGGGAGGGGTGTTCAACTTTCCCACCACATCTGTGGTGAGGAATTGTCACCGCAAGACTAACTCTTGTTCAATAGAGATGGCAGAATCTGCATTAGCAACTACATATGTTGAGGTATCTTGAACCACTAAAGGTTGACTTCCTTTTGTAGGGGTAACTTGAGAAACCAAAGGGGTAAAAGAAGGATCCATCTTCGACATTCCGTACTTTGAGTTCTGGGGTGTCACATAAGCATCTAGGTTATCAACATATGAGTTATCTCCATCCATAAGGGTATGCATGCACAAGGCAAGGGTACTAGGTATAAGCAACATGTGTAAGAGGTAAACATGCTAAGGGATATAAGATTGAAGGAGTTAGATTAACCGACAACTAATGATGTTGATACCATACTATAAGGAGTGGGGCCTGAGAGGGGATCTACTGCTTACTAAATAAAAAAAAGGAAACATCCCATATGCCAAACACACAACTAAATTTTTCACAAAAGAGATGATAATCCAATTTATTCAAAAGTATGTTGTGAGATACCAAATGTAGTAGGGAAACATAAAATATCCAATTATTATAATGTTTGATATTGTCACCATCCTTCACCACACATGGTGATACAGATGAAAATTAACTATAATATAGGATCAACAGAGGATTATCTAACCACCTCAAATCTTTCTCCCAAGAAGGTTCATCTACTCTTAATGTTGTCCCAGTCAAACTTGATTTTATCCCCCTTGATTTACACCTACGGTTGGAAGCATACCCCACAAAAAGGTGCAAAGTAGATCTATTAGCATAAATGATGGTATGTGCATACAAAATCAGGGATTGAGAAACATACTAAAATAAAGGACATCAATGCTTCCATAGAAGAGGGAAGAGACACCCAAGTGGGTGTCAGCATGATAAGATTTGGAAAAGGATGATAAACAAGAAGAATACTTGCCATTGATAAAATATAAGGGTTGTGCCACAAAATCACATACAAAGAAATCAAGCCACAAAACCCATCACAATAATATCAACCTGCATGCATGTGAGATAAGCATAGAACTACAATAATATAAATAAATAATGGCGGCTAAGGCTCACAACCTTAAAGCCTAATAGAGTATGGCACACAATATCTCCCCAATATATAACAATGGACACAAACATGTGTGTGGGGCACACAACCTCCATCTCAAGAATATAACATGGGCACACAACCCAAAACAAATATATTTACACTACTCTAGGGCTATGAATCACAAAGCATGCATAATGTACATGAAAATATAAAGTTCAGTCATATAAAATAGAATAAATAAAATTTCCATCACATAAATGGACAATATACATGAATAATATCTTAGTTGAAATTGATATCCTGAAGCCATTTCTTGTGGATATTAGACTTGGCTCACATTTATAGATAAGGGAACATTGCTACTCCCAATCTTGCTCACTTAGGCATTAGTGTAAACAAGGAGACTATATTTGTTGATTTTTTTTGGAAGAAATGGGACCCAAGAGGGGTACTTGTTACCTGATTGAGGAATAAATCCCTTCCCATCTAAAGACACCAACGAGTATGATGGAAGGGTGATATTTTATTTCGTCAAGAAGTTTGATATATAAAAGCATTATCATTATATATCAATAAAAAGGTTTGACTATTACATTATCACAAGATATTCTAGTTAAAATTTTCCTCACCACAAGGGTGGCATTACAAAAAGAGAAAGCTAGAACCTATATAAAGTACCAATTACAAAGGGAAACCTAACAATCCCAAGCCATCCTCACAAACTATATTCTTCTACATATTCCTTTTAGGTCATTGTCATCTAGATCACATATATCTAGGTGGTTTGAAAACAATAACCAGAAGAGAGGATATAAAAGAGAAATGTATATATCGAAAAATGTTGGTGTATGTGTATACATAAGAATTTTGGGCATTATAAGAATATATGTTCAAAATGAGGGTGTTCCCATACAAGAGGGTCTATAGATATTTAGGTAAGTTCAATCAGTTCATAAAATAAAGAGACATTTATTTCATGAGAGAAAAAATGGATTATAATGAATATTGCCATTAAAAGAAAAATATAAATGTTAGAAAGGGATATAAAAGCAAAATGTATATGTTAGAAAATACTGATTTATGTGTGAACATATGAATATTTAGGCATTACAAGAATATATGTTCAAAATGAAGGTGTTCCATACGAGAGGGGATATAGACATTTAGGTAAGTTCAATAAGTTCATAAAATAACAAGGCATTTTTTTCATTAGAGAAATAATGGATTATAAATAACATTGCCATCAAATCATGTCACAATTTCACCAAAAATATACAATTACATGCACATATTATATAGAGAAAATCTGCCTATAGTAGGGCCAAGACATCATATGATTATTAGATAAGTGGTGGTGGAAAGATGCAAGATTGACCAAAAGATGTGTCCATGTTTATGTAAAGGGTGGAAAGGAGCAACATCTGAATAGAAAATCACATCTGAAAACAATTGTTATGCATAAGTATTTACAATAGATAAATTAGTCGAAGTGTCATTAACGAATAATAGAGTGGAAAGACAAAATAGCTCAGTCAATATCACATTCAAAATATGTTCAAACTATTCAATGAACTCATAGAAGGGGGTTATAAACCCAAGTCAACAAGACACATTCAACATTCACAAAATGGATAAAGAATATCACAAAATGTAAATAAAGATATTTCAATTAGGGTTTCTTGAATGGAAGATAAGTAATAACATGCCTCATCATGGAAATTAGGAACTTATTCTTTTAATGCCCAAATAATACAAGGGGGGTTGAACATATTTGATCTTCATTGCTTAAAGATACCTATGCTAGTGTATCTTAGTCCACAATGTCAAATTTTCATCCTAGAAACACGTTATGCATGATACTCAATTTAAAACAAGCATCCATATACATTTTTTTGGCCCGAATGCATCTACATTCTTAGTATAGCTATATAGATTTTACTTATCCTAATTTAGGTCACATAAAGGCACATTAGGGTTTTTAATCTCATCAAGTGAACTTACAATCCATGATGTATGTATTTCTATCTAGGTGGTAGCTATTTCATGTATATGTCCACTATATGGTAGGGTAAAATATTTTATCATGCACAATTATCCATGGTCATTGATATAATAATATTTTATTAGATTCTATAACATGAGTGTGTTATATTATATTTGAATTACATAAATGATAACATAACAATATTTCTATTTATTCCTTTTCCAAGATTCATTACTGGCATATACATTTCTTTTAATTTGACCATTCTAAATATTCCACATGCAGTTTTTGTGAATTATATTTATTAATACAATTTCTATGATGGTTATTCATTTAACCAATTCATACGGGGCATTCATTATTTTCAGAAGCATTAATTGTAATTCTAAATGAAGTCTTACATTTTAAAATATTAAGGCGTGTGACTCCCCGCATCACGGTCGACGAGATTACTCAAAACCAAAGCACAGAACAAGCACTAAATATGCAGATTACCAGAAAAGATAGAAAATTAAAATTGATTCCGCCTAAGCACAATCACATAAACTTATTACATCTGAGTCCATAAATAGTGTCACATGTATGACATGCCATATCACAAAGACGTATACATCACTGTTCACTGGATATCTTGCCATCAACTTATTATAAGAGACAATTATATGTATATATATATTTATTTATATTTATATAAATAAGTAAAGAGAGATAGAGAGAGAGACAGAGAGAGAGAGAGTCAGGCTAGAATACACTCGAATGTACAGATCACGTTGTACACCCCAATGGTGTTTTCCTATCTAGACCATATTTTTCTAAGATCTAATCCATTGATATTCATGGTTACAATAATAATAGGCCACATACAAAATTTGAGCTCATTTGGATGAGTGTAAGTCACTCATCCAAGGAAAACAAAATTGACGCACAAAACTAATTTGAAATGCATGATTTTTGTCTCCTTTAGATGCATGACCTATAAGTGCCCAAATGAGATGAAATTTATTATATAGTATGTTCTTAAGATATTTAAGAAGATCAACAATTTAGATTTTTTCAAAAAATTACTACATCTTTGAAAATGACTAAGGTGTACGGTGATTCCAATACACTCGAGTGTAAACTAGCTTGACTCTCTCTCTCTCTATCTCTCTCTCTCTCTCTCTCTATCTCTCTCTCTCTCTCTCTCTCTCTCTCTCTATATATATATATATATATATATATATATATATATATATATATTGTGGCATACAACTCACAAAAACAAGATTAACTAATGCGGAAGTGATCGTTAGCAGTGGATTACTGAAAAATCACTAAAAATTAAAACCATTTATAAAGAGATTCATTCTCAGGAAAAATCTTTAAACAAGATCCATAATATTATATTTACATACTGGTCCACATTGTACATTTCATGTACCATCTCTTCTCGAGGAATATATATACATCAATGCTTTGCTAAAAACCACAAGCAGCAAAATCCTCGAGACATCAAACCAAAATCTCAGATCGATTATAAAAATGCTATCTACTGACTCGTAGGACCTGAGAGTACAGAGACGACACATAGGACTCTATATACAAAGCTTGACAGCCAATATTTCCACCTGAAGGATTACTGTTGTTCCTGTTGTTGTTGCTGCTTCTGCTCTTCCCCTTCTATAGAGTTTCTGCCTCTTTGTCTGCGTCTACCTAAAAATGTTGGATCCCACGGGGGTGAGACAATTATAAAATTTCCCCAGCGAGAGATATAACTCTCTGCTGAAAACATTATTATTGCAGTTTAATAGAAATAAACTGAACAGTGGAATCATACTTTTCAATAGTAGATAAGTCAATATCTATACAGATTAGAGCAACATTCCTATTCAAGTATTGTAGCTATAACTTGACAAGGCAACATGTCTCTTATTCAATATGAAATTAAAGGACATAAGTAACATTTGTATATCAAGGGCATGCTAAGCAATATAACATCAACCAGTGGTTCTCGTATTTCAATCTTATGCAAATACGCTACACGACTTATTACGTTTTACAAACATACTTAAGCTCTTAGGAGATGAGGTATACCGCTCATACTCCAACTGACCATTGCAAAGTCGAAATCGATACCATACAAAGTCAATGGAAGAGTCGGCTTCCATGACTTCCCACATCTCGGTCAGTACGAGATCACATGCAGGACATCTTGTGTCTCTGTTACATAGCTTGCCAGGATATAGTGGCATCTTCACTATAGAGTTATGGTATCAAGTGGCAGTTGTACTCTCTTTGCGATCGAGAAATTTCATGTTTACCTCCATCGATTCGGCATAAACATCATTGGGAGATTTGTGATACATCCATCCCGGGACATATAATGAAGGATTGAGAGGTTTAATGTTTACCTTCCATCAATTCCCTCATTAGGACGTAAGGATATTTTATCCCATTGACCCCCACATATTCAAAATATGCGAACTCCGGGAGATCCCATAGGAAAACCCATTTCACCATCACCAACTACTGACGATGATGGATCTATGGTCAGAGCACTACATGAATAGCTTTCACTTGATTAATTAAGTACATTATCATATTCTTTTAGCATCAGTCAAGTTTTCAAACATAACTGTGGGCTCCGATCTCCAAACCATGAAATAATCACGATTTAAACTTGAGCGGAAGCAATCGATAATCAGCGGAAGACAAAAATCACGGGAAATTAAAACTTTTCGAGATAAGAGCTTGAAACCACAAACCTTTTCCATAGAAAAAGGATTTAAACTGTATACATCTCTGTCAAATTACTTCTTGAGTAATTATATACAACATGATACAAAATCTCAAGAACTCATGACCAAAACACTCCAAGACCTGAGAGTACAGAGGACACATAGGACTGACTCTAACTACACCATATAGCAGGCTGAATCTCCACCTGAGATTTACTGCTGCTCCTGGTGCTGCTGCTGCTGGGATTGGTCACCTTTAGACCGGTTCCTCCGTCTTCGATGACCACCTAAAAAGTTGAAGTCTACGGGGTGAGACAATTATACATAATTTCCCCAACGAGAGTTATAACTCTCCACTAGAAGCTTTATAAGCAAAACAAAGAATAACTTAGGCAGTAAAAGCTTTCAAAGCATTCATTAGCAGTTTTGATAATACGCAAGAGTTCAACATTTATGAAACATGAAGAACATATACTTTATCCAGTATAACATCAATCAAGTAACTCGTAGTTAACTCTAACAGATATACTACGCTGTTGATTATGTTTTTCAAACATTATTATGCCCTGTGGAGATGAGGCATACCACTCATACTCCAACTGATCGCTAAGAAGTCACATCAGTATCATACATAGGTCATTAAAAGAGCCAGATTCTTATGACCTCATCTTCCTCAGTCAGTTAGAGGATTGTTTGCAGGACATCTGGCAGGACGTCTGCTATTTATAGCTCACCAGGGTAAACTGGACCTTCGCTATGTTTTTTAGAGTTACAGTGGTGTTCTGTACTCTCTTCGTCATCGGAAGATTTCTTGATTATCTTTCACTGATGCGGTGTTTATGTTTACTTTGGGAGAATAGTGATACATCTCACCTTTTGGGTTTTGTAGTGAAGGTTTGACGGACTATAAAAATCTACATCAATTCCTACACTAGGATGTAAGGTTCTACACATCCATATACCCCACATACTCAAAAGTATGTGATCCAGGAGTTCCCTTGGGAAAACTTGTTTCACCATCATTTAGACTATGACAATGATGGATCTATGATCAGGGCTCTACATTACACTTGATTAGTTAGGTACATTCAGTATTCTTTTAACATCATACAAGGTTCTTCAAACAATAACATTAACATAACAGCTATAAATGAGAATACTAAAATGTAGCAAGCCTAACTCTTTTCAATCATCATTTCTCAATCATTTCACCACAAGTCATCTGTTAAGTATGACCTTGATGGTATTTATGGCTCTTACAGCCCATAAATCTCAATAGATGTCACTAGCAGTGCATTAAGATATTTCACTTATTCATAAAGCTTAAGACATGCTTTCAATGAATATAGTATTACAATCCATACCTGGATATGATCATCATCTCATAACAACTTGCAAGGTTAATTCAACTGGTAATAGTAAACAATTCATCAATCAGGGTTTACTATTCATCTTTCATGTCACCACCCTAGAATTAGGGTTTACTATTCACTCCATGGTGAATTGTACTCATTACATCATCATGTATGAGAAACATCATCATTAAAGCTCTTAAGTAAGATTAATATTCACTAGACATCATAATTAGGGTTTCCATGATCTCACATAGGTGGATCATTCCCTACTCATGTACATTTATGTGCATTGAAAGTATCTTACTTAAGTTTCCACCATAAAAGGGTACTTTCTGTCTTTTAGGATGCTTTCTCTCTCCACTTACTAGTAGATGGTGATAACACCACTCTAGATCAGGTTGGGTTAAGTCCTCATTGATTAACATAAGCCAAAACATCACTATCATGTGATTAGGGTTTGATTAGAACAAGGTTTTACTCCATTAAACCCCTCAAGGGTATTTTGGTAATTTACCTCATGATCACCATCATGGGTCAACTCATTAATCACTTAGTCCCTTAATGACCTAGGTTACCATTAGGGTTTAGATTAGATCATCATTGAATCAATTACATCATCAATTGATTAAGTACAAACCACCTTGAACACCTTCAAACGGTTTCAACCTTCAACCACCAAACGGTCTGGAGACCGTTTTCCCTCAAACGGTCTTGAGACCGTTTGGATGTGTTGACCGTTTAGAAAGGTTGACTTTCCAAACCATTTGAATCTCATGCGGTTTGAAACCGTTTGATCAAATCAACTTGAGATTGGTCCAAACGACCCTGAGATCGTTTGGTCCAAATGGGCTCAAACCGTTTGGACCTCCAAAGTGGTTCAAAAGTTACAATTGGTCATGGATATGTATATTGAAACCCTCATTTGGTCAAAGACATGCTAACCACTTATAAATTGAGTCGATTAGGATTAGCCTTAATCAATTGGACACCAAATTGACCCTCAATTGAAAGCCAATTAGGGTTAAATCCTTCTCAATTGGGGTTTCAAATCAGGTGGTCATCAATATTCAACAATGTGAATCAATTCAAGGTTGAACCTATCAATTGACCTCCAATTGGGCCCAAACTTGGCCCAAACGGTCTTGAGGTCGTTTGGACATCATCCAAATGGTCTTGAGACCGTTTGCCCAAAGTTTGACCAAAAACCAAGTCGGTTAGATTAGGGTTGAACTCCAATTAAGTCAAAAATCAGCATTTTTATCAATTCATCAACTTATTGCAATTGGGCCTTCAAACCATTAGATTAACTCAATCCTAGACCTTCAAACGGTCTTGTGTTGTGCCCAAACGGTCTTGAGACTGTTTGGAGGAACCCCCAAATGGTCTTGAGACCGTTTGGGTCCTTCAACCCAAAACTCAACAAGATCTATGTTTTAAAACAACAATTTTGACCCGATTAGGGTTTGGATGTTGAAGTGCCTTCAACTCTCAATTGGTTAAGAATTAATCTTTGATTCTTTGTAGGAATGAAACTCAACATATTACCAACAGACCCTCAAACGGTCGTCCCTTGGTCCACCCTATCAAACGGTCTTGAGACCGTTTCAATCCAAACGGTCTTGCAAGACCGTTTGAGAGCAAACGGTTTGAAACCGTTTGACCTTAAACGGTTTGCAACCGTTTGGACCAAAAGGGTCCAAGGTCATTTGATAAAGCAGCATAGGAATTCACGCCCATCATCTTCAACCTTGGTTAAGGTCGGTTATTCCACCGTTTTGCTTGCAAAAGTGCAAGGAAGAAGGGAGGTAGAAGAAGAAGTATCATGCTAATTTGCAAGAACTAAGTTTGCATATAAAGCAAAGAGTTTAGAGTTATAAAACCCACCTAAAGGTCGTTCCTTGAGCTCCAAGCTTTCAAGCTCCAAGCTTTAATGGCGTCTTTGAGCTCCACAGGTTCGGCCAAGGTGAATTCTCCAAGGAAACGTTGGAAAGGAAAGGCTAGAAAGACAGAGCTAGGTGAGCTAGCCATGAATCTAACCTTGAAAATGAGTTTCCTCCATGAATTCAAGCAAAAGGGATGATCTAAACTTACCTAGAACCCTTGGTCGTCCCTCTCTGCTCCAGAGCTAGCCTTGGTCGGTTGAGAAATAAGAGAAGAAGTGAAGGAAATGAAAGGTTCGTTCACTTGTTACAAGGAAAGGGCTTATATACTTTAGGCCTTTTTACACCATAAGGACCTCTAAAGTATGGAATTTACATCTAAGTACCCCCTTGCTCAAGGCACGTCCAAACTCATCTAAACTTATGCAAAGCTCATGAAATCTCAAGATCTAAGGGTAAAGAAAGCCAACTTTCAACTAAGGTACATATATGAAAGGTTTCCATACCCATATTAGGTGATTTTTAAGCACAAGGATCATTCCACAAGCTGCATCTTGATGCCCAAGCTTGGAAAATCCTTCTTACTTCATCATATTTACTCGTATGATGTCTTATTATCATAAAAACATCTTAACCTGTGAACATTGAAAGTTAACCCCTTTAACTGGGTAATTTGCACATAGGTCCCTGCACTACAAAACAATGCTACAACTTTACATATAAAGGAGCAAAATTGAAAGTAAATGTTCCCGAGGAACTTAATTACATGCCAGGGAGTATTCAAAAGTATATAATTACATATTTAGGCAAAACTTCTAGGGTTAGGTTATAACCCAGGTCAGGGATGTTACAATAACTTATAGGGAAAAATGCTATAAAGAAACATGTACTATTTTCATCAGTTACTTCTCAGTCTTTCAAAGACATTGGGATCTCAGTCCCTCATTTAAAACTCAATGCCATAAACATATGGTTTTGGGTATTCAAACCCTTAGCTCATCACTGAGCATTGTTACCATTTTTTTAGGTAACCATCACCTTCAGGTCATCTGACCAAGGTACACATGACACTTGCTACACAAGCATCTTATCTAGCACTTGAGACCCATTAACTCTCTTGTTACCTCTTACTAAGCAACAAGGCATATTATGGCACACAAGGCCCAATAGATAATTTCAATAAATAAAGCATCATAGCTCATACCTGGCTATGTTCATCATCTTAGGATACCTGCATGGTTAGCACACATGATAACAGATATATCAATCATATTTCAGTTCCATGCTATTCAAGGGTAACACCGCTATTCCCTTACCAGGGTTAGGGTTTCCCATTTCATTTTAATCAGGGTTACCCATCCCCTTTGTTCAATTAGGACCAATGATTCATCATTTCATTGTCTAATATTAGGGGTTCACACTATATAGTATAATCCAGAATTAGGGTTTCACACACCTTCACCCTATTTAGAATTAGGGTTTACTATTCACATCACATCACCATAGATTAGGGTTTATATTCAATAACCCACAATTAGGGTTTACTATTCATCCCAATTAGGGTTTTACATTAAAATACCCTGAATTAGGGTTACTCATGTCATTATTCTGAATTCATATCACATTATCGTCCTAGATTAGGGTTTCACTCAGAATTGCCCTAAATTAGGGTTTGAGTTCATCAATTAACTCAATTAGGATTTCATGATCTCTTTATCAAGAATCATACCCTAAATTATATATCACACTCATCTTGAATGTGTTAGGCTTGATTGCTACATGATTATCTTACATGTATGAATCTCTCACTCCCATCCTCTTCTAGGATGTCCACTACTCAATCCTTAATTAGATTGAGCCTACTCTTTATTCAAAAACATGCATTTAGGGTTAGCATGATGTATTGAGTTATTGCATCCTTATGCATCAATGATTAATCCCACTAAGGGTATCAACCATCTAAATACATTAGGTGTCCAAAAGATTTGATTAATTAAACCTTCAATTACACGAGGTATTTAAATGAATTGACCAATTGAATCTTCAAACGGTTTTGATTACTTAGACCCTAAACGGTTTTGGTCTCTTTGAATTCAAACGGTTTGAAACCATTTGGGCAGATTGCCCTTGAAACCATTTAAGCAAGAAATGTGTTGAAACCGAATGAACTTGGGTCTCCAAACGGTTTGAGACTATTTGGACCCAAACGGTCTTGAGACCATTTGGTCCAAACCCTCTCAAAACCGAATGGACCAAAAAGGTCTTTCAACACTTAATCAATTCAAGGTTTGAATCAATGAACCACCTATCAATTGACTCCCTGATTCATTCATCAATTGAACTTTTGAATCATCCTTCAATTGGACCATCAATTAGGGTTTTGAACCCAATTTAACTGGGATTTATAATCAAGAAATCATCAATTAGGGTTTTGAATTCGAAGAACCTTCAATGGTTAACATTGTGGAATCGATTCAATTGAAAATCAATGAATCAACATCCAATTATAATATGACCTGACCTCAAACGGTCTTGAGGTCGTTTGGATGACCTCCAAACGGTCTTGAGGTCGTTTAGATGACCTCTAAATGGTCTTGAGACCGTTTGCCTCATTATTCATCAAAATTTGTGAAATCCAATTAGGGTTTAGATCATTGGATTGATCGTCAAATTAGCTATTGATTGCATTTCGATTTGATATCTCTAAATCTTCAACTACTCAACCATACTCAACCCTAGACCTCCAAACGGTCTTGGTTGACCTCCAAACGGTCTTGAGACTGTTTGGGTGACCTCTAAATGGTCTTGAGACCGTTTGGGTTAATCAACCCAAAACATCAAGTCAACCAATTGAAAATTCAACACTTAACCCGATTAGGGTTTCTAATTGGAGGATTGTCCATATATTGAATCAATCAATTGGATCCATTAGATCATAATCCAACATGTACTAGGGTCCTGACCTCAAACGGTCAACCCATCCAAACGGTCAACCCTTCTAAATGGTTTGGGATCCAAACCTCCAAATGGTTTGCAAACCGTTTGGACCAAGGTATTAAAACTGTTTGCAATAGAAACTTGTTGGAATGTGTGCCTAAGATGATGTTATCATAATCAATACTTAGTCCATTGAAAACTACTGCCATTATCATGGTAGTTGCACCAATTAATCAAAGGAATTGCAAGAAGAGCAATTGAACATAATGAATTGAGGAATTGAATTCAATAACAACGAATAAGGGTTCAAGTTATATAACCCGCCTCCAATTGAGATTCAAATCTTGGAGCTTCACGTCAAAAATGGTGGAAGAAGCTTTCTCTAACCACCAGATTCGTTCCTCAAGCTTTTGAGTGAAAAGGAATGGTTAGAATTGAAGATGGTATCGAGATATGAAGAAATCATGCATTGTTTTGTGATTTCCACCATGAAATCAAGGTGAACGAAGGTAAAGAAGCTTACCAACAGGTTGGGGGTCGTCCTCCTGCTGCTCCTAGCTTCCTTGATCATTTTTGCAAGTAAAGAGAAGAAGTGGATTCGAAAAATCCTTTGGTTTGAGTGGTAAAAGGTGTTTTTATAAGAAAATCAATGAGAGAGAAAATGCCTCATACCAATCCTTTAATTCCAAAATTGGTGCCACCTCTCCCCCCTTGGTTCCTTTCATGAAAAGATATCTTCCTCTCCACCGAACTCCCTTCCATTATCCATGAATTAAGGGAAAAGAAATTAAGCACCTTAACCTTTATAATATCATTATCCATAAGTTCGTGGATAATTCTTTTTAGTTTCATAATGTGAGTGGGTTCTCCACTCACATAGATCTTTCCTTTGCCTTTGCAAGTCACAAGGACGTCTATTTATGTGGATTTCAACCAACACAATTTTGGTTGAAGAGCAATCCATTTAATATAATTATTTTTGCATTATTTCAATTATGCTTAAATCTTGATTATTTTAATATCAAGATTCTCTCTCCTTCAAAGTAGCTCAAACGAGATGCCCCTCTCATTTTATTTCCTATACAAGATGCCAAGAATATTAGGGACTATTTTGAAGTGGTAAATTGCATATTGAACCTTGGGTTTTGGGTAAATTGCACATTACACCAAAACTAGGTTTTAATGTACAAACATTGCTTTATCAACTCTTTCTTGGTACTCAGGCTTTCATTAGACATACCTCTACATCATCTTCATTACCATGATGCTTTAACACATGAGGAACATCTTATCATGTAACATTTGCAATTTAACCCCTCAACTTGTGTAATTTGCACTTTAGTCCAAAGCAAGTAAAATATTATTTTCAACATAGTTCAAAATGGACTAAAATTGGAATATTAATTCCTCTTGAGCCTTAATTATTTTTCAAAAGATAAAAACCAAGCATATAATTATATTTCTTAAACAAAACACCTAGGGTTAAAGCATAACTCAGGTCAGGGATGTTACAAGTTATCCACCCCATACAAGGATTTCGTCCCCGAAATCGTTAACAAAAAATCAAGAGAAAAGAGAAGGGTATTTCCCCATCATCTCTTCCTCTATCTCCCACGTAGCTTCTTCAATGCCACGATGATGCCAGAGAACTTTTACAAGACAAATGTCTTTCTTTTTCACCTTTTTATCTCTTTTGTCAAGAAGCAACACATGTCCTTCAACATAAGATATATCATCATTTAGTTCTACCTCGACAGGTTGCAGAACTAACTCAGTGTCAGGATGACACTTCCTCAACATGGAGATATGGAATACTAGGTGCAATCTATGCAACTCAGATGGTAACTCCAGCTTATAGGCTACCTTTCCCATCCTTTCAATGATTGGATAAGGCCCCATAAATCTAGGAGCTAACTTCCCCTACTTTCCAAATCTCATGATACCTTTCCAAGGTGAGACCTTGAGGTATACCCTATCTCCAACTTGAAATTATAAGGGTCTATGACGCTTATGAGCATAATATTTCTATCTATCCTGGGCAGCTTTCAACTGTTGTTGTATGACTTTAATCTTCTCAGTTGTTTGTTGTACTAGCTCAGGACCCAAAAGTTGATACTCTCCCATTTCATACCAACATAAAGGAGATCTAAAACATCTACCATACAAAGCTTCATATGGTGCCATCTCAATACTGTGTTGATAGCTATTATTATAAGCAAATTTTATCAAGCTCAGGTGTAGATCCCAACTTCCTACAAACTGAAGGACACATGCCCTAAGCAAGTCCTCCAAGGTTTGTATGGTCCTCTCAGATTGTCCATCTGTCTGTGGGTGAAAGGTTGTACTAAACCTTAATTGCGTACCCAAAGCTTTATGAAGTCGTTCCCCGAAATGACTCATAAACTGGGGACCTCTATCAGAAACAATTGTAGCTGGAACCCCGTACAAACACACTATCTCATCTATGTATATCTGTGCAAGCTTCTCGGCAGTGTAGGTTGTTTTGACAGGAAGGAAATGTGATTACTTTGTCAACCTATCAACTATCACCCAAATGGAATCATGACTTTTGGCTGTTCTAGGAAAACCAACCACAAAGTCCATGGTTACATGATCCCTATTCCACTGCGGTATAGGCAGAGGTTGCATTGTTCCTGCGGGCTTCTGATGTTCAACTTTAACCTGCTGACACACCAGACATCGCATAACAAACTCAGCTACATATTTCTTCAAACCAGACCACTAATACATATCTTTTAAGTTATGATACATCTTGGTGCTCCCTAGATGCATGGCATACATTGAAGAATGAGCTTCTTCAAGAACTAACTTCCTTAAATTATCGACATCATGTACTACCATCCTACCATGGTAACAGACTACCTGATCATCTGAATCATAGTATCAGTTTGCTGTGCTTCTTTAATCTCCTGCCTCAGAGTAGGTTTTACTTGCATCTCAGCTAACAACTCGGCTATCAATGACACTTTAAGTTGTACATTGTCTTGCCTTTAGGAGATAAGCATATCTCTTTTAAAGCATACTAAGGAGTTTAACTGTGCTTTATGTAAGGTTGGTGTTGTTGATTTTCTACTTAATGCATCAACCACCACATTAGCCTTCCCTAGATGATAATCAATTGTACAATCGTAGTCCTTGATTAATTCCATCCAGCGACACTGTCTCATGTTCAACTCATGTTGTGAGAAAATATACTTTAGATTCTTATGGTCTATGAAAATCTGGAATGTCTCTCCATAGAGATAATGTCTCCAGATCTTCAAAGCATGGACCACAATAGCTAGATCTAGATCGTGTGTCAGATAATTCTCCTTGTGTTTCTTAAGCTGTCGAGAAGTAAAAAAAATCACTTGCTTATCTTGCATCAACACACTTCCTAAGCCATTCTTAGATGCATCATAGAAAACTATATACCCCTTTCCCTACTCAGGTAGCACCAACATAGGTGCACTTGTTAACCTTTCCTTCAGCAGTTGGAAAGAATGTTGACACTTGTCATTCCAGACAAAAGGAACCTCCTTCCTGGTCAACTTGGTTAGGGGTAAAGCTATAGAGCTGAAATTCTTAATGAATCTCCTGTAATAGCCTGCCAATCTAAGAAAACTGCGTATCTCCGTCGGTGTTTTTGGCTGTTCCCATTGCAGGACAAATTCTACCTTCTTAGGATCAACACGAATACCTGAAGCAGATATTATGTGTCCAAGAAAAGAAACTTCTGGTAACTAGAACTCACATTTGCTAAACTTAGCATATAGCCTATGCTCTCTTAGCAAAGTCAAAGCCTGACGGAGGTGCTGCTCATGTTGTTGAGCATCTCTACTGTATATCAAAATGTCATCTATGAAGATGACTACACATTGATCAAGAAAAGGTCGAAAGATTCTATTCATGAGTTCCATGAATGCAACTGGTGCATTAGTTAGTCCAAACGACATAACTATGAACTCATAGTGACCATATCTTGTTCTAAAAGCAGATTTAGATATGTCACTCTCCTTAATACGCAACTGATGGTATCCCGACCTCAGATCTATCTTAGAAAAGATAGTTGCGCCACACAACTGATCAAACAAGTCATCAATCCTTGGCAGAGGATACTTGTTCTTTATGGTTACTTTATTTAACTGTCTGTAGTCAATGCATAACCGCATCGACCCATCCTTCTTCTTAACAAAGAGGACCGAAGCACCCCAGGGTGAAGTGCTTGGTCGGATAAAACCTTTCTCAAGCAATTCTTGCAGTTGTTACTTGAGCTCTGCCATCTCAGTAGGTGCCATTCTATACAATGTTTGTGCTATTGGTTGTGTGCCCAAGATTAGATTAATCTCAAAATCAATCTCTCGGGGCGGAGGAACACCTGGAAGTTCTTCAAGAAATACATCTTCAAATTCCCTGACTACCGGAACTTCAGAAGGATGAGGGATCTCCATTGTGGTATCTACCACATGTGCCAAGAATGCAAAGCATCCCTGTCTCATCAACTTCTCAGCTACCATATCTGACACAAGACAAGTTGGAAGAATCTTTCTATCTCCCTGAAAGATCCATGTGTTACCGTTGTCTATGAACACCGCCTGCTTGGAACCACAATCCAAGACAACCTTATACTTCTCTAAGGTGTCCATCCCTAGGATTATATCGAAACCCTGCATCTCAAGTGGTATAAGATCCAATTGAATGCGATGTTTAGAAAAGGAAAGATTGCAGGGAGAATACACCTCCTGCAACACTGCAGATCCCAACAAAGGGGTTTCTAGCATCAAACTATCTGGTCTATGACTGACAGTCATGTTGCAGTCATGAATCACTTCTCGAGTGATAAAAGAATGCGTAGCACCTGGATCAATTAACACAGATACGAAACAGGATGAAGACATGTCAGAATAAAATTGTTCCATCTGACCTGTCACAACTCTGGGATTGATAATTGTTTTAGGCTGGTTCATTGCATAGAACCTCACCATTTCCTGATGTTGACCTTGTGCTTGGTTGTTGGGTGCCAACGATCCAGCTTGGGACACTGGTCCACGTCCTCTAGCATTATTACTGAACTGTCACATCTATGAGCCTTGTTGACTCTGCCTCTGGGGTTGAGTTACCATTCTGACTTTCTCAGGACAATCTCTCTTCAAGTGCCTTGACCTCCCACACTGGAAGTAGTTGTAACTTCCCAAACTCTGTCTGGGTGGTCCTGTCACTGATGCTGATGCTGTACTGGGGGCTCTACTTGGAGGAAAACTACGGCCCCTACCCCTAGTTGACGTCCACTGCGTCGGGGTATTAAACCTTGGTGGTGGTGCAGAAAACCTCGACTTCTTGAAACTCTCGGACCTTTATCCTTGAAACTAAGGATACACTTTCTTACCACTGGTCTGCCACTTCTCGATCACAAACCTCTCTATCCGCCTAACGGACTCCACAAGAGTGGAAAACCTCTCCTGGTTCTCTAAAGCAGACACCGGAGTGGTCAATTCAGCATTCAACCCCTTCTCGAAATGCTGAATCCTCTCTTCATCAGTAGCTTCCATATGCGGACAGAACCACAAAAGATCCATGAACCTAGCTTCATACTCGCTAATGTTCATCTGTCCTTACCTCAACCTCTCAAATTGAGAGATCTTCTCATCTAGATACGTCTTGGGAAAGTATCTAGCGACAAATTCATGTTGGAATTCATTCCATCCGACTTCAACACCTGGTCTTTTACCTTCCTCGATGGTCCACCAATGACCAGCACTCCCTTTCAAAAGGTATACAACATGCCTCACCTTCTCAGCTTCAGGGATGTTGAGGATTTTGAAGGCTTTCTCCAGTTCAATCAACCACAAATCTGCATCAGCTGGGTCAGCTGTACCAGCATAGTCTGTGGCTCCCACCCGGTGAAGTCATTCAAAAGTCTTGTCGGCTCCTTGTCTTTCATTTTGGGCTGGTGCCCTCAGTGTAGGTGGTGGCATCCTATCCGCCATATGCGTCATAGTCGCCATAAACTACCTAAACATGTTATGGAAAGCTAGATTCTCTAATGCAGCTTGATAAAGATGAGGAATCTCAGGCACGAGTTCCTCCCTAGCTTGATCCCTTGCACCTCCTCTTGGTGCAGCAACGCTGCTCTCAGCAGCATGTTCATCATGTGATCCAGACATCTTCAAGTTCTTCTCCTCCTATATGAGCAGAAGACACTATCAGATAAATTGGAAGACACTAGAATAGAATCAACAACCTTGATCCTATGTCTCTGTAGACACAATGAACCTAGAGCTCTGATATCACTAATTTGTGGCATCCAACTCACAAAAACAGGATTAACTAATGCGGAAGCGATCGTTAGCATCAGATTACTAAAAATCACTAAAAATTAAAACCATTTATAAAGAGATCCATTCTCAGGAAAACTCTTTAAACAAGATCCATAATATTATATTTACATACTGGTCCACATTGTACATTTCATGTACCATCTCTTCTCGAGGAATATATATACATCAATGTTTTGCTAAAAAGCACAAGCAACAAAATCCTCGAGGAATCAAACCAAAATCCCAGATCGATTATAAAAATACTATCTACCGACTCCTAGGACCTGAGAGTATAGAGATGACACATAGGACTCTATATACAAAGCTTGACAGCCAGTATTTCCACCTGAAGGATTACTGTTGTCCCTGTTGTTGCTGTTGCTGCTCTTCCCCTGCTATAGAGTTTCTGCCTCTTTGTCTGCGTCTACCTAAAAATGTTGGATCCCACGGGGGTGAGACAATTATAAAATTGCCCCAACAAGAGATATAACTATCCGCCGAAAACATTATTATTGCATTTTAATAGAAATAAACTGAACAGTGGAATCATACTTTTCAATAGCAGATAAGTCAATATCTATGCAGATTAGAGCAACATTCCTATTCAAGTATTTCAGCTATAACTTGACAAGGCAGCATGTCTCTTATTCAATACGAAATTAAAGGACATAAGTAACATTTGTGTATCAAGGACATGCTAAGCAATATAACATCAACCAGTGGTTCTCGTATTTCAATCTTATACAAATACGCTACACGACTGATTACGTTTTACAAACATACTTAAGCTCTGAGGAGATGAGGTATACCGCTCATACTCCAATCGACCATTGCGAAGTCGAAATTGGTACCATACAAAGTCATGGAAGAAGTCAATGGAAGAGCTGACTTCCATGACTTCCCACATCTCGGTCAGTGCGAGATCACATGCAGGACATCTTGTGTCTCTGCTACATAGCTTGCCATGGTATAGTGGCATCTTCGCTATAGAGTTATGGTATCAAGTGGCAGCTGTACTCTCTTCGCGATCGAGAGATTTCATGTTTACCTCCATCGATCTAGCATAAACATCATCGGGAGATTTGTGATACATCCATCCCGGAACATATAATGAAGGATTGAGAGGTTTAATGTTTACCTTCCATTAATTCCCTCATTAGTACGTAAGGATATTTTCTCCCATTGACCCCCACATATTCAAAATATGCGAACTCCATGAGATCCCATAGGAAAACATGTTTCACCATCACCAACTACTGACAATGATGGATCTATGGTCAGAGCACTACATGAATAGCTTTCACTTGATTAATTAAGTACATTATCATATTCTTTTAGCATCAGTCAAGTTTTCAAACATAACTTATAGGGGAAAATGCTATAAAGAAACATGTATTGTTTTCACCAGTTACTTCTCAGTCTTTAAAAGACATTGGGATCTCAGTCCCTCATTTCAAACTCAATGCCATAAACATATGGTTCTGGGTATTCAAACCCTTAGCTCATCACTAAGCATTGTTACCACTTTTTCAGGTAACCATCACCTTCAGGTCATCTGACCAAGGTACACATGACACTTGCTACACAAGCATCTTATCTGGAACTTGAGGCCCATTAACTCTCTTGTTACCTCTTACTAAGCAACAAGGCATATTATGGCATACAAGGCCCAATAAATAATTTCAATAAATAAAGCATCATAGCTCATACCTGACTATGTTCATCATCTCAGGATACCTGCATGGTTAGCACACATGATAATAGATATATCAATCATATTTCAGTTCCATGCTATTCAAGGGTAACACCGCTATTCCCTTAACAGGGTTAGGGTTTCCCATTTCATTTTAATCAGGGTTACTCATCCCCTTTGTTCAATTAGGACCAATGATTCATCATTTCATTGTCCAATATTAGGGTTTCACACTATATAGTATAATCTAGAATTAGGGTTTCACACACCTTCACCCTATTTAGAATTAGGGTTTAATATTTGCATCACATCACCCTAGATTAGGGTTTATATTTAATAACCCACAATTAGGGTTTACTATTCATCCCAATTAGGGGTTTACATTAAAATACCCTGAATTAGGGTTACTCATGTCATTATTCTGAATTCATATCACATTATCCTCCTAGATTAGGGTTTCACTCAGAATTTCCCTAAATTAGGGTTTGAGTTCATCAATTAACTCAATTAGGATTTCATGATCTCTTTATCAAGGATCATACCCTAAATTATATATCACACTCATCTTGAATGTGTTAGGCTTTATTGCTACATGATTATCTTACATGTATGAATCTCTCACTCTCATCCTCTTCTAGGATGTCCACTACTCAATCCTTAATTAGATTGAGCCTACTCTTTATTCAAAAACATGCATTTAGGGTTAGCATGATGTATTGAGTTATTGCATCCTTATGCTTTAATGATTAATCCCACTAAGGGTATCAACCATCTAAATACATTAGGTGTCCAGAAGATTTGATCAATTAAACCTTCAATTACATGAGGTATTCAAATGAATTGACCAATTGAATCTTCAAACAGTTTTGATTACTTAGAACCTAAACGGTTTTGGTCTCTTAGAATTCAAACAGTTTGAAACCGTTTGGGCAGATTTCCCTTGAAATCGTTTAAGTAAGAAATGTGTTGAAATCGAATGAACTTGGGTCTCCAAATGGTTTGAGACCATTTGGACCCAAACGGTCTTGAGACCGTTTTGACCCACTTAAGACCGTTTGGGTCCAAACCCTCTCAAAACCGAATGGACCAAAAAGGTCTTTCAACACTTGATCAATTCAAGGTTTCAATCAATGAACCGCCTATCAATTGACTCCTTGATTCATTCATCAATTGAACTACTGAATCATCCTTCAATTGGACCATAAATTAGGGTTTTGAACCCAATTGAACTAGGATTTATAATCAAGAAACCATCAATTAGGGTTTTGAATTCAAAGAACCTTCAATGGTTAACATTGTGGAATCAATTCAATTGAAAATCAATGAATCAACATCCAATTCTGATATGACCTGAACTCAAACGGTCTTGAGGTCATTTGGATGACCTCCAAACGGTCTTGAGGTCATTTGGATGACCTCCAAATGGTCTTGAGACCGTTTTCCTCATTATTCATCAAAATTTGTGAAATCCAATTAGGGTTTAGATCATTGGATTGATCATCAAATTAGCTATTGATTGCATTTCGATTTGATATCTCTATATCTTCAAATACTCAACCATACTCAACCATAGACCTCCAAATGGTCTTGGTTTAACTCCAAACGGTCTTGAGACCGTTTGGGTGACCTCCAAACGGTCTTGAGACCGTTTGGGTTAATCAACCCAAAACATTAAGTCAACCAATTGAAAATTCAACACTTAACCCGATTAGGGTTTCTAATTGGAGGATTGTCCATATATTGAATCAATCAATTGGATCCATTAGATCATAATCCAACATGTACTAGGGTCCTGACCTCAAACGGTCAACCCATCCAAACGATCAACCCTTCTAAATGGTTTGGGATCCAAACCTCCAAACGGTTTGCAAACCGTTTGGACCAAGGTCTTAAAACCATTTGCAATAGAAACTTGTTGGAATGTGTGCCTAAGATGATGTTATCATCATCAATCCTTAGTCCATTGAAAACTATAGCCATTATCATGGTAGTTGCACCAATTAATCAAAGGAATTGCAAGAAGAGCAATTGAACATAATGAATTGAGGAATTGAATTTAATAACAACGAATAAGGGTTCAAGTTATATAACCCACCTCCAATTGAGATTCAAAGCTTGGAGCTTCACATCAAAAATGGTGGAAGAAGCTTTCTCTAACCACCAGGTTCGTTCCTCAAGCTTTTGAGTGAAAAGGAATGGTTAGAATTGAAGATGGGATCGAGATATGAAGAAATCATGCATTGTTTTGTGATTTCCGCCATGAAATCAAGGTGAATGAAGGTCAAGAAGCTTACCAATAGGTTGGGGGTCGTCCTCTACTTCTCCTAGCTTCCTTGATCGTTTTTGCAAGTAAAGAGAAGAAGTGGATTCGAAAAATCCTTTGGTTTGAGTGGTAAAAGGTGTTTTTATAAGAAAATCAATGAGAGAGAAAATGCCTCATACCAATCCTTTAATTCCAAAATTGGTGCCACCTCTTCCCCCTTGGTTCCTTTCATGCAAATATATATTCCTCTCCACCGAACTCCCTTCCATTATCCATGAATTAAGGGAAAAGAAATTAAGCACTTTAACCTTTATAATATCATTATCCATAAGTTAGTGGATAATTCTGTTTAGTTTCTTAATGTGAGTGGGTTCTCCACTCACATAGATCTTTACTTTGCCTTTTCAAGGCACAAGGACGTCTATTTATGTGGGTTTCAACCAACATAATTTTGGTTGAAGAGTAATCCATTTAATATAATTATTTTTGCATTATTTCAATTATGCTTAAATCTTGATTATTTTAATATCAAGATTCTCTCTCCTTCAAAGTTGCTCAAATGAGATTCCCCTCTCATTTTATTGCCTCTACAAGATTCCAAGAATATTAGGGACTATTTTGAAGTGGTAAATTGCATATTGAACCCTGGGTTTTGGGTAAATTGCACATTACACCAAAACTAGGTTTTAATGCACAAACATTGCTTTATCAGCTCTTTCTTGGTACTCAGGCTTTCATTAGCCATACCTCTGCATCATCTTCATTCCCATGATTCTTTAACACATGAGGAACATCTTATCATGTAACATTTGCAATTTAACCCCTCAACTTGGGTAATTTACACTTTAGTCCATAGCAAGTAAAACATTATTTTCAACATAGTTCAAAATGGACTAAAATTGGAATATAAGTTCCTCTTGAGCCTTAATTATTTTTCAAAAGATAAAAATCAAGCATATAATTATCTTTCTTAAACAAAACACCTAGGGTTAAAGCATAACCCAGGTCAGGGATGTTACATATATATATATATATATATATATATATATATATATATATATATATATATATACAACCATGGCAAACATGTCAAAACCTTGTGTCGATAAACAACATCTACAAAACACCCCTAAAGACCTGAGTGAACATGGATGATACATAGGACTCTACTTCCAAAAGACTAGCAGCACATCCAACCTTCAACGACTACTACTCTCCTTGCTGCTCTTCCTCAGTTGCATGATCTCTACCTTGTCAGGGAAAGACCACCTAAAAGATGTGGAAAACCCACGGGGTGAGACCCATGTCTCAATGGGAGATATAACTCTCCACCAACAACTATTATAACACAGATATAAGGTATTGAAAAGCAGAAAGTAAAGCTATTAACAAGATAAGCAGATTCAGCTAAATGAGCATTACAAAATGATAACACTATTTAAGAAGTACAGGCATCTACAACAGAGTAGTAGAACATCATATAATTTGAGAAGGAATATGAAGAACATGTATATCCTTTATCAACTAAATAGTACAAGAAATAAGGAAAAGGGTCATCCAATGTCATTCATGATTAATCCTATGCAAATATGCTACACGATTGTGTTACATCTTTTATTAAGGCCCTGAGGATTTGAGTCGTACCACCCAAATCCAACTGACCAATTTGAAGTCAAAATTAGTGCCATAAAAAGTCTATGGAAGAGCCAGACTCCACAACCTCTCCAACACCTCTTGGTTAGTACAAGAGACACCGTAGAGACATATCAATCAACTACAAACAATGACATATAGTCAAGCTAAAAAACACTTAGCCCGCCTTGGTACAGGTCAGGATGCTAGAGAACATGCTAATGCATGGACGTTCTAAAAGAGGAATTATGCAGTTGCAGTGCTGCCATTCACAAATATCCCATATCACAAACTCTGAGGCATGACCACAATCACCCTCCAAAACCTATAATTGTGGACGCAATGATATACAGTCAACTTGCACCCCCACATATTCAACAATATGCGCTCCAAGTTTCCCATAGGAGTTACTCGTTTCTCCATCCAATAGAAATACTGACACTGGAATCAATCTATGGCACATGGCAACTACATGATTAGGGTTTCACTTTATTAATTATGCCAATTGGGTGAATTAAGGCTTCATCATACAAGTGGACATAAAAACCCTAATTCAGTCTAGAGAGCATAACTGTAAAACAACTTCAGAAGATCTAAAATGTATAAACTATGAACTTGTCACATCATTACATGATACTTATATCACTGCCATTCACAAGGCCATTACCAATATCACATTACTATGGGATATAAATCCCTCAATCACATCCCTAGAGGATTTCACATCAAACTAGGCACACAACACTTGTCAGGTCATTAGACCCAATCCCATATTTCCTGCACATTCAATATTGTTGACTCAAGGTCAATTAGGTCAATGTTGACTCATGTCTAAATTGACTAAACCCGTGTTTTGATGATGACTAACCATTCCACATATTTGTGTCTAATGTCTCTACTTGAGTAATTTCATATTAGGTATAGACACACTCCAAATGCCTTAACTTGCGCATATCAACTTGGAGAAAAGACAAGTCAAAATCAATACAAGTGCACATTTTTGTAATATGATGTAAATCCATTAGAATCATGTTGTAAATAACTTGTAATGATTGTATGACTTGTAATTAAGCTTAGAAAAAACCAGGAGCACTTAGATCGAATATTTAAGCACTCAAAAGCCATTTTCCAAAATTCACATCAGGTTGTTCATCGGTCGAGTTGCAAACTCGACCGATCCTGATTGGATCTTGAAAATGACTTTTGATCGATCGATTTTACACTTCACAGAACTCGACCGATGGAGTACCTGACCAGTCGATTTTCATTGGTCGGTCGAGTTTCCCTAGGACAAACTCGATCGATGGTTTGAATATAGGCTTTGTCTTTTACTCTATCGGACGAGTTACCCTTATAGAAACTCGACCGATTGTACTGTACGGAAAAGTGCAGAAAAGTGCTTCTAGCCGTTGTGGTGTTGCAACAAGTGAAAATATATCCGTTGCAAGCCACAAAATGGCTAGTTTTCTTTCTCAAGTGTTCCCAAAGGCTAAGAGGCATCCCCAACTTTAAATAGGACCCCTTGGGATTCATTCCAAGGTTGAGCATTCAATGTAAAACTCTATGTGAGGTTCCTATTCTACAGTTGAGTGCTTCCTACAGCCTCCTCTCTCTCTCTAAGCTTAATCACTTGCTACATCCATTAGAGTGAGTAGGATATTTGTAAGAGAGCTCGTCCTACATGTATATCTTGTGAGGCTCTCACTTCCACCAACTCCCTATCTCTCATTTCAACCATGAAGATGAAGGTTCTCTCTCTTGGCTAAGAGAGGTGAATAAGAACAAGGGAAGGCGTCCCTTGGTGAAGATCAAGGCTGAAGACTTAGAGCAAGAGTGGGTAAGACCTTGGTGAAGGAAGAAGACTCCTTGCTCAAGTGGGTAAGTCCTTGGAGAAAGCTTCTCCGAGTGAAGGTGAAGTCAAAGGCAGAAGATCTAAGAAAAGTGGGTAGTCCCTGCAAGGATGAATCCGTTTGTAAGAGTAGGGAAGTTCTTGGAAGAAGGCCGAATACTCCTTGCAAAGTGGGTAAGTCCTTGTTAAGGTTGAAGACTCTTTGTATTGGATAGGTAAGTCCTTTGGTGGTCATGTGTTATATCTCTTATAATGAATATAATGAAGGTGCAAGGTTAAGAAATCCTAGAGGTTGACCTGTCTAGGTAGTGGACTGAATCACTTCTAGTTTGAAGTGTGGAACCACTCTAAATAGCTTGTCAATTGGTGTATGTTCAATCTCTCTCTCCCTTGCTATGCATGCTTTAGTTGCACACAAATTTCCTCTTTAGCAACCTTAGCTTGTGATATATCTTGAAGGTCTAATGAATTTGTTTAAGTGCATTCAACTCTATTCACCCCCCCTCTAGAGCATCCAATCACCCATCTAGGATCCAACAATTGGTATCAGAGCAGGGCTTCTCCAAGCATACTTCAACAAGTAGGAAAAGATGGGTGACTATCAAGGAGGGAGATACTTGACCAGCCTTCCAATCTTTGATGGGAGTAACTTCCTCTATTGGAAATGAAGGCTTCAATTCTACATCTAAGGATCAAGTTTTGAGATGTGGCAAATGGTGAACAACCCATACAAGCTACCAAAGACAAAGATTGAAGAATGTGATGATGCTACCTTGAAGAAAGCAACCTTGAATGATAGATCCATGCACATCCTCTATGCCTCCATGACCTCCACCGAGTTCAACCAGATTTCTTCTTGTGAGACGGCCTATGAGGTATGGAGAAAGCTATACATCACCTATGAGAGGACAGATCAAGTGAAGGAAAGCAAAGTCTACATGCTCAAAGGGCTGCTTGAGAACTTCAAGATGGGAAAAGAGGAGAAGATAGCCAACATGTACTCAAGGCTCAATACCATTGTGAATGGTCTTGCAGTTCTAGGACATCCTATGTCTAGTGGATAGATCAACTCAAAGATCCTTAGAACTCTCCCCAAGAGGTGGGAGCCCAAGGTGACTTCCATTAAAGAAGCAAGGTCTCTTAAGGATGTCCCTATTGAAGAGCTCATTAGAAATCTACAAGCACATGAAGCTACACTTGACAAGAGGGAGGAAGTAGATAGGCAAGAAGAGAAAGAACTCAAGAGAATGAAGAAGGCTGAAATAAAAGCTCAAATCAAGGCTATTGTTGGTCAAGATTCTCCATCCTCTCAAGTTGAAGAAGATGCCATGTACTCCAAGGGTAGATTTTATAAAGGAAAGAATTCCTCCTCCATTCGGTGCCTTAAGTGTGGAAAGAGGGGTCACTTCAAGATAGATTGTCTAGAAGGCAAGAAGGCCCACAATCATAAGAAAAGAGAAGATAAGTGGCACTCAAGCTCAAGTGACTCCTCCAACTCAAGCTCAAGTGAACATTCAAGTAGAGGATCAAGCTCAAGCTCTAGTGATGAGGGAGAATGCCATTTTGCTCTTATGGTTTCTACAACAACTAAAGACTCAAGTGAGGTAAATCTAAACTCTTTAGATAAAGAATCTTTGATTGCTATTATTCATGATACTCGTGCCTCTCTTAAGTTTTCTAAAAAGAAAAGAAAAAAGCTTGCTAGAATTGTTGATAATATGCATGTAGAACTAGATGATCTTGAACATGCTAATTCTTGCTTGCTTGATGATAAAAATGATTGTCTTAGTCAAGTGGACTCTCTTAAACTTGAAAATGTTAGTTTGCTTGATAAGATTATATTTCTAGAAGCTCAACATCTTATGCCTGTTCTAATGAAGAGCATACTTTAATTATTGATTCTCTCATGCATGATATTGATGTTCTTAAATCTAAAAACAAGGACAAAGATTTTGTTTTGCAAGGATTAGAATCTGAAAATGGTGTTTATTTTTCTAAGATTGCTTTGCTTGAAACAGAAAATGCCTCCTTGCTTGCTAAAATCAATGTGCTTAAATCTTGTTCTAGTTTTGCTAGTAGAGAGAATGATGTTGCTGCTCTTCATATTGATAGAGATTCTTATTTAACTAAAGCTCTTAGCTTAGAAAATGATCTTCTGCATGCTAGAGATAATATCAATCATTTGTCTTCTACTATTACTTCCATGATGCATGATAATGATGGTTTGAGATCTTATTTGTAAAGATTATAAGTTGGTAAAAAGATTCTTAATGAAATCCTACACCATACTACTAAACAAATTGGTAGACATGGTTTAGGGTATGATAGTAGTCAAAGGAACAACAAAGGTAAAGGACCTCCAATATTCCATAGAGAATCCTCTAGTTCCAAGACTATGGGCACATGCAACTATTGCAATGATATTGGCCATTATTCTACTTGTTGTCCTTTTAGGAAAGCACCCAAGAGCAATATGACTTGGGTTGGTAAGCTAACCCCTCCATACCCAAAAACATGATTGGGGACCATTTCATATTTCTTCTTGTAGGTACTTGCAAATGGATTGACTTGAGCTATTGAATTGCAAATTGACTTCTCAATCCACACGAAAGAAGAAAGGTGAGATGTGTAGAGGGTGACAACAAGCGGAAAAAAGAATGGTAAGCACAAAGGTAATGTTTCTCTTGCTTATAACCAATCCTGACTTGTTTTGTCAAGATAGTGTGCACTATACATATGGTTTTTGAGTCAAAAGTGGTATTTTATGTTTCTCTTCACACTCTTACTCAAAAGTTGTTTCAAATGCTTCTATAGTGCATTACTAACTTGCTTAGACATGTTTGGATATGGTTTGTATTTTTTTTGTACGCCTTTAAATATGTTTTCATGATATATATGTGCTTTTTTACAGCAGCGTTGTCCATCAAGTTTGTCCTGTTTGAAACTCGACTGATAGGCACCAATGGGTGTTGCCAGCAGCTATCATCGTTTGAGTTGTCAATGCAAAGAACTCGACCGATAACATTGTGCACATAATATACGTTTGTCTTATTGAATGAGAATTTCCCTCTCAACTAGATTTTCTCAACCAATAGCCTTATTCTTTGGCACTCCTTTGGTACCTTTATATATGCATATTGCCATGTTCTAAATTTCCTATATTGCATACAACTCTATCTCTCTAATTGATCTAAATTGGTATATCTATATCTTACAATTACTTACTTTGAGTTGTTTTGCAGGTTTTGATGATGATCTCTTTGGATCTCTTGGTTGTGTCTAAAATTGCTTATCTCTTTGTTTGGATATATATCTACATCCACTCATAGCTTGCTTTATCTTGTGTATCTTTTATTATCTCTTTCTATGATCTAGATCCTACTATTAGTCCTAACTTGTGACAATATCTACTAGTAGTTCACATAAATGTAGTTCTAACTTTGTTTATAATTGGTATCTTTGCTCATCTAGTGGTATTCTACTATATGCTTTGCTTGTATCTTGTCTCATACATGCTCAAGCTTACTCCTTGAATTGCATATCTACTATCTTAAGTAGCTTGCATAACATTGTGATGCAAGGTACATAGATCTACATTATATGTAGAAATTGGAGTATTTTTGGATTTTATGCAGATTTTGCTCCAGTTTCAGTTTTTGCTGCAAGAGTAGTGTTTTTTATGCAGAAACGACCTTATGAGCAAGGCTCATTGCATAGCCATGAGCTTTGACACTTTTTGGGCAAATTATGTCATCTTGAGGGTCAAAATTGCGTTTTATTGTTTTTCTACATCTCTTTATCTTGCATTTTTTTAGGTTGTTCAAGTGCATGCTTTAACTTGCTTTTCTGTCTATGCTTGGACAAGCCCCTATCTATGCTCTTCTACTCTCCTTATATATATTTTTGTTATCTCCTTTCTCTTAACAAGTGGTGTTTCTTATTTCTTCATACCCCCACTTTTTGAAATGACAAAGGGGGAGAAAGGTATGTCTTGTTTTGACAAACCAGGGAGAAGGCATGTCTTACATGAAGAAGAAAAGTATGTCCATGTAAAGGGGAGAAGGTAAATGGGAGAAGACATATATGTGTAGAACATATATGAGTAGAAGACATACCATGCAGGAGAAATAGCATCAATTAAAGGGGAGTATGAGAACTCCATACACATCAATTGAGGGGGAGCATATGAGCTCAATCCTATTGAAACCCCTAGGTTTCTCTGAAGGTATGATTTTACTTTAAAGCTTTCAATACATTTATGGAATGGTTTGTCGTCTTCAAAAAGGGGGAGAATGTTGACTCAAGGTCAATTAGGTCAATGTCGACTCACGTCTAAATTGACTAAACCCGTGTTTTGACGACGACTAACCATTCCACATATTTGTATCTAATGTATCTACTTGAGTGATTTCAGATTAGGTATAGACACACTCCAAATGCCCTAACTTGCACATATCAACTTGGAGAAAAGACAAGTCAAAATCAATACAAGTGCATGTTTTTGTAATATGATGTAAATCCATTAGAATCATGTTGTAAATCACTTGTAATGATTGTATGACTTGTAATTAAGCATATAAAAAAATCAGGAGCACTTAGATCGAATATTTAAGCACTCAAAAGCCATTTTCTAAAATTCACATCAGTCTGTTCATCGGTCAAGTTGCAAACTCGACCGATCCTGATTGGATCTTGAAAATGACTTTTGATCGGTCGAGTTTACACTTCACAGAACTTGACTTATGGAGTACTTGACCAATTGGATTTTCATTGGTCGGTCAAGTTTCCCTAGGACAAACTCGACCGATGCTCTGAATATCGGCTTTGTCTTTTACTCTATCGGTCGAGTTACCCTTATAGAAACTCGACCGATTGCACTGTACGGAAAAGTGTTTCTAGCCGTTGTGGAGTTTCAACAAGTGAAAATATATCCATTACAATCCACAAAATGGCTAGTTTTCATTCTCAAGTGTTCCCAAAGGCTAAGAGGCATCCCCAGCTATAAATAGGACCCCTTGGGCTTCATTCTAAGGTTGAGCATTCAGTGCAAAACTCTATGTGAGGTTCCTATTCTATAGTTGAGTGCTTCCTACAACCTCCTCTCTCTCTAAGCTTAATCACTTGCTACATCCATTAGAGTGAGTAGGAGATTTGTAAGAGAGCTCGTCCTACATGTATATCTTGTGAGGCTCTCACTTCCACCACCTCCCTATCTCTCATTGCAACCATGAAGATGAAGGTTCTCTCTCTTGGATAAGAGAGGTGAAGAAGAACAAGGGAAGGCGTCCCTTGGTGAAGATCAAGGCTGAAGATTTGGAGCAAGAGTGGGTAAGACCTTGGTGAAGGCAGAAGATTCCTTGCTCAAGTGGGTAAGTCCTTGGAGGAAGCTTCTCCGAGTGAAGGTGATATCAAAGGCGGAAGATCCAAGAAGAGTGGGTAATCCCTGCAAGGATGAAGACTTGTGTAAGAATAGGTAAGTCCTTGGAAGAAGGAAGAAGACTCCTTGCAAAGTGGGTAAGCCCTTGGTAAGGTTGAAGACTCTTTGTATTGGATAGGTAAGTCCTTTTGTGGTCATGTATTGTATCTCTTATAATGAATATAATGAAGGTGCAAGGTTAAGAAATCCTAGAGGTTGACCTCTCTAGGTAGTGGACTGACTCACTTCTAGTTTGAAGTGTGGAACCACTCTAAATAGCTTGTCAATTGGTGTATGTTCAATCTCTCTCTCCCTTGCTATGCATGTTTTTGTTGCACACACATTTCCTATTTAGCAACCTTATCTTGTGATATATCTTGAAGGTCTAATAAATTTTGTTTAAGTGCATTCAGCTCTATTCACCCCCCTCTAGAGCATCCAATCACCCATTCAGGATCCAACAAATATCACATCATGCCTCAACAATGCTCATAATCACCATCCTATATTATATACGGATCACCAGAACATTCACATATCTATGACATTCATTTCACCTGCAAAGTTAGGGTTACAAAAGTAGGAGAGAGAAAACACCATTACATGATAACAACTTTAAGCAAAATGAGCAAATACATCCCATATCTCAAAATTAGGGTTAGGGTTTCATGTGTAGTTGATTAGGGTTTCATATTATCATTCAATCACCAAACCCTAGTTTCATTACCTCCCAGTTGTTTGGAATGTGTCAGAGTTTAGCACTATTGATTATGATTAGCATTCATCTTCACATCATTATGTAGTGTCCAAACGTATAGTGTTGCGACCGATTGGGTTAGCTGTAGTGACCTACATGAGTGTAGCGACCATAGGTGCACTTAGTTGCGACCTCTAGGTAGGTGTAGTGACCACTAGGAAGTTAGGTGTAGTGACCTAACCACTTGAATCATCATGTTACGACCGTTAGGGGACAAGGTAGAGACCACCCTTAGGGTTAGGATTGTTGTGGTTGCAACAACCCACCATCCCAATGTAGTGAACATTTGGATTCCAGGGAGGTGTAGCGACCTCAAAGTCATCTACACAAACACCACATAACCAACACATAGACAACTCCAAGATAGAACTAAACCATGAACAAATCAGAAGGTAAATATGAAGAAAACCAAACATCATTTAAAAGGAAGACTATGTACAAAGATTATCACTAAAATTCTAAAACATGAATCATAGAAATCACCATGAAAGAACCCTGTAAGAGAAGTAAAACCCATGCAACACAAGAAAAATAGATCTAAAACTTCATGATACTCCAAGATACTCGAACCATATGCATGTTAATAGAAATCCATAATCAAAAGCAAGAGGAAACCATCCATTCCATAATCACCACAAAATTAGGTATAAGAAATTAGGGTTTAGGGGTAGAAGAAAAACACACAAGATTATTACCAAATATTAAACCCTAGATTATGGTAACTTCATCTAACACAGTAGGACCACATTTAGAGATGAAAATAGAAACATGCATGCAGGAATATGGTGCAATAATAGTGAGGGAAAGAGTTATATAACCCGCCTTATGTAGAGAATCAAGCTCCAAAGCCACAAACTCCAAGAGGGAAGAAGAAACTCCAACAAAGATCAACTCCTCGGCCACAAGATCACCTCAAGAAGAAGAAAAAATACCAAGGTCAAAGGTAAGCTCAAGATAAACAAAAACTCAAACCCTAAGCCGATCAAGAGAGAAGAAAGAAGAAAGAGAGGAAAGCTCCATCTCACTCAGGAACCACCATGGTTAACCCATAGTCTTCGACCTTTGTGAAGAGGAGTTCCCAAAAGATAGACACCATGGATGAACCATAGTCTACGTCCAAGAAAGGAGAAGAAGGTAGGGTAGAGAGTCAAAAGAAAATGTGACCAGGGAGAGATAACAACTTACCAAGAAAGAAGATTACCAAAGATCACCACAAGGAAGATGATAAAGCTCAAGGTCACCACATGCAAGGTTGGTCGGCCACCAAAGCTCCAAGACCAGTCCTCTTTTTCTACAAAAAGCTCCAAGGACAAACACAAGGGATAAGAGAAAAAGTAGAGCTGAAAAGAATACTTTCATGTGATGGAGAGGGGGTTATATACACAAGGTAGGAGGGAAGTAAGGGGGTTATGAGGTGTCAACACAATAGAGCATCAAAAGGACATGTGTCCACAAAGGAAACAACCATGCAACCAATTAGCACATGCATGCATCAAAGGGTGATATAACCTAGGGAGTGTAGTGACCACCTAGGTCAGCTACATCCCATGTTGCGGTCACAACACACCAGGGTAGACCATGTAGTGACCACTACACTAGATCATCCACTCAACATGGTCGAAACACTCCACTAAAAGACAAACCTTATCGATTAAACCACACATAGGTCACCATGGTAGAAGAAAACAACACCTAGGGTAAGTGTTGTGGTCACAAAACTCATCCAAGAGTAGTGTTGTGGTCACAACACACAAACCCTAGTATGGTCGACACACATTAACAAGGCAAACCTTAGAAACCCTAATCTCACCATGTGATGTCACATCATCAACCATGGTCCAAGAGAGGTGTCCCTATGCTCATTTCTCTCTCTCATGATGCCAAAACAAATAGGGTACACTCTACATGTGAAAAATTGCAAGATAGCCCTCAATCCTGGGTAAATTGCAATTGGGTCCAAAACAAGGATACATTATTCAAACATCATCCAAACAAGACCAAACTAAAAACATAAGGTTTTCACATGTTATAAAAGCATATCAAAGGGTTAGATTAAGGTTCTAAGCATATAGTAAAGCAAAGAAAACAAGGTTAGCCCAAAAGCCAGGTCAGGGGTCTTACAACCATAAACCCCTAATAAGGATTTCACCCCCAAAATCCTATGCAGAAAGAGATGAGTACTTCCTACGCATCTCTTCCTCAAGATCCCACATGGATTCCGCAATACCACGGTGATGCCACAGAACCTTCACCAACACTATGTCCTTCTTCTTCAACTTCTTCACTCTTATATCAAGGATCAAAACAAGCCCTTCAACATATGACATATCTTCTTCCAACTCAACCTCCACTGGATGTAGCACTAACTCGGTATCTGGGTGGCACTTCCTCAACATGGAGACATGGAACACTGGATGCAACCTGTGCAACTCAGGTAGCAACTCTAACTTGTAGGCCATCTTCCCAACACGCTCCACCACAGGGTAAGGTCCCATAAACTTGGGAGCCAACTTACCCTTCTTCCCAAACCTCAAAACAACCCTACAAGGAGAGACCTTAAGATACACCATGCATCCCACTTGGAACTCTAAGGGACTATAACGATTATCAACATATGATTTATGTCTCTCCTGGGCCGCCTTCAATTGTTGTTGAATCACTTTGATCTTCTGTGTCATCTGTTGTACAAGCTCAAGACCCAAAAGATGATATTCACTAGTGTCATACCAACACAATAGAGATATGCAATATCTCTGATACAAATCCTCATAAGGTTCAATGTTCCTCAGATAACTATTATTATAGGCAAACACTATCAATCTGAGATGGACATCCCAACTACCCAAAAACTACAAGATACAAGCTCTCAGTAGATCTTCCAATGTATGTATGGTTCTTTCAGACTGTCTGTCTGTCTATGGGTGAAACACTATGTCGAACCTCAACTACGTACCCATAGCTATGTGGAAGCTCTCCCAAAAGTGACTGGTGAACCAAGGACTTCCATCTGACACGATAGTAGTTGGAATACAATGCAAACAAACAATCTCATCAACATAAATCTGAGCAAGCTTCTCTGATGTATATGAGTAGTTGGAATACCATGCAAACAAACAATCTCATCAACATAAATCTAAGCAAGCTTCTCTGATGTATATGTGTTCTTCATAGGAAGGAAGTGCACGAACTTGGTCATTCTGTCAATGATCACCCAAATAGAATCATGGCCTCTCCCCATCCTAGGGAGACTAACCACAAAGTCCATCATCATATGATCCATTTGTACTATGGTATAGGAAATGGTTCAAAGTCCATGAAGGATTCTGATGCTCTGCCTTAACTTGCTGGCACACATGACACCTTGCAACGAACTCAACCACATCATGCTTCAAGCCAGGACACCAATACAAATTTTTCATATTATGGTGCATCTTGGTACTATCTGGATGCATGGTGTACATTGAAGAGTGAGCCTATTCCAAAACCATCTTCCTTAGATCATCAACATTAGGATCGACAACTTTGCCATGGTAACATATTGTCCCATCCTTTGACTCATGAAAGCCATCACGCTTCTCGCTGCCAAACTTTGCTCAGATCTATTGTATCACAATATCACTCTACTATGCATCTTAGATCTGCTGCTTTAGTGTGGTCTTTACTTGTAATTGTGCTAACATCTTGGCTAACAAATACACCTCTAGTTGGAGATTCATCTGATACAAGGAGACAAACATGTCTCTCTTATGGCACTCCAAAGAGAACAATTGTGCCTTATCTATAGAAGACAACGAAGAAGACTTCCTGCTTAATGTATCTGGCATGATATTTGCCTTCTCTAGATGGTAATCAATAGTGCAATCATAGTCTCTGATTAACTACATCCAGCATCACTGTCTCATATTCAACTCCTGCTATGAGAAGATGTACTTTAGGTTCTTGTGATCTTTGAAAATATGACACTTCTCATGATAAAGGTAGTGCCTCCAGATCTTCAAGGCATAAACCAGTGTAGCTAATTCCATATCATGGGTTGGGTTGTTCTCCTCGTGTTTCTTAAGAGGTCATGAAGCAAAAGAAATCATATTCTTGTCTTACATCAGCACACAACCCAAACCGTTCATTGACGCATCACTAAAGACAATATATCCTTTCCCTTGCTCAGGTAGAACCAACACTGGCACACTATTTAGCTTCTCCTTTAATGACTGGAAGGAAACATCTTTCCTTGTCAGCTTTGTTAGGGGTAATGCTATGGCACTGAAGTTATTTATGTGTAGTAGCATGCCAGACCCAAAATATTGTGAACTTCTATCGACGTCTTTGGATGCTCCCACTCTATCACAGATTAAGCCTTCTTGGGGTCCACACATACAACCTTAGAAGATATCACATGTCCCAGGAACAACACCTCCTTCAGCCAAAACTCACACTTGCTAAACTTAGTGTACAAGTGATGTTGTCTCAACAAGGTCAACGCCTAATGTAGATGTTGTTCATGTTGTTGGCTAGATCTAGAGTATATCAATATATTGTTGGTAAATACAAGCACAAAGTATAGTAGTGGAAACAAAAAAATTATCTATCTGTATTCCCATAACAGTAAGATTGCATCAACTACTATGAAATAGGAAAGATGGTTTAGTGAGTTATACCTGGTCCTGGAGCAAGTACAACGACAACAACTCACTTCAATGCAACTACTATTTAGTTTCTCTTGGATGATGGTTGTGAAGCTCTTGGTCTTCACCACAAACACTAAATAGAACATCTTCCACAGTGACTCTTGTGGTCTTGCCACAGACTACATGCTAACTTTGCTCTCCTAGCAGCAACCAAAGGACTCCTACCTCTAGAGTAGCCCACACAGACCAACTAGAACTCCTTTCATTCAACAAGAACAGATAGGAAGGAGTTGTCCCTCTTGTTGGTGTACTAGTCATCAACTTACTCTCCCACAACAACAATTCTTAGTTGTTCTCTCCCGTCACTATCCCTCCCTAGTCGGGTAGGACTTGCTTGGGCTCTCTAGGTTACCACAACCAGAGAGGACAACAATTGTCAGAGCAACTGATTCTCAGTTTATATTGTTGTACTCTATGAAGCCCTCAATACCCTCTATTTATAGGCGAGGTTAGAGTCAGGGTTCCCATTATGTACGGGATTGTGTAGGAGTTAAGGGATTGAAAGATCTTGAAATTTTCACAACATGCGACCACCAAAACGGCTGTCTGGTAACCCTGATAGTCGTCTGGTCATGTGATATGGTTGTCTCGTACTGCGATATGCCCGTATGGCAGTTTCCCAATCACACTTGAATTTGGCAATTTTGATTCCAATTAATATTACATATTAATTCCTTGCACCACAAGTAATGTGCAATGGAATAAGTTCGGGAAACATCAAGAACCTTCGTTCGGTCCCAACCGATCCATCTCACCCATACGAGATGCCCACTTTTCTCAACTAGACGACCACCTGGTGAGCCTGAGTCGAGCTGATCAGTTCAATAGATTGAATTGGTCAGTTCACTCATCAATTTGGGTAGAACTTAGCCAATTAGAACTCTGACCAGCCTGACAACCCAAACGGCCATCTCATATCATGAATGACTTTGATATGCTACTCTCTTAGATCTTTTTTCTATTTTTAGGCTTTGCTTGATTCATGATTGTTGGTACCTTGTACATAGCATTGTATATCTTTTCCTTTTCTTTTGGCTAGATAGATAGTTACCTTAACTATCTCTCATGCTACATAGTTGTACATTCAAAAATACTAAAAATAGAAAGGGTGAGCTTTTACGGATAAAAAAAAACATTTGAGATGGTCATCTGGCCTGTCCAAATGGCGTTTCAAACCTTGAGATGGTCGTTTGGAAGTTCAGTCAGCCAATCTATTGCGTGAATTGAATACCTAACCACTTTAATAATCAATCCCATCATCATTCAAGTTAAAATCCTCTTCTAGATGAGTTCCTATGTGTGTGACCCTATAGGTCCCATATCACGTTGGAAGTGAATGTCATAACTAACTTATGACATCACAAGAAAGGAGTGGTGCCTAGTCGCACATCAATGCTACCCAAGTGAATGGAAAGTTGGAGAACAACTTCAACCTACAATCTGTGTTAGGTGTTGTAGTGATTGTATAATTCCTTTGTCACTGATATCTAGGATGAACTCGAGGCATGAAATCGTCATCCTCTTAACGTCCAATCCATGTTCCTTGAACCAAGAGCAGACTGTCTGAGATAGTGTGACCTTAATAACATATATTGATTCACATGTGCATGCACATGCATTTCTCAGTCTCTCTTATCAAGTGACTACGATATCATAGTGTAGTAGGAGGGGCAAATTCCCTATCTATCACTCACAATCTATCCCCATGTGTCAAAGTCACCCAATCATCACCTTTATAACAACTCATGTTTCAAGACTATGTTTGGTGATGTCAAAGCGTACCCAACGACATGTGACGAGTGCAATGATTTTAGGTATAAGAATCACAATCACCACCTTCACAATGAGAGATGAATATGACTACCAATGATGGTTTCATGTGTCACTCTCTAGGTGGGTCTGTTTGATACACTATTCTCTAACATGTATCAGTGTGCTTGGTTTGATATTGCCGTATCATGACTAATGAGATTCTGTCATCAACCAACCCACACTCTAGTCTTATGTGTTACTGGTTTCTATCTACCTTCCATAGTAACAACCGATTAGGGACATAATAAGAATGTACATACTCTTAGCATTCGTATGATCTCATTCTTCCAATTCTAATACTTGAAGACATACGTAATTGATTATTATCATCCTTTAGACATTCATAATGTTGCCTCATTATCTCATAACTGAATGAAACAAAATGAATTGGAAGCTTTCCTTTATGAGTATTAATCAAATCCTTTATGGTATATGCCATGTCAATCATCACATGATTGGATCTATGGGCATACCTTACCAACAAACTCCCACTTTCACTTAGATCCAATCACCCACAAATCTCATTCTTAGTGATCCAAACATGTCCACCATATTTTTGTTGTACAAGTGTTTTATCCAACGGGTTAGCAACACTTTTCTATTAGTCTATATATTACATATATCCTTATCTCTTTGATGGGAGATGAAACCACCATAATATGGTGTCTGATATTCCTTGACTAACAATTAGCTTCGTTGTTGTCACAATATCACTACTGCATCATCAAAGGTTAGAACATGTATAAGTTCATTATATGAACTTCTAGATCCATAAAGTCTCACTCTGTGTTCATAACACAACTATACTCGACATCTATTGTAGAATAGAATTATTGAATATTAATTCGGAACCCTTCCAACTAACAACATAGTTTATTTTGCAATCACTTTTATCATTATGGAAGCTTGCATCGATGTAACCCTTTACATACAAATCTTCCCTTTTTATTGCTATCTTTATTGATTAGCAATCTATCTTGAGATAGTTCTCAAGTACTAACAGATATCTCTAATGAGTTTACAATAACCCTTTTTGGAATTTACTGTCATCTTTTCATGTCCAATACATTCAAGATTATATGGGATAATAACATTCATGATAGATCCATTGCTACAATCTATGGAATCTTAATCAAGTTAATTCCATTCTTCACAAGAATTGGAACATAAGGTCCATGAGAGACTAATCTAAATTCTCTTTCACTAAATCCTTCCTGTGTTGAACTCTTTCAACACATTGCTATAGTATGTTCTCAAACTTCTATTATGAAACATTCAGTAACTATCTCATAGGTCTTGATCCTTATCCCATAAGATGTCCCATAAGATGTTTTACTTAATCCTTCATTGCCGAAGGGGTTATTATGCCAGTTCTCAATATTCATAATATTGAGATTATATTCCTCATTACATGTGGAATATTCATATATGCTCCCACTAAATCTTTTGTAATCACAGATCCATTTTTTATCTTGATTCAAGTCAAACCATTTGACTATCTTGTCAAAATAAAAGATCCTCCTCTGAGTTTCTTGTTTCAATCCCAAATTGAACCTTGTAGTTTATAGACTTCATTTGCATTCTTGAAGTTATAAAACCTTTCAGATTGTATCACATACATATCCTCTGATGTATTCCTTTTAAGGAATCCAGTCTTAATCTTCATATGCGAAATCTCTTAGTCTATTTTGACTACAACAACAAGCTTGACAATAGGTAAAGGAATTTCTGTCATGTTCAACAACTTGAACTGATTTGAAAACCTATTCAACCAATTAATCCTTTTCTGTTATCCATGTAGGTCTTTGCCATAAGAACCTATTGCACTCTTTAGGTATTACCCCTTTAGGAGGTGCTATCAATATCCTACCTTGTTAGCTTATATGGTTTCCATCTTATTGAGAAACAACTTCTAGTTGAGTAGTTGGCTCATCCTATTATGACCAACCCCTCTGAATCGTTGTATTCATAATCCTCCAATTTCAGATGTGTTCTACTAGAACTATTTTATTCCGTGTTACATGACGAACATGAGATTCCACAACATCTTGTGATTTTATTAGTTCTCATTGTACCTCTTTGTTGATCTCGCACATTTTGAGTTATACTTTTACTCCCACTGATTCTTTAGGAACTCAAATATCTTATCAACAAAACACTTTTGTTATTGGATTGGGATTAATAGTATCATTCAACAATTATGGTTTTTGGATAAACCTTTTTAAGAAACTGCTTTCTCAGTGTAGGTTTCAATCCTCTAGACATATTGGGACATTCCCAAGTCATATCATATATGATATCTTATAAACCATTCAAATGGTACATTATTTAGTGATAGGTATATATTTGTGAGGGTATACAAATATTAGATTAATTGATACTTATATCATGATTCATTATGGTATAATTCTTTCATTCTGACACATCATCTTGTTCAGATGGATCTGACTCATGATACATTATCATAGTCCTTTTTTTGAAGATACTCAAGGTATCGATGTAAAGTATTTCAACACATACTTCATTTATAATATCCTTGAACACTTTAAGAGATTTATGTTTCTATTTTACTGAGTACATATCATCACATTACTAGTAAATGAAATGAGGTATGAGTGATTATCTATAGGAGTTATTCCATAAGATCTTCATGCATCACATGTATGAGGTCTAACGAAAAGTTATTGTTACAACCCCAACTTTTGGGTTCATTTGGTGAGAAATGTGATTTCTCATATTAAAGATATTTGAACAAATAAAGATATAATTTGTTTTAAATAAATGGATTTCGTTTACAATAGCCTTGATGATTATTTTGTGGGTTTTATTGGCTATTGGGCCCAATAACAAGGAAAAGATAAAAAGGAATTCCATTATTAATAAGAAATGGAGAAAAGAAAATTGTAGAAACCTATAGAAGGAAATAGAAATCAGTCCAAAGGTGGATTTCGTGCCTCTTGGGTTCCTTGGGTATCAAGGAGTCCAAAGTTGCAAAGATAATGCAAAAAGAAAAGAAAAGATGAATTAAGTATTTCTTTATTAGGAAAGAAATTTAAAACAATGATAAAATGTGGGAAATAAGTGAAAAGAGGTATAATTGAGTTATCCTTGGTGGAATTTCGTATCCAAAGGATTCCTAATGTTAAATGGAATGCCAATGAGGAAAATAAAAAGAAAGATAAATAGAAATCCTCAAAAAGAGATATTTTAATAAGAAATAAATAAGATAATGTGAAATAATGAATATAGATGCATCTAGAAGGATAATGAGTGTCCTTAAAAAGGAATTTCGAAATCTTGGAGTTTCTTGGGGTCCAAGGAGCCCCAATGGAGAAGAAAGAAAGAGAAAATACCAATAATGTCAAATAAGAAGATAATATGATGCATAATGAATGTTTTTTTGGGGTATTGTTAAAAAGGAAGTAATTTCTATTAAAAGAAAATAGAAATTTCGTGCCAATGGATTAAAAAGCAAGAATAAAGAGAATAAGAGGGATGATTTTCGAAATCCTAATATCAAAAGAAGAAGGGATATTAAAGAGATTTTAGAGGGAGGGAGAAACTTGCTTTTTAATGAAGGAATCACATTCCTATTAGAAAAGGGCATTGCTTCTTTGTAGGCAAGCATCTTGGGGTGTGAATACTCTCCCCTATAAAAGGGGTAAGACCTTGGTTCAAGTTCAGGATGGAATCCCACCCAACTCTCTCCTTTCTCCTTCTTCTTTGCACGCAACCCAAACCAAGGGAAAGAATGCTACCCCAGAGCAACCAGGCGCCGTGAAGAGGTTATGATGGAGACCTGAAGCTTCCACGACACCACAGAGGAGCACAGTCGTCTTCCCCGTGCTCTGAAGCTTGTGCATGACCATTGTATGGTTGCATGTCAGCCATGAGTTGCGGAACCAAGCAGAACCGAACCACCGCCATACCTGAGACCGAAGGGGTACCTCCCTGTGCACAGAGGAACAACGGAGGTGGGGCGCCAAGTTCTGTGGAGTTTCTGGCCTTGGAGAGGGGAAACAACCCAGCGATCAACTGTTGTTGACGTCCGCCTAGGGTTCCCGAGCTGGAAGACGACATGCAGGTTTTAGACGGATCTACCCCTCCGGGGTATGAAGTGCCAAAAACTTAACCGAGGGTAATTTTTTCAAATCGTTATGTTTTCAAGCTTCTAGCAAACGTTGCATGGGATAGGCAACGTGGCACGCTCTGATTGGCCCAAAGTAAGTTAATTTTGCATAATTTATATCTAATTAACCGTAGCTCGGATGGATACACATAATATATGAATTTTGCTCAGAAAAATGAGAGGAATTCATTAAAAATGGTTTTAGAGGCTAATTCCTCTTGCAATTAGAAAAGTATTGTAATTTATCAACTTTAATGAATTAAAGATTAAGAAACCCTATTTAGGGATGATTAATGCTTTTAGTAGGGTTTAATGGATGATTAAAGTTGATATTCACCTATTAATTGTAAAAAAAACTTTAAGCACAAAAAGGATGAACTTTGCACGTAATTAGTTAATTTAGAGTTTCTTGTGCATAAAAATGCTTTAATGGGCCTTAAAACCCTACTATTAGTAAAAGTGACTCATAATGGCTTCAGTTGCTCAATTTCATGATTAAAGTTGAGATATGATAATTCCAAGCTATTTTAAGTATAAAAGTTCTTAATTGTGGATAAATACCCTTAATGTAGTAACTAGGGTTTTCTAATGGATAAAGGTAGTCATTAATGAAAAATATAGTTCATATGTGATTTAGACCATAATGAACTATGAATTGATAATAGATGAGTATAATGATCTTGTCATGGATTAAAAGGATAAAATTGGTAGCTTTAATGTAAAAGAGGTCTAATGGACTTAATTGATGGTTAATTATGCTTTTTCTGATATCAGGGTCATATGTTGTTAAAAGATAACCTTAGTATCTTTCATGATGTATTGATGAGATAATTAGGGTTTGTGAGTAATTGTATAAATGAGAGTTTGAAATAGTATAAATGAAGTGAAACCCTAATTGCAAAGGAAACCCTAAAAGTGGACTAGAAACCCTAGGAAGCGAGCTAGGTTTAATAGATCTTGATGGCATGACCAATGATAGGAAATTGTATGATTATTTCAGGATCTTGTTATGTGTGCTTGCTTGGATTTCTTACTTGCATGGAATATTTCTGTATCAAATCAGCCTGACATGTATGTGGTTATGCTTATGAATAATCACTTTAGTTTCACGGCGATTCCCGACCATTTTTATCGGTTGCTTGAACATAATTGTTGGATGCCTTTTATTACATGCAACTATAAAGTGACTATGATTATCACTATAAATATATATATATAATTGACTTAGAACCGAATCCTCCTCTGTGGCTTTGCAAATGCTAAAAAGGGTAACCTAGAGTAAGGTCTAGGCTATCATGAGTTAGAATTGGGCTACCCACGTGTAGTGCCATGAGACTCTATAGCATGCCATGAGTTAAGGAGTGGGCTACCTATGAGTAGTGCCATGTGACTCAACCTTAGAAACTGATTCACCGGTTAGGTAGGATCATGAGGGGTTTAATGGGGATCTATCATAAGAAAGGTAGCATCCAGGTCCACTGCAGGGACATCACAGAGGATAGGATATGTGTGGATCGCACAGTTATATTTAAAACGTAAAGTTGGTTGTTAAACTGTAATTGACTGCAATATGTTATTATTAATTGCACGATAATTGTTTCCCCCACATACCAGCTTTATGCTAACCGATGTTTTGTTTTTCAATGTTTTAGGTACAAGTGAAAAGAACAAACAGTAAAGTGGCATATGTGGAATTAAATATGAATTAAAGTTCAAAGGAGGATTAGTTAGAATAGACTCTATGTGGATAGAAGTAAATATCCAAGCTTTTGAAAAAGGTATGAAAAGTTTAATTTTATTACATCCTTTCGGTTTAGTTTAGTAGAATTTGATAATTATTATTGATTATTTGTTGAATTTTTGATCTGGAAAATGGGATAACGACTCTGACCTCTTGGTCTCCCTTAATTGGGGGTTACTGGGAGGCGGGGTTGTTACATTTGGTATCAGAGCCTAGGTTCCTCATCTAATCTTTAATAATTATTAAATTTTACAAACAACGTAGAACCCAAGGGAGTTATTATAAGATTTTTCAAAAGACAGAGGTGTCTAGAAAAGGATCACGTCCGGGGGCTGGCAAGATTTTCCTCTGCACCGCTAGTCGGAATACGAAGACTCCTAGATTAGTGTGACTGTCTGGCCAAAGTCTCAGGATTCGACTCGAAATAAGATACCTTTAGGACTCTCTCATCTTGTTCATCTCTTCTCAACTCAAATGTTGTTAAGGATAATAAGGATTAGGGTTTTCTATCTTTTCCTCACCCTCTTGAGGTATGGGTAAGGTTGATAAGGTTTAAGAAATCCTCCACCAAATTAATGAAAAGCAAGTAGTTAAGATGTCATGGACATAAGCTTAATAGATTAAGCGTAAACAAAAGAATAGATACATGGTTAGGTCGTATGACATAAGTTTTCATGCCCTCAGGAGAGACCTGCGGCTAGACCTTCTTGACAGGAGGATAAGTAAAGAGAGCTAGTCCTAGAGGTAGAGACCTCCATTAATAGTAGAGACCTGGCACATCATCTGAGGATGATGTTAACCCTAACCCTAAGTGAAGGTTAAAGAGAGAGATGATATGATGAGTCAGATGTCATGGTAGACCAGGTGTTTGGATAGACATTCCTTGGATGCCATATGAGCCATGAGAGGTTGGATGACTGAGTACCTTTGGCGACCCAACCTTGGGAAGGGTCGAGTGAAGAATAGCTCCTTCAATGATGAGGTTAGAGAAGAACCTATGGAAACCCCATGAGCTTATATCAGCATGGCATAGTAGGCACCCATAGTAAGTCAGTCGACTAAAACCCTGGCCAGGAAAGTATGAGGGATAGCTTATCAGATAAGCATAATCCTAAGCGAACATAGGCTTCACCATGTAAAGGTATGCTTGTGAGCTTGATCCATCTTCATGGAGAGAGGACCTTTAGTATAAGGATGGTTGTAGAGTTAGCTCTAGGGAACAGGACCCAAGTAAGAAGGTTGGAAGCCTAGACTCTGAGATATGAGAAAAAGTGGGGAGTTGAGGATGATGTGACCTAAGTGGATGATAGTGGTTGCCTCATGCTGATGATATCTTGGTTGCCATGAGAGGAACCAAACCCTAGAGAGAGGATGAGTCTGCTGGTACCTCTATACCTATGGTATAGATGAGAAGAAGAGTTCCTTTGACATGGATAGGTTTAGTAACAGATTGTGAGGCCTTATACCTTGTTGATTGTCCTTGAGGAGGACTCAACTCTGAAGTGTTGCTCGAGTAGAAGGATCATGGGGAGTGCATGCCATGCCATATACATGCTTGATTCGTGGTTAAGAGGTTGAGCATGCAGTAGGATACCCAAAAGTTAACCTAGGGTTCCTAGGTCTAAGAGGGGAAGTGGTGTACCTGATGCTCATGATGGGATTTGAGTTTCTATAGATTAGAGCATGGTATTCCTCATGGTTAGGGGAAAGGGAAACCCCTTAAGTTTAAGGTATGTTTGATGAACCCCTCACAGCTAAGTTGATGACATGGGAAGGTATGATTGTGATCCAGTATTGAGGAAAGAGAATAAGTATGACCTAACATGGTTTAGTAGGTGGTCTGCTTGTGCCTTAGTAGCTTGTTAGGGTTAAGCATGCTAGACCTAAGGATGTTTGTGACCTTTGTTATCAGGTTGTAGCTCCCTCCCTTCCTGGGAGAGGGACCCTTTTTTAAGGTGTACACCAGTTTTTGTTGGTTTTAAAGTAACCTAAGGAGGTCTCATAGGATCTTGAGAAGTTAAGTGAAAAGTACATAGTATGAGAATGAGCCTATAGACCCATAGATAACCATCTCTAAGTGCATATGGATGTGTTACCATGGAGGTAACCAGTATGGGAGGCATGTCACCATGGCCCCTATAAAAGGATGAAAGTCATCCCATGAATGTAGAGAGAGATGATGAAGGCTTGGGTAAGGTTCTAAGTTGAACATGTACTATGTTAGAATCATAAGTCTATCCTAGGGTTAGGTAGGGATAAGACCGATGGAAGTAGGAGTTGCCTAATTCCCTAGTTGCACATGACCATAGGGTCGGGAGGTAACAACTATCATTGTCTGAGGGCTATGGTTAGGAGATTGATCACCTTCATGAACTCATGGGACCCAAAGGGCAGATGAGTAGGGCACTCTCTAGATGCATGAGGGAAGAGGGATGACCCCAAAAGTGTCGACACCCTATAGACCTAGCGAAGATGACCAAGGAATGTGTGTGGGCCCAAGTAGGTTTGAAACCAGTTTTCCATGGAAGTAACTTTGATATCGAGATGTTTGTGATGTAGAGGTATAAGATGCACGTTTCAACTAAGATTTAAAGGTGTACTGGCAAGGTGGGATGTACCATCTCTACTCTTTGAACAGGAAGAACTTTGTATTTGGACTGTAGCCAAATGCTTATTTCCTCTTGTTATGAGAGTGAGAGATAGGACAATACGCATGCCCTACACCCAGGATAAAAGAGTTGGGACGTTGCTATGAGGTATGAGGACAGAGAAGATAACATACCCTAGTGGAGTGAATGATACATGGATGGTTTACTGACATTAAGAAAAACAAGATAGTCATCTATGAGGATGATTTTATCATGAGATATGAGTAATACAAGGTTGAGTATGAAACCCAAGAGAATAATCTCAGAGTATTCTTGATGAATATAGACTTGGAGTTGAGATGAGATTGTAAGTGGAATACATGGAGGTGTATGTCTTCAACTATACCTAACACCTAAGGATGTGAAGTGGTAATGGATGCTCTGGATGAGATACAACTGGCTAGTTTAGATGGAGTTAAGGTTGTTAAGTTAACCCTCAGTTGGAGAAAGAGATAAGTTTGGCTAACACCCAGATGTAACAATATTGGTTGATCAAGTTAATGGTTGTTTGGTTAGCCAACTTAGGCCTTGATGTAATGAAAGGATGGTTGTAGAGCACCAGATGCACTTCTCTGGAGAAAAAGGAGATGAAACCCCAGCTAGAGTGGTTTAGGGGTTCTGAGGAATCGATCTTAAGGAATCATGACAATACGGGAGATCATGATTTAAGATCACCATATACCATGGTACTACAAAGATAGTAAGTGATAGTGGTACTTTGGATGCCTAAGATGGCGTTGCATAAGGTATGTTGCCATGCAAGCCAGGAGGTGAAGGATGAACACCAGTAACCCAGTGTTTTGGCATAAAGGATAAAGAGTCCCTGAGAGGGAATGGGAGTTCATCACTATGGATGTTGTAACTCTCCCCTAGACCAATGAGGGTCAGGATGTAGTATGGGTTATGGTAGATTGCCTTACCTATATGACGTGAGAAAGAAAGAATACTATCAAGGGACAAATCCGGTTGAACTACATATGAGAGACATGGTTCAACTACACCATGATGTGAGTTCAAAAGTTCTTGAGTATAACCTACAGACACACTTCCGTAAGGTGGAAGTAGATACATGAAGAACTCGATATTAGTACGGTTTATCACCCTAGATAATGGTTAATATGATCCAGACTAGAGGGTCTGATGAGAGCATGTGTGCTCGTTCACGGTGATACATGGAGACAGTTCTTGTCCTGGGTAGATGTGATGACAACCACCATAGCCAGTATGAGGATGTAAAGAAGCTCTACATGGGAGGTTGCGTCGGTCACCACTTCATTAAGATGATGATGGTGAAGGGACCTCGCGAAGGTCAAGAAAGGACCACAATGTGTGCAGATGAAGTCACTTTGATCATGCAATGGCTGAAAGGAGCCCAGAGATGACATGAGTTGTAAGCCAATGCAAGGTAGACTGACATGCAGTTCACAGTGGGGGAAATATGTGACATGAAAATCCAACCCCTCTAAGTTATAGCTAAGGGAGATGAATCCCCGATGCATGGGTTATTTTGACATGGTTTGGTGGAAAAGGTTAAGTTTGCCCTTACCCCTCAGGATAATGTGATGTGTGAAGAGTTCCATGTGTCCAATTTAGAGCACTATGTGAGGTACCCAGACCATGTGCGGAGCAATGAACCTAGTGAGCCCTAAGGGAGGGTGAAATGACCTGAGTCACCTATGAGGTTTATAGATGCCAAGGTGAAAGAACTCAAAGAAAGGAATATGTGATGATAAAGGTTCTTTGGAAGCGCCATGGATAAGGTAAAGCCACATAGGGGCCAATGATGGACATGGAAAAGTCTTATCCTGAATTGTTTGTTTGCTTGATGGAATTCAGAGGACAAAATTCCTATAAGAGGGGAAGGATGTTACAACCCCAACTTTTGGGTTCATTTGGTGAGAAATGTGATTTATCATATTAAAGATATTTGAACAAATAAAGATATAATTTGTTTTGAATAAATGGATTTCATTTACAATAGCCTTGATGATTGTTTTGTGGGCTTTATTGGCTATTGGGCCCAATAATAAGGAAAAGACAAAAAGGAATTCCATTATTAATAAGAAATGGAGAAAAGAAAAATGTAGAAACCTCTAGAAGGCAAAAGAAATCAGTCCAAAGGTGGATTTCATGCCTCTTGGGTTCCTTGGGTATCAAGGAGTCCAAAGTTGCAAAGATAATGCAAAAAGAAAAGAAAAGATGAATTAAGTATTTCTTTATTAGGAAAGAAATTTAAAACAATGATAAAATGTGGGAAATAAGTGAAAAGAGGTATAATTGAGTTATCCTTGGTGGAATTTCATATCCAAAGGATTCCTAATGTTAAATGGAATGCCAATGAGGAAAATAAAAAGAAAGATAAAGAGAAATCCTCAAAAAGAGATGTTTTAATAAGAAATAAATAAGATAATGTGAAATAATGAATATAGATGCATCTAGAAGGATAATGAGTATCCTTAAAAAGGAATTTCAAAATCTTGGAGTTTCTTGGGGTCCAAGGAGCCCCAACGGAGAAGAAAGAAAGAGAAAATACCAATAATGTCAAATAAGAAGATTATATGAGGCATAATGAATGTTTTTTTGGGTTATTGTTAAAAAGGAAGTAATTTCTATTAAAAGAAAATAGAAATTTCGTGCCAATGGATTAAAAAGCAAGAATAAAGAGAATAAGAGGGATGATTTTCGAAATCCTAATATCAAAAGAAGAAGGAATATTAAAGAGCTTTTAGAGGGAGAGAGAAACCTATTTTTTAATGAAGGAATCACATTCCTATTAGAAAAGGGCATTGGTTCTTCGTAGGCAAGCATCTTGGGGTGTGAATACTCTCCCCTATAAAAGGGGTAAGACCTTGGTTCGAGTTCAGGATGGAATCCCACGCAACTCTCTCCTTTCTCCTTCTTCTTTGCACGCAACCCTAACTAAGGGAAAGCAAGATACCCCAGAGCAACCAAGCACTGTGAAGAGGTTACGATGGAGACCTTATGCTTCCACGACACCACGGAGGAGCACAGTCGTCTTCCCCGTGCTCTGAAGCTTGCGCACGACCATTGTATGGTTGCAGGTCAGCCATGAGTTATGGAACCAAGCAGGCCCGAACCACCATCCTAACTACGACCCACCTCTTTGTGCGTAGAGGAACGTCGGAGGTGGGGCACCAAGTTCTATGGAGTTTTCGGCCTTAGAGAGAGGGGAAACAACCCCGTGATCAACTACTGTTGACGGCTGCCTAGGGTTCCCGAGCTGGAAGACGACGAGGAGGTTTTGGACAGATCTACCCCTCCGGGGTATGAAGCGCCAACAACTTAACCGAGGGTAATTTCGTCAAATCATTATGTTTTCAAGATGCTAGCAAACGTTGCATGGAATAGGCAACGTGGCACACTCTGATTGGCCCAAAGTAAGTTAATTTTGTATAATTCATATCTAACTAACCGTAGCTCGGATGGATACACATAATATATGGATTTTGCTCAGAAAAACGAGAGGAATTCATTAAAAATGTTGTAGAGGCTAATTCCTCTTGAAATTCGAAAAGTAGTATAATTTATCAACTTTAATTAATTAAAGATTAAGAAACCCTATTTAGAGATGATTAATGCTTTTAGTAGGGTTTAATGGATGATTAAAGTTGATATTCACCTATTAATTGTAAAAAGATACATTAAGCACAAAAAGGATGAACTTTGCACATAATTAGTTAATTTAGAGTTTCTTGTGCATAAAAATGCTTTAATGGGCCTTGAAACCCTAATATTAGTAAAAGTGACTCATAATGGCTTCCATTGCTCAATTTCATGATTAAAGTTGAGATATGATAATTCCAAGATATTTCAAGTATAAAATTTCTTAATTGTGGATAAATACCCTTAATGTAGTAACTAGGGTTTTCTAATGGATAAAGTAGTAATTAATGACAAATAGAATTCATATGTGATTTAGACCATAATGAACTATGAATTGATAATAGATGAGTATAATGATCTTGTCATGGATTAAAAGGATAAAATTGGTAGCTTTAATGTAAAATAGGCTTAATGGACTTAATTGATGGTTAATTATGTTTTTTCTGATATCAGGGTTATATGTTGTTAAAAGATAACCTTAGTATCTTTCATGATGTATTGATGAGATAATTAGGGTTTGTGAGTAATTGTATAAATTAGGGTTTGAAATAGTATAAATGAAGTGAAACCCTAATTGCAAAGGAAACCCTAAAAGTGGACTAGAAACCCTAGGAAGTGAGCTAGGTTTAATAGATCTTGATGGCATGATTAATGATAGGAAATTGTATGATTATTTCAGGATCTTGTTATGTGTGCTTGCTTGCTTGCTTGGATTTCTTACTTGCATGGAATATTTCTATCTCAAATCAGCATGACAGGTATGTGGTTACACTTATGAATAATCACTTTAGTTTCACGGCGATTCCCGACTGTTTTTATCGGTTGCTTGAAAATAACTGTTGGATGCCTTTTATTACATGCAACTATAAAGTGACTATGATTATCACTATAAATATATATATATAACTGGCTTAGATCTGTATCCTCCTCTGTGGCTTTGCAAATGCTAAAAAGGGTAACCTAGAGTAAGGTCTAGGCTATCATGAGTTAGAAATTGGGCTACCCACGTGTAGTGCCATGAGACTCTTTAACACGCCATGAGTTAAGGAGTGGTCTACCTACGGGTAGTGCCATGTGACTCAACCCTAGAAACTGATTCACCGGTTAGGTAGGATCATGAGGGGTTTAATGGGGATCTACCATAAGAAAGGTAGCATCCAGGTCCACTGCAGGGATAGCGCAGAGGAAGGGATATGTGTGGATCGCACAGTTATATTTAAAATGTAAAGTTGATTGTTAAACTGTAATTGACTGCAATATGTTGGTATTAATTGCACGATTATTGTTTCCCCTACATACCAGCTTTATGCTGACCGATGTTTTTTTGTCATCATTTTAGGTACAAGTGAAAAGAACAAACAGTAAAGTGGCATGTGTGGAATTAAATATGAATTAAAGTTGAAAGGAGGATTAGTTAGAATAGACTCCATGTGGATAGAAGTAGATATCCAAGATTTTGAAAAAGGTATGAAAAGTTTAATTTTATTACAGCCTTTCGGTTTAGTTTAGTAGAATTTGATAATTATTCTTGATTATTTGTTGAACCTTTAATCCGGAAATTGGGGTAACGGCTCTGACCTCTTGGTCTCCCTTAATTGGGGGTTATTGGGAGGCGGGGTCGTTACAGTTATCCTCCCACTTCATTTACTGAAGGATGTTATTTTGCATTATGTATAAGTAATATTTGCATATTTTCGCAAGTTAAATAACCAAGGGAGATTTGCATATTTCCTCAGGTTCAATAACCGAGGGAATCTAGATTAACATAAATATGTATTCTAGACATGCATTTCTGATTCGTATGCCCAAGATGACTTATTGCTAATGATAATCTTGAGTTATCAATTATAATTCTTAGGTATTTAACGTTATAAACATTCATCTCAAAATATTTCATACAAAGACCGTTTAAATGTTTGGATGATGCCATACAAGATCATATCTTTTAAAACAGAAACACTAATATCTTACTTTATTGATATATGATCCTTGTTATACAAGATCCTCTAAAGTAAATGTTTCTATTTGTTGGCATAATGAAATAGCAGTTCTATTAACTCTATTACATTCCCATTGGAATAACATAAATTTAAATGTAGACTAAAGTTTCTGCAACACTTTCTCCACCTTTTCCATCTTTGTCCTTCCATGAAGGCCTTTACTTCGTGTCAGATCCTACACATCAAGTATGTCAGATCTTTGTTTGGTATCACATACCAAAGTGAAGAAGTAATCAAATTTATCTTATAATGTTTAAACCTAAAGTGGAGGCCTTAGTGACTTCCTTCTTCTTCTTTAATTCCTCTAACTAGAGTGGGTAATTCCTTTTCTAATGTCCAGGATGGTGACAATGGTGGAAATCGCCTCTTACTTTCTTCACACCTCCCTTTGCTTTGAGATCTGAAGATTTGGGCTTCTGGATAGCTTTAGAACTCTTCTTAGCTTTTCCTTTGCCTTTAGACTTCCCCTTTGTCTTGTTGATCATCATCACAGACTTTGGCTTGTCTTTCTTCATTTTTCTCTCACTTGTTCTCAACATGCCCAAGAACTCTATCAATGGTTTGTCAAAGTCATTCATGTTGTAGTTCATGACAAATTGACTATATGACTCTGGCAGAGACTGCATAATCATGTTAGTGGCCAACTCTTGACCCAAAGGGAATCCCAATCTAGCTAGGTTCTCCACGTACCCAATAAGCTTGAGTACATGAGGACCTACTAGATCTCTTTTTACCATGCTACATTTAAATAATGCCTTAGAGACATCATATCTATCTTGTCTTGCCTGATCTTGGTACATGTTCTTGAGATGTGTGACCGTCTCAATCACACCCATATTCTCATGATTCCTCTGCAACTCATAGTTCATAGAGCATAGCATCATACATTTGACATCCATGACATCTTCAGTGTGCTTCTTGTAAGCATCCCTGTCAGCCCTTGGTGCATTGTGAGGTGGTTCATCTGGTTCTGGTGTTTCCAAGACATAGAGCTTGTGCTCCTATGTGAGAACAATTCTCAATGTCCTAAACCAGTCATGGAAGTGCTGGTATGTATGCCCAGAGAGCCAATCATATGATGATTGGATTGGCATATGTTCTGATCGATTTGATAAATATCAAAGGCAAGGTTCCAATTTATTCTAGATCAATCAATTATGAGATATATGATGGAGCAAAATGAATGTCTAAAGAATGACGACACTCAATGACGTATGTCTTCAGGTTGAGGACCTGAACCTCAACCTGAACCATGAGATCATATGGATGCTAAGAGTATGTACATTCTTGTTATGTCCCTAGTCGGATGTCATTGTGGAAGGTTGATAGACAATAATGACACATCAAGACTAGAGTGTGTGTAGGTTGATGACAATGTCTCGTTAATCATGATATATGAATCAAACCAAGCACATAGATAAATGTTAGAGAATAGTGTATCAGACAGACCCACCATGAGAGTGACACATGGAACCATGACATGGTAGTCAAAATCATCTCTCATAGTGATGGTGGTGATTGTTTTTCTTAGACCTAAAATTACTGCACTCGTAGAATGTGATTGGGTACGCTTTGACATCATCAAACACAATCCTGAAACATGGGTTGTTATAACAGTGATGATTGGGTGGCTTTGACATATGAGATAGACTATGAGTGATAGATATGGGATTTGTCCCTCCTAAGGGAGTATGATGTCCATGCCACTTGATAAGTGAGACTGAGAAAGGAATGCACATGCACATGTGAATCAATATATGATATTGATGTCACACATATCTCAGACAGTCTGCTCTAGTTCAAGATACATGAATGAACATTGAAAGGATGATGACTCCATGCCTTGAGTTCATTCAGGATATCAGAGACAAACGAATTATACATTCACCGGAACACCAATCATAGACTATAGGATTGAAAGTTGTTCTCCAACTTTCCTTTTCACTTGGGTAGCACTAATGTGCGACTAGGTACCACTCTTTGCTTGTGATGTCATAAGCTAGTTATGGACATTCACTACCAATGTAAAATGTGACCTATAGGGTCGCACACAAAGGATCAACCTGAAAGAGGAGTTTATCCATGAATGATGTTTGGATTGATTACTAAAGTGTTTAGGTACTCAATCAAACATTCAATCAATAGACTTGACTCAGAATCATCAAGTTCAAGTGTTGAACCAATTGATTAGAGTGTCAGATTCATTAAGAACTGAATTGACTGTATTCTGCACAATTTATACCACCAACCGACCGGTTCACTGGGTGAACCGATCGGCTCATGGTCAGCGAGACGACCGGTTCACTCTAGTGAACTGATCGGTTCATTTGGACCAAACGAGTAGTGTTGGGTTTTCCTTATTTGTGAGAATTTTTTTTTGTTTCACTTGTTCAATTCGATTGGGACAAGAATTAATATTTGTGTTAATTAGAAACGAATAAGGAAATTCAATTACAGGCATGTCTGATATGTGAAACGACCGGTTCACTGGGTGAACCGATCGGATCACACTCCCAATTGACCGGTTCACTAGTGAACCGATCGACTCACCTTGTCAAACGACCGTTTTAGTTATGAAATGACCGGTTCACCTACTGCAGTGCAAATTGTTCATAGAAATTTCAGACCCTTCTACTCCCGTACAGACTGGGAACCCTGACCCTGGACTCTACTATAAATAGAGGGGTACATGGGGCTTCTCCACAGACACAACTCAGAACATCAGTTTCTCTGCAAAGTTGTTGTCCTCTATGGTTGTGGTAACTGAGAGAGCCCAAGCAAGTTCTACCCGTCCAGGTAGGAACAACCAGGGAAAGACAACTGTAGAAAAACAACTGGTGGTGGGAGAGTGTGTCGGTGACTAGTACGCTGACAGAAGGGGATAACTCTTCTAGTCTGTTCTTCAGGATGACTAGTGTTCCCGATAGTCTGTGTGGACTATCTATAGAGGTGGGAGATTTCTTCCGCTTAGGAGGACGGCAGTCAATCACAGTATGGGTCAAGACCAGGAGCTGCACAGATGCCGTCGAAGATAGGTGGTTGAAGACCGCACTTACTGTGAGGTATAGTCACTGAGCAAGCCTCAGGATAAGTATAACTCGCTAAAACCATCCTTCCCATTACATAGATATTGATGCAATCTACACATTATGGGTTTATGGTCAAGGAAACATTTTTGCTTCCACTGCCTATTCCGACTACATAAAACCCAATAGTGGTATCAGAGCCACGTTAATACTCTATGTTTTGGGATAATCGATATGATCGGATTTTGGTTTTACCATCTTTTATTTATTACATATGATGCGAATATTTAAATGATTAATGTGAATATCTAATTAATAACACATGATCCCAAACTATATATACACATATATGATATGGTATATATGCAATCGATATGCGTCGCCCTAAAACAGTTTTGATGGTGGATGTGTACCATGGTTGTGGCCTATAATCCCTATGTGTATGTGTGTGGTTGGTTATGGTTGTTTGCATCTCGGTCTACACACTGAGCTCTCTTCTTCTACTCTGAATGTAACTCGAGATAACTCGAGTTTATCTTCTACCTTTGCTCCCCGCGAATGTAACTCGAGGTTTCACAAAGATTATGTAAAATAGGATTAGCTTTATTTCTTGTTATGACGAAGACTGAAGATGACTATTTGATGGACCGATGCGACCGACTAAGGAGTAATTGGTGGATCGATGAGAAGCCTAGATGATCGGACGAGCCGACCATCTGGAGGAGCCAGACAACTGGATGGAGGAGACCAACTAACTGTCCAAGAGGCAAGTCGAATGGTTCAAAGGTTGAACCAGTCAACCCAGATTGGCAAACACATATCTTCATCAATAACAAGTTGCATGTGATGTAGACCTTAGATGACTGTAGTTCCTTATGCCTCCAAGGAACTATAATAGGATGGCCATAATCATCGCTTTATTGTTATTGCATGTTTTTGTTTGTGGGATATACCATGTATATGATACATACTATATATGTGGTAATTGAATACATATATGCATATATAAGCATATTAAAACCCCTCAACAAACATATTAAGTTGAAGATGCCTTCCAAAAGCAGCACACATGAAAATCTTGATCGACTAAGTGTGGGCATGCCTTCACGTGGTGCACCGTCTATCTTGTGGAAGTGTGATGGTGAATATGTGGGCCTACCATCGCAGGGTGCATATTCATCGTGTTGGATTTTGGGTCGAACTTAACTCGGTGACCTTGATCGGATCAAGCACTTTGAGGCATAAAGATGAAGATGGCAAGGAGTTGTGCATGACATCTATCAAGAGTTGCATATGATGTAATTGGCAAATGTTTCCTACCTGAAAGAATCTAGTTGTGGGTGACATCCCTATCTGGTCCATGACTTAGAGGAAATCAGGATCTTGCTCACTAGAAGGTTGTACACTGCAATCTTCCAAATTTATACATGAGGGTTATCAAATTGATCAAAATATTGGGAGCAATAATTAATTAAAGACCTAATTAAATATCATCAATTTTCAAATCAAATCAAATCAAAAGAGTTTTGGACTAAAATTGCAAATTTCCTTTTTGTAGAATAAATGGCTACCAACAACAATCACTTTTCGTTGCGATCAGACCTTGAGAATGACAATCTAAATGGGAACAACTTCCATGGCTGGTTTAGGACGTTGAGAATTGTTCTCACTCAAGAACGAAAGCTCTATGTCCTAGATATACCAGATCCAGATGAACCCGCTCTTACAAGAAGAATGCTGAGGTTGCCATTGATGTGAAGTGCTTGATGTTGTGCTCAATGAACTATGAGTTGTAGAGACAACATGAGAACATGAACGTCATTGTGATGGTTCAACATTTCAAGAACATGTATCAAGACCAAGCACGGCAAGAGAGATATGATGTCTCCAAGGCATTGTTCAAGTGCGTCATGATAGAAGGAGATCCAGTAGGCCCTCACACACTCAATATGATTGGGTATGTGGAGAACCTAACTCAATTAAGATTCCCTTTGAGCCAAGAGTTGGGTACTGATGTGATACTGCAATCGTTGCCAGAATCCTACAGTTAGTTTGTGATGAACTACAACATGAACAACTTTGACATGTCACTGACAGAGTTGTTGGGCATGTTGATGACAGTCGAGGCATAGATGAAGAAAGACAAACCCAAATCCGTGATGATGATCAGCAGAAAGAAGGGAAAGTCTAAAGGCAAGGGCAAGGGCAAAGCAAAGAAAGGTTCTGATGCTAGCCAACAACCCAAGTCATCTTCAACTCTCAAAGCCAAGGGAGGGGCGAACAAGGGAGGCAAATGTCACCATTGTCATGAGCCAAGATATTGGAAGACAAATTTCCCTCTCTACATAGATGAACTAAAGAAGAAGAAGGAAGGGATGGAAGTATCCACCTCAGGTATCATATAATAAACTTAAAATGCTTCTTTATCTTAGGTATATGATACCAAGATATAGATCTGTGATATATGATGTGCAAGATCTGAAAAGAAGTGATGGCCTTTATGGAAGGACCAAGAAGGAACACTCATCAAGAATGGAACAAGTGTTGCTACCATTAATAGTAGTACCTTTTAGTTTATTTTATCCCAAAGGGCATGTAATAGAGTTATGAATTGCTATTTCATTTTACTAATAAATGGAAACATTTTTTATTTCTACATCTTGTAATGACAAGGATGTCTATCAATAAAATTCATGTTTCAATTTCAAAGATATGATCTTTTATGGCAATGCCTTATTTATCTTGTGGTACTTGGTATGCATGCGATAAAATAATAATACCTAAAAGTTATTGATGACTCAAACAATAAATTAGCATTATCATTTAAATAAATGAATGATAAATTCATCACTAGGTTCCATGTTGATGTATAAAGCTAGACTCTCTTGGTTAATGAACCATTAAGAGATATGATTGTCTTCTTTATTGGGCATGATGACAAGTCAATCTTCACTAGATGTAGTGGGAGAATGACTATTCTATTAGGTATAATACATATTGATGTATATACATACCTATTGGAATAAATGCTAATACTTCAGATATGGCATTTAATGAAATACAAATATGAATATCTTAAATGTTCAAGAATATCATAAATGAAGAACAAACTTGGTAAAATCATTAATTATTTGATATGATCAATGAGCGAGATACTTAAACCAAATGTTTGAGGACCTTGTGAGTAACTATGATAGTGTATAATAGAGAACTCATGATTAAGGCATAACAATGTCTAAATCAAAGAAGGAATCATACTCTAAATAGTATGAGCATGATCATCAAACAAATAAGTAATCTTCTAGAATTCTTCTAAAGAACATGCTTTACACTAAATAAACATACAAAAGGATATTAAGAATCACAAGTGTTGTAGAATCTCAAATTCCTTATGTAACAGATACACCTCATATATCTGGTAGAAAACACCTTGAGCTTGATGGATAATGATATCCTACAAACTCAAAGGCGATTAATTAGTCATATGATGATGAGCCAGTAATCCATCTAGTTGATGTTGAGGAACCAGATTTTGAGTTATGGCTTGAAGCCATAAGATCCAAAATGACTTCCATGTGAACCAAATAAGGTATGACCTTAATGGTAGCACTTATAGGGATAAAACCCATAAGTGCAATTGGGTCTTAAGAGTTAAGACTGACATGGATGACATTTGAAGAGCTGATTGGTTGAGATAAATTCAACTGCGTTCAAGATGTTGAACCTGATGATTTTATTTAACCAATTGCATTGGCTATAGGCCATAAAGGATCATGCTTGCTATTGGAACTTAAAGACTATGAAATTTGGCATATGGATATTAAAACTGCATTCCTAGTAGGAATAACACGAGGCTGTGTATGTGACACAACCTGAAGGGTTTTATAATTCTGTTAATACAAATGCAGTCTATAAGTTATAAGAGATTAATCAACATGATCGATTAAATACAAGCACCTCAGAACTGGAGTCTTTACTTTAATTATATGGTCAAAAGGTTTGACTGATATATTGAAATGAAGAAGGGATCTATGATTACAAAGATTTAGTGGGAGCGTATTCATATTCCACATGATGATGAGGAATAAAACGAAATTGGTGTGGAAATACCTTCTTTATAGGAATAAAGAGAAATGTCCTATGTGAATAGAGACCTATAGAGATAGTTCTCAAAAGTCTCTTGACCTAATAAAGAGAGAGCATACATTGGCAGTCTATGTTGAAGGGGTCAGTATGTAGAGATTCAGTGGGAGAAAACTTGTCCATATTTCATGGAGTTAGTCTCTCAGATGCCTAGTGTCCCAAATTCTTATGAAGAATAGGAACACATAGATAGATGCCTTATGCATTCACAATTGGATCTATCATGTATGTAATCATCCCATCATTTTGTATGTATCAGACAAGACAAGAAAATATATATATGCATTCATCATCTTGTATGTATTAGACATGACAATATGATATACTAATCTAGTTATATTGTATGTATTGGACATGATGAGTGGATGTCTGTCTACTTCCAGTGAGAGTCATTGGAATACCATAAATAACTTTTTCTATATAACATAAAGAACTTATTTAAGTACTTATGAAGTATTAAAGGATTAGTAAAGGAAGAGTTGAGTGTAAATTAGTTACACTGATGCAAGCTTCCGAAATGACAGAAAAATGATCGCAAAATGCAAAATATAAAAGTTATATTCAATTGTAAAGTGAACAAGAGTTGTTAAATGGAAATGTTCCCAGTAAAATTAAAAGGCCATTTAATTCTAAAAGGAATGCTGAGTATCCTTGTGTTATGAACACTAGAAGATACTATATGGATCTAGAAGTTCATACTGATGAACTTATAGATATTCCAACCATTGACGACAAAGTAGAAATACTAAGTCAAACTATGGAGCTAATTGTTAGGCAAGGAATATCAGATAACATATTACGACAACTCCATCTCATACAAAATGTCGTACAGTGAGGAGATGAAAAACATGCAATATACTGACTAAAGCAAAGTGTTTCTAACTCACTGGATTAGCACTAGTGCAGTAGAAACATGTAGGACATGTTTAGAGATCACTAAGAATATGATTCAAAGGTGATTGGCTCTAAGTGCAAGTGGGAGTCTGTTGGTATGTATGCCCAGAGAGCCAATCATATGATGATTGAATTTTCATATGTTCTGATTGATTTGATGAATATCAAAGGCAAGCTTCCAATTTATTCTAGATCAATCAATTATGAGATATATGATGGAGCAGAATGAATGTCTAAAGAATGACAATACTCAATGACGTATGTCTTCAGGTTGAGGATCTGAAAAATGAGATCATATAGATGCTAAGAGTATGTACATTCTTATTATGTCCCTAGTCAGATGTCATTGTGGAAGGTTGATAGACAACAATGACACATCAAGACTAGTGTGTTGGTTGATGACAATGTCTCATTAGTCATGATATATGATATCAAACCAAGCACATAGATACATGTTAGATAACAATGTATCATACAGACCCACCATGAGAGTGACACATGGAACCATGACATGGTAGTTAGAATCATCTCTCATAGTGATGGTGGTGATTGTGATTGTGATTCTTAGACCTGAAATCATTGTACTCGTCGAATGTGATTGGGTACACTTTGACATCATCAAACGTAGTCCTGAAACATGGGTTGTTATAACGATGATGATTGGGTGGCTTTGACGCATGAGATAGACTGTGAGTGATAGATATGGGATTTGTCCCTCCTAAGGGAGTATGATGTCTAGGACACTTGATAAGCAAGAATGAGGAAGGCATGCACATGTACATGTGAATCAATATATGATATTGATGTCACACATATCTCAGACAGTCTGCTCTAGTACAAGAAACATGAATGAACATTGAAAGGATGACGAATCCATGCCTTGAGTTCATTCAGGATATCAGAGACAAAGGAATTATACATTCACTGGAACACCAATCACAGACTCTAGGATTGAAAGTTGTTCTCCAACTTTCCTTTTCACTTGGGTAGCACTGATGTGCGACTAGGTACCGCTCTTTGCTTGTGATGTCATAAGCTAGTTATGGACATTCACTTCCAATGTGAAATGGGAGCTATAAGGTCACACACAAATGATTAACCTAGAAGAGGAGTTTATCCATGAATGATGTTTGGATTGATTACTAAAGTATTTAGGTACTCAATGAAACATTCAATCAATAGAATTGACTCAGAATCATCAAGTTCAAGTGTTGAACCAACTGATTAGAGTGTTAGATTGATTAAGAACTGAATTGACTGTGTTTTATACAATCTGGACCACCAACCGATCGATTCACTGGGTGAACCAATCGGCTCATGGTCAGTGAGATGACCGATTCACTCTGGTGAACCGATCGGTTCATTTAGACCAAACGAGTAGTGTTGGGTTTTCCCGATTTGTGAGAAAAGTTTTTTGTTTCACTTGTTCAATTCGATTGGGACAAGAATTAATATTTGCATTAATTAGAAATGAATAAGGAAAGTCAATTGTAGGTAGGTCTGGAAAATGAAACAATCGGTTCACTGGGTGAATTGATCGGATCACACTCCCAAATGACCGGTTCACTAGTGAACCGATCGGCTCACCTTTCCAAACGATCGTTTTAGTTATGAAACGACCGGTTTGCCTACTGTAGTGCAAATTATTTTTGGAAATTCCGGACCCTTCTACTCCTGCACATACTGAGAACCCTGACCCTACCCTCTACTATAAATAGAGGGGTACTTGGGGCTTCTCCATAGACACAACTCAGAACATTAGTTGTTTTGCAAAGTTGTTGTCCACTCTGGTTGTGGTAAATGAGAGAGCCCAAGCAAGTTCTACCCATCCAGGGAGGAATAATGAGGGAAAGACAACTGCAAAAAAGCAACTGGTGGCGGGAGAGTGTGTTGGTGACTAGTGCGCCAACAGAAGGGGATGACTCCTTCTAGTCCGTTCTTTAGGACGACTACGGTTCCCAGTAGTCTGTGTGGACTATCTATAGAGGCGGGAGATTTTTGCCGCTCAAGAGGACGACAATCAACTACAGTCTGAGTCAAGACCAGGAGCTACATAGACATCGTCAAAGACAGGTGGTTGAAGACCGCACTTGCTATGAGGTATAGTCACTGAGCAAGCCTCAAGAGTAGGTATAACTCACTAAAACCATCCTTCCCATTACATAGATATTAATGCAATCTTCTTGTTATGGGTTTATGGTCAAGTAAATATTTTTGTTTCCGCTGCCTACTCCGACCACGTAAAACCCAACAAGAAGTTGTTCCCAATAAATTTGTCCTTCTCAAGGATCGATCGCAAAGAAAAGTTATTGTTGTTTGTTGCCATTTGTTTCTATAAAAGAATTTTCATTTTGTCAAAAACTCATTTTTATTTAATTAAATTTAGGTGATAATAATAAGATCTTTTAATTCATTATCGTTCTCATTATTTTAATCAAATTGATAACCCTCAAGTATCAATTTGGAAAACTACAGCAAACAATTTCTAATGAGCCAAGATCCATATTTCGTCAAATCATGATTCGTCTTTTGTCGATCGCCTACAACTTGATTATTCATGTAGGTAATCATGCCAATTGCATCATATGCAACCCTTGGATAGATGATATGCACAACTATTTGCCATAATCATATGTATGATTCTGGGCTTAGGCTCTCTACGTCACTAATTAAGCCTGACCCAATAGCCAACATGATATATATGCACCATGCTTTTTGCAAACCTACGTATCTACCATCACACTTCCATGAGATAGACGACGCACCATGCTTTGTGCAAATTTATACTCGATTGATCAAGATTTTCATGTGTGTTTCTAATGGAAAGCATCTTAGACTTAATATGTTTGATTGGGGGATTTATATATATCAAATATATATACATATAATGTATCCAATCACTACATATATAGTACGTATCATATACATGCTATATCCCACAACGTAAACATGCAACAAAAAGTGATGGTTATATCCATGTCTACCTGTAATTCCTTGGATCCACAAGGAATTACTACCACCTAGGTCAATCATCACATCTCATGTATGAACCTACTGTTGGTGTAAATTTGTGCTTGCCAATATGGGTAGATCGATTCAACCCTTGAACTGGTTGTCTTGCCTCTTGTCCGGTCAGTTGGTTACCACGGACAGTCGTATTGCCTCCAGTCCAATTGATGCTCGGACTCCTTCCAAACGATCAATTGGATCCATCAGGTGGTCTTCTGGCTCCATCATTCTGTCCTCCATGGTCCTCCAGATGATCAACTCATCTCACAAACTGGTCGTCTCATCTGGCGATGATCATCTTCTTCATCGTTATAAGAAAATAAACTATCCTATTGCTATTAAACTTTGACATTGTAAAGAAAAACCTCGAGCTACATTCGAGGGGATCAAAGGTAGGAAAGAATTAACTTTACATTGGGAAGAGGGAGGTAGACACTCAGTATGCAGACAAAGTTAAACAAGAGAAACCAAACCATCCAACCACACATAGATATGGGGTATTGGCCATAACCAAACTACACATCCACCATCAAAACTGCTTTTAGGGCGACACATGTAAATTACATATATATCATATCAAATATATATTAGTTTAGGATTATGTGGTCTTTGATAGGATACTCATATGAGACAGTTTAAATATTCATATTGTATGCAATAAATAAATGATTAAACCAAAAATCCAATCATATCGATTATCCTAAATCATTAGAAATTGACGTGGCTCTAATACCATTGTTGGGAAATACAGGCAAAGAGTATAGCATCGGAAACAAAAAAATTATCTATCTGTATTCCCATAATAGCAATATCACGTCAACCACTATGAAATAGAAAGGATGGTTTAGCGAGTTATACCTGGTCTTGGAGCAAGTTCAGTGACAACAACTCACTTCAATGCAACTATTATCTAGTTGCTCTTGGACGGTGGTTGTGCAGCTCTTGGTCTTCACCATGAACAACAAACAAAAAAATAGCTTCTATAGTGACTCCTATAGTCTTGCCAAGGACTGCAGGCTGACTTTGCTCTCCTAGAAGCAGCCAAAGGACTCTTTCCTCTAGATTAGTCTACATGGACCAACTAGAACTCCTGTTGTTCAACAATAATAGACATGAATGAGTTGTCCCTCTCGTTGGCATACTAGTCACCAACTTCCTCTGCCATAACAATGATCCTCAATTATTCTCTCACATTGCTATCCCTCCCTAGTCGGGTAGGACTTGCTTGGTCTCTCTCGTTTACCACAACCAGATATGACAATAATTGTTAGAGCAACTGATTCTCAGTTGATTTTGTTGTACTACGAGAAGCCCCCAGTACCCCTCTATTTTGTAGGTGGGGTTAGGGTCAGGGTTCCCAGTCTATATGAGATTGTGCGGGAGTATAAGGGACTGAAAGATCTTAAATTTTCATAACCAACGACCACCAAAATGGCCATATGCTGATCCAAGCGGTCATCTTATACTGTGAGACGACTGTCTGACAGTTTCCCAATCGCATACAAATTTAACAATTTTGATTCCAATTGATATTACATATTAATTCCTTGCACCACAAGTAATATGCAATCGAATAAGTTCAGGAAACATTCACAATCTTCGTTCAGACCCAACCAAGCTGTCTCACCAATGCGAGATGCCCGTCTCTCTCACCCAGACTGCTGTCTGGTGAGTTTGAGTCGAGTCAATCGATTCAGCAAATTGAACCGGTCGGTTCACTCCTCAATTTGGGTAGAACTTAGCCAATTCAAACTCTGATCAACATGACAACCCAAACGTCCATCTCAACATTTGAGACGCCCATCTGGCCTGTCCAAACACCCGTTTCAAAACTTGAGATGGTTGTTTTGCAGTTCAGTCATCCAATCTGTTGTGTGAATTGAATACCTAAACACATTAGTAATCAATCCAATCATCATCCAAGATAAACTCCTCTTCTAGATGAGTTCCTATCTATTTGACCCTATACGTCCCATATCACAGTGAATGTCCATAACTAACTTATGACATCACAAGTAAGGAGCGGTGCCTAGTCACACATCACTGCCACCCAAGTGAATGGAAAGTTGGAGAACAACTTCAACCTACAATCTGTGTAAGGTGTTGTAGTGATTGTATAATTCCTTTGTCACTGATAATCTAAGATGAACTCGAGGCATGAAATGATCATCCTCTTAACATTCAAACCATGTTCCTTGAACCAAAAGTAGACTGTCTGAGAGAATGTGACCATGATATCATATATTGATTCACATGTGCATGTGCATGCATTTCTCAGTCGTTCTTATCAAGTGGCCAAGATACATACTATAGTTGTAGAGGCAAATCCCATATCTATCACTCAAAGTTTATCCCCATGTGTCAAAGTCACCCAATCATCACCTTTATAACAACCCATGTTTTAGGATTGCGTTTGATGATGTCAAAGCATACCCAACGACATGTGATGAGTGTAGTGATTTAAGGTCTAAGAATCACAATCACCACCTTCACTATGAGAGATGACTATGACTACCAATGATGGTTTCCATGTGTCACTCTCAAGGTGGATCTGTCTGATACACTATTCACTAACATGTATCTGTGTGCTTGGTTTGATATTGCAATATCATGACTAATGAGATTTTTTCATCAACCAACCCACACTATAGTCTTATGTGTTACTGGTGTCTATCTACCTTCCACAATAACAACCTACTAGGGACATAATAAGAATGCACATACTCACATTCGTATGATCTCATTCTTCCAAATCACGTACTTGAAGACATACATCATTGAGTATTGTCATTCTTTAGACATTCATAATGCTTCTTCATTATCTCATAACTAAATGAAATAAAAGGAATTGGAAGCTTGCCTTTATGAGTATTAATCAAATACTTTATGGTATACGCCATGTAAATTATCACATGATTGGCACTATGGGCATACCTTAACAACATATATCATCTATGAATACAACTAGAAACTGATCAAGATATGGTCGGAACACCCTGTTCATTTAGTCCATGAATGATGTTGGTGCATTGGTCTGCCCAAACGGCATAACCATGAACTCATAATGACCATATCTAGTCCTAAAAGCTGACTAGGGTATGTCATCTACCTAGATCTACAAATGGTGATATCCTGATCTCAGGTTTAACTTTGAAAACACTGTGCCACCTCACAATTGGTCGAACAGGTCATCAAACTACAACAAGGGATACTTTCTTTTTATAATCACTTTATTCAGCTTTCGGTATCAATGCACAACCTCATAGATCCATCTTTCTTCATCACAAACAACACTGGAGCACCCCATAGTGATGTACTCAGCTTGATAAAACCTTTCTCGAGTAGATCTTACAATTGTTTCTTCAACTCACACTTCCTTAATACTAGGACTCCTCACCTTACTATCCATCACATGTGATAAGAATGCTTCACATCCCTACCTCATCAACTTCTCTACCACCATCGCTAACACCATACACATCAAAAGAATCTTCCTATCCCCTTGGAAAACCCACGCCACATCGTTGTTAAAAAATGTCGCCACCTTGGAACTACAATACAATACCACCTGATACTTCTCCATAGTGTCCATTCCAAGGATCACATTGAATCCATGCATGTCAAGTGGTATGAGATCCACTTAAATGTAGTGCCCTGAAAAAGAAAGGACACATGAAGGACACACCTTCTGGAGCTCAGCAGAACCAACCAACAGAGTTTCTGAACAAAGGCTATCACGTCTACGACTAACATGCAAAAAACAACTAGCAATCACTTATTGAGAGATGAAAGAGTGTGCCACACCTAGGTCAACCAAAATAGATATAAAGGAATAAGAAGACAAATCAAAATGAACGAACTCCATTTGACCTATCACAATTTGTGGGTTGACCACTTCATCTGGTTGACTCATAGTGTAGAATTGAGTTGTTGCTTGTTGTCACTCCCTTCCCTTTTGGCTTGTCCAAAATAACCAGTCTATGATGCCTGCTGATAACATCCCATTTTATAAACTTTTTGCACATGTTTTATACCTCTCCTAACATACCTTTTATAGAATTTTTCCGCTTATTTTAGTACTTTATGCCAAAAATCTTATTCGTACACCTCTTCCACCTTTGCAGGGTCATATCAAGCCACGGCCGCGGTTAGCACCTCGATCGTGGCTCATCGGCCACTAGGGGCCCTCCCACCGTGATCGATGTTCTCTTAATCACACCAATGCTTCACGACCGTGGTGCCTCACACCCCTTCAATCGTGGCCAACGATCTGCGCACCTCGAACCCAATCGGGCCTTGACCGAGGTTTGTACCACGACCGCAGCCATACGCCCTAGCCTCGACCGAGGTCTGACCTTGATCGACCTTGGTGGTAGCCTCGACTGAGGTGCTGCCTCGACTGCGATTAAGCCTCAACCGAGGTGCTGCCTCGACCATGGTTAGGCCTTGACTGAGATCAAGCCTCGACCACGCTCAGATGGTTAAATCGGTGGGCAACACCTATAAATAGGCCACCCACCTCGACTTGTCACATCATCAGATCATCAAGGACCACAAAGTGCTACCAAATTCCATAGCCACTCTCATCCATTTGATCAGTCTTAGATCTCCGAAGGTAGAAGCTGAGGAGAGAGAAGACTGACGACCCCTATTCCTCGAAAGAAGGAGAGGCCTCTACATTGTCCATTCCGGATCTAGATTCAAAGAAGTATATTGGTGTATCACCATCTTCTCTCTCATCTAGATCTACCATCTCCGTTATGTTGTACCCCCTTCCCTCTTCGTGGTTGTGATGTATCTATCATTTTGTAATGCCGTTATGCTTCCCGTTAACATGTGTGGCTAAACACTTAACTTGGGTTGGGAGTAGCCACTAAGGCTCTCCCAACATAAATATTCTTGCTTCCCTATGAATACATATATGCTCATATCAAGATTATCTCCATATGCTTGTTCTTAATGCTTCACTTGTATGCTTAGCTACCATCTTATGATGTTTGATCGTTGGTACCTAGAAAGAGTAGTATCTTCTTTATCTAGTGTTGTGGAGTAGTATGAATGCATGAGAATGTTGGATTGCTAAAGATTTTGGCCATATGGTTTTTTTGGTGGTTGTAAGGCAGTTATCTCGAGAGGGAATCCACCTTAGATCCTAGATATATCCTTATCTCGAGAGAGGAGGGAATAGACATTTTTATGACTGCTTGTAATCTTGATAGGAGTATACGAAGGGAAGTGAGTTTTGCATGTTGGTGAGAGACCTTAGTAGGTGAAACCTGATCTGAGTTTCCTTTCATATCTTTTTTTCTTATCATTCGTACTCATTTTTCTCTTGTTGTTATTTTATTTCCTTTAACTTTCTTTGTTTTGACTTGAGCACCATCGTTACTTAAGGAACAAACTTTTAAAAACATATGTTTGTTCGTAGTGTATGAGTGTGAGATCCTACACACTTAACACCTTCCAACCTTATCCGTGTGGTTTGACCCCGATTAATACATCAGACCCCGTATAATTGTTGCGGGAGCTTGAGTGTCAGGTTATAATCTTAAGAGTCCAATTACTCTGGATCCGCTCTATTTTGGACGTGCGATTTAGGCCAGTTAATTTTTTGGTGTCGTTGTCGGGGATAAGGCAAAATGGCACTATTAAGAACTTGAGTCCACTCACTATACTCATGTGGCTCAAGCTTAGTGATAAGCTTGACTACACAGAAACCTTAAATCTGCTACCCTGCGATTACATAGAATAGTTTGTTTTAACACATCTAGTTTCCTAACTCGACTGTGCGGTCTATTTAGGGAACCTAGAGGGAAGCATATTTGTTCAATTTTTCACCTTAAACATCGTGTCACCATGTGTGGATGACACTCTTAATGGGGAAGATCGGAATGCAAGAGTTCAGCATGACCCCCACTTCATGAGACAGATGAAGATAGAGATGGCCATCACTCGAATGGTCATCAACGTGAGGAAGGACGTCGTGAGGAAGAACGACATGACAAAGAATGATGCTATCATCGCCGTAGAAGGCACCATCGCAATCATCATAAAGATGAATGTGAGTGCGATGACCGGAACAATGAAAGCAAAGAGATGAAGAAGGAAAAACTCTTAAATAGTTGGCCGCAACTAGAGTCAATGAATCCAGATGCCCAATTGTCATTCCACACTTTAATGTAGTGAACTTTGAATTGAAACCAGTTGTAATCTCAATGATCCAAAACAAACCTTTCCGTGGGAATTCAAGAAGCTAAAATCCGTGCCATCACCTCGATGCCTTCAAAAATATCAGTGATACCATTAAGATGGGGAGTCCCTAAAAAAGTGATATATTGTAAGGGGTTCAATTTCTCCCTTGAAAATAAGGCTCTGTCCTGGTACGTCAACCTACCCCACCAGTCCATAGATGGATGGAGACCCCTTGCAGATGCCTTTGTTACTAAATTGTATCCTACTGAGAGAACTATTCGTAATATGCAAAAGATCAATTCTTTCGCACAAAATCTGGGAGAAAACCTTCACGAGGCATGGGAATACTTTTAAGAGTACCAGAGAGATTGCCCTCATAATAACTATAGTAAGGGGTTCCTAGTGACCAACTTTTACAACGGGTTGACTCCCACTAAGAGAACTTCACTAAACGTAGTTGCTGGCAGTGACTTTCTTGGAAAGAAGCCGAGCAAAACTATGAAGATAATTAACAACATGGCTGCACTTCAAGCGGGCATGGATTATGATAGAAATGATAGAGGACCAGTGAAGAAAGCATGATCTAAAGGACCATCAATGGAACCCAAAGCCTTGGAGACTATTACACCCCGAATTCAGAAAATCGCCACCGATGTCAAATAGTTTAAAGACACTGGGGCCAAAGGCAAGAAACACACAGAGAAAGCCATGAAATGTGTTACCTGTAGAGAAGTAGGACATGGAATTGACAACTATATCTATACCCGGCCAGAGGAGAGCGAGGAAAGTGAAAGTGAAGAAGAAACTTAGAATGTCTCCTATGTTAATTTCAAACAACAAGACCATCCTGGGTTTAACTATGACAACAAAGAAGATGCGGAGAGCGCACATCAACTAAGCAGTTCATCTAAACCTCCTCCAGGATTCAAGAAGAAAGGAGGGACGACTCAATAAACCAAGACTACTAATTACCAGATAAACAAGAACAACTATCAAGGTCAAAATAAAAATGTGAGTCGACAAGGGCAAAGACAAGGCCCAGGGTCGAGCCAAGCCAAGCCAAGCCAAGGACAACAACCAAAATGACATGATTGCTCAACTATTTGACTTCAAAAAAGGCAAGCTTCAGTGAATGATCAACTCACTCAAAGTGCTATCACAAATTCAGGAGTTCTAACTTCAATGCAAACTCAAATGGTGGACATGCAAACTCACCAAAGGCAGATTGATCAACAGCTTGCACAACTAGCTGAACTCATGAAAAACCCTTCAGGAAAGATCCCATCAAATACTTAGACTGCAAAAATGGCCACTCTCTGATTTGTGAGAACGTTGGAAAATGCTAATGCTAACAACACCAAAGAAGGAGGAAGCCGTATTAATCAACAATCTGAGAATGAGAAGGAAATGGAAGAATCAAAAGGGAAAGAACAAGTTGTAAGTGGCAAAGAAGAAGGGAAACACAAAAAGAAGAAGGAAGATGAGGAAAATAACTCAGATCCTATTGGATAAGTACTTTCGAACAAAAATCCCTACGCCCCAAGAGTTCCTTTCCCTTACAAACTGATACAAGCACATTTGAAGAAGAGGTACGAAAAGTTTATGGAAGCCGTAAAGAAGCTACACTTGGATGTGCCCTTTCTCGATGCAATAGAAGAAATGTCGACCTATGCAAAATTCTTTAAAGACCTGATCACGAAGAGAAGGAGAGGAGACCACATCGAGACAGTCCAATTGGAAAAAATGTCAAGTGCCTTTGTTCAAGCTGAGTTACCAACCAAGAAGAAGGACCCTAGAGCATTCAACATACCTTTCTGTGTCAGAGACAATGTGGAGAGAAAGGGGTTAGCCGACTTGGGAGTGAGCATTAGTATAATGCCCTTGACTCTAGCACAAAGGCTTGGGATGACAAACATTGTGAAGACGGGGATGAGAATCAAGTTGGCCGATCACATCTTTACAAGACCTGTAGGAATAGTTGAAGATGTTTCGATATGGGTCGGACAATTTTTCATACCGTGCGATATAGTAGTGATAGACATCGTTGAGGATTCTAAATGCTCAATGATATTTGGGAGGCCTTTCCCCGTAATAGGGAGAGCCTTAATAGATGTAGCAGAAGGAAGCATCACCTTGCGAGTGGGAAATGATCACCTTGATTTACGGGTACAAGATGCCATGAGGGGACATTCTCTATCTGAGTCAGTCTACTTCATGGATAGCTACAATCAATATTGTGAAGAGGTACAAGAGGACAAGGCAATTGTTAACCCCCTCATGCGAGCCTTAAATAGTCAGGACCCTATAATGGAGGGCCAAGAGGTTGTAGAAATCTTAGACTACCTAAACCAACCCAAAGAGCAATTTAGCGATGATGAAGAGATAATCAAGTCAGTAAAGTACGCTTCACTATAGCAAACCGCTGAGGAGAAGGAAGCACCAAAGTCAAAACTAGAATTGAAACCTCTTCCAGAGGGGCTGAAATATGAATTCCTAGACAAAGAAGAGAGGAATCCAGTGATCGTTAATGCCAACTTAACAGATGACCAACTAGAGAAGTTGCTAAATGAGCTCAGGCCGCATAGAAAGGCTATAGGGTATTCTGTAGAAGACATCAAAGGCTTTAACCCGACCCTATGCATGCACCAAATTTGTCTCGAAGAGACAAGAGATAGATAAGCCTCTAGCTCAACCACAGAGAAAGCTAAACCAAATGCTAAAAGAAGTCATAAAGAAGGAAGTTATAAAGCTGCAAGATGCTGAGATCATCTACCCGATAAGCGACAACAATTGGGTTATCCCCATCCATGTGGTGCCCAAGAAGGGTGGATTGATGGTTATACGAGGGGAAGACAGAGATGAAGTAGCAACGAGGACAGTGACAGGCTGGCGTATGTGCATCGACTATCGCAAACTAATCGCAACCACCTTAGATCCTAGATCTATCCTTATCTCGAGAGAGGAGGGAATAGACATTTTTATGATTGCATGTAGTCTTGATAAGGAGTATATGAAGGGAAGTGAGTTTTGCATGTTGGTAAGAGAACTTATTAGGTGAAACCTGATTTGAGTTTCCTTCCATATCTTTATTTCTTACCGTTTGTACTCATTTTTCTCTTGTTGTTATTTTCTTTCCTTTAACTTTCTTTATTTTGGCTTGAGCACCATCGTTCCTTAAGGAACAACCTTTTAAAACTATTTGTTTGTCTGGAGTGTATGAGTGTGAGACCCTGCGTACTTAACACCTGCTTGCCTTGTCCCTATAGTTTGACCCCGATTACTACGTCAGACCCCATATAATAGTTGTGGGGGATTGAGTGTCGGGTTATAATCTTAAGAGTTAGACTACTCTAGATCTGCTCCATTTTGGACGCACAATTTAGGCCGGTCACCTGCCCACGTCCTCGGCCTACACCGCTACTCAACTATTACCATTGCGAGATCTGCTGACTCTGTCTCAGCTACTGGGTCACCTCATCATCCTTCATTGGGAAGTACAACTTCATATTCCTGGCATGTCCACACTTATATCATGTCCTTCTCTCATACCATGGCCTACACGACCTTGTCACTGACACCGATGTTGCACTGTGGGCTCCTACATGCAGAAAACTATGACTTTTGCCTCTACTTGGTGACTATTGTGATTGAACACCCAACCTCTACTGTGATTGCGGTGATGAGAACCTAGGCTTCTTGAAGCCTCCAGATGACTGACCCTGGTACTGTGCTGGTCTCTTCTTAGCATTCACCTCACATTTTCTAGCACTGATCGCTTTATCCTTCTAAAAGACTCCACAAACGTGGCAAATCTCTCCTTAATCAAGACTCACATTGTCATCATCAGCTACGTACTCAAACCTTTATCAAAGTGTTTGATCCTTTCTTGATCTATCGCAGCCATATGAAGGAAAAATCTCAGCAACTCCATAAACTTTGCCTCGTACTCTGATAGACATAGATCCCTTTTGGATCTTCTTGAACTGTGAAATCTTCTTCTCTAGGTAGGTTTGAGGAAATTACCGACTCACAAACTCCCATCAAAACTCCTCCCAAATGATAGCAGCACCTGGCCTCTTCTCCTCCCCGATGGCCCACCAATGTCCAACACTCCATTTCAAAGGATACACAATATGTTTCACTTTGTATGCCTCAGGGATGTTGAGGATCTTGAAGGTCTTCTCCAAATTTGTCAACCATAGGTCAAAATCCACTGGATCCGTCTTACCAACATACTCCACCACCCCAACTCGCCTTAACCTTTTAAAGGTCTCCCTAGTGCCCAATGATTCAACATTGGGAAGAGATGCCTTTGACTAGGGTATGGGCATCATATCCTCCATGTGTGTGACCGTAGCTATGAATTGTCCAAACAAGGACTGGAAAGCGGGGTTTTCCATCATAGCCGGGTCAAACTGGGGCACTTCAGGTGCCCTCTCATCTCTAGCCTGCCTCTTTGGACCACCGTTAGGTGCAACAACACTGCTCTCAACAACATGTTCTTCATGTTCTCTAGATATCTTTTCTTCTCTTCTTCTTCTTCTTCTTCTTCTTCTGTATAAGCATAAGTTACCATAAGATATACTGCAGGACACTGGAACAGAAACAAACCCTAGTCCTATGTCCATGTTTGATAGCCATGACCATCAAATTACCATCTAATATATTTACCATCTATTTTTAGTAACTAATCAATAAAAGTTTGATAGGGAGATAATCTACTAAGTGTAGACCAACATATTAATGATTAATAGGGTTAATGAGTCATTATGCTTGTATGGTTCCATTAAAAACTTGGTTTATCATATATCTATCATTGAAATTACTAGTATTGTTTATTCTACAAGTTAGATTATAAAACTTGGATTTCAATTATTGTACTAACTGATAAACTTTTGAAACTCAATTGATCTCTGATGAATCATGTTTGGAGTTTCATGTTGAATTGTTTTATTTCCTTGATTTGGAGTGGAGATGACCTAGGATAATAATAGTGATGACCATATCTCCTTACCTATAAGTGTCTTCAGGATGAATTCTTGTCACCTCAGATCTTAGAATTTTTGAAGAAGGAGCTCACCATTTGTACGAGTTCCTTGGACTTTGTGAACATGGCCGAAGATCAGTCCAATGGCAGGGTTGCTCAATGAGACAAAAGAATTGTGGTGGAGATGGGGCTACCATCGAGAAAGGTGAGAGAGGCAATGTAGTTATCAGAGCTAGTGGCTACGACAATTTATAATAGTAACTTGTGCCCAGTGAGTCTTGGCCATGGTGAACATATCAGTGTGTAAAGGGTGTTGGCAGATGACTTATAGGTTAGTGATTCCTCATGTTTTTCTAGAGTTATATATCAAAGTTGTGATCGGTAGTGGGTCTTCAAAGGAAAATAAGAAATTAGATGGGGTGGAAATAGAATCATTGTTGTCAAGGTATAATCAATATTAACTCATTGTTGTTTTCCATTTTGTAACATTCTGGACACCACCATGAACTTTATCATCTTTCTGTTACAATTGCTCTTGTTGAAACACATACTTTACTACAAGAGGAACAGTGGCAGAGCCACATACGAGCCGCCTGAGGCCTGTGTCTCACCCAGTTTCTGGGAAAGAAACCCCCATGTTATTAGTACGATGATTTGTTTCGTTACAAATAGTTTTGATCTGTAATTTTTTAATCGAACTGTGAGGTAATTGGAAACTTTTGTTACCTTCCCTGATGCTTTTGTCGCATGATCTCTACAACTACGTGGCTGAATGATATACCGTGAAGAGATCATCTGTAATAAATTACTAATTTCTCACATGAGGCCACTGTCTCACGGGACTTCCACAAAATATTGAGCGTCAATAACTTTGACTCTAGATAGGCACCTCATATTAAGATAAGGAATATGATACTTGGATCATATTTGGGACTTTTTGTCCCTCTGCTTGTTATAGAACAAAATAGAGGATGGAAGTAACTAACTTCCCTCCTTTATTTTATTCTATAGCAAGCAAAGGGACAAAAAGGATCCCAAATCTGATCTCATTTCTAGTCCCTATAGAAGATCTCTTAAGATTATTACTATACTATTTCTGATAAGTTTTTCCATTTCCTTCCCTGTTAACTAAATTTTTAGATAATTAGCTCCGCTCTTGTTGCTCCTCAATACCAAAGTCGTTTCATATTTTCTCTACATTTTCTTTGATCCCAGATTGTAGCTACGGTGTGTGTTGTGTTTGTAATCTATTTTTCTCTCCTTTTTATTTTGTTACAAATCCCATGTCGGAATTAGGGTATCTCTAACATAGCTCCTTCTCTATGCCATCATGCCCCCATCTTTTCTCAATACATTTTCTGTTCATTTCAAATTAGGTTCTTCTATTTTTTCTCTTATTTTACACACATTCAACCAATTAAAGTACTTTTTAGACTTTCTCTTATCACAAACCAAAGGAGCACATACTAAAAGGAGGTTTGATGGTTCTTTGGTCTAACAACAAGGGGAGTGCATACACCGATACACTGATCACAAAAAATAGAAACTGTAAGAAGACGCAGAAAGTTAAGAGATGTGTTGAGTAGTCACATTGTAGGTTCTTTTATTCACTTGCATCAATTCCATCTATTCGTCATTAGTTTTTATTTTCATATGATCATTTGTTTACTAGGTTTTTCTTTTAGAGTCTGGTTGCTTACAAACGTCATAGTAGTAAACAATCAACTTTAAAAGTTTGTTCCTCAACCAATTTTAATTTCTGGCTCCGCCATTGAAGAGGAATCATATGACCTTTTAGTCTCAATCGTTCTAATTCCCATCCAAGGCAGTGTGGTGTGGATGACCAATGAAATAGAGTAACTAAATCAAATCAAATGATTTTTGAAATACCATACATTTTGTTTTCTTTAGTCATCATTAAGGATCCGTAAAGCGATAGTTTCGATCATGACAGCCGGACGCCAATGATGAATCCAAATTCATCATGATTTCCAGTCGCCATTTTGGGCCCAATTCGACTAAATACATTTGATTTCATCTCCTTAAAACTTACAATGTGCAATTTTGCTTGATTGATCAGATTATCAAGTTATTAACTAGTTTTATATGGATTTCATGCAGATTATGTAGGTAATGATGAGATTCAACGATCAACTGGAACTCACCTTCACTCAAGATCCTCTCAACCTCGGTCTTGACCAAACGGTCTTGGTCCATTCAGTTTGCATCCATATGGTTTTCTCTTCTTTCTCCAAACGGTTTCACCTATACGATCCTCATCGCTACCAGCAAACGGTCTTGAGACCGCATAGGTAGCAAATGGTCTTGAGGCCGCGTAAGCCCAAATGATCCTCAAACCATGAGAATAAAATGATCTCCAAACTATTTGGGCGATCAACCCCCAAAACTGATTGGACAGCAAGACCGTGAAAGCGTAATTGATCTCCAAAACTGATCAGACAAGACTGTGGAGATCCCAGGACCGTTTGATCATCCAAAACTATTTGATGACAAAAGATCCTCAAGATCGTTTGGCGGCGCATGGTCTCAAGACCGTTAGACAAGCAGACCGTGAGACCATTCGGACGAGTGAGACCGTGAGAGGCACAGATCGTTAAGAAGTGATCGGTCTCCAAACCGATTGGAGGCCATCGATCCACAAGACCATTTGGAAATGAAGACCGGTTGGAGTAGAGACTGTTTGGAGGCCAAAAACTGATCAGAGCAAGACCGTTTGGTCAGTATAAAGGACCGTTCGCCCAGGACCGCTAAGACCCAAATCGTTAAGGCTGAGATCATTTAGAGGCCGAAGACCGGTTGGACGATCAAAATCGACCAGAGCAAGACCGTTTGGACATAAGTCCTAAACCGTTAAGACGAAGTAAATGGTTTTCCAAACTGTGTGAAGAGGACTCACACCAAAGACGTGAAGACCCTGACCAGAGCCTATAAATAGGACCAGTAGGGTCCTCATTTGAGCATCAGACCTAGGACGCCGACAGGCTGCCTGTACGTAGGTTCGGTCCACGTACATCCATGCCATTGCCACTTCACCTGCTGCACCTCTTGCTACCAGCAAAGTGGTCAAGATGAGAAAGAAGGTGGAGAGGAAGATCTGCCCGGTCTGCCTTGGTGGTTCTTCCTCCTCGTCTAGATCTGCTCCGACACGACGTAGAAGACTACATCATCTTCACCGAGCTGCGACTACCTTCTGCATCATACTCATGGCGTAACCTTCCCTCTCTCTCTTGTTTTTCTTGTTTCTCACATCATGAGTGAATAGTTCCTTTTCGTTGGGGTGTGGGGACTAGCCCCGCTGCCCATGCAAGCATGTTCTCCTGTTAAACATTTCATGACAATGTATATAACTTTTCATTTCGTTGTTAATCGTTAATGTTTGTGGATTGATTACCTGCTTGCTTTTATCTTGTTCATCCCTATGTTGTGAGAACTTCTATATGTAGGGTAGAATGTCGATTAATGAGGTTGACTCCCAAACTATAAATAGAATGGGATTCCTTGAGGTCGTAAGTGTATGATCTGTGAGGGGACAAGACATCTAGCCCACGGTGATGCTTCTGTGGCCTAAACATCCCTTAGGGAGGGCCACAACTTCAGTTGGATGTCTATATCTTTGTTGTTAATCGTCGATGTTTGCTTATAGATTAATCTCCTGCTTGCTTGTCGATTAGCATGGTTGACTCCCTGACTAGAAATAGAAAGGGATTCCCTGAGGTGGTAAGTGTATGATCCATGAGGGGACGAGCCATCTAGCCCACGGTGATGCTTCTGTGTGCCTAAACATCCCCCAGGGAGGGCCACAACTTCAGTTGGATATCTATATATTTGGAGTTGTAAGTGCATGATCCAGATGGCAACAAGACATCTGATGCCTAAGGTGATGCTTACGCGAACCTAAACATCCCTCAGGGAGGGTTCACAGTAGTTCTATTTGGATAGTTATATCTTGATTGGATGTTTGATGTTTGGATGTGTTTGCATGTGTAGTGGTGGTGAAACCTGGGACCATCCCAGTGATTCCATATCATTAATCTAGATCAACTTTAATTCTGCTCTTTACTTTCCTACACTTAGTCTAATTAATCTCAAATCAACCTTTGTTCTAAATATTAGTCTTACTTGAACTAGACTAGACTAGCAACGATTCTTTAAAATGTTGTCTCTTGGGATTCGATCCTCAACTATAGTGCGATAAGATCCGTCCGTTTGCAGATGGTATTATTGCACAAGATTTTGGTAAAAGCTTAGGGATTTCAACCCTGAGTGAATTTGTTACGATAATAAACCACGTCAAATTCTGGTACCGTTGTCGGGGACAACGGAATCAGTTGGTCAAATCTAGTTCTTTTAAGGATAATCTAGGATTTTGCTTTTTTCTTTTGAAACAATTGATCTTCACTTGAATTTGGTTCTACTCCATCAATCTCACTTCTGAAATCTTTCCATTCCAGGTACCAACAAAGACTAGTGCATGCACCGCTCAAACAGTCCCGGTCTCACTGTTAGCTTTGATCCTGAGATAGACAGAACTTTTCATCGTCAGAACAGAGAGTACCAAGCAAGGATGGCTCAAGAGGAGGAAATAGCCCGAAGGGTAGCTCAAGCCTTTAATGCACAAAGAGATAGGCTTATGCAAGAAGCCAGAGTTGCAGTTGAAACATAGATCCGAGCAGCTCAAGCAACAGAACTGCAAAAAGACCTTAGGGAGTTCTCAATCCCTAAAGCTGCTGATGTTCATCACCTAGTACAACCTCCTCCTATCAATGCTCCAAATTTTGAGATATTGGATCACCTTGCTTCAAAACAACCCATTCTATGGTAAGCAAGGAGAAGACAGTCAAGAACATCTTCTGAGGTTTATTGATCTATGCACTATGACAAAGCAAAATGGAGTCACAGATGATGCCATCCGACTCCATCTCTTCAAGTATTCTCTTACTGATAGAGCTATAAGTTGGTACAACTCATTGCAATGCGAACCCATCACAACTTGGGAACAACTTCAAAATGTCTTTCTGGAAAAATTCTACCCTCCTTCTCTCACTTATGAAATCAGGGGATGTATAACTCAATTCACTCAGGTCCTTGGAGAATCCCTAGCTGAAGCATGGGAAAGATACAAGGAGCTTTTACGCAAGTGTCCACAACCTGGAATTCCTAAGAATCAACTCATTGAGATCTTCTATAGGGGTGTGGATGACAATATCAAGAGGTTCTTAGACTCCTCGTATGGAGGAAAATTCATGCGTCAAAGTTATGATAGCGCATGGAAGGTTGTCACCCTTGGAGCTGAAAACCAAGCTAATTGGGGTAGATCTGTAGGCAAAGAGTGTTGAAGGTGGCTATGGCTGAAGCTATTCCAGACTACAAGTCTATCGCTGAAACTCTCAAACTCTTAGTTGCCAAGCAAGACCATATTGAATCATCTCTTGCTGCCTATGAAATAAGACACTCACGCCCACAACAACAAGAACAAATCAAGTCAGCTTCATTATTTTGCGAAGCATGTAAAGGCAATGATCATTCTACACTAGCCTATAATGTTCTCTATGATGTTGTTTTAAGCAATGCGTATGGTCAAGGAGATAATAGTCAAATGGAAAATCTTAATGTTGTCAACACCATCCCTGGTCAAGGATATTACAATCCGAATCAGAACATGAACCATCCTGGTTTTCAATATGGAAATCCTTCAGGAGCGAAAAACTCACGACAACTTGGTTCAAATAATCAACAATGAGGCCCACCAGGATTCCAGTATAACCAACAACAAAATTACGGGAATCAAGGAAACCTTAGGGGTAACTTTCCAAACATGAACTTTAACAATTATCAGAACAACTCTTAGTTCCAGAATCCCAACCAAGTCCTTTACCAGAATCAACAACAAAGACAACAAACCAGTCCCATCTCTCCTGATGACAAGCTGTTGGCAATTGAGAAGATGTTGCAATCACAGAAAACTATGATAGAGAACCATCAAGCCCATCAGAAGGCAATTGAAGCTCAACTAGCTCAACTTGCAGCTAGCATGAAGCCACCTGTTGGAACTTTTGTTGGTCAACCGGAGAACAACCCTAAGCACCCTGAGCAACTGAAGGATGTTACCAATAGGTTCGGAAAAGATTATTCCGATCCTCCTATCGAGACACCTATGGTTATTACTGACAAGGATGACTCTGTGGTAGTCCAAGACTCTACAACATCTGAGTCTCAACCAAAAGGGGTAGTGACTGCTGATAAGACAGGCGAGGAAAGTTTTCAAAAACCGATTGTTACCAGAAAAGAAACACCAGAGCCAAAAGTACCAGTGTACAAGCCTTGTATACCTTTCCCAGCTCATTTGTGGCAGACCAAGCTTGACACTCGATTCAACAAGTTCAAAGAAGCTATGAAGAAGCTTCATGTTGATATACCCTTTCTTGATGCATTGGCAGAAATACCAGCATGGACAAAGTACTTAAAGTCTCTCCTTAGAAAGAAGTATATAACTAAAGAATATGAGATAGTCAAGTTAGCAACGACCACTTCCGACATTATTTAGAATAAGATGCCAAAGAAGTAGAAAGATCCAGGATCATTTGGGATTTCATGCCATATCGATGACTCTTCATGTAAGAAAGGATTGGCCGATCTTGGTGCTAGCATCTCTATCATGCCACTTAGCCTTTTCAAGAGGTTAGGGTTTGCTGAACTGCTCCCGACTGGCATGACCATACAACTTGCAGATAACACCGTGACTCTTCCCTTGGGAATCATTGAAGATGTACCTGTCAAGGTAGGCAAATATTCCTATGTTTCATGGGACTTTGTCATTATGGACATAAAAGAAGATGCCAGATACCCTCTCATATTTGGCCGTCCATTCCTTGCCACTGCAAGAGCTCTCATTGATGTTGAAGCGGGAACCTTGCTGCTCAGACTTGGCCAAGAAACTCTCGAGTTCAAAGTTTTTGAAAGTATACGAAGACCAAGCATGCAAGAAGAAGTCTACTTGATTGAGTGCATAGAGCAGATGTCACTCCTCACGCAAGAGGATTATGAACAAGAAGATCTTTTAGGAATGACCCTTACTAATCCAAATATAGAAAGTTCAATTAACAAATAAGTGAAAAGTTGTGTACCCCACCTCGAGACTGCTGAAGAAGATCATGAAGCCAAAATTGAGGAACTCAGAGTTGTGGATGTTACTGAAGAAACATGTGAGAAACCATAAGCACCTGAAATGAAACCCCTACCCGAGGGATTGAAGTATGTGTTCCTTGATGACCTTAAGGTCTGCCCTGTTATCATAAATTCAGATCTAACAATCAAACAAGAAGATAAACTCCAGACATAATTAAAGGAAAGAAGAAAAGCCATTGGCTACAAGATGAGTGACCTCACCGGGGTGAGTCAGGCGCTTTACATGCACAAAATCCCCATGATGGAAGATCACAAGCCAACCATTGAACATCAAAGAAAGCTAAATTTAAACATGAAGGAAGTAGTCCGTCAAGAAGTCATTAAACTGCTCACTACTAGAATCATTTATCCTATATCTGACTCGTCATGGGTAAGTCCCATGCATGTTGTCCCAAAGAAGGGTGGAACTATTGTAATACAGAATGAAGACAATGAACTCATCCCCACTCGAACAGTCACCGGGTGGAGGATGTGTATTGATTACAGGAAGTTGAATAAGGCAACCCAAAAGGATCATTTCCCGATGCCTTTTCTTGATCAAGTCTTAGAGCGGTTGGCTCACCAAGAATATTTCTACTATCTCGATGGTTACTCTAGATTCTATCAAATACATATACATCCATATGACCAAGAGAAAACAACTTTTACTTACTCGTTTGGAACATATGCCTTTAGAAGGATGTCGTTCGGCCTCTGCAATGCGCCTGCAACTTTCCAGTGTTGTATGACAGCTATATTCGCAAGTCTCACTGAAACTATAATGGAAGTTTTTATGGATGATTTTTTCATATATGGAGATTCATACGAATCGTGTCTAAAGCACCTCTCCCTTGTCCTTAAACAGTGTGAAGAAGTACATCTTGTTTTGAACAGGGAGAAGTGTCACTTTATGGTAAACGAAGGCATTGTGCTTGGTCATAGAGTCAACAGTAGATGGATCAAAGTAGACAGAGCAAAAATCGAAGTGATCTCCAAACTTGCTATCCCGACACATGTAAGAGAAGTTCACGCGTTCCTAGGTCATGTAGGCTTTTACAGACGGTTTATAAAAGATTTCTCTAAGATAACCAAGCCGATGGTGAATTTGTTGCTAAAGGACGTTGATTTCCATTTTGAAGAAGAATGTGTCAAGAGTTTCAATAACCTGAAGCATGCCCTTACAACAACACCCATCATCAGAGCTCCCGATTGGGATCACCCATTTGAAATTATGTGTGATTCCAGTGATTACGGTGTGGGTGTTGTTTTAGGCCAATATATAGAGAAGAAACATTATGTAATCTACTATGCATCTAAGACCCTCGATGAAGATCAGAGGAACTACGCGACTACTAAAAAGGAACTCCTTGCAGCCGTGTATGCCTTTGAAAAGTTCAGATCCTATCTCATTGGTTCAAAAGTCATTGTCTATATAGATCATGTTGCTATCTGTTACCTCCTGGCGAAGAAAGATGCTAAACCTAGGTTGATTAGATTATTCCTCATCTTGCAAGAATTTGATCTGGAGATAAGAGATAAGAAGGGTACATAGAATGTCGTGGCAAACCATCTCAGTCATATTCACACTCTGGAAACTGAGAAGATCCCGATTAACTATTCTCTTCTGGATGACCAGCTTATAAAAGTCTCATAAGTTTCCCCATGGTACTCAAACTATGTGAACTAACTTACCACTGGTGTCATCCACCCAAAATGCATCGGGAATGTACTAAAGAAATTCATGCACGATGTGAAATAGTATCATTGGGATGAACCGTACCTCTTCAAGCTTTGTGTTGTTGGTCTTTACAGACATTGTATCACTGAGGAGGAAGCTCAACTCATTATAGAGCAATGTCACTCAGGCCCAGTTAGAGGCCATATGAGTTCTAAGAAAATTGCTTTGAAAGTTTTGCAATGTGGTTTCTTTTGTCCAACCATATCCAAAGATTCCTACAACTTTGTTCTATCATGAGACAAATGTCAGGAAACGGGTAACATTACGAAAAGAGATGAGATGCCACTTAAACTATGGCAAGAAGTCGAGATTTTTGATGTTTTGGGTGTGGACTACATGTGTTCATTCCCACCTTCACATGGATTTTCCTACATCCTAGTCGCAGTGGATTACATCTCAAAATGGGTAGAGGCCATACCAACTGTAACTAGTGATTCCAAACAAGTTATCAAGATGTTCAAAGATATTATTTTTCCCCGTTTTGGAGTCCCACGCATTGTGATATCCGACGGAGGTTCTCATTTTTAGGAAAGAAGCTTTGAAGCATTGTTAAGAAAATATGGGGTGACACACAACGTAGCCTCCCCCTACCACCCACAAACAAGTGGGCAAGTAGAGGTTTCTAACCGTCAACTCAAGGCTATCTTGGAAAAGACAGTAGGCCACAATCGAAAAGATTGGTTAGTGAAAATCAATGACGTTTTGTGGGCCTACCACACCGCTTTTAAGTCTCCTCTCGGAACTACACCATTTCGTTTAATCTATGGAAAGTCTTGTCACCTTCCTGTAGAACTCAAACACAAAGTATGGTGGGCAATCAAACAACTAAATTTTGACATGAAGAAAGCAGGCGAAGCCAGGATTCTGCAACTTCAAGAGCTGGAAGAACTCCGGATGACAACTTATGAGAATGCACGAATCTACAAAGAACACACCAAACTTTGGCACGATGGTCATCTACAAAGAAAGGACATTCAAGTGGAAGACCAAGTTCTACTGTTCAACCCAAGACTGAGGTTATTCCCAGGGAAACTCCGTTCTCACTGGTCTGGACCTTAAATTGTCAAGAGCATCTACCTATATGGTGCTTTTGTTTTATGGAGCGAACAGTCAGGAGAATTTGTGGCTAACAGCCACCGCTTGAAGAGATATTTCACCTCAACCGACATAGGCACCGAAGCAACGATGGATCTTACCAATCCAACGTATCCACCAGAAAATTGAAGGACTTACGTTGAGCCATCGACGTAAAACAAAGGCGCTTGTCGGGAGGCAACCCGATCAATAAATTTGTTTTACATTTAATTTTGAATTAGAAATTTTCCTTAATTTTGTTTTTAAAATTTAGATAATTTTACACTAAATAAAAATTGCATCGCGAGATGCTATCTTAAGTGTTGACTAGTCTTCATTTTTTAGATTTTCAAATGGAGGATGCACGCTGATTGGAACGTAACCACATCTGGTGGTCCAACCGGCATGAATTTTCCCCTCCATCTCAAATTTAGAGTTTGTTCGGGACGAGAAAATTTCTAAGTTCGGGATGGAGGGTGGGTGCTACGTACTTGATTTTCCACCTACAACCATCTATTTCAGACTTAAGATTTCATTATTGCATTTTGAGCAAAATTTTCAAATTTTCAAAATTTTAAAGATTTTGAACAGAAATTTGATGAAGTTTTGACGCTTTTTGTTTCAATAACAGCCATTACCTAGATGGCTAGTTTCTCTCTCCATGCTTTTTTTGCATCATTATACCCTCCTTATTCGAAGCAGATCCTCAAAAGGGCCATTTTCTGAAAACTAGCCTATTGATTGAAATCATCTTGTGAAGCTTATGAATCCTAACATCATGATCCTTCTGCAAAAATAGCAAGCGTCTGTCGAACTGATAGGGATCAAACATGTCGTTCTTCCTAACTGACAAGTAGAACAATAACATGGAATCTCCACTGGATCCTCATCAAGCCATTATTTGAGCAGAGTATGATAAAGAGAACCACCCGGTTCACTGAATTGTAAATCAAGTTGCATTCTGATCTGAACTCTCTTCTACACTTCTTCTACCATCTTCATACCCCTCCATCCATCAAAAAGAAACAAAAATAGCCAAAATAGTGCCAAACCCTAAGTTCAGGGTGGCACACCACCTCCCTCTATATCCGCTTCTTCCATACACCTCACTAATAAATAGGGGCGTACCACTAAGAAAAGATGCCAATGTGCACATAAAAAGAAAATGCAATCTCGAGTCAAATAGAGGAAAGATTCGCACAAAAAAATGCGATCAATGAAATTACAATCATAAAATAAAAATCTTGAGTCGAATAGAGGAGAGATTTATTCCTTCCTTCCATACCACCTTTCACTCCCTTTTCCACCAAAAGGCACAATGAATGCCTCCACTATCTTGAAATACACTAGTGTCAGATCAGGTGCACACTTGTTGTTCTGCGGGTATCTCTGGACTCTTACAAAACTCTTAGAAATGTTTGTTGTTGGAAAAAGTGAGGAGGAAGTGAGGTTGGAAAATAAACTCAGGAACGAAGATATGGTAAGATGTGTTCAGTGATCTCAAGAAGTTGAGATGCTTAGTTATACTGAGCAGAAAGGAAACAATCACGATGTGAAGAGGAGGCAACCACACTAGTTGAAAGTATTCATTTGGCGACTGTTTTAGGTTTTGGTTACTCGAGGATGAGCAACGTTTAAGTTTGGGTGTCTAATGAATCCAAATTCATCATGATTTTCAGTCGCCATTTTGGGCCCAATTCGATTAAATACATTCAATTTTATCTCCTTAAAACTTACAATGTGCAATTTTGCTTGATTGATCATATGGTCAAGTTATTAACTAGTTTTATATGGATTTCATGCAGATTATGCATGTCATGATGAGATTCAACCATCAACTGGAACTCACCTTCACTCAAGATCCTCTCAGCCTCGGTCTTGACCAAACGGTCTTGGTCCATTCGGTTTGCATCCATACAGTTTGCTCTTCTTTCTCCAAACAGTTTCACCTATACGATCCTCCTCGCTACCAGCAAACGGTCTTGAGACCGCATAGGCAACAAACGGTCTTGAGACTGTGTAAGCCCAAACGGTCCTCAAACTGTGAGAAGCTAGCAAACAGTCTCCAAACCGTTTGGGCGATCAACCCCCAAAACCTATTGGACAGCAAGATCGTGAAAGCATAATCGATCTCCAAAATTGATCAGACAAGACCGTGGATATCCCAAGACCGTTTGATCATTTGAAACTGTTTGATGACAGACAATCCTCAAGACCGTTTGGCGGCGCACGGTCTCGAGACCATTAGACAAGCAGGTCGCGAGACCGTTCGGATGAGCAAGACTGCGAGAGGCACAGATCGTTAAGAAGTGATCGGTCTCCAAACCGATTGGAGGCCATCGATCCACAAGACCATTTGGAAATGAAGACCGGTTGGAGTAGAGACTGTTCAGAGGCCAAAAACCGATCAGACCAAGACCGTTTGGTCAGTATAAATGACCGTTCACCCAGGATCGCTAAGACCCAAACCGTTAAGGCCGAGACCGTTTGGAGGCCGAAGACCGGTTGGACGATCAAAACTGATCAGAGCAAGACCGTTTGGACATAAGTCCTAAACCGTTAAGATGAAGCAAACAGTTTTCCAAAAAATGTGAAGAAGACTCACACCAAAGACGTGAAGACCCCGACCAGAGCCTATAAGTAGGACCAACATGGTCCTCATTTGAGCATCAGACCCAGGACTTCGACATGCTGCCTGTACGCAGGTTCGGTCCACGTACATCCACACCATTGTCACTTCACATGTTGCACCTCTTGCTGCGAGCAAAGAGGTCAAGACGAGAAAGAAGGTGGAGAAGAAGATCTGCCCGGTCTGCCTTGGTGGTTCTTCCTCCTCGTCCAGATCTGCTCCGACACGACGTAGAAGACTGCATCATCTTCATCGAGTTGCTACTATCTTCTACATCATGCTCATGGTGGAACCTTCCCTCTCTCTTGTTATTCTTGTTTCTCGCATCATGAGCGAGTAGTTCCTTTTTGCTGGGGTGCGGGGACTAGCCCCGCTTCCCATGAAAGCATGTTCTCCTGTTAAATATTCCATGACAATGTATATAACTTTTCATTTCGTTGTTAGTCGTTAATGTTTGTGGATTGATTACCTGCTTACTTTTATCTTGTTCATCCCTATGTTGCGAGAACTTCTATATGTAGGGTAGAATGTCGATTAATGAGGTTGACTTCCAAACTAAAAATAGAGTGAGATTCCTTGAGGTCGTAAGTATATGATTCGTGAGGGGACGAGCCATCTAGCCTACGGTGACGCTTCTGTGGCCTAAACATCCCTCAGGGAGGGCCACAACTTCAGTTGGATATCTGTATCTTCGTTGTTAATCGTCGATGTTTGCTTGTAGATTAACCTCCTGCTTACTTGTCGATTAGCACGATTGACTCCCTGACTAGAAATATAAAGGGATTCCTTGAGGTGGTAAGTGTATGATCCGTGAGGGGACGAGCCATCTAGCCCGCGATGACGCTTATGTGTGCCTAAACATCCCTCAGGGAGGGCCACATCTTCAGTTGGATATCTGTATCTTCGGAGCCGTAAGTGCATGATCTAGATGGTGACGAGACATATGATGTCTAAGGTGATGCTTACGCGAACCTAAACATCCCTCAGGGAGGGTTCGCAGCAGTTCTATTTGAATAGTTATATCTTGCCTGGATGTTTGATGTTTGGATGTGTTTGCATGTGTAGTGATGGTGAACCTGGGACCATCCCAGCAATTCCACATCATTAATCTAGATCAACTTTAATTCTGCTCTTTACTTTCCTACACTTAGTATAATTAACCTCAAATCAACATTTGTTTAAAATATTAGTCTTACTTGAATTAGACTAGACTAGCAACGATTCTTAAAAACGTTGTCTCTTGGGATTCGATCCTCAACTATACTGTGATAAGACCCGTCCGCTTGCGGGTGGTATTATTACACAAAGTTTTGGTAAAAGCTCATAGATTTCAACCTGACTAAATTTGTTAGCGCGATAATAAACCACATCAGCCAACTTTTGACGGGAGCAAATCTTCGCAATAAGAAGACCTAGTTCTGGTGCGACAGTCAAACGTAGCTTGTATAGGTAAAACTCACGGCCAGACATATTCAGGTTTGACAAAGCGTTTTTCCTAACTTTATGGCTGCCCGCGTTCTCCACCCATTGCCCGGACGCTTAGAATCACGTTGCCGAACACTACCTAATGTATTATGACCAATTTTAAGAGAATTGTATTTAACTAGCATGGTAGTAAAAATACCATGTGATTTGTTTTCTTTAATCAGTATTATATGTATCATGACCAGTTAAAAAGACCAACCTATTCAACTCGTGTGATCGTTAACATATGTTTTGTTTTCTTTAATCTTTATTATATGTATCACTAAGTATCCTCGCATCTTCCTCTCTTGTTCGTTATTTCTTTGATCGTGGAAGTTTGTGGTCAATATCAATGAGCACATCATAATAGTCGCGTTACCATATTAGTGAAGATGCTAATTATAACAAATCTATATTATTCATGTGGACCTTTTTGTTGCCAATATTTCAATGTGACAATTAATCTCAAAATGCAATACTTCTGATTCAATAATATAACTATTATTTTCTAACAAAGTTTGATGATTCCTATCATAAATCATGAAATGATGCTTGTAATGCATTCCAATGCTATTGGCAAAAAAATAGGCGCATTATTGAAATAGGTAAAGTATAGACACTATATTTAGACTCACATATTTTCAATCTAATAGATATAAAGGTGGGTCATTAGGTTAAATATATGGACTAGACTGTAAGTTTTTCTCAAATGAGAAGAATTGAGAATTACATCTCAAAATAGATTTACACCCAAATTTTAGTATTTCAAAAGAGTGCTTACCCATTTTTTTATGATGTTACCTTAAAACATGAGGTTGTTTAGCCTAAAAAGGTAGGGTTTAGACCAAACTTGACCACAAAAGCATGGTCAATGTTGACTAAGATTTGTAAAACCAGTATTGTTTTGATTCGTTGCTAACAACTTACATAGCAGCAAATTGTGGGTAATGTCATAGATGAAAAACGCTACAATTGTCACCACCAATTGAATGAGGCGGAAGTGGCAGATTGATCTCACCTAAGTGAGCTAGGGTTAAAAACTTGTTCTTCATTTGATCAACTAGTTTGAGATAATTGGATGATGATGTCATCAGTTCATCACTCATTTTGCCAATAAAATGTAACATTTTTCTTGAAACTTATACAATTATATTTATACATTACTATTTTATATACTAATTATTAAAATAATGTATCTATATCATTTCATTTATGGTAACGAATACATACATTCTTAATATAAGCATTACACATAGATTAGTCACGGCTGGTCTAACTAGTTGGTCAGTGACTGACTACAACCGGACTACTAAAGACCGATTTCCAGAAATTTCAGACCAAACTTGAGCCCACAACCTATTCAAATTATACTAGTATAGGTGGTTTGATCAAGTCTAATTTGGTCTAATAGTCAAGTTTGGTTTCTTATCCAACACTAATATTTAAGGTGAATTTGATGTTATACAAAAATGCAGAAAACAAAAGAGATTAGGTTTGTGCTTACCGTCGGTAACAAGATTTATTATTGTGAACATGAGACAGGGACTACAAATACATGATTGATTTTTTGTTCACATTTCAATTTTTCAAAGAGATTTTCATTATTCAAGTCTATATTTTTTGATGTAAATATTTGGTCATTTCCATGTTTTTTACCTGGATTGAGTATACGATAACCTAAACATGATGTGAAATGCTTGACAACCCTACGTATGTGTATTTGTAATATATTTCTGCTACTTCCACCTTTCCACCATCCTTACATTAAGGATAAGCATATGAACTTTCAGTCTGTTACGTCGACAGAGGCCAAATATTGAACCAACTATATTTTACAGTTCATACTTCAGCACCAAATTATATTTCTGCCCCCAGCTATAAACAACAAAGATCTTTATTTTTGGTAAGAAACATTGAAGAAACGTCAATCCGTCTACTACCTTCAATTTGTTTGACTAGTTTTTCTCATTTGAGAAAAGTTAGTGTTGGACATGTTATAAAAGTGCCGCCTTACACAGATGTGAACATCTAAATTAGGAATCATGATATTAGTGTTTTCTTAGGCTGTGTTTGGTACGTGGTGATAAAATTGATGGTGATGAGGATGGTGACGGTGATGGTGATAGGGATGGTGATGGTGATAGAAAAATTATTTAAATGTGTTGTTTGATAATATGTGCATGGTGATAGGGATGGTGATGGTGAAAAACTTAAAACATATTTTTTTTACATGGTTATAGTGATGGGGTGAGGATTTTTTTTATAAAAAACACCCTACACAAGTAAGAATCATATTTATTAGAACTTTTTTTTACACATTTGGCTAAATAAGTAGTGGAGTCTTGAAAGAAACTTCTTTCACCGTGATTCACCACGCTTTTTCATGGGGACAAAAATAGATCAAAATTCACCACGAATTCACCGTGATTCCCTATCACCATGACAAACAAACAACATTTTTATTTCACCATCATTACCTATCACCATGATTCACCACGCAACAAACGCAACCTTAGTGATTTCCTTAAAGTATATTTCCTTACCTTGTATTGGATAGTTTAAGATATTTTTTTCTTTTGTAACATGCAATGTACTATATGACCCCACTCCATGAAAAAGGATATACAATATTCAAGTTTTCTCCTGGAGTTTAACTAATGTTGAATGAACTCTGATAGATTATCATTAGATGGTTCAGTGAAAGATCAAGGGCGATAAACAATGATGCTCTGCACTATGTGACCTTTTCACTCAATAGTCTAGGTGGTTTTTGAACCACGGGAAACCAGATTTACTGGATTTTAAGCAGCCATATAAGTTTCTCCAGCTTAAAAAGATTGAGAAACTAAAGTAACACGAGCTGCATCTAAGGCTATTTATATCAACAATTTTGAATATATTTCAGAGTAATGAACTATTTCAACCTGTCAAAGTTTGCTATGAAAGGAGAAAGAAAAGTAACACTGAAGGCACACGCAGTAAAGCCTATCAGTAGTCGCTGACCATGAGATTCGGGCCATCGTCAACCAGAGAGGTTCAGATTCACGCCTGCTTTTGCCAGGCTTAGTTCTAAAATTTTCCTGTTTTCATCAAATCCTCGCTGAGGTGCTCCTTTAGAAGTACTTGCACCCGTAGTTGTCAAGGCTAGCATAGCAATTCGAGCAAGATGTTTCTTTCCAAGTCTATGCTGCTCCAGTGATACCTTGTTCATGCATGGAATATTACACTCTCTGCACCACACAATATCAGCGTTATCTGGTATTTTGTTGCCACCCTGTAACGACAGAATCATGTTGGACTTGTGTTTTTTGCCTTCACAGTGTTGCCTGAAATTATCTGGATCTAAGCAATTGACACCGCATATGTGGCAATGGTAATTCTGAAGAACCTTTGGAAGTGTGTGCCGAGTAGGCGCTTTCCTTGTGCGGGGCCTTTGAAACTGCGACCGTTTAAAACGGCTATGGTGCTTTGTTTTCCCCTTGTATGACCGAAGATAGTCAAAGTTAAATTGTGATGACCCATGATTCTGAGATCGCAAAGGTGAAAGAAGTTGTTGGGAATTCTGTACAGAAGGCATCTCATGATGGCGAGCATTTGATGATTGCTGGTTGCAGACTTCTATGATTTTGGGTGCTGGTTCGGAGTAACGCTCCTCTCTGTTTCTTCCAGAGGAATCACCTGTCACGGACAGTCCCTACATTTGAAGTTTCAGAAAACTGTTAACATATAATGGTGGATCACCCAACTATTTTGGGGTAGTTGTCAAGGATGAAACTGTATATAAAGTAATTCAGCATCCAAATACACGTTTTTAGTTCGTAAAATCAGAACCAGAAGATAATTATTGTACTGTAATGAATGAGATCAGATCAAAACTGCAGTTACCAGTACAAAGAAAAATCATCCTTATTAGAAAATCCATAGGAGCATATATTTGAAGAAGTTTCAAAATACTTGTATAAAATGTTCTTAATCTTTGGAAACTACATATATATCTGTTTAGTGCAAAGGAGAAATAAAAAAACACAAAGCGGGGGTAACAAAAATGGGGCAAAGACCACTATCATTTTGCATAATAACAGAAAACAACTACAAGCATGCCCGATTATACACATTCTCTTTTCAAACTTCAAATTATAAATAAAAGTTGTTAGTGAATGTTTAATGAATTGTAAGAGGATGCATTCCATCTATGGTGTGCTTAAAGGCTTTCTTGTGATCAGCATAGTGTGACAGCAGAGTCAGGTTCCAGCCATTGCTACATAATAGAACCAGTTTCATTTACTATAGCCAATGCCTAGCTCTTCAGCCAAGCATAGACAAAACAGTGGCCTTGCAGAGATAGAAATGAGATTGCAATTCTGCATGCTTGTAAGAATAAGCCATTCTTTCTGTTATTAATCAGTGCTGGAATATCAACTATCACTCCAAGGAAAACACGGCATCAGGACATCTGGCCAAAGTCCACAGAGGAAAGAGGTGGTAGGCTAGATAGAAGATGTCCTTGTCGTATGTATGTTTGTATGTCTTGGGTACCATGTTTATATCTTGTACGTCACTTCGCCCACACAGTATCGAATTTCGAATATGTAAACTAGAGAGCAAATTGAAAACTGATTATGCCGCCTGTCAGGGATTTTACTCCACAGGAAGTAAAACATATCTGTCTCAAACTCTCAGGTACAAATGTTTATGCCACTTGTCAGGAATAACTAACAATTATTTAAACCAGGACTTACTCGTCCAAGAAAGCAATAAACAAAAAAAGACTATGGCCTTAAATTTGATTAAGTTAAGTTATCGTTGATGGAAAAGTAGGTAGCAAAAGCCCTTCACCTGAACTGAGGCACGATTACACATGGGAACAGGAAAAGAAATGTGCCGGTTGTCTGATATCACTTCCTTGAAACGTTGGGAATTATCAGCACACTTCGATGGGGCCTCGGAAGTTCCAGAAGAGGCGGAGTTTTTGTTTGTTGCCTCACGATTATACATAGGAACAGCATCTGAAATATCACGATCATCCGCAGGCTGCTCCTTGAATTTCCAAGACTCATTGGGATTTCTAGGTGGAGCATTGAAAGATCCACAACGAAAAGCAGGGGTTTTATACCGCACCTCTGTTCGCTCTGTATTATCACCAGGTTGTTTCATTGAAGCCCCCATGACTTTTCTACGGTACTCACGTTCCCTTTTAAGTGCTTCCTCCCAGCTTATCACCCACTCCTTTGAACGTTTTTTCTCTTCTTCGTTATCAGGGATGTCACCCGCAGGTTGTTTCCCTGCGGAAACGTTCTCTTTCTGCATGGTCGCTGATCTGATAAGAAGGAGATACGGGTGAGTAACTGTTTCAGTGTCCTCTGGTTTCATTTCTTAACATCCTACTAGATTGCAATGGCATGTATAATAAAATCAAAGGAAGCAGTCGGAATCCCTACTGTCCACATTCAGTTGTATCCGTTCAAGAGCGAATCTAAATCGAAAATCAAATATGTTGAATAAGCAGCAGAAGAAATATACTGTTAAATAGGAGACTAACAAGGTGACTAATGAGTCTGCCGATGATCTATTTTGCAACCTATCGATACTTTTTCATGATTCAAGCACATATATTAACAAAAAGCACTCCAGAAATAGCATCCAAATGCTCACAGTAGATTCATCGGCAGAAGTAAGGGCACAAGGACTACGATCCTGACTTTTAGTATGAAAATGATCCACGGCCCGTGTGACTTGATTATTTTATGTCCAGCTTCCCCTTTTTGGGGGGTGGTTGATTAGTTTATTACAGCAGGTATGTAGAAGAAAACACAGGAGCTCAGGAACTGGGGAACACAACTAAAAGCGTAAGGTGGTAAAAAAACCAGTGTTAACAAAGACAAAATGAGAGCTTAAAGAGCCGGAACAGTACCAAATATGGTTGGTTCATAGGCGATGCAAAATTTCCAGCAACCTAGTGGGAGGACACGCAGGATAGATGCATATTTGCTTAACCCTCAGCCGCAAGAATGAGGAAAAGAAAGAATGAATGGAGCTTGTTCGTATGCATATATCTGTTCAATATCGTAGGGAAATAGTAGTAGTAGCAACCTTTCAGTAATCCTACTGCCGGATGATCTCAACCGATCTGAATCACAAATCCAACTTAAAAATAGGGGAAATCGAAAAAAACGGTCCACTACGGAGACGATCCACGGAAGATGTATATAAATCAATATCACGCAGGGGGCATAGACATAGGTCACAACAAGGAGTTGTCCGAGTAGCTGGATGAAAACAACGAGGCGGAAGAGGACAATCGCCCAAAGCCGTTACGACATCAGACAAGGAACGGAGGATATGGTCATTTAAGCGAGCGCAACGATAGATGAGCACCAGAATACAGAGCAGCATTACGTTTTATCACGGCGCGAATACTACATGGGGATCCATGGCTGCAGCAGCTTCGTCGGAAACCCTACACCCTTTCGTCGTGACTCGTCTCCTTTCCAAACCCTACCCCCCCTTCGTCGTGACTCGTCGGAACAATTTCTCCCTTCCGAAGGCTGGCTTTTTTCCCAGTTTGGAAAGGAGGTTGCTAGAGCCGGAAGCAGAGCAGTGCAGTGAACAAGAGCGGGAATGGAAACGCATTGGCCCGTTTTTATCAGGTGGCCTGTGGCTGTGGGCTGTGGGCCTGTTGGAGACGGAGTTGGTACTTGGTAATGGGTGTTGTACGCTTATCACCTGTCAAACCGGCGCGATCGACGGTCCGATCGTGTCTAGAAGTGTACCCTTGTCGTTTAGCATAGTTATAATGATGTACATAAATTCTCTTTCTGATGTCCCCCTTTTATCAATCGTTCGTAGGTATATATTTGAGAATATTATATTATTTTTAAAATAGTAAGTGCGGTGTTGCGTCGAATTTATGTAGTTGAATAATTACGTTTAAGGAAAAGATACATGCTAGAATTTGTTTTAACTGATGTACGAGTAAAAACAAAAGTTAGGAATATAGGAATGATACTTTCTTTGGGGCATTGACAATGTCACTGCTTTGATATTTCTCAATTATTCAGGAGACCACGACTTCAACTTCCTTTTATTTTATTTGTACCACACTCCTTAGCACCGCAAAAAGATGACCATTTCGAAAATTGACAGATGTCAACTCTACTACAACGATACAAACTAACACCAAAAAGTACAAAAAAAATAACCGTGGATACCGTTTTAGGTTGTTATTGAGTGGTTGGTTTATAAAGTATATACTTTTACATGCAATATTTATACTGGTCTTAAAAATATACATATGAATACAATAATTATACTCATATGTACATAAATCATATAGCTGCTATTGAGTTGTTGGCACAACTCATATATTTTTTATAGTACATATTTATGCAAGGAGCGGTACAAAAAATGTATACACCAATACAAAAACTATACACGCTAGTACAAGAAAATTTGAGCATTAAAAATGGTATATACTTGTTAATGATTTTTTATATATATTTTGTGGAGTATATGTATAATTGTTCAAGTAAAATTATCTACACCATATATATATATATATATATATATATATATATTATATGAAAAAGTATTTTTAAAATTTTGGCACAATATTCACATTCATCTTTTAGAAATTGCAAAGTTTTCCTTTGTTCTATATAGAAAGAAAGAGGTGTCAATGGAATTCTCCATTTGAGGGGTTCACTGCAAATTTTGTGTTGTGTTGTTGAGAAAAGGCTTGAGCAAGTCTGATTCATGGGGTTTGGCATGTGTACGAAGTTGAGGTGGAGAATTTAGTTGACAAGTACCAGTGACAAGAGGAGAAGTTTTTGACATTCTCTCGAACCCTCTAGTAGTTTGTCAACATGAGGTTGTGTCCCTCACCTTTCTTCTATTGGATAATGCACCCCTACATGACGTGGGACATCTCGACCCTCCCAGCCTTGATCTCCTTTCAGAGCAGGGCCTCGAGGGACACCATATATCAATGACCTCTCTACCATCTTTCAGACACTATCAATATAATAATTGAATCTTACTTCCTAAGTGTCATGATCAATCACTCTCTTCTTTTTGAAACACCGCCCCCTTCTTAAACTTGCAAGAGCACAATCCTCCTTGGGAATTATTAGGTTTGTCAATGGATAAGGGTAAACCCTTTTACCCTTCACCCATACCATGTAGATGAAGAGTAAGAGATAAGGGTAAACCCTTTTACCCTTCACCCATACATCAAAGCTCGAGACTGGGGTGTCACATGCCTATGTGAGACCCACCTACCAGAGGGGAACTGGATCTGATACCATTTGTACTATCCAGGACCACTACCCAAGGCGCTAGTAGAGTTTCAAGAATGATGTCTAGCCCCATAAACCACCACTGGTCTCAACTGCACACTTTGTCCTCACTCACACACAATTTGGGATCAACTTCTAATAGTTCAACCATCCTAGTACTACTCTAGGCTGAGCAAACTTAACAACATAGTTCTTAGTCATGAGATTCCTAAAAATAAGGTGCACTTTGGTGATATGTGTAGTCCAATCATACCTTTTAAGATAATTTTATCCAAGACCTCAATCCTAGAATGTTACAAGCATCTTCCTCAAGCCTGGTTGACCCATTTTCAGGTAAGATGACCTTTGTTTCTCACCTTTTCCTTATTGATCTTTCCTCTCTTATCTTCTCTAGTTGGATCTTGCTAGGAAGAACATTGAGAGGGTCGTTAGCGTGTTGTTTGCAACATTTTGGGGGTATTTTGATCTTGGTTCAAGCATCTTTCTTGTTGGAGATAGAGATCTTCATGAAGGTGAGTGATAGGATGGTTCTCTTGCATTCTTTTCTTGCAAAGCCTTATTGTAATTTGTGATATATATATGATCATGCTTGCATGTCTTAAAATCTTATCTTTATGGGCTGTTTGGTGGTATGATGAGGAAATCCAAGTTTCCCTACCTTTCTTTCTCTTGGACATCGATCTAAAGTGGAACATGTTATCTTTCTTTCCCTTAAAAGGTTGTATACTTTGTTGCATGTGTGAACTTGCTCTAAAAGTGACATTTTTATGGGTGTATGGCCCATTAGTTTGGAGAATCCAAAATTCCTACCTCCCTTCTTGTTTCATTAGGTTAAGATGTACATATTGAACTTTCTAATCCATCATAATGATGAAAGTTCATGTATTATATGATCTTACTCTAAAAATGGTGTGTTATGCCTTCTTCTATATCTAGTCATATCTTTCTCGTGCTAAATATCTTATAAATGAGTTTTGGTATCTTGTTGTGATTGAAATAAAAAATATGTGCACCTTTCATGATAAAAGTGCAACCTTGTGATGACTTGGTATGTGCATTATTGATCAGTGACGAAATTTTGTCTTGGACTTGATAGTCTAGAACTTTAGTTGACCCTAATTAACCCAGTTGGACTCACTGAGCTAGGATTTTTGGAGCTGCTAGACTGGTTTGAGTTTCCATCAATCCAATAGTGCTCCCCATTGGTTGCTCTTTTTCTTGAACCTACTTTGAGGTTGTCTGTTTCTTGGCTTAATACATCAGCATGTTGCTATATCTTGTTTAAATGCTAGGTTATATAGGACACATTAATAAAATTATGACTAAGTCAAGTGAAACCTAGCTCAATACTTCCTCGACATTGTAGAACTATCCAACCATTAGCAAAATGGGATAATGAAATGGATAACCTTGTAGAAATTTTGGATTATGGGAAGGTTCCCTAAGTCATATATTGTTGAATGTAAACGTTGATGAAGTGTTCATATTAATTATGATTTCTCTTTGTACCTTAATGTTGATATAAATATAGAGTGGTTGAGGTTGTATCTCCAATGACATGTGACAATGTATTGTTAACTATATAATATGATAGGTATAAGGACCCATACTGAGGAAACAATGCCTATCTCATAGGTATAGAGACACACACACACAAAATCACACACACACATAATACATTTATATGTGTGTATATATAAAAAAATAATATATATATATATATATATATATATATATTACAAATAGATATATGTGTTTATAAGTATATATATGCACATATATAATACACACATAGACATATATATATGTATGTACGTATATAATTGTGCATATATATGTGTGTGTACATATAAGTATATATATACACATCTATACATACATACACCACATATATATGCAATATATAATTTATATACATATGTAGGTATATGTACATATAAGTATATATATAAGTAAATATATGCACACATAAATATATATGTTTATATACATTCATCTATATATATATATATAGTCAGGCTAGAATACACTCGAGTGTACAGATCGCACGAATACACTCAACTGTGTTAGCATATCAAGACTATTTTTTTGCAAAATATAAACCATTGATCTTCACCGTCATACTATAACTAGGATACATAAAAATTTTGAGCCCATTTGGATGAGTGACACCAAGGGCAACAAAATCGACGTGCGAAACTAATTTGAAATGCATAATTTTTGCAGTCTTTATAACATGACCTATAAATGTCCAAATGTGCTCCAATTTTGCGTATGAGCTATTCACAAGATATTTAAGAAGATCAACAAATTATATTTTTGAAAAAAATATTGCATCATGAAAAACTACTTGAGTGTATTCTGCTCTGAATAGACTTGAGTGTATTCTAGCCTGACTATATATATATAGAGTCAGGCTAGAATACACTCGAGTGTACAGATCACATCGTACACCCCAATGGTGTTTGCCTATCTAAACCATGTTTTTTCAAAATCTAATCCATTGATCTTCATGGTTACAATGATAGATGCACAACCTATAAGTGTCCAAATGAGCTAAAATTTATTATATAGTATGTTCTTATGATAATTAAGAAGATCAATGGTTTAGATTTTTCAAAAATTTACTACATCTTCAAAAATGACTAAGGTGTACGGTGCCTCCGGTACACTCAAGTGTATACTAGCCTGACTCTCTCTCTCTCTCTCTCTCTCTCTATATATATATATATATATATATATATATATATATATATATATATATACATATATATATATATATATGTGTGTGTGTGTGTGTATGTGTGTGTGCATGCACACACATGTGTGTGTGCGCGCATGCGTGTGTGTGTGTGTGCGCGTACGTGTGTGTGTGCAGATGAATGCATATAAACATATATATTTATGTGTGCATATATTTATTCTAGAATGTATATATATATATATATATATATATATATATATATATATATATATATAAAGTCAAGCTAGTGTACACTCCAGTGTACCGGAGGCACCGTACACCTCAGTTATTTTTAAAGGTGCGATAACTTTTTGGAAAATCTAAATGTTGATCTTGTTAAATATCTTAAGAACATACTATATAATAAATTTCAGCTCATTTGGACACTTATATATCGTGCATCTAAATGAGTAAAAAATCATGCATTTCAAATTAGTTTTGTGCATCTATTTTGTTGTCCTTGGAATGGTGACTTACACTCATCCAAATGAGCTCAAATTTTGTATGTGGCCTATTATTATTGTAACCATGAAGATCAATGGATTAAATTTTAGAAAAACATGGCCTAGATAGGCAAACACCATTGAGGTGTACAACGTGATCTATACACTCGAGTGTATTCTAGCCTGACTCTCTCTCTCTCTCTCTATATATATATATATATATATATTCATATTTACATATGTATTTTATGTGCTTGTATGTGTGTATATCTAAACATGCACACACACACATATATGTATATATATAATTATATATATATACATATATATATATGTGTGTGTGTGTGTGTATATATATTCATATTTGATGTTAAATGAGGATTGTTTGAAGTGGTTTCAAGGTGTTTCTAGTCTTTCAATTCTATTTGATATTCATTATAGGTTCAACTAGTCTATAGAATTGCGGGTTCGAATGAACTACAGATCTGCTAATTTGCATAAACAAAAACCCAAAAAATGTGACAATTATTAAGCAAAAATCGTTGCTCCATAATCCATAATGATAGAAAATTTACTAAGTCCAATGCAATAGTTTCACCACATTTGAGAGTGTTTAAGTCTACATAATTTCCACTTGTCACCTCATGTTTGTGTAATAAGACAGTAGCAATTGATCAATTTACATAATAGTTGTTTCCAAAAATTATTGTGATAAATCTTAAAGCAAGGATTCTTTAGTCAACAACTATCTTTCACTTCAGTTGTTGCAGTCACCTAGGCATCGACTCATAAAGGTTGTAGTGATTCCAAAACAACTGCCTCAATATACATACATACATACATACATACATACATACATACATACATACATACATACATACATACATACATACATACATACATACATACATACACACACACACACACACTATTGAAGGCCTATGTGAAAAAATAGGAGTTGTAGGATTTGCATATTTCCTTTTATCTAATCATTAGGCCTTCAAATGTGCATGAGTTGCATTGTTGGCTAAGCACCAGGGGCATTCAACTATTTTTCTAATACATGATCTAATTTTGTTATGCATTGTAGTAGAAGACAATACTCAGGTTGGTGCTAGATATCAACGGTGCTCCTTGCACCAAATGGAGGTTATTTAGGGTGTATGGGGGTGCTACCATTATCTTTGTCACACTTTAGAGGAGATATGCATGGTGTTTGTGTTGGAATTTGCTAATGCATCACCGTCTTGGAGGGAATACTAGAATCCTATGGCTACACCGTTTGGCTCTACTAGAACTAAGAGAAGGTAGATGTGAAGGAGGATTAGGTCAGGGAAGCCTAGAGGTGAGTCCCCTAATTGGGTAAAGGGCACATGAACAAAATAGGGGGTGATTAGTTCAACAAAGCTTCCAACAGATTTAGACTGTAAAACAAAAGGTTGGAGAGAGTCTTACAGTTGTTCTAGACAATAGCAGGGACTAGGGTGATATGCAGTTGTGTCATTGATGAATTCATTTTATATTTAATTTTTGTATGTTTCCATTGCATTTCAATTATACTTCACTTATTTTTGGATTCTCGTAGTTTACACAATTTATTTAATATTTAATGTATTTTTGGTATTTGATTTTTAGATTGATACAAGCAGAAGATTTATATCATTACCCCCAACGAAAGCCTAAGAAAGATTGAATATCATAATTCCCTCATCTCTTACTATTGGAAAGTGATCTGGGTACCATTTAAAGAATGTCATTGGAAAGTGATTTGGGTCCCATTTGAAGAATGTCACCATTAGAAGACCCATTTGAGTGACTGGATTCAATACTTGGTTGATTGGGCTATGGTACAAAAAAGGAGTAATGCACGCCAAACTTATCACTCGACTCGCTCCACTAGTTGCCTGGCCAATTATGGATGAAAAGTTCACATGAAGATTGGAGACCTTGACATCCTACAAGTCACCCGACTCACTTGTGAGTCACCTAAATGGCATTCAAGGGTCCTCCCCAAGCAAAGACCATGCACCTGGTTGGCCATCCTAGTCGACTGACCTGGCTTTCTTCACACATGCTTAGTAGCAAACTGGTCGCCTGACTTGCTCTGTAGGTCAATAAACTGGGATCTTCCTCATGCCAATTCAAGATCATTCATCATGCAACGGGGAAAGAAAACCTCCAGCTAGTTGTTCGACTCACTTACAAGTCACCTGATTGGTGCTCCAAGAGCCTCAACATCAAATATCTAGTCAATCAATAGGAAATCATAGACCACGATAAAAATGGCTCTATATTCCACATACAAATTTGGAATTGAACGATTCAAGTGGCATTGGAAGTGTATTTCAATTATTTGCATATATGGATATATTTACTAACTACCTCTAGTCTCTTGACTAGACCATAAGTCATCCAACTCATCTATGTTTCAAGTCTACAACTATAACATCCTTAAAATTTAAACTTATGGAGAAATACTCATTAAGAACCCTAATTTTCAAATTAGGGGATTTAATGCATCAATTAGAGACCAATCATAATTTATTTATTCACATAAGTAATACTAGTTATATTATAGTAATAAAACATTCTTGGGTGACCAAAGTAATTATGTAAAAATATTATAGCCCCAAAAATACACCTATGGTCCAATTTTGAAGTCAATCTGACCTAGTTTTCCCCCCTAAAATCATTTAGGAAAGTTTCATATATTGTTATTAATAGGAATTAATCAATTTATCATCTAACCTATAGTCCTGGTCCTTTTTATGTGTCATGCAGACCTTTGTTGAGTCAAAGTCAGACTCCCAGATCCGGACTCATTCGCAAGTCAGGGTCTTATCCCCTTCACCCACGTCCAAGATTCTCAGGACTCCAGTGCAGTCTTACACTTTGCTCCCAGTCCCTCATCCAGATCAATGCCATCACAAAACAAGACATTTTTCACCATCTTTGAACCTTCTTGAAGCAGTAGAGCCCATACGTGATGGGATTCCATGCCCTAGACCCCCAAATTGATAAACTTTTCCCAATTCCTCTGTGATCCGATCACCTTATCAGAGGGCGGTATGCCCAAACCCTAAACTGTATATATAGGGCACCAAAATCCATCAGTAGCCACAAAGAAACACACATTGTTTTTTTTTTTTCACCTTGAGGATGCATGTAACCTAGTCACGAAGATCCTCCCTATTTCTCCATTTATGACAGCTTTGCATGGGTGTTTTTTACCATTGATTGATACGACCAGCAACATAGCAGGTTCCAATACTCAATGAGGAACTTCTAGCACCCTATTTTCACCCAAGTTGTAGTTATTCAATTTCTCCCTTTTTCTTTGTGTGTATTGGGCCTCCGATCTTTTTTGCTAGCACCAGATGGCACATTACCATTCTTATGCTATTTAACCATGGTGAGACCCAATCTTGGGCTCTTTACGCTCGCCAAGGAACAAAGAATTGGGCCGCAATTGTTTTAGTTTTCGGCTGAGATTTTGATTGCAGATTTCTAAGACCAGCTTCAATCATTCCTCTTCACGCTGGTCTGGACGCTGATCTTCATTGTGAAGAAGAAGGTATAGGATGTGAAGTTACAAGTTTGCGCTTACTTTCATTTTCTTTCAGTCACACTCAAATGGATGAAATTGGAATTTTTTTCTTTGCCTTGATCACACATTTAGGATAGGGGCCAAGTGAGGTGTTGGGCTCTGAGTGGACCAACTCAGCAGGTCCTTCCATCCTGTAGCCAAGTAAATTCATATGTGACTTTTTCCTTTTTCTTGATTGGTTCGTCCTTTGGAAATTGATAGTAAATCAATGGTTGATCGTAAAAGTACCTAAAAATATGTTTTGGAAACGATTTTGATTGAAGAATATGATTTTATGGTTCTCAAAGTCGAATTTTGTAATGCCACATCCTATATTTTAATGACCTAAGATTTGGGTTTAGATGATTATCAAGATAATAAGTGATGGAAAGTATCTAATTTCAGGACATTAGGGCTTCATCAACCTTAAGAGACTCATTAGGAGTTGTTCCAATATTAAGTGGATACATGCACTCTGGGTAATAATTATGGGTAAAGGGATTTATTTTCGCTTATAGTTATGAAATTCAAGTACAATAATATCAAGTACATGTTCTAATGAATCATTGCAAGAAAATTTATTATGAATCATATTATGGTTTTCATTATGCCTTTCTCATATATTGCTATCATCATAACATGCACATGCTTTCTAAGTCAAACTTAATGCTTTAAGTTATCATGTTCAAGATTGATGTTAATTATATGATGGATGATTATGATTGTTCCTTACAAGATTAAGATGCCTTTTTGGCATAAGATCTGTGTGAGAAATGAGCACTTGTGTGCATAAGCTCTGTGTGAGCAATGAGCTCTTGGGAGTATAAGCTCTATGTGAGCAATGGAAGGATGAAGGACAATATATTCAGCCTAAGGCAATAATTTTAATGATTAAGATAATTAAAGATGAAGTTATATGACATGGCAAGAATTCAATATTATCATGTTTAAATTTATGCTTTCACACAAGTATATATATTTTCAATTCTTATAATGTTGCTCAGTGCTACTTACTCTAACATGTTTCAGTTTTGCCTTGCATGACTGGGGAAGCAATGAGAAAAGTCAAAGATAGAGCCATGTGAAGATCATTCTATAAGGAATAGATCAAGGTGTCTCAAGGTTTTGCCTTGTGGGGTGCCATCTACCTAGATCCTGTCATTTAGATTAGATTAGATTTTATTTCATGTTTTAAATCATATTTAGATGTTAGATAATAGATTCAAAAACTCAATTGTACTAGTTTTGCCTTTGAACAATGTATGAATCAATATCAATGGTAATGTGTGGTGCTTGTTTATTTTCATTGCAATGTTTACTGTTGTTGTGACATCTCTTTCATCTGAAGTACCCAATCTTATGGAAACTATGGGAGTTGCTTCCACTAATATATGTATGCTTAAGGGGTTGTTACAATAATGGTATCATAGCCAATAAGTAGATGGCCACCAGGTAAAAATCTGATTCATATTGTCTAACCCTAGGTATAGAAGAAGTAAATGAAAAATAATAGAAATCAAAGTACATGTCTAGACTGGAGACATAAGTTTAGAGAAAAAATAGGGTTATGTGCCTAGACATTATGGGGCACAAACTCATGGGATTTTGTAGAGAGAATGTTATGTGCACAATCATGCTTGTTTTGTCTTTTCAAGTGCATGTGGTATGGGACATGTGCATGAGGGGGGTGCTAAGATAAGTGTGATAAGTCATTTCACCTTTAAATATATGAGCGGCCAGCATGTATCCAAAGGCAAAATATAAAATAAGAGTTGGCATTAAAAATGTGATACATATAGTCATCTAAACCTAATCAGATACATAATACGACCAAGCATATATACCAAAGAGCAGATAATTTGACATAGGTGAGTTGGATTCAAAGTGGAACCAAAACACTAGTTAAGCCCTCTAAAAAGAAACAAGATAGGTTCTTTGCTATGTTAGATGATGAGGATGATGGGCGATATATTTTAAGCTTCATTGGTAGTATATGCACAATGATAAACATGAGAAAATCACACAATAAGTATTCTACAAAGTCTTTAAGATGATATCAGAGAGTTAGTGGATACAAGATATGTGAAATCCTAAGGTGAGTAGTAGCCTAAGGAAATTTCAAGGACAAACTTTTTGTTATGTGGGTAGAATTGTAACATCCTTAAAATTTAAACTTATGGAGAAATACCTAATTAAGAACCTTAATTTTCAAATTTAGGGATTTAAAGCATCAATTAGAGACCAATCATAATTCATTTAATGCACATCAGTAATAATAACTATATTATAGTAATAACTCATCCTTGGGTGACCAAAGTTGAAAAGTAATTATGTAAGAATATTATATACAAAAATACACTTATGGTCCAATTTTGAAGCCAATCCGACCTAGTTTGCCCCCTCAAATCATTTAGGAAACTTTCATATATGGTTATTAATAGGAATTAATTGATTTATAATCTAAACTATAGTCCTTGTCCTTTTTATGTGTCACAAAGACATTTTTTGAGTCGCATTCGCACTCCCAGATCCAGACTCATCCGCAAGTCAGGGAATTATCCCCTTCACCCGCATATAGGATTCTTAGGACTCTTTTGTAGTCTGACACTTTGTTCCGAATCCCTCTTTTGGATCAATGCCATCACAAAGCAAGGCATTTTCACCAACTTTGAACCTTTCTGAAGTAGTAGATGCCAAACACGATGGGATTCCATGCCCTAGACCCCCAGATCAATAAACTTTTGCTAATTCATCTGTGACTTGATTGCCTGATCAGAGGGAAATATGCCTAGACCCTAAACTGTATATATAGGGCACCGAAATCCATAAGTGGCCACAAAGAAAGACATATTGTTTTATTTTATTTTGCCCTAAAGATACCTATAACCCCATTGCAAAGCTCCTCCATGTCTATCCATTTGTTATGGCTTTGGATAGGCGGTTCTGACTGCTGGTGGCTATGACCAGCAATGTAGCATGATCCAGTGCTCAATGAGGCACTTCTAGCACCCTATTTTCACCCAAGTTGTAGGTATTTGATTTCTCCCTTTTTCTTTGGCCATATTGAATCTCAGATCTTTCTTGCTAGTGCCATATCAGTGATGGCACTTTGTTGTTCTTCTGGTGTCTAACCATGGCGAGACCCAATCCTGGGCTCTCTAGGCTCGCCAAGGAATAGAGAACAGGGTTGCAGTTGTTTTGATTTTTGGCTGAGATTTTCATCACAGATTTTTGAGATGATCTTTAATCACACCTCTTCACACTGGTCTAGATGTTGATCTTTGTTGTGAAGAAGAAGATATAGGGCATGAAGTTATGAGTTTGCCCTTACTTTTGTTTTCTTTCAGTCACACTCAAATGGATGAAATTGGAAATTTCCAACTTTTCCTGGTCTCACATTTAGGATAGGGGACAAGCAAGGTGTTGGGCTCTGAGTGGGCCAACTTAGCGGGTCCTTCCATCCTGTAGCCAAGTAAATTTATACGTGGCTTTTTCCTTTTTCCTGATTTGTACGTCCTTTATAAATTGATAGTAAATCAATGGATGATCGTAATAATACCTAAAAATATGTTTTGGAAACAATTTTGAATGAATAATCTAATTATGAGGCTCTTAAAGTCAAATTCAGTAATTCTAGACCATGTTTTTCTAAAGACCTAAGATTAGGGTTTTGGTTATTATCAAGATATTAATTGATGAAAAGTATCTAATTTTAGGACATTAGGGTTTCATCAACCTCAAGAGACTCATTAGGAGTTTCTCCAATATTAGGTAAGTGGATTCATGCAATTTGGGTAACAAGTACGGGTAAAGGTCTTTATATTTGCTTATAGTTATGAAATTCAAGTAAAATTATATAAAGTACATGTTCTAATGAATCCTTGCAAGAAAATTTATTATGAATTATATTATGATTTTCATTATGCCTTTTTCATAGATTGCTATCATCATAACATGCACATGCTTTCTAAGTCAAACTTAATTCTTTAAGTTATCATGTTCAAGATTAATGTTAATTATATGATGGATGAATTATGATTGCAATATTAAGACTCCTTTTTGGAAAAAGATCTGTGTGAGAAATGAGCACTTGGGTGCATAATATTTGTGTGAGCAATGAGCTCTTGGGAACATAAGCTCTGTGTGAGTAATGGAAGGATGAAGGATAATATATTCAACCTAAGACAATAATGTTAATGATTAAGATAATTAAAGATGAAGTTATATGACATGACAAGAATTCAATATTATCATGTTTAAATTTATGCTTTCACAGAAGTATAGTATATTTTCAGTCCTTAATGTTGTTCAACGCCGCTTACTCTAACATGTTTCTATTTTGCCTTGCATGGCTGGGGGCATGATGCCCATAGCTACGGAGCAAAGTAAAAGATAGAGCCATGTGAAGATAAACCTATAAGGAATAGCTCCAGGTGTTTCAAGGTTTTGCCTAGTGGGGTGACATCTACCTAGATGATCTAGTCATTTAGATTAGAGTTTCTTTCATGTTTTAAATCATATTTAGATGTTAGATGATGTATTTATAACCCAATTGTACTAGTTTTTCCTTTGAACAATGTATGAATCAATATCAATGTTAATGTGCGGTGCTTGTTTACTTTAATTGCAATGTTTACTATTGTTGTGACATCCCTTTGAGCTAAAGTCCCCAATGTTATGGAAAATATGGGAGTTGCTTCCACTGATATATATATATATATATATATATATATATATATATATATATATATATATATATATATATATATGTATATATATATATATGTATGTATGCTTAAGGGAGTGTTACAACAACAAACTACCTACGACAAGTGGATGATGTCAGATTGACTTGAAACTAGGGGCCATGTTATAGAAACCCTTTGGGGACATATAAGGTAGGGATCATGACCTAGATCTATCATCTACAAATCCTATCCATCATCAAAGAAGACCAGAGATGATATTTGATAGCTTGATGTGTAGACGTGCACCATCAAGATCATTGGGGAGTGTTGAAGAAGACCATGATTCCTATCCCCCATGACACTTTCTTCTCCATGAGTCTATACTTCTTATTCTCTCTCTCTCTCTCTATATATATATATATATATATATATATATATATCATGAACATGACTAAAGAGTAGTTTATCTACTGAGGTGTTGGGATTAGCCAATTTTTTACATATCTTGTATTCTCATGTTATAAATTGTTGTTCATATGGATACTTTGAATGGATTATCGATCAATTGTTTATGTGATCTACAAATTTTCTATCTATATTGTAAGATTTTTATAATCATAATATGTAGAGATACTTAAATCTAGGATTAGAATACCACTCAATATCATTGAACCCTAGATGTGACCACCATAGGGAGTTCTTAGGAGAGATGGATTAGGTATCCATGGCAATGATGCCTCAATCCTAGGGGAAAATCTATCCTTGCAAATTTCATACCCTGAAAGGATATGAAACTCATTGGTCCCAATCTAAATAGTTGTGTGAATGAGATGTAACGTGACAGATTCGATATGTACGCAGTGGCAGCGAAATCTGTCATCCTGGTATTTTTATCAATGTATTAAAAATCATCTATTGCTTTATTTAAAGTACTTTCTTTCTTATATAATCAACAAACCTTAAAATCAACCTATACTCATTAATTAATATTTATTAATTAGGCTAAAAATCGGAATTGTTCTTAAAAAGGTTGTCCTTTAGGTTCCTTAAAGCAATACTGTGGCAAGACCCGTATGCTTGTGGTTGGTGACTATTACACATTAGATTAGCTGAAAAGTTGGGGATTTATTCATACATGAATTTCTTTTGCTTTAATCATACACATAAAATTTTGGCTTCGTTTCTAGGGATAATGGGATATTTAGGATTTTTAGTTGTTTGAGATAAAGTTAGGACCTTTTATGTTACATCCTCAAAATTTGGAAATTTAAGTATAAATCAAGTTATGATTTTAAGATACAAAGGCAATAATGAAAGTGAATAATAGGGCATTGGTTGATGAATTTGAATCCTAGACTCATGCTAAGTCTTCAATTTAAGTAAATAATGTAATATTGACTGAATGTGTTAATATAAGGCATAATTAAGATACCATGGCTATCAAAGCCTCAATTTTGTAATTAATAGTAATATTAATCTTATGGATCCTTTGGAAGACCCGATATGGGCCTTGGGTCCTAGAATCCAATACATTCCCAATTGTACCAATCAATTCTTACAAATAGATCCTTGGGTTGTAAAATTAGGAATTGAGTATTTCTTGCTCCTAATAAACATATGTCATAATTTTTCATTGACGGTTAATTAAATGATTAAGTTATGAGAGAAATTTCAGAAGAATCTAGGATATATTATGATCTAGATAATTAATTGAGAATTATCTAATTAATGATTGAAAACTAAGTTTCATATAATTAAGGACTGGGATAAGGAATTATCTTTTGTAAAATGGAAGATAATGGACATTATAGAATTATACTAAGATTTGAGACCATTTGAATACCTGACATACCCTAGAAAAATATAAAAGTAAATAAGGGTTTTATCAAATTAAAAGAAGAAAATAATAGTATAGGAGGTCCTTGGGACCTAGATCTCATATCTGGGTGGAACACCGACCAAGGATCTTATCCCCCTGACCCATACTCTGTAAAGTGCTGCTGGCAATAGAGATCATGATGCCAGGGACTTCTGGCTCCCCTTTCAATTGATAAAACTATCCTATCTCTTCGCCAACAACACTAAGAGATCAAACCAAGTCTATCTAGCCCTAATATCAACATTATCTCCCCAAAATATGATAATCCCCATTTTTCGCATTTTCTAGACTGGAAGATCTCGCTAAGACTACCCCTCTCCACAACTCGGGCTCCTATATAAGGACCCTAATGGTTCCACTAAGGTTCCAAGATCTCCACACCACCATCAAGACACTTTAATTTCCCTCAGAGCATGGAATATTATGCTCTGCCCTCTCTCTAAGGTGTGTGCTATGACCTCTCTCTAGGGTGTCCACCGCCCCCTGGGGGTCGTCAGCCATCCAGTGCCCGCTAGGTGGTTGCTACAACCATGGCGTCGAGGTAAGAACAAGGGGTAGAAAGGCCTGCGCATCACCTTGGCGTAGAAGGCTGTAGAGGAAGCTGCGAAGAGAAGCCCACCTGCCCGAAGGGGGGAGAGGTGGTGGAAGTTTTGGTGAGAGGGGAGGACGTGGGGGTGGACGTGGAGGCAGAGGAGGATCGAGTGGATCAGAGGAGGATGGACGTGTGACAAAGGACTCTGACCCTAGGGTGGGAGGGGTCGGTGGGCGCGGTGGCTTTGGTGGCCGAGGTGGGCTAGGAGGAAGGCATGGAGGTAGTGTTGATCAGACATCCTCCCTGAATGCAGCTGTAGATCGAGGAAAGTAGCCCATGGAGGTTGGCTCTTCCCGAGCTGGTCCTTCCAGGTCTAAGGATAATGGCCCGCACACAGATGGGTGGGATAGATCAGCGAGTGGAGTCCGAGGACAGATCCTCCTTGTCCAACCATGGAACCTCAGTGTGCAAATTGCACCTTGGGTTCTTGACGACGCAGAAGAAGGCTGTGATTTGGAATCCTTGGAGCATATACCATTGGTGGAAGACGAGGAAGATGGACTTGTCGTTCTCATTAAATGGAAACAAATAGATGAGGTCTAAAAATGTTGGGAAAATGCTATCATTTTCCACATTGTGGATGCTAATCCTCATTTGTTTCCGATGAGGGCCTGGTGCCAGCGATTGTGGATGCCAAAGGGGAAATGGGAACTGAAGAAGAAAGAGAATGGCTTTTTCTTTGCGTCATTCTCAGATGCTGAGGATAGGGATCATGCGATGAAGACTAGACCATGGTTATTTGACGTCCGGATCATCTTAATGCAAAGATGGAGGCCGTCAGCTACTTTTGAGAGAGAGACCTCCTCTCGTCTATCCCTTGTTGGGTGAGGTTCCCTGCCTTGGGTCTCATGAACTCCTCGTCAATCCTCAGTGTTTTCACGAGTTATCTTGGCAAACCTTTATGCATGGATGCTCACATAGCTAGAGGATCAAACCCAAAATTCGCTAGGGTTCTGGTGGAGTTCTCGATGGAGAAGGAAGCTCCAATGGAGGTCAAATGTAAGGTGGAAGGGGAAGGATTGATGCATTTCCTGGCGGAGTATGAATACTACCCTCGGCGATGTTATTCATGCAAAGTCTTTGGCCACATCGATGATCGTTGTCTGTGGAGTGTTCAACGGGATGAATATGTCTCAGGGAGGAAGGGACGTTCATGCACTTGTAAGCTGGCGACGCATGCGACGGAAACCACCACTGGCAATCACAGACGTCCTGGCGATGGCATCCATCCTGGTGGCTTGGACCTTGGCAAGAACATGGCTATGGCACAAGAGATACAAGGGCCATCACGTGTGCATGAGGCTACAACCCTAGCCACCTTTGTGGTGGAGGGAGACGTGGAACGACCGCAGTCAAATGCGGCTCCACACATCTCGGAAGATTTGAATCCAACATTCATTACGGACACTCAATCTCTAGATACCTCTGCATTAACTGCTGAGGTGGACCCCATAACTATTTCAGAGGCTGTGGTGGCTCCAAGATCTAAGGAGGCTCACTCTACTGATCTGGATGCCCAAAAACTGAGGATTTGTTGTGAGCGGGATGCAGAACAGGGCCACTCAGAGGAGTCATTTGAATTTGTAATGCCCGGTCCAAAGTGAGGCAACGGAGCTGACCCAGACTCACCTTCTTCTTTTTCTAAAGGAGACTCACGTGATGATGTGGGCTTGGAGGTGGATGTTGAAACCCTCTTTGTGAATACCATCCCTCCTTTTGCACCTGGTGCTGTTCTCACTCTGAGATCTGGTGCTACTCTCACTCCGCCCTCTACTCACGCTGAGGGTACTTTGGAGGCCACTTGTGAAGTGAGCTGGTATGATGATGGATAATGCATTGACTCCACGGGCATGGTGGTTCTCTTGGAGGCTAATTTTGTGGTACTTACACCCTCGAGTCCTTCTACTGATGGGGATTATACATCCGTGGGGAAGGACCAGGCGAAGGGCATACCATCTAGGGTGCCGACTGGGGTGAGCAGAAGACCAGGACGTCCTAGCACAAGATCCAGTGTGGCTGCGTTGGCTGACACATCACATCAAAAGAAGTTAGGAGGCACCATGCGCCCTACCTCCAGTAAGGCATGAGGTGGGATTGACAGGAAGAAAGACTCTTTCATGTCAAATGTCGAACACAGGAAAGAGAAGCGTAGGAATGAAAGGGAAGAGATCACACCTAACAAACACAAAAATAGCGAGTGTGTAGCGGATTCTATCACGCCCCCTTGTGATCAATGACCCTTCTCGCATGGAATGTGAGAAGGGGGTGGAGTCTCATCAACAACGTGAGGTGACACGGGTGATTACAAAGATGGATTCCTCATTGGCTTGTATTTTGGAAACTCGAATATCTAGACGGGACTCCTTCAAAGTCAATACTCTTTTTCCTCCGGGGTGGGAGAGTTTCTCTCACTTGGAGATGGTGGATGGTGGTCACATTTGCTAAGGGTATAACCCCAAGTCTTGGACGGTCATAGTAATAAATCAAGTGACACAAGCGCTCACTTTGAGGTGTGTCAACAAAGGTGGGATGTCCCTCACTGTCTCGGTGATCTATGGGCGCACGTCTATGGTCAAGAGAAGAGAACTGTGGGATACTATCTATAGCTTGGCCAATTCGGTGAAGGGCCCTTGGGTCCTTTTGGGATATTTCAATTAAACCTATTTCTCATGGGAGAAAGTTGGAGGCAGGGAATGAGGGTTATGTGCAATTGCATATTTCAATCAAGTGGTGGCTATGTCTGATCTCCTTGAGCTCCCCCTCCATGGTGGTGATACCACTTGGTCGAACCTCTAAGATGAAGACTGGAGAATTGCATGCAAGCTAGATAGGGTGTTGATAACCTCCTATTTTAGTCGTTTATCTTAGTCTTTTTCCTTAGTTTTCCATACTCTTTTTAAGTTTAAACTATACATAATCCTAATTTTACCCCTTTTTGTAAATACACCATCAGACTAACTTTTTCCTTTTATATATGCAGAAAAAGCACAAAAAAAATCATACAAAAATAACCCAGCCTCAAGACCGAGTGGATTCAAACGGTCCCAAGACCGCATGAAGCCAACCGGTCCCGAGACCGCATGGAGTTCAAACGGTCTCAAGACCGCATGAAGCCAACCGGTCCCGAGACCGCATGGAGTTCAAACGGTCTCAAGACCGCATGAAGCCGACCGGTCCCGAGACCGCATAGAGTTCAAACGGTCTCAAGACCACATGAAGCCAACCGGTCCCGAGACCGCATGGAGTTCAAATGGTCTCAAGACCGCATGAAGCCAACCGGTCCCGAGACCGCATGGAGTTCAAACGGTCTCAAGACCGCATGAAGCCAACCGGTCCCGAGACCGCATGGAGTTCAAACGGTCTCAAAACCGCATGAAGCCAACCGGTCCCGAGACCGCATGGAGTTCAAACGGTCTCAAGACCGCATGAAGCCAACCGGTCCCGAGACCGCATGGAGTCAAACGGTCCCAAGACCGCATGAAGCCAATCGGTCCCGAGACCGCATGGAGTTCAAACGGTCCCGAGACCGCATGAAGCCAACCGGTCCCGAGACCGCATGGAGTTCAAACGGTCTCAAGACCGCATGAAGCCAAACGGTCCCGAGACCGCATGGAGTTCATACGGTCTCAAGACCGTTTGAAGCCAAACGGTCTCACAGTCCAAACGGTCTTGAGGCCCCAAACGGTCTTGAGGTCCAAATGGTCTCCAAACCATTTGGACTTCACTCAAAGCCTATAAATAAGACCCCAAGGGTCCTCCAAAAAGGGGAGAAGATCTCAGACGTCAAAAGGCTGCCCCATTCATTCCAGAGCTCTTGCCACTTCCATCCTCCGCCCTGGGGCTGTCGGTCTGAGGTCCATACTCCATCGTGAAGCTTCTTTCTCCTTCTTCGTCAAGAAGGTGGGAAGGGTAGACCTCCTCATCGTGCAACCTACGAAGACTGGTGGATCGTTGCTCTCTCTCTCCAAGGGGTTGACCTTCTTCCATCCTTGTGGGGATGATGCTCTCTCTCTCTTCTCGCCTCCTTCTTGGTCTTAGTCATGAGGGAGTAGTCTTCTTCACTAGGGTGTGGGGAGTAGCCCCGCTACCCATACTTTCGTATCATGTAAAATGTAATCCTTAGGTTGTAATGTAGAGTTCTTATCTTTGTCGGTTCAACATCAAACGATTAATGAATACTTGTTGCTTGATCTCCAACTTGTGTTATCTTTTATCTTTTAGTATGAATTGTCTACGTTTGTACTATTAGATTCGAAACTCGTTTGCATGTTGGTTCTTGATGCATGTATCCACCATGTATCTGTTTCGGTATCTAGAAGTGTATCTCAAGAAGTGGAGTAAACTCACTATCATCCGTTGCACTTTCATACTATGAAATGGAATCAGTTGACGTATGGAAGTGCAACCTTGGTAAGTCGAGGAACACACTTTGCGAGGGGAATGATGTAAAGTAATGTGACCATTTGATCGGGAATGGCTGGCGTTGCAACATTCCCGCACTTCTCGTAGCTAGGTTATCCGAAAGGAGACTAGGTCTACAAGGATACTAACTGACTGAACTCTTTTTGCAGGTTAAGTTTTGCTTTACATGTGTTGATCGATGTGTAGTGGCGGTGAAAAACCGATCACACCCTAGTGATCTTTATCACAGTTTAACTCTTAGATTTGTTTGCTTTCTTTACTTTTCATGTTTTAGTTTAAAACCATCAAAATCCAACTTTTTGATATAAGTGCCAACTAGTGAGTAGCTAAGTGAAGTTCTATACGTTTATCATCTTGTTGCTTGCAACAAGACCGTTGTCTTTTGGGTTCGATCCTAAATTTGTACTATGATAAGGCTTCCATACTCTTATGGGGTTGGAGTTGTTATCTAAGCACCAGTTCTAGGTAAACCTAGAGAGAACATCAACTCCCTAGGGTTTTTGGTGCATCTTTGGGACTCCCATTGGAAGAGTGATCTTTTAGTATAAGTCCCAACTCCATCAAAAAATGGTGCCGTTGCCGGGGACAACGGAACGTTGTTATTTCACTTAGTACCTTTCTAGTTGGTTAGGATTTTACACTTTCTTTTTGAATCATAACTCTATATCTTCTTGAAACTTTCATATTTTCACTATTATCTAAAAGGTGTTCTCTTTTCTCTACTCAGGTAGAACACATGCATGCAATCACCGCATAGTCGTGGATTCTCCCCTGATCCGGAGTTCGACTCCGAGGTAGAGAGAAGTTTCCACCGCCGAATCTGTCTCAATCGCCAACGCGCTAGACAAATGGCTGACGAACAGCACCAAGCTGCTTTGATAATGGATAGAGTTAATGATGCCATCGCCGCACAACGGGTATAACTTATCGCAGACACCCGTGCCCAAATACAAGCGGAGATACGAGCAGAAGAGCAAGCCCACATAAGAGCGGAGACTGAGGCTGCTCAGCTCGAGTTACGAAACAAGCAACTGAGGGACTATGCAGTCTCGAAAAACTACGAGGACAACCACCCGGTCCGGCCTCCGATCATCAACATCCCAAACTTTGAGATCCAGACCCAGTGGATCCAGATTATGCAAGGAATCTCCTTCTCTGGAGGTTCAGGAGACGATTGCATGGACCATTTGAAAAGGTTTAAGGCATTATGCCGCCTGGTCCCGCAAGCCGGTATCACTTTCGATGCGATAATGCTCCACCTGTTCCATTTCACCTTATCTGGAAGGGCCTTGAGTTGGTACAACTCATTGGATAGAGAACCTATTATAACCACTTGGGCCCCTCTAGAGGAAAATTTCCTAGAGAAGTTCTTCCCACCCTCGCTGACCTATGAAATCAGAGGGCAAATCAATCACTTCTCCCAGCTACCTGGGGAAACCCTCGCTGAGGCATGGGAAAGATTTAAGGAACTTCTACGCAAATGCCCTCATCATGGAATTTCACAGAATCAACTGATAGAAACTTTTTATCGGGGGGTAAGCGATGATATTAAACAATTCCTAGATTCTTTGTCTGGAGGAAATTTCATGAGGAAGAACTATGAGGACGCTTGGAAGATTGTTACTTTAGGAGCTGAAAACTAGTCCAACTGGGGACGGTCAGCTGGAAAAAGTGTCTTTAAAGTTTTCAAAGCTGAAGAATCCGTAGAGATGAAGGCTATAGCTGAAGCCTTGCAAACTATTGTTCATAAACAACAAGCCCTCGAAGCTTCTCTTGGAGAGGTCGACAAAAAGAAAGCCCCTTTTATACAACAAGTTAAGGCCGTCACAGGATCATGTGAGGCCTATCATGCTTCAGACCATCCGACCCTCTCCTACGGAATGTTGTATAACGTAATGATGGATCTGCATCCACCACCACAACCATACGAGACCATCACTAATCAAGTCGAAGATTAGATTCCGGAACAAGTCAACTCCATCCACGCTATTCCCGGACAAGTTTACTACAACCCTAGTCAACCAAGGAATCATCCTGGGTTCCAGTACGGGAATCCTTCTGGAGCTACGAATCCGCAACATCAGACACAGGGAGGATCTGATAGTAGGTTATCGCCTGGGTTCTCAAACAATTTTCACCAAAATCAAGGGAACCCAAGGAACAATTTCCCTAGGGCTAACTACCCTAGAAACCAATCAGCCTATTATCCGTACACTCATCCCCCACTTCATCCGTAGCTGCATACTCAGCAGCCTCAACAACAAAGTCTTCATAAAAACATTACCGCACGGCCGGAAGACAAGCTATCTCTGATAAGACAAATGCTACAATCTCAGCAAACCATGTTAGCTAACCAACAAGCCCAACAAAAGGCAGTTGAAACCCAGCTTGCTTAGATTGCTGCACAGTTGAAGTCTTCAGCAGGCACTCTTGTTGGGCAGCCTGAACCAAATTCCAAGTATGGGCAAAACAAACATGAACAACTGAATGCCATCACCACAAGATCGGGACGCATTCTTCCTGAACCCACCAAGATCACCCTGGATGATGATGATGTGCCTATTTTTATGACAAAAGAGATTTCGCAACAAGGGATTGAGAAATCCCCCGAAGGCACAAAGGACAAAAATAAAGAGCAGGTGCCTGCAGAACCCGAGGTCCCGCAATTCAAACCAAGGATCCCGTATCCGGGAAGACTACAAGAAACAAAAATGGACGCCAAGTTTCAGAAGTTCAAGGAAGCAATGAAGAAACTGTATATTGACATCCCACTCCTTGACGCTCTGACTGAAGTACCGGCATGGGCAAAATATCTCAAAACTTTACTATCACGAAAGTATATCACCAAAGAGCAAGAGACTGTCAAGCTTGCTCAAACCACTTCTGACATAATCTTGAACAAACTACCCAAAAAAAAGAAGGACCCAGGTTCCTTCGGAATCCAATGTTGCATTGGAAACGCATCTACAAAGAAAGGATTGGCTGACCTCGAGGCCAACATATCCATTATGCCCTACTCAATGTGCCAACGTCTTGGTTTCACTGACTTGCTGCCTACAACAATGACTATTCAACTAGCCGACTCCACCATTACCGCGCCGTTGGGAATCATTGAAGATATCCCACTAAGGATAGGAATGGATGCCTACGTTCCATGTGATTTTGTTATCATGGATATTAAAGAAGACTTGAGGTATCCGATCATTTTCGGCAGGCCTTTCCTAGATACTGCCAGAGCGCTAATCGACGTCGAAGCTGGAACCATCATTCTTAGGCTCGGAAAAGAAGCAATTCAATTTTGCATCCTTGATAGTATGAAAGGCCCCAACATCCAAGAAGAAGTTTTCCTTTTGGACGCAATTCAACAAATGTCGCAATTAGAAATCTCCGAGCCATTAGACGAACTTGAGAATGCTCTTATCAATCCGGAAGTTGAATTTTCTGCAAATGAACTAGTCCAACAATGCCTCCAATACTTAGAAAAGATAGAAGAAGCACCAAAGGCTACTTTTGAAGAGCTTAAAGCCATCACTACCATTGAAGCAGCAGAACCACCAAAAACCCCTGAATTGAAGACTTTACCCACATGGCTCAAATATGTTTTCCTAGATGAGGAAGAACTATGCCCGGTTATTATCATCTCCACCCTTACCGAAGACCAAGAAGTCAAACTTCTGGATAAACTGAGGAAGCATAAAAAGATCATTGGATATAAAATAACTGACCTCACAGGCATAAACCCGAATCTGTGTATGCACAAGCTCCCTATGGTTGAAGAATTTAAACCCTCTCATGAACATCAAAGAAAATTAAACCCAAACTTGAAAGAGGCAGTTCGTCTGGAAGTCCTCAAACTACTCAAAGCTGGCATGATCTATCCTATCTCTGACTCTCAGTGGGTCAGTCCAGTTCAGGTTGTTCCAAAGAAAGGGGGCACTACTGTAGTAATCAACGATAAAAATGAGCTCGTACCTACTAGGACTGTAACGGGGTGGCGAATGTGCATTGATTATCGGAAGTTGAATAAAGCTACAAGGAAAGACCACTACCCTCTGCCTTTCCTTGATGAAGTCCTAGAACACCTGGCCCACCAAAAGTATTTTTGTTATCTCGATGGTTATTCAGGGTTTTACCAAATACCCATACACCTGGAGGACCAAGAAAAAACCACATTCACTTGTCCCTTTGGGACATATGCTTTCAGAAGAATGCCATTCGGGCTATGTAACGCTCTTGCCACTTTCCAACGCTGCATGTCTGCTATCTTCACCGGGTTAACTGAATCTGTTATGGAAGTCTTTATGGATGATTTCTCTATCTACGGAGACTCCTTCGACAACTGTCTAAACAATCTTGAACGAGTTCTGCAACGCTGCGAGGAAACGAACCTTATCTTGAACTGGGAAAAATGCCATTTCATGGTAACAGAAGGTGTCGTCCTCGGACATAGGGTAAGTGATAGGGGAATCGAGGTTGACAAAGCAAAGATCGATGTTATCTCAAAGCTGTCACCTCCGAAGGACATAAGGGGAGTCCGAGCTTTCCTGGGTCATGCAGGGTTTTACAGAAGATTCATCAAAGACTTCTCGAAAATAGCTAAACCCATGACCCAACTCCTAACCAAAGATGTCGATTTCATTTTCGACCAAGAATGTATGCGAAGTTTCTCCACCCTCAAAGAGGCATTAATCTCCGCACCTATTCTAAGGGCTCCAGACTGGTCGCAACCCTTCGAAATCATATGCGACGCAAGTGATTATGCCATAGGGGCTGTTTTAGGACAACGAATCGATAAGAAACCCTATGTCATCTAATACGCATCCAAAACGCTAGACGAAGCACAGAAAAACTACACCACCACGGAAAAAGAGTTTCTAGCTATCATCTACGTGTTCGAAAAATTCCGTTCCTACCTGATTGGCTCTAAAGTCATCGTCTACACTGACCATTCTGCTATCCGATACCTAATCCAGAAACAGGACGCCAAACCCAGGCTTATTCACTGGGTATTGATGCTCCAAGAATTCGACCTGGAAATCAAAGATAAAAGTGGCGTGGAGAATGTTGTGGCCGATCATCTCAGCAGGATCAAAGTTGAAGAAAAAGATAAAATCCCTATCAGGGATTCTCTCCCTGATGATTAACTTATGAAGGCCACTCATAGTTTTCCTTGGTATGCTGATATCATTAATTACCTGGCCACATGGATTATCCACCCGTCTGCTTCATATCAGGATAAAAGGAAGTTCCTTCACGACATAAAACGTTATCATTGGGACGAACCCTACTTATTCCACCTCTGTACCGACAGACTTTTTTGTCAGTGCCTGCCAGAAGAAGAAATAACCCCTGTCTTAGAACACTGCCATTCCGGACCCACGGGGGGGCATATGAGCGCCAAGAAAACCGCCATAAAAATTTTACAATCTGGTTTCTTCTGGCCCACCATATCAAAAGACTCGTATGATTTCGTGAAAGCCTGCGACAAATGTCAATTTTCGGGCAACATATCAAAAAGGGATGAAATGCCCCTCACTATGTGGCAGGAAATTGAGCTGTTTGATGTATGGGGGGTAGACTACATGGGACCTTTCCCTTCATCATATGGCTTCTCTTACATTCTGGTCGCAGTAGATTACGTCTCAAAGTGGGTCGAAGCTGTACCCACCGTATCCAGCGACTCCAAACCTGTTATCAAATTGTTCAAAGATACTATTTTTCCGAGATTTGGAGTTCCAAGAACGGTCATATCGGATGGCGGGACCCATTTCCTAGAACGAAGTTTCGAAGCGTTACTGAGAAAATACGGAGTCCATCACAAAGTCGCCACGCCTTACCACCCACAAACTAGTGGCCAGGTAGAAGTATCCAATAGACAGTTAAAGGCGATTCTTGAAAAAACAGTGAATAAAAACCGCACTGATTGGTCCACCAAACTTCCTGATGCCCTCTGGGCATACCGAACTGCTTACAAAACACCAATTGGGACAACTCCGTTCCGTTTGGTGTATGGGAAGTCATGTCATCTTCCAGTCGAGATGGAACATAAAGCCTGGTGGGCCATCAAGCAACTAAACTTCGACCTTAAAAGTGCAGGGGAGAACAGACAACTCCAGCTACAGGAGTTAGAAGAACTCCGAATGACAGAATATCACAGTGCCAGAATCTATAAAGAGCAAACAAAAATGTGGCACGATGGACATCTTAAGAGAAAAGATATCGCCGTTGGCGACAAAGTTCTCCTATTCAATTCCAAGCTCAAATTATTCCCCGGAAAACTTAGAACAAAATGGTCCAGACCCTTCACTATAAAACATATCTACCCAACTGGAGCTGCCATTATTATCGACAACAACGGAGGAGAACGAACGGTCAACGGGCACCGTTTAAAAAGATATTACACTCAGGAAGACAAAATGCATCGACAAACCATCGACATCAGAGATGCTACGCCAACAACATAACAACCTTACAGCTTCGTCGAGCCAGTGACGTTAAACCAAGGCGCTACTTGGGAGGCAACCCATGACTCCATGACTTAGTTTAGCCGCAGCCCTTGTCCTAATTTCCTCTCACTCTATCACTTTGACACTCTGAGGACAGAGTGAGTGATAAGTTGGGGGGGGTACATTAGACAAGGGCAAGGTATCTCCTTTTTCTTCCTTTTTTGAATAAAGTCACCTCAATTAACTCTAGAATCATGTTAGTCCCTACAAGTAAATAGCACTTAGACATTTAATGGCGATTTATCAATTTCCACCCACTAGTGATTTCATATTTTTGCTTCAATTCTTCATTCGACTCTCCACAGGTCAAAATCAAGGCAGAAATAAGCCAAGATCTCGAGGATGAGAGGGAAATCAGGCAACTTCCAAATCAAAAAAGTTCTGCAAGTGGACCACAAACCAAATAAGTGCACGTTGAAAAACTTTAAGAACAACTTTCCTCTCTTCAAAATAAAAGAGGCTTGGCCGCCCAAAATAAATTCTCAAAAATCCCAAAACCCAAGCCTGTGAGTTATTGAATAAAAGCCAGAGAGATGAATAAAATTATGAGAGTTGTGCCACGCATAAGGATCTATACGAAGAACTGACGAAGGTCTCACCCGGCCGGCACATTCCGCTGCCCTCACAAAGGCAGATGTGTTGTGCCCGGTAGTGAAACCCTAAAATTTCCAAGTATATGAAAGGCTCATAAAGGACTCCCCCGGCCGGTACATTCAACTGCCCTCATAAAGGCAGATGTGTCGTGCCCGGTAGTGAGATTCTAAAAAGCATAGACAGCCCCTCCCCCACTTGAAGGGGGAGCTACACTTCAAAGCCTTTAGCCAATCCTCATACCCTCTCTAGCTTCCAGTAGGTTTTTCAGAGAGGTATAAAGTTGATTAGAGTCAACAACATGCACAAAATAAGGTGGTCCCAATGCAAACTTTGAGATACGGAAAGAACCTGAGATCCAAGCAACTCTCGAAATCCGAAAGAATCAAGGCATGCAATAAGACTTGATATGACCTCAGGGGAACTCAGGTCAAGAATTGAAGCAAGAGTATGGAAATCCTAAATAAAATCGCCTCGCCATTACATGTCTCAGCTCTATCTAACTTGAGGACAAGCTAGACTCTAAGTTAGGGGGGGTGATAACCTCCTATTTTAGTCGTTTATCTTAGTCTTTTTCCTTAGTTTTCCATACTCTTTTTAAGTTTAAACTATACATAATCCTAATTTTACCCCTTTTTGTAAATACACCATCAGACTAACTCTTTCCTTTTATATATGCAGAAAAAGCACAAAAAAAAATCATAAAAGAATAACCCAGCCTCAAGACCGAGTGGATTCAAACGGTCCCAAGACCGCATGAAGCCAACCGGTCCCGAGACCGCATGGAGTTCAAATGGTCTCAAGACCGCATGAAGCCAACCGGTCCCGAGACCGCATGGAGTTCAAACGGTCTCAAGACCGCATGAAGTCGACCGGTCCCGAGACCGCATGGAGTTCAAACGGTCTCAAGACCGCATGAAGCCAACCGGTCCCGAGACCGCATGGAGTTCAAACGGTCTCAAGACCGCATGAAGCCAACCGGTCCCGAGACCGCATGGAGTTCAAACGGTCTCAAGACCGCATGAAGCCAACCGGTCCCGAGACCGCATGGAGTTCAAATGGTCTCAAGACCGCATGAAGCCAACCGGTCCCGAGACCTCATGGAGTTCAAACGGTCTCAAGACCGCATGAAGCCAACCGGTCCCGAGACCGCATGGAGTCAAACGGTCCCAAGACCGCATGAAGCCAATCGGTCCCGAGACCGCATGGAGTTCAAACGGTCTCAAGACCGCATGAAGCCGACCGGTCCTGAGACCGCATGGAGTTCAAACGGTCTCAAGACCGCATGAAGCCAAACGGTCCCGAGACCGCATGGAGTTCATACGGTCTCAAGACCGTTTGAAGCCAAACGGTCTCACAGTCCAAACGGTCTTGAGGCCCCAAACGGTCTTGAGGTCCAAACGGTCTCCAAACCGTTTGGACTTCACTCAAAGCCTATAAATAAGACCCCAAGGGTCCTCCAAAAAGGGGAGAAGATCTCAGACGTCAAAAGGCTGCCCCAATCGTTCTAGAGCTCTTGCCACTTCCATCCTCCGCCCTGGGGCTGTCGGTCTGAGGTCCATACTCCATCCTGAAGCTGCTTTCTCCTTCTTCGTCAAGAAGGTGGGAAGGGGAGACCTCCTCATCGTGCAACCTACGAAGACTGGTGGATCGTTGATCTCTCTCTCCAAGGGGTTGACCTTCTTCCATCCTTGTGGGGATGATGCTCTCTCTCTCTCTCTTCTCACCTCCTTCTTGGTCTTAGTCATGAGGGAGTAGTCTTCTTCACTAGGGTGCGGGGAGTAGCCCCGCTACCCATACTTTCATATCATGTAAAATGTAATCCTTAGGTTGTAATGTAGAGTTCTTATCTTTGTCGGTTCAACATCAAACGATTAATGAATACTTGTTGCTTGATCTCCAACTTATGTTATCTTTTATCTTTTAGTATGAATTGTCTACGTTTGTACTATTAGATTCGAAACTCGTTTGCATGTTGGTTCTTGATGCATGTATCCACCATGTATCTGTTTTGGTATCTAGAAGTGTATCTCAAGAAGTGGAGTAAACTCACTATCATCCGTTGCACTTTCATACTATGAAATGGAATCAGTTGACGTATGGAAGTGCAACCTTGGTAAGTCGAGGAACACACTTTGCGAGGGGAATGATGTAAAGTAATGTGACCATTTGATCGGGAATGGCTGGCGTTGCAACATTCCCGCACTTCTCGTAGCTAGGTTATCCGAAAGGAGACTAGGTCTACAAGGATACTAACTGACCGAACTTTTTTGCAGGTTAAGTTTTGATTTACATGTGTTGATCGATGTGTAGTGGCGGTGAAAAACCAATCACACCCTAGTGATCTTTATCATAGTTTAACTCTTAGATTTGTTTGCTTTCTTTAATTTTCATGTTTTAGTTTAAAACCATCAAAATCCAACTTTTCGATATAAGTGCCAACTAGTGAGTAGCTAAGTGAAGTTCTATACATTTTTCATCTTGTTGCTTGCAACAAGACCGTTGTCTTTTGGGTTCGATCCTAAATCTGTACTATGATAAGGCTTCCATACTCTTATGGGGTTGGAATTGTTATCTAAGCACCAGTTCTAGGTAAACCTAGAGAGAACATCAACTCCCTAGGGTTTTTGGTGCATCTTTGGGACTCCCGTTGGAAGAGTGATCTTTTAGTGTAAGTCCCAGCTCCATCAGGTGTTGGTGAACGACACCTTCTCTGAGCTATTTGCGGGTGCTCACACAGCTATAAGATTTTCAGTGGAGATCAATGATCATGCAACTATCCTTCTCCACCTCACCCCTGAGGTACAGAACAATAAAAGAAAACCATTATGTTCACTCAACTAATGGATTGAATGTGATGGGTTTTCTGAAGTGGTCAAAGAAGGATGGGCTACTGATGTTCAAGGGAACCCCCGTTTTGTCATTGCTAAGAAACTTCAAACAACCAAGTTGTTGATCAAGACATGGGCTAAATCCAAGTGTAACACCCCTTCCCTCAAATGGCAGGTCTTGGAGGAGTTCAGGAGTGTTGAGGAGGAGTTACAAAGAAGACCTCTAGATGGTGTCCTAATCTAGGAGGAGAGAGATATCCACAATAGGCTTGAGGCCTTGGCCAAGGTGGAGGAATGCTACTACTACCAACGTATCCACACATTGTGGATCCGAGATGCTAAATGTAACATAAGCTTTTATCAGGGGGCGGTGAGAAGGAAGGTGCTTAAAGACTCTATTCGGGAACTCATCACAACAGATGGGGAGGTTGTGCATGCGCAAGAGAGCTTGGGCCAGGAGGTAGTGGACTTCTTCATGAAACTCTATAATGGGCCTATCAATGTGATTCCTGAACAGGCGATCTGCATGCACCCTGAATGAGATGGACAACCGGCTTCTTTGTGGTACTGTTACTTCTAAGGAGGTGAAAGATGCTCTCTGGTCCATTGGCATGGACAAATTGCTGGGACCAGATGGGTTTAACTCCATATGGTTCAGACACCATTGGGATGTGGTGGAGGATGACCTAGTGTGCGCCATGCAATGGTTGCATGGGGGTATGCTTCGTGAATGCAATCACACTTTCCTAGCATTGATTCCCAAAATGTCGAATGCATCCACCATGAGGGACTATAGACCAATCGCATGTTGTGGGGTTGTATACAAGATCTGGTCTAATTTACTTGCATCTAGACTAAAGAGGGTTCTCCCTAAGATGGTCTCTCAGAATCAAGGGGCCTTTATCCCCGGGTGTGACATTGCAAATTTTGCACAGTTGGTGGGGGAATTCTTGCATGGCTTTGAGATCAAAAGAGACAAACCCAAGGTCTATGTGAAGCTAGATATCTCTAAAGCATACGATCACGTTTTGTGGAAGGATTTGTGGATAATTCTTGCTAAATATGATTTCTCTGAGAAATGGATCCGATGGATCCAAGAATGTGTGCAAACATGTTTATTCTCCGTCTTGGTGAATGGCATGCCAGATGGGATGTTTCACAGTAGTCGTGGTTTGAGGCAAGGGGATTCACTATCACCCCTTCTTTTTACTCTTGTCATGGAACAACTCACTCTTATCATCACTGAGAAGGAGGTACAGGGAATGTTGAAGACCTTCTTTTTCTGTGGCATGCATGTGTTTTCTCACCTCATGTTCGTGGATGATGTGTTGTTCTTTCTGGATGGATCCATTAGATGCATGCAAGCTACAAGGATGACCCTACAACAGTTTGGAGAGAGCACTGGGCTCTTTGCCAACCCTGACAAGTATGCAGTGTTTTTGTAACATCCCTGACCTGGGTTATGCCTTAACCCTAAAAGTTTTTCTTAATAAAGTTAATTATATGCCTGCCCTTATTTCTTGAAAAGTAATTAAGCCTCAAGAGGAACTTATGTTTCAATTTTAGTCCTTTTCAAATAATGTTGAAGCAATGTTTGCTTATTTTGGACTAAAGTGCAAATTACCCAAGTTGAGGGGTTAACTTGCAAATGTTACATGATTAAATGTTCCTCATGTGTTGAAGCATCATGAGAATGAATATGATGCAGAGGTATGTCTTGGGAAAAGCTTGAGTACCAAGAAAGAGTTGATAAAGCAATGTTTGTGCATTAAAGCCTAGTTTTGGTATAATATGCAATTTACCCAAAAGCTAGGGTTCAATATGCAAATTACCACTTCCAAATAGTCCCTAATGTTTCTTGGAATCATGTAGAGCAAATAAAATGAGAGGGGCATCTCATTTGTATCACTTTGAAGGAGAGAGAATCTTGATATTAAAATAATCAAGATTTAAGCATAATTGAAACCCTAATTCAATTTAACGCAAAAATAATTATATTAATTGGATTGCCCTTCAACCAAAATTGTGTTGGTTGAAAATAAACAAGTGTGAACGTCCTTGTTCCTTGAAAATGCAATGGAAATATCTATGTGAGTGGAGAACCCACTCACATTAAGAAAAGAAAAAGAAATATCCACTAACTTATGGATATTAGTATTATATGATTTAAGGTGCTTAATTTGCTTTTCTTTAAATCATATATAATTGAGAGGAATAAGAGGAAAAGGAGATATCATCGTAGCCAAGGAAAGGAAGGGGGAAATTCGCAAGGAAATGGAGAAGATAATCCCTACTTTCTCTCTCTTAAATGAATTTTCAATAAAATTCATATATACTCATTTATCCATAGCTTGAATGTGTAATTTCGAATCCACTTTCACTTCTTGCTTGCAAAACAGCTAAGGGAGCTTAGGAGCAACAAGAGGACGACCCCCAACCTGTTGGTAAGCTTCTTGACCTTCTTTCACCTTGATTCCATGGTGGAAATAACAAATCAATGCTTGATTTCTCCTTATCTTCACTCCATCTTCAATTCTAACCATTCCTTTTCACTCAAAGCTTGAAGACGAGCCTTGGGATAGTGAAAGGAGTTGCATACACCATTGTTTACGTGATCTTTAAGCTTTGAAGCTCAATTGGAGGTAGTTTATATAACTTGAACCCATTATATTATTATTATTCAATTATCAATCTTGCAATTATAATGATTCCTTCTTCTTCTTGATCAATTGCTTGTTGTAATTGATAATGTTATGAAATCAGTAGCAATATGAACTACATGAACGAAGGTAGATGATGATGACATCATCTTGGGCACTTTTCCCAAAGAAATTCTATTCCAATCGGTTTCAACAAGATGTTCATTCGGTTAAACAAAATCGTTTGAAATCAAACAGTTTTCATCAAACCATTAGAAACCAAACGGTTTCAAACCTTTTGGAAGGGTTGACCATAGTTGATAGTCTGGAGATTATATGCTAGTGTTGATGGTTGATTCCAAAGGGTTCATCAGTTGAAGGTTAATCAATTATCAAATCCTAATCGGGTTAAGTGCTGAAATTTCAATTGGTTGATTTAAAATTTTGGGTTGATTAACCCAAACGGTCTCAAGACCGTTTGGAGGTCAACCAAGACCGTTTGGAGGTCTAGGGTTGAGTATGGTGAAGTAATTGAATGTCCATAGATAGCAAATTTTAATGCAATCAATAGTTCAATTGATGATTAATCCAATGATCTAAACCCTAATTAAATATCATATTTTTCAATGATGGATGGGGCAAACAGTCTCAAGACCATTTGGAGGTCATCCAAATGACCTCAAGACCGTTTGAGGATAGGTCATATCATAATTTGATGATGATTCATTGATTTCAATTGAATTGGTTCCACAATGTTAATCATTGATGGTTCCTCAATTTCAAAACCCTAATTGAAGGTTTCTTGATTAAAAATCCTAGTTCAATTGAGTTCAAACCCCTAATTGATGGTCCAATTGAAGGATGATGCAATAGTTCAATTGATGAATGAATCAAGGATTCAATTGATATTTGGTTCATTGATTGAATTCTTGAATTGTTTAAGTGTTGAAAGATCTTTTTGGTCCATTCAGTTTTGAGAGGGTTTGAACGGTCTCAAGACCGTTTGGGTCCAAATAGTCTCAAACCGTTTGGAGACCCAAGTCCATTCGGTTTCAATGCATTTCTTTCTTAAATGGTTTCAAGGGAAATTTTCCCAAACGGTTTCAAACCGTTTGAGTTCTGAGAGACCAAGACCATTTGGGGTCTAAGTAATCAAAACCATTTGAGGTTCAACATGGTCAATCCAATCGAATACCTAATGTAATTGAAAATTCAATTGGTCAATCTATTTGAATACTTAATGTATTTGAAGGTTCAATTGGTCAATTCAATTGTATACTTCATGTAACTGAAAGTTCAATTGACCAAACCATTAGAACATTTAATGTATTTATATGATTGATACCCTTATTGGGATTAATCATTGATGCATAATGATGCTATAATTCAATATATCATGCTAACCCTAAATGCATGTATTTGAGTAAGAAGTAGGCTCAATTTAATTGAGAATTGAGTAGTGGACATCCTGGGTAGGATGAGAGAGAGATTATACATGAATGATAATCATGTAAACAGTCAAGCCTAACACATTCAAAATAAATGTGATATACAATTAGGGTATGATCCTTGATAAAGAGATCATAAAACCCTAATTGAGTTGATTGATGAATTCAAACCCTAATTTAGGGCAATTCTGAGAGAAACCCTAATTCAGGGTATTTTGATGATAAACCCTAACCGGGATGAATAATAAACCCTAATCATGGGTGATGGAGTATGAAATCCTAATTGGGTTAAATAGTAAAACCTAATTATGGATAATGGAATGTGTAATCCTAATATAGGGTAATGCCATGTGTAACACTAATCCAGGGTAATAATGTAATCCTAATATAGGGTGATGCCATGTGAAACCCTAAACTAGGGTGATGATATGTAATTCTATATGAAACCCTATCCCTAAATTGGGTGAAGGTAAGAGAAAATCCTAATGAGGAAATAGTGGGTAATACCTTAGGGAGATGAAATATCTCAAGTGGTTGATTACAAGCAACCTTATAGTATGTAATGCCTTAACTTGAGATAAGTCTGTATCATTAAAGATAGTTGTACAAATTCTAATGGGCGACCTATGCACTACATGATAAAGGTGATAGGTTAGTGGTTAAAAGTATTAAGAGTAAAATACCTTAATACAAGGTCAGTTGATTAACTTAAGTAAGTTGGAAGTGATGAGAAAAGTGATACATCAAGACATGATAGATATCACATTTAGCATTTCAGGGTTGATATATCTTGATGCACCTCAAATCCAATATACATGGATAAGAAACACAAGAAGTGTGTGTTATGTAAATTGTTACAATGAAGATGTAATGAATTCAATGCACTTTGATAAGTGTTGACTAACATACTATGAGAAAGGGGTTAAGCCAAGATAATGAGTATGATATAAACATACCACAGTAAGGTTGAGAGATGAACTCATACCTTGATTTGATAATCATTAATGATATATGATGAAAGTAATGATCATGAGTGAATACTTATGATATTATTGAATGCTCCTAGAGGAATGGAACAATAAATTAGGGTTGGATAGATAATATAAACATGAAACCCTAATTAATGTGAAATGGGAAACTCTAACCCTAATTTTTGGGTAAAAGGATGAAAAGCCCTATTTGATGGTAAACCCTAATCATGGTAAGGGAATAATGGTGTTACTATTGTATTGCATGGTGTGATGTGAAATTGTCATGACTATTATCATGTGTGTTAACCGTGCAGATATCATGAGATGATGAACATAGCCAGATTTGAGCTATGATATTTATATAATAGAAATGTTGATTGGCCTTGTGTGCCTTAATGTTGTTGTTGCTTAGTAGAAGTAAAAAAAATGTTCATGAGCTTTATGAGCCATTATATTAATTGTTGCCCAATAATAGGTGACAAGATGTGCAGTGGCTTGGTGAGCCATGTGAGATGCTTGTGTAATAAGTATAATGTATACATTGGTCAAATGACTTGAAGGTAATAGTTACCTAAGAAGTGGTAACATGTTCAGTCATGAAGTGAGGGTTTGAATGCCCAGATTCAGTAATCATGATGATGATATTGTTGAGAAATGAGATCTTCCAAGTAATGAGATAAGGGATAGAGATCCCAATGTTTTACAAAGTTTTGAAAAGTATTGATGGAAGTATTACATGTTTCTTCGTAGCATTTTTCATAATAATTCCTGTTTGAGAACTTGACTGATGCTAAAAGAATATGAAAATGTACTTAATTAATTAAGTAAAATCATATCATGTAGAGCCCTGGCCATAGATCCATCAGTGTCAGAATTTGCTTAATGGGGAAACGGGTTGCTCTGCGGCATAACCCGAAGTTCGCATATTTTTGAATATGCGATGGGTGATGGGCGAAAATATCGTACGCCCTAATGGGGGAAATTGATGGAAGGTAAACATTAAAACTCTCAATCCTTCATTATATGTACCGGGATGGATGTATCACGAATCTCCCGAAGATTGGGATGGATGTATCACAAATCTCCCAATAGTATTAATTTCGGATTGATGGAGATAAACATGAAATATCTCGATTGCGAAGAGAGTGTAGCTGACCCTGCCTCTATAGCAAAGTTGCTATTATACCCTGGCAAAGATATTTTAGCAGTGACACAAGATGTCCTACATGGAATCTGGTACTGACCGAGAGAGGGGAGGTCATGGTAGCTGACTCTACCTTTGACCTTGTATGCCACCGATTTTGACTTCACAATGGTCAGTTGGAGTATGAGCGGTATACCTCATCTCCTCAGGGCATAAGTGTGATTGTAAAATGTAATCAGCCGTATAGCATGATTGCTTAAGGATTGAATACGGAAATTAACTGGCTGATGTTACATTTCTTTTATGCATCTCTAGTTGATAGATATTATTTATATCCCTTTACATTCATTGCAAGTAGATGGATGAATTACAACTCTACCATGAGTAGATGCAATGTTCTCCTTAGGAAAGGGGATTACTTCACTCTGTTCATACAGTGATTTATCTGCTGTTAAATATATATAAAATCATTCTGCTCAGTTTTATTCTAATAAACTACAATAATAATGTTTTGGCAGAGAGTTATATCTCTCGATGGGACAATTTACAATTGTCTCACCCTCGTGGGATCCAACTTTTTAGGTAGACGCGGAGGAAGAGGTAGAAACCCTATAACAAGGAAATAGAAACAGCAGTAGTAAGGACAACCGTGAATTCTCAGGTGGAGACACTAGCTGTCATGTCTTGTATATGTGTACATAGAGTCCTATGTGTCGTCTCTGTACTCTCAGGTCCTCAGAGTTAGTAGTTAGTGTTTTTAATGAATCAATCTGAGATTTTGGCTTGATGCCTCGAGGTTCTTATGCTGTCTATAAATAATGTTAAGAGGGCAATTGATGTTTGTAATCCTCGAGAAGAGATGGTACAAGTTATGTACTTATGAACCAGGATGTAAATGTTATACATTGGTTCTCGATGAAAGAGTTTTCCTATGTTTGGATCTCTTTGTAAATGGTTTTAATTTTTAGTGATTTTTCAGTAATTCCACTGTTAACAATCACTTCCGCTTAAGTAAATCATGTTTTTATAAGTTGGATGCCACCGTTTCTGTCCAAGGTCACCTGCCTACTAGGAGTGCATCTTGTGGGTGTGTTGGGCATGCCCATTTAGGAGTTTCCGTGCAAATATTTGGGTTTCCCGCTCACGGCTGGAACGGTCCTCGCTAAGGACTATGGCATGTGTGTGGATAGGCTGCGTAGCATGGTGGATAAGTGGTTAACTAAACACACTTCTTTTGTTGGGTGAGTGACTCTCATCAAAGCTAATATCTTGGGACTCCTTTCTTTCTGGTGTATGCAAGGATTTATTCCTCGAGCTATTTTGGATAGGCTTCAAACTATCACCAATCATTTCCTTTGGGGTGATGCTGCACACACGATGTCGTGGGACAAACTAGCACTTCCCTTCCAGGAAGGGGGGTTGGGGCTCAAACAGTTCAAAGGCATGGCCCGTTGGGCTTTATGGAAGAAAATTGATAAGTTCCTCATTTGCAGTGACTCACCATGGACTAGGTGGGTCAGAAGACGATATGGAGGTTCCTTAGAAGGACAAGGATAGATGAGACATGGCTTCTCATGCACATGGAGAGGCATGGTAAAGGAGTTTGAGGTGTGCTCGCATCTCTACACTCGCTCGAAGAACGGTGAACTATACATGAGTGATTCTACAATTGACTTCAGGGACAAGGTACGTCCACGCGCCCAACCTTGTGCCATGGGAGAATTCCTGTGGCACAAATACAACATACCAAGATGGGCCATGACATTCAAAGCGAGGAAGAATAGGCTCACCATTGTGGATAGGATCAGTAGGTGGGATCCTACCTACCCTACCTCCTGCTCACTCTGTAGGGTGGAGGATGAAATAGTTGTTCATTTGTTCAAAGATTGCAATTTCATCAAGCAGGTTTGGAAGGCGCTGCACTTGGGGATCAACTTGGAAGTTTGGAACCCTTGGTCTGAGCCAGCTACGCTGACAGAGGATGTTCACATCAGAGAGTTTATGCTGGTAGCTCTTTCAGTAGTAATGTATTTTGTTTGGAAAGAGTGAAACAATAGAAGACATGGGAGCATGACAGTCAAGGTATGTGAGGTGGTAAGAGTGGTTTGGAGGGTGATACACAATGTGTTGTTTGCTCACACGGAATGGCGCACGCTACTGCTGAGCAGCATACAGATGGCCTGGGACGTGCATTGAGATGCTGATACACGGGTCGAAGGAGGAGCTTTGTGTTTCTTCTGTATGCCCATGCCAATGACCCTGTGTGGTCATGTGGGATGTTCTGTTGGCTCCTTTGGGCTTAGGCCTTTTTTGTTGCCATCATAGGATGTGCACTGTGTTTTTTGGGGAAGTGACCATATTGGTACTGTCCCACAAACCACATACACCACACAAAGCACTGGGTGCACGGACCTAGTCTGGATACCAGGTTGTGTGGTTGACTTGTGGTTTTTGGCCACTAGGCTGTGTTGGGTCTGGTTTACCCTATGTAAACTAATCTTGTAAGTTCACCTTGTGCAAAGGCCAGATTATTTTATCTGAGTCCTTCATCGAATAAAATTACCCAAAATTCTGTAATTTCCCTCAAAGCTCCTCCAAAAATTGTTCGTCAACTCCTACCACACCTGCGACCACCAAAGAGTGGAGGATAGAGTTTTCGATCACCCCAGGATGCATAAATCATACTGACAGGATTGGAAGGACATCACAAATATCTTGCTATGTCCAATACAAAAATCAGTCAAGTAATCTTCTCTTTTACACTCTTGGTATCATTGTTACCACCCTGTGAATCCCAACCCAAAAAACCCAACTCTCAGCTCCTCCCCTGCTCAACTCATGGGCTGCCCAAGTCCGTAGGACCTTATCGGATGATGTTTGATATCAATTACGCCTATAGTTCCTCAAAGGCAAGAGTCAATATTTAGTTGACCTCGACCATGGGTTGGTGATCTATGGCGTGGTCTAGCTAGGGAAGGGGAAGAATCACCCTGTTCTATTACCACCTATGTCGCTGTATTGCGTGACATTAATGTCATCATGTATGGGCAATGTAGTAATTAGCCCCACTCATAATCCTAGCCTACGTGGAACTCTGAGCCGACATGGCATTGCATCACTGGCTAGATCCATCCTACATAGATAATACATAATATTAACTATATGATGATGTGTCAGCCTATGATTGGTAGTTCTTGTGTATCTTTCATTTAATGTAGATAATTAATGGTAGCTCAGATAATAATGAAACTATATATCAAATTTATTAGAAAAATTATTAGAATCTAAATAAAGTAGTTTTGGACTCTAATTTTGCTTCATGTTCCAAAAGAGATATGGTACTAATGTGATCAGTACAGTAAAACCCTAGATTTCATTAATATGATGCTTAAATTAGTAAATTCAATCAAATTTTGATGATACTTGATGTTTCTTAATATAAAAATAATAAAAGATAATGATGATGGTAATGAAGTGTATTTAGTTTGCTATAGTCAATAGTCATACATATGGTGAATTAGGGTTATTAGATTAATCTTCATAACTTGCCATGATTGTAATCCATATAATTTGATCTAGATGATGATATAGTATGTTCAATCATACCGTTAAGGTTACATCTAATATGAGTTAGAGTTTATAACCCTAGAGATCCCAATGATATGGAATTAGGGTTTATACCCTTATTCCTAGTCCACACTCTAAGATGACCCTAAACCCTAGATCATAACCTAAGTTAGGTTGGATATGAATTATGTGAATATATGGTGACACGTATGCAGTATACATGCAAGCAAATAACATTGACTGCATATGGATTGCTTGATCTACTTTGAATGATTGGTTGCTTGGATGTTTGGATGCATTCTTAAAGTACATGAAATATACTACATATCTTCTGCATGGAAAAGGTACATGGTTATGCTTATGAATACATGTATTGACTTCCAAAGTTTGTCGAGATTTCTTGAAGATTGAATGAATGATAACTTATTGCTTGTTTATTTATTTCATGCAAGTTATAAAGTCCCTATGAGTATCACATAAATATAGAATATTTTGAACCATGGGTTTCACCCATCAAGGGGTAATGCACATAAGTCCAATGATAGACAATGATTACACCCTATAGGGGTATACCAAGCATGGGTTAGAATATGAAAGAAAATACAAGTTCATATGTGTTGTTAAATATTTGATGAATATATGTACATGTGATGTTTGGATGAACCCACGTACCAGTATAGAAATATGTTGATAATGTTTTGTTTTCGGCATTTTAGGTAGTTGACACACATGATAAAATACATGAAGATAAAGATTGAAAGATCTTGAAGATATTAAAGATAAGGCAAGGAGGATTATATAGTTTAGTATTTCTTTTCATTTATGTAAAATTAGTTCTTGAAGTATTCATGTAACACCTTCGAGGTGTATAGTTCAATATATGTATTCAATCAAGTTCAAATTAATGGAAATTATTTACTGTTATTTGTTACTTGCTAAATCTGATCCTATAAATTTTGAGTAAGGATCCTCGACTTTAAGGTGCTCTAGACACTGAAAAGTGGGGTTCGTTACATTTGGTATTAGATCTCAGATTTAACAATGAATATTATACAGTTTATAATATCAAATAATCTTTAGAAATATTAGGTAAAAGTTATTAGGGCATAATGATCTCTAAATTTCGTCCACTTCTCATCTCTTTGCTTAATAAACCCTAAAAAGCACTTCTCTCCTAATCTTAAGATTAGGCTTTTGAGAAGAACTAGTATTAAGGCGTCCACCAATTAATGCACACATAATGTAAAATAATGACATGGTTGTAAAAAAATTATGTGTTTTTGAGTTTTCTCTAGCGAGGGTAAAACCTAGAGATACCTAGGTAAAGGTAGGAAAGCGTAGATGCCTATATCAAGACTTGAGTAGGGTAATCTAGTATGTTATGAAAACCCTAATAGGCCAAGGGAATCATAACACCCTAAGATGAAGGGTGTAATCCCTAACCCTTACCCAAAACTCTAATCCTGGGTAATGAGAGTAGTATGGGTGAAATAAAAACACTACTCAACAAAACCCTAAGTAGGGGTGAAGGAAATAGGAAAATCCAAATGGGATGAGTAATTCTGTTTGGATATCCTAGTTTCCATTGCATGTAAGTACATGGATTAATGCATGCATGATGCACATAAATGGTTTTGAATATAAATGAAACGTATGAAATCAATGATGACATAATGTAAATATAGGACCTTTACTTAACTTTTTGGTTTGGTGTCTCGGCCTAGGGTGGGTCAACCCAACATGGGAAAAAGACATATGAGGGGAGATATAACCCTAAAACCATGGGGTTAGGTTGTGTCTAGAAAGCTTAACCTCCTCCTCTAGGTTAAGAAGACACCCTAGGTTAGGATCTTCCTAGAAGATAAGTTAACCAACATCATGTTAAGAATTAGGAAAACTTTTCACACCCTCAAAGGACCTAACCAATAATGGTTGAAACGGGATGGCATGGGAACAAGTCATGGCAACCTCTTCCCTCCTATGTAATCAAAATAAGTTCTAATGTATGTAAATATGAGAACCTTGGTTAGAGAAATCCAAGGGTAAACATGTAATGACAAGTAATTTACATTGAAGGAAGTACTACATCTAAGGTATATATACCCTACGACCATCGAGTCTGAAAAAGAAGGGTGTGCAATGGGATTAATGTTTGGTATGCATAAATATATATGAATGAAAACTTTGGTTGAAATATAAAGAAAATTGTGTAATTTGAAAGTTAACACATTGTAATAAAATTCTATGAAGGAAATATAAGTCATAGACTCTCCTAGGGAAGGATGAATCATGGTACATAGAGATATAATGATAATAGAGACCCTTATCCTAGAACAAGGTGTAAGTAATGAAGAGATGAAATATAACAATGACATCTCTGTGAACCCCAGGTAGGGTATAGCCCTAATTCAACTTAAGGGTCATGTAGGGATGAGTTAAGGTATAAAAGACCTAAGAGGTCAAGAGTTGATCATTTCCTAAGTAAATAAGGCCCATGGGGTCAAGAGATCTTTCCATCCACATGCACACAAGGCCCAAAGGGTCATGAATTGGCCACTCCATGTGCATATAAGGCCCAAGGGGTCAAGTGGAAATGGAAATCCATAAATGCAAAAGGCCCAAGGGGCTAAGCATGTACATATGAGGCCCATGAGGGCACATGGAGATCACTCAAAAACTACCTATACACCTAGAGACCGTAAGGGAATGACTAAGGCTAATGAAATGTAAACATAAGGAATACACGAAGTTATGTAATAATATTAGAAATAGAATATTAAGGGAAGTGTGCATAAGCTCAAGAGTTGAGAAAAGCACTACTATTGAGTTCATGATATTTAAGGTAAAGGTCATGGAATTAAAATGTATTCATGGTTAGTAGTCATAGTTGAGAATGAATAAACCTAAAATTCGAAATTATATGAGGTGTGGGTGCATTATCGTTGCACATGGAATGGGGTGAACTTTGTATTTGGACTGCAGCCAAATGCTTATTTCATTTTATTATGGGTGTAGAGATTATGTAGTCACACGTGATACATGAAATTGACATGTGAAGATAAATATCTTAAGTTTAATTTAATGGCACAATCTAGGGTTTTGAGGTGTTACGTCACCCTTGTACAAAAATAGATAAATGTTTGAAACCTAGTTGAAAATACAATCACCAATTGATAATATCATGTAATGGATGAGGTCGTGGAAATAACCTTGGATTGAATTAGGGTTCCAACCTCAGTACTATGAGAAATTTTCGTACCCATAAAAGTTATAAAAGATAACCTAGCTGAAACCATTCAAAAAAGAGGGTTGCTAACCCTAATATTTGGAGCTTGTAGGAGTTACCATTCTATTTAACCTTATTAGGTTTAAATTTTGGGGACAAAATCCTTCTAAGGAGGGGTGAATTTTACATCCTTGAAATTTGGAATGTTTAAGTATAAATCAATTAAGGTGTTAGGATACAAAGGGAATAATGAAAGTGAATAATAAGACCTTGGTTAATGAATTTGAATCCTAGACTCATGTTAAGTCTTCAATTTAAGTAAATAATGTAATATTGAGCAAATGTGTTAATATAAGGAATAAGTGAGATACCATGGATATCAAAGCCTCAATTTAATAATTAACAATATTATTAATCTTATGGATCCTTTGAAAGATTTGGATATGGGCCTTGGGCCCTAGAATCCAATACATTCCCAATTGAAGCAATTAAGTCTTACAAATAGGTCCCTAGGTTCTAAACTTAGGAATTGAGTATTTCTTGCTCCTAATAAGCAGATATAATAACTTTTTTTGATGGATAATCAAATGATTAGGTTACTAGATAATTTCTAGAAGATTCTAGACTATATTATGATCTGGATAATTAATTGAAGAATTATCTAATTAGTGGTTGAAAATTAAGTTTTGGATAATAAATGATTGAGTTGAGGAATTATCTTTTATAAAATGGAAGATAATGGATATTATAGAACTATACTAAGATTTGAGACCATTTGAATATCTAACATACTCTAGAGAATTATAAAAGTAAACATGGTTTTTATCTAAAAGAATTAAAAGAACAAAATAAGAGTATAGGTCCTTGAGACCTGGATCTTGGATCTGGGTGGAGCATGGACCAGGGAGCTTATCCTTGTGACCCGAACTGTGTAGAGTCCCTCTAGAAATAGAGACCGCCAATAATAGGGACTTATCTCTTCCCCTTCAGTTGATAAAACTGTCCTATCTCTTTGCCGACAACAATAGGAGATCAAACCGAGTCTATCTAGCCCTAATATTGGCCTTATCTCCCCAAGATATGATAATCCCCAATTTTCATGTTATCTAGACTAGAAGATCTCACTACCCCTCTCCACAACTAGGCTCCTATATATGGACTCTAATGTTTCCCTTGAGATTCTAGGATCTCCACACCACCATCATAACACTTGAATTCCCCTCAAAGCTCCACCCAAAACCATTAATCAACTCTGACAACACTTGTGACCACCAAGGAGTGGAAGACAGAGTTGTCAATCACCCCATGGCACATAAATCATACTGAAAGGATACGAAGGACATCAAGAATATCTTGCTATTTCCAACATGACAATCAGTCAGGTAATCTACCCTTTTACACTATTGGTATCACTATCACCACCATGTGAATCCCAACCTGGAAAACCCAACTCTAAATTCCTCCCCTACTCAACTCATGGGCTTCCCAAGTCCACGGGACCTTTTCGGATGAGGTTCAGATGTTGGTTGCACCTATAGTGCCCCAACGGTGAGAGTCAACCTTTGGTTGACCTCGGACATGGGTTGGAGGTCCATGGTGCGGGCTAGCCAGGGAAGGGGAAGAACCCCCTGTTCTGTTACCACCTTTGTCCTTAAATTGTATGACATTAATGCCATTGAGTATGGGTAATACAATAATTAGCCCCACTCATAAGCCCAGCCTACGTGGAGCTATGAGCCAACATGGCATTGTGCCACTAGCCAGATCCTTGATGTATGGATAATACATAATATATATGATGATGTGTTAGTCTATGATTGGTAGTACTTGTGTATCTTGCAATTAATGTAGATATTTAATAGTAGGTCAGATAATAATGAAACTATATATCAAATTGCTCAAAAAAACGAGTAGAATCTGAATTAAATAGTTGTGGACTCTAATTTTGCTTCCTATTCTAAAAGTATAAGTGATATATGAATCTAATGTGATTAGTAAATTAAACCCTAGATTTCATTAATAGGATGCTTAAATTAGTAAATTTCATTAATCTATGATGATACTTGATGTTTCTTAATATAATGATAAAAAAGATAATGATGATGGTAATGATGTATATTTAGGTTGCTAAAGCCGATAGTCATTCATATGGTGAATAAGGGTTATTAGATCAATGTTCATAACTTGCCATGACTGTAATCTATATAATTTGAGCTAGATGGTGATATAGTATGTTTAGTCAGATCGTTAAGGTTACATCTAATATGAGTTAGGGTTTATAACCCTAGAGATCCTGATGAGATGGAATTATGGTTTATACCCTTATTCCTAGTCTACACTCTAAGATGACCCTAAACCCTAGATCATAACCTAAGTTAGATTCAATATGAATTATGTGAATATATGGTGACACATATGTAGTATACAAAGATGTATATAACATTCATTGAATGTGAATTGCTTGATCTGCTTTGAATGATTGGTTGCTTGGATGTTTGGATGCACTCTAAAAGTACATGAAATGTACTACATATTTTCTGCATGGCAAAGGTATGTGGTTATGCTTATGAATACATGTATCGACTTCCAAAGTTTGCTGAGGTTTCTCAAAGATTGAATGAATGATAACTTCTTGCTTATTTATTTATTACACGCAAGTTATAAAGTCCCTATGAGTATCACACAAATATAGAATATTCTAAACCCTGAGTTTCACCCATCAAGGGGTAATGCACATAAGTCCGATGATGTATAGTGATTACACCCCAAAGGGGCATACCAAACATGGGTTAGAATGTGAAAGAAAATACAAGTTCATATGTGTTGTTAAATATTTGCTAAACATATGTACATGTGATGTTTGGATGAACCCACGTAGAAATATGTTGACCGTGTTTTGTTTTTTGACATTTTAGGTAGATGACACACATGATAAATGACACAAAGATAAAGATTGAAATCTCGTAAATGTATTAAAGATAATTCAAGGAGGATTAGATAGTTTAGTATTTCTTTTCATTTATGTAAAATTAGTTCTTGAAGTATTCATGTAACACCTTCGAGGTCTATAGTTCAATATATGTATTCAATCAATTTCAAATTAATGGAAATTATTTACTACTTGATAAATATGATCCTGGAAATTCAGAGTAAGGATCCTCAACTTTAAGGTCCACTGGACACTGAAAAGTGGGGTTTGTTACATTTTACTTTCTAAGTTGGTTCTGTAACTTTTACTTATTTCAATTGTTTTTGTAATTCTTAGTTTTATTATATAGTTTTTAGTTGTTTTCCATAATATTTTAGCTTTCTTAAATTTCTTTTTGGTTTTGTATTTCTTGTTTTTATTCTTTTGTAAAGATTTTTTTTTGTATTTGCATTTTTTGGACTATTTTTCTCTTTGAGCTTGGTAGTCAAATTCTCTATTTTTTGAGCATTCATATCAAATTGAGTGATCGACACCACAAACCATACAATGTAAAAGAACGTGTCTCTTTCAATCATTATATATGGGGTCGCTCAAATAAGAGCAGTAATGCTTAGGGTCACCGCCACAGTCACTTCCAACCATCCATATTGTAAAAATAATTGTAAGGATATATGCCATGAAAATCATTATCATGATGATGCAAAATTTAATCAACATTGTTTTGGGAGTTACTATGAGGAGCCATGTTATGAATATCAATATCTTAATGAAACAAATTCTGATCAATGATATTGCGAGAGTTATGTTGAAGATCTTTACTTTGTAGATCACCATTCACCTGAGATGAGTGAGATTATGAATGCACTCTAAAATATGTTAATTAACCAACAAGAAATGATATCCAACAAAGAAGCATGAGGAAAAAAATTGCAGGCACAAATGGACCAAGTGAAAGAATGTCTATCAATTCAACTGCTTTACCTAAGGGTCAATCATAGAGATCCTCAGAGAATATGGAGAGGTCACACATTCATGATCGATGATGAATATAATGCTTGTGCCATCCTAGAGACTATTATGTGTGATTTTGTTATAACCCCAATTTTTGGGTTCAATTGGTGAGAAATGTAATTTCTCATATTAAAGATATTTGAACAAATAATGATATAATTTGCTTCAAAATGGATTTCGTTTACAATAGCCTTGATGTTTGTGTTGTGGGCTTTATTGGCTATTGGGCCCAATAACAAGGAAATAATAAAGAAAATTCAATTAGTGAATGAATAATTGAATAATTGATAAAAGAAATATGTGGAAACCTTTAGAAGGCAAATCCAAAGAGGATTTCATGTTTCTTGGGTTCCAAGGAGTCCAAAGTTGTAAAAAGGAAAGCAATAAGAGAAGAAAAGATTAATTAAGTATTTATTTATTAAGAAAGAAATTGGAAATAATGTTAAAATGTGGAAAACAAGTGAAAAGAGATATAATTGAGTTATCCTTTGTGGAATTTTGTATCCATGAGGTTGCTAATATTAAAAGGAATTCCAATGAGGAAAATAAAAGAGAAATAAAAAGAAATCCTCAAAAAGAGGTATTTAAATGAGAAATAAACAAGATAATGTGAAATAATGCATAATGATGCATCTAGAAGGATAATAAGTATTCAATAAAAAGAATTTCAAAATAATGGAGTGTCTTGGGATCCAAGGAGTCCCAATAAAGAGAAAGGAAAGAGAAAATATTAAAATTTGCAAGATAAAAGATAATATGATACATTATTAATGTTTTTGGTAGCATTATGAAAAAGGAAATGATTTCTATTGAAAAGAGAATGTAATTTCGTGCCAATACATAAAAGGCAAGTACAAGGAAGATAAAAGTGGAAATATTTGAAATCCTAATAGCAAAAGAAAAGGAACATAAAAGAAATAAGAGAGAGAAACTAGCCTTTTAATTTAGGAATTACATTCCTAATGGGAAAGGGGTGTTGCTAATCCCTAGATGAGCAATGAAGGGCGTGGGAACTCTCCCCTATATAAGGGGTAGAGCTCTTGGCCGGTTTTGGAAAAAATCTTACACACCCCTCTCTTCCCTCTTCTAGTTTCTTGCACGTAAAAAACCCTAACCATGTAAAGCAGCACACCATGGGGTGGTGAGGGACCATAGGATGACCTTGTTTGATGCGGCTTACTCCCACGACATCAGGGGGAGGTTTTCCGTCAAGCTTCACACCTGGGGTCACGTGTGGCCGCAGCAGCACGGATGCAAGGCCGCTGGGGGTCACGTGTGGCCAGCACGAACCAGCTGCTTTGGCCGTAGGTTAATGCCAACCCTGGATGCGTGGGGGAGCGCCGGAGGTGATGGTGTAGTCCCCGAGGGTCGCCGACCCATGGAGGAGAAGGGGGCAGCCGTGCACAGCTGAAGAACGGCGGGCTAGGGCAGCAACCGTCGGGCTGCCCAAGGAAGAAGAAGGTTAGATGCGCGTTGGATAGAATTGCCCTCCGCGGGCCAAAAGAGCTGAGTTTTAAGTCGAGGGCAAAACCGTAATTCAGTTATAATTCTCAAGCGATCCGCGTTGCATGAGTTGGATGACGTGGCACCATCTGATTGGTCAAGTAAGTGTTTTAATGCAAAATTCGTAGATAAATAACCGTAGCTCGGATTAAAACAAGTTATATATGAATTTTGATCAGGAGAACACAAGGTATCCAATAAAAATAGTTTTATAGCCTGAATCTGATCATAGTTTTAAAAGTAGTGTAAAATATCATCTTTGATTAATTAAAGAATAAGAAACTCTATTTTGATATGATTAATGTGTTTAATAGAGTTTAATGGATCTTTAGAGTTGATATTAATCTGTTAAATGTAAAAAGGAACATTGAGTTCAAAAAGGAAGAACTTTGCACATGATTAGTCTAATTTAGAGTTTATATGCTTGAAATTGGAAAAGTACATAAAAGTTATCATCTTTAATGTTTTAATTATGGGAAAACTCTTAGATTTGATGATAGATGGTCTTAATGACATTAATTGGATAATTCAAGTTGAAATTAACATGTTGTTAATAAAAGTGAGAATAGGATCTAAAAAGATGATCTTTTTATATATTTGGTTTAATTTAGGGTTTCATGCATGATTATGCATTAATGAGCTTGAAAACCCTAATTTTGATGAATATGTCTTTTAATTGGTTTAATTGTGTAAATCCACGAATAAAATAGAGATGTGATGATCCTAAGCCAATTTGAGCATAAAAGATCCTTAATGTGGATAATTTGAGTAATTAGGGTTTTTATGAGTGGAAAAGTTGTTTTAGGGTTTGTTAACTTAAAAAGGATAAAGTTTGAGAAATTGATCTAAGAAACCTAATGCATCCTAATGAGACTTAGAAACCTTAGAAAGATGTCCCAAGTCAATAAGGAGTTGTTTGGGATATGCTTGTGACATTTAGAAATTATACATGTTTTCAGGATCAATGTTTGCTTGATTGATTGATTGGCTTGCTTGATTGGACATCTAGTTGGATTTGGATAAATTGTTGCTTGAGATCTCCAAGACATGTATGTGGTTACGATTATGAATAACCGTTATAGTTTCCCGATGGATTCCCAGATGTTTAATCGCATTGAATGCAACTAAACTGTTGGATGTTTATTTATTTCATGCCACTATAAAGTGACTATGATTATCACCATAAATGTGCATATATAACTGGCTAGATCCGGGTCCACCTCTGTTACTTTGAAAAGGCTAAAAAAGGGGTAAACCTAGAGCAAGGTCTAGGTTACCATGAGTTAGAAACTGGGCTACATACGTGTAGTGCCATGAGACTCTTTAGCATATCCCGAGTTAAGGAGTGGTCTACTTACGAGTAGTGCCATGTGACTCAACCCTAGAAACTGGTTCACTTATAGGTGGATCATGAGGGGTTTAATGGGGACAACACAGAGGATAGGGTACTCTTGGATCGCGGAGTTATATCTAAAACGTAATATTGGTTGTTAAATAAGTAATTGAATGATTACATTGTTATCATAGTTGCATGTTTATTGTTTCCCCCACATACCAGCTACGGCTGACCAACGTTTTGTTTGTCGGCGTTTTAGGTACAATGAAAAGAACAAACAGTAAAGTGGCACATGTGATACTAAATGAGAATTAAAGTGCAAAGGAGGATTAGATAGATTAGTATCAGTGTGGATAGAAGTTTAGAGATCCAAGTTTTAAAAAGGTATGCAAAAAATTATTTTCTTACAGCTTTCAGTATAGTATGTTAAATTTTGATAATTATTCTTGGTTAATTGCCGAACCTTTGATCTGGAAGTCATGGGTGCGGCTTCGACCTCTCGGTCTCCCTTAATTGGGGGTTATTGGGAGGTGGGGTCGTAATAGATTTAGAGAGAGTGTCACAAATATGAAAAGTGTTATCTAGAGAGTCACCACAGCATGGCAATAGTTTAAGATGGTCCACCACCCTACCCTTTTACAGGGTGCATCTAGAAGGTTACAATGATCAACCAACCCAGGTTGAGTCTATTATGTAAGATGAACAACAAACTTACATTATAAATTCGGTTGTTTGAGATGATGAAGTACATCCCAAATAGGAGGTATACATGTCACCATTGTTTTATTTTTCTTCCTTCCATCTAATTTTTGTTCATGAAAAACCTATGGATGAGTTGGATTTGTTCTGCATGAGGAGACAGAGCTACATGTTGGTGTTGTGAAGGACCCCACTATTCCTATTGATTGGATGATAGAGTAGGAGGATGACATCCACATAAAAATGATCACAAGGGTGACTCTACAAATGAGTATGATTTTCCAATACTAGTAATATGTTTTCTATATCCATTTAGGTGATGATAAGAAGTGAGGGCCATATCTTCCACCTGATTTAGCATAGTTGGTAGCACTAGATGTAGATATATTGCATATAACTTAGCCACAAAAGAAGGTAGTCAGCTTCCGGTCTTCACATATGAGTTGTGCGTGCAAAATGCAAGTATATGCGTCAAGTAGTATAGGCCTATGAGGCCCGAATGTCTAACTTATAGAAACATATTCTAGAGACTACTACTAACTATAACCTGATCAACTAGGCTTAAGAAGAGAGTGGATGGTTGTTTGTATGACTAAGGACATGAATTGAAATCTAAATTAAGTGGAATGTGATCATAGATGGATGGATTCCTTTGCATCAAAGTTTCACCATGGTATACATTGCATTTAACTCTATTTCATTAATTATCATTTATCCCTAACTCTGGACCAAGGAACCTGTAGCAAGTATTAACCACTCCCATAGTGTAATACCCTACATATACTAAGAAAACCCCCACTTTTGTAGTGATTCAATAATTATATAGGCACATCATCGATATCTCTGGGTTATTCCCTTCACAGTTGTATGCCCCTTTTTGAGGCACAATATTGGTTGTGTAAATATGTGACTTATCAAACCCTTGATCCCGCTCTTGAAGCAATTAATGGTCTAAGCAATTGATTGTGATGATCAAGCACATGTAATTCATTAAGCAATCATATGTTTATGTCCAAAATTCAGGAATATATATACATATGTATATGTATATATATAATCACGGAAGTCAATTACCATGCAAAATGAGGCTACTCCTGGGTTCAATGGAACAAGGGGATTGGGCAAACATAATTTATATCAACAAATACAACAAGGAATAGAGGTACAATGAGCTAAACTTTAGGAAAGCTAATGAAAAGTCCTTAGAGAAACTGGTCTGGATGATCCCCACTGGTGAGCGCCTCGATCCATAACATTTCGACTATAAATATACTTCCTAAAGGTGTCTGAGTTGTCTGGTATGTGGTCCGCTCCTTCGTCTCCTTCATCTCCCGGCTCTAGGCTCTATTGGAATGTGATAGAACGTGATATCTCCATCTAGCGGAACTCCCCTTATGTCATGAGTGGGACTCGGGCCGTCAATCAATCTCAGTCATCAGATCTATCTTAATCTTTCATTTGCTCTGATCGCACAAAGTCAGTACCACCGACTAGATGTTTGGGGCATTGAGTTTTTGAGTGACTTGAAAACCTGATAAGTATATTTACTACTGACTTGTTTGTCGGTAGCATCAAGTTGATTCTTACAAGTTCTGACTTGTTATGGATGCAAAAGTCTGACCACCGACTATGGTGTCGGTGGCATAAAAACCATAAAGTATGATTCCTGATGCTTTCTAAGTTGAGATTTGGTAGCACTGACTCCTTCTTTTGGTAACATCATACATCCTTTCAGTAGTACCGAGCTTGTTCTTAGTAGCACCACCATTTTGAGATTTCCCTATTGGATTTCACCTAGTGTCAGTATACCGACTTGTATATCTGTTGCACTGAGTCGTGCTGTAAATGATGAAACAAAGGAAAACTAACATAAGTCCAAATAAAATATGATGAGTTGGCATAATTTGGTAAAAATACTCATAATTTGATGCAGTAGTTTTTCACATGCTAATGGTGATAAACAATGCCTAAATCATGTCAAGATAAAAATTTTATGATGAAATACATTGGAAAATAGCATGTAAAAAGTCACTAAAATCTAGTGCATCAAAATCCCCTAAGTTTAAATATTGCTAGACCTCGAGAAACACCACTTTATGATCTGTTTGAAATAATTCAGTAAGAGGAAAAATATATGAACTACATTTCTCAAATACCCTTTCCTGACGGTCTCAAACCGGCCCTTACCAACCACTGAACAAATAACTTCTCTACAATGACCAAAAATGTTCATTAAAGACGTTCACCCTTCGATCAGTGAAATACGATCAATAGAGCAATTAACATCATTGTCCATAAGGCATATGTTTGATGCACCATGTGATTCCCTATCTATATTGCTCTTCCCTACCTACCAAATATGTTGGAAGCAACTCCTGATATAGAAATGAATAAGGGGATAAATCATATGTGTTGTCTATCATAAAGAGAAATGGGTGGAGAACGAAATAGTTGCATATAAATAAGAATAAACAATAACATCCAAATCATAAATGCAAAAACAAAATATGATGAACCTATGCAATGAAAGATATAAAAAAACCATGAATAATAATGCCTACTGGTGTGGTGAAATGATGAATGCACTAAATGTATCATATAATTGATGAGTGTGGGGTAAAATAACACATACATGTAACAATTTTCACATATCCTTGAATGAATTTTAGATTGGAGTCCACAATAACCTTTCCCTATTTATTTGATTTCTCTCTTTTTATGTCTTCTTATTATAGCACAATTTATGAATGCTCAGGATTTTCTTCAACATATCAATGCTTCTTTTTTTGTTTGGGAGGGATGTGAATGTTCATCCTTACACTTCATATTTGAGGATAAAGCTACATAGATACATGATGTAAAGTATGATGCATGAGAAAATACAACCTACATGCAATCTGGTATGCAACTAATTGTTATGCGCATCTCTATAATATTTTAAATTTTCAAAATTATAGCAATAAATAAAAACCATCTATCATGCTACCTATTACTCTATCCAATGTAGTCAAGAGAAAACAATTCATGCTACTTGATCATCTTAAGGCGGTGGATAAAATGTCATGAAAAGTGGGTGGAATCACATGATTAAGAGACAATGCAATTCTTAAACTATGATATGTCCCTCTCCTATCAACTTGTGTACATGGTAACCTTAAGGTTTCCTTCTAAAAATCCAATTTAAGGTCTTGTTACTTGTTTGGTCAGTTTGGGATCCAACCCCATCATCATACATAAATCTTAGATAAATTAATATTTTCATTCATATTAAGTGTCCTCAAGATAACTAACCCATACACTTCCTCTAGATGGTGTTGTCTTAGACTTTCCAAAATAATCTTAGTAAGATGTGATCATTTTAAAATTTTAATTTTTATTGCAAAAGCATGAAACAAATTTTGCTTTGATGATAGATGAAATCATGATAATTAAGCTCCACGATTACACTAGATAGATGTGGAAAATATACTTGAAAATATGAAAAATTAACACAAGATAAAATAGATAAAATCATTCCAACACCCCCAATCTTGAACTTGACTATGCCCTCATAGTTAGAATTTCAAACAAAGAGGTGCAACGTGGGTACTGTGTGATTAGAAGGGTGGAGATTGCTGAAATGTTCTTGGAGGCATCTCTCGATTAGGAGGGTAGTATGTGTTGGTGAATGTGGGTGGGTTTGCTGGCATTTGTGGTGGATTTGGGTAGCTAAAAAAATTGCCTTGACTCCAATAATGATCATAGAGCGGCTGTTGATAGTTATGCATTGCATGCGGGTGTGCATGTTCTCCTGGTTAGATGGAAAGGCATTCATTGGCATAGATTTTTACTGCTACTAAAGTAGTTTCTCTTGAACACCATAAATCTCAGTCAAGGTGGATGAGTTTTTTTGCTAACCTCACTGAATGAACTGCAACATCCCATACATACCCTCCATGGAGAAAGAGTCTCCCAGTGGTGGAGGTGATGGTGGCACTATAGTGCTGGATGATGCGTAATGACATGGGATGTTGTGGAAATTCCTTCTCTAAATGAAAGGCATGACATCCTCTTCTCCATCTTCTTCTTCCATAGAATCTTCTTCTTGCACCTCCTCGACATACTCTCCTTTAGGTATAGGCCCAACATCGTCAATAGCCTCCAAAGATGGTGCACTCCTCTAAGACAAAAAAGGGTCTGGAAGGGTCCTTTCCTTCATCTATTCTTTGATAGTGTAGCAGTCATACAACTTCCTTGGCATTTGTATACCAAGTATGACCACTTGAATTGCTTGAGCATTCGAGTGTTGATGACGTCTTCTGAGCAGTGACTTTGAAAGGGTCAAGGTGGAGGTGAAGGGTGTGTGGCGTAAATAGTCCCCCAAAATGAATTGGGGGTCTCCTATGAGCTTTCCTCTTTACCGCCAACATGCAATTAAGTAAGAACAACCCAAGGTTGATTGTTTCCTTCACTAAAGAAAGGAAGACCCATAAAACAATCAAGTTTGTCTTTTGGACCTTCCCCTTCTCCTGAGTTGACCTGGCGGATATAGTATTCGGTAGGTGGTGATGTAGGATTTTAGAACATGGGTGATTGTTGTCCATCATCAACAACTGGTGCCAATTGATAGTGAACCCTAAGGCAAGGATGCCATCTACCTCCAATCCAATGTTCAATGTAAGTTTTCTAGCATGAAATGATATCCATCCATTAGACAGACACAAATGGAGTTGAACTCATCTAGAGTGAGATGGTGGTCATTGTTGTACAACCAGAACTTCACCCAGCCTGATGCTATCCTTCCCCATGCACGTGAATGAAAAAAATCTCCATAGTGGATAGAAACTCACACATGATTTCCTGGTATGTGGGCTAATCACCAAAGAAGATATTATCATCTGTCATACTGTGCCCAGTGTAGACTTGGCATAGACTGTCGACAAAGCTGGTGTCGTTGAGGAACACATGGTTGCCATAGTACGTTGGTATGATCTCCCTCTTCATCATGGCGATGAATAGTTTCTTGTGCTTTTTGTCCAAAAAGGCCATTCTTGATAGCTTGGGTACCATCTAGTTGGACACACCCACTGATGATGCTTGACTCCTTAAAGCCATGGTTGGTTGAATGAGAAATTAATGAGGGAAAAAAAGGGAGCTTGATGTAGAGTCAGGGATGTTGGAGAGTTGTAGAAGTTCTTAGGATCATCGTGGCACCTTCTCTATTGCAAGAGGAGTGTTATGGATGTGAATGAATAACACTCATTGCATCTCCTTATATAGTTGTTGAACTGCCCTAGCGTGTCGTGTCGGTGCCATTGACTTTTTGAGTAAGTGGCATTGACTTTCATCCTAATCCATGGGATTTTGGTGTCATACATTGGTACTAATGGTCTTTAACTGTCAATGTACCAAGTCAAGGATCTTTCCATGTCAGTAGTACTAAAAGAAGTCAGTGTTACCGACTTCTACAATGCCCACCCGGATTGGTGCCACCAATTGTTGGATGTGAAAGATCTCGATCATTGACATCGATGTCACAAATTCTGGTCTTCTGAGTTGGTGCCACCGATAGGGTGTATGTGGTACCGAGTTGTGATGTTGCACACCTATGACGTCCTCTATCTGTGCCACCAACTTTTTGTGTTAGTGGTACCAAGATGTGTCGATTCTTGTAGCTGGAGATGAATGAGTTGGTACCACTGAGAAGCCACGCGGTGGTATCGACTATATTTTTTGGGGCTCATGTTCTTTCTTACCAAGTCTCTGTGCTTTTGAGTTGATTGTCGGTAGTATCAAATTCTCACAAAAATTGTCCTAATAGAGATTTGGTGCCACAAACTCCCATGTTGGTGGTACCGACATTTATAAAATCCCTACCCTAAATTCTATTGTAAGTGGTGCCACTGACCTAGATGTCTGTGGTACCAAGTTTTTGTCTGCATGCACACCAAACCAAATGCATCAATGTTCCTTTTTTAAACTTATGAAAATGTTGCCAATAAAAATACAAAAAATCTATTGAATGATGGTAAACAACATATAAATTACATAAATTAAAAACAAATGGGTTGCCTCCCATAAGCATCCTCATTTAGTGTCTTAGGCTCGACAAAATTTTCACATAAAAAATCAATGAATCCCAACAATCTTCAACTCCTCTCCCTCATGGAGCACCTCTCCTCCATATTAATGTTTGAGGCATTGTCCATTAGTCAAGAAAGTCTTGACACCATCACTTATCTCAACAGTTGCATGAGGGAATGCATTGGTCACCACATAGGGTCCACTTCACCCGGACCTCAACTTCCCAAGATGTAGTTTCATCCTGGAGTTAAACAATAACACCCATTGACATGGTAGGAAAACTATATGGAGAATGTGGAAATCATGCATTTTATTTGTCCTATATTTGTAGATTATAGAACTTTCATAGGCATCTATCCTAATTTCATCTAATTCATTCAGTTCTAGTCTACACTTTTCCCTACACTATAAAGATCAAAAATCAATTTCCTCAAGGCCCATTGGCCTTATGCTCTAATTCCACAGGCAAATGACATGCTTGTCCATAGATTAGTCTATAGGAGGTAGTGCCTATAAGTGTCTTAAAATCCATCCTATAAGCCCAGAGATTGTCATTTAATTGCATGATCCAATTAGTCCTATTAGTTTAGACGGTCTTCCTAAGATCATCTTTATTTCCCTATTTGACACCTCAATTTGAACTTTTGTTTGGGGTTAATATGGGGTTCCTACCCTATGCTTCACTCCAAATTTTCTCAATAAAGCCCCAAATTTCTTATTAGTGAAGTGGGATCCCCCATTACTTATGATCACTCTTGGCATCCCAAACCTACACAAAATGTGATCTTTAACAAATTTGCACACAACCTGAGAATCGTTGATATGGTTAGGAATTGCTTCCCCCCCATTTTGATACATAATCAACTACCAACAAAATGTAAAAATTTGAATTAGAAGACACAAAAGGATTCATAAAGTCAAGGCCCAAAGATAAAAAACGTCTACCTCTTGAAAAATATTTAGGGGCATTTCATGTCTTCTAGAGATGTTGCTAGTCTATTGACATGCATCACACCTTTGCACATAATCATATGCATCCTTAAACAGGAACGACCAATAAAATCCACTTTCTAATACCATAGATTTTGTACTTGAGTTTACATGGTGTCCCCCAGTGGGTGAAGAATGACAATGAGAAAATATGCTCTCAAACTCACACTCCGGAACACACTTCTTCAAAATGCCATTCCTACACTATTTAAGTAAGATAGGGTCGTCTCGTACATAGAATCTCAAACAATTGAATAATCTTTTCTTCTCTTGATATCCCCAATCCTTTGATGTGTCTCCACATGACAGGTAGTTTACTATGTGTGCAAACCAGGGATCCTTGTCTCTCATGAGAAAAATTGCTCATTAGGGAACTCCACAACAATGGCTACCTCTAGCCCAGACTAATCCACTCTCTACAAAACTAGACAAGTGATTTTCAACTAAATTTTTGCTCCACCTTGTCCTTGATTTCATATCAAACTCTTATAGTAGTAAAATCCATCTAATTAGCCTCGGTTTACCATCCTTCTTCTGTAAAAGATACTTAACAATTGCATGATCAGTTCATACTATAACTTTTGCCCCTACCAAATGTTGTCTAAATTTATCAAAGGCCAAGACTACATCTAGGAGTCTTTTTCTATGGTGGTATTGTTTAGTTTTTCATCGTTAAGGGTTTTATAAGAATAGTAAATGATCGAAGGTGGACAATCCTTACATTGAGTTACAACAACACCACTGCTAAATATGATGCATCACACATCAACCTCGAATAGTTAACTCCAATTTGGAGCCACAAGCATGGGTTTGGTAATCAATTTATCCTTCAAAATTTCAAAAGCTTTAGGCAGCGATCATCAAATTTGAAATCCACATCTTTCTCTAACATGTAGGAAAGTGGCTTAGCCATTTTTGAAAATATTTTGCTAATCGTTGATGAAATTCTACATTTCCTATAAATCTCCTAACTCCCTTTGCTGATAATGGTGGAGGTAGTTTAGATATCAACTCTATATTTACTGAGTCGACTTCCATCCCTTTATTGGACACCTTGTGTCCCAACATAAGTCCCTCCCTCACCATCATATGACATTTCTCCCTTGAAAACAAGATGAGTGTCCTCACATCTTAGTATAACTTTACTAGACTAGCAAGATAGTCCTTAAAAGATTATCCATACACTGAAAAGGCATCCATGAGAATCTCAAGACAACACTCCACCATGTTAGAATCATGCATCTTTGAAATGTTGTTGGTGCACTACAAAGACCAAAGTGCATTGAGTGGTATGAAAAAGTACCATAGGGGCACGTGAAGGTAGACTTCTCTAGTACCTATAATTTGATAGAAAACTGATTGTAATTGGGATACATGTCAAGAAAACAAAATTGCAAGTGGTTGGCGAGCCTCTCAAGAATTTGATCAATAAATGGGAGCGGTAAATGATGTTTCAAATTAGTAGTGTTCAAACGATGATTGTCAATGCACAGACACCACCCAATCACTAGCCTAGTTGAAACTAACTCACAAGCCAAATTTGTAGTAACTGTGATTCTCCCTTTCTTAGGAACAACCTATGTAGGACTAACCCATTTACAATCAGAGATATCATAAATTATACATGTATATAGTAGTTTAACTACCTCTTTCTTCACCAACTCCATCATGATTGAATTTAGACACTACAGAGGTTGTGCTATAGTTTTTGCTCCTTATTCAATACAAATCTTGTACTGACATAGACTATGGTAGATCTCCTTTATGTCTGTAATGGACCACCCAAATGCGGCCTGATGATTCTTCATAACTGTGAGTAGCTGCTCCTCCTCCTTCACATTCAATGATGCTGAAATTATCACTTGGAGTTTGTTGTCCACTGCCAAGAATGTGTACTTTAGATGTGGTGGTAGTGGCTTCAATTACAGCTTAAGACGACACTGTAGATATGGGACTAATGGTAGTGGTGGTGGTCCCATGTCTTCATAGTGTCTTGCGTAGAAGCATGGTAGGGTCTTTAGAAACAATACACACTCCTCCAATAAATGATATAGAGTGCAATCATCTACCAGGTTTATGAGACAAGCTTGTAACTATAGTTGTGGATATGCCTACATCATTGTAGAGGACACTACATCTGCAATTGTCATCGAGTACTCCTCTTCCTATGGATCATCATGGTATTTCACAACTTTTGTCAAAGAAATCTACTTTGTATGCTCCATTATATCTACATTAAGAGTACCCCTGTCCACCTTTTCCATGACATGGGCCATGTCTAGCAATGGTTTTCTCAAGAATAGTGACACCTAATTGCCCAATTGCGGCATCATGTGGCATTGTGCACTTTCCTTGTCCAGTGATTGATAACCGGGTAGCTTAATCTCAAATCAGTCATCTTGGATTGCCAATGTCAATTTTCCTCTCCCCATTTCTAAGATGACGCATGTTGTGTATTGGAATGACCTACCTAAAAGTAGTTCACTGCCATAGTAATCATGCATCTCCATGATGAAAAAATCTACTGGAAATATGAATTTGTCAACCTTTACCAGTACATCACCAATACCAATCAATCTCACTATAGAGTTGTCTACCAGCTAAATCATCATGTTGCTCTTCCTAGATTCTTTGAGTTCTAATTTCTTGAATGTAGTCAATAGCGTGAGATTGATATTTGCCCCTGAATCACAGAGTGCATATCCAAACTTGACCCTACCAATGTAGCATGGTATGTTGAAACAACTTGGATCATGTCTCTTCTATGGCAACTTTCTTTGTATCAACACACTGACATCCTCCTTTAAGACGGCTACATCAGAATCAGTAGTCCTCCTCTTATTGTTAATAATGTCCTTCAAGAACTTTAGATAGGAAGGAATTTTCTCAAGAACATCAACCAACGGTAAGTTGATCTAGAGTTTCCTAAATTTGTACATAAATGTCTTGAACTACTGATCAACCTTTTTGGCTTTTAAGCTGTTAGAAAATGGTACTGAGTCACATATTTTCACTAATGGGGAGGAATGTAAGATTCCTTCTTATTCTCAATCTTCTCAGTTGACTCCTATTTTGGGATCTCCTCTTATGGTGTGGTATCCTGTGGTTTCTCTAAAGGAATGGTCTTTGTCACCGTTCATGTGCCAGTTGTAGTGGTGTTCTCTGGAGCCACCTTTTGATCTTTCATGTACACTTTACCAATGCAAAGAAGCACTGCTTTAACCTGTTTGTTTATTATTAGATGAGATATATGTGTTCCCTGGAAATCCTTGCTGGTCGCACTTCTCAAAGGATGCCACTTCCACTGCTAGTTGAGTAATCTAGTTTTCGATGATAAGGATATGTGCCCCTTAATTCTATTGCTCCCTTTTTGTCTGGTCCAAAAGTGCCCCATTCTGAGTCACCAACCTGCCCAACATGTCTTCTATTAGGTCTATTTTTTCGGTACCCCTATCATGCTGACACCGCTAAGACATGTTTCCCTATTGTTGTTTAGGTTGATGTACTTGTGATGGGTCCTGCTGAAAGTTGTTAGGATCTTACCATTAACTTTGGATTCTTCCTCCATGCATAATTATTTCCATCCCAATTGTTTCATTGTTGCATATACTGTTGGCTAAATGGACATCTATAAATCTCTTTGTTTTGATTATGACAAACATTTCATTCTTATTGATCTAACGAGCTACTTGAGTGTGCAGGATTAAGGTGGATGATAAAGCAACTAGGGAAATCCATATGCTTACATGTTTATGTTTTCATGCAATGTAATCGCTTTGTAAAAACTTGTACAAAAATATAATGTACAAGTACTTAGATTGCATGTAAATCAAGCGTTAGATTCTCCCTAGCTAAACACCACATTTAGATAAGTCATTCCCTTTAAATAGGATCACATATGCACACTCATACATATAATTAGTGCCTAAATTGAAACATTGAAACAGGATCAATCTCGGTTGACAAACTCCTCGACCGAGACACTCTCGGTCGAAAATCTTCTCGACCGAGAAAGATCCAAAGTAGCCGTTAGACACAACTGACAAGGTAGTTGGTAGTTGGAGATAGACGTTGCAAATCACTTGTTCCAGAGAGCCTGTCGGTCGACAGAAGTTCGACCGAGTAGGAGTCTCGGTCGACCATTCCTCGATCGAGACGGTCTCTGACAGCAACTGCAGAATTAATTAATTAGCCGTTGTTAAAGCAACAAACTTGTACCTAATGGCTAGTTAAGCACTTAGAAACCCCTAGAAGTTGTCTAGAACGTCCTTAAGCATCCTTAGGCCATTCCTATAAATAGGACAAGCCATAAGACACTCAAAAACACTAGCTACACTTGAGAAATCCTTGAGCATACTTTGAGCAATCTGTTTGTGAGCAATTTGAGCATTGTGACAATTGGCTACTTCCTTCCTTAGCTCAAAATTCGTGTCCTATAGGCTAGTATCTCCTACCCACTGCAATCACAAGTCCATACACTTGGTTAGGAGATCTATACGCTTGATCTAGGCAAATCAAGCCTTGAGCTACAAAGGATAAGTTGTAATTTCCTTTTTCCTTTCTTGTTCTCTATTACCGTTTGTACTCTCCTTGCTACTCCTAGGTTGGAGGCTGCTGATTGGAGAGGGTGGAGTTCTTCTTGGCGAAGAAGGTGACTTTGAGCTACTTCATAAGGCTGGTGCAACGGGAGGTTACTTCTAGAGAGGAAGGCTACTTCAAGGGGGAGCTTGGAGTTACTTCAAGAAGGCTACCTCAAAGTTGGTGCACCTACTTCAAGTGAAGGCTGTTCAAAGGGTGTAAAGGAAAGTATTGTATTTTGTATAAATCCTTGAGAAGGTAATAAAATAAATACTTTCAAAATCCCGGTTGGGTAAGCAACCGGGTAGTGGACTGACAACTTTAGTATTTGCTAAAGTTGGAACCACTCTAAACACCTGTCTCCTTCTTCCTATTTCAATTGTGGTTGTTTAAGTTCAATAAATTGTTAAAATTATTTAAAAACTCTATTCACCCCCCCTCTAGTGTTTTTCAATTGGTATCAGAGTAGGCTTCAAGGAACCCTAACCAGGTCTTGAAGAATGGAGGGCAATGGTGATTACAATCACAACAAAAGGTGCTGCTTGGAAAAAACTACAACATGTTGCAATTGGTGCTTAGGAACAAGCCACACAACAACTAGATGCCCATGGAGATCAAAGAAGGAAGATGAGAACAAATATTGTCTCATTTCTACAACTAGCGAGGAAGAAGAAGAAGAGGTAAGTCTTTTTGATTTATCTAAAGAAGAACTAGTTGCTAGCCTTGAAGAAACACATATTAAATATGTTGAATGCAAGAAGAAATTAAAGAAATCTAATAAAGCAAATGATGAATTACATGCTAAGCTTCTTGCTATTACATCTGAAAACGAAGATCTTAAAAAGATCATTGAAGATCATGATATTGAGATAAAATCTATAGAGGCAAATTGTAATCTACTTTCTTTAGAGAAGAATAATTTGCAAAGTCAAGTGAATGATCTTCAAAAACAACCCATCTTATGCAACCATCTAGATTATGATTCTATTGTCAAAGAAAGAAACTCATTATCTTCTAATCGAGATCAAGCAAAACTAGATATCAAGAAGAGAATGGAAGAGATTGCCAAGTTACAACAAAAAGTTAGTAATTTGAATAGTAATGGCATTCTTGATAAAATCTTAGATAATCCCTTTCATCAAATCGGGAGAAGAGGACTAGGTTACAAGCCTAAAGGGAAATCCTATCAACAACCTAGTTGGAGAAAGTCACAAACACATCAATCTATATATGTACCTAAAGGAACATCATCACCCAAGAACAACACTGAACACAATCATAGAAAAAGATATGAGGTTGACTCGATATGCTGTCATTATTGTTTGCGTCTTGGTCATTATTCCTTTTCATGTCCTTACAAGAGAAAAGATGTCGAGTTAGTTTGGGTACCAAGACCTCCAAACTAAATAAACGCAATTAAGTTGAGATATGACCAAGAACCTTAGTTGCATATTTCTACGTCTATCTCAACTCAACATAATGGGATAACAAATAAATTTAAGTATCTAAATATTTAACTGCATAATTATGTTTTATTTGGAAGCAATTAACAGTTTCAGGAATATTGTCGGTCGAGAGACTTTCGACCGAGATACTGTCGGTCGAGAAATTATCGACCGAGCATGTCACTGATTTCCAGTCTGTTGCAAAATTGCTGAATTCTTTGATAAAATTGCTATCTATTCATAATTAATGATTGAATATATATTTTTGAAATCATCCCTACAAATTTAAATTAATTTATTCCCTATATGATTTAAGTTTAAACTAAAATTATGCTTAGTTTAATAAAAAGAAAATTTCTATCATTATTCACATGATTTCTTTATTTTCTAGTCTATCCATATAGAAATCATGTGATTAAAATCATGTGATTATTTACTGTTATTGTTTTGTTATTACATCATGGATATAGCTTGATAAATAATCGTCTACATGGATCCATGATAGGCAAGCAAATGTTTTATTGGTAATATGTTATGCTTGCAAAGATAAAATCTCTCAATTAGTATCTTTAAAAGGCTTGAGATATTTAGTATGCCTTCAGTAAAGAATCTTATGAGGATACTAAACGACGTGAAATTTGATATTCATTTTACCACAGCAAAGTCTATATGTCAAGAAAAGGACAAATGTTTTTCATATTAAGTATTATGCTTCAAATTGTTACTTAATCAAATTTTATGCAGATATTATACTTGATATATTCAATTTGACAATCTGCAAATTTGCCTCTCGGTTAAAATGAAATTTGACCAAGGGGCGTTGTGGTCGTAGTCAAATTCGACCTAAAATAAGTTTGACACAATAACTATTTGACTATCATTTTATTGTGATTAAAAGCAAAATCAATTTATGATCACAAAATTATCCCAATATTGTCAATAATAAAATAAAATATTACTCCCTGGTATTAGAATATATATATATATGCTCTACAAAATCAGTCTATCATTTGCATTAAAAATCCGTTTAAAAATTCATACCCAGTAAGTCTGTCGGTCGACGAATCTTCGACCGAAAACCTCTCGGTCTGCCCACCTCTCTCGACCGACAGAATCTAGATAGACCTAACATCGGACACACTTCCGGTCGACAATTGTTCGACCGAGACAGTGTCGGTCGACAATTGCTCGACCGAGAAAGAGCCGTTGGGATATGACCGTTGCAATCCGACCGTTACCGTTAACGGCCGACCATTGCAAGTCGACCGTTGGACGGCCGAAGTGGCGCGTCTGAAATATGACCGTTGCGGACTCTCGGTCGACAAATTGTCGACCGACCAGGTCACTGGATTGCTATAAAAGGAGCAAAAACGGGTCACTTCTTCACACATTCATATTCTTGTTTCCATAGGCTCTCTCTAGTGAACCCTTGTGCAAATCTTTAGCATCCTTATCCCCAAGACTTCCTTGCTTCTTCTCCACCTTCAAGCAACGTAATGGCATCATCCTCTGCTCGTGGAAAGAAGAAGGTCGCTGGCAGGAAACAAAGGGAGGCCACTCCACCATTGACGATCATCAACGACATTGCCTTCGTCGACGGAGATGCTGGTGATCGGTATCTACGGCTCTCCTCCAAAGCTCCTCTCCCACGACGACCAGTTGAAGTTATGGACTTCCTCAACATCGTCGACTTGGAGGACCTCTTCGAGGTGCAAAAGTTAAAAGAATTCATCAACCCTTCTTTCCCTTCCTATTCCATCAAGGTAGTGAATGAATTCTATGCTAACCTCATCTCCCACTCTGAAAATGAAACCCTCTTCTTCTATACTATGGTCAATGGGCATAGCTTTCGATTTTTTGAAGGGGATATTCTTGACATGCTAGATATTGACATAGATGAATATCAAGACACACTTGACCTTACATCTGGAAACCCACTTAATCAATTTTCCCAAGATAACCATACCGTTAGTCTTAGTGACATCAAAAGGACTATTTTTCAATCCAATACAACCTGTCACGAAGATAGGGGCACATACTATGCTATCAATCTCAAACCAGCTGCTAGGATTATAAACCTTATTGTTTCAACAAACATACATCCTAGAGCAAATAAGTATGAAGTTCCTATTTTTCGTATGTGTCTAATATATGCCATTATCCAACGTATTCCCACAAATTTTATACGCATCATTCTTAAAAACATGCTTGAGTTTTTTGGCAATCCTCCATATGCTGATCTTGTATGCCAAATTACTCAACATTTTCTTAAGACCCAAATTGAGGATATGGGATATACATGGGAGCGTAGACCACAGAAAATAAGTAAGAATACTGTAGAAAAAATGGGAATTGATTTTGGTCATAAGAGGGCAAGGGTAGAAGAAGAGACATCCACCCAAGATATACCACCTCCACCTCCTCCTACCAGCCTACCCTATGATCCCATCCAAAACGCTCTAACCTATGTTGCTGGGTCACAATATCATCTTAGTAAACAACTAGATTATAACCATCATGCCATGACTTATCTAAACCAAAGAATGCAAACTCTTTCTCCAAACCAACCAGATGAATATCCTTATTCTTTAAATCATGGCATGCTCAATCCATATAACCCATCTTACAACTACTATCAACCTCCACCTCCACCATCTTCTGATCTCACGCATACTCAGTTTTCATCAATGCAACTACAAGATATTGCTGCTCATTTCCGATTTGATCGTATTCCAACCTTCTTGGAGGCATATGCCTTAACCAAGACAGGTGCTCTGGAGTGGCAAACATTGGTCCAGTATTATGGAGCTGAGCCTTTTCTTTGGAAAGACCCTGATGTTGATGTAATTCTTAAGTATTTCTAGTGAGATGTGGAGTTGTATTAGTTGTAATGGAATCTTTGCAAAATTGTAATAAATGGGTTATCTTTACATGATTTGGCCATCTTTTCATGCTTGTAATGAAATTAGTTATCTTTATAATGGATATTTTTTTTTGGCATCATTTGAATTTGGATTATGAGACTATTGTAGAGCATACAAAATAAGGGGAGTAATAAATACAAATAAATCAAAAAGGATGAAAATATTTGCAAATATCTAAAACTTAAAGTTATGGCTAAATTGACATCTATTGCAAAGCACTTATACCTTGGGATATCTATCTAAAGGGGAGCATATTATAAAATTAAGGGGGAGAAGTAATATCAAATATTCAACATGGATATCTTTTTGAGATGACAAAGGGGGAGAAAAGAATATCAAAATAAAATAAAGATCAAAACTATAATGAAAAAGGCCAAGCACTTACTTGCAAAAGAAGAAAAGCTACAAAAGGTAATCTAAAGGTATGAAACTCATATGGTTTATATTTCCTTTATTTATATTTTTGGAAATGTTTGTCATCTTCAAAAAGGGGGAGATTGTTGGCTAAATGGACATCTATAAATCCCTTTGTTTTGATTATGACAAACATTTCATTCTTATTGATCTAACGAGCTACTTGAGTGTGCAGGATTAAGGTGGATGATAAAGCAACTAGGGAAATCCATATGCTTACATGTTTATGTTTTCATGCAATGTAATCGCTTTGTAAAAACTTGTATAAAAATATAATGTACAAGTACTTAGATTTCATGTAAATCAAGCGTTAGATTCTCCCTAGCTAAACACCACATTTAGATAAGTCATTCCCTTTAAATAGGATCACATATGCACACTCATACATATAATTAGTGCCTAAATTGAAACATTGAAACAGGATCAATCTCGGTCAAAAAACTCCTCGACCGAGACACTCTCGGTCGAAAATCTTCTCGACCGAGAAAGATCCAAAGTAGCCGTTAGACACAACTGACAAGGTAGTTGGTAGTTGGAGATAGACGTTGTAAATCACTTGTTCCAGAGAGCCTGTCGGTCGACAAAAGTTCAACCGAGTAGGAGTCTCGGTCGACCATTCCTCGACCGAGACGGTCTCTGATAGCAACTGCAGAATTAATTAATTAGCCGTTGTTAAAGCAACAAACTTGTACCTAACGACTAGTTAAGCACTTAGAAACCCCTAGAAGTTGTCTAGAACGTCCTTAAGCATCCTTAGGCCATTCCTATAAATAGGACAAGCCATAAGACACTCAAAAACACTAGCTACACTTGAGAAATCCTTGAGCATACTTTGAGCAATCTGTTTGTGAGCAATTTGAGCATTGTGACAATTGGCTACTTCCTTCCTTAGCTCAAAATTCGTGTCCTATAGGCTAGTATCTCCTACCCACTGCAATCACAAGTCCATACACTTGGTTAGGAGATCTATACGCTTGATCTAGGCAAATCAAGCCTTGAGCTACAAAGGATAAGTTGTAATTTCCTTTTTCCTTTCTTGTTCTCTATTATCGTTTGTACTCTCCTTGCTACTCCTAGGTTGGAGGCTGCTGATTGGAGAGGGTGGAGTTCTTCTTGGCGAAGAAGGTGACTTTGAGCTACTTCAGAAGGCTGGTGCAATGGGAGGTTACTTCTAGAGAGGAAGGCTACTTCAAAGGGGAGCTTGGAGTTACTTCAAGAAGGCTACCTCAAAGTTGGTGCACCTACTTCAAGTGAAGGCTGTTCAAAGGGTGTAAAGGAAAGTATTGTATTTTGTATAAATCCTTGAGAAGGTAATAAAATAAATACTTTCAAAATCCTGGTTGGGTAAGCAACCGGGTAGTGGACTGACAACTTTAGTATTTGCTAAAGTTGGAACCACTCTAAACACCTGTCTCCTTCTTCCTATTTCAATTGTGGTTGTTTAAGTTCAATAAATTGTTAAAATTATTTAAAAACTCTATTCACCCCCCCTCTAGTGTTTTTCAATTGGTATCAGAGCAGGCTTCAAGGAACCCTAACCAGGTCTTGAAGAATGGAGGGCAATGGTGATTACAATCACAACAAAAGGTGCTGCTTGGACAAAACTACAACATGTTGCAATTGGTGCTTAGGAACAAGCCACACAACAACTAGATGCCCATGGAGATCAAAGAAGGAAGATGAGAACAAAGATTGTCTCATTTCTACAACTAGCGAGGAAGAAGAAGAAGAGGTAAGTCTTTTTGATTTATCTAAAGAAGAACTAGTTGCTAGCCTTGAAGAAACACATATTAAATATGTTGAATGCAAGAAGAAATTAAAGAAATCTAATAAAGCAAATGATGAATTACATGCTAAGCTTCTTGCTATTACATCTGAAAACGAAGATCTTAAAAAGATCATTGAAGATCATGATATTGAGATAAAATATATAGAGGCAAATTGTAATCTACTTTCTTTAGAGAAGAATAATTTGCAAAGTCAAGTGAATGATCTTCAAAAACAACCCATCTTATGCAACCATCTAGATTATGATTCTATTGTCAAAGAAAGAAACTCATTATCTTCTAATCTAGATCAAGCAAAACTAGATATCAAGAAGAGAATGGAAGAGATTGCCAAGTTACAACAAAAAGTTAGTAATTTGAATAGTAATGACATTCTTGATAAAATCTTAGATAATCCCTTTCATCAAATCGGTAGAAGAGGACTAGGTTACAAGCCTAAAGGGAAATCCTATCAACAACCTAGTTGGAGAAAGTCACAAACACATCAATCTATATATGTACCTAAAGGAACATCATCACCCAAGAACAACACTGAACACAATCATAGAAAAAGATATGAGGTTGACTCGATATGCTGTCATTATTGTTTGCGTCTTGGTCATTATTCCTTTTCATGTCCTTACAAGAGAAAAGATGTCGAGTTAGTTTGGGTACCAAGACCTCCAAACTAAATAAACGCAATTAAGTTGAGATATGACCAAGAACCTTAGTTGCATATTTCTACGTCTATCTCAACTCAACATAATGGGATAACAAATAAATTTAAGTATCTAAATATTTAACTTGCATAATTATGTTTTATTTGGAAGCAATTAACAGTTTCAGGAATATTGTCGGTCGAGAGACTGTCGACCGAGATACTGTCGATCGAGAAATTATCGACCGAGTATGTCACTGATTTCCAGTATGTTGCAAAATTGCTGAATTCTTTGATAAAATTGCTATCTATTCATAATTAATGATTGAATATATATTTTTGAAATCATCCCTACAAATTTAAATTAATTTATTCCCTAAATGATTTAAGTTTAAACTAAAATTATGCTTAGTTTAATAAAAAGAAAATTTCTATCATTATTCACATGATTTCTTTATTTTCTAGTCTATCCATATAGAAATCATGTGATTAAAATCATGTGATTAGTTACTGTTATTGTTCTGTTATTACATCATGGATATAGCTTGATAAATAATCGTCTACATGGATCCATGATAGGCAAGCAAATGTTTTATTGGTAATATGTTATGCTTACAAAGATAAAATCTCTCAATTAGTATCTTTAAAAGACTTGAGATATTTAGTGTGCCTTCAGTAAAGAATCTTATGAGGATACTAAACGACGTGAAATTTGATATTCATTTTACCACAGCAAAGTCTATATGTCAAGAAAAGGACAAATGTTTTTCATATTAAGTATTATGCTTCAAATTGTTACTTAATCAAATTTTATGCAGATATTATACTTGATATATTCAATTTGACAATATGCAAATTTGCCTCTCGGTTAAAATGAAATTTGACCAAGGGGCGCTGTGGTCGTAGTCAAATTCAACCTAAAATAAGTTTGACACAATAACTATTTGACTATCATTTTATTGTGATTAAAAGCAAAATCAATTTATGATCACAAAATTATCGGAATATTGTCAATAATAAAATAAAATATTACTCCCTGGTATTAGAAAATATATATATGCTCTACAAAATCAGTCTATCATTTGCATTAAAAATCTGTTTAAAAATTCGTACCCAGTAAGTCTGTCGGTCGACGAATCTTCGACCGAAAACCTCTCGGTCTGCCCACCTCTCTCGACCGACAGAATCTAGATAGACCTAACATCGGACACACTTCCGGTCGACAATTGTTCGACCGAGATAGTGTCGGTCGACAATTGCTCGACCGAGAAAGAGCCGTTGGGATATGACCGTTGCAATCCGACCGTTACCGTTAACGGCCGACCATTGCAAGTCGACCGTTGGACGGCCGAAGTGGCGCGTCTGAAATATGACCGTTGCGGACTCTCGGTCGAAAAATTGTCGACCGACCAGGTCACTGGATTGCTATAAAAGGAGCAAAACCGGGTCACTTCTTCACACATTCATATTCTTGTTTCCATAGGCTCTCTCTAGTGAACCCTTGTGCAAATCTTTAGCATCCTTATCCCCAAGACTTCCTTGCTTCTTCTCCACCTTCAAGCAACGTAATGGCATCATCCTCTGCTCGTGGAAAGAAGAAGGTCGCTGGCAGGAAACAAAGGGAGGCCACTCCACCATTGACGATCATCAACGACATTGCCTTCGTCGACGGAGATGCTGGTGATCGATAAAAGTGTACCTTTTTTGGAGTCTAGAGTATGATCAATATCCAAATCAATAAGTTTAAGAAGTATTTGGTCATGGTTCATAATGAGAACAAACATGTATCAATTTATTATTCATTGCTCTAGTGACCTATTAGGGCATCCATTCATGTATTATTATTCTCACTGTATTTGTTTCCCAATGGTCATTATGAGTATTGATCTAGGATCATATGATTGAGATCAAGAACTCAAATATTTTGAGTTAGGTCTGATCAGATGTGAAAAATATCCAAGATTAATGATATTAGATCCTTTAGTCATTTTTATGTACAACCATGTCTAGTGTAGATTGGGTGATGATATAGTATTCAAAGTCATGTGATCAAGTCATGAATATAATATCACATTTCAATTGGGTCTTGATATGATCATGTATCATGTAAATCAAGGTTTTTATCAAGATTAGGGTTTGAAATATTGATGGGAAAACTCTACTTAGGATGTAAGAAAGAGATTTTAAACATCATCATCAAATATAATGTAACAGGGATATTCTATGTTTCATGTTAAGCTAGACATTTTCTGAGAAGATTGATATTTTGTGGGTATTTTTCTGATAATCGAGATATTTTTAAATGATTTACCAAGATGGACCAAGCAGATAATTTCTAGAGGAATAAAACAAAAAACGGGTTGTCATCCTAACTTCACAGATCAAGGGAGAGATCCAGCTCTGTAGATCCTCAACCTGACCCGTGAGCTAGGTCGGATCAAAGAGGTTGGAGCAGGGGGCAAAGGACCAAAAGGTCCATGTGATATTAATTGGAAGTGTGACAAGGACTGGGTATAACAGTAATATTACGACCTTCATTATTCCGATCAACTCTGTGTTTATGCCATGGTTGCATACATGAGAAGAGACAAAGCCCAGAAGGGGAGAAAGAGGATACACTATCTGGCCAAGAGCCCATGCATGAACAAGAGGAGATCACAAACCCTTCTACGGATTCATTACCAGACCAATGGCCATTGTTGGTCAAAATTTGGGGAAATGAGCTTGAAATTCTAAGGATCCTATAAGGAACTCATGGATCATAAGGTGATTCTACATGGATAACCAATACATCATATACTAGGTTCAAAAGGTTACTCAACAATAAGATAATCTATCCAAAGCTATGTTATTTTGGGATAGTCACTATCAGCTCAGGCCAGGACGGTGTCATATGGATCTGGAAGTCCTCGTAAGACAAGCTAGTGGTGTGGAGGAAAATATTACCAGCCCCCAGACCCTGACCCTTTCTAAACACCTTTGCTTTCAATGTATGCCTTAGTAGCAACCTAATATACTAATCACCAAAAAATCGATCAAATTACATTTCTAGTGTGAAATTATTATGATCCTAAATCAATCATTCATCATTGGTCAACTCTAAGGTGAAAAACTTACTAAAGGGAAACTATATAAGGTAAGGGTTTCTAACTAGGAGACAAATTGAATTAGTCAAGACTTTAACTACCTTGGTGCTCTGATACCATGTTGTAAAGACATCATCTTTACTAAATAATCATGGTAAACAAAAACACCAATTGTGTAGCAGCAGAATTTTAGACTTTGACTATATTCAAAATGTATAAAGAGTACAATAAAAATTTCCCCAATAGGGTTGTACAACTTTATACAAACAACAAGATCTAGGTAGAGGAATACTACAACCAAATCAACTTCTCTCCAAACAAAAACAACTCAACATATAGGCAATTATATCTAAGTCCAAGCTAGATGGTTGAACTCCTTATTCCTATCCTTAGGCAGGTTCACCAAGCTTCAACTGCACACTCTGATCCTAGATCTAGATGGTTGGGATCATCCAGCAAGAGAGAGATAAAAGTATGTGTTATTCAAAAGGAAAAGGACAAATAATAAAGCACAACATTGCATAATAAAATGATTCACTACACTAAGAGTTTGCAAGAGTATGAGGCAAGTAAAATAAATGAGAAATGGAAATCTGCCATAGTAAATTAATCCACAATAATCAACATAGCATGAATAATATTATGACTCAAAATCATACCATGCAGGGTGAAGCACCTACCGGACCTACACCAAGAGGAGAGGGGAAAATTCACGACCCAAACCTCCAATATATATATATATATATATATATATATATATATATATATATATATATATATATATATATATATATATATATATATATATAATGGGGAGAAATTCACATTCCCCTAGGCGCATGCCCACTATGGGTGGTTTGTACTCATGTACACCACATTGTCATTTGGCCAAAAATACATCATGCTTAATAAATTCACTTTGCAATAGTGAAAAATTATAAATAAAGTTGCATCATAGAAAATGGGAATAAAACCCAATAAATAATCTCAATAAATGGGCCAACATAGACAACAACAATATCCAAGCATTTCAAATCGGTGAGCCAACATAGGCAATATCAAGATTCACATAATTTAAATAGATGAGCCACAATGGCAATAGAAGCATCAAATAGTAAAGAGCCAAATAAAGGCATTTAGAAGGATATCAAGGCTAGCACATTAGTAAGGTAGGGTTGGATAAAAGCCCAATTGAAGGATAGGTAATTTGCACATATACATTCCACGTAGATTTCACATTCATCATAGATGTTCACATAAATAGGTTCCACATACTAAATAGGCTTCACATACATAAATAGGGGTCACATACCTTATTGAAGATTCACATAACCATCATTATCACCAATTAGATTGTGTCCATATTCATTAACCCTAGTTACAAACATTTCACAAGAATTAGTATGTATTAAGGCATAAGGTGTATAAAAAGATACCCATTTTAGACCTTTTACAAAAACCTTTGATTTAGGACTCAGAACTAGGACCAAAATCTTACTTAGGTTTCATTGATTAGGGAAACATATTTTATTTCTCAATTTGGAGTTAAAATGAATTAATTATGAATTTTAGAACATTTAACATACTCAAAGTGGCATTCAAGGCAAATTTTGAAAAAGGAAATGAAATTAGGACTCAAAAACCACAAAATCGGATTCTAATCAAAAAATACTTTCCAATGAGTATTTATTTGCATTTTTCTGAGCAAGGACCAATTTACTATGAATTAAAGAAATTAGAACAATCAGATTGAAAACGAAGCTTCTTGTCGGATTGTTTCTATCTGTAGTGACCATGGGGGAGAATTTGAAAATGATCTTTTTGAGTGTTTTTGTGAAAAATCTGGTTACTCGCACAATTTCTCTTCTCCTCGTATGCCTCAACAAACTGGGGTAGTAGAGAGGAAGAACATGTCGCTTCAAGAGATGGCGAGGACAATGCTTCTTGAATATGACATTCCTAAGAAGTTTTGGGCTGAAGCCGTTAGTACCGCCTATTTTGTGCAGAACTGAGTTTTTACACATCCTTCTTTGAATAAAACCCCCTATGAGCTATGGCGTGGTAGAAAACCATCCATTGATTTCTTTCATGTTTTCATATGTCCTTGTTTTGTTTTAAACATGAAGGATTCTCTTAACAAGTTTGATCCAAAATCTTACAAGGCTTTCTTCCTAGGCTATAGCACTACAAGCAGGGCTTATAGAGTTTTCAATATTGAATTGTCTAAAATTGAAGAATCTATTAATGTTAAGTTTATTGAAACTAACCCTGTTGTTGGCAAGGATGTTGTTGATAATGATGTTGCAGATGACTTGATTCCTATCTTGGAAGACCTCAACATCGACAACAAAGGTAAGCAGGTGATAGAAGCAGAAGATGAAGAAAAGAAGGATCCCACTCCTCGCTTTGCAAAGAATCATCCTAAAGAGATGATCATTGGCAACCCATTTGAGAGAGTGAAGACACGAGCTACCTACAACAAAGAACAAGCAGACAGTGCCTTCATCTCACAGCTGGATCCAAAGAACATCAAAGAAGCTCTTGGTGATGACGAGTGGATCCTATCCATGCAAGAGGAATTAGAGCAATTAGAGAAGAATCATGTGTGGACTCTAGTGACAAGACCAAGTGATAGAAAAATCATTGGCACTAAGTGGGTCTACCGCAACAAGCTTGATGAACAAGGCAAAGTGGTAAGGAACAAAGAAAGGTTAGTGGCACAAGGTTACAATCAACATGAAGGTATTGACTTTGATGAAACTTATGCTCCTGTTGCTAGACTTGAATCTATTAGAATGCTACTTGCTTTTTCTAGTTACAAAAATTTATTATTATATCAAATGGATGTTAAAAGTGCATTTTTGAATGGTACAATCGAGGAGGAAGTATTTGTTGCTCAACCTTCGGGCTTTGAAAATGACAAGTTACCCAATCATGTTTATTTGTTGCAAAAAGCTCTCTATGGAATCAAACAAGCACCTCGAGCTTGGTATGAGAAATTAAAGAACTTTTAATTAGATAATGGGTATGTCATGGGCAAAGTTGACTCTACCTTATTTCTAAAACACACTTCTAGCAATTTTCTTATAATTCAAATTTATGTTGATGATATCATTTTTGGCGGGAATGGTCTTGATATTTGCAAGGAGTTTAGTTTTCTTATGTAGAGTGAGTTCGAGATGAGCATGATGGGTGAGTTGACTTTCTTCCTAGCCTTTCAAATCAAGCAAACAAAAGAAGGAAACTTCATCAACCAAGGCAAGTACACCAATGGACTACTCAAACGCTTTGGGATGGAGAACATGAACCCGATGGATACACCCATGTCCAATACTGCCAAACTTGATAGAGATGAAAAAGGTGAGAAGGTAGATGTGAAGATCTATAGAGGTATGATTGGAAGTTTACTTTATTTAATTGGCTCTAGACCTGATATTATGTTTATTGTTGGTCTGTGTGCTCGCTTTCAATCTAGCCCTAGGAAATCACATCTTATTGCCGTTAAGAGGATTTTGAGGTACTTAGCCAAAACTCAAAATTTTAGACTATGTTATCCTAAGTCAAGGGACTTTACTCTTATGGTATATAGTGATGCGGATTACGCGGGTTGTTTGGTTGACAGAAAGTGCACAAGTGGCACTTGTTTCCTTCTAGGACCATGCTTGGTGTCTTGGTTTTCTAAGAAATAGAGCACCGTGGCATTATCAACTACCGAGGTTGAATACATTACAACCGGGAGTTGTTGTGCCCAAGTCCTATGGATGAAGCAAATGCTCCAAGACTAAAACATACATTTTGATGCTTCTCCTATCTATTGTGATAATACTAGTGCAATCAATCTCTCTTATAATCCTATATTACATAGTAGAGCTAAACATATAGAGGTTCACCATCATTTTCTTCGTGATCACATTGCCAAGAAGAATATCTATATCACACATGTGGACACGGAAAATCAGTTGGCGGACATTTTCACTAAACCTCTAGCTAGAGAGCAATTTAACTTTATTAGATCTAAACTACTCATTGTTGCTTTGGATGATATTGATATGTGATCTAGCTAGTTGTTTCTATCCTATATGTTGTGTTCATGCTTTCCACACCTTGCTTGCCTATATATGCTTAAAATGTGCTTAAATTGCTTGTTAACATGCTTAGTTTCACTTGTTTTTGGGTTTTCTCTACTTTGTTGGTTTTATCACAAAATGGTACCCAATGATGAGTGATATGTGCCTACATATGTTCAATGTACATAATAGACTCGAAAAATGAATTTAATCAGCATGTATATGGCTAGAAATTAAGTTTGAGGGTTTTAGGTCAAGTTGACCATCGATCGAGTTTTCCCCAGGACAAACGTGACCAATCAGTGGCTGAGAGTTGTTCTTTAGAGGACCAATCGGTCGAGTTTGCAACTCTCAGAACTTGACTGATCCACGGGCTGAAATAAATTTAAGTTAGGTTCATCTGACTATTCTCCCTCTCAACTAGAGAATAGATGACTGAATCCTCTCATTCTAGCCCTAAGCTCTCTCCCCATGTCGACCATGAACCTATCATGTGCTTCACCCTACCCCACCTACCAGCCATACCCAGGTAGTGATTATGCTTCATATGCATACAATCATTACTACCCTACTCCCAAGTCTTCCGTTGTTGCTCCTCCACCTCCACCCTTTGCTGCTGGTAGCTCCACCCCTGCCTACCTCTCGTTGCCTGCTGGCCCCCTGGCCACCTTGCTTGCCATCCTTGGTGACTCTGCTCTGTCCTATCCACATGCTAATGAGCTCCACGCTCTTGGTATGTCGTGGGCTGAGCAGAATGCCTGTTGGCCCAGTCGCATGTTCGGTCCTCCTGCTAATGAGGAGATGCCTGACTAGGGTGATGATGTAGAGGCTGATGATGATGAAGATGGTGATGGTGAGGATGCTTCAGATGATGGTGATGGTGATGGTGATGGTGATGGTGATGGTGATGGTGATGGTGATGGTGATGGTGATGGTGATGGTGATGGTGATGGTGATGGTGCTGGTTCTGGTGATGAAAGCACTACTGCTGCACCTTTTGATGGAGATGAGGACTATGAGCCAGGATTCGGTGATGATGACATTGTTGATATAGATAGTTTAGATGTCTAGCTTGTTTCTTAGGTTTTAGTCTTGCATGTTGAACATATACATCTTTCTAGGCTATTTTGTATAAGAAACATCTGGGCACATTTATCTTAATTGTATTATTTTATCTTCTGTTTTCATCGCTTCTTGCTTGTAGTTGTTTCTATGACAACATGCATCTGAGTTGTAATATATGTGATGTGCACTCTTGCTATTTACTCTGATATATCTTATGCTTTGGTGCCATCTTTCACCATATTTTGATTATGACTGAGATTGTATGTTACTTTTGTCTCTGTTTGCCATATGATATGAGATTGCTTGTATGAATATCTGGTTGATTGTGTTTTGGAGAAGACCTAGATTTATGCTCTTCTACCCCCCTACTTTTTTATAATTTTAAAAGGGGGAGATATATTTCACCGGTTTGAAACTCAATCATATTGTTATTCATTGTTATACTATTGCTTATTGCTTATGAGATCCTTTTCTTGTTCATTTACTATTTTATCATGTGATTTGCAAAATGACCACATAGTGCATATATGTTATGACTGCTATGTGTAGATAGACTAACCATGCAGGTTAGAAGAAGCATAGATTGAGGGGGAGCAATTCACATTGTTCACATCATGAATCCCCTTAATTCACAAGACAAAGGTATAACTTCTATATCCTTTTCAATATGTTTGAGGAATGGTTTGTCATTGTCAACTAGTGTTGGATTGTGTGCATAATTGTGATTTTTTGAGATTCCTTAATTTTTTTTCTGAAGTCGTTAAACATGTGTGGTAGTGAGGATTGTGGTGAGGAAGTAGTTTGTGAAACCAATTCAGGAATGAGGATATGGCGCCAATGTGTCTTTATGAATTTCATATTCTAAAAGGATATGGGATTCCTTGGCGCCAATCTAAATAGTTGTATGAACAAGTGATATGACATTACAAAATGGATACGTAGGCAGTGGTGGTGAAATATGTTATCCTGCTAATTTTATCATAGTGATGTAAAGCCATTTCTTCCTAAGTGAATTTTTTATGCTCTAATCATACACACAAGTCACCGCCAACCAATGGAGGTCTACAATCTTGGGGAAGATGTTCAAGCCAATTCTAGAGGCCATGAGTTGCATATGAGAGGTCCCTAGACTCATATGTATGGGGAGATCTAACCATTTAGAGGGATTTGTATGAAAGATTCATTTCAATAAGATTAAATTATGTAGGGAGGGATGAGTGAAACCTCCTTTTGTTTCATAGGTAGATGTGATCCAATGTCAGTGGACTAAAATCTGACTGAGATTCATGTCCCGATCAATGGTGCTTGTGGTTCGTCTAGAAGCTCTTAAATTTAGGGGATCAGACCTTGAATCAAGATCCAACAAACATGGTCAAAGGGAGGTTGGGATTTTTTGAAATAGTTGGGGTTTTATAAATATGTTATAGGGATTCCCTAGGTGTAAAATAAGTTGCTTTAATTAAAATAAATAAGAGTATTGGGTCTCCCATATGTAGGAGATACGAAATAATGGTTAAAATATAAACAAGGGGAAAATACAATGGGCCTAATCCCAATTAGTCAAATATACTAACATGGCCCTGCTATGTAATCCATAGTTTGCAATGAGTGAGTAGTCTTATACACTAGGGTGCGGGGAGTAGCCCTGCTACCCATGTTTTCATTTCACGCAATGTAATCCATAGTTTGCAATGGAGATATACTTTCTTTTCAGTTCAACATCAATCGTTTAATGAATTCTTATTTCTTGATCACCAACTTCTGTTACCTTTTATCTTTTAGTATGGATTGTCTACGTTTGTACCATTAGATTCGAATCTCGATTGAATGTTGGTTCTTGATGCATGTATCCACCATGCATCTGTTTCGGTATCTAGGAGTGTTTTCCAAGAAGTGGAGTAAATTCACTTCCATCATTGTACTTTCATACTATGAAATGGAATCAGTTGACGTATGAAAGTACAACCTTGATAAGTCGAGGAACACACTTTGTGAAGGGAATGATGTAAAGTACATGACCATTCATTCGGGGATGGTTAGCATTGCAACATTCCCACACTTCTCGTAGTTAGTCCTCCAAAAGGAAACTAAATTTGCAAAGATACTAACTGTTTAGACTCTTGTTGCGGGTTATGTTTTTATGTTGCGTGTTTTGATCCATGCGTAGGGGTGGTGAAAGCCAATCACATATCCTAGTGGTTTCTTAACTTTGTTTACCACCTTAAATTTACTTTCTTGCTTTTGTTTTTCTTGCACTTAGTTTAAAACAACCAAATCAACTCTTAGGTGAAAGCCGATCACCTTAAATTTACTTTCTTGCTTTTGTTTTTCTTGCACTTAGTTTAAAACAACCAAATCAACTCTTTGGTCTAGATACCAACTGTTAAGGAGTTAAGTGAAATTCTAACGTTTTCTATCTTGTTAATCTCGACAAGACCGTTGTCCCGTGGATTCGACCCTTAACTATACTACGATAAGACTTCCACGTATCCTAACATACGTGGGTGGAGTTCTCGATCTAGTATAAGAAAGGCTAAGCCTAAAGACTTACCATCTTTAGGATTTTTAGTGGTGCACAAAATTCCACATGAGTGGAAGCTCCATCAAAAAATTGGCGTCGTTGTCGGGGACAACGGAACATTTTAATTTCATTTATCATCTTGCTAGTTGGTTAGGGTTTTACACTCTTTTTTTAAAACATTACTCCATATCTTCTTGATTTCATCACACCTTCCGCATCATCTAAAAGGTGTGTTTCTTCCTCTACTTAGGTAGAAGACGTGTATACAACCATCGCATAATCTCAGATTCTCCCCTGATCCAGAGTACGATTCTGAGGTAGAGATAAGCTTCCACCGCTGTATCAGACTTAACCACCAAAGAGCCAAACAAATGGCTGAAGATCAACGCCAAGCTGCGCTAGTGATGGATAGGGTCAACGCCGCCATAGCCGCTCAGAGAGCACAACTCATTGCTGACACTCATGCTCAGGTCCAAGAAGAAATCCGAGCTGAGGAACAGGCTCGCATCCGAGCTAAAAATGAAGCAGCTAATGAAGCTGCCCAGTTAGAGCTAATAAACAAACAACTACGAGACTATGCTGTCCCCAAAAACTATGAAGACAATCATCCAGTATGGCCACCAATCATCAACAAACCCAATTTCAAAATCCTGACACAATGGATTCAAATCATGCAGGGTATCTCATTCTCCGGTGGTTCTGGAGACGACTGCATGGATCATTTGAAGAGATTCAAGTCACTTTGTCGATTTGTCCCACAAGCTGGAGTTTCCTTTGACGCAATAAGGCTACATCTTTTTCACTTCACTATATCTGGAAGGGCTTTGAGTTGGTACAAAGCACTTGATAGGGAGCCAATCATTACCACCTGGGCTCCCTTGGAAGAAAAGTTCTTAAATTTTTTTTACCTCCTTCATTAACCTACGAAATTAGGGGGCAGATCAACCATTTCGCCCAACTCCCTGGAGAAACACTCGCAGAAGCATGGGAAAGATTCAAGGAGCTTCTAAGGAAGTGCCCTCATCACAGTATTTCCCAAAATTAATTAATAGAGACGTTCTATAGAGGGGTGAGTGATGATATCAAGTAATATCTGGATTCCTCATCGAGAGGAAACTTTATGAGGAAGAACTACGAGGATGCTTGGAATATCGTTACGCTTGGAGCTGAGAACCAGTCCAATTGGGGACGATCATCCACTAAGGGAGTCCTCAAAGTTTACAAGGCTGAGGAATCAATGGAAATGAAGGTCATTGCTGAAGCTTTAAAGACTATAGCTCACAAACAGCAAGCGCTTAAAACCTCATTTGGAGAATACGCTAAGAAGAAAAAACCACAAGTCCAACAAGTTAAAGCTACCACAGGGACTTGTGAAGCTTGGCATGCATCTGATCACCCTACACTTTCATGTGGCTTACTTTATAATGTGATGATGGATTTGCAACCTCCACAACAGTAGTATGAACCAATCATCGAGCACCCTGAAGACCAAATGCCCGAACAAGTCAATTCCATTCATTCCATACCAGGACAAGCTTACTACAATCCAAATCAACCAAGAAACTACCCTGGGTTTCAATATGGGAATCTTGCGGGGACTGCTAACCCGCAACATCAAACACAAGGTGGATCTTCCAATAGATTGCCTTCTGGATTTCAAAGTAACTATAACCAAAATCAAGGGAATCTTAGAAATAATTTCCCAAGATCCAACTACCCAAGAAATCCCTCCACCTACTATCAATATACCCATCCTCCTCTACACCCACAATTACATCCGCAGCTACAACAATCACAACAACCTCAGTTAACACCACCTCCGCAACAGCCACCTCAACAACAACTCACTCAGTTCCAACAGAAAAATGCTCCTCCCCAGCCAACAGATGAGATGAGTATGATTAGACAGATGTTACAGTCACAACAAACCATGCTTTCCAATCAGCAAGCTCAACAAAAGGTTGTGGAGGCCCAACTAGCACAAATTGATGCCCAGTTAAAACCACCAGCAGGTACTTTTGCTGGTCAACCAGAGTCAAACCCAAGACATGATCAAAATAGACCAGAACAATTAAATGCTGTCACTACAAGATCTGGCCGTATCTTTCATGAAGCTACAAGAATCACTCACGATGATGATACACCTATTTTTACTCCAAACATAAGCCCGAATCTAGGAATTGAGAAATCTGCGGAGACTGCAAAAGGTAAAGAAAAGGAACAAGCACCTAAAGAGCCAGAAGTTCCACAATATAAACCTAGGATACCATATCCAGGAAGATTGAGAGAGACTAAAATGGACACTAGATTCCAAAAATTCAAGGAGGTGATGAAGAAACTTTATATCGATATTCCGCTTCTCGATGCCCTCTCTGAAGTACCAGCTTGGGCTAAATATCTGAAAACCTTGTTATCAAGGAAGTATATTACTGAAGAGCAAGAGACAATCAAACTGGCTCAGACCACCTCCGACATCATTCTCAATAAAATGCCAAAGAAAAAGAAGGACCCTTGTTCCTTTGGTATTCAATGTTGTATTGGAAATGCTTCAAGCAAAAAGGGATTAGCTAACCTAGGGGCTAGCATATCTATAATGCCCTACTCCATGTGTAAAAGATTGGGTTTCACCGACTTGCTACCCACAACGATGACAATTCAATTAGCTGATTCCACTATCGCCGCACCCCTAGGAATTATTGAAGACATTCCAGTCAGGATAGGCAAGGATTCTTATGTCCCATGTGATTTTGTCATTATGGATATCAAGGAGGATTTAAGATACCCTATAATATTCGGCAGACCTTTCCTCGCCACATCCAGGGCGCTCATTGATGTTGAAGATGACATGATCATTCTGATAATGGGAAAAGAAGCAATTCAGTTTTGGGTCCTCAATAGCATGAAAGGCCCCAACATTCAAGAGAAATTTTTTCTCTTAGATGCAATACATCAATTGTCCCAATTGGAAATATTTGAACCATATGATGAGTTAGAAAATGTCCTGATAAATCCAGAAGTCGAATTCTCAGCCAACAAATTAGTTCAACAATGCTTGCAACACTTAGAGAAAGCTGAAGAAGAACCAACAACCACTTTTAAGGAGCTCAAATATGTCACTATTTTAGAAACAACATAAGCACCTAAGGATCCCGAGATGAAAATCCTACCAACGGGACTTAAGCACGTCTTCCTGGATGAAGAGAAACTATGTCCAATAATCATCAGTTCCACTCTAATGAAAGACCAGAAAGAAAGGCTTCTCGTTGAGTTAAAGAAATATAATAAAGCCATTGGGTACAAAATAACTGACCTGACAGGTATAAACCCAGCCCTTTGCATGCATAGACTAACCATGGTAGAAGAATTCAAGCCTTCAAGAGACCACCAGAGAAAGCTGAACCCCAATCTTAAAGAGGTGGTTTGCCTTGAGGTCCTCAAACTGCTAAAAGCCGGTATTATTTACCGAATTTCAGATTCACAATGGGTCAGCCCTGTCCAAGTGGTCCCCAAAAAGGTAGGAACCACTGTCGTGCTAAATGATAAAAATGAGCTAGTGCCCACGAGGACTGTCACGGGGTGGAGAATGTGTATCGACTACAGGAAACTAAAAAAAGCAACATGAAAAGATCACTACCCTCTACCTTTTCTTCACGAAGTCCTCGAACGCCTAGCCCATCAAAAGTTCTTCTGTTATCTCAATGGTTATTTTGGGTTCTATCAAATCCCTATACACCCGGAAGACCAAGAAAAAACAACTTTTACTTGTCCCTTTGGGACTTATGCTTTTAGAAGAATGCCATTCGGGATGTGCAACGCACCTGCCACCTTCCAAAGGTGCATGTCTGCTATTTTTACAGGGTTAACCGAGTCCATAATGGAAGTTTTCATGGATGAATTTTCAGTTTACAGAGATTCCTTCGACAACTGTCTACTCAACCTTGGACAAGTCTTACAAAGATGTGAGGAAATGAACCTTATCTTAAATTGGGAAAAATGCCATTTTATGGTAACTGAAGGTGTCGTCCTCGGCCATAGAGTGAGTGAAAGAGGGATTGAGGTAGACAAGGCAAAAATTGATTTCATCTCAAAACTACCACTGCCAAAAGATGTAAAAGGAGTACGAGCATTCTTGGGCCATGCTGGGTTTTATCGAAGATTCATTAAAGATTTCTCAAAAATAGCAAAACCCATGACCCAATTATTGACCAAGGACACCAAGTTCAATTTTGACCAAGAATGTCTACAAAGCTTCACAACCTTAAAGAACGCTCTAGTCTCTGTACCTATTCTAAGAGAACCTGAATGGTCGCAACCATTCGAAATAATGTGTGATGCTAGCGACTATGCTATAGGGGTAGTGTTAGGGCAGAGAATTGACAAAAAGCCTTATGTAATATACTATGCGTCCAAGACACTTGATGAAGCACAAAAGAACTACACCACTACAGAAAAGGAGTTCTTAGCTGTCATCTATGCGTTCGAGAAATTCCGCTCCTACCTGATCGGATCAAAATTCATAGTCTACACTGACCACTCTGCCATACGATATCTAATTCAGAAACAAGACGCAAAACCCAGACTTATCCGCTGTGTGTTGATGCTTCAGGAATTTGATTTGGAAATCAAAGACAAAAGTGGAGTGGAAAACATCGTCGCTAATCATCTCAGCCGCATTGAAGTCGAGGATGATGATAAAGTACCTATCCGAGACTCCTTCCCTGACGACCAGCTAATGAAAATTACCACCAGATTCCCCTGGTATGCCGACATAGTGAACTATCTGGCTACAAGAATCATCCACCCTTCCGCCTCTCACCACGACAAAAAGAAATTCCTCCATGATGTTAAGCAATACTACTGGGACGAACCTTATCTCTTTTGCCTATGTGCAGATGAACTTTTCCATCGCTGCCTACCTGAAGAAGAGATTGCTCTTATCTTAGAACATTGTCATTCCAGCCCCACTGGGGGACACATGAGTTCGAAAAAGACCGCTATGAAAGTTCTACAATTGGGTTTCTTTTGGCCAACAATAGCAATAGATTCCCATGATTTTGTAAAATCTTGCAATAAATGTCAACTTTCGGGCGGTATAACTAAAAGGAATGAAATGCCTCTCACCATGTGGAAAGAGATCGAACTTTTCGATGTTTGGGGGATAGACTACATGGGTCCCTTCCCCTCTTCATATGGATTTTCTTACATACTGGTTGTTGTGGATTATGTCTCGAAATGGGTAGAAGCTATACCCACAGTTTCCATCGATTCCAAACCAGTCATTAAGATATTTAAAGATATCATTTTTCCCAGATTCGGAGTCCCCCAAACTGTCATATCCAACGGAGGGATCCATTTTCTAGAACGAAACTTCAAAGCCCTCCTAAAGAAATATGGAGTCAACCATAAAGTTGCCACACCTTACCACCCACAAACTAGTGGTTAGGTCGAAGTTTCGAATAGACAACTGAAGGCAATCTTAGAGAAAATCATCAATAGACACCGTACCGACTGGTCCATCAAGCTTCCCGATGCCCTTTGGGCTTACCGCACAGCTTATAAAACACTGATTGGAACAACCCCATTCCGTATGGTATACGGGAAATCATGTCATCTTCCAGTTGAACTGGAGCATAAGGCTTGGTGGGCCATTAAACAACTGAATTTTGATTTTAAAAGCACTGACAAAAACAAAAACCTCCAGTTGCAAGAACTAGAGGAACTCAGAATGACTGCATGCCAAAGTTCCAGGATCTACAAAGAACAAACCAAGATGTGGCACGATGGTCATCTAAAAAGAAAAGACATCGCTATTGGAGACAAAGTCCTTCTTTTCAACTCCAGACTCAAAATGTTCCCCGGGAAACTTCATACTAAGTGGTCTGGGCCTTTTACCATCAAACACATATATCCGTCTGGAGCGATCATAATTGTTGACGACAATGGAGGAGAGAGGACAGTCAATGGCCATAGAGTGAAGAAATAGTATACTCCAGTTGACAAAATTCTGAGACAAACTATTGAGATCCGAGACCCCACAGTATCACCATAACAAAATCAAAAATTTGTCGAGCCAGCGACGTAAAACCCATGCGCTACTTGGGAGGCAACCCAAGATCTGAGTATCACTGTTTTTTTATTTTTGCTTTATTATTCTTTAATATGAAAATATAAAATTCACATAAACAACCAAAACAAACATAAAAATATAAAACTCAAAAACCTAAACCATCTTAAATGGTCTTGAAACTGTTTGGAGCAAAACGGTCCTGAAACCGTTTGGAGCCAAACGGTCCAGAAACCGTTTGGAGCCCAAACGATCCTAAAATTGTTTGGAGCCCAAACGACCTTGAAACCGTTTGGAGCCCAAACGGTCTCGAAACCGTTTGACTTTGGGAATTTGTAACGTCACCCCCAAATCCTATAAATATAACCCCACCCTCCCCTTTTTCTTTCTTTTGATTCTTGACCTCTCTAAACCCTCGCGAGCATTCTTTCATTTCCTCCATTCTCGATCCCGCGTAGCTCGCGATGCTGGTTCTCTCTGCCACCATCACCGACGCTTCCGTGTGTCTTCACAACCTCTGCACCATCATTTCCGACAGTCATTGCCTCGCCATCGTCATCATCACCTGCACAGCAAGGTAGACCTATGCCACCGCCATCGCCGACACCTCCGTCATCACACCGCTTTCCATTTTTACCGTCGCTGACATGTTTCTCTTTTCTGACGATGCACACGTCATCGCCATCATCCACCCTTTCCACTGATTCTACCATCGTCTGCTGCGCCCCCGACATTCCACCATCCAAATGGTCTTGAAACTATTTGGAACCGAACAGTCTTGAAACCGTTTAGAACCGAACAGTCTCAAAACCGTTTGGAACCAAATGGTCCTGAAACCGTTTGGAGCCAAACGGTCCTGAAACTGTTTGAATCCAAACGGTCCTGACACCGTTTGGAGCCACTAAAACATAAAAGCATAAACACATACATGATCGAATTTTCCCTTTTAAATAAAGTCTGCAAATTTTAATCCTTCTAACACATGACTTTCTTCTAATTCTTCCAGAAGTGGCCTCACCAGCAAAACAAGCCACAGGAATCGCTGACGCTCCTTTCTGGACAAAGGAGAAACTGATGGAGGACCGTGCCAAGCTCCAAAAGACCGTCGACATCTACAACACGACTGGACAGATCCCACCGAAGGTCAACATGATAGCGGTCATGTGTGAAATCGACCGCCTCAATAGGTGTTTATCCGAGGAGCCTAAACAAGAAGTGGAAGAAATATCTTCCAGTGATGAAGGCTCGGAATATGAGCCACATTCTGAGGATGAATCCCCAACTGAAAAGACCAAGGGGAAGCGAAAAGCCCAGGAAGCTGCAAAAGAAAAACCTACAAAGAAATGGGCAAGAAGCAGGTCCACCCCGCCACTGCTAGGGAGCAAACCCTAGCAGGATACATCCCATCAACCGCCACCACCACCCAACTACCATTCCTGCTACCACCAATGCTCCTGTCTTCCCCACCATAACCACTACCGCACCACCGCCAAAAAACCTATTCATCCACACTCTCCCCTCCATAGAGAAAACCTTAAAACCAACAAAGTACGTTTGCTCAAGCATACTAATAAAGATGGGGATATACGATAGAATCCTCTCCTTGCTCAATAATGCAAATCTCTCACGACTGTGCTTTGTCCCTGAGATCTCATACGTTGAGCCCATAACAGAATTCTTTACACATCTCAATAAAGAATCTATGGACATTATGGACAGAGCAAGGGACGAAGGTGACCGCAGGCTGGTCACCAAACTTTTTGGTAACAAAGTTGTCATAACTAAAAATTTATTGAATGAAATCTTCATTGACAACCAGGAACAGCTAAAAAAGGCCAAAGCTGTTAGCACAGAGAGCTCCCAATTCAATAAACACAACTTTTGGAAATCCCTAACATGAATCCCAAATTATGAGGCAAAGACTTGCAAAGCCTCCAATATTCATTCTGGGTTAGTGCGCACGCTTCACAAAATTCTCACCAGTGCACTCTTCCCCAGAACAGAGGGTGGGAATGTTATCACCGCTGACCTTTTTCTTCTCTGGTCCGTTCTGCATGGAATGCCGGTCAACATTGGACGGCACATGATACAAAAGTTTTCAGCATACGCCATAGGGAAATAAATATGTATGGGCGGACACATAAATTCCATTCTCAAATATCTCAAGATGGACAGATTACTCCCCAGGTGCACGCAGATCAAGGGCGAGATCCTTACCAATGAGCAAACTTTGAAGAACTCTTACATTATCAAAGAAAAGGATGCAAAACTACACTACATTTTCTACCCTACAGTAAGATCCTCCAGAACTCTGCTACCGCTACTCTTTACTGACAAAGAGCTTACCAAAATCCTAGCTTCAGTCAAAGTATAAGAGAAGAAGATCAAAGCGGGCCAGACAGAGCTTAGTATCACCACCCCAGCAACTAGGGTAACAAAAATACCAGTAAAATGACCATCTAAGGCATGTTTACCACCACAACAGCTGTCAGGGATGCCGACATCAAAGCTAAATCCTGAGACATAACGCCCTCATCCTGAGGACCATATCAATACCTCATCATTAGACTCATTCATCATGAGCCTCACTAATGAGCTCGCCACCACTACCACTCCTACCGCACTACCATCTGCTACTATCCCACCTTCTACCACCCTCCCACCTTTCTCCACAAAAATCCCAACAACAATCCATTTCCTCACATCCACACCTCCACCCACATCTTCCACCTCAACTTTTTTCTCTTCTGGAATCTCATTCTCCACTCCAACACCCGACTTCACCTCCTCCACTCCCACCTCCACCCTTTTCTCCTCAACATTCTCCCTCCCTCCATTCTCACCAGGAATGTCACCATTTTTCTCATCCGCTACCACCCTAACACCGCTGGTGACTCCATCTACAATCACCACACAGTTTGTGGGACCATCAACAGTGCCTCTTTCGCAAGGCACTACCACCTTTCCACCCCGACCCCAGCCACCCCACCCTTCCACATCTTGGGTCCCTTTTATAAACGTCGGTGAGGAATTCAGACGTCAATTCGACGCTATCCGAAACCTCCTCACCGATCCTTCTAATATATTACAATCTATTTTTTCTTGTGTGCAGGGTCTAACTACACAGGTCGCCAAGATTGATGAGCAAAACCGTGCCCTGCCAGGCATCATCTCAAGCATCCACCAACAGTAGAAAGTTGTGGCCATGATAGTTGACCACATCGACGACCGCCTGCAACAACTGCCACAGTTGGTGCTTGAGGTGAAAATCCAGCAAGGCAATCTGACCAAGCAAGTCGACAAGATTTCTGCGCAAAATCAACCATGGCCAGAAACCCTACACGAACTTAAGCAGCAACAAACTGCTTTAAGCACGCACTTGGTTGACATCAACACCACCCTCACACAACTCAATAACTGCCAAGAAGAGTCTTCCAACAATGAAATCAACCAATTAAGAGATCAAGTGACAGACCATTCTGCATGACTCCTCTCCACCAAGGCTCGTTATTCAGATCTCAAAGAAACCCACGACGCACTGCTTGAAACACACGCGCATGTGCAAGTGGCTTTCGATGAACTACAAGCAATCCACCGGAAGTGCAAGAAGCCTCCACCAAAGAAGACCACAGATAAGGTGACAAACAAAGAAAATGACGAAGAAGAAGATGGAGATGAGGATTCTTACTCCTCAGAGGACTCCAACAATAGCACCTCCTAAGACGATGAATCTGACGACCCAGACAATGCTGGGGAGGGCCCCAGTTGAGGAGCTGCGCCAAAACAATAGAAAGATCACCACGAAGGTGATTAAGATCCCAAATCCCATACTCACAATGATTAATATGTCATATGGGGACCAATTTCTTGACTACTCTGCAATGGGATCTCTGGGGGAAACTGCCAAAGAAGCAGCTTTTGTTGAGCTCCAACAATATTTATTCAGAACTAGCACGAGTCAACCACAAGTAAACCTTCCACAACACTCCGACCCAGAGCAATCTTCACCCCTCCCCCCAGAATAGGATGAATTAGAAAGAGTCATTTTAGATACAGATGAAGATCTCGAATCTGGTTTTGATTTAGATAAAGATGAAGATCTGCAGCACTACATAGACGATTTAGAGCAGACTTCTTCTCACCCTTTGCAAGAGCTTCCCCCGCCGCCACCTCTACCTCACCAGATGCACGATTTAGACATGGCGGCCATCTCTACCCTAGATTCTTAAGATATCTTCATCCTAAACACTATCGTAGATGATGCCAAAGAAGGGGGAGATGTTATCTACCATAATGCAAAGACTCAGCGCAAGTTGAAATGTGAAGATTTCCGCACCATCCTTCGACCACAATCACCAGTGAAGATGGCAATCTTCCGTGTCCTCCTTGCCAATTCTATAGAAATCTACAGAAGCTCTAAATGGATGCAACCAGTACTTAACGCTTCACCTGCTCTGGCCCTGAGTCTATTATACAAATATTTACAAAACAAATCTATCGAGCAGTTGCAGAGGGGGATTGCCAGAAAGGTATGCTATATTATCGTGCCCTTTCAAGTCTATGGCCACTGGCTTCTAATGATCGTAGACACTGCAGCTCAAGACGCCAAGGTGTACAATTTTTAGGCCAGTGAACTAAAGGCCAGAATAATTAATTTTGGTGGCATTGAAGCCGGGGAGGCTAGATGCATCCCTTTTCGGCTTCTGAAATTAATCTGGGCCACAAGCCCATCTCTCCACCAAGGTTGGAGCCAACCCTATTTCAAGATAATAAACCCACAAGTCCAAACACAAGAAGGATCTAGGGATTGTGCTTTCTACACTATACGCCACATCCAAGCGCTCAATCAACAAATCCCTTTCACTGAGCTGGCCACAGAGGATTTTCATTCCCTATGAGGACGTTACGCCATGGAGATAATATGTGACAGAAGGTTCTTCAAGGACCCAACTATGGCACCTGACGACGTCCCTTGCTACCTCTACTCGGCCATCCAACTTCCTCAAAAGCAGCCATTCCGGCAAACAATAAAAGAGTTACAACAACCGGCCAAGTCCTCGAGAAGAAACAATGGGACCCTTACTCTTTTGATCTGACGAATGATAAAGGGGACATCAAATTTCTAATCGGGGCCACCATCAACAGACCATCTTCACAAAAGGTGCCCCTATCTTCCATTGAACCGACTTTCCCTAATTTCGATCTTACAGCTTGCACGACTCTCTCCGACAATGAACTCTGACTCCTCATGCCAAGGCTATATGTCGAGAGAGATGATCTTGTTTTTCTAGCTGGTGATATTCTGGTTATGGCAGATACGCTCCGTGAAACTATTCAATTCAAAGGGTCTCTATCCGTGAGTCTGATGACCGCCTATCAATATCTACTCGAACAGAATCACCCTACAGTTTATATGGTGTCAGCTTATATGAAGGACGATCTTCTAAAGATAAAAAACTTCGGAACCACGGAGGCACTGATCTCTTGCCTTCAGATTACAACTCTGAAGTTTATCATGCTTCCTTTCCTTCATTCAGAACACTGGATGTTACTAGTGACAAATCTTCATGACGAAACAACAATCATATATAACAGTTCCGACAGCCAATACAATTTAGATCAGCACCAGTATACTACAACACCAAGAACGCCCACGGAGGAGGTGGCGAAGGAGTGTGCTAACCAACTACATGACATTCTCAGCAAGCACACAAGGGCGTACGATAAAGAACACTTTCATCGCCCAGTCTTCAACCACAAATGTCCCCAACAGCTCTGAGAGTCAAACGACTGCGGCTTCCACATCCTCTACTGGATGTACACTATCATGGTCCTTGGAAGACCAGTAGAGGACATGACAGACGTGAATTACCACGCTCTACATGGAAAGTTCGTAGTTAATCTTCTCCACACGCACAGAGCTAACAAAGGATTAACAGAAGCCTAATGCCTTTGTCCATGCACTTCTCAACCTATCACTTTGACACTCTAAGGACAGAGTGAGTGATAAGTTAGGGGGGTGCACTAGACAAGGGTGAGGTATCATTTCTTCAACCCTTCTCTCTCTACTCCTTCTTTCACTTCTATTTTTTTGAACAAAATTTTATCTTTCTTTTTGCACTTAGACTTCTTAAGTAATTTCTTTGTTAGCATAAATCCTGCACATAAGAATAACACCCCTTTCTGGAAAAGATCATCCCCATCTAACTTTAGAATCCAACTAGTCCTCAAAAGCAATAAAAAGAATATCTTGTAGGCACCTAATGGCGAATTAATAAATTACCTTCACACTTGATTTTTATGCTTTTACTTCAATTCTACATCTGACTCTCCACAGGTCAACATCAGGGTCGAAACAAGCCAAACACTCTCAAAGACGAGAGGGAAATCAGGTGAAATCCAAATCAAGAAACCTCGCAAGTGGACCATCAAGTAAAACTGAATAAAGTGCATGTCAGGAAACTCTAAGAACAATTTTCTTCTTTTAAAAATAAAAAGAGGCTTGGTCGCCCACTCAAGCACCCAACCCAAATCCTAAGCCTGTGAGTCTATGAATAAAAGCCAGAGTGTTGAATAAAAACATGAGAGTTGCGCCACACATAAGGACTTATATGAAGAACCAATAAAGATCTCACCCGGTCGGTACTTTCAGCTACTCTCACAAAGGCAGAGGTGTCGTGCCTGGTAGCGAGACCCTAAGGTCTACAAATATATGAAAAGGTTGATAAAGGACTTGCCCGGCCGGTACATTCAGCTACCCTCATAAAGGCATATGTGTCGCGCCCGGTAGTGAGACCCTAAAAGCATAGATAAACCCTCCCCCACTTGAAGGGGGAGCTACACAATAGCCTTTAGCCAACCCTCATACCCATTCTAGCTCCCGGTAGGATTATCAAAAGAAGTATAAAACTGATTAGAGCCAATGACATGCACAAAATAAAATCTAGGAAAAGGTGGTCCCAAGGCGAGCTACGCGATATGGAAGAAACCTGAGATCCATGCAACTCCTAACAATTGGAAGAGTTTGAGCAAGAAGAAGCCCTAATTAGACTTCAGGATTTCTCTAGTCTAGAATTGAAGCAAGAGTATGGAAATCTGCACTAATAAAATTGCATCGCCATTACATGCCTCAACTCTATCTAGCTTGAGGACAAGCTAGACTCTAAGTTAGGGGGGGTGATAACCTCCCATTTTGTGATGTTATCTTAATAATTTTCCTCAGTTTTCCATACTCTTTCTCAAATAAATTAGATAGAATCCTTAACTTTCCTCCTTTATTGCAAATATACCATTAGATTAACTTTTCTCCTTTTTATTCTTACAGAAAAATACAAAAAAATCACAAAAATTACGAACAGTCCCAAGACTGTTTGGAGACTACACGGTTCCAAGACCACATGAAGTCACACGGTCCCGAGACCGCATGAAGTCACACGTTCATGAGACTGCATGAAGTCACACAGTCTCGAGACCGCATAAAACCAAACGGTCCTGAGACTGTGCAAAGACAAATGGTCCCGAGACCGCATGGAGTTACACGGTCCTGAGACTGCATAAAATCAAACGATCCTGAGACCATGCAAAGCCAAATGGTCTCGAGACTGCATGGATTTACACGGTCCCTATACCGAATAAAGGCAAACGGTTTCGAAACTGTGAGAGTCTAAACGGTCTCAGAACCTAAACAGTTTTCATGACAGTTTGAGCTCAAAACCGCCCAAACCGTTTGGACTTCACTCAAAGCCTATAAATAAGACCCAAAGGGTCCTCACAAGGGATCAAGTTTTCAGACGTCCAAAGGCTGCCTCTACTGCTCTAGAGCTGTTCCATCCTTCATCCACCGCCTTGAGGCTGCCAGTCTGAGATCCACACTCCATCCAGAAGTTGCTTTCTCTCTCATTTCCAAAGAAGGTGGGAAGAGGAGGATTCGTCATTGAGCAACCTACGAAGGGTGAAGATCGTCGCTCTCTCTATCTCCAAAGGGGTTGACTTTTCTCCCTCCTTCGTGGAGATGATGTTCTCTCTTTCTCTTCTCGCCTCCTTCTTTGTCCTTGTCATGAGCGAGTAGTCTTATACACTAGGGTGCGGGGAGTAGCCCTGCTACCCATGTTTTCATTTCACGCAATGCAATCCATAGTTTGAAATAGAGATATACTTTCTTTTCAGTTCAACATCAATCGTTTGATGAATGCTTGTTGATTGATCACCAACTTGTGTTACCTTTTATCTTTTAGTATGGATTATCTACGTTTGTACTATTAGATTTGAATCTCAATTGAATGTTGGTTCTTGATGCATGTATCCACCATGCATCTATTTCGGTATCTAGGAGTGTTTTCCAAGAAGTGGAGTAAACTCACTTCCATCGTTGTACTTTCATACTATGAAATGGAATCAGTTGATGTATGCAAGTAAAACCTTGATAAGTCGAGGAACACACTTTGTGAAGGGAATGATGTAAAGCACGTGACCATTCGTTTGGGGATGGCTGGCATTGCAACATTCCCACACTTCTCGTAGTTAGTCCTCCGAAAGGAAACTAAATATGCAAAGATACTAACTATTTAGACTCTTGTTGCAGGTTATGTTTTTATGTTGCGTGTTTTGATCCATGCGTAGGGGTGGTGAAAGCCAATCACATTCTAGTGGTTTCTTAACTTTGTTTACAACCTTAAATTTACTTTCTTGCTTTTGTTTTTCTTGTGCTTAGTTTAAAACAACCAAATCAACTCTTTGGTCTAGATACCAACTGTTAAGGAGTTAAGTGAAATTCTAACGTTTTCTATCTTGTTAATCTCGACAAGACCGTTGTCCTGTGGATTCGGCCCTTAACTATACTATTATAAGACTTCCATGTATCCTAGCATACGTGGGTGGAGTTCTCGATATAGTATAAGCAAGGCTAAACGTAAAGACTTACCATCTTTAGGATTTTTAGTGGTGCACAAAATTCCGCGTGAGTGGAAGCTCCATCAAGTAAACATTGTGAAGTCCCATGACGTACATATACTTGAATATAATAGGAGGAAGAGGTTTGGTAAGAATGTCCACAAATTGATCACCTGTCTTAATGTGAGAAATGATGATCTGCTTGGCTTTGACGGTTTGACTAGGTCCCACACAAAATAGCAATCAACTTCAATGTATTTTGTACGCTTGTGGAAGACTAGATTATTAGCTATGTGCATAGACATTTAGTTGTCACAGTATAAAGTAGTTGGAGTTTGAAAAGGAATTTCAAACTCAGCCAAGATGGATCGGACCCACTGCACATCACATCATCCATGAGACATAGCCTGATATTTTTCCTCAGTGTTGAAGCGAGCTACCACCACCTACTTTTTAATCCTCTAAGAAAATGGGTGAGTGCCAATCATGACAGAATAGTCGGAATTCGACCGTCGATCTTTAGAAATCACCAACCCAATCTACATCTACATATCTAGAGATAGAAGTTACCTTGGACTTAGGAATTTTGTAGAAAAATCCTCGTCCAAGATCACTCTTGAGATGGTAAAGAATGCATTGAATGTTGGACCAATGGATCTGGAGTGGTTCAAACATTTGTTGTCTAATTACCCCAACATCATAGGTAATATATGATCGACTAATAGTTAAGTAAATTATCTTTCTGACTACATAGTGATACTTCTCTGGATCAACAAATAGTTTTCCTTCATGCATAAGCTTCATGTGATAGTCTATTAGGGTAGAGTCTGGCTTGGCTTCTGCCATGTCATCCTCTTAAAGAAAGTCCAAGACATTGCGTCATTGTGACAGACTAATCCCTGAGGTTGAGCAAAGGACTTTAATTATGAGGAAGTATCATAGGGTGCCTAAGTCTTTTGTATGGAAATGTTCATGTAAAGACTGCTTGTGTTGGGATGTCTCCATAATATCATCATCAGTGATGATGTTTTCATCAATGTAGACAACAATAAGAAGATGGCCTTTGGAGGACTTGGAGAAGAATAAGGAGTGGTTTGTGGATGATATCTAAAAGTTAAGTTCTATTAGGACATCATTTAACTTGTTGGACCAGGCCCTTGGAGATTGATTGAGGCCATAGAGAGATCATTAGAGACTACACACTTTATGAGAAGATGTTCCCTCAACAATGAACTTAGGATGTTTCTACATGTATACTTCTTCTAGGAGATCTTCATTTTGAAATGCATTCTTGAGTCGAGCTGGTAATGAGGTCAGTCAAGGGGAGATGAAAGGGAGATAAGGATCTGAATGGAGGCTATCCTTGTCACTAGATAGAATGTCTTAAAGTAGTCCATGCTAAAGGTTTGGGTGAATCCTTTGGCAACCAGGCAATCCTTGAGTTGTTCAACAGAACCATATAACTTGTACTTTACAGAGAAAATCCATTGGAAGCCTATGATATTTTTACCTGTCTGTGGGGTCACAAGATCCCATGTCTTGTTATCATAGAGAGACGGATTTCTTCCATCATGATAGCTTTCCATCTAGGATGTCATAGAGCATTTTTTGGACACTTAGGAACATATGTTGTATCCAAAACATTTGAAAAAATATGAAGCAAAAGAAGAAATATGTGCTAAACAAAAAGTGTTAGAAATGGGATGCTTGATACGACAAGAGTGTATACCTTTGTATAGTGCCACAAGTAGATTGGATCGGTCCATAACTGATGATGATGATGCATATGCAGCCAAAAACTTGTCTTCCATGTACCGATTTAGTGTTGTTGATTGTGGAGATGGTGGTAGTGTTGATGGGATGAATGGATCGGGCGATGAGACCATTGTATCATTGTGATCAATGGGGGTGAGGATAATAAAAAGAACATTTCATCCACATGAAAGGTGATATCCACATAGATATAGATTCCTCCAAATCTAGGATCAAGACATTTGAATCCTTTTTTAGAAAAAGGATAACCGAAAATACCATTTTGATAGCTCAAGGTGAAAGATTTCAATCTTGGGATCAAAATTATGAACAAAGGTGATGCAACTAAAAACCCGACGTGGTAGATGTAATAGTGTATATTAAGGGTAAACAATGGAAAAAATTACATTTCCTGAGAACATAGGAACGTTGTCGATTAATGAGAAAGGAAGTGGTTGGGACCACATCAGACAAAAAAGACTTAGGAAAGTTGGCAGAAATGGGAAGAGAGAGTGTAATGTAAAGTAAATGATGATTTTTATGCTAGACAATTCCATTTTATCATGGAGAGTATGCACACAAGCAGTGATAAATCATCCCTACATCATGAAAAAAGGAGGTGATAGCCTTTTGGGTATATTCAAGGGCATTGTTGATTGAAAGAATCTTAATAGACGTTAAAAATTGAATTGAAAACAACTTGTGGAACTCACAAACTAAAGTAAAAACTTCATCATGAGTTTTAAGTAAGTAAAGCCATGTCATTTTATAAAAATCATCCAAAAATGTAAGAAAATAGCTATAGCCATTAGAATTAGTAGTTCTGAATGGACCACACACATAAATATTAACTAAGTCAAACATACGAGATGATTTTTTTATAGATATGGGCCAGGAACGACAGATGATGGTGTTTCCCAAGTTGATATGCATAACACTGAATGGAATAATGGAAAGATAAAGAACTCTCTAATAGTTTAACCTTGTCAAAAGTTAAACAGACATGACATAGATGCAACTAAAGTGGCATGGAGGCAAGAAGGGCTCGTGGTAGGATGGATGGTGGTGTGGAGAAGTATCAGAGATCACTAGAGCAAATTCCATTTCCAATCATCATCAAACTCGTCCAATCCAATAAAATAAAACAAGATGGGACAAAGTTATAAAACATTTGAGAGAATCAACAACTTTTACTATAAACATCAAATTGTATGGAAAGTTTGGAACAAAGTGGAAAGTAGTCAACTTGATTTTAGAAGAGATAGGAATAGTGCTACACTGAGTTACTTGTTTAACCGACCCATCTGCCATGGTGACATAGGAGTGATGGATAAATGAATTGGATGTGGTTAGAAGATGGGGCATAGCAGTCATATGTTGTGTTGCACCTGAATCCATAATCTAGTTAGAATTGGAAGCGAGCATGAACACCCCAAAGTTACCTCAAGAAATGATGGCTTGGTGGGAATAAGATCCGATAGTAGGTACATCCCTAAATTTTTGATCAAAAGAGGAAGAAGTAGTAATATTGTCATGGAGGGGAAAATCCCCATAATATTGGGCATCTTAGAAAAGGTGTTTGTAATCCTCATGGGCTAATGAGACATCATAAGTTTGAGAATATGTCTGTGGTGAAGGATGTGCATGGCCAATTTTCGGGGTAGATGCTTGATCAATGTGGTAGGTGCTTGAGAAACATAGATAGAGCCCCTTCTACCCCCTCTCCCATAGTGTGATGGATATCCATGCTTTGAGTGGTAGAAATCTTTGGTGTGACCCATCTTGCATAATAAATGCACAAGATCATCGATGACATCCTCTTCACCAAGTTAGAATCAAGAAGCATATACAATGAAGAAATTTATATCTTATCTTGTATCATGTAAGGAAACCCCATCAATATAGGCAGATTGTTGATCGAGAAATGGCTACTTGTATCATCCTTGTTGCAAAGAGAGTATTGATGGGGAGCCTAATCAGCCTAATCTACAGAGCTTAGGGGCACCCTATTTTACTTAAAGGCTTCACAAAAAATTCAAACAAGCACCTCACCAACACTAAGTATTTAATCTATGCAGGTATTTTTGTGCACCACAATGAGAAATTCCACTAGCACTTCCTTCACTCTAATATCTATGTTCCCCTACTGGAGTTAGTTGATTATGGAGCTCACAAGCTACTCTTCACAAAGGAGGAACTTAAACAAATTCTAGCTCAAGTTCGTGCTTCAACTGCTACTTCATCACATGAAGAACCACCTCTTCCACTAGGACTTGCCCAATACCTACTATACTAACATTTAACAAGGAGCCACTCTCTATTATTCTTGAGGAAAGTGATCACGAACAATCAATGAATGATGATTATATGATTACTCCACACTCTCTTCCACAACTTGCCAAGTGCTTCATCACCCTTGTGGCCCCAAAACAACTAAAGAAGATGCAACCCAGTTTGCATTGCAACCCTACACCAATAGACCCCCCTAAATCCACCATCCCATTTGTACAACCATCACCACACCTATTATACCACCTTCATTCCCTTCCTCAATGGTTCATGATATTCCATACATTACATTTGGCTGCTACCAACACACAACTACTCCATCCACTTCATGAGCCCCACCTCAAACTGAGTGTGCCACTACACCATCCTCACACCATTCATTCGATATGGTGAATTCAGAAACACTCGATGAAGTCTTTGGCTGTGAGTTTGACATCCTAGTAAGGTACCTAGTGACCACATGTATGATCTTTTTAAGATGAAAGAAGATGTGCATGTTTTGTTAAATCAGATAGAAACCCTTTCCAAGAGGGATGCACAAGTTACAATAGATGCCCCAACATGTTGCAACACTTGATAATAAAGTTGACGGTCTAGCTCACCTCCCTCAACAAATGTAAGAAATTTTATCTTTACAACACTATATCCTAAATCATTGGAAATCTAAATATGATGCACGCTAAAGAAAACTTGAGCATCGCGCCATAAGGAAAAAATGCCAACATGAGTTCCTTGCTCAGTCGCTTGTGGAAGAATCTTCTTTGTATTCACGGTCTTCACATGGGAATTCCTATGTCCCAAACAAAAGTAGTGATGAACTCTAATGTTTCTCTCCTGAACATTATGTTGGTTCTTTTAGAGCATCATTCTGACATGTCTTAGAGACCTTAATGATAAAAAAATAGCATGAATGGTGCTTCTTCAATAGTTGTTACCACCCCTGTAAACCAGAAAACAACAGTGACTTATACTCCTCCACTAGATAATATCAAATGGGGAATTCCTCATTATCTCCTAGAGCCTCATTTTAGCCCATGTGAAGAAATCCATGCAAATACTTTTGATAAAAAAATCCCTCTCACTCAGTTTCCTTCAGATTATTTTTATAACAGCCCAATACAGAGACTACATGAGATTCTACTTAGTGATGGTAGTCCAATCCAGTCACTTTGTAGCCACCATATAAGCCATTTATTTGGGATTATATGAAGACAACATGTACTTACAAGTTAGTGGTATGACATGGAGGTGATCCACGCTCATCATTTCTTCAAGGATCTTGAACTTCTTGATAATTTTTCTGGGATCGATATCCCCCAATTCCTAGAGCTATCAAGGAACCCTTTTAGCATGTACTTTGTAGAGAAATAGAGGAAGTTGCTCAACCAATACCCTCCTCTCTCACCTCCCATCCACTAGGATCTATATCTACTTCTGAATGATCTCGTGAGGCTGCAACTGTTTTTAACATAATGGAGGAGCCCAAACCATTCTCAATTGTTGGCCCTACTATGTTAGTTGCTCCAAGTTTCAATAATTTTGACAAAATTTCATGTTGTGAGCTTTCTTCACATGATCTCATGTCACTCATGATGATCCAAAAGGATAGTTACAAATAATTATATTGTATTCCATTACAACAATCTAATAATTATGAAAGACGACCTCAGAGACAACCTCAAACTAGGTCGTTACTATCCCGTAGTCTTTTGACTACTTATCAATTTCTTTTGAGTCAAGCCGTCGATGATGTCTATAAGGCTAGCTCCAATCTGAGAGATGACCTATGTAATCAAGCCAATTCCAGAGATCAAACTTCTCATCCAGTGACTTCAGACATCCATCCCCCATTATATGTTTTACCTATATTACATGAAAATCTTTGGATGCTACTCACAATCTTTACTTCTAAATGCATAGTGATTTCCAATAATAGCACATATTCTTCATTCATCCTTGAGGGTCCTCAGCTCTCTTCTTTTATATCAAGCATAGTAGAACGTATTGCTGACACATATGCCAAGACACTCATTCCTCATATTCATCAATATTGTCATGGCTACTTCTTTGAATAGACAAAGAAATGGACTCTACCCCAATTTTGTCATCACTATCCGTAGAAACAATAGATTTCAATTGATTTTTTTATTTTACAATATCCATTGGATGTATTCCATTTCTATCCTTCATGTTGTTGTCGAAGATTGTCATGGCGATAGCTACCATTGCTTGTGAGGAAAATATGGCATGATTCTTCTGAATTTCAAATGGGCAATCGAAGATCACTGTCGTCAATGGAAATATCACATGCTTACATTTTTTATTCATATTTTCACACTCTGATGACCGTCTATTGTATAAGTTTGGGGGGTGTAATTCTGTAAGATAGGTATCCACAATATCAAACAATCTTCATTTTTCCCTCCTCTTAAATCATGTTTTCCCTTCATGTTAGGCATTTTAAACCTCTTTTTGAAATAATTTTCATGTAAAAAATATAAATATGGTTAAAACCTCCTCCCCAAAAAGCTTGGTCCCTTTTCTTCAAGCTATGTCTTTTCAAAACAATTGAAAGGATGCAACAATTGGGATATTTCTTTAAATCTTTATCCATACTGATTTTCTATATATTTCTCTTAGCAAAATGTTACTTATTTCTCTAACTTGATTCTAACCTTAGAACATCATCAAAAGAATCTTGAAATATATCGACCAAAATAAACTCATAATCAATTGAAGACACATTATCATAAAAGAAGACAGAGCTACCTTATATTCCATTCCATCTCCACATCATCAAAACCCCAAAAACAGTGAGGAAAAAAAGTAGAGAGTAAAAAAATCAGAAAGTTGTGGCTACTTTTAGTCAAAGGAGCTATCAAAATGGAGTATTGTTGTGATCATGAATGTAGATATGTTTCTTTTGCTAAACAATGAGATTGAATGTACAAGCATCCATTTCCAATGGAACCCGGGGCAGTGGTACTTAGAATGTGCAATCACTGCTCTAAAACCAACTAGTTTGGAATGCAGGGACCGATTGCCCATTTAATAGATCTATACTAGAATGACCCAAAAAGAAAGAAGGGATACCACAAGCCTTTCTACTTACACATATCATCCACTTCCACCACCAACAATGTGACAAGGGTGAAAGCTACTTTGAAGGGTGAAATGTGTGTCCGAGGTAGTTTATGAGCAAAAACTACCAATAAACAAGCAAGGAAGGATCTTTTGAATGTTGTTGTTTTTACAAAGAATGATCACTTTATGAAATAGTAAATGGTTTTGATAATAGGTTGAAATCAAAATTTCTTTCAGACATCAATGGAATTATCATGCTCACCTTGATTTGCACAATGATTCTATAAGCTTGAGGACAAGCTAAATTCTAAGTTTGGGAAAGTTTACAACACCTATTTTTATGCATATTTCGTGACTTTCTCATAAATAGAATCATCTAATTACGTGTTTAGGGATATCAATTCCTTCATTTTATACTTGAATATCAAATACTTAGTTTAGACTAAGTTTCATTGCAAATTGTAGAAATTTAACTCATAATCATGAAGATTGATGACGCACCCATCGACCTCCAAGATTGATCATTATTTATGACAAAGATGTCGACCTCAACAATGAACCACAACTCATCGACCCATCAGGTCAACACTTGAGCCTTAATCAAGATATTGACAGACACATCCATCAGGTTTATAGCCATAAATTAGAAAGAACGATGGATCTAAGATTGACACAAAGGTACAATATCAGAGATCGAAAAAAAATTGCCGAGCTCCATTTATGGAATGTCATTGAAATGATAGGTTGATAGTTCAACAAAACTAGTTTGTCAATATCAAAGAGATCAACTATCCTCAAGCTCAACGAAGAGTTAATCCAAACAAAGACTCATCAAACTCCCTGGTTGATGATAAGAAGACCAAGGGTAAGCGCTACGTGAACCAATCATAGACCAACAAGGCACATGTCAAACCTTATAAATAGGCTCTAAGATTGTTGTCGAGATCACAGATAAAGTCTACAGACCATGGACCTAGCTAGAATCATAGGCCTAGAGAGACCATCAACATCTAAAGTTGGCATCTCAGATTTTGGATATGAACAAACCAAAAGGTTGTTGCCGATATTAGAGATAAAGTCTATAGACCATAAACCTAGATAGCATCATAGGCCTAGAGAGACCATCGACATCTAAAGTTGGAATCTAGCCAATTCATTGACAGATCGATGAACCTACTTGCTTCAATCTTGACTTTAAGGAAGAGTGGAGGCCATCGACCCTTGGTCGTAGACCTCCTTATCAGATTCAACTGAAAGGTAGATATATCAATCATTCGATCTACCATTGTATCAACTTCTTCTCTCACTTTTCCTTGCCTTGACTTGTTTGAGTTGTAATCTATTTCACCTTAGTACCATGAGTGTCTAGACTCCATAACTTGGGTTGGAAGTATCTGTGGGGCCTTCCCAACCATATAATCGTTCCTTCTTCTATTTATTACATATGTTCTTACAGTTTTATTTTTATACTCTTATTTTAATGTGTCACTTGTTTGATTAACTACCTTCTTGTGATGTTTGATCTAGATTTATTCGAGAGAATGAGTTTAGTATGATCTGGAGTATAGACTAGTAATTAGACATGAGATTGAAAAGTTATTATAGTAAAAGTCATACTTTTATCTTTGGTTTATGGGTTATCATCTTGAGAGAGGGATAACGTTCCATATAAATATACCCAGATTTTGAGAGAAGGAAGGTGTAGATATCTTTTATAAGTTCTTGCAAAAATATGTCAAGAACATATATAAATTAGTAGAGAAGGTTTTTCATGGTTGAGACAGGTTTGATTGGTGAAACCCAAGTCAAGTTCCCTTTGATTATTTTTATCTCCTTTTCCTTTAATCTTTCATAAACTTAGAATTACTACTGCAATTAAGATTACTTTGTTCCTTAAACAAAATACAACCTTCATTCCTTTTGATTTAACTAAACTAATCAAGGACTTTTCAGTTTTTACTTTGTTGTTTTCATTATCCCTATGTTCGAACCCGTGTTACTACAATAGACTTCTTATTAAGTTGTAGACATCTCTTGAATTCGAGTATAAATTTAAAATTGGATATCCTTGACTAGGCGACTATATTTGACCAATAGGATGATTTTGATGAACTATATACCTGAAGGTCACCAAATAGTTTATCTAATATCAGTTCAATTATATATCGTGGACGTTATTTTGACAGAACTTTGTTGATCTCTGAGATCAATACCTTCATGTCAATATTAGATCCATCATCCTTTCTGATCAATGGATAAAATTTTGATGGATGGGTCCATCAATCTCTTGATCAAGGTTCAAGTGTCAAGTAATGGGTCAATGAGTTGTGGTTCTCTGCTAAGGTCGACATCTTTGTCATGAATAATGATCAATCTTGGAGGTTGATGGGTGTGCCATCAATCTTCATGATCTCAAGTTATTATTTTCTGCAATTTGCAATAAAACTTAGCCAAAATTAAGTATTTGGTATTTAAGTATAAAATTATGGAATTTGAGATCCCTAAACACTTAATTAGTTGATTCTATTTATGAGAAAGTCATGAAATATGCATAAAATTGATGATATCTGGCCCAAATTGTGACAATATGTGCACTTTGTAAATTTGCCTCATCCACGACCATGACCTCTGGCCACCAAAGCCATTGGTGATGGAGGTTCAGATTTAGCAGTAGGAGAGATGTGAAGAGTAAACATTTCATACTAGTCTAGGATGCATATGCCCCGTCCATGGATGGAAGGGTCACAACAACTAGTATTTGTTGAATAATAGAAAAATGAGGACAAAACTCATTGAGGAAGCATCTAATGAGGAGATGCTCTTTATTTAGTGACCTCAACAGAGGTTGTTGGGGAGAAACAGTTCAATTGATTGGACAAGGCCTTCATTGCATTATAGTACTTGGACAGGGGTCCATCCCTTTGCTATTTAGAGAATATTTTGTCTATGGCATTGTATATGAGCAAACAGTTGTCTTCCTAAGTGAAGAAATGCTTTATTTCATCCCACATTGTTTTGGCGCACTTGTGACGCATGCACTTGACTACAATGTCAGGCTCCATACACCCTCAATTCTAGGAGAGAAATTGAATGTTTCATGTAGTCTAGGTAGTTTCTGGTACGTCAGGGGTATCCTCAGTGATAAACTTGAGTTTACCTCGTGATTCAAGAAATGTTTGAACAACATTCATCCAAAGGAGAAGTCCATCATCATTAGTTTAATGGATGATATGTGCAGCATATCATTGTAAATGATAGTCATTTTAGTATCAACACCTATGACGATGTCAATAAGATGCCAAATAATATCACGGTACAAATAGACAGAAACGTACCACAATGTATCATGGTACAAATAGAAGTAAAGGTACCAGAATGTAGCACAGTACAAAGGAACAAAATAGAATTACTATAGGAATGGAAATTTGGTAGAAGGAGGAATAACACTACCAGAATGAAACTTGGTAGGATAGAAGAAGTATTGCTAGAATGAAACTTGGTAGAAAGAGGAGTGGCACTACTAGAATGGATCTTGGTAATAAAATACAAAGCACTACCAGATTAATAGCATGGTAATATAATGAACATGAAGCCACCGACTTTTACGAAAATCACTCAATCATGTGGATTAGGGGAACCGCATAGAGAGGAAAAAAAAGTAAAGCCTTGCCTCTTTTTGTTTAAATGCTTTATAAATTAGCACAAGGTCTTTTGAATCTACTTTTTTATATGTTTGTATCAACTTTCCAAAACTAAAACATAAGAAAGAAGATAGGGGAGACAGGTCAAAGCTTTTTAGATCATCCAGAGGGAGTTGACCGGCCTACGGTGGCCCAGACTAGAGCTAGCATTGCTTGAAGGTTGGTCCTTGCCGGTCGGGCCTACGGCCATCAATCATCCATGCTATAGGTGTTTAATAAAGATTATTAGGAATTATCCTAGTGGAGCTTGAGATGCCTCATATATGAGGGATAATTGAAGGCAATTGTAGGTGTTTAATAAATAATTTTTGGAATTCACCTCTATCACCCTCATAGTGTAAATGTATGCCAAGTTTATTCCCTTGTGACATGTAAGTTTTGCAGTACCTGGTGAATGAGATAATGAGTGATATAACCATATAGTTTACCTAGTCTCTCAAGTGAGGAGAAAACTCTAGTTCTTTTCATAGTGTCATATGGCCATATGACTCTCCTATCTATCACCATGAGGTATTTTAAATTTTGATTAGATTGAAATGAGGAATGTTGGATATCTTGATTAAGTATGACCTAATAAAAGTTGACCATGTGTAATAGAAAACTTGTTCCCCCTCCTATGATATACGTTAGGGATATTTTGTATGCCCTCTTAGTTGTATTTATGATTAGACTCTTTTGGTTGAGTGAAGTAATAATGGAATAGTACTATAGGAATCATGTGGTGAAAAAGTGGTTGACTTGGTTATTGGATTGATTTTGGTGCCATTTTTTGAATTTCCATTATATTTCTTCACTATCAAACTTATTTTTATTATGAAACTATATGTACAAAATGAATAGCTTTAATATTTTCATTGAAGGTTTTGGAATTAAGTCACGACTATAAGGAAGTTTGAGTAGTAGAATAGCCCTTTTTGGGAATAAACCATTGACTAGTTTGATCAACCCTAAAATTCTAAGCCTTAGCATGAGGTAGTGGGTGAAAAGTAGAAGTTTTGGATATATAAGACCTAATTGATCCACCCTTGTGCATCTATAAATGATTAATTAAGTTATTGATTAACCCTTTTAAGGGGTGGAGTCTTGTATGCTTATTTATTTAATAGTGTATCTAAACCTAAGGAATAAATGAAATTACAATAGTTACAAAAAGGAACTTAGGTAATATCCATCAATATCGTCAATCTAAATGTAGCTTTCACCTAACCGGGGTAAAAGGGTAAACTTTGCCAATTTGAGTACCATTGATGTTTCTTGGATGATTTAAATAAATATTAAAATTTATGTTCACACAATGAAACTGGTATGCCTTAGTGAAGTAAGAATATTTCAATTTCTAAAAGTTCAAACTTAATTCATGTCTACCCCAATTTGCTTTAAAATTTAGTTTATGGATCGTTGTAGTTTAGGAAAAGAAATGTTGAATTAACTAAGGATTTTCACATTGAATATTTACACCTTTTTGTCCATGTTATCATAAAAAACTAAAGTGAATATAGGTTAAGTACACCTTAATCATAACTTGTATATTTTATGTGTAATCAAATATTTTGGGTGATTAATTCAGTGGGCTGATTACAATACACTATAATACTCAAATTTGAATGGTGACACATGTTCGAAAAATGAAACCCTAAACCTACACCATCACCTTAATATATTTGATAGAGTATAAATAATAACTTGGTAAAGATATATATGTTAATAATATGTTTTGGGGTAACTTGGATCAAAATCTTATACGCAGAAACTAATGGAAAGTTTATGCATGGAGTGATATGGATTCACCTTGTCTATAGCTAAAGGTGTGATATGAAGAAGCATACCATGTTCCACTACATTAAGGGAACTAGAAACCTATGTTCTAATTAGAAGGTACAACTTAGTATAGAAAGCTATAGTTGGATGGATTTCAAGGAAGAAATCCTCTTTGAAGGATGGTTTGTTGTAAAATACTCAACTCTAGGAACCTCTCTAATCCCACCTCTTTTTCTAGGACTATTTCATTCAAATAATGTTAGATACCTTTCTCCACAACTTAGGTAATATTAGGACTTAATTGGATTCAAATAACGTCATGTATGAATAACACAAATTTTAAATGAAATTTAAGGATAAAATAACTTATTTGTTTATTTAATGGGGTTAATTATACAAATTCATCATTTAACATGTTTTTCCTCTAGTTTAGCTCTAGAGTCTTAGATTAGAGATTTAGAAAATTGGAGGAAAATGTAATATTATGTCATAATCAATTAAAAATACATAAATCAAAAATATTGTAATCAAGTGACTAAATAAATAATAATGCACATGACTATATATTTATTAACCCTATAGAAGGAAAAATATCAAATAACATCAAAAGGAGAAGTTAAAAACAAATCTTGATTCCTTATATCTAGTTTAGTCTACCAATAAATTCATAGATCAATTGGAGGTTGATTTCACTCCTTTTTAGTTGGCTAAAGTTACAAGTTATACAAAATGATTATTGCATTAAATAATTTTTATTTTACCAAGATATTATCCATGTTCCTCCATAAATGCACGCCTGAAGTTATAATGCCTCATGTGTGTTACTTCCCCTCTCTATCCCATGCATAAACCTTACATTCTCTCCCTGTAAAATGTTGTGCCACTCTATGTGACTAGCATCCCTTCCCTTTGAAAGATGCTTATCAGCATCCTCTCTTCTTTCCTCTTCCTCTCTTCCTCCCTCTCCTATATCTCATCCATACTTCTCTCTTCTCTTCTCTAACCTCCCAAACCTAGTCGTTGGTACCCTCTACTCCTTGTGCCCAGAGGAAAGTCTGGAGCTTCCCTTCTTCTCCTCCCATGTATCATGGTCTCGTCCCTTCCCCTCTATTTCTTTCTCCCTTGCTTCGTGTGATCTAGTTGCTTGTATCCTTGTCTCCCTACACCTAGCAACTAGGGAGACAAGAGAGTACTGCTTCCAAATCCAGTGGCCGGAGGAGGACTTGGCAGTGCCCAAAAGTGATACTGATAGCTTCTCTTTTCATCATCATGATCATCTCTACCATTGGGATCAGGGTACCTCATGTTCCTTCATCCAACTACTCATAGAAAGTCATCCTTTATGCAACACAACAACATATGAATGCAACAAATTCATAGTCGTGCCCTTTCTTCCCTCTGAATGATACATCTCTAGTTGTGGCTAGGGTTTATAGAGGTTGTAATGATGAGTCACGGTCATTCATATCTTCATCCTCACCCCCTAAGCGAGACTTAAACCATCAATAACCCTAGCCACTCCCTCCATATTTCCTTTTCCATATCCACCACAACTACTTTCATCTTCTTGTGCCTACAGATGCCACTACTCCCTCCATCTTTCTTGCACCTATAGTCGTTGTTGCAGTAGAGATAAAGATGCTGCTTATAGGGGCAGTGGTCAGTGACCACTCTGACGGACAAAAGTAGCATCTGACATGCATACCTCACCTCACTTATTCAGCAACTGCTAGTTTCTGGGAGCTTGCCACCACCAACACCTAAAGATGTCTATGGCCGGGAGTTTGATTGTGAAGGTTTGACAAGCACCTACCTCCTAGTCCGTGTAGAGAAATGCCCATTCAATTGAAGGTCAGCTATTCATTCATGAGTCATTATTCTTTAAGATTTCAGTTGATAAGATACCAACATGCAACTTAATTGCAAGTTAAAAACAAATCATTAAGGTATCATGGGAGATGATAGTATGAAAGTATATCATATAATTACAAACACCTACAAGCATGAGCATATGGCTATCGACAATGAACATGTTATATGCAATCTTATATAAAAGGATCTATTACTTGAAATAATGTCATATTGCTAATTAAGATTAGTTTGGTGTTTCTTGAATTGATCTTAATTGTATAAGTACTATAGTATATACATGTTAGCTTGTCATAAAGAAGTATACAATCTGATATTATTTCCTATTATATTACCTAATTGTAAAAAATTACTTAATACTTATGTAATGGATAGTGGGGTGAATGCAATGAAACCTATTGTATATAAGAACGAGTATGATCTAAATTGATTAGTCAATTTCTATAATGAGGATTATATAGTACGGACATTAGCATATTACACATGTATATGTAATTATATATATATATATCTTATTGATTTTATGAACACCAAAAATAGGAAGTATATGTATATAGTTTGTCCTATTTTGGATAGATTGGTAGTTAAGGGAAAGATCCTCAATGAGATAGGTGGTTCATGAATAGAGGTATGGACGACATAATACATTATTGAACCTACCCTAAATAACATGAAAAATTATATTATACGTGGAAACTATGTTCCAATCATATCTATATACAAATGTTCATTGTTGTATATCATTATGTGTTTTCGAATCAATTATTATTTAAAATATCTAGTTAACTGTATTATACTCTCATGGAAAATGAAACCATAGGAATGACAATAACGACACTTTGGATGAGTTAATATCAATGTAACTAATATCCAAAAGGACACACCTTCATTAAAATATATATTTTGAAAGAAACTTCTTACTTTAAAGAAAGTTGGAATCATGTGTGTAAATATATAAAACTTCTAGGTGGAGAAGTACAAGTTGGGAATCCCCTTAGAAATAGAGCTAGTCATGAAGATCAGGTATTTGCAACCCCCTATTATTTTGTACATTTAAATCATTGTGAACCTATACTTCAAATAATGAGGCATTTTATTGTATAACTTTCTTTTTTAGCTCAATTTGATATTTATCATTCTTGTTGAATTGGGTTTAAACCCCACTGCCATGTTATAATTATTTGTGCTAAAAAGCTCTTGGACAGTGATATTGACTAAACATAGCTATCTTGCCACTTTATTATCCATGCATTGTATTAGACTAGTTTATCTATTGTAGATGTGTAGTGATAACCATTAGGATGCATCTTTTTCCATATGGGATGTGCCTTTTCCTCCCTTATTAAATATATTAGGTGCATCTTTTTCTCCCTAAGTGCATTTTCTCTGTCCACTTTTAGGTTAAAGATCTGGTGGTGTCTTTGTCCTACATAGGTAGACATAGTCTATACTAAATATGCACAAAAATGTTTAATTTTATGAATGGTGCAATGTTTAATGGAAATAATTTTATTCATATCGGTTGGCACTCTTAAATGTTATGCCTCACTCTTTTGTTGCACACTTCTGTTAAAATTACATAAATTCAATCAACCCCCTCTTGCAGGAACCCCCTCTCTTGCACTTAAAGTTCTTAAAATGCCCAAATATTTTATATTTTGCACATATAACAGTGTTTACTGATGCATACCAATTTTATCTATTTTCTATATTGTTCCCAAAACTACCCAGGTGTAGGTCCTTTGAAGGACATGGACATATGAAGATAGTATACATGAAGTTGGCTTGAGGAAAGCTTGGAATGGCATGGTTCCCTCTACAACTGGTCCAATGAATAATTAGTTGTATCCGTTTAGTATGTAATATACATTTTAGGGTGAAGAACAATATGAAATATCTTGTGATAATCTAAATAGTTATATTTTTATTATTTTATAAATATTTTCTCTAGGATATATATCACATGAGAAATAAAAATGAAATACCTCCTTTTCTACTAACATTGTAGTATGTTTGGATTTGGACATTTTATTCCTCAATTCCATGATTAGTGGATCCCCTCTCAGGTTCCACTCTTTACAATATACCTGGTCCTAGAGCAAGTCTAGCGACAATCCTTATTTAGATCTTCTTATTTCTCAAACAACATTCGGACAGTAGTCATTGGTGGCCTCCTGATGTACACATTGGACAGTGGTTGAGGGTGTCCTCCTAGTGTAGTGGAAATGACCTCCATGCCTCTGTGTAGTCCATGCGGACCACTAGGAACTCCCCATCATTTTTCTAGAACTGGTTGGAAGGAGTTGTCCCTTCGTGTTGTTAATGAGCTAGCGTTGACTTTTTCTCCCCTTTAACTATCTCTTCTTTTTATGTGTAAGATGTCTCTGGCTCTCACATTACCAAAATTGTGCGATGAGGAATCTTGTCATACAAGATTGTTAAGATCCTTGGCACCCCCCTTTATATAAGAGTGGATGGGATAGGGTTTCCACAAACCTTGGTGATACGAAGAGTCAGATCTTATGGTTTGACGAATGTTGGAATCACCAGTCATTCAATTGGCTTGTTTTCCAATTTGCAAAAGTACTATATTTTAGTGTGATGAATAATCCACATCATTACATTAGCATCAATGCTTGACCCAGTCCTACTAGTCATTTAGTCAGTCAACTAGACACTCCAGCTTGTCGACTAGCATTCCTAGTCGATTGACTAAACACTCCAGTTAGCCAACTGACAGTCAGTGTAGTTTACGTTGATTACCTAAACACTATAGTAACCAAGTTAAATCTTATCCACAAGTAAACTCCTAGTCCAAATGCATCCTCTATGTGTGATCTAATAGTCCCAAATTACATTGGCAGTGAATGTCTATAACTAGATTATTACATCACAAGTAATGAGTGATATCTAGCAACACATCATTGATACCCAAGTAATTGGAAAGTTGAAGAACAACTTCAACCTAGATCGGTGATTAGTATTATCATGATTATATAGTTCCTTTATCTTTGATCCAGATTGAATATGAGGCATGGAATCATCATCCTCTACTAATCTGTGCATGTTCCTTGAACTTGAGTAGACTGTATGAGATGCATGGCTCATATATCACATATTGACTCAAATGAGCATGGCAATGCTTTTCTCTGTCTCACTTATAAAGTGGTTAGGATATCATGTCTAGTAGGAGGGACAAATCCCATCCACATCACTCACAGTCAATCCCCATGTGTCACAATGTACTCGAGAACTACCTTTTTGGCACCCTTTATTCAAGGTCATGCTGGGTGGTGTCAAAGTTCATTGAATGACATGTTATGAGTGTAGTGACTTCAGGTCGGGACTAGACTCCATTCTCTAAAACCACTAAAGATATTTGCAATTCTCTTCTCAATGTCATGTCAGATGAGGGAAAAGAACTTCTTTTGTGCATCAATCACACCTGACAAAAGGCGATAAAGACCCGTCCATACACTTTTTATTTCTATAATGCAATTTCAGTCTAGTTTAAGAACCATAATCACCACTATCACTTTGAGAGCTGATTGTGACCACCATTCCATGGTTTCCATGTATCACTTTCAAGGTGGGTTTGTCTAGTACACTATTCCCTAATAAGTACCTAAGTATTTGACTTGAAATCCAAATATCATGACTAATGAGACTCTATCATCAATCAAGAAACATTCTAGTCTTTTGTATTACTATCATCTACCTTGCTTCCACGGTAATATTTGACTAGGGATATAGAAAAGAATGTATATACTCTTATCATGCATATGATCTCATTGTGCAGGTCCTCATCTTGAATACATATGTCATTGAGTATCATTATTCTTTAGACATCTACCATATTGTGTCATAATATCATGATTGAGACAAATATATTAGACAGAATTACCTTTATTATTCATCAAATCAAGTACATGATGCCCCAGTACAATCAGTACAATCATCATATGATTGGCTCTCTGGGCACTCATATCAATAATATCTTCAAACGTTTTATGCACCAACAAATCACCCACACAAACCTTACTAACATGATGTCATCCATGGAAATCGATACCAGATCAAGAGTCACATGGATATGGGGAAAGGCTTCACAGCCAAGCAATCATATTCATTTTACATGTTCAGAGGACACATCTTTGCACACAAATATACATGGCATATATTATGCCCACCTAAGGTACAAATGTTTATATGTCTTATTTGGCATGTTAAGAATTAAATTTACACACATAAAAGTATATATTCTATTTAGGGACCATTTATTTGTTTGATGTGCAGAACATAGGAAGAAACCAATCAACATCTTCTTCTTTTTATTGTCACACAACAGACATATGTGGACACATTTCACTGATGGTACCACCAATCTTACATCCCCAAAAGTTAATCTAGAACAGAGACTTTATAAGGACATTTGTCACCCTTTACATTATTGCAACAATAAATCCATCATTGCATCTATCATCTAGACCATATGGATTGATAGGAATAATATATTCCATAACAATATATGCAAGATTGATTAATAATTGGTTAACTTGATGAATCATTTTATGATGATTATATATTTTACATATTATGCATGAATAAGAAGCCTTTTAATGATATAAACAACATCAAAATTTTCCTCTAGTGGTGGTGGACCACATATGGCTGGCATGAAACAGTTATGTGATCCCAATCTTCACAAGTACTAGGATATTGGGCTCTAGAGAGAGTAATTCCATGGGACATGGACGATTTTCTTCTCTTTGAGTTTTGTATGTTGAACCTCCTCAGCACCTTGTCAATGTATGTACTCAAGTTTAGGCTAAGAAACTTTCTAGATCTATCTCTATAGATCTTAATTCCTAAGCTATAGGCTGCTTCACCTAAATCCTTCATAGAGAATGTATTTTCCAACCAGGTTTTACCATTTGTAGAGTAGGGATTTCATTCCTCATCAATATTATGTCATCTACATATAGTATGAGGAATACAATCGTGATCCCACTAACCTTCTTGTAAAAACATGGTTCATCTTCATTTCGACTAAATCCAAACTCTTTGATTATTTCGTGAATTTAAGATTCCAGCTCCGATATGCTTATTTCAATCCATATATTGAACTTTGTAGCTTATAAATTTTATTTGCATTATTTGGATCTATAAAACCTTAAATATGTCATCCATACATCCTCAAGAATATCCCTATTAAGGATGTGGTTTTAGCATTCATCTTCCAAATATCATACTCATAATAAGTTGTGATGGCAAACTTGATCTTGATGGACTTAACTATGGCAACTACTGAAAAGGTTTTCATCATGTTCGACACTTTGAACTTGTTTGAAACCCTTTACAACCAATCGACCATCCATGTTGGTCTTGTTCACGAAGACCCACTTGCACCCTATGAGTTTTATCCCTTCAGGTAGATCTACCAAGGTCTGTACCTTGTTTTTGCATGGAGTCAATCTTAGATATCATGAACTCAAGCCATGTCTTAGATTCTTCTCCCTCAATAGCTTCTAGGCAGGTTATTGTCTCATCATCTATGACCATCACCGCCTTCTCGAGTCACAAGATAACCAAATCTTTTAGGCCCAAGGCATGACCTACTATATCTATGAGGTTCCCGTGTTGCATGAGGAACTTGAGGTTCCATAATGGTTTATGAGTGTCCTTGTTCCTTTTGTACCTCTATAGGTTCAATGTTTCCTTGTTGGTCTCAAACCTCTTCAGATTCTACTTTTCTCCCACTGATTCCTTTGGAAATAAATTCCTTTTCTAGGAATACAGCTGTTGTGGCAATAAACACTATGTTGTTGGATGGAATATAAAAGTAGTATCCCGTGGTTTCCCTTGGATATCCAACAAAATAAAATTTATCTGATTTGTGACCAATATTTTCAAGAAACTTTTTTCTCTCACAAGCTTTTTTATCCTTGAATCTTCATAAAAAGACATATCAGGACACTTCCCATGCCATATCTCATATGGTGTATTTTGAACCGATTTAGATGGTACATGGTTTAGTGTAAACCTTGCAGTTTATAAAGCATATCCCTAGAAGGAACTCGGAATATTATCTAGATTTATCTATGATCACAATAGGGTATGATTCCTTAGATCTGATACATCATGTGTTTCAAGTGGAGTCTATTGTGATACAATACCATGGTCTTGTAGAAGGTCTTCAAACTCTTGGTGTAAGTACTCTCAATATCAATCGTATCAAAGTTCTTTAATACTAATAACCACCTCTAGTATTTGTTCTAAAAGGTCCACATACATTAGTATATACTAGTCCTAATAGATCACTCGCTATGCCACTTTACGAGTGAAAAGTGATTTTGTCCTTTGCCAAATAAACAAGACTTGCATGTCTTTATTGGTTCAAAACCAAAAGAGTCTAGATAACCATCTTTATGGAATCTAGAGATGCATCTCTCACATATGTTCTTTAGAAAATAATGTCATAGGTACACTTTGGCTTAGTCATCGAGTCTTTCAGTATTAACTATATATATATATATATATATATATATATATATATATATATATATATATATATATATATATATATATATATATGTGTGTGTGTGTGTGTGTGTGTGTGTGTGTGTGTGTGTGTGTGGGTGTGTGTGTATTCTCTAGAATTATTGAGTATAGACTATGAGACATTGAGACACTATCTTAAAAGATCTCATCTTTGAAACAAAACAATGATCTTTCCATTACATGAAATTTAGATATACTCTTATTTAAAAAAGACATATATGATGTTTAATGGAAGGCACATAATATCAGTTCACTAATTTTTCTACTAGCCCACTGGGCTAAGATAAAGGACATATTCCAACTATAGTGGCAGCAACTCTTTCTCTGTGTAGTTCTACCTTGTCTTGCTTACTTCTTCTCAGATCCTGCACATCATTGTATGTCTGAGATCCTTATCTGATATCAAATACCAAAAATGATGAAGTAAACATATCTATCTCAATAACGTATATATCTAAAGTGGAGATTTGTATCCCCTGATTCATCTTCCTGAGTTCAGCTAGGTAAAGAGGGAAATTCCTTTTCTAATGTCCAAACTAGTGACAGTGGTGTCACGTGTCTTCGTGATTCACACCTCCCTTAGCCTGAAGTGGAGAAGACTTGGGTTACTGGTTGGCTTTAGAACTCTTCTTGGAATTTCTTTTCCCTTGAACTTTCTTTTTCTTATGCTAATCATCATCACAAATCTAGGCTTGTCCTTTTTCACTTGTGCTCCAGCGGTTCTCAACATGCCAAGAAATACTGACAATGGGGCTATATGATTTTGGCAATGACTGTAGAATCACATCCATGACCAACTCTTAGCCTGACAAAAATCCCAGACTCACTAGGTTCTTCACATACCCGATCAACTTGAGGACATGGGGCCCCACTGGATCTCCTTCTACCATATTGCACTTGAACAACGACTTTGAGATATCATATCTATCTTATGTGGCCTGATCTTAGTACATATTATTAATATTTGTTACCATCTCAAGAACATCCATATTCCCATGTTGTCTCAGCAACTCATATTTCATTGAACATAGCATCAGGTACTTGACATTTGCAACATCTTCGGAATGCTTCTTGTAAGAATCCCTTTCAACCTTAGGTGTGGTGGGAGCGGTTTCATTTGGCTCTGGTGTCTCCATGACATAGAACTTGTGCTCTTGAGTGAAAAAGATTCTCAATGTCTTGAACCAATCATGGAAGTTATTCATGGTCAACTTGTTCTTCTCAAGGACTAATTGCAAGGAAAAAGTCTTGTTGCTTGTTTTCCATTTTTTTTACAAAATAAATTTTCATTTTGTCAAAACCCTTTTGATTTGATTTGATAATTTTTTAACAATATTAATTAGGCCTTTAATTAATTATCGCTTCTACTATTTTGTTCAAATTGATAGCCCTCACTATCAATTTGGAATATTACAGTGTACAATCTTCTAGTGATCTAAGATCCAAGATAATTATGTTATTACCCAACCAATGATGGCATCCATAACTAATTATTAAGGTAGGAATATTTTCCAATTGCATCTCATACAATTATTGGATTAGATGGTATGTACAACCCATTGTCATATTCCATCTATATGATTCTAGGCACTTAATCCCCTTAAGGTCACCTAGCTAAGTTTGACCCAAAAGCCAACATGATAGTAATCTGCCTTGCTTGGTAGGCCCACATAACTACCATCACACTTCTACGAGACATTCAGTGCACCACACTTGGCGTGTCCATACTTGGTCAATCAAACTTTTCATGTGTGTTGCTTATGGAAAACATCTAAGACTTAATATTTGATTTAGGGATTTTATGTACATGTAAATACATATACATATCCAATCACCACACACTTATAATATGTATCATATACATACTATATCCACAAACAAAACATGCAATCATAAAATACGAGAAATGGTTATGGCCACACTAATGCAATTCTTTGGAGACAAAAAGAGTTTCTATCTGCCTAAGGTCGAACATCATATGTTACAACTTATAAAGAAAAAGTTATGCTAGAATCAAGATGGTCATTTGATTGGATTTTTCCAGTTGATATATTTGTTTGCCTATCAGTCAATTGGTTTCTATTAGTTATTCGATTAGCTGTTGGCTCAATCGGCTGTCTAGACTCCTCCAGTCGATCGATTGGGCCTCAAGTCGATCGATTCACTCCTTCAATTTGTAGTTCTTCGGTCCTCCAATCAATCGATTTGACTCCTAGTTGATCAACTCACCTTGTGAAAGAAGTCTTCTTTTTTGTCAAAATAGAAATTAAAGCCAATATTTTTATGTATTACATTGTAAAAGTGAAACCTTGAGTTAAATTAGAGGGGATATAGGGAAGACAACATAAATTTACATATGTAGGAAAAGAGAGAGATTCGATATACAAACTGAATTTAAGAGGTAGGAAATAAACAATTCAACCATACACACATGTCTAGGGGCTATTGGCCATAACCACACATACATCCAACATCCACATAATTTTTTAGCGACGTGTATAAAATCCATATATATAGGATCTATATAACATTCCCTAGCATTATTTTTAATGATATATACACATTAATCATTTTAATATTCACCACATGTATGAAAATAAATGATAAAATAAAAATCAATCATATCAATTAAATCCCAAATTATAATAAATTGATGAGGTTCCTATACTAATGTAGGGAAATATGGTGACATAGATGGTATCGAAAAAAATGCTTTCCATATTTCATATAAACCAACGTCGCGTCAATCACTATGAGTTAAAAGGAAGGTGCAAGGCATATACCTGATCCGGGAGCAAGTCTAGCGACAATCCTTGCAGAGATGTGCTTCTTTCACAACACCCAGACAATAGTCGGTATAGGTCTCCTAGTGTAGCACCATGGACGGTGGTTGACGACATCCTCCTAACATAGTGGTAATATCCTCCACATCTCTATGTAGACCACCCAAACCACAGGAAATTGGCTCATTGTTCTTCTAGAACTGACCGAATGGAGCTTTCCCTTCATGTTGTCAACGTGCTAGCATTTAGTTTTCTATTATTTATCTATCTCTTCTTTTCATGGGTAAGATGCCTCCAGGTCTTACGTTACCACAACTGTGAGATGAGGAGTATTGTCACACAATAGTGTTGAGAGCCTTGTCCACCCCCTTTTATATAGGAGTTGATGGGCTAGGGTTTCCATAAACCTTGGGGATACAAATGGTCAGATCTTATAGTTTGATGGTTGTTGTGAATCACCAGTCAGTCGATGGGACACCTAGTCAGTTGAGTGGACACTACAATCGGTTGATTGACCTATTTTCCTATTCGTAAAAGTGCTAACTTTTAATGAGATGATTAATGCACAATATTATGTCAATATCAATCTTTGACCCAGTCCTATTGGTCATCCAGTCAGTCAACTAAACTTTTTAGTCAGTCGACCAACATCCTCAGTCGGTCGACTGGACACTCCATCCAGCCAACTGACATCCAATGTTGTTTATGTTGATTACCTAAACACTTTAGTAGGCAAGTTAAATCTTATCGATGAGTAAATTACTATTCCAAGTGCCATCCTATGTATGTGACCCTATAGGTTCCAAATTATGTTTGTAGTGAATGTCTATAATTAGATTATGACTGACTTTTTTTCCTATTCGTAAAAGTACTAACTTTTAATGAGATGATTAATGTATAATATTATGTCAATATGAATGCTTGACCCAGTCTCACTGGTCATCCAATCAGTCAACTAAACTTTTTAGTCAGTCGACCAACATCCTCAGTCAGTCGAATGGACACTCCAGTCAGCCAACTAACATCCAATGTTGTTTATGTTGATTACCTAAATACTTTAGTAAGAAAGTTAAATCTTATTGATGAGTAAACTACTATTCCAAGTGCCATCCTATGTGTGTGACCCTATACGTTCCAAATTATGTTGGTAGTGAATGTCTATTACTAGATTATGACATCACAAGCAATAAGTAGTATCTAGCAACACATCATTTCTACCCAAGTAATTAGAAAGTTGGCGAACAACTTCAACCTACATCTATGATCAGTGTTATCATGATTGTATAGTTCTTTTGTCTCTGATATCCGGACTAAAATTAAGTCACATAATTGTCATCCTATTGACATTCAATCCATATTTCTTGAACTAGAGAAGACAATGTGAAATGCATGTGAGATCACATGTCACATATTGACTCGCATAAGCATGGCCATACTTTTCTTAGTCTCACTTATCAAGTGTCTAGGATATCATCTCCGATAGGAGGGACCCCATGTGTTATAATGTACCCGAGTACCACCTTTTTGGCACCCCTTATTCAAGTTCACGTTGGATGGCATCAAAGTTCATTGAATGACATGTGATGAGTGTAATGACTTCAGGATTAAGAGCCACACTTGCCACTATCACTTTAAGAGTTGATTATGACCACCATTTGTGGTTTTCATGTATCACTCTGAAGGAGGGACTGTCTGATATATTTTTCCCCAACAAGTACCTATGTGTTTGATGGATATCCAAATATCATGACTAATGAGACTCTATCATCAGTCCACACACATTTTAGTCTTATGGATTACATTCGTCTATTTTGCTTCCACAGTAATATTTGACTAGGGACATAGCAAACATGGATATACTCTTATCATACATATGATCTTGTTCAGGTACTCAACCTAAAGTGATATGCCATCAAGTATCATTGTTCTTTAGACATCTACCATGTATTTGTTATCATCTCATGATAGAGACAAATATAATAGACATAATTACTTTTATTATTCATCAAATTAAGTAAATGATGCCCCAGTGGAATCACCATATGATTTGCTCTCTGGGCAAATATACCAACAATATCTCCAAACATTTTCTACACCAACACATCAACCGGATGGACCTTATTGACATGATGTCATCTATGGAAATCAATACCAGATCGAGAGTCACATGGATATGGGGAAAGGATTCACAGCCAAGCAAGCATATTCATTTTACATCTTCAGAGGAGACATCTTTCCACACAAATATATGTGGCATATATTATACCCACCTAAGGTAAAAATGTTTATATGGCTTATTTGGTATGACAAGAATTATTCTGATACACGTCAAAGAAAATATGGTATTCAAGGACCATCTATTTGTTTGATGTGCAAAATATAGGAAGAAACCAATCAACTTCTTTTTTATCACACAACCAGACATATATGGACACACTTCATTGATTCTACCACCATTCTTACATCCCCTAAACTCAATTTGGAACTGAGACTTTCTAAGGACATTTGTCACCCTTTAGGTGCTTACAATAGTAAATCTATCAACGCAACTATCATTTGGACCATATGGATTGAAAGGGATAATAAATTTCATAACAATATGTGCAAGACTGATTAATAACTCATTAACTTGACAAATCACTTTATCATGATTAGATGTTTTGTAGATGATGTAGGAGTAAGAAATCTTCTAGCCATACAGATTACATTGGAAGCTTCCAGTAATGGTGATGGACCACATATGGCTATCATGAAATAGTTCTTGTAGGAGATAGACAAGAACTAGAGCATGCTATGCTATCATTTAGTATATTATATAATTAGTTTGGGGACGTTATCAGGGGACCCCACCCTTTCACTGACATTACTATCTACATTTAAACTATTTCATGTAGATATGATGGGGCAACGCTATAGGTGATCACCACTATCACTACTGGTTGAATATGCACCCTCTACCTCAATGAGGTTGCATAAGGGTATTATCCATATATATAAGAAATGATTATCGAGAAAAAAGATAATATTGGTGTAACTATCAAGATGATTATAGATTCATATGTTATTATGATACATTATATTTAACATGATAAATATATTTTGTAGTTGAAAGTTATTCCTAAAAATTCAAAAAATAATTAATATTTCTTTTACGAAAAATCACTCTACAACATATTATTTACCAAATATGATATATTGTGAATGTCTATACACTAAATAAATACTATATGCCTTTTCTTAGGGAACATTGAAAGATGAGTTTGTTGGATCAAGGGCTCTAGAGAGGGGGGTGAATAGAGCTTCACAAAACTCACAAACTGAATTAGACCACCAAATTATATAAAGTGCAGAAACTTAAACATACAACCAATTTGAGGTCCTAACTAACATGCATAGCAAGGGTGATAGACAAGGAAGAACATACACTTGGACAAAGTGGTTTAGAGTGGTTCCACACTTCAATTTAGAAGTGAGTCAGTCCACTACCTAGAGGTGGTTAGGCTCTAGGACTTTGCAATCTTGATGCTCTTATATTCATTTATAAGATTACAAAACAAACCCACATTCATCCAAGGAATTAATACATCAAGCAAGGATTTTCAATTTACTGAAGGAACTTACCCACTTGAACCAGGGAGTCTTCAGCCTTCAACAAGGACTTACCCACTCCACCTTCAAGTCTTTGGCCTTCAAGGAATTATCCATCCTTCTTGAACGTCCGCCTCACCTATCTCCTTCACTTGGAGATATAGAACACCATGTTTTCTTCAACCTTCAAGAACAATAACTCCTTCTCCTTCACTCAGAGAAGATCTTCAACCTTTTATTCAATAGGAAAGGGGGTAGGACAATGGAGATGGAGAGTTTACATGGATACAAGGGGTATCTCTCTTACAGTAGACCCTAACTCACTCATACTCACGGATTTGACTTGAAGGTAGAGAGAGAAAGGGGCTCAAAGGTGTGCAGCACTCTCAACTAAGCAAGAACCAAGCATATATGGAATGAGCAACCTTGGAATGAACTCCAAGTGGTCCTATTTATAGCTGAGGGTTCCCCTTTGAGTTGGGGAACACTTAGGGTTGAATTGTAGCCGTTTTTGCCCAAGGCAACAGATCTATTTTCGTCCAAATAAGTCACCAACGGTCATAATCACTTTTTTTGCAATTTATGTACAGTGCATTCAGTCGAGTTTCAATAAAGGTAACTTGACCGATTGGGTAAAAGACAAACCTAATTTTCAAACCATAGGTCGAGTTTGTTCTGAGGAAACTCAACTGACAATGAAAGTTGTGTTTGGTCAGAGACCCGATCGGTCGAGTTCTGTGAATGCATAACTCGATCGATGCACTCTCCAAAAAATGGATCCAGTGGATCGGTTGAGATTGTAACTCGACCGATCAACAACCTATGATTGATTTTCTAAAGTGCATCAAAAGTGATTAAAACTTGGTGCAAAGTGTCCTGATCAATTTTCTCATCTTAGTTTCAAGCCATATCATCAATACAAGTGATTACAAAAAATCTTCTAAGGTCATTTACATGAATTTCCTAATTTGTACACTTGTATAGCTTTTGACTTGAACTTGAGCAAATTAGGGCTTGAGTAATTTGATCTTTTTCATGTACCTAACACCTGAAATCAATCTTGAATACACATATTAGATACATATGAATGGAATGGTTAAGTCATTATCAAAATATGGATAATGTATAACCTCTAGGTCAACATTCTCCCCCTTTTTGACAATGACAAACCTTTCCTCAAACATATTGAAAAGGATATAGAAATTATACATTTGCCTTGTGAATTAGGGGGATTCAAGATTTGAATAATGTGAATTGCTCCCCTTCAATCTATGCTTACTTTAACCTGCATAGTTAGTCTATCTACACAAAGCAATTTTAACATACAAGTACTATATGGTCCTTTGCAAGTCACATGATAAAACATAAAAAGAACAAGAAAAGGATCTCATAAGCAATAAGCAGCAGTATGACCAAGAATAGCAATATGATTGAGTTTTAAGACATTGAACTTCTCTCCCTCTTTTGACATTATCAAAAAGTAGGGGGGTAGAATAGCATATAATCAGGTCTTCTCCAAACACAATCAAGCAGATAATCATACATGCAATCTCATATCATATGTCAACTAGAGACGAAATAAGCACACAATCTCAGTCATAATCAAAATATGGGAAATTAAGGCACCAACTCATAGGATATAACATGATAAAAAAGCAAGAGTGCACATAACATATATTACAACTCAAAATCATGTTTTCATAAAAGCAACTACAAGTAAGAAGTGATGAAAACTGAAGATAAAATAGTACATCTCAGATAATGTGCCCAAATGTTTCTAATACAAAATAGCCTAGAAATATATATATGATCAACATACTAGATTAGAAACTAAGAAACAATCTAGACATCTAGACTATCTATGTCCACAACATCGTCATCATCATCTCTAGGCTCATAGTCCTCATCTCCATATGAATGTGCAATAGTAGTAGTGGCTTCATCACCTGAATCACCACCAGAGCCATCACCATCATCAGAAGCATCCTTGCCATCGTCATCATCATCGTCAGCAACAGCAATCTCGGCATCAGCCTTGTCAGGCATCTCCTCGTCCACAAAAGGACCAAAACCATGATCGGGCCAACGAGCATTCTGCTCATCCCAAGTCATACCAAGAGCATTGAGCTCATTGTCCTGAGGAAAGGAAGGAGTAGAATTGCCAAGACTAGCGAGTAGAGTGGCCAAGGGGCCAACAGACAATGGCATGTACATGGGAGAAATTAGAGGGTGGAGGAGAAGTAGTGGAAGGCTCGTGGGTAGGATAGTAATGATGATATGTATAAGAAGCATACTCACTACCAGGGAAAGGCTGGTAGGTGGGGTAGGGGTGTGCACAGGACATGTTCATGTTTGACATGATTGAACATAAATCCTGGTGCATGTGCTCCTGAACCTGGAGGTTGTATGCTTGTTGGTGCATCATGTAGACTTAAGGGTTTCATTAGATACACAAAATGAAGCACAACTAGGTCAAGGTGGCTGAGGAGGAGCTCAGGTAGAGGTGGAGGCAGGGGATGTAGAGACATAGGCTGAGGGGGTAGCACTGGGTGTGGTGGAGGCAAAGACAGGCATGGACTTCTGAATCGTGGTTTCACTGATACACACACCTTTTCTGGCTAGCTTGTAATGGTAGTCAGAAAAGAGTGATTTCTCAGTGGAAAACTAAAACAAACCAAAAATCAGGGCTAGATAGGGTGGATTGGTGCCTCGAGTGTTCTTATCGAAATCAAAATAGGTCATATGGTGGAGAATGTATCTGGACCATTTGACTCTGATATTCTCAAGGATGCAGTATATTATGACCGCAGTGTTCTCTGTAATATTCGTTTGATTTTTCTTTGAATGGATGTTGCAGTTGATCACTAGGGATAAGATACACTTCTTAAGATCAAGGGAGGAGGAGGGTAGGGTGCTCTTCTTCTTGTATGGAACATTGGGTTTCTTCAAGTAGCGGTGGATGTCAGGAAGAGTAAGCTCATTCTACTTGTAGAAACCCTCAGGATCCAAAAGGTCAAAATACTCATCGTAATCCTTGCACCAGGTGTCATTCTCCTCATCTCTGGAAAAGAAGACATTTATAACATCTTCAGAGATTTGAAAACTCTTCCCGATGATCATGGATGTCAGGATCACTTGAGTATTTGGTGGGGGTACAAGGGTATCGTAATTCCAACGCAAGTTAGCGTAGAATTCATGAACTGCTTTTGTGCTTGTCATAGAATTATGAAAGTAGTCACGTTCGAAAGCCAGGGCAGAGAGGTGATGTACGGCTAGCAACCTTGCTACTTGGTCTATGACTGCTTGATGCCTAGGGCAAGGCTCAAACAAGGCATGAAAAGGAAAATAGCTCTCGGCCACAGATCGATCGAGTTTGTCATGGGGGAAACTCGACTGATGGTCAACCTGGCCTAAAACCATCAAACTCAATTTCTAGCCAAATGAATGCTAATTAAATTTATTTTTCGAGTCTATTTTGTATGTTGAACGTACTTAGGCACATATCACTCATCATTGGGTACTATTTAGCGATAAAAACCTGAAATTCAAGAAATGCCCAAAAAAAGAAAAATTAAGCATGTTAACAAGCAAATTTTAGCAATTATTAGCAATTTTAGGCAAGAAAGGTGAGTAAATGATGAGAAAGACATATACGATAAAAGAAACTAGCTAGGTAACATGTCAATATCATCCAAAGAAACTATAAGCAGTTTAGATCTAATGAAGTTAAATTGCTCTCTAGCTAGAGGTTTTGTGAAAATGTCCACCAACTGGTTTTCCGTGTCCACATGTGTGATATAAATATCCTTTTTGGCAATGTGATCATGAAGAAAATGTGAACCTCTATATGTTTAACTCTATTATGCAATATAGAATTATAAGAAAGATTGGTTTCACTAGTATTATCACAATAGATAGGAGAAGCATCAAAATGTATGTTAAAGTCTTGGAGCATTTGCTTCATCCATAGGACATGGGCACAACAATTCCCGGCTGCAATGTACTCAGCCTCGGTAGTTGATAATGCCACAATGCTCTATTTCTTCGAAAACAAAGACACCAATCATGGTCCTAGAAGGAAGTAAGTGTCACTTGTGCACTTTCCATCAACCAAAGAGCCTGTGTAATCCGCATCACTATATGCTATAAGAGTAAAGTCCCTTGACTTAGGGTACCATAGACCAAAATTTTGAGTTTTGGCTAAGTACCTCAAAATCCTCTTAACAGCAATAAGATGTGATTTCCTAGGACTTGATTGAAAGCGAGCACACAAGCCAACACTAAACATAATATCAGGTCTAGAGGCAGTTAAATAAAGTAAACTTCCAATCATACATCTATAGAGCTTCTCATCTACCTTCTCACCTTCTTCATCTCTATCAAGTTTGGCGGTGTTGGACATGGGTGTGTCCATCGGCTTCATGTTCTCCATTCCAATGTGTTTGAGTAGCTCACTGGTGTACTTGCCTTGGTTGATGAAGTTTCCATCTTTGGTTTGCTTGATTTGGAAGCTGAGGAAGAAAGTGAGCTCACCCATCATGCTCATCTTGAACTCACTCTACATAAGAGAACTAAACTCCCTACTAAGATCAAGATTAGTCCCGCCAAATATGATATCATCAACATAAATTTGCATGATAAGAAAATTGCTAGAAGTGTGTTTTAGAAATAGAGTAGAATCGACTTTGCCCATGACATAGCCATTGTCTAACAAAAAGTTCTTTAGTTTCTCATACCAAGCTCGAAGTGCTTGTTTGAGTCCATAGAGAGATTTTTGAAGCAAATAAACATGATTAGGTAGCTTGTCATTTTCAAATCCTGGAGGTTGAGCAACAAATACTTCCTACTCGATTGTACCATTCAAAAACGCACTTTTAACATCAATTTGATATAGCAAGAAATTTTTAAAACTAGTAAAGGAAAGTAGAATTCTAATAGATTCAAGTCTAGCAATAGGAGCATAAGTTTCATCAAAATCAATGCATTCTTGCTGATTGTAGCCTTGTGCCACCAACCTTGCTTTGTTCCTTACCACCTTACCTTTTTCATCAAGCTTGTTGCGGTAGGCCCACTTAGTGCCAATGATTTTTCTGTCACTTGGTCTTGGCACTAGAGTCGACATTCGGTTCTTCTTGAATTTCTCTAGTTCCTCCTACATGGCTAGGATCCACTCATCATCTCCAAGAGCTTCCTTGATGTTCTTTGGCTCCAGCTATGAGATGAAGGCATTGTCTGCTTGTTCTTTGTTTTAGGCAGCTCGTGTCTTCACTCTCTCAAATGGGTTGCCAATGATTAGCTCTTTGGGATGATTCTTTGCGAAGCGAGGAGTGGGATCCTTCTTCTCTTCATCTTCTGCTTCAACCACCTACGTACCTTTGTTGTCGATGTTGAGGTCTTTCAAGATAGGAATTAAGTCATCTGCAACATCATTATCAATAACATTCTTTCCAATGGCAGGGTTAGATTCAATAAACTTGACATTAATAGATTCTTCAATTTTGGACAGTTCAACATTGAAAACTCTATAAGCCCTGCTTGTAGTGCTATAGCCTAGGAAGAAAGCCTTGTAGATTTCAGATCAAACTTTTCAAGAGAATCCTTCTTGTTCAAAACAAAACAAGGACATTCGAAAATGTGAAAGAAATCGATGGATGGCTTTCTACACACCATAACTCATAAGGGGTTTTCTTCAAATAAGGATGTGTAAAAACTCGATTCTTCACAAAGCAAGAGGTGCTAACGGCTTCAGCCTAAAACTTCTTAGGAATGTCACATATTCTAGAATCATGGTCCTAGCCATCTCCTATAGATACATATTCTTTCTCTCTACTACCCCCATTTTGTTGAGGTGTACGAGGAGAAGAGAAATTGTGTGAGTGACCAGATTTTTCACAAAAATGCTCAAAAAGATCATTTTCAAACTCTCCCCCATGGTCACTACAGATAGAAACAATCCGGAAATAAGCTTTGTTTTCAACTCATTTGCAAAAGCTCGAGAAAACATCTATAGTGTCACTTTTAGAAATGAAAAAGAATGTCCAAGTATAGCGAGAGAAATCATCGACAATCACAATACAATACTTGGAACCACAAAGCGTTTGATTTCTCATAGGTCCGAATAGACAATATGAAGAAGCTCAAGAGCTCTTTTGGTACTAAGGACTCCTTTGGATTTGAAGGAGGGCTTGGTTTTCTTGCCTTGTGTACATGGTTGGCATTCCTCATCCTTTTCAAAATCCAATTTAGGAAGTCCCTGAACCAATTCCTTTTTGCTCAATTTCTTCATTTGATGCATATTCACATGACCCAACCGGCGATGCCAAAGAGAAATATCATTTTTATCCACTACTAAGCATCTATCAAGTACGAGATTTAAAGCGTCAAGCACAATAACATAAAGATTACCATTTCTAGTTCCCTTATATATGGCATTGTAAGTGAGGGAATCTAGAAGCAAACATTCTAAAGAAGTAAATAGAATAAGATATCCATTATCACATAGTTGGCTTACACTTATCAAGTTGTGATGTAGACCATCAACAAGCAAAACAGTTTTAATACTTAGCATGTTGCCTACATCACCCTCACCTATTACCTTACCCTTTTTGTTGTTCCTGAAGGTCACCGGTCCTCCTTTCTTTTTCATGAATTTGTTGAAATGGTTGATTTCACCTGTCATATGCTTTGAGCAGCCACTATCAACAATCCACCTTCTTTTGACCTACATGAAAGAAGGATGTCGATGCCCAACTCAAACTTTGGGATCTGAGGTTAGCTTAGGGACCCATTTCATCTTTGGGTTGGTCCCCTTTGGCTTGTAAGGATAATAAGTAGAGTAATGATCATCACATTTATAATGAGCACATACTATTGGGTTCTTAGAACTAGAATTCTCTCCATGGAATATAGGAGGTTCCACACTCTTCTTCTTACCCTTACTCTTGTTTTTGTTCTTAACCTTAGGAACAATCACATCATATCCTAAACCATAAGTACCAATTTGTTTGGTAGAGTGTTCTAGGACAACATTAAGGGATTTCTTTCCCGTAAGAAACTTTTGCAAAGAAGCTCTTAACTTAGCATTATCATCACTAAGGTTAATGAAAGTAGAAGATAAACTAGCAAGATCATCTCTAGCATGCAATAGGTCGGCCTCTAAACATAGGGCTTTAGTATGAAAATGATCATGTTCTAAAGCAATGCTAGCTACCTCATTACTTTGCAAAATAGGTCTAGATGATAGATCATTAACTTGAGCAAGAAACTTAGCATTTTCAGATTTAAGTAAAAGAATTTCTTTTTGATAAGCATGAGTTTCTTGCTTCCTAGCTTCATCAATGAGATTAAGTTCTACATTTTCAATTTCAAGAACATCTATCTCATCTTGGCATTTTTGGTTTTCTTCCTTAAGAGAAGCAATGTTCTTAAGGTATACACCATTCTCAACTTCAACTCCATTGTATTGGAGCTCAAGATCAAGAAATTTCCCTTGCAAAATATCAATACTATCAAGGTGCAGCTTTTCATTTTGATCAAGAATCTCAATCTTAGCATAAAGATCATCTATTATCTTTCCTAACATTTTCTTTTTAGATTTTCATTTAGTAAAAGTTGACCGAAAAGCATTAAGCATATCAATAAGAGTTTATTTGGACAACTCATGCAAGTTAACTTCACTTACCTCACTTACCTCTCCTACATCTTCACTTGTAGAGGCCATGAGATCAAGGTGGCATTCTCCATCTTTGGAGCTAGAAGAACTTGAGGAAGACTCCTCCGAAGTTGCATGAGCTACATCTTTTCTTCTTCTTTCTTTCTTCTCCTTTCTCTTGTATTTTCCTTCTCTCTTGTACTCCTTGTCCTTCTTGTGGCTGCTCTTGTGGTGGCTCTTCTTGGTCTTAGGGCAGTCACTCTTGTAATGGTCTTTTTAGCCACATTCATAACATATAGGAGTTGATGAAGAAGGCTTCCCCTTGAAGTGTTTGCCCTTGGAATAGTTAGCTTCATGCTCATTTGGGCCTTCATCTTCACTTGAGGAAGGAGTAGGGGACTTGAGTGCAAGTTGTTGCTGTTGAACCATCTCTTCTATTTAAGCTTTGAAGGTTGTGTCCTTGATCTTCTTAGACTCCTTCTCTTCTCTCTTTTCTTCTTCTTCTTGCTTATCAAGCCTTGGCTCATGAGATTAAAGGTTGCCAACCAGCTCCTCGGTTGACAATTCACTAAGCTTGTACACTTCTTCAATGGATGTAACCTTGGGCTCCCATCTCTTTGGAAGAGATCTCAAGATCTTGGAGTTGATTGTGCCTTTATCCATCACACTACCAAGGGCTTCCAATCCATTGATGATCACATTAAGCCTTGTGTACATGTCTGCCACTCTTTCATTCTTTTCCATCTTGAAGTTCTCAAGTAGACCACCAAGCATGTAGATCTTGGCTTCCTTCACTTGCTTCATTCCTTCATAGGTGACACATAGCTTGTTCCAAATTTCATGTGTGGTGTCCCAAGAGGAGATCTGGTCGAACTCGAATGGGGTGAGGGCTGCATAGATGATGCTCACGAATTTGGCATTGAGCTAAGCTTGCTTCATATGGGCTTCCTTCCATGTGGAGATTTTCCCATTTGGATCTCCATACTTTAGATGCACCACCTTCCACATCTCATAACTTACTCCTTGGAGATAGAACTGCATTCTTCTCTTCCAACAAAGGAAGTTGGTGTCGTCGAAGACCGGAGGTTGCATGGAGAAGCTTCCCTCCAAGTTGAGAGATCCAAGTGCTAAATCTTCCATCTTCTCCTACTTGTGGAAGTAGCTTGGAGAAGACCTGCTCTGATACCACTTGTTAGATCAAGGGCTCTAGAGGGGGGTGAATAGAGCTTCATAAATCTCACAAAACAAATTATACCATCAAATTACATAAAGGGCAAAAACTTAAACATACAACCAATTTCAGGTCATAACTAACATGCATAGCAAGGGTGAGAGACAAGGAAGAACATACACTTGGACAAAGTGGTTTAGAGTAGTTTATGTTGGTATGTATGCCCTGAGAGCCAATCATGGGATGATTGGTGGGATGCATTAAGATTGATTTGATAAAGATCAAAGGCAAGCTTCCAATTCTTTCTGGTTTATTCATATGAGATAATGATAGAACAGATTGAATGTCTAGAGAATGACAGTACTCAATAACATATGCTTTCATGTTCAGGACCTGAACGATGAGATCATATGCATGCTAAGAGTTTGTACATTATTATCATGTCCCTAGTCGGATGTCATTGTGGAAGGTAGATAGACAACAATGACACACAAGACTAGATTGTGGTGTTGGTTGATGACAAAATCTCATTAGTCATGATATGGAGATATCAAACCAAACACATAGGTACTTGTTAGAGAACAAGTTTACCGGATAGACCCACCGTGAGTTTGACACATGGAACCATGACATGGTAGTCACAGTCAGTTGTCACAGTGGTGGTGGTGAGTGTGATTCTTTGACCTAAAATCACTACACTCAACACATGTCGTTGGGTACACTTTGACATCATCAAACGCAGTCCTGAAACATGGGTTGTTATAAAGGTGATGATCGGGTAGCTTTGACACATGGGGCTTTTGAGGGGTGAGTGATAGATATGGGATTTTTCCCTCCTAAGGGAGTTTGATATTCATGGCCACTTGATGAGTAGGATTGAGATAGGCGTGCACATGCATGTGTGAATCAATATGAGATATTGATGTCATACATATCTCCTCCAATCTACTCTGAGATCAAGAAAGTGAATGAATACTAAAAGGATGACTATTCCATGCCTTGAGTTCATTCGGGATATCAGAGACAAAGGAATTATACATTCGCTATAACACCATTCACGGATTGTAGGATTCAAAGTTGTTCTCCAACTTTCCTTTTCACTTGGGTAGCACTGATGTGCGACTAGGCACCACTCTTTGCATGTGAAGTCATAAATGTTATGGACTTAAACTGCCAATGTGAAATGGACCTATAGGGTCACACACATAGGATTTAACCTGGAAGAGGATTTTTTCCACAAATGATGTTTAGATTGATTACTAAAGGAGTTTAGTAGTTCAATTAAAAACTCAATCAATTAATGGCTCAAAATCATAATGTTCAAGGTGTTAGACCGATTGATTAGAGTATCTGATTGATTGAAACTACAATTGACTGATTTTGCATAGTCTTATGCCCCAACCGATCGGCTCATGGGATGAACCGATCGGCTCAACTAGTGAGACGATCGGCTCATGTGTCATAAAATGATCAGCTCAATTGTTGAACCGATCGATTAATGTGACCAACTGAGATCGTTTGGAAAGTCAGAAGACTATTTTGCAAATACAATTTGTTTCACTCGTACAAATTCAATTTGGACAAGGATTAATAGTTGATTAGTTGGAAACAAATATGAAAGTCAATTTGAGTTGGAGTAGGATCACGAACCGATCGGCTCAGATGCCCCAATTGATCGGTTGAGGTGTGAACTGATCAGCTCAACTCCCCAACTGACCATTTCATGTATGAAATGATCGGTTCAGGTGGCCCAGTTGGTTGTTTTTGTGAGAAAATCTTGAACCCTTCTACTCCTGGTTTAATCCCACATTGCCCAGGGTAGAGAACCATGTCCCATGACCCTCCTATATATAGGGGTATTGGGGGCTTCTTAGGAACAACAACTCATAACACCAGTTGCTCTGCAAAGTTGTCGTTCTCTCTGGTTGTGGTAACCGAGAGAGCCCGAGCAAGAGCTACCCGATAAGGGAGGCACATCAAGGGAAAGAAAACTGCAGAAAAGCGACTGGTGGCAGGAGAGTGTGTTGGTGACTAGTACGCCAATAGGAGGGTGTGACTCCTTCCGATTCCTTGTGGGACAAGGAGATCGGAGTTCCAGGTGGTCTGTGTGGACTACTTCAGAGGCGGGAGACTTCTGCCGCTCGGAGGACATATGTCAATCCCAAATAGTCCCAGTGAGACCAGGAGCTGCACAGACACCGTCCAAGACCGGAGGTGAAGACCGCGCAAGCCGCGAGGTAATGTCATCGAGCAAGCCTCGGGACAAGGTATGCCTCTACAAACCATCCTTCCTATTGTATAGACGTTGACGTGATTCCTTTATTCTGGGTTTGGGAGAAGAAAATTTTTGTTTCTGCTGCCTTCTCTGTCTCCCCTAAAACCCAACAGTGGTATCAGAGCCACATCAATTGCTCTATACTTCAGGATTATCGATGTGATCGATTTTGGTTTGTCGCCTTTATTTATTGCATACGATGCGAATAAAGTTGGCTTTATGCATGTCCAATCCTAAATCCACAAATCCCAATATTCATATATGATATGTAATATGAATGTAGTCGATACGCGTCACCCTTAAATGAGTTTTGTGGTGGATGTATAGCATGATTATGGCCAATAAACCCTATGTGTGCTTGATTGTATGTGGTTGCTTGCATCTCAGTTTGCGCACCAATTCCCTACCTCCTTATTCCTGATGTAGCTCGAGATAACTCGAGATTTCTTTCCTACCTTTGCTCCCCCCCCCCCGAATATAACTCGAGGTTTCCCAATTTAAATGTAAATAGGATAGATCTTTTTATTTTCTGCTATGTTAAAGAACGACAGACAATCTGACGATGACTAAGATGATCGGTTCAAGGCGTGAACCGATCGGTTGGTGATCCATATGACTGGTTCGAGGAGCGAGACGAGCAGGTGGCTGCCATGAGGAGATGCACGATGACCATACAAACCAATCGGTTGGAGGAGCCAATCGATCGGCTGGTGGCACCCAATCGATCGTCCTGATGGCGAGTCGATCAATCATGGAGATGAGTCGATCAAACCCAGTAAAGGCAAAGCACAAAGTTCATCTTGTATAGGTTGCATGTGATGTGGACCTAGATGATTGTGATTCCTCTTGGCTCGAGGAATCACATTAGGATGGCCATAATCATCACTTTTATCATTTCACATGTTTTTTGTGGGATATAGCATGCATATGATACGTACTATGTATTGTGATGATTGGATATGTATATGTACCTATAAAAATCAAATCCCTCATTAAATATTAAAGTTTTAGATGCCTTCCAAATGTGACACATGTGAAAAGCTTGATCGGCCAAGTGTGGGCACGCCCTAGCGTGGTACACCGTCTATCTCATGGAAGCGTGAAGGATGGATATGTGGGTCTGCCCTAGCAGGGTGCATATTCATCGTGTTGGCTTTGGGTCAGACTTAACAAGGTGACCTAGATAGGATCTAGCACCTTGAGGCATGGAGGTGATCATGGAAAGGAGTTGCATATGACATCTTTCAAGAGTTGCACATGATGTAATTGGCAAAAGTTGCCTACCTGGAAGATCTAAGTTGTGGGTGACAGCCCTAGATGGTCCATGAGTCAGAGGATTTTAGGATCTTGACCCACTAGAGGATTGTACGCTGCAATCTTCCAAAATGATGGTGAGGGCTATCAATTTGAAAAAAAATAGTGGTAACGATAATTAATTAAAGTCCTAATTATATCGTCAATCTTTCAAATCAATCAAATAAGTCAAAATTGAGTTTTGGACTAAATTGCATATATTTCCTTTTGTAGTACAAATGATAACAAACAACAATCACTTTTTGTTGTGATTGATCCTTGAAAAGGACAAGCTGAATGGGACTAACTTCCACGACTGGTTTAGGACTTTGAGAATTGTTCTCACTCAAGAGTGAAAGCTCTGTGTCCTAGATACTCCAGTTCCAGAGGAACCTGCTCCTACCGCACCAAAGGAAGAAAGGGATGCTTATAAGAAGCATTCTGATGATGCCATTGATGCAAAGTGCTTGATGTTGTGCTCCATGAACCATGAGTTGCATAGACAACATGAGAACATGTGTGTCATTGAGATGATTCATCATCTCAAGAACATGTATGAAGATCAAGCACGGCAAGAGAGATATGATGTCTCCAGGGCGTTGTTCAAGTGTGTCATGATAGAAGGAGATCCAATTGGTCCTCACACGCTCAAGATGATTGGGTATGTGGAGAACCAAATGAGATTGGGATTTCCTCTGAGCCAAGAGTTGGCTACTGACGTGATATTGCAATCATTGCCAGAATCCTACAGTCAGTTTATGATGAACTACAACATGAACAACTTTGACAAGACGTTGACAGAGTTGTTGGGCATGTTGGACAGCCGAGACACAGATGAAGAAGGACAAGCCTAGGTCTGTGATGATGATCAGTAGCAAGAAAGGCAAGTCCAAACACAAGGGCAAGGGTAAGGCTAAGAAAGGTTCTGATGCTAGCCAGTAGCCCAAGTCATCTTCAACTCTCAAGGCCAAGGGAGGCGTGACCAAGAGAGGCAATTGCCAGCATTGTCAAAAGCCATGACATTGGAAAAGGAATTGTCCACTCTATCTAGAAGAACTAAAGCAGAAGGAGGCGACAGACGTCTCCACCTGAAGGTGTCATGAAATAAACTTGTAACATTTTTGAGGTATATGATACCAAGATGTAAAATGTAAAGCACTCAATACATGGGGAAAGTGTTGCCGCCATAGATAGGAGTACTTTAGTTTATTTTTCAATCTTAAAGGCATGTAATAGAGTTATGAACTACTATTTCATATTTTCCAATAGATAGAAACACATTATTTTTTCATAGACAATAATGTCAATTAATAAAGTTGATGTTTCAATCTTTGTGGCAATGCCTTGTTTGTCTTGTGATACTTGGTATGCATAAGATAAAGTGATACCTAAAGGTTATTGATAACTCAAACAATCAAATTAGCATTATCATGAGAAATTCATTTCTAGTTTCCATATGATGGATAAGCTAGACTCTTTTGGTAAGAGAACCAGTAAGAGACATGAATGTCTTAGACATGATTAATCAATCTTCACTAGTAGCAGTGGGAGAATGATTATCCTATTAGGTATAATACATGTGATGTATTTACATACCTATTAGAGTTAATGCTAGTACTTCAAATAGTGTTTATAGAAATACCAATATAAATATCTTGAAGTGTTCAAGAATATCATAGATGAAGTACTATTTTGGTAAAGTGTTAATTCTTGATGAGATCAAGGAATGAAATACTTGGACCAAATGTTTGAGAACCTTATGAGTTATTATGATAGTGTATCATAGTGAACTCATGATTAAGGCATGGTGATGTCTAAATCAAGAAGGAGTCATACTCTAAGTGTGGCAACACATCCCACTATCACACAGATAGTGAGGTGTTATGCGGAAACGTGCAGAAATCACCATAACCACCGATTACCAAAAACACGGGTTAATTAAAACCGATTGTGGAAAGCAGGTAATCTGAGAAAAACTATTACATTCAAGTCCACATCCTGCAAAGAAACATGTTATATAAATAGTTACAAGATCTTGACACGTCTCCACAGCTTAGGAGATCAACTGTCAAGCTAACACATGAGTTCATCACCTGTTTATATGTACATAAAGGCCCACATCCGGCCAGTAGTAGGATATACAAAGGATCAACAGTTATACATCGGGAAACAACGTCAAAATGCCTCCAAGGACCTGAGAGTACAGGGATGACTCTAGACTCTACTACAAGACAACCAAAACAGTAGCATGTCCATCGCTTGCCTTCTACTGCTCGTCTTGCTACTCGGCCGCAACTCCACGACCACCACCACACCTAGCTCGACCACCTAAAAAAAGTTATAAACCAGTGGGGTGAGACACACAGTCCCAGCGAGAAACATAACTCCCCGCCGAAACTACAAAACCTTAGAAAGCTAAAGCAGATAACTGATAAGAGGTATAGCAAGAGCAGTTTATATAATAAGACTTCATACCATCAAGCTTACCAGGCTGTACAGAAGGCATATACCAGAGTATTTCTTTATGGAACATGATTAACAAGATATGATTTATAAGATCTTACCACATATCATAAGGAAAGTATAAGTTACTTCAAAGTATAGCAAGATTAACTACACAAGCAAGGCCTCAACCAATGTTTTCTGTTTTGCCTTAAGTAGTAAATACTATTCGGTTGGATTACATATTATTATGCCCAAAGGAAGCGAGCCGTACTGCTCAAATCCAACCTTCGGTTGCGAAACCTAAGTCGGTGCCATACAAGGTCAATGGAAGAGTCGGACTCCACGACCTCTCCGCCTCGTGGTCAGTGCATGAGTACAACACAAGCAGGACCGCAGTCTCTTGCTTAAGTGGCCTCAGCCACAGGGTCAGGCTACCCTCTTCCTAGCCCACCTTGGTACAGGTCTCGGCGCTAGTGAAACTGAGCCACGGGCCTGTTCATCGTGCTCTAAGCCATGAATGCATTCATGCTCCCATATCACTTATCCTGAGCCATGGGCCTATTCACCATGCTCTTCACATACTGAGCTACAGGCCTGAATCCGCACTCTGGAGTCTACAACCGAAGTTGCACTCATACCTCCTCATTTTCAGCTAGGAGAAATCACACATATTCAATAATATGCGGTTCCAAGTTAACCCGCAGGAGAACCTGTTTCACCATCACCAGCTCCTGACGATGATGGATCTATGGCCAGGGCAACTACATGACATGTTTCACTGTGATTATTTAATGTATTTTAAGTGGATTGCAAGATTCAACCAAGTTTTATAACATGCAAACTATAACAAGAATAAATAACATGAAACTCAACATCATGCTTTTACTGTCATTCACAAGGATCCAACATTACATGTCACCACTTGGCCTCTTGCCAATCACCTAGATCCACCTCAAGGATCATCACATTGCCATGGGATCTCAATCCCTCATCACATAGTGCCACTGCCTCTCAAGGCTTACATCATCACCATGGAATATCAATCCCAACACCAGTCAAGCTCAGGTCCTTAGACCATCACATCATCAAGAGTAACCATCAGGGCAATGTTATTCAAACATATATATACCTCATAGCCCTTTACCTGGCTATGCATTTGTACCTACATGGTTAGTATACACAATCATCATGGATTAATAGAAAGATCGTATTATAATGTAGGGAAGCATTGATGATTAGGTACTTTATCATTCATGCTTCAACCTGTGATCATAGATATAGTTCATGCAAGGAAATCTTATATTCTTACCATTATCTCACCCTTATACATAACAACAAGATGATCACATACATATGTATAGTCATGTTAGGTTACATAGTTGATCTCTACCATAACGATTACCATCACACATATCAAGGGCCACCATCATGACTAAACGTGATAGCAAGAACAACATCTAACATATCGCTTTCCCTAAGGAACAGGACCCTCACTAGAAACACCCACTACCCTCACCAAAGGTAGGTATCGGGCAGGGTACTCTCCCATACCGCCCAACCACTACAACCCTATAACGGTTAAACCAAACCGGCCTCATAGCGGCCAAACACAAAGCAAAGGTGATGAATATCAGCTCAAGATGTATCGTGCAACAAAGACCCAAGGCGTAACGTGCACAAGCCTATCATGCAGCCGGTGTATCGGGCACCTCTGTCGGGCAACTCAGCCCCTGTCATGCAACAGTGCATTGTGCAAAGATGTGTTGAAAACTAACTGGTAACGGGAAACCAGGATGTGCAGCCCAACCAAAGGGATATCGGCAATGACGTGTTGCAAGGCATATCGTGCAGCAAGGAAAACATAACACCCAGCACATCACAAGCTATTGGCCAACACATGAAACTAAGGAATAACGGCCGATACCAGACCAGAACACAATGCCCCGACATCCAAGGTGTGACGACATCAAGCTACCATCTTACTAGGCGTGTCGGGCAGGATACACAACCAGGTGATGCCCGACACATACAAGGGTAACAGCCAATGCTCCCCTCATCTACGTACAAAAGCCAGGGTCACAACTTCAAAGGACAGCAAGAGAAGCATGTCGTCCAGCTAGCCAACCTCACCTATCGGCCGACACACAAGATCAGGCTAGGGTGTAACAAGATTAAGGGTATCGGGCAGAGCATTCAGCATAGAGTGACGCTCGACACACAAAGGGGTCAAGGACCAGAGTGTATCGCCCCACATAGCCACACAACATGACGACCGAGGCTCTAGGCCAAAGAAGGATGTCGGGCAACAACACCACGAACCCCAAGCACAAGGGCAACAAAACCCTAATGGGTCAAGAAGGTGACTCACCTATCAACTATCAAGAGAGAGGGGTCTTGCCAAGCTTCTTAACTCCAATCGGGCAACACAAGGAACAACCACAACCATGATCCACAACTACCACCAAGCTCACCCTTCAAGTCCATGGTGAGAGGAGGGTGTTGCTCAAGCTACTAGAACACAAGCTCACCTCTCAACTTAAATGAGAGAGGAGTGTTTCCCATGATACTAGAACTCAAGCTCACTCCTCTAGACCAAGGAGAGAAAGGATTATTGCTCACCAAGAACCCTAGAACATAGGTTCGGCCCACAAGAAGAAACTAAGCAAGAAACTAAACTAGCAACATACATAGTCGGTCATAAGAAACAAGAACATAGAAGATGGTAATGTAGTTAGGGTTAGGAGTTATGTAACCCGCCTTAAGCAAGCTCCAAGCTCCAAGCTCCAAGCTCCAAGCACCACCACAAGAAGAAGAGCAAGGCACTCTAGGGTTCGTCCACCACTAGAGGAAGAAGGAGACTCCAAGGTAAGGATCGGCCACCAAGCTTGCAAAAGAAGAGAGGGTGTCGTGCACTAAGGAGAGGGAGACTAAGGAACTAAAGGGATCCTTAGCCAGGGGAAGGAAACACATATATAGGAAAGGATGGAGGAGAAACCAAGGGAAGGTAAGGCAAGGTGTTGCCCACCTAGGGACACTCGTCCATGGGCAAAGCCACTACTCTAACATGTCCTACACACATGTCCAAGGACATTGCCACATGAAAGCACCAAGTGTCCACTAGTGGTGACACAAACGAGGTCAAAGAAGGTCAAAGGGTCGATGGGCGACACACCCACACAACATGGCCGACACACCCCCACCATGGCCGACACAACCTTGGGCGACACACCACCAGGGCGACACACATCCTGGGCGACACACCACTGGCCGACACAGGCTCTCTTGCCTGACACAAGGTCCAAAGAAGCAAAGGCAAGGCACCACAAAGCCCAACAAGCTCAACCAAGCCCAAAGGAACTCAAGCAACAAGCCCAACCCTTCTTCTCAACACTAGAGGAAGCAAGGAGAGGGAGGAACACCTCTCAAGGTGACAAACTTGCCCACAAACCCTAGACTTGGGTTAATTGCAAGTAGCATCTCCATCTCTCAACAAAGCACAAACGAACCCTAATCACCCCCAAAGGTGATTAGCAAGCAACTAAGCATCAGGGTTAAGCAAAGCAAATAGGGTAAACCCTAAACGGAGGTCAGGGTCCTTACAAGATAACCCTCTACAAAGGGATTTCGTCCCCAAAATCCAAAGAGAAAAGCGAGGGATACTTCCTCCTCATCTCTTCCTCAAGCTCCCACGTGGCTTCCTCAACGCCACGATGATGCTAAAGAACCTTCACAAGAACCAGATCCTTCCTCTTCGGCTTCTTAACTCTTCTGTCAAGGATCATCACAGGACCTTCCTCGTAGGTCACATCTTCATCGAGCTCAACTTCATTTGGTTGTATCATTGTTCCTGAATCCGGATGACTTTTCTTCAGCATACTGACATGGAACACTGGATGTAACCTGTGCAACTCTGACGGCAGCTCTAACTCGTAAGCTACCTTGCCAATACGTGCTAAGACCGGGTATGGCCCCATATACCTGGGTGCCAACTTACCCTTCCAGCCAAACCTTAGCACACCTTTCCACGGCGAGACTTTAAGATACACTTTGTCTCCTACTTGGAACTCCAAAGGTCGTCGGCGATTGTTTGCATAAGACTTCTGCCTGTCCTGTGCCGCTTTCAACTGTAGTTGTATCACCTTGATCTTTTATGTCGTCTGTTGTATTAACTCAGGACCCAAAAGATGATATTTACCAGAGTCATACTAACACAAGGGAGATCTACACTTTCTGTCATATAAGGTCTCATAAGCAGCCATGTCAATACTCCGCTGATAACTGTTGTTGTAGGCAAACTCTATCAAACTAAGATGTACGTCCCAACTGCCTAGGAACTGCAAAACACAAGCTCAAAGGAGATCCTCCAGAATCTAGATAGTCCTCTCCGACTGTCCATCTATTTGTGGGTGGAAGGCGGTACTGAACCGCAACTGTGTTCCCAACGCTCTATGCAACTGTTCCCAAAAACGACTCGTGAACTGAGGACCTCTGTCAGAAACTATCGTCACTGGCACACCGTGCAAACGCACTATCTCATCCACATATACTTGAGCGAGCTTCTCGAATGTATACGTTGTCTTCACCGGTATGAAATGGGAAGACTTCGTCAATCTTTCCACTATAACCCAAATGGAATCATGATTTCTAGTTGTCTTGGGTAGACTAACTATGAAATCCATGGTTATATGATCCCATTTCCACTGTGGTATCAGTAGGGGCTGCAGCATACCTTCCGGCTTCTGATGCTCAGCCTTGACTTGCTGACATATTGTACACCTAGCCACGAACTCAACTACATCTTTCTTCAAGTCGGGCCACCAATACAAGTCCTTCAGACTATGGTACATCTTGGTGACTCCTGGATGCATAGCATACATCGACGTGTGTACTTCCTCGAGCACTAACTTCCTTAGATTATTAGCATTGGGGACCACCATCCTATCACGATAGCAAACTAGCCCATCCTCGGACTCATAGAACCCATTACGCTTTTCGCTGCCGAACTCTGATCTGATCAACTGTATTGTATCATCTGCTTGTTGTGCATCCTTGATCTATTATCTCAGTGTAGGCTTAACTTGCATCTATGCTAAAAGTCCATCTAACATGGAAACTTCCATCTGCACATTCATCTGTCGCAAGGAAATAAGCATATCTCGTCTATGGCATACCAGGGAACTCAATTGTGCCTTCTTTGAAGAAAAAGAAGAAGACTTTTGGCTAAGCGTATCAGCTACCACATTCGCCTTACCAGGATGATACTCGATGGTGCAGTCGTAATCATTGATTAACTCCATCCATCTTCGTTGTCGCATGTTCAACTCATGCTGTGAAAAGATGTACTTCAGATTCTTATGATCCGTAAAGATCTGACACTCTTCCCCATAAAGATAGTGTCTCCAAATCTTTAACGCATGAACCACTGCTGCCAACTCCAAATCATGAGTCGGATAGTTCTCCTCGTGTTTCTTAAGTTGTCGTGAAGCAAAAGAAACCACATGATCTTCATGTATCATAACACAACCTAAACCTTTCTTGGAAGCATCACAGAAAACAACATAGCCCTTTCCAGGCTCTGGCAGGATTAACACTGGGGCATTGGTCAGCTTCTCCTTCAAACTCTGGAAAGCTTGCTGGCAACAATTATCCCAGACAAAAGGTACATCTTTTCTGGTCAACTTTGTCATCGGCAACGCAATCGCACTGAAGTCCTTGATAAACCTCTGGTAGTATCCTGCTAAACCCAGGAAACTACAAACTTCTGTTGGCATTTTTGGCTATTCCCATTCTGCAACAGACTCCACCTTCTTCGGATCCACTTTGACTCCTTCTGTCGATATCACATGACCCAAGAAAGTTACTTCTTCCAACCAGAACTCACACTTACTGAACTTGGCATACAGCTGATGTTGGTGAAGGAGCATCAACGCTAGTCGAAGATGTCGCTCATGCTCTTGCTTGTCCCGACTGTAGATCAGGATGTCATCTATAAAGACTACAACAAACTGATCTAGGAACGGACGGAACACTTTGTTAATCAAGTCCATGAAAGCAGCAGGTGCATTGGTTAGCCCAAACGGCATAACCACAAACTCAAAGTGACCATACCTCATCCTAAAAGCTGACTTTGGTATGTCATCTGCCTTTATCCTCAACTGATGATATTCAGACCATAGATCGATCTTTGAAAACATGGTGGCACCACGCAACTGATCAAATAAATCATCTATCCTCGGTAACAGGTACTTGTTCTTGATCGTGACCTTGTTCAACTGTCGGTAGTATATACATAACCACATCGATCCGTCCTTCTTCTTGACGAACAACACTGGAGCACCCCAAGGCGACGTACTCGGTCGGATGAAACCTTTGTCCAAAAACTCTTGCAACTGCTTCTTAAGCTCTACCATCTCTACTGGAGCCATCCTATACGGTGTCTGTGCAACTGGCTGTGTCCCTGGAACCAGATTGATCTCGAAATCGATCTCTCGGGGCAGAGGAACACCAGGGAACTCATTAGGAAACACGTCTTCAAACTCTTGAACAACTAAGACCTCTTCAAGGCTAGGACCTTTCGCCTTGGTATCCACAACAATATCCACAACATGAGCTAAGAACGCCTCACATCCTTGTCATAACAACTTATCTACCACCATGGCGGATACTAGACACGTCGGAAGAATCTTCCTATCTCCTTGGAAGATCCACTTCTCTCCATCATCATCAAACACTACCTGCTTGGAACCACAGTCTAAAACAACTCTATACTTCTCTAAGGTATCCATCCCAAGGATAACATCAAAACCATGCATATCAAGTGGTATAAGATCCACTTGTATATTGTGTCCCGAAAAAGATAAGACACAAGATGGACACTCTTCTCGAAGCATCGAGGAACCATCAAGAGGGGTTTCTAACAACAAGCTATCCTTCTTACAACTAACATGTAAACGACAGTTTTCAATCATACTATAGGCGATAAAAGAGTGTGTAGCACCCGGGTCAACTAGAACAGGTATAAAGCAAGAAGAAGACATATCAGAATGAAATAACTTCATCTGATATGTCACCACTCGCGGGTTGACTATCGCCTCTGGCTAACTCATAGCATAGAATCGAGTCGTTGCTTGTTGTCCACGTCCTCTACTTCCTTGAGAAGACGATCATGCTTGCGACGCTGGACTGTGTCCTCGCCATCTGCTACTACCGGGCTTCTGTCTATCCGACCCTTGTTGATTTTGCCTTGGTTGCTGTGTCACTTCAACATCTCTATTCGGGCAGTTGAACCTCCAATGCCTGATCTGACCACACAGATGGCATGGTTGGTCTCGCTGTTGTGGCCTAGACGACTCTGTCACTGCCATAGAAGATGTACTATGTGCCTTAGACGGCGAAGAAACATATCCTCTTCCCTTACTTGGGGACCACTATGACGGTACACTGGAACCTCTCATCACTGACGGTGCTGCAAACCTTAGCTTCTTGAAGCCACCAAACCTCTATCCCTGGAACAGAGCAGGCCTCTTCTTAGACATGGATTCTCTTTTCTCCCTTACTGATCGTTCAATCCTCCGGACAGATTCCACAAACGTAGCAAACCGCTCACGGTTCTCCAACGCAGAAGCAGGTGTTGTCAGCTCTTCTCAAAACGTATGATTCGCTCTTCATCTGTTTCCGCCATGTGAGGACAAAACCTCAACAGATCCATGAACCTGGCCTCGTACTCGGTGATGCTCATCATTCCTTAGCGTAAGCGCTTGAGCTGACTGATCTTCTCATCCAGATATGTCTTCAAAAAGTATCTATTGACGAACTCACGCCAGAAAACCTCCCAACCGATCACCTCACCAGGTCGCTTCTCCTCCTCGATGGTCCACCAGTGACCAACACTACCTTTCAGAAGGTATACAGTGTGCTTGACTTTGTCTGCTTCGGGAATGTCGAGGATCCGGAAAGCCTTCTCAAGACTTGTCAGCCAAAGATCTGCATCTGTTGGATCAGCTGTTCCCGCATAATCTGAATCTCTGACTCGGCGAAGCCGCTCAAAGGTCTTCCCAATACCCGATGTTTCACCATGGGGAGCCTGTGCTCACGGCGGAGGCACTGGCAATCTTTCAACCATGAGATTCATCGTAGCCATCATCTGCCCCATAAGTTGTTGATAGGCAGGATGTTCAAGAATGGCTGGGTCAGGTTGGGGGACCTCAGGCACCCGATCTTCATGTGCCTGCCCTATAGCTCCATCAACTGATGCAGCATCGTTGTTCTCAACAGCATGTTCTTCATGGTTTCCAGACATCTTGGTTTTTCTTCCTCTGAGGGCAGAAGATGATTGTGAGAAAATCTGGAAAACTCACAAGAACAGACAAAACCTAATCCTAAATCCCTATAGACTCAGTGAACCTAGAGCTCTAATACCAAACTTGTGGCAACAAATCCCACTATCACACAGACAGTGAGGTGTTATGTGGAAACGTGCGGAAATCACCATAACCACCGATTACCAAAAACACAGGTTAATTAAAACCGATTATGGAAAGCAGGTAAACTGGGAAAAACTATTACATTCAAGTCCACATCCTGCAAGGAAACAAGTTATATAAACAGTTACAAGATCTTGACACGTCTCCACAGCTTAGGAGATCAATTGTCAAGCTAACACATGAGTTCATCACCTGTTTATATGTACATAAAGTCCCACATCCAGCCAGCAGCATGATATACAAAGGATCAACAATTATACATCGGGATACAACGTCAAAATGCCTCCAAGGACCTGAGAGTACAGGGATGACTCTAGACTCTACTACAAGACAACCAAAATAGCAGCATGTCCATCGCTTGCCTTCTACTGCTCGTCTTGCTGCTCGGCCGCAACTCCACGACCACCACCACACCTAGCTCGACCACCTAAAAAAAGTTATAAACCAGCGGGGTGAGACACACAGTCCCAGCGAGAAACATAACTCCCCGCTGAAACTACAAAACCTTAGAAAGCTAAAGCAGATAACTAATAAGAGGTATAGCAAGAGCAGTTTATATAACAAGACTATTCATACCATCAATCTTACTAGGTTGTACAGAAGGCATATACCAGAGTATTTCTTTATGGAACATGATTAACAAGATATGATTTATAAGATCTTACCACATATCATAAGGAAAGTATAAGTTACTTCAAAGTATAGCAAGATTAACTACACAAGCAAGGCCTCAACCAATGTTTTGTGTTTTGCCTTAAGTAGTAAATACTATTCATCTAGATTACGTATTATTATGCCCTGAGGAAGTGAATCATACCGCTCAAATCCAACCTTTGGTTGCGAAACCCAAGCCGGTGCCATACAAGGTCAATGGAAGAGTCGGACTCCACAACCTCTCCACCTCGTGGTCAGTGCACGAGTACAACACAAGCAGGACCACAGTCTCTTGCTTAAGTGGCCTCAACCATAGGGTCAGGCTACCCTCTGCCTAGCCCACCTTAGTACATGTCTTGACTCTAGTGAAACTGATCCACGGGCCTGTTCACGGTGCTCTGAGCCATGAACGCATTCATGCTCCCATATCACTTATCCTAAGCCATGGGCCTATTCACCATGCTCTTCACATACTGAGCTATGGGCCTGAATCCGCACTCTGGAGTCTACAAATGAAGTTGCACCCATACCTCCTCATTTTCAGCTAGGAGAAACCACACATATTCAATAATATGCGCTTCCAGGTTAACCCACAAGAGAACCTATTTCACCATCACCAGCTCCTGACGATGATGGATCTATGGCCAGGGCAACTACATGACATGTTTCACTGTGATTATTTAATGTATTTTAAGTGGATTGCAAGATTCAACCAAGTTGTATAACATGCAAACTATAACAAGAATAAACAACATGAAACTCAACATCATGTTTTTACTGTCATCCACAAGGATCCAACATTACATGTCACCACTTGGCCTCTTACCAATCACCTAGATCCACCTCAAGGATCATCACACTTCCATGGGATCTCAATCCCTCATCACATAGTGCCACTACCTCTCAAGGCTTACATCATCACCATGGAATATCAATCCCAGCACTAGTCAAGCTCAGGTCCTTAGACCATCACATCATCAAGAGTAACCATCAGGGCAATGTTATTCAAACATATATATACCTCATAGCCCTTTACCTGGCTATGCATCTGTACCTGCATGGTTAGTATACACAATCATAATGGATTAACAGAAAGATCATATTATAATGTAGGGCAGCATTGATGATTAGGTACTTTATCATTCATACCTCAACCTGTGATCATAGATACAGTTCATGCAAGGAAATCTTATATGCTTACCATTATCTCAGCCTTATACATAACAACAAGATGATCACATACATATGTATAGTCATGTTAGGTTACATAGTCGAGCTCTACAATAACAATTACCATCACACATATCAAGGGCCACCATCATGACTAAACGTGATACCAAGAACAACATCTAACATATCGCTTTCCCTAAGGAACAAGACCCTCACTAGAAACACCCACTACCCTCACCAAAGGTAGGTATCGGGCAGGGTACTCTCCCATACCGCCCAACCACTACAACCCTATAACGGTTAAACCAAACCAGCCTCATAGAGGCCAAACACAAAGCACAGGTGACGACTATCAGCTCAAGATGTATCGTGCAACAAAGACCCAAGGCGTAACGTGCACAAGCCTATCGTGCATCAGGTGTATCGGGCACCTCTGTCGGGCAACTCAACCCCTGTCATGCAACGGTGTGTTGTGTAAAGCTGTGTTGCAAACTAACTGGTAACGGGAAACCAGGACGTGCACCCCAGCCAAAGGGATATCAGCAACGACGTGTTGCAAGGCATATCGTGCAGCAAAGAAAACATAACACCCAGCACATCACAAGCTATCGACCAACACATGAAACTAAGGAATAACGGCCGATACCAGACCAGAACACAACGCCCCGACGTCCAAGGTGTGACGACGTCAAGCTACCATCTTACTAGGCATGTCGGGCAGGATACACAACTAGGTGACACCCGACACACACAAGGATAACGGCCAACGCTCCCCTCATCTACGTACAAAAGCGAGGTTCACAACTTCAAACGACAGCAAGAGAAGCATGTCGTCCAGCTAGCCAACCTCACCTATCGGCCGACACACAAGATCAGGCTAGGGTGTAACAAGATTAAGGGTATCGGGTAGAGCATTCAGCATAGAGTGACGCCCGACACACAAAGGGGTCAAGGACCAGAGTGTATCGCCCCACATAGCCACACAACATGATGACCAAGGCTCTAGGCCAAAGAAGGATTTCGGGCAACAACACCACCAACCCCAAGCACAAGGGCAACAAAACCCTAATGGGTCAAGAAGGTGACTCACCTCTCAACTATCAAGAGAAAGGGGTCTTGCCAAGCTTCTTAACTCCAATCGGGAAACACAAGGAACGACCACAACCATGATCCACAACTACCACCAAGCTCACCCTTCAAGTCCATGGTGAGAGGAGGGTGTTGCTCAAGCTACTAGAACACAAGCTCACCTCTCAACTTAAACGAGAGAGGAGTGTTGCCCATGATACTAGAACTCAAGCTCACTCCTCTAGACCAAGGAGAGAAACGAGTATTGCTCACCAAGAACCCTAGAACATAGGTTCGGCCCACAAGAAGAAACTAAGCAAGAAACTAAACTAGCAACATACATAGCCGGTCATAAGCAACAAGAACATAGAATATGGTAATGTAGTTAGGGTTAGGAGTTATGTAACCCACCTTAAGCAAGCTCCAAGCTCCAAGCTCCAAGCACCACCACAAGAAGAAGAGAAAGGCACTCTAGGGTTCGGCCACCACTAGAGGAAGAAGGAGACTCCAAGGCAAGGATCGGCCACCAAGCTTGCAAAAGAAGAGAGGGTGTCATGCATCAAGGAGAGGGAGACTAAGGAACTAAAGGGATCCTTAGCCAGGGAAAGGAAATGCATATATAGGAAAGGATGGAGGAGAAACCAAGGGAAGGTAAGGTAAGGTGTCTCCCACCTAGGGACACTTGTCCATGGGCAAAGCCACTACTCTAACATGTCCTACACACATGTCCAAGGCCATTGCCACATGCAAGAACCAAGCACCAAGTGTCCACTAGTGGTGACACAAACGAGGTCAAAGAAGGTCAAAGGGTCCATGGGCGACACACCCACACAACATGGCCGACACACCCCCACCATGGCCGATACAACCCTGGGCGACACACCACCAGGGCGACACACATCTTGGGCGACACACCACTGGCCGACATAGGCTCTCTTGCCTGACACAAGGTCCAAATAAGCAAAGGCAAGGCACCACAAAGCCCAACAAGCTCAACCAAGCCCAAAGGAACTCAAGCAATGAGCCCAACCCTTCCTCTCAGCACTAGAGGAAGCAAGGAGAGGGAGGAACACCTCTCAAGGTGACAAACTTGCCCACAAACCCTAGACTTGGATTAATTGCAAGTAGCACCTACAGCTCTCAACAAAGCAAAAACGAACCCTAATCACCCCCAAAGGTGATTAGCAAGCAACTAAGCATCAGGGTTAAGCAAAGCAAATAGGGTAAACCCTAAACGGAGGTCAGGGTCCTTACACTAAGGAGCTAGAGGATGATTATAAAATAATTAAGTTCTTCTTAAATAAAGAATACCCCACACTAGTAAAGGATATTAAGAATCATAAGGAGTTTTGAGTTCTTATATCCTTAAAAGATACACCTCGATTATCTATGTGATGAGTCAACTATCTAGATGTATATGAGGAACTAGATTTTGAGTTATGGTTTATGACCATTACATCCTAAATGACTTCCATGTGAACCATAAGGTATGACCTTGATGGTAGCACCCATTGGAATGAAATCCATAAGTGTGGATGAGTCTTATGCGTTAAGACACATAGATAACATTTTGAGAAGGATGATGCTTGTTAATTGCAACTTAATGACTAAGAGATTTGGCATGTGGATACTAAAACTGCATTCCTATGAGGAATAAAATTAGAATGTGTACGTGACACAACCTATAAGGTTTATGAATCTATTAATGCAAATGAAGTCTATAAGTTACAATGTGATTGATTAAGTACAAGAAACTCAGAGCTGGATCTTTACTTTGATGATATAGTCAAAGGGTTTGATTGATATGTCAAAAATAAAGAGAGATCTATGATTTAGTGGGAGTGTATTCACATTCCACATGTGGATGTGAAATGGAAGTGTTCTAAGAATGGAAATCCAAAGTGGAAATTATCTTTAAGGAAAATAGAGACGTTTCCTATGTGATAGGAACAGAGATATATAGAGATAGTTCTCAAAAACCTCTTGACCTGAGAAGAGAGAGCATACATTGGCAATCTACACTGAAGGGTTGTTTTGTGGCTTGTTCCTAAGCACCAATTGCAGCATGTTGTGGTTTTGTCCAAGCAGCACCTTTCACCATTTCCCTCCATTCTTCAAGACCTGGTTAGGGTTCCTTGAAGCCAGCTCTGATACCAATTGAAAAACTACTAGAGGGGGGGTGAATAGAGTTTTTGAATAGTTTTAACAATTTATTGAATTCAAACAACCACAATTGAAATTTGAAGAGAGAGACAGGTGTTTAGAGTGGTTCCAACTATAGCAAATACTATAGTTGTCAGTCCACTACCCGGTTGCTTACCCAACTGGGATTTGAAAGTATTTATTTTATTACCTCTCGAGGATTTATACAAAATACAATACTTTCCTTTACACCCTTTGAACAGCCTTCACTTGAAGTAGGTGCACCAACTTTGAGATAGCCTTCTATGAAGTAACTCCAAGCTCCCCCTTGAAGTAGCCTTCCTCTCTAGAAGTAATCTCCCATTGCACCAGCCTTCTGAAGTAGCTCAAAGTCTCCTTCTTCACCAAGAAGATCTTCACCCTCTCCAATCCGCAACCTCCAACCTAGGAGTAGCAAGGAGAGTACACACAATAATAGGGAACAAGAAAGAAAAAAGAAATTACAACTTATCCTGTATAGCCCAAGGCTTGATTTGCCTAGATCAAGCGTATAGATCTCCTAACCAAGTGTGTGGACTTGTGATTGCAGTGGATAGGAGATACTAGCCTATAGGACACGAATTATGAGCTAAAGAAGGAAGTAGCCAATGTTCACAAAGCTCAATTTGCTCACAACAGATTGCTCAAGTATGCTCAAGTATTTCTCAAGTGTAACAAGTGTAAACAAGTGAGTTTGAGTGTCCTATGGCTTGTCCTATTTATAGGAATGGCCTAAAGATGCTTAAGGACGTTCTAGACAACTTCTAGGGGTTTCTAAGTGCTTAACTAGCCGTTAGGTACAAAGTTGTTGCTTTAACAACGGCTAATTAATTAATTCTGCAGTTGCTGTCAGAGACCATCTCGGTCGACAAATGGTCGACCGAGACACCTACTCGGTCGAACTTTTGTCGACCGACAGGTTCTCTGGAACAAGTGATTTGCAACGTCTTTCTCCAACTGCCAACTAACTTGTCTGTTGTGTCTAACGGCTACTTTGGATCTTTCTCGGTCGAGAAGATCGTCGACCGAGAGTGTCTCGGTCGAGGAGTTTGTCGACTGAGATTGATCCTGTTTCAAGGTTTCAATTTAGGCACTAATTATGTGTGTGAGTGTGCATAAGTAATCCTATTTGAATGGGATGACTTGTCTAACTGTGGTGTTTAGCTAGGAAAAATCTAACGCTTGATTTACATGCAATTCTAAGTACTTGTACATTATATTTTTGTACAAGTTTTTACAACAGTGATTACATTGCATGAAAATATAAATATGTAAGCTTGTGGGTTTTCCCTTGTTGCTTTGTCATCCTGCACACTCAAGTAGCTCATTAGATTAATAAGAATGAAATGTTTGTCATAATCAAAACAAAGGGATTTATAGATGTCCATTTAGCCAACAATCTCCCCCTTTTTGAAGATGACAAACATTTCCAAAATATAAATAAAGGAAATATAAAACATATGAGTTTCATACCTTTAGATTACCTTTTGTAGCTTTTTCTCTTGTGTAGAAAATGTGTGCTTATTATTCCCCATGAATTATGGAACATGAAATCCAGATCATTCGGGAATATAGCAACTTTCAATGTAAAGCCAAGAGTTTATTTATGAAACTCATTAATTGAGTTTTTCATAATTACTAAGTTTTAGTTTTATATTTATCTCTCCCCCTTTGTCATTTCAAAAAGATAACCGTTAAGAATAAAAACTCCCCCTTAATTAGATGTCCCATCAAATCTAATGAAAAAGATGTCCATTTAAAAGCCAAAGTATCATGATGCGAAATAAGAGTTTTTGTTTAAGTAGCACAAATATCAAAGAAAACATCTTCCAAAGGAGTGATAAGCAATTGCTTCCTAATTTTGTTAAATTGATCTAGTGGAAGCGGTTTTGTAAAAATATCAGCCAATTGATCTTCCGTATCAACATGATGAAGGGAAACATGATTTTTGGAGATGTGATCCCTTAAAAAGTGATGACGGATTTCAATATGTTTAGCTCGGCTGTGTAAAATAGGATTGTGTGCTAAGTTTATGGCGCTCGTGTTGTCACAAAAAATAGGCGTAGATGAAAGATTAAAACCATAATCGCTTAACACTTGTTGCATATAAAGCACTTGAGCACAACAAGATCCGGCTGCCATATATTCAGCTTCAGTTGTAGATAGGGCAACCGTATTTTGTTTCTTGCTAAACCAAGATACTAAAGCTCTCCCTAATAAGAAACAGCCACCACTAGTACTCTTGCGATCATAAATTTATTATTCTTTTAATCATAAAAGGATATCCAAATAGTTATTATGTCAAACTTATTTTAGATCGAATTTGACTACGACCATAGCGCCCCTTGGTCAAATTTTATTTTGACCAAGAGGCAAATTTTGTAGATTTTCAGATTGAATATATTGAGTATAATATCTGCATAAAATTTAATTAAATGTCAAGCTGAAGCATAATACTTAATATGATTCTTAATTGAAGGCACAATTAATTATCTCAAATCTTCAAAGATACTAATTTATGGATTTTTATCTTTATGTGTTGCAAGCAATAGCATATAACCAATAAATCATTTTGCTTGCCTATATATTTTCATGGATCCATGCATACAATTATCATTATCTATGCGCACCCAATGATGAAAGCATGGTATAATAATAATAACAGCATACAATGATAATTCCATCACATGATTAGTATATGAATAGACCAGAAGATACTTTTACGAACAATCATGTGAAAATAGGAATTTTCTTTTCATTTGACTAAGCATGATTTCAGTTTAAACTTTAAATCATCTAGGGAATAAACTAATATTAATTTCATTTACATTTGTAGAGATGATTTCCAAAAATATATCCAGTCATCAATCATAAGTAGATAGCAATTTCATCGGAAAAATAAATGCAGCAATTTTGTAGTAGACTGGAGAACAGTGATGTGCTCGGTCGACAATTTTTCGACCGACAAGATTCCTGGAACTGTTAATAAAACATAATTGTGTGAGTTAACTATTTAGATATTTATTTGTAATCTCATTATGTTGAGTTGAGATAGACATAGAAATATGCAACTAATGTCTCTGGTCATATCTCAACTTGATTCTGTTCATTTAGTTTGGAGGTTTTGGAACCCAAACTAACTCGACATCTTTTCTCTTATAAGGACATGAAAAAGAGTAATGTCCAAGACGTGAGCAATAATGGCAACATATAGAATCAACCTCAAGTCGTTTTCTATGGTTTTGTTCTAGGTTTTTCTTTGGTACAAATGTATTTGTTCCTTTAGGTACATATATAGATTGATGGGTTTGTGACCTTTTTCAACTAGGTTGATAGGACTTCCCTTTAGGCTTATAACCTAGTCCTCTTCTCCCAATTTGATGATAGGAATTATCTAAGATTTGATCAAGAATGCCATTATTATTTAAATTACTGACTTTTTGTTGTAACTTGGCAATCTCTTCCATTCTCTTCTTGATATCAAGTTTTGCTTGATCTAGATTAGATGACAATGAATCTCTTTCTTTGACAATAGAATCATAATCTAGATGATTGCATAATAATGGTTGTTTTTGAAGATCGTTTACTTGAGTCTGCAAATTGATCTTTTCCAAGGAAAGTAAATTGCAATTTGCCTCTATAGACTTTATCTTATTATCATAATCTTCTATGAATTTTTTAAGATCTTCATTTTTGGATGTCATGGCAAGAAGCTTAGCATGTAATTCATCGTTTGCTTTATTTGATTTCTTTAATTTCTTCTTGCACTCAATATATTTAATATGTGTTTCTTCAAGACTAGCAACTAGTTCTTCTTTAGATAAATCATAAAGACTTACCTCCTCTTCTTCTTCACTAGTTGTAGCAATAAGACATTCTTTGTGCTTATCCTCTTCCTTTGATTTCCATGGGCATCTGGTTGTTTTGTGGCTTGTTCCTAAGCACCAATTGCAGCATGTTGTGGTTTTGTCCAAGCAGCACCTTTCACCATTTCCCTCCATTCTTCAAGACCTGGTTAGGGTTCCTTGAAGCCTGCTCTGATACCAATTGAAAAACTACTAGAGGGGGGGTGAATAGAGTTTTTGAATAGTTTTAACAATTTATTGAATTCAAACAACCACAATTGAAATTTGAAGAGAGAGACAGGTGTTTAGAGTGGTTCCAACTATAGCAAATACTATAGTTGTCAGTCCACTACCCGGTTGCTTATCCAACTGGGATTTGAAAGTATTTATTTTATTACCTCTCGAGGATTTATACAAAATACAATACTTTCCTTCACACCCTTTGAACAACCTTCACTTGAAGTAGGTGCACCAACTTTGAGATAGCCTTCTATGAAGTAACTCCAAGCTCCCCCTTGAAGTAGCCTTCCTCTCTAGAAGTAATCTCCCGTTGCACCAGCCTTCCGAAGTAGCTCAAAGTCTCCTTCTTCACCAAGAAGATCTTCACCCTCTCCAATCCGCAGCCTCCAACCTAGGAGTAGCAAGGAGAGTACACACAATAATAGGGAACAAGAAAGAAAAAAGAAATTACAACTTATCCTGTATAGCCCAAGGCTTGATTTGCCTAGATCAAGCGTATAGATCTCCTAACCAAGTGTGTGGACTTGTGATTGCAGTGGATAGGAGATACTAGCCTATAGGACACGAATTATGAGCTAAAGAAGGAAGTAGCCAATGTTCACAAAGCTCAATTTGCTCACAACAGATTGCTCAAGTATGCTCAAGTATTTCTCAAGTGTAACAAGTGTAAACAAGTGAGTTTGAGTGTCCTATGGCTTGTCCTATTTATAGGAATGGCCTAAAGATGCTTAAGGACGTTCTAGACAACTTCTAGGGGTTTCTAAGTGCTTAACTAGCCGTTAGGTACAAAGTTGTTGCTTTAACAACGGCTAATTAATTAATTCTGCAGTTGCTGTCAGAGACCATCTCGGTCGACAAATGGTCGACCGAGACACCTACTCGGTCGAACTTTTGTCGACCGACAGGTTCTCTGGAACAAGTGATTTGCAACGTCTTTCTCCAACTGCCAACTAACTTGTCTGTTGTGTCTAACGGCTACTTTGGATCTTTCTCGGTCGAGAAGATCGTCGACCGAGAGTGTCTCGGTCGAGGAGTTTGTCGACCGAGATTGATCGTGTTTCAAGGTTTCAATTTAGGCACTAATTATGTGTGTGAGTGTGCATAAGTAATCCTATTTGAATGGGATGACTTGTCTAACTGTGGTGTTTAGCTAGGGAAAATCTAACGCTTGATTTACATGCAATTCTAAGTACTTGTACATTATATTTTTGTACAAGTTTTTACAACAGTGATTACATTGCATGAAAATATAAATATGTATGCTTGTGGGTTTTCCCTTGTTGCTTTGTCATCCTGCACACTCAAGTAGCTCGTTAGATTAATAAGAATGAAATGTTTGTCATAATCAAAACAAAGGGATTTATAGATGTCCATTTAGCCAACACTTTCATCATCTTGTATGTAGGACATGACAATATGATATGCTAATCCTGATAACTCGTATGTGGGACATGACGAGTGGATGTATGTCTAGTTCCAGTAAGGGTTACTGGAATACCATAAGAACTTGATAAGTACTTGAGAAGTACTAGTTCTATGAAAATAAGGAAGGGTTCATTATAAAGATTTACACTGATGTGAACTTCTGAAAAGGACAAAAAATTAATCGCAAAATATGAGATATATAAAAGTGAATGTTTATTGATAAATGGAAACGTTCCAATAAATTTGTTTAAAAGGAAAAGTCGAGTATCCATGTGTTAGAGAACATTAGTGGATACTATATAGATCTGGAAGTTCATGAGATGAACTTATAGATATTTTGGTCATTGATGACAAGTTAGGAGCGCTTGGTCATGCAATGTGGCTAAAGGTTAGCAAAGGAATACTTACAACAACTCCATCTCATACGTATGACATATAGAGAAGAGATGAGAGACATGCCGTTAATATTGACTTTGGCAAGGTGTTGCCATAACTCACTATGTTAGCACTATAGTACAGTAACATGTGGGACATGTTTGAAGATCACAATGAATAAGATTCAAGGGTGATTGGCTCGCAATGCAAGTGGGAGTTTGTTGGTATGTATGCCCTGAGAGCCAATCGTGGGATGATTGGTGGGATGCATTAAGATTGAATTGATAAAGATCAAAGGCAAGCTTCCAATTCTTTCTGGTTCAATCATATGAGATAATGATAGAACATATTGAATGTCTAGAGAATGACAGTACTCAATAACATATTCTTTCAAGTTTAGGACCTGAACGATGAGATCATACGGATACTAAGAGTTTGTACATTCTTATCATGTCCCTAGTCGGATGTCATTGTGGAAGGTAGATAGACAACAATGACACACAAGACTTGATTGTGGTGTTGGTTGATGATAGAATCTCATTAGTCATGATATGGAGATATCAAACCAAACACATAGGTACTTGTTAGTGAACAAGTTTACCGGACAGACCCACCATGAGTTTGACACATGGAACCATGACATGGTAGTCACAGTCAGTTCTCACAGTGGTGGTGGTGAGTGTGATTCTTTGACCTGAAATCACTACACTCAACACATGTCGTTGGGTACACTTTGACATCATCAAACGCAATCCTGAAACATGGGTTATTATAAAGGTGATGATTGGGAGGCTTTGACACATGGGGCTTTTGAGGGGTGAGTGATAGATATGGGATTTGTCCTTCCTGAGGGAGTTTGATATCCATGGCCACTTGATGAGTAGGATTGATATAGGCGTGTGCACGCATGTGTGAATTAGTATGTGATATTGATGTCATACATATCTCCTCCAATCTACTCTGAGATCAAGAAAGTGAATGAACGTTGAAAGGATGATTGTTCCATGCCTTGAGTTCATTCGGGATATCAGAGACAAAGGAATTATACATTCGTTGTAACACCATTCATAGATTGTAGGATTGAAAGTTGTTCTCCAACTTTCCTTTTTACTTGGGTAGCACTGATGTGCAACTAGGCACCGCTCTTTGCTTGTGAAGTCATAAATATTATGGACTTTCACTGCCAATGTGAAATGGACCTACAGGGTCACACACATAGGATTTAACCTGGAAGAGGAGTTTTTCGACAAACAATGTTTAGATTGATTACGAAAGGAGTTTAGTAGTTCAATTAAACACTCAATCAATTGATAGCTCAAAATCATAGTGTTCAAGGTGTTGGACCGATTGATTAGAGTATCAGATTGATTGAAACTGCAATTGACTAATTTTACATAGTATGCTGCCCCAACCGATCGGCTCATGGGATGAACCGATCGACTTAGGTTGGTGACCCGATCGGCTCAACTGGTGAGACGATCGGCTCATGTGTCATGAAATGATCGGCTCAATTGTTGAACCGATCGATTCATGTGACCAACCAAGATCATTTGGAAAGTCATAAGACTATTTTGCAAATACAATTTGTTTCACTTGTACAAATTCAATTTGGACAAGGATTAATATTTTATTAGTTTGAAACAAATATGAAAGTCAGTTTGAGTTGGACCAGGATCACGAACCGATTGGCTCAGAAGTGAACTGATCGGCTCAGATGCCCCAACCGATCGGTTGAGGTGTGAATTGATCGGCTCAAGTCCCCAACTGACCATTTCATGTATGAAACGACCGGTTCAGGTGGCACAATTGGTTGTTTTTGTGAGAAAATATCAAACCCTTCTACTCCTGCTTTAATCCCACATTGTCTGAGGTAGAGAACCCTGTCCCATGACCCTCCTATATATAGGGGTATTGGGGGCTTCTCAGGAACAACAACTCATAACACCAGTTGCTCTGCAAAGTTGTCGTTCTCTCTGGTTGTGGTAACCGAGAGAGCCCGAGCAAGTGCTACCCGATAAGGGAGGCACAACAAGGGAAAGACAACTGCAGAAAAGCGACTGGTGGTAGGAGAGTGTGTTGGTGACTAGTACACCGACAGGAGGGTGCGACTCCTTATGATTCCTTGTGGGATAAGGAGATCGGAGTTCCAGGTGGTTCGTGTGGACTACTTCAGAGGTGGGAGACTTCTGCTGCTCGGAGGATAGTTGTCAATCTCAAATAGTCCTGGTGAGACCAGGAGCTGCACAGACACCATCCAAGAGCGGAGGTGAAGACTGCACAAGCCGTGAGGTAACGTCTCCGAGAAAGCCTCGGGACAAGGTATGCCTCTACAAATCATCCTTCCTATTGTATAGACGTTGACGTGATTCCTTTATTCTGGGTTTGGGAGAAGAAAATTTTTGTTTCTGCTGCCTTCTCTGTCTCCCCTAAAACCCAACAGTTCCACACTTCAAACTAGAAGTGAGTCAGTCCACTACCTAGAGGTGGTTAGGCTCTAGGACTTTGCAATATTGATGCTCTTATATTCATTCATAAGATTACAAGACAAAACCAAATTCATCTAAGGACTTAATACCTCAAGCAAGGATCTTCAACCTACCGAATGAACTTACCCACTTGAACCAGGGATTCTTCAGCCTTCAACAAGGACTTACCCACTCCACCTTCAAGTCTTTGGGCTTCAAAGAATTACCTATCCTTCTTGAACATTCTCCTTTCCTATCTCCTTTACTTGGAGATCTGGAACACCATGTTTTCTTCAACCTTGAAGAACAACAACTCCTTCTCCTTCACTCAGAGAAGATCTTCAACTTTTTCTTTAATAGGAAAGAGGGTAGGAAGATGGAGGTGGAGAGCTTTATATGGATACAAGGGGTATCTCTCTTACAACAGATCCTAACTCACTCATACTCATGCATTTGACTTGAAGGTAGAGAGAGAAAGGGGCTCAAAGGTGTGAAGCACTCTCAACTAAACAAGAACCAAGCATATATGGAATGAGCAACCTTGGAATGAACTCCAAGTGATCCTATTTATAGCTGAGGGTGCCCCCTTTGAGTTGGGGAACACTTAGGGTTGAATTGTAGACGTTTTTTTCCCAAGGCAACAGATCTATTTTCATCCAAATAAGTCACCAACGGTCACAATCACTTTTTCTGCAATTTCCGTACAGTGCATTCGGTCAAGTTTCATTAAAGGTAACTCGACCGATTGGGTAAAAGACAAACCTAATTTTCAAACCATAGGTCGAGTTTGTTCTGAGGAAACTCGACCGACCAATGAAAGTTGTATTTGGTCAGAGACCCGATCGGTCGAGTTCTGTGAATGCACAACTCGACCGATGCACTCTCCAGAAAATGGATCCAGTGGATCGGTTGAGATTGTAACTCGACCGATCAACAGTCTGTGATCGATTTTCTAAAGTGCATCAAAAGTGATTAAAACTTGGTGCAAAGTGTCCCAATCAATTTTTTCATCTTAGTTACAAGCCATATCATCAATACAAGTGATTACAAAAAATGTTCTAAGGTCATTTACATGGATTTCCTAATTTGTACACTTGTATAGCTTTTGACTTGAACTTGAGAAAATTAGGGCTTGAGTAATTTGATCCTTTTCATGTACCTAACACCTGAAATCAATCTTGAATACACATATTAGATACATATGAATGGAATGGTTAAGTCATTATCAAAAAATGGACAATGTATAACCTCTATGTCAACAGAGTTGTGCTTAAAAGATTAGACTTTTTACCCCAAAGGATCAAAGTTCAATTATCTATTCCTTTATTTGTAAGGAAAATGATATTGTTTCAAATGGTATCACTCGGTCTCACCTGTCGAAGTTCTATTCAAAAACCTTATATGAGAACTTGTATAGAGAAGGATTTCCTACGGCGTAGCAGTTCTTCCATACCAACTTAACTTCCTGACGCTGCTATTTTTGTAACCAAGTCTAACAATTTTCATGTTTGAGTTTGAAATAATATAAACTCACACTTTGTCATCCAACTACACCCTACCAAACAATCCCTAGATGTTGTTATGGTATCTCTACCAAATACAAAAATTATTAGACATGGTTAAAAAAATTCAAAAATGTAGACCACTCAAAATACTTGTGTTGAATTATTTTATACATTTTCAAAGAAAATGATGACATATTTATATGGATAAAAATCAAGTAACCTTTTTATGTTAATGAAATTTGGCATGTTTCTCAAAATATTCACCAAAATATCTCATTCGAGAGCAAGGCGTCCTAGTGGGATTCGGGACACGTTGGTCCCACGGGGGGGGAATGCATCATCTAGTGAGGCGCATTGCTTTGATTAGTATTTTGTGAAACATGACACATTCATCATTAAAAGTTTGAAAAAAATGTTATTTTGAGTTTTCAATCATATAAATTTTGTTGTCATTTTATTGGAAAATGTATACAATAGTTCAACACAAATATTTTGAATGATATACATTTTTGAAATTTTTGTAACCAAGTCCAAGAATTTTCATGTTTGATATGTCTTGCCATAATTGGGGACACATCCATCCCACTTGGACAATGTGTCTCCCACCGAGATGTGTTTCTCTTGAGATATTAAACTTTACTACTGACACCATGTCATTATTTTTTATATTATATTTATTAAATTTCTTAACAACTATTTTAATCACAAAATAATATAATATTTACTAATACCTTACTAAATAAAAATAATAAAATATAATAATTTAATATAGATACAATACTAAAAATCTAAAATAGATTTGAAGCATGAAAAAAATACATATAAAATGTCAAATACTTCAAATAAACATAATAGAGATAATATCATAAATGAATAATACAATACACGACAATATACTTTTGAAACAATGAATACAAGGATGATGGTAATAAATAATATAAATGAAATAGATAATACATATAATTTTATATTACATACTAAAATTATAGTGTGTTTAGCCTATCCCCAATTAGTAGAAGAGAGAAAAAATAAAAATTGAAAATAATGAAGAAGTGTAGTTGTGTTATCTTTTTTAAATGGTGGGAGAAAATAAACTAATTAATACAGTTTATTTTAAATTTGGGAATAGTAAATAAATCATTTCATTTTTATATTTTTATTATATTATTATTATAATTATCATGATTTTATATATATTTTAGCTTACAAAGTCATCTATATTATTATTTACTTTAGGTGTTGTGGATTTTGAATGTCCGTATTAATCTATACCTTGTTGTATATTTTTGTGTTGTTCCTATTTTACACGTTTATCTATATTATGTTACTATATGTGTTAATGAACTATTATATTTTATATTTTTAGATATTATTATAAATATTTTATTTGTAATGATTGGTATTGCCCTTAAGAAACCCAGCAATCATAATATAAATAAAAGGGAACATAGGATCAAAATCTTTTTGTAAGAGCAATATGTCTCTGTCGAAGATGCATTGTTCTTATAGGACCAATGTGTCCCAATCAAAGATGTATTGCACCTTTATTGGAGAAATGTGTCCCCAATTAGAGCTCCGACCGAGCAATGCATATCTTATGTGGACGCATTTCTTCCAAAATGTGTCTCATAAATATTTTTTGAAACGACATACTAGTAATAAAAATTCTGAAAAATATTATTTCGATCTTTAATCAATTTATACATGGCAATCGTATTCTCAACATTTATTGCATCATAGAGCCCCTCAACCGAACCAAGTTGTAAATGAATTCTTTTTCCAAACAGTGGAGTAGAAACATAAAGGTGGCTACATTGACATGTCATGCATGTTGTATAAAAAAAATGTGATAGTAAGGTGTGTAGCCAACTTTCTATAGGAAGTCGTTTTGAGCACTTGTCAGCTAGCTCAGCTGGTCAAGTTTGCTGCTTGTGAAGCGTAGGTTGTAGGTTCGAATCTCAGCAAATCCCGTTGGGACACTACAGAAACGGATTAAAGGGCATCGACATATGATGTTGGATGTTCTCTCTCTCCTGCTACCTTGGACATGAATGAAATTTATGTTGTTCGTATAAGGGTACAAACCGTGATGAAAAGGTGTAAACGTATAAGAGTATGCTAGAGTATCGCTGAGGCATGCGAGATGCACTTTCCTTAAGAGTATTTCTGCGGTACCCGACGGCGAACGTATGTGCAGTAGTCTTATGCGCGACTATTGTCCCAGGATCCAATAGCGTGTATCAACGTGAAGCCTACACACAGTCACGACGAAGGGTGAAAGGCAAGCGATCGTTCTTCCAGTGGGAAAACTGTAGGCGGCGGAGAAGAGAGGAAGAAGAAACGAAATAATTTTTTTTTTCATCTATTCCAAACGACAGTGGAAAGCGAACATAAGTAACCAGGAAAAAGAAGCGTGAAAGGATGTGTTCGGTTGCAAAAAATGTGATGCAGTTTGTAACTGCCAAATGAGCAGGTGCATTGTGGCCCAGGTTAAAAATGATTCAATAAACCGAAGGACAAAACCAAGCCGAAGTCGTGCCCACGCAAGGGGCTTTGGGAGGCCAGATTTTCACCCCACCTGTGCGCGGGATGCGACGTGCACCGACGCGCCCGATTAAAGGGTTTCCAGATCAGACCGACCCAAACCTACTTGGGCTGCCCCACCATGCGTGTGTGAAGCCCACATCCTATTTTATTCCTCAAATATTACATGGACTAGCAGCCATATATGAATAGGAGAGAAGTCTCCAAAGTAAGCAATGTGGGACTAAAGGCTTTTTCTTTGAAATACAACAGTAGCCACAACAATCCTCCACTATTTCAAAACAAAACCAAACTAAAAATCAAGTTGACCACTGAAAGAACTTAAACAAATAGCATGCATAAGCTTTGGTAGAATTGAGTTCTTTGAACTAAAGCATAGAGTAGATGTACGTAATCTGTAGAAGATTGGTGAAACTATGTTCTTGAACCAATTCCTCCCTTGTCAAATTAGAGATACATTATTCACATGATATTTATAAAATCAAATACCTTTCTTACGGATTGGTGCCTTTAGGCCATGCGCCTACTGGGAAAATTCATAAATGCTCTAGAGATATGCCCTAATCTTAACATGAGCGGCCCCACTCCACACTCATAGTTGGACTTTCATCAAGCATATATTGCAGTATATACACCACTATTAACAGCTATGAAATCCATTAAGAAATATACTCAATTGAATCATTGCAAATTGTTGTTTACATCATAAGAATGAGATACATTTATTACAACACATTGAGTCATCCAGTGACTTCATTTTTTCCATTGAACCTTCTTCCCGGGATCACCGTTCATGAAGGTTGGGTATCCATCACTTCGACATCTGGTATGGGCATAATCTCATTCTCCTCGATGTATCGCTCACTAGTCTTTGACTAAATGGCTTTGTCAGAGGATCGGCCAAATTTAATTCTGACTTTACATAATCCATAGAGATTATGCTATCACATACACGCTACCTCACAATATGTGACGTAGACGAATATGTCTACTCTTCCCATTGTAAACTTTGTTTTTAGCCCTTGCTATGGCAGATTGATTATCACAGTGTATAAACACTGGTGGAGAAGGTTTCTCCCAAATGGGAAGATCCATTAGAACATATCTTAGCCATTTGGCTTCAGTTCTAGCCTTTTCTAAGGCAATAAACTCAGATTCCATAGTGGAACGAGCTATACAAGTTTGTTTGGAAGATTTCCAAGACACATCACTTCCACCCATAGTGAAGATGTAACCACTTGTAGATTTCAATTCATCTGAATCAGAAATCCAATTGGCATCACAATATCCTTCTAGCACAGTTGGAGATCCACAAAAAATCAATCCATGATTAATTGTTCCTTTAAGGTATCTTAAAACCCTATGTAGAGCATCCCAATGATCCTTGTTAGGATTTTGGGTATATCTACTTAATCTCCCCACTGCATATGCTAGATCTGGACGAGTACAATTCATTAAGTACATCAGGCTTCCAATTACTTGTGCATATTTGACTTGTTGAACACTAGTACTTTTATTTTTCTTAAGATGGCAATTAGAATTAAAAGGTGTACTTATTGGCTTACAATCAAACATTGAAAACCTTTTTAGAATTTTCTCAACATAATGTTCTTGGGATAGCATGGTGTAATCATCATGTTTAAGGAGTTTAATTTCTAAGATTACATCTGCTTCATCCATATCTTTCATGTCAAAATTAGAAGCCAAGAAGTCTTTTGTACTATTTATAATATCAATATTAGTGCTAAAAATAAGCATGTCATCTACATAGAGACATATAATAACACAAACTTGGTTATCGACTTTAGAATATATACATTTATCTCCTTCATTTATATGGAATCCATATGATACAATTACCTTATCAAATTTCTCATGCCACTGTTTAGGTGCTTGTTTCAAACCATAGAGAGATTTGATTAGTCTACATACCATATGTTCTTTTTCCGGAACTACATAACCTTCAGGTTAATCCATATAAATTTCTTCATCCAAATATCCATTCAAGAAAGCAGTTTTAACATCCATTTGATGTATAATTAATTTCTTAATAGATGCTAAAGTAATTAAAATCCTGATTGAAGAGATTCTAGTAACAGGAGCAAAGGTATCAAAATAGTCAATATCCTTTTGTTGTTTATATCCATTGGAAACCAAACGAGCTTTATATTTATCTATAGTCCCATATGTTTTCAATTTTCTTTTAAATATCCATTTACATCCTATGGGTTTAATACATGGTGGAAGTTCCACTAGTTCCCATGTATGATTAGATAATATAGATTCAATCTCACTATTAATTGTTTCCTTCCATAAAGAGGAATCAATTGAATTAATAGCATCATTGTAAGATTGAGGGTCATTATCCACTATAAAGGAATAGAAATCATCACCAAGATTCTTTTCCTTCCTCATCCTAGTGGATCTTCTAGGTTCTATATCATCAGGTTCTAAATCATCATTAGAATTTGATGTATTTGGGACATTCTCTAAAATTTCATTTGAATGATTAGATAAGTTTTCTAAGGGAGTTTTCATAGGAAAGATATGCTCAAAAAATGTAGCATTTTTAGATTCAACAATTGTATTAGGTTCTACAACATTGTTGCCACTTCTAATAACCAAGAATCTATATGCGGCACTATTTTGAACATAACCTATAAAAACACCATCTAGGGTTCTAGATCCCAATTTTCATTTCTTAGGCTCAGTTAATAAGACCTTAGCTAGACACCCCCACACTTTGAGATATTTCAAATTTGGAGGATATCCTTTCCATAATTCATATAGTGTCTTATTTGTCTTCCTACTAGGGATGCGATTTTGAAGAAAACAAGATGATAAGATCTCTTCCACCCACAAGTTGTTGGGTGCGCCTGAATTGATTAAAATAGAATTCATCATTTCTTTAGAGTTCTATTTTTACGTTCAGCAATTCCATTGGATTGAGGCGAATATGGAGGTGTGTATTTATATATAATACCATGGTTTACACAAACATCATTAAAAGGAGAATAATCATATTCACCACCCTTATCTGAGCGAAGACATTTTATTTTCTTATTAAATTGATTCTCTACTTCTATTTTATATTTAACAAACAATCCAGAAGCTTCATCCTTTGAATGTAGTAAATATAATTTTGTATATCGTGAGCAATCATCTACAAAAATAATGTAGAAATGTTTCCCACCTCTAGATAGATTTCCTTTTAAATCTCCAAGATCAGTGTGAATTAAATCGAGCAATTCAAAATTTCTATGTGAAATTTGAGGACACGGTTTCTTGGTAGATTTAGTTTCAGCACATATTTGACATTTATTATTTAAATTAACAACACTATTAATATCCTTTAGTAACTAGTGGTAACCACTACGGAGGTCAATTTTGGAGAAATAGTGGGATCTGGTCAATAGATCAAGCGTATCATCAAGGTGTGGAATAGAAAATCAATATTTTACAATGATCTTATTGATGGGTCGACAGTGTAAACACATTATCCAACTACCAACCTTCATGGGGCCAAGGAGAGTAGGAACCACAGATGGACTCTTGCTCTCACGAATAGAATATTTGAGTAGGAGGCATCAACTTGTCATTTCAATTTGACATGCTCTATCAAATTTACACGGTAATAAGGTCGGTTTGGGAGCGATGACTGTGGAATCAAATCAATCTCATGTTGAATATCACGCAGAGGTGGGATCTCACGAGGGAGGTCTATGGGTGTCATGCCTTTGAACTTGTCGAGAAGGGAGACAAGTTTTGGGGGTGGGGATTGAAAATTAGATATAGGAGTGGATTCTTTGATGTACATAACATACATGCATCCAACTTCTCGACTGGTCTCTTAAATCTCTCTGTGAGTGAGAAGGCGCAGAAAGTGTTGAGATTTTAAGGTTTGTGGTTCTAGTGATGGGCTCTTTTTCAGGGGGGAGATGAAACGAATAGGGGAAAGTTGTTTGTGTTTGCCTTTGTGCTTGAAGGTATACATGTTGGAACGTCCCTCATTGCAGGCATCTAAATCATAAATCCAAGGACGGTCAAGGATGGCGTGGCCAACATAATAGGTAACACATCACACCAAATGCGGTCTAAACAAGCCCAAACTGATGGGCACATGACAACGTTGGGTGATGTGAAAGTTAATCAGGTTCACCAAATGAGTCTTGTGTGGATGGGGATGGGGTTCCAGGCACAACTCCATGTGCTTCAATCTATGAGACGAGATGATTTCTGAGAACTGTCACCATCAATTAATAGCTTGCATCTTTTATCAACATGCTTGAAGAAGGTTTGGAAAGGATTAGTGCATTTTCATTCGCCCCCCTCAGAAGGAGCAACGAGGACACAACTTGAACATATGACAAATCATAATCACAAGTGTATCAGAGGGTTTGGAGGCAGTTAACACTTCTTCATACTCAATCTCATCCTCATAGATGGTGCCAGGAGAATCAGAGGACACAAATACAACACGACGTGGGCATTGGGTAGCTAGGTTAATTGTATTGTGGTAGTGAAAGCATTCACAACCTCACGGAGGAGGGCAGGATGAGGTGGTCACAATTTCCTTGCTCTGAATAGAGGAAGGGGTTGGAAAACTTAGGTGAGGTGGTCACAACTTCTTTGCTCTGGCTGGAGGAAGGGGTTGAAAAACTCAGGCGAGGGGGCTAAGTTTCAAGAGCAAAACCCTGAGCAAGGTTCGTGTTAGGCTTTGATACCACTTAATGTAAATCTATGGAACTAAAAATATGACTAAATGACTAAGGGAATAATTGTCATCCTTCGACTATGTTTCAACAAAGATGCAATATGACCTTTATGTAGACTTCTAAAAGAATAAGCGGGCAGTAGCAAAGTGAGACTAAACCACATGAATTTACAAAAAGCCCAAAATAAAGAAATGACACAATAAAATAATGTAAATTGAAAATCCATAACTAACCACACGGTGACGCCTACACTCGTAAGTGCATAAAGGCGATACATATCCTACATCAGTAAACATATTCAGAAATCATATATGCTGGCGATCTTGATCAAAACATGGCCAATAAGAAAGCTGATTGGAAAAGAAAATTCCATATTACCGATCCTAACATGGTTAGGATTGAGGCTTACGGCTAATTTGGTTCTACGTACTTTCCAATTCATACGATGAAATCAAAACAGGAAATTGAAAACTGAAAATAGAACTGCAGGCCAGTTTTTTGGTTAGAGGTCTCTTCAACTCTATATTTCTGTACGTTTTCATTTGGTTGGAGACAGTTTTGCCGTGCTGTAACACATAAGCCACTAAAATGGCTGGACTGAACTCAAATGGTGGTGAAACAACCTGTGAGGACTGCTGAGGAAGACGCGGACGACAGCTCCAAATGGAACCATGCTGTTTTCTTAGGGCCCGTCTGGTTGGGCCGCAAACCAAGTCACGCGGTTCTAAAACGCTGGTTTTTTATTTCCATTTGTTTGGTTGGGCTGCAAACGGAGCCGAGGTGTGAAAACCAACGCACAGTGCCCTTTGATTTGTACAGAAAACTGGGAAAAGGAACCGCACAACGAAAGGGTGCGGTTCCATTTCCAGAACCCGTCCGTGTCTATCTGAACATGCTTCCCACCGTGCCTCTTGCCTGATCACTTGTTTTTTTATCACAATTAATGCTAGCGCAGATAACTCCATGCATAATCTACCTCCAACCAAATGAAAACAAACAGAAAATTGGATTTGAAGATGCTTCCAACCAAACCGTTGACGTCTAGTTCCATTTCCTGCTTTCGTTTTCCAGTTTTTGAATTCAACAAGTGCATTGCAACCACACGGAACCAAATTAGCCGTTAGGGTCCGTCTGGTTGGATGGAAAATGAACGTATGCTGTTCCAACTCATGATGACTTCCAACTTCATGTGTTTGGTTGGATGGAAGTCCAACTCATGCTGCGGAAACAAACTATTTGACAATGACAGATTACACATAAAAGTCTGGAAAATGAACTATGCCCTTTTCAGGCGCGGTTCATTCCCATAGCTGGGCACGTTCTGCCATTTCCATCATTATCCTCCCCTCCTCGCTGCCTAATCGCCCCACTGTTTTCTCGTGACGGTTGGGTACCTGCTGTAATACCGTCTCCTGAGAATGGACTTTTTCGGGTATTGCCTTATCCATGGATAATTACAGTCTTCAAGCATCTCCTACCAAACGCTAAACAAACAAACCAGTTCAGTTGCAGCATCATCCAACCAAACGGTTGGTTTTTAGTTTCAAAACATGTTTTGTAATTCCTGTTTTGAAATTCACCTCTTGTCTTGCAACTGCGAATAACCAAACGAGCCGTTAGTGTAGTCAAAACTCTTAGTTCTCTGTACAGCTGACAGCCGTTGGGCGGTTGGTTTCCACACCGTGGCTTGAAACCACACCCAACCAAACAAATGAAAATCAAGACATAGTGTGTTGCAACTACATGACTTCATTTACAGTCCAACCAAACGGCCCTTAGATGAAGATGATGATATATTTTGACCATTTTACATTAATGGATTAATGCATTCTCAAAATCCAAAAAAATTAAACTTCATATTTGATTTACTGGATTTGAAAGTCTGAAATTTGGCTTTTTATCCACCGTCAAGTCTTAAGTTTAATTTTAACATCCAGAAGAATTTTGAAGAAGACTAAAATGCAAAATCTCCATTACGTATAAAATTTCCAAAATTCATCCCATTTTTCAATCCCACAAAACAACATAAAATTGTACAAATAAATTCTAAAATACAAACCAATGCAAAAAAAAATTAGGTAATCATACATGCACATAGTTTATGCCAACTACCTCTCATGACGTATGGCTTTAGTAAATGTATAGATCGTTATTATGGGCAAAAGGAACTGAAATTTCAAAGAAGACGTGAAGAACATATTACAGAAGCAAAAACTGCAGACTTTTGTATTGTTTTGCATGCATAAGGGATTATGCATAAAAGTCGATATCATAAAATATGTATCTGTCAGTATAGGTAAAAGCAGATTACACTGATGTTGCATCCTCAAGCTCATATCTAGCAGCTGTTGTTGTCAACAGAAATATCAAGATAAGCTATTAAAAATCTAGAACCAGGTCCGTTCCACGATTAAAAGAATATATAATGCGGCTCTGGTATATGAGATAATGACGCAAATCAGAAAATGATATGGATTGTACATAAAAGTCAATATCATAAAATGTTTCTGTTAGTATAAATAAAGCAGATTACATTGATGTCGGACAAGTACATATTTCAGTGTGTAGCTGTTGCTGTCCAGTAACTCCTGAAACCAGGTTTGTTTCCTGTTAAAAAGAATCACCTCTTTAAGCTTTTATTGTCTCTCTTGACACAGTTAAGTCAAACGATAACCCGTACAAAGGAGATCTTGGTAAACTTGTGAAACAAAACCTGAGACTTCAAAAGAATCGCTGATCAAGTGAGAACAAAAGCCATTGGCACCTGCATATAGTTGTTATTCCGGTTACCTCATGCAGTATAGCTGCAGTAAATGGAGTCAGGCTAGAATACACTCAGTGTATTCGAAGCCGAATTCACTCAAATAGTTTTTTTATGATGCAATATTTTTTTCAAAAATCTATTCCATTGATCTTCTTAAACATCTTGTGAATAGTTCATACGCAAAATTTGAGCACATTTAGACATTTATAGGTCATGTTATGAAGACCGTAAAAATTATGCATTTCAAATTAGTTTCACGCGTCGATTTTGTTGCCCTTGAATGAGTGGCTTACATTCATCCAAATGGGCTCAAAATTTGTATGTAGCCTAGTTATAGTATGACGGTGAAGATCAATGGTTTACATTTTGCAAAAAATAGTCTTGATATGCAAACACACGAGTGTATTCGTGCGATCTGTACACTTGAGTGCATTCGTGCGATTTGTACACTCGAATGTATTCTAGCCTGACTCGCAGTAAATGTACAGTAATACATTAGTTGTATTGTTTATCAGGAAAAAGAGCCGAACTTTCAAATGAGACATGCACAACAAATTACCAATCACCAACTTGACGCTTTTGCATTATTCGGTATGCATGTGGCTTCTATGGATTGCGAATAGAAGTCAATATCATAAATAGTCAACATCATAAAATGCGTTTGGTATAAATAAAAGCAGATTATATTGATGTTGCATCAAGAAGCACACATTTTAGTGTGTAGCTGTTGTTTTCCACAAAAATATCAAAATAAGCTCCTAATCCAGAAATATTTCCTGATTAAAAAAATTATGTAGCTCTGGTATATAAGATAAAATATTATAGTATCTAATTCTCAACTCGAGCAGAAACCAAGAGTGCAGTGGTTGAGCACCTGAGCAAGGGTTATTTTAGATCCAACTCCAGGTGCAAATAGGATCAACTCAGGGAGATTCAAAAAGGGGGGTGGAGACAAATAATGATTTTGTAGCAAAAAATGCAGAAAACCAGATTTGATTGGGTGTTAGTTGTCTGTGTTTCACTTGGCCTTGGATGTCATCTTTAATTAGGGCTCGTTTGGTTGAGTGTAGTTGGAGATGGTGTAAATTTATCGTGTATTTTATAGCCCAACTACATCCTACCAAACTAGCCCTTAATTGCACCGAAAACCTTAGGTTCAACACATCATTGTTTTGCATCTGCTTCAATTTAAATCGCCGTTGTCAAGAATGCGTACATGCAGGAGGGTGGGGTTATGCCTGATGGTTGAGGAAGTGTTTGGCGTCGTAAACTGATTGAACAGCTATGTGGGTGGCGGTAGCCCAGTTGAGTCAGTACATATCAATGGTGCTGATTGATGGTCATGTTTTTTCAGGTTTTTAAAGAAAATGGGCTACAGAATGCACACCTCCTTGGCTCCTCCCAATTGTTGCTCAGTCTCAAACCAACCCATGGGGTACAATGTGAGAACACTATTGTCTTTGATGAGAACACCTCTTGGGCCATCACCGAGAGTATCAGCAAAAAGTGATCAAGGCATCTGCATAAGACTTGCCTTTGTAAAATAACATAAAAATAGAAGGCTTGAAAAAATTATTACTGAGTCTGATATTATGATCCTCCTACAACAATGTAAAATTTAACATTAAAAATGCGAGAACTAGGCTCTAGAAATAAACGATAAATAATATACCAACTCCCTTTCCCCTAAGCACGTCAACGAGCAACATCTTCAGCTCCTGGATCCTAGCCATCCTGACCTTAGACCTAATCGAAAGTATGGCATACACAGTTTGTTGCTGAAACGGAATGCTTAGCTATGTGGGTGTCAGGAGTTGTCCGGTAGCTATTGGTGGGCGATCATTTGGTTGCAGGATAACTGGAGTCAAAAACATGCCAACATGAGCACCAGAAGGCCATTGTAGTCTCACAACCAAAGTGTTGTCATTTTGTTGGACTTAGTTCAACGCATGGGCACATGTTTCGTAGTTGGTGTGGCTACAAGCTGGTCAATGACGCAAGCCAATTCCTTGTCTATGCTTCTGACCGTGAGCTGTAGTTGCTCAATCACCTTTATACAGCGCTGTGTAGTGCCATAGCCAGCTTTCTGTGTCATTAAATATCATTGGAGGCAGCATTAAATATGGGCATTTGGCAATGGTATTACGATGATCAGAAGAGGGGGTGACTGGCTGGTTCCGTTGTAAAGTTTGATCGACAGTTCTTACCAGTAACATCCGACATTCTCAACAATTGTCTTATAGTAGGAGTCCTAGTTTTCTTTACGGTAATATAAAAACATCCAAATCATTATGTATTATCATCTGAAATATCATCCTTTTTATCAACAAAAGTACATTTGACATTTAAAAAAAGAGCATGTGGTCCATCACCTTCTCCTGGTTGCGTATTATGCAGGTCGTCAATTTTTTAAGAGGAAACATCTTTAGACAGTGGAAGAATGGAGTCGTCATTTTGCACCTCACAGTTTGACTGGTATCTGAAAATGATGCAAACACACATCTGAAGAGGATAGGGAAGGGAAGAGAGATGAATTTAAAGAAATACATGAATCATTGATTTTGGTGCTTCCTCTCATATCTATGCATTCACTGATTTTGGTGCTTCCTCACATATCTATGCATGTGTCTATATTTGACGGGGTGACAAAGTCTACAAGCTTTCTGTCGGTAATGTTTGTTGATGGCTCCAGATCAGCAATTGAAGGCATGGAACTGTCAAACCTCTTTCTTTCTTTGCCTTTTACCATTTTTGTACCTAAATTTCCTCTTAATTAATTATTTGATAAAAGTTGATTTGCCACAAGCAATATTCTCTACAATTCCTACATGCCTATTGCTCTATGAAGAATCTTTCCATATCGATGATGATTGGTGGGGGTTATCAACGTCCTGATGGACTATACTATATGTGGATAATATAATGAAGCTGACTGTTGTTACAGCTCTCCCTTCCTCTGCTTTTGCTTCTTATTGGCACTCTAGGCTTGGCCAATCCTCCCTTGTGAAATTCTAAATGTATTTCTAGCTTTCTCTAATAAATGTCTATCTTGCCAAATGGGAAAACAATACGATACTATATGTAGATAATATAATGAAGCTGACAGTTGTTGCAGCTCTCCCTTCCTCTGCTTTTGCTTCTCATTGGCACTCTAGTCTTGGCCAATCCTCCCTTGTGAAGTTTAAAATGTATTTGTAGCTTTCTCTAATAAATGTCTATCTTGCCAAATGGGAAAACAATAATGTGTGACTTTTCCAAAAATAGTTTCTATATCCAGTAATGCATGTTTTCATGTGTTCAAATAATGCATTGTGGTTTCTGAGGCTCATGCAAGATTTCTAGCCTTCTGGTTACAAATACTCTATTTTATTCACGATTGACCCAAAGTCATATGGTTATTTTTACTTAAAGACTGTTCACAATAATTCCCACCATTAACTATTTCTACATTGGGACCAATTTGGCTATTAGATTCCTTCCGGCCAATAACTGCCTTGAATTTATCCAACACAAATCATACACCAAATTTCATGTTCCTATACCCTTCAGCAAAACAGTATTATGGAGCCCAACAAAATCTTTTAGATGTTGCCACTATTATCATTCATTCTTGTGTTCCAAACATTTTTTTGGCCAGAAGCACTTTGGACAGTATACTTGATCGTCAATCGAATGCCTTCCTCCATCCTCAACGACAAAGTACCATTTTCCATCCTATATCCCACTAGTTGAACGTTTTCTAACCATCATGTATCTTTTATTGTACATGCTTTGCCTAAGCTCTGATCCCCGATCATGATAGATTCTCTCCTCGACAATCAAATGCCTTCCTCCATCCTCAACAACAAAGTAGCCTTTTCCATCCTACACCCCACAGTTGAACGCTTTTCTTTACCATCATGTATCTTTGGTTGCACTTCTTTGGAAAAACTCCCCGAGCGACCAAATGCATCTTCCTCAGTATTCCCAAATGCCGAAAGGGTATCGGTGTTATATTTAGGTTGGACGCAAGTGGGACAGTTGTGTTGTGGTCTTTTTTGACACCCACACCTTACTGTGCTGAGCAGAGGCAGGAGGATCTTTGTCCCCGGATGTTTTGACTGCACCATCTAATCTTCCATCACCTTTCCAGTGCACATGTCTAAGGATCTCAAACACACATGGAAACTCCCATAAGTGTATCAAATGCCTATAACAACAGACTGTCGAGCCTTTAACCCCCTCTAACTCGTCACCTCCATGTGTTCCTCTAAGTCGAAGTCAGCTAGATACCCGTCCTACTATTTTTTCTGACTTAGATAAATTTATTATTGATCATTAAGGACAATGAAGTCTTCCACATATGAGAATGCAAAATATTGCACTCCATATCTTGGTCCTATACTCCTATTTCATGCTTCACAACTGCTTTATCTGTTTGAATCCTGAAAGACAAACTTGACACCTTGTCTCACTCTGGATGGAGAAAGACTATGGAAGATGAAATTGTTGTAATATATGGATGACGTGCGTGGAAACTGGTTGATCTACCTTCTTTTTTTTTGGTATCCAGTTGATCTACCTTCTGACTGTCAAATATCATACTGACTGCATATTTGAGAATCACAAATCCACATTTGTGGCTAAAGGATATACTCTAAGCTATGGTATTGACTACTAAGAGACCTTGTCATCGATGGCCCATCTTAACTCAGTCTAAATTCCTAGCGATGTCGTTGTTAATCTGGACTAACCTCTTCTACAACTTGATGTAATAAAGGACAGTTGGTCCCACTTAGGTTTGGCAATGGGTAAGGTACTATTGGACCAGACCCGAACAAACCCGTCAAGAAATAGACCCAAACTCGCAATTATCCAACCTGATATGGACCCGAACCTGCACAGACCCGACACGAAACCAACCGAACCCAACTTGACCAAGGTAATACTCTATTATACATACGAACAAAAAAATTGGCAAGCCCGACCCGACACAAACTAGACAAGACCCGTCTGAATTAAAATTGACCTGACCCGACCGAAAAACCAAATAAACCCATAAAAACCCAAATTTTCAAGTGGCGTCGAGCTGGGTCTGGTTATTTCGCCACCCCTAGTCCCACTCTGATCACTAAGGAGAAAATACGGTATTGTTCTACTGGTTTATGTTGATGGCGTCTATCTAATAGTGACCTCAATAGTGTAAGCAACATTTCTGTAAACACTTTGTTACTAAAGATCTTGGAAACATGATATTTTGGAGGTATTGAGTTGCTCGTAGTGCATATTCGTATTATCCTATCTCAATGGAAATATGTTGATGATTTTCTCAGCGATATTGGCACTCTTGGAGTCAAATCGGGTGAAACAACTCTTGACGTCAATATTTCGAAGGATGATGATTCCTCACCTGCCTTCTCAAATAATCAATGATGCATGAAGATGTTGTACAAACTCATTTATATTACTATGAATGTTGAATCCCACATTCTTCAAAATTGGAAGGGTCATCCTAGAAAAGGATTGCAGTATCAAAACAATGGCCACAGTGATATCATAGGCGTCTCTGAGCCTGATTATGTTGGAAGTCGGATTGATGAGAAATGGACATCCAGACTTCGTACCACTATTGGTGGCAACCAAGTCACATGGTGCATCTACGGCAAGCAATTGTTGCTCGATCAAGTGCAGAGGTTGAATATACACCAACAAAGCCCGTGATGCGTGTCAAATGATTTGGGTTTAAAGCTCTCTCTCTAGACTTGGTCAAAATCCTTTTCTTCCTATGCCTATGTATTGTGACAATGATTTGCAGGTATCTTTATAGTCAATAATCCAATATTTCACAAAAAGACCAAGCACATTAAAATCAACTATCATTTTGTGCAACAAGCAATACAGGCCAAGACGATCCACGCCCGATTTACAAGGTTAGAGGAGCAAATTACATATTTGTTTACCAAACCATTGAGTAAAAGATGTTTTCTACTATAGTTGACAAGTCGGACATGATTAATATCAAATGCCCAACAACAGATTGAGGGGGGTGTTATAGCATCTGTGTATTTAGTCTATTTTTAGTCCCAATCTGGGAGTACACGAGGGTTACCTTATTTGCACACCTATTCATAAGCATCTTGTAATCACTAGATAAATATTTCAATATATCCCAATTACCATTCTACATGAAGCAATTGATGCTGGTCCAAAAGGCATCTACATCCATTTTAGCAAACCTCAAACAGGGGTGCAGTTTCTATAAGGTTTAGAATGGGTTACAGATTGTCCTTAGTGCCTTTTTGCCGGCTCTTTGAGACCAACATTGAGTCAGAAGACTCCTCTTGTCCAAAAGAGACAAATGGGAGTCTTAGCTCCTTGTTGGATTGCAATTAAAGTAAGCCAACACCTCCTAAAACAATGTCATTCTGTCTATGGACCCTCCGCAAGGACTAGGATCCCCTCCACAATCCTCTCCTCACATCTTCATGTTCCCTTGTTGATTGTCAGAACTTTAGAACGTTCTTAAAAAGTAAGTTTCTAATTCCATACTCGTTTAGGCAGCAACATACTAGGGCACCGAGATCGAGCACCTTGAAGCCTAGGTACGTTATTTTTTTCATTTTGAATATGTTCTAATAATAAAAGCCACCTACCTGCTGGGACAAAAGAAAGGGTCGCCAACCAGATGAGGATGAGAGAGGGTTGAGATGGCGGATAATACCCTTCAATTAGATGATGTATAGATTAGAGAAGTGGATCATCACTAGTCCAACATATTATGAGGCTTGAACATAGAAAGAGACTTAAAGTAGCTAGATATGAGAGCGCAGTGCTGCCAGTGATGTCCTAGCTTACAACAATACAAGAGGAGTAAGGGGATGCCTCCTAACAAAGGGGGTCCCAATGACTAGAATGCAAGCCTCTGCGACTGTGTATATTGTTGGTGATGGCCTAGCTTACAATGATTTTTGCATACAAGAAGACAGTGACTCTGTGAGGGTGCCACCTGATAAAGGGGGTCGTGGTGACTAGTCCTGGGAAACTACTGTTTACCAAAACATAGGTCTCCACAAAGTCATAAGACCGTGTATAGGGGTTGACACCTATCTAGTGTTGGAATATCAAAAAAGTTGATGACCTGATGACAAGGGAGTCGACGATCGAAGCCCTGTTGAATGGCGGTGTAACTACAATGGTCCTAAGGTAATAAAATTCTCTGTCGGGTAAGAGTTCCAACCCGCACAAATGGTATGAAGATTCAGGCACTGTCTTCAAGAGAGGCTCAGTGGAGTAGGTGATGAATGAATATTCATCAAGTTTTATTTGCACTTTCTGGACCATCTTGTATTATATCTTAACAATTTATCCCCTACTTCATTACTTTCATCTTTCTTTTTCTCTAGTTGTTATTAAGTTAATTTGCACCTCATTGGGACATTTCATTGCTTGTTTGAGTTCAAATCCAAATTTCACTATCTTGTTTATCCTTATCGTGCTTCTAATAATAAGGTCCAGCTGCTTTTATGCAGGAAATAAAGAACTAAGGCTCTTGTGGCCCTTTCACCTTGCCAAAGTCATATTGGTTGCTAGCCAGTTGATTTGACCACACAATGAATGCCAGTAAAGTCAATCATTTGATTATTGTGAAAGACAATGAGATTTGGAGAGCTTAGGGTTGCACAATGTGTGCACCCTTATATTTATAGTAATGTGACAATTACAAAGAAGTCCAAATATAATGTAAAATAACAAAATAAAAATAACAGAACATATATATTAACACTCCCCCTCAAGTTGGAGCATAGATGTCAATCATGCCCAACTTGTCCACAAGTGTGCAGAACTGCTTCTTAGCCAGCAACTTGGTGAAGATATCAGCAACCTGGTCTTCAGAGCGAGTAAAAGGAGTGTAAATTTTGCCAGTCAGGATAGATTCCCGAATGAAATGACAGTCAACCTCGATATGCTTGGTGCGCTCATGATAAACAGGATTGTTTGCAATGAAGATAGCAGCTTTATTATCGCAGTGCATGGGTATAGCAGAAGAGGACTCAACCCCAAAGTCTTTTAGGAGAGAACACACCCACAGGAGCACACAGGAAGTATAGGCCATGGCCCTATATTCAGCTTCAGCACTAGATCTGGCAACCACATTTTGTTTCTTGCTTCTCCATGTGACCAGATTACCTCCAACATAGGTACAATAGCCAGAAGTTGATTTCCTGTCAATTTTGCTCCCTGCATAGTCAGCATCAGAATAACCCTCAAGAGAACATTGTCCATTTTTCCTGTAGTGAAGTTCCTTGTCAGGAGACTTTTTTAGGTATCGCAGAATATGACAGAGTGCATCCCAGTGACACTGTCTGGGTTTATCTAAATACCTGCTAAGAAGACCCACAGCAGTAGCTATGTCAGCTCTAGTCACAGTCAGATATATCATTTTACCGATCAGCCTCCTGTATTTTTTATTATCAGCAAAGAGTGGAGAAGACTCATCATCCCAATTGACATTGGGATCCAGAGGAGTATCAACAGGTCTAGCTCCAAGCATACCAGTCTCCTGCAGAAGATCTAAGACATATTTTCTCTGAGATAGCACAAGAGCATTAGAAGTTCTAGATACCTCTATGCCCAGAAAATACCGCAGTTTACCCAAATCTTTAGTAGCAAAGTGTTTGCAGAGATGAGCTTTAGTAGCCTGAATAGCAATAGAGTCACTACCAGAAAGTATAATATCATCCACATACACAATCAAAATCACAATACCAGTAGAAGTCTTCTTAGTAAAGACAGAATGATCCACATGAGATCTCAAAAAACCAAAGTCAATCAGAATATTGCTCAATTTATCAAACCAGGCACGAGGACTCTATTTGAGCCCATAAATTGACTTCTTTAGCCTGCAGACTTTATGTGACTCCCCCTGAGCAACAAATCCGGGAGGTTGCTCCATATAGACCTCCTCTTGCAGTTCACCATATAAGAAAGCATTTTTAACATCTAGTTGTACTAGAGGCCAGTCAAGATTAATAGCAACAGATAAGAGAACTCTAACAGAATGAAGACGGGCAACATGTGAAAAAGTTTCAAAGTAGTCAATATCATAGGTCTGTGTATAACCTTTAGCAACAAGACGTGCCTTCAGACGTTCTACAGTACCATCTGGTTGATACTTGACAGCATACACCCATCTGCAGCCTACAGGCTTACACTGAGGAGGTGGATCCACTAACTCTCAAGTTTGTCTGTCAGAAAGAGCAAGCATTTCTTCCTTCATAGCAGTCGTCCAAGCTGTACTTTGCAAGGCATCCTGTACAGTCTTTGGGATGGCAACAGCAGATAAAGCAGTGGCAAAGTTGCTAACATGAACACTTAAATGATCAGTTGATACATAGTAATATTATGAATAGTACAGGAACGAGTGCCCTTCCTAAGAGCAATAGGCACTTCAAGGTCAGATATTACCTCAGGTGATGCAGAACCTTCTGGAGGAGAAGATTGGCTTGGTTGGGGGGGATCTTGTGTAGGTTGAGCTCTGTTCCTGTTCTGATAAACAATAAGAGGAGGTGTCGGTTGTACAGAAGTAGTGGCATCAGAAACAAAGTCACTAGTAATAGGTAGTGGAGAAGTAATAAGCTCAGACTGAAGACTATCTCCTTGAGTAGAGTAGTATGGTGTACCCTCAAAAAGGACAACATCACTGTTAGTGAACCATCTCTTGGTAGTCGGGCTATAGCATCTGTACCATTTCTGTGTACGAGAGTACCCAAAAAAAAATATTTTTCAGCACGTGGAGATAGTTTATCATGCATTGGGCCAAGCAACTTTACAAAGCATGTAGAGCCAAAAATGCGAGGGGGTACAGTAAATAAAGGTTTATCAGGATTCATAATTTGCACAGGTATTTTATTTCCAATTACTGAAGAAGGCATCCAATTTATTAGAAAACAAGCAGTCAAGATGGCTTCTGGCCAGAATCCCCGAGGTACATTAGCATGCAACATAATAGTTCTGACAACCTCTAGTAAGTGTATATTCTTTCTTTCTGCAATGTCATTCTGCTGAGGTGTGTATGCACACAAAGTCTGGTGGATAGTGCCAATGGATTTACAAAATAACTCAACATCTTTTTGAACAAATTCAAGTGCATTATCCGTTCTAAAAATTTTAACAGGCATAGAATATTGTGTTTTCATCTCAGCAAAAAAGAATTTAATAGTGGACAATACTTCAGATCTACTCTTCAAAAGAAATAACCATGTGGCTCGAGAAAAATCATCAATGAATAGAATAAAATATTTGTTTCCAGATAGACTAGGGACATGACAAGGGCCCCATACATCAGCATGAACAAGATCAAAAACATTTTTACTGCTAATTTAAGAACGTTTAGGATAAACAGCCCTAGTCTGTTTGCCTAACTGACACGATTCACATTGAAACACATTTGTTCCTACATCAGGTACAATATGGTGCAATTTCTCAGATGATGGGTGCCCAAGTCTGTAATGCCACTGTAGAGCCGATACTGATGAAGATACTGCAGAAGCCAGAGCCACATTGTCCACTTTTGTTAGATAGTCCAGGTAGTACAAGCCATCAGAGCCTTCATGCCCCCCACCAATCTTCATCCTCGTGCGAAGGTCCTGAAAAACACATGAACCAGGTACTAAAGTCAGGCTACAGTTCAAGTTCCGCAAAGTTTTGCTAACAGATAATAAATTCAACGGAAAACGAGGCACATATAGAGCAGATTTCAGCACAATATCAGACACAATGTCTCCAATTCCGAAAACGGTAGACTTGGAGCCATCAGCAAGCATAACAGAGGAATTAGTAGTCGGTCTAGATAATTTTCTGAACAATGACCGATTCCCAGAATTATGAGAAGATGCGCCTGAATCTATGACCCATTTCGTATTACCAGTGGTAGAGGATGGTGCAGAAAGGAAGGCAGTGCCACAATCAGAGTATGTCACAGTATGTGCTCCCGTGGTGGTGGCAGTAGACGAAGAGCCAGTACGCTCCAGTAACAGGCGCTCGACCTCGGCACGAATGAAGTCAGCAGTAGAAGTATCTGGGGCATCAGGTTGGGTAGACGTCTCAGAAGATGTAGCAGCATCAGTGGCCGCATTGGCCCAAGCTGGTTTGCCGTATTTTTCCCAGCACTTGTCTTCAACATGATTAGACCGGCCACAGAAGTTGCAGAAGCGTTGGCCAGTCTGAGGACGAGCAGTAGCAGTAGTAGGTCCAGAGGATGCTCCACGACCTGAAGAATTCCTCCCCCGACCAGCACCAAGAGGAGGACGAGCATCATATGAGCGACCGCGTCCACGACCATGACCACGACCAGACATCGCAGCAAAAGCAGTCGAATCCCCTGTATCAGTAGGAGTCTCAGATGACGATGCAGGCAAGCGTTGTAGTCTCTGAAAGGCAGTCTGTAGAGTAGGCAGCGGATCACTAGCGAGAATCTGATCGACCACCCCTGCATAGGAATCAGGTAGGTCACAAAGGAACTGGACTACTTGCAACTCATGTCGCTGTCGTTGCATAGTAGCCAAATCAGTAGACAAGGGATGGTAGGCTTCCAATTCCCCCCACAGTCCCTTGAAAGAAGAAAAGTAATCCGTCAGATCGGATTCAGAGAAACGCAGGCGGCTAAGCTACTTGTTGATGTCAAACACTTTCTTGGGATTCTGACTGTGTGAATAAGTGTTGGCAAATTGATCCCACATCTGCTTCGCCGTTTGCAGGTATAATAAGGTGACGCTAATCTTAGTCTCACTACTATTCATAATCCATGCCATGACTGTGGAGTCGTCCTTCACCCAATTATCATAGGCTTTCACATCCTTCGAATCGGCTGTTGCAGGAGGCACGGGTGGTGGATCTCGCGTCAGGTGCGACATTTTTCCTTGTTATTTAACATATATCTGCATAGAGCACACCCAGTGCTGGTAGTTTCATCCATTCTGCTTCACAGTTGTCACCTGACGTCGCAGATCTTCATAAGTAGACGCCATCAGGAAGAAACAGATGCAGACGTAGAGTTACAGGCAAGCAGCAGCAATCAGGCACATGTAGTAGAAGGCTGCCTACGGATCCAGGTAGGCAGCAGCAGGCACAGCAATAGTAGTCAGCAGTCAGAGGCAGAAGTCCAACACATGGACTAGTAGTAGAAGGTAGAAGATCCACGCATGGATCTTTAAAAAAAACCCACATAGGGGCAGCAGATGAAGAGAAAAAACATACGCCAACATAGAGGATCAATCACTCCACCATGAGGCGCAGGAAGACAGAGAGGATGAAGCCTGTTATGTCGTCAACGTGCCAGAATTGGAAAGTTACCGAGGCTGTCTGGAGATTTCAGAAAGAGAAACGGAGCTAGACAGAGGGGTCTGTGGTGGATTAGGCCACAAGGATGGAGGTTATTAGGGGATTAGAGGTGGATGGAGGGTTGCGGAGGGGTGGACGACGTTACTGTAGCGGCGGCGGAGCTACTGTAGCAGTACTGTAACGGCGGAAAAAAAGAGATTTCAGAGTGTGGCGGTGGCTAGGGTTGGTGGAGAGAGAGAGGGATTAGGTTTAAGGTGGATCGGCCCGCTCTGATACCATGTGAAAGACAATGAGATTTGGAGAGCTTAGGGTTGCACAATGTGTGCACCCTTATATTTATAGTAATGTGACAATTACAAAGAAGTCCAAATATAATGTAAAATAACAAAATCAAAAATAACAGAACATATATATTAACAATTATTAACATAAGGCATTGTGCCCACGACTTGATCATACAAATAAACGGTTCCAGAATATTCAATTTTGCTCACGATATTCATAGCAATCGAGGAAAAGCTATTTAATTATTTAAGCCCGGCCAATCAAAGCAAAAGCCACGACCGTGCTCTTTTATGTATAGGATGCATGCATATAAAGCAAAGGGGTAGCAAGAGCCAAAGACTTGATGATGTTGCATTTAATTAACGTAAATCTTGAAACACAACTACCTATAACAAGGCCCTTACAAAATTCTCTCCTGCAAAGAAGTCAAAGCAAGGCATTTAAAGCGTGGATGTATGGCTATAAAGAAAGGAACAATCCCATTTATTTCTTTGTCATCAAGGATTATTTCTTTCACCAGGCACAAAGGCAAGTAGCAATTGAGTTTTCCTTAAGTTGAAAAGGTTGAGCAAGCAATTAAATAAATCAAGGCAAATAAAATTGATTGAGGCAAAAAGGGATAATCATCTCCACAATGACTTGGTCAACGGCTGTTTGATTTCTTTTATTGCACTGCCATTCTCTCTCCGTAATTAACTCTCCAAGAAAATGAAGTGAATGTTGTTAATTTGGCATTATAAAAGTCGTTCTTCTCTACTCTCTCCACTTTGGCAATGCTCAAACTTGATTATTGCATTTTGTGTTGCACCCTAGGAAGCACGGACACTTCAAAACAGGTCAAGTGTCGTACCGGAGGTCAAACTTACCCGTGCCGATACCTATTGGACACCCACACTCCGTAGACACACCTAAATACGTATTGGACGCTTCTCCAGCTGTATCCAGAATTTTGTTTTGCTTTTTACAGATGGACACAGCTTGGACACGGCCAGGCCTACTTACACCACACACAAAAATCTATGATTAGATAGCAGCTGCATTCTTGATATTCTTATCGCATGTCTAAATTTAGGTCAAATCCAACTCTGTTAGCGATAGGACTTGGGACAGAAGCTGCAATTCTTGCTATTCTTATCGCATATCTAAGTTTAGAGCAGCAGCAGCTGTCTACCTATTCTTGTTTTCATTCAATCTCTCGGCTCATTCATCTATTCTTGGGCTTGGGGCTTTCCTCTGTTTCTGGAAAACTGATCAACTAAGGTAAACTATCGACCTTTATCCATTATTACCTTGTTCTATTAATGTTTCTATGTTTATCACTTTCTTGAATGTCCAGTTGTGCATTTAAATTAATTGTTGTTCTGTATCTATATAAATTCCTTATGAACAGTCTTATAATATGAATGTTACTTTGTTACAAGTACATGTGCAATTAATGAGTACTGACTACTACCTTATAGACTATATATGTCCAATGATCAACGTTCCCAAATTCAGCAGCTTAATACATCATTGGAAGTGAATCTGTAAAGACCATTCTTGGACTAGACTACTGCAACTGCAAAAGTTGCTTATTGTTTGTTAAATTTCTCAATCTTTCTATCTTTTGGTTGTTGTAAACTTCAAGTTCACACTACTTAACTTCTTGGGGTTTCTTTATATCATTCATGTGAGTCCCATCATACGTCTTCTTAAAATATTAAACTTGAATTCCACCTTTCATGTTACAATCTCACTTAATTAATCTATCAGTCTGTCTTCTCATATCTAATATTTATCTCTCTTCGCGTTTGGGTATTAAACATGAAATCTGAATGGAATCAAATTGTCCTTTTTGCAATTTGTATTTGACAAAAATAAAATGACCTCTTTTATGGATATTGATTGGAAACATGCATGGCTTACCATACATGAGCATGGCTTTTCTACCTAATATGCATGCAACGCAGCAATTAATTGATTGGAAACATGCACAAACGACCAAATTTATTGCATACACATGGGGACATCTCAATATAGCCGTTGAGCATGGAATAAGGCAAGTCACCGAGAAATTTTCCAGGAATTTAAATGATCATAGTAACTTCAAAGACCGCCAGCCGTTTTTCTCTATTCGTGGGGGCAATTTTTCTCTCTCGGTGACTCTCTTTCCCTCGCATACAAGTTGGCTGCTCTCTCTTCGCAATGAAACCAATAGGCAGTGGACGAAGTATAATCCACTTCTGACCACCGAGCCTATTAACGACGAGCAGCCATGTTCTAGATCAGCACTGCCTGAGCACCAAGCAACGACCGTCAATCAACTATGACCAGGTCCCAGTTATTAATTGTGCGGCTGTTCAAATGTCAATGCAACATTGTTCTCCATTGCTTATGGAGGCGAACAAACCTAAGATTTCCCATCTTTCACTATAAATACAAGCCAGCCACCACTTTCAAAGGGGGTGTCTACACTCATTTCCAAATTCGTTTTTGGTGCAAGAGCCGGAGAAAAGAAAAAGGGATGCCATTTTCTTCATGGAGATTGTTGAACCTATTGTTGCTGGAGCGAAGATTTGCAGACACAAATAATTGGCTATCTACTTTACCGTCTTCAGTGAGATGCTTTCTTCTCTGCTCCTTTATTTTCGTGTTGGAGCATGGGGGTAGCCCCATCGCCCATATTTTGTTCAATATGTTATCAAACTTAGTACTTCGAATAATTAGATTGTTCTTCATTCGTTTATTGCTTGCTCTTCGATACGATTATTGGATTTGCATGTTACATATAATCTTAAACATAGAAATCCCAAAATTTAAGATTAGCTCCTCGAATGAATGCTTCCCGATGAGATCACAGAACGAGTTTTACAGGATGATAGGGTGATTATCCGTGGGTAATGAGATCTCAATCCCACGGGGACTTTGATCCTTATGCCAATTCGTATTCCAAAAGAAGACGGATTCACATGGTCCTAGTCTAATTAGTTGTGATTACTAAGTTGTGACAGTTGGAATAATTACGCAGGTGACGGTTGTGAAATCCATACGTCCAGTGCTTTTTAAATATTGAATGAATGAATTCAACTTTTTTTACTCATTTCCGTTGCATTGCAATTTTTTATTCAACCTTAATCAGCTCCCTCAACAACCAGATTTAATCATCGTTTCTCAATAACAGATTTGATCACGATTTCTCAATCAAGTTGCCCTTTAGGTTTGACCCTTTTAGTTATAATGTGATAGACTCGTTCACTTGCGGATGAATTAAAACATAGGATAATTTATCTTAGGGAAGTTCTTGTGTAACAAAACTCATGATGTAGCCACGCTACGGAGAAGAAGAAAGAGAAAGATAAATTTGCAACAAGCAAACAAAATTCTAATTCATAATCGACTGCCTGGACAAAGGCCCCAAGGCTAGCTTATATAGGACTCTAGACTTGGCATGCAAGTCAATAAAATAGTAAACTAAAATCCTAATACAAAAGAATTAAAATCTTAATAAAGAAATTCGGAATTAATAAAGACATAAAATTCCTAAGTGCATAAAGAACTAAATAAAAGCCCTTCTTGAGCCCAATAAGCTCTAATCAGGGTTGTCTTGGATTTGGGCTTGCTTTCTATGCACATCTTTCACAGATTGCATCCACATCTGTAGGCATGTAGTTGAAGATGCGGACTACCTAACCGGACAGAAAGACCTTATGAACACTTCATCGTTCCCCGGGAATGGCTTTGAGCCTTTCTTGTACAGCTTAGGTGGAAGGTGCAGAAGACCTCCTTATGGGGGCCGAAATTGGAAGGAAGCTGGACCAAACACTAGATGTCCCTTTAGATACGATGTTTATGTGCTCACCATATTTTGGTTTTCGAGAGCAAGGGGTGGAGAGAACTGATGACATGTATGACAGCTCCAATAGGGCCCAATATCAAGCATAATACTGATCTATAATTTCACAAGGAAAAAAAGTCACCAAAAGGCCATCACATGGAGAAGAGGACCACAGTGGAAGCTCATGATTAGAAACACCATATCCAAATTCCTCACAAACTAGGCAAGAAATTGAGGGACACACAATAACGCCACTATGCTGACTAGTTGGCCCTAGCAGCCTAGATAGTATATCGAGGTTGAGGGATCAAAGTTGGACTCCAGGCAACCAACTCACTTAATGAGTTTGAGCTACCATCCAAGCCCATGACTCTAAAATATAATAGTCAACTTTCCTAATACTTGCTTTCCAATCATTCCCTATTACATGATTGTAGCTCTCAATTATGCACTTACAGGCAATGGGCATCAACTGTTATTTTAGTTGGGGATGGCCAATAACAGTAGCAGGCATAATCTTTCTAACAAAAATCATCTCTTATTGAGCCAAATGTTCAGAACGTACAAGTAGCTGCTCAACAATCTTCACATTTTTTTTTTTGCAAAATTTCACATTTTTCCATGATTTTTTGTGTTTTATTCGATTCATTCCCAACTATTTCGGTCTGGGTCGGTCAGTTTCCCCTTGTCCTCTTCTCGACTTTCCCCTTCTTCAATTTCAGCTCCCCTTCATCTTATACTCCCATCCCCTATTACATTTTTTCACCATCCACAGTGGGGGAATCCAAGAAGAGTGGAGTAGTGACTTAAAGTGGACATCTGGTGGGAGTTGCTATCCATATAGTTCCATGGCAGTTCTACTTTCAGCCATTGTGCATCTGCTTTCAATCCAGCGGAGTTGGGGGCAAAAGGATCTGACTCAAGTTGGAGCTAAGGGTCGACAGAAAGCAGGGATTTTTCTCTCCCTTATCATTTTCGGAGGAGTCCACGAGATCTCGCTAGAGGTGATATCTAGCCAAGTGATTCACCTGATCCAGACACTTAGTTAGGCGGGTTGAAGTTTGAAGATAGTAAGTCAAAGTAGCGGCATTCTCATCAAAAGGATAAGTCAGTTCACAATCCAATGAGAAAGTGATAAAAGTGTTTTCTGCGGATATCCCTGGTGAGGATATGCAGAGGATTGGGGGGGGGGGGGGGGGGGGTATTAGAGTGCATCAATCTCCTAGATATATACTCCCATCCTAAACACACATTCCCATATCCCCATTGCCCCCGCCAATATCCCCATCTAGCTTGTCCCCTTTACGACATGTTTGCTTCACAAGATACATGGAAGGATGGGACTCTGAATCCCATTAGAACATGGACTCCCATGTTTGGTTGCGTTAGGGTCATATTGGGATGGGTGACTGAAGGTATTAAAATCCTAAACAAGTAGGATTGGTCAATTCCGGGCACCCTCCAGGCATTTGCTCGGGATATCTCCCTAGCACCCGACGAATTGTTCGCAACTCCTGGCACAGTCTTTCTCCCAATAACATATTTTGTACACGCCACTTCCCTCACGAGCGACTCCCGCCAGTGCAACAAGATGCTGCTCGCGACCTCATTGCCGGTGCGACGGGCTGCTTCTCGCGACCTGTGAGACAGGCTGCATGCTCTCGATCTTTGTGACACCTATGCTCCTCATTGTCCACTTTCATCAGCATGGTGAATTCTGTAACGCGGTGTATGATTAGCAGACCTACAGATCTGCGATGCGTAAAGAAATGATGCAGTACAAAATGAGAAGATAGGTGACGGCAGATGTTCCAGAATTGAAGAACACACGACGAACAAAACAGTGTGCAGTGCGGCTGGAGTGTGAGTCATAAAGTTTTAAAAAAAGCACGGCGGCTGCAATTGCCCAAACTTTTGGGCATAGTTGTTAAAAGTGTCATGATAGTTAGATATATCATCGGCTCCACAAGGTAAAAGAGGGGCTTTTTGCTTGAATCCAGCATCGAAGCAGATTGCATAATTGTAGGCAGGAGGTGAGAGGATGGTGCCTTGGCAAAGAAGGCAAGGTAGAGCACACCCCTTCCCGTGTGTATCCAAACATAGGATGGGAGAACGGATGTCCTATCCTATACATGTTCTATCCATTCCTTTGCTTTTAAATTTCCCATCTAAATCCTGTTCGGCCTAACAAACACACCCTTAGACCACAGCAAGCAGCAGGGGCTGCTGCTACCATTTTATTAGCTTCAGAGATACAGCAGCTGCTGCTTCTTGTTGTGGGGACGGGAGTTGCTCGAAGTACCCTGCTCTCCCTCCCCACTGCTCGTGTTCCCACCCCTCTTCCTGATTTCCTTCCCTCTCCCCTCTTGTTTCCCCTTTTCTCCAACATCACCAACTAATCTTCGCTTTCCCCTTACCTCTTTCCCTGTTCAACTTCACAGATATCTCAAGCTCCCTGCACATCCTCTAGGTTGATTGAACTTTTTCTATTCACCAACAACTAGCCAGATACATGCTTCACTTCCTCTTTTCCTGGTAGTGTCTCATACAATTTGTTTTTACCATCCAAAAGGGGCTGGCAGCACAGCCTGTTGCCCCGTCTGCCTTCTATCTCATAGTAATTGTTTTTTTCTTAATTGAATTAATTGTAATTAGTGAATTAGGGAAATATTTGATCTTCTTCGATTTACCATAACATATGAACAATAAGAACTAGAATTGAATTCAGTGTTTGATCTTCTTCTACTGGACACGGAATTACTTAAAAATCAAACATTACTTATTTGTTTATTAACTGAGCATAATTGCAATTATCTTGTCTAATTGCATCTTCATCTTTTTATGATTCTGTGTGAGTTTTGCCGTATTGTCTTTTGTCATTGCTTGCTTTTGCAATACATGCACACACATGCATGCATACATGATACTATAACAATTTTGTGTGAGCTTTGTCCTATGTATGGTTCTCCTTTGCCATACTCTAGCCGACTTATTCCAATGTTTTCCAGAACAATTGGTCAAACGTTAAAGTTTCTTTACCTAAAATTTTCTGAATCCCAGTTTTTCAGGCCAGCCAAAAACAGCTAAATACTAGATTTGTCACTATGGGCATAAGTACATATACTAGCAGTCTTAACAGTAGAATCATACATAAAACTTAAAAACTCCCAAGTAGTGCATCACAAACCAGATGTCGACATTGATTTTTCAACACACTAAGTAGCTTTGGTATTATGACAAACATCAAATCCAATTAGCAGAAATATATTTATTACAGATTTCATTTTAATGATCTCAAGGAACAACTGAAAATGTAAGTAATACCTAATTGGGGAGTTAGTAAGCTTTTGGTTCAATCAAATTTAATAACTGTTGACAATATGATTTCCTGGACCAGTGAGAATATCCGAAATGAACTTTATCAATGAACATAGTCCACCCAAAAAATTGAAATCAATAATGCCTCCCGCTTCCATAGCATGAGCAAAGTCAATAAGTTTTAGTTTTGATATAAAACCCCCTGGTTTAGAGGCATCCTTCTCACATATCATCAACACTGAGACTGAAGAAAAATGATAAAATGTCTGGTCCTCAAACCATGCTTTTAGCTCCAGAAGTTGTGCCAGAATTCCATCAGAACCACCAAAAATCACACAAGCATGTGAACAATCCGGCTTAAAATTGGATGATGGGTTAGATGAGACGAACTTTCTCAAGACAATGCCAGCATCCTCCACATTAAAGCTCTGTACATGCTTCTTGGTAGGTTTCCAGAAGACTGATTCATTGTAATCATAGATCTGTAGCCCTGAAATCCTAAAGCCCACTCGAATAGTAGTAGATTCCATGTCCTTTCTACTTTTTTTCAGTATATAATCTTCTGTTGCTTGTGGGTACCATGTTCTTGAGCCCATCTTGATATCAATTATAGAAGGGTGTTTAAGGCCTTCTAAAAGGTCCTCCAATATAAGATGAGGATGCAGACTGGAGCCACTAGAAGCTTCAACCATTTGTGTGCCATAAAAAGCAGGGAAGAGTCTATGTATGTGAATTGGGATTCTAGGCTCTGAAGAAAACCAGTTGTAAAAGGCAAGCTCTCTCGATCCACGAAAATTGTGCTGAAGGGGCTTGTAGAACCGGCCAGACTCATCAACAAGAGGGCCCAGTTGCCCGTCATGACCTCTGTGACCTGCAACCTGATGACTAGGAACCTTCAACATGGCTTATCAAAGGCTAAATCAAGCATGAATATATGTCCAGAGTCCACACAGCCTCAATCTATAAACAAAAAGAATAAGAGAATCTTTAATGTCTATGCACAATGTTTTTCATCTAATGACATGTCAACTAGGAACTCTGTATCATATGGAATCAATGACATGTTAAACCAAACCGGAAGAAAACCTGTATTGCAAATATGCAACATATCCACTAGAAACTCCATATATCATGATGAATAATAGACATGTTAAACCAAACCGGAAGAAAAGCTATACTGCAAATATGAAACTACATCAGAATTGTGTGTTTTTTTCATTTTCAAAAAATAAAAGGAGACAGCATGGACATAAATGTGAAATCAGGTTGTGGCAAATGGAAAAATAGAAAGGTATATCTAATATGAGAACAATCAGAGTTTTACACCCAAACTCAATGCAAGGCTTCCTCGCAAGTAGAGCATCCGTGCTCGTCAACAGGCTAGCGCATGGAACAAACTCAAAAGAATAAGATGGAAAACATAAAAAATGATAAGCATTGGTCCCCCTATCAGGGAACAAACAATACTTTGATAATGCAATCAGGGAGAAGCAGGTTGAGAACAGGCAATAGGTTGGCTATCTAGTATAGTACCCCAAATACATGTTCCCCAATATTGAGCCTACAAAAGTAGTAGCTGAATAACAGCTTCTGTGCATTTTCTACAAAAAATGTGAGACAAAAAGAAATTGCAGTTTCATGCAGAGAAAAAGGATTTCGTTGCATGCAGAGAAGAAGGATTTGTTCACAAGCGACTTGGGATTTAAACAAATGAAGAGAAATATACCTGACCCCTCGAATACTCTGTGCTTCAGGGGTGGTTCCAAAAAAATTCACACACTGAGAATAAAATCCTCGACAAAAGTATGTAGGAGCAGAACAAGGGATGGGGGCACATCACAAAAAAATATAATGTGCCACACATTGACCATGTCTGAAGACAAGATAGTAAGAAGAATTACATAAATTTACAGATGCAATATAGTTTTAAAAATTAGCATATTAACGGTAAATTAATGAAAGCCTACAACCAGATCGTGGAATCAAGTTTTTAAATTTTTGTAGATATTAACTTTTTAGGGGGTGGAATATGATATGAGAAGAGGAGAAGAGCAGTTTTTCACAGAAAACACCATTGCAGGCATTGTAGCTTTAATCAAAAGCAACGGAGAGTATCTACACATTTCTCTTTGTTTTATGCCTATGTGATACGTAAATTGGAGGAAAGGCACTAAGACGCCGAGGCAGGGAGTCATGACACTTGGCAATGCTGGATTCTGGAGTTTTAGTTATTTAGACAATTTTCCTATCATATACACATTATGACTATCTCACCTCTTAGAGCAATATCTACTATAATTAGCCCAACACGAAGACTAGATTAAAGGCATAGAAGACCGAGGAAGCCCTAAAAGTGGACATTAAGGGTATGAGGTAATGATCATAAGGGTGCTAGGTTGCTAATCAGCATAATAGTTTTTCATCAGAATAATAAACCCTTAAAAGAGATATTAATGCAAATAGTAAAGTGAACCAAAAAATTGACTCCCGAGACACAAATGTGCTAGGGTGCAGGTCAAGGTGCGTCACCTAGGGTTCCTTAAGACGTAGGTGCATACCTTGACAACTATGGTTCTAGTGAAGTGAACCAAAAAAATGACCCCGAGTAACAAATGTGCCAAGGTGCAGGTCAAGGTGCACCACCTAGGGTTCCTTAACACCTAGATGCATACCTTGACAACTATGGTTCTATGAACTTATAGATCAGTTACAATACATTGTATGATAGTGAATGTTGGACGGTGAAGAACAAAGTTGATCACAAAATGGAGTTGGTAGAATAAGAATGCTAAGATGGATGGGTGAGAAGATGATGAAAGACCGAAAAAGAATTTGATGATATCAGAATGAAGTGGGAGTGACAAATACTGAGCACAGACTACAAAAGGCTTAGATAATTTAGGCATGTACAATGCAGAACGGTAAGTCCACCAACTCAACTTAACGATATCAGTTGGACAATGTTAAAAGTGGAAGAGGTAGAGACCAATCAAATTGGAGAGGTTATGAAGATAGATCTGTATCAATTATATCTCAGTGAGAACATGACCCAAAATAGAGCCAATTGAACAAGTATCCATGAAGCCGACTCCAATGTGGTGAAACTGAGTCTTAGATGATGACAATAGATGTCACAATAATATTATCTTAAAAACAAGACACAAATATTCTAATATTTGAGTGCGTGCACACGTGTATTGGAGACCATGATCTTGTAGGAACATGTACACGCGGGCATGTATGCTCAAAAAATGGACTCTACAAGTATAAGAATAATTCCTGTACGGCTGTACCTAATCCATTTTCAGCTTGTTACTAAGTGAAGCTTGTGTGATCCAACCATATGGAATTTAGGGTTTTCAAATCTATTGTGTCATAAAATTCATTCAAATCCAAGTATGCAGACTATTTCCTTGTATGTGTCAATGATAAATCCTGAAAAAATAAGCCACCAACCAAATATTCTATATAATATCTCAAGATATACAAGAAAGATGTTTTCGAATCAGATCCAATCAAAATCACACTCTTGTCAATTGTATAACAAAAAATAGAATTAATAGCGAGTGATATCAAAACAGTAGAATTATTGAAGAGATACAAAACTACATGGAACAAGAAAGACCATTCATAGATATAGGGTTGAAAATAAGTTGGATGTAGTGGTTAAGGGCACATTAGGCATGCTTAAATGAATCTATAATCTTGAATTCTTGATTTCAGATTACATTTTTTACTCATTATTTATTTCTTGACATGACTTCAGTCAATCATATAGTTCATAGGAGAGAATCAAAAAAAAAAATCAAAATTTCTAAATAAAAGTATGTATCTCATAGAATTTCAGTGCTCTAATACGGCGAAAAAAATCAGCAATTTAATTGACTTCAACCCCCTTAGGGTGTGCATTTTTTAGGGTCAAAATAACTCATTCATTTCGAGAAACAACGCATATGGACTTTTGTGTTTGTTGTGACTTGGGGAGCTAGCTTGAGAGTCAGAGCTTCATGAGGTCTCCTAGCTTATAGATTCAAGGTACATCAACTCAACCCTAATCTGTTTTTACCTCCGTTTTTAATGATTGCCTCTTTGAATCCATATCCACAATAGGTAATCTAAAAGTTGCAGAACTAACCAAATTTGGCTATCCACAACCTAGATATCATTAAATATGAGTTAAAATCAATACAAAGAAACTTCATTGATCTACACATATTCCACACATTTATCATTGAAGTTGCAACCAGCTAACATAGATTTTCTTTCCTTTAATAATTTTGTACATACTTCAAATAATAATATGTAACAAACTAACAATCAAGTATATAATTAGAATTTTCGTGCTTTTCACTTCATATGCATCCTCTAATATATTTAATAATTCAAGACACGGTCGTGCCCTTCACTCACACAAAGACCCCCCCCCCAATATCTAATGTGTGATAGTATTGCATAAATGAGTTCATTTATGTTTATAGGTTGTTCTTGTAGTGGTTCATGAGCTAATTCTTTCAAGCCATCATTGAAACCATTAAAATTGCACCCAGTTCTGGACCGTTCAACAATTCATAATCCATTAGCTAGGCCATAATTCTTAATGTGGGGTTCCCATCCTTCAATCTTTTTTCTCTATGTATGTAGCAGAATGTGTTATAGCCTTGTGTCGCACCGTGTATCTATATACACAGCCATTTTTCAGATGAAGTTTTTGTATTAATAGTTTGACATCAATAAAGGGTGTTTTGAAACATTTAAAACTATCCATATAAACACATGATTGTGTGTGGGTGGGTGCACGTAAGACATACATGTGTGTGTGCACCTGATATACATTGTGTGTTGCAAAAATTTCCACCTGATATACATGATATGTAGGTCTAATGACAATGATATGTTGGAATTAGATGTAATTGTAAAATTTTCAATCTATACAATTAATATGAAAAACTGATCACCTAAACGAGCTATTCAAAAGCCTCTCTCATATACTCACGGTCTCATCGAGATCTGTCTGTCACTAGATCGCTCCTATTATACATATTATATATAAAATTCAAAATTCCAAGAACACATATTCCTCGCATACTGCTTCAATATACTCTACACAACACCTCTTGCAATGCATACCTAATACTCTTTCTTGGCATTTTTGTCACACTTCAATATACGTTGAGTATGGAAGTTACAGCTTCCAATAATTTTTGTATAAGTACAAAACTCCTAATGGGGTCTTACCCAGCTTCCAATAAACAAGGAATCTTTCCCTCCTTACACCAAGCACATCTTATATATCCTAAGGAGATGTAACTCCAACTAGAGTGCTGAGATGTTTCTCGACTTTTCTGTTGGCCAAACTCTTGTCTTAGAAATTCTATAATTAGAAAAAATTACAATCAACTAATCCTTTCTTGGGCTGCCTTTAAATACCCTTATACGAAACTTTTCTAGTCGAATTGAGTACATTTACATAAGGGGCAGTAATGAGTGAGTCTAGACGTTCAAGTAATAAGGGTTCTCGATAGATTGATATCAGTGATGTTCAAAGAAACAAGAATAAATGGCCTGTAGCACGACTGAAAATGACCCATACTTACCGATTTGCTTCCTCTTAAAATTGAAACTACATCAGTAATGTGTCAAACGGATTTAAATTCTAACTTTATAATCATCTCCCACTTATCCTATATGTTTAGCTTCTCAACATTGAGCATTATAAGAAGGTTGCCTGTTGTAAATAAATCAATACAGCTACAAGAATGTGTGTAGTTGTTGCATTTCTGCTATGTTTTTGAGATATTGAAAACCTATTTCAACAGCTGTACTCTCATGTTGCTTGCTATTAAAGCAGGTGTTGCATACTTAACTGTGAGTGTGAGTGGAAGGCAAAGGCCATGTGGTCTTGCAAGGGTAAGAGAATCTAAAGTTGATTGGGCAGTTTGGTTTACTGGTATTTGTCAGAATAAAACACGCATACCGCCGCCCGCAATGCCCCGCTAGGTGTGTGTGATGTTTCATTTACAAAAAAAAAATATTTCTTTGATTCGTGCCGTTTTGGTACTCCTCCTGAAATCCCAATATCATACAACATTTACTTTGACTGGATTACATACATTCACTCCCCATCTAGATTATGTAATACCCTTACGAAAGCCAATTATTCACCTCGAGCCGTGCATAACATCATTTGGAAACATGGTTAGTTACAGGTTGACTGTCCATTGGATTGGTGTTCTATTGTTATCTGGTCGGTAGGATAGATGAGTTACTTGATCAGATATGCCGACATTTTTTGTCCTTTTATCTACCTAATTGAGTTGTATTTGGCTGTTACTTGATCTGATGACTTATGTATACGATTTATATCGGAACGGATATGCGTGACAGTTTTGGATCCGTTCTTTATGACTCATCAGTTCCGTTGGTCGAATAAAAAAATGTCTGTTAGAACCTAGTGAACAGTTATTAAAGAGGATATAACAGCTCAAATTTTAGGTGTATGTTCATTCATCTTCCTATTTATATAAGGAGACCTATTCTTCTTATTGCGAGATACAAAAAATCAAACATCTGATACTAGCATCATTAGAGAGACATTGCATTCTCCAAAATAACTTCTATAGATCCTAGCGGTTCTCATTGTTATGTGTGAACTGCTAGGATCGTCACTCTCGTTGCTCATGTGCAACTCATGTTCGATCTCCATCTCAAGTAGCATGTTTTTCTTCCATCTTCAATTCCCGTGTTGTGTGATATGTGTGTTTTCCGATGCCACAGAAGGGGTAACAGACATTGTACCCCTGCAGTCCTGCTAGTTCTGGGAGGTGATCAAATTTCGACATTGTTTCCTTAGTAATTCGGAGAGGTGATCGAATCTAGAAAGCAAGCTGTCCAAAAAGCTTGTATATAGGAGCGACAGAGTTCATCTTGACGACAGTGATCTTCAGACGCACTTTCACTCTAAGCTCAACTTTTTAAAGTCATTATCTATGTTTCTTATTTTGATAGGATATATATTGTTGTCTTGCTCGGATAAACTCAAATCAAAACAATAGATCTGCTGGTAAACAGTAATTTTAGGCTAATATTTTTAACAGGTTTTCCCCAGATTTTCATGACAATGTGAGCATGTTGTAGCTTAAGATGGCCCCACCAAGCAATAACGTTCTCTGGGGTAGGACTGAGTTAAGTGATCAGAAGGACGCTTTTGGGGATTTCCATTTTGTACACCATGATGTCTATTATAGCATTGCAACATCATCATATACCATTCTATAATTAGCAATTACTCATTTAACAGATTACTACATAGATTCAGATATTTGGAGGTACCTGACCATAGTTAATCTTGACCCATTATTTTTTTTCTAAATAAGGGGATCCGATTACGTACCTTTATGCGAAGGAAGAACGCAAGAGCTTTGTCAGCACGGTAAGCACCTCACAGCGTAGGCACTGGGGCGGAATTCTTGTCTCGCTCCCTGGAGTGGATATTAGGATGTAGCGATAACCTGGTGAAAGAAATGAGGAGGAGAGAACAGGAGGAAGACGAGAACAGGGAGTAGGGAAGATCCAGGGTCAACAAGTACGTGAGCTGGACTGAGCTCATCGCATCATATTAATAGAAGCTTTTCCGGCTGGGCCCGCACACCTGACACGCGGTTCCGTGGTCAGTTACAACACACGGAAGCTGAAAATACAGGGTAACCCTCGGGGTTCTTACCACCGGAGCACTCCGTTTGACGACCTCATCTTCCGTTCCGTACCCACCAGCTATAGAGGAGAGAAGGAAGCCCCTGGGGAGATGCCCACGGCGAGCAAACGACGGTGCCGACCATGACTCGAGAGAGACACGTATCACAGGGTGTGGGCGCGCACTCTTTGCGCACACTGACATTCTCGGCAAACAGTTCTTCGTTATCCGAATACATAGGCTGTGTTTGTATCACCGGTACAGCCGGCAAGATAATGCGGCATAATAACCGCTGTTTGTGATGCCGTTTAGAGATCTAGTTGAGAAATAGGCTGCCGCAATGGTTAGTTAACAGATATTTTTCAGATAATCCGCCGCATGAAATCCTTGCGGTACAATACAGATTATCTGTCGTGCATATCAATTTAACAGATATTTTTCAGATAATCCGCCGCATGAAATCCTTGCGGTACAATACAGATTATCTGTCGTGCATATCAATTTATCATCAAACTCCTCTTACAGATTTTTCAATACAAGTGATGGTATCTAGACAGAAAAAAGATTTATCCAAAAAAAAAATAGACAGAAAAAATATAACTTATTTGTATACCAAAACGATGGACATCTTACCATTAATTTTGTTTGTCTTTATTCCAAACAATAATTATCTTACACAAGATTAACATACTACTGGTTAATTTATCCATGGCATTTAAATTGAACAGATCTATATGCCAAACGCAGCTTCTAGTACCTTTCTGTTAAAGTTTCGCAATGTTATTCTTTATAGAGTGTGATACATAGGCAGCCTTTGGTAAAGCAATTACTTTAGATATACAGTAGCTAAAAATATTCGTACTGAAATACCATATTAACAACTTGTAAATTTTTACATACTTTTCACACTCATCTGAGATTACCCATCTAAGATTATTCAGGGCCAATTTGACACGGTGGTTCATCTTAGATGTATGACCTCGGTTAAAATAATCGTGTTGCCAAATGGAGTCATATTACTCAACTTAAACCACATTTACATTTGAAGACTTGAGCATGTGTTCGGCACGCAGACTCAAGGGCTGTCATTCTGTGCTAGTCAGGACGGGTTGAACTCTTGTCCATACTAATCTGTGTTTGGGGAAATCGAGTTCAAAGGTATTACACTCTTCCGTTAATCCGAACAAAATCCTGATTTTGGACTTAAGTCAAAGCCCCTCTTTGAGCAAGATTGGGGATTCAACTCTAACCCAACTCGTATGGTGTTATACTTGTAATAATCTGGGGCTGATCCTGACCCTTCCAACCTGACACTCCCCGATCATCCATCCTGAAACCTACTGATATTCTTGTTTCCCCTTCCTTCCCATGGTGGGTTGACTCTGTACTGCGATTGTGTTCCTTCTGTTGTGCTACATCTGGTTTGGTAGTTTTATGCGACATTAGCGGCGCAATGTGGCCATCGTAATAGTGTGTGGTAAGTTGTTGGCATCTCGCTTCTGGTGGTTAGGGTTTGCCGAGTCTAGGTTTTCTGTCTACTTCATGATGTGTCCTTTTCGTGAGATATGTGAGGTACAATTATTCCCCTCTACTCTTTCTCATTTTCCTCGTTGTATTGTCATTTTCACTTTGTCGTGGCGAGGCAGCTTGTTATCTAAATCTTAGCATGTGATAGTCTCTTTCTTATCTCTGGTATTGTCTATGGACTTTGTTTTATCATTTGTATTTAGGGGAGAACGCCTTCACGGGTAGAATTTGCTTTGCTATAGCACTTCCTCCATATATATCCTTCAATTTTCTGCTACGACCCCTCTTGTCACTCCTCATTGATGTTGAATTTGTGTGCCTCAAGGAACAAAAGACGGGTGCCAAGTCATGTGGTGTTTCTTATTGAGGTGGTTCGTTTTGATGTGTTTGTTTGATTATAGTTTAAATATCTTTTTTTATTTAGTTGTTGTTACTGACATGTGTTGTTATTTTGCATGAATGGTGTGACTTACTTCTCCCTTGCTTTGAAATGTGGTGTTTGGATATGGGAACGTGTTTGCTCCTTTTCACATGTACCACGACCCACATTTAGTATTTTATTAGTGCTGATTTAGTTGTGGCCGGACCACATCCTCTCATACCCCGAAGGTGTTCAGCGAAAAGTAACACGAATTTGATTGGGCGTGGGAGGGGGGTGACTAGACTACACCCTCTCATGTCCCGAGAGTTTACGCTGTCTGGGGGGATCACGATTGTGGCGCTTCTACGGGGGTGGTTCTCTCGTAAATAAAAAAGATTTAGTTGTGGCCACTTATACCATTTCACAATTACTTTATCCTATCATGCTAAGTAATTAGGGGTAGTGTTTAGTTTTAGGATGATATTTTTGTCCCTTGTGTGAACCTTGTGTGTCAAGACCGTAAGATTTACTCTTGATCCGCGAATGTAAGGTAGAACTTAGGGGAAAGATTTCCCATTAGGACAATGTTACATTTTACCTTTGGTTCACCTAACTTTATTTTCTTTTGTATAGTTGGTTGACTTGTTGATTTTCATGGAATGACTCCTTTCTTATTCTTCAATCAATTTTGTGTCATGTCGTGTGTGTAGTAGGACAAATGATTATGTGGTTGTTTTGTTGATCCAATATGGAAGACATTGTCCAATGATTGGTTGACCAACTGTTGTATATATGTTATGTAATTAATTGGATGATTTGTTGATTTTCATAAAAGTATTATGAAAGACATTAATGAACGCCCCTTCATTTGTTTGTAGTCCATCAAGACGTAGTCTGCATTTGTTTTTTACATTAAGATTTATGTTTATACAAGTAACTTGTTACTATCAATACTAGATGATGGTCATGATTCATTGTTCATGAGAACCTACCCCCCCCAATATTATTATCTTGGGTTGGGCTAAGTGAGTTGTTGAATGCTATGATATTCTTTATACTCAATTTCATTATGTATAAATTATCTTATGTTTGAGAATATATTTTTACCATGAGTCGGCATTCATGTGTTTCCTTGTTACTATATTCAATATGTTTAAACTCTTATATATGTCAATCCTTTTCTAAAATCATGTCCAATCTAAGGACAATAACATGAGGTAAACACATCATGTGATGCTTGTGGTGTATTTATCTCTTGTATGGTTTTGGTATTTCTAGTTTGCGTGTTATAATGAATCTTTTCTTTGTTTATTCTAATTGAAGAAAGGCTGCTATGTCCTTAGGTGTCTTTATAACAAATACGTTCTTGATTACAATATTTGACATCATGGTTCAATTATATTTTAAGTGATATCAGTGTTGTCCTAATTCCCATTCCTTGTTTATATTATTATTATGGATCCTAAAAGTTTTAAGGGTAATAGTGGATATCATGTTAAACCATGATATTGATTTTAAATTCTAATTTTTATTTGTCTTGATCAGATTGTCTTATATCCAAAAATTAGGTTTTTGTTACATGTGGTAGTCCCAGAAATCTCAATTTTGAGGTTTGATACATTCTCCACTCACTTTTTAGTCATTGTCTTGTCATAGCTATCATTTGTTGTCTGTTTTTCATTGTAGTATATGTATTATAGCTCTGTGATTTGTTTTCATCCATATAGGATTGCAAACCATATTGGGTTTTAGTATGTCGATCATGATATTGATTATAGTTATTTTATGCATACATGATACTTATATTATGTTCAATTATTTTATGTTTATAATTTTTGGTCTTCCAATGATGAGTGGCCCATGATGACTGAATTAGGAATGGTTCTACTTTTTTGTATGTGTTAATAAGTGTAACAACCATGACCTGGGTTATGAGGTAACCCTATTTTTTTTAGCTAATAAAGTTGCTTAGAACTTTAATATAATACTCTAAGGTGTTTTGTTATCACGTGACACACTCATGTTTCAATTTTGGTCCCGATTGAATGTTGTTTGAGCAATTTTCCTTTGTTTTGGACCAAAGTGCAATTTACCCAAATTGAGGGGCTATAATGCAAAATGTCACATGTTGAACATGCCTCATGTGTTGTAGCATCATTATTGAGAGAATGATGCAATGTGGTGGCTTGTGGAAAGCCTAAATTCCAAGTTTGAACTTGTTTGAACAATGATGGTACCTTGTGCACCAATTTTGGTACAAATTGTAATTTACCCAAAATGTGGGGTTGATATGCAAATTACCACCTCTAGAGTGTTCCTATTTCCTCTATGTATAATTTAGAGGAGAGATAATGAATGATACACCATGTTTGATTCCATTATGAATGATGATACTCTTGGTGATGAAATGACCAAGAAAAAGGGTTGAATTTGGAAGCTTAACTTGAGTTGTATCAAGTTGAAAAGCTTATATATGAGTTCCTATCGGCCATGGAGCCCAAGGAGGTGTCCCATATCGTTTTGTGAACTCTTGGCAAAGTCCATATCGTGAAAAGCACCTCAAGGAGGTGAGGTGTGACGGCCAACAAGTTTCCTTAGAAAAAGTGTATCGCTTTGACTTAAAATAGTGATTAAACCTAGATGACTTATCCAAATGGATAAGTAATGGACAAATTTGCATCTCAAGATGATCCTCAATCATTTTTTAAGACAAGATAAATGTTTATTCATGCATGTACACGTGTCACCCATGCATGAAACGTGGCACCTACTAGCTCAAAATGTTGACACCTCATTTTTTACCTTCTTTCATGTGCAACAAGTATATATACCACTAGTTTCACCCTTAAGTGAAAATTTTTGACCCTTACCACCCTCCTAAAATATGTTATCGTGCATGGGGCTCTTGTATCGTGCAGGAAATAAAGGGTATCGTGCATAGGCCCTTAGATATTGCCCATAGCAAAAGCATATCGGCCAAGTAGGTGAAATTGGTCGTATAAGGTGATATCGGCCAATAGGGTGAAGAGTTGAGTGCCATATCATGCAAGTGAGTGCCATATCGTGCGAGAGGGTTGGCATATCATGAAAGGGAACAAGGGTATCATGAATAGGCCTTGGGTATCGGCCATACCATGTTGATATTGTCCATAGCAAGTTGATATCGGTCAATTGAAGTGATTTTGGCCACAAGTGAGGGGGTATTGGCCACAAGCAAGGTTGTGTCGGACAAGAGGAAGTCCATATCGCCCAAGAGTGGTAGGGTGTCGGACAAGGAGATAAGGAGCTCAAAAATTAACCCTAAGGTAAGATATAGTTGTCTTCAAGCTTGAATTGAAGCCTGGAATTAGGGTTATGATCTACCTTTCTGTTCTTCTTCACCAATCGCTTATCCATGGTGATTCCTTGTATATGAAGGAGTTGTGAACGAGCCTTGGACCTTTTATAAAGTCTTCTTAAACCTTAGGAACATGAATCTTTGGAGCTTGAAGCTTTGAAGTGGTTCTTAAGGCGGGTTATATAACTTGAACTCAGCCATGTTATTATTCATCACCTAAATTGTTGTATTTAATGATCTACTTTAATTTCAAAATTTCCTGAAATAGTTGATGAAATTATGAGTTCTAGTAGTTTCTTAGACCTGTTGAAATGAACTATAATAGTTATAATAAAGGTCTAGAGCTTGAAAATTATGGTATCACCTTATAAAAGTGATATCGGGTGCAAGCACACAAGAAAGCACCTTTAACCGGATATGATGATGCACCTACTTCACTTGAACGATATGAATATGAATGAATACATTGTTGCACGATATGGGGGTGTAGTATACACCTCTTGCACGATAGGGAGTCAAGTATAGACTCCATACATGATACAAGGTTAATTATATACTTGTAAGATGACAAGAAACCCTAATTTGGGCAACCCGATATAAGTGAAGAGTAACAAGTGTTATTACACGACACATATGGTTGCATGATATACATGGTTGCATGACATAGTTGCACGATAGGGTTGCACGATGCACAACCCTAGATTATATGGTAACCCTAACCCGTCATGGCTAACCCTAGATGGTGATTAGCCCGATAAGGTGATTGAATGTACTTCTAGCCCGGCATGGTGATGAATTGATACCTCATAAGTATCATGGGCGACACATTCATATACCTTGTGCCCGATATGAAGTCAAGAAGGTACCGCATGCCCGATATGGAGACAAGTGCAAATCTTAACCCGATATAGTGAGTGTTAATACACCTCCAACCCGATACAGTGGTATCTATACGCCTACAACCCGATATGGTGAACATATGCACACCTCCAACCCGAGACACCTTGTAAAGGTGAGATTAAGACATTCATAGAAGTAATGAGTGTCACACCAAGTAATGGTATGGATAATACCTTGATAGGTGAAACACCTAGACTGGTTGATAATGGTTAATCCTATATCAATAATGTCTCAATCTGAGATGAGTCCATATCAATTTATGATGGTTGGACAATTCAAATGTATGACTTATGATCAATACACTACAGAATAAATGTGATGGGCTAGTGCATAAAGTATTAGGATGGGAAATACCCTAATACAAGATAAGTTGATGAACTTAAGTAAGTTAAAAGTGATGAGGGAAGTGATACATCAAGACATGATAGATATCATATCTAGCATTTCAAAGTTGATGTACCTTGATGCACCTTAAATCCAATATACTTGGATAAGTAACACATGAAGTGTGTTATGTCAACTGTTACATTGAAATGTAATAAGTTTAATGCACTTTGATAAGTGTGGGCTAACATACCTTGAGGAAGGGTTAATCCAAGTTAATAAAGTACGATGTAATCATACCCTGGTAAGGGTGAGAGACGAACTCATACCTTGTGTTGATGATTCATTTAATGATAAATGATGAGAATAAATAAGTATGATTGAATACTTATGATGTCAATGTTTGCTCCTGGATGTGTGGAGCAATGAATTAGGGTTTGCTTCTGGATGTGTGGAACAATGAATTAGGGTTTGCTCCTGGATGTGTGGAGCAATGAATTAGGGTTTGCTCCTAGATGTGTGGAGCAATGAATTAGGGTTTGATCATTGATAATATGACCTTGAAAACCTAAATGGTTAATTATGGAAAACCCTAATGAAGGGTAATTCTATGTAAGAGAAATCCTAATCGATAAGAAAGGAAAACCCTAACCCTAATTATGGGAAGGTTTTATCTCTTTTATTGCATAATCTTTGTAAGGCATGTTAAATACTTGTATAACAAGTATAATGATCAATGGCCTTGTGAGCCATGTGAATAAGTTGTTGCCTAGTGAGAGGTGACAAAATGTGCAATGGCATTGTGGGCCATGTGAATAAGTTGTTGCCTAGTGAGAGGTGACAAGATACATAATGGGCCTTGTGAGCCATGTGAGATGCTTGTATAACAAGTATCATGTATACCTTGGTCTGAGGACCTAGAGGTAATAGTTACCTGATAAGTGGTAATCGTGTTCAATGATGATCTAAGGGTTTGAATACCTAGATCCAGTAATTATGATAATGATGATGTGAAGGGATGAGAACTCCCAGTAATGTGACAAGTAACTGAGATCCCAAGTATCATGTGTTTTAAAGATTTGAAAAGTACTTGATAGATACACCTTTCTTTGTAGCATCTGTTATAATAATTTATGTTTGAAAACCTGGCTCTGATACCAAAACTGTAACGACCGTCGAACAAATTGTTACTAATTAAGTGTAATTAAACATAAACAGCAGATTAACGAAAATCACTAAAAATTAAAACCAATTTTCAAAGAGATCCATTCCAAGGAAAACTCTTACTGAAAGGTCCAAAACCTTATACACATCATTATTCACATTGTACATATCTGGTACATCTCATCTCGAGAATAACATATAACAGTTGCTTTACCCAACTATACATGAGCAACATAAAACCTCGAGGCGTGTAAGCCAAAATCTCTTATTAATCATAAAACCAGTACGAACCAACTCCAAGGACCTGAGAGTACAAAGATGACACATATGACTCATATCTACAAGACATGACAGACAGTACACTCAACCTGAGTTGTCACTGCTGCCTCATCTGTTGTTCTTCCTCTGCAGAAAGGTCTTCACCTCCTCGTGCACGTCCACCTAAAAATTTGGGTCCCACGGGGGTGAGACAATTGTAATTGTCTCAGCGAGAGATATAACTCTCCACCGACCATATTATTATCACAAATTAAGCATTTATAAACTGAGCAGAGGTTCTTTTTATATGAATAGGCAGAATAATTTATTGTATGAACAGAACGAAGTAATCTCCTTTCTTAAGGAGAACATTGCATCTACCCTTGGTAGAGTTATAAATCATCTATCTGCTTTGCAAGGAATGTAAAGAAACATAAATCACATCTATCCATTAAGGATGCATAAAAGAAATGTAACATCAGACAATGATTTCCGTATTCAATCCTTAAGCAAATATGCTATACGGCTGATTACATTTTACAATCACACTTATGCCCTGAGGAGATGAGGTATACCACTCATACTCCAACCGACCACTACGAAGTCGAAATCGGTACCATACATAGGTCAATGGAAGAGTCGAACTCCATGACCTCCCACATCTTGGTCAGTGCGAGACCACAAGAAGGACCATGTCAACTGCTCATCGTAGCTTACCAGGGTATACTGGCAACTGCTACAAGAGTTACAGCGTCAACTTCCTCTCTTCGGCATCGAGAGATTTAATGTTTATCTCACATCGATCTGGAATTCATCACCATCGGGAGATTCATGATACATCCATCCTGACACATATAATGAAGGATTGAGAGATTTAATGTTTATCTCACATCAATTTCTTCATCAGGGCGTAAGGTAGGGTGACAGAACATGACTATGGTCTTTCCTTTAAAAGTAAAATGCTAAATTAGGAGTATGGGAGACTTCCCAGAATCTTGTCACATAAAGTTGTAAGTTGAGAAAGGTGACAAATCAGTAAGGTATGACACCTGATTTAAATAAGGTATGAATGATGTTTCCCTGACTAAGAAAAGTATTACCTGACATAGAGTTGACTCTACAGTCAATAATGAAAAAGATAGTGGAATATGTGCCCTGTGTGAAAGATTCAATGATAACCCTGTGTGGAAGAACTTTGTGTTGATCAAATTTCTATGTCATCTCCATGACATTAAGATGTTATGTGGAGACTTGATGGTATGATGAATAAATAATATATGTCTTCCTTTACCTGGGATTTTGGGGACGAAATCCTTGTTAGGGGTTTATAACTTGTAACAACCATGACCTGGGTTATGAGGTAACCCTATTTGTTTTAGCTAATAAAGTTGCTTAGAACTCCTCTAAGGTGTTTTTTTATCATGTGACACACTCATGTTTCAAGTTTGGTCCCGATTGAATGTTGTTTGAGCAATTTTCCTTTGTTTTGGACCAAAGTGCAATTTACCCAAACTGAGGGGCTATAATGCAAAATGTCACATGTTGAACATGACTCATGTGTTGTAGCATCATTATTGAGAGAATTACGCAAGGTGGTGGCTTTTGGAAAGCCTAAATTTCAAGTTTGAACTTGTTTGAACAATGTTGGTACCTTGTGCACCAATTTTGGTACAAATTGTAATTTACCCAAAATGTGGGGTTGATATGCAAATTACCACCTTTAGAGTGTTCCTATTTCCTCTATGTATCATTTAGAGTAGAGAGAATGAATGATACACCATGTTTGATTCCATTATGAATGATGATACTCTTAGTGATGAAATGACCAAGAAAAAGGGTTGAATTTGGAAGCTTAACTTGAGTTCTATCAAGTTGAAAAGCTTATATATGAGTGCCTATCAGACATGGAGCCCAAGGAGGTGTCTCATATCGTTTTTTGAACTCTTAGCAAAGTCCATATCGTAAAAATCACCTCAAGAAGGTGAGGTGTGACGGCCAACAAGTTTCCTTAGAAAAAGTGTATCGGTTTGACTTAAAATAGTGATTAAACCTAGATGACTTATCCAAATGGATAAGTAATGGACGAATTTGCATCTCAAGATGATCCTCAATTGTTTTGCAAGGCAAGATAAATGTTTATGCATGCATGTACACGTGTCACTCATGCATGACACGTGGCACCTACTAGCTCAAAATGTTGACACCTCATTTTTTACCTTCTTTCATGTGCAACAAGTATATATACCCCTAGTTTCACCCTTAAGTGAAAATTTTCGACCCTTACGACCCTCCTACCTTGTGGTATCGTGCATGGGGCTCTTGTATCGTGCAAGAAAGCAAGGGTATCGTGCATAGGCCCTTGGATATTTCCCATATAAAAATCATATCGGCCAAGTAGGTGAAATTGGCCATATAAGGTGATATCGGCCAATAGGGTGAAGAGTTGAGTGCCATATCGTGCAAGTGAGTGCCATATCATGCAAGTGAGTGCCATATAGTGCGAGAGGGTTGGCATATCGTGCAAGGTCACAAGGGTATCGTGCATAGGCCTTGGGTATCGGCCATAGCAAGTCTATCGGCCATACCATGTTGATATTGTCCATAGCAAGTTGATATCGGTCAATTGAAGTGATTTTGGCCACAAGTGAGGGGGTATCGGCCACAAGCAAGGTTGTGTCGGCCAATAGGAAGTCCATATCGCCCAAGAGTGGTAGGGTGTCGGCCAAGGAGATAAGGAACTCAAAACTTAACCCTAAGGTAAGATATAGTTGTCTTCAAGCTTGAATTGAAGCCTGGAATTAGGGTTATGATCTACCTTTATGTTCTTCTTCACCAATCGCTTATCCATGGTGATTCCTTGTATATGAAGGAGTTGTGAACGATTCTTGGACCTTTGATAAAGTATTATTCAACCTTAGGAACATGGAGCTTTGGATCTTGAAGCTTTGAAGTGGTTCTTAAGGCGAGTTATATAACTTGAACTCAGCCATGTTATTATTCATCACCTAAATTGTTGTATTTAATGATCTACTTTAATTTCAAAATTTCCTGAAATAGTTGATGAAATTATGAGTTCTAGTAGTTTCTTAGACCTTTTGACATGAACTATAATAGTTAGAACAAAGGTCTAGAGCTTGAAAATGATGGTATCACCTTATAAAAGTGATATCGGGTGCAAGCACACAAGAAAGCACCTTTAACCCGATATGATGATGCACCTACTTCACTTGAACGATATGAATATGAATGAATACATTGTTGCACGATATGGGGGTGTAGTATACACCTCTTGCACGATAGGGAGTCAAGTATAGACTCCATACATGATACAAGGTTAATTATATACTTGTAAGATGACAAGAAACCCTAATTTGGGCAACCCGATATAAGTGAAGAGTAACAAGTGTTATTACACGACACATATGGTTGCATGATATACATGGTTGCATGACATAGTTGCACGATAGGGTTGCACGATGCACAACCCTAGATTATATGGTAACCCTAACCCGTCATTTCTAACCCTAGATGGTGATTAGCCCGATAAGGTGATTGAATGTACTTCTAGCCCGACATGGTGATGAATTGATACCTCATAAGTATCATGGGCGACACATTCATATACCTTGTGCCCGATATGAAGTCAAGAAGGTACCTCATGCCCGATATGGAGACAAGTGCAAATCCTAACCCGATATAGTGAGTGTTAATACACCTCCAACCCGATACAGTGGTATCTATACGCCTACAACCCGATATGGTGAACATATGCACACCTCCAACCCGAGACACCTTGTAAAGGTGAGATTAAGACATTCTTAGAAGTAATGAGTGTCACACCAAGTAATGGTATGGATAATACCTTGATAGGTGAAACACCTAGACTGGTTGATAATGGTTAATCCTATATCAATAATGTCTCAATCTGAGATGAGTCCATATATGATGGTTGGACAATTCAAATGTATGACTTATGATCAATACACTACAGAATAAATGTGATGGGCTAGTGCATAAAGTATTAGGATGGGAAATACCCTAATACAAGATAAGTTGATGAACTTAAGTAAGTTAAAATTGATAAGGGAAGTGATACATCAAGACATGATAGATATCATATCTAGCATTTCAAAGTTGATGTACCTTGATGCACCTTAAATCCAATATACTTGGATAAGTAACACATGAAGTGTGTTATGTCAACTGTTACATTGAAATGTAATAATTTTAATGCACTTTGATAAGTGTGGGCTAACATACCTTGAGGAAGGGTTAAGCCAAGTTAATAAAGTATGATGTAATCATACCCTAGTAAGGATGAGAGACGAACTCATACCTTGTGTTGATGATTCATTTAATGATAAATGATGAGAATAAATAAGTATGATTGAATACTTATGATGTCAATGTTTGCTCCTGGATGTGTGGAGCAATGAATTAGGGTTTGCTCCTGGATGTGTGGAGCAATGAATTAGGGTTTTCTCCTGGATGTGTGGAGCAATGAATTAGGGTTTGATCATTGATAATATGACCTTGAAAACCTAAATGGTTAATTATGGAAAGCCCTAATGAAGGGTAATGATATGTAAGAGAAACCCTGATCGATAAGAAAGGAAAACCCTAACCCTAATTATGGGAAGACTTTATCTCTTTTATTGCATAATCTTTGTAAGGCATGTTAAATACTTGTATAACAAGTATAATGATCAATGGCCTTGTGAGCCATGTGAATAAGTTGTTGCCTAGTGAGAGGTGACAAAATGTGCAATGGCATTATGGGCCATGTGAATAAGTTATTGCCTAGTGAGAGGTGACAAGATACATAATGGGCCTTGTGAGCCATGTGAGATGCTTGTATAACAAGTATCATGTATACCTTGGTCTGAGGACCTAGAGGTAATAGTTACCTGATAAGTGGTAATAGTGTTCAATGATGATCTAAGGGTTTGAATACCTAGATCCAGTAATCATGATAATGATGATGTGAAGGGATGAGAACTCCCAGTAATGTGACAAGTAACTGAGATCCCAAGTATCATGTGTTTTAAAGATTTGAAAAGTACTTGATAGATACACCTTTCTTTGTAGCATCTGTTATAATAATTTTATTTGAAACTTGATTGATGCTAATAGAATATGGTAATGCACTTAATTAATCAAGTGTAATCTTATCATGTAGTGCCCTGGCCATAGATCCATCATCGTCAGTAGTTGGTGATGGTGAAACAGGTTTTCCTATGGGATCTCCTGATGAACGCATATTGTTGAATATGTGGGGGTGATGGGCGCGAATACCTTACACCCTGATGAAGAAATTGATGTGAGATAAACATTAAATCTCTCAATCCTTCATTATATGTGTCAGGATGGATGTATCATGAATCTCCCGATGGTGATGAATTTCGGATCGATGTGAGATAAACATTAAATCTCTCGATGCCGAAGAGAGGTAGCTGACGGTGTAACTCTTGTAGCAGTTGCCAGTATACCCTGGTAAGCTATGATGAGCAGTTGACATGGTCCTGCTTGTGGTCTCGCACTGACCGAGATGTGGGAGGTCATGGAGTTCGACTCTTCCATTGACCTATGTATGGTACCGATTTCGACTTCGCAGTGGTCGGTTGGAGTATGAGTGGTATACCTCATCTCCTCAGGGCATAAGTGTGATTGTAAAATGTAATCATCCGTGTAGCATGTTTGCTTAAGGATTGAATACGGAAATCATTGGCTGATGTTACATTTCTTTTATGCATCCTTAATGGATAGATGTGATTTATGTTTTTTTGCATTCCTTACAAAGCAGATAGATGATTTATAACTCTACCAAGGGTAGATGCAATGTTCTCCTTAAGAAAGGAGATTACTTCGTTTCTTCATACAGTAAATTATTCTACTTGTTCATATAAAAAGAACCTCTGCTCAGTTTATAAATGCTTAATTTGTGATAATAATATGGTCGGCGGAGAGTTATATCTCTCGCTGGGACAATTACAATTGTCTCACCCCCGTGGGACCCAAATTTTTAGGTGGACGTGCACAAGGAGGTGAAGACCTTTCTACAGAGGAAGAACAACATATGAGGCAACAGTGACAACTCATGTTGAGTGTACTGTCTGTCATGTCTTGTAGATATGAGTCCTATGTGTCGTCTCTGTACTCTTAGGTCCTTGGAGTTGGTTCGTACTGGTTTTATGATCAATAAGAGATTTTGGCTTACGCGCCTCGAGGTTTTATGTTGCTCATGTATAGTTGGGTAAAGCAATTGTTATATGTTATTCTCGAGATGAGATGTACCAGATATGTACAATGTAAATATAGATGTGTATAAGGTTTTGTACCTTTCAGTAAGAGTTTTCCTTGGAATGGATCTCTTTGAAAAATGGTTTTAATTTTTAGTGATTTTTCATTAATATGTTGTTTATGTTTAATTCCGCTTAATTAGTAACGATTTGTTCGACGGTCGTTACAATAAGATTGTGTTATGTCCAACTCATGTGCTTTTTTTAGCATGGTAACCTCAAAAATATCAATTTTGGGGTTCACTACATTCTCCCATCCCTTTCATATTCATCAACTATCATGAAATAGCTATTCTTTGTTGTTTGTTCTTCATTAAAGTATATGTTTTATAGCTCTCATATTTGCTTTCATCCATAAAGGACTATAAACCACATTGGATTTTGGTCTACAAGTTTCTGATCATGATTATAGTTTTTGTATGCATCTAAGATACTTAAATTATTATTTGATATTTGTGTTTATCATTTATGGTTCTCCAATGACAAGTGACCCATGATGACTAAATAAAAAACTGTTCTACTTTTTTTTGTTGATGTGATTGTGTTATGTCCAATTAATGTGCTTTTGTTGAATGTGGTAGCCCTAGAAATCTCAATTTTGGGGTTTACTACATTCTCTATCCCTTTCATCTTTCTCATTGTCCTGGGATAGCTACTCTTTATTGCATGTTCTTCATTACAGTATATGTATAATAGCTTCGGATTTGTTTTCAACCATATTTGATTATAAACCACATTGGATTTTAGTCTGTCAACTTTCATCTTGATTATAACAAGAATGGTTCAGCTTTATTGTTTGTGTTGGTCAAATTGTGTTATTTACAACTAATGTGTGCTTTTTTCAAATGTGGTAGACCTATAAATCCCAATTTGTGCTTTACTACATTCTTCCATCCCTTTCATCTTTCTCATTCTCCTATGCTAGCTATTCTTTGTTGTTTGTTCTTGATTATATTAAATATATAATAGCTCTCAAATTTATTTTCATCCATATTGGATTACTATATAGGTATGCATAGGAAACTTAAATTATGTTCAGCTACTTTGTGTTTCTTAGTTTGGTTTTTGAGTGATGAATGGTCCATGATAATTGATCTAGGATAATCATCCCTAACTTTTACACTATCTTATATAGGTGTAGAACATAGTTGTTATAAGATGAATTCAATGGTGAATGAATCCAACTTATTTACCCAACAAGTATGTGCTACACCCATGTCATGTTAGTCAATTTTAACATTTGGGACTCGTGTGTAGGATGTATTTGTTGTGATATTATTTTGGTACACAACCCCTGTCAAAATATACAAGGTTGGGTTGAAATCCTTTTGTAGATATTCTCGATAATTGTTTATTAATTATTACCCCAATAACTATGTGCTCCACATGAACCTTAAATTCCATTATCTAATTTTAGGTAGAATACTCTATAATTATCAAGAGTCTTAGCATCTCTAAGGCCAAGAATCTAATGTCACAACTACATTAGGACTCCAACCATTTTCATTGATTTTAGATTTTACTTTTTTGTTAATCTGATTGCGTTATGTGCATCTATTATGGTTTTGTTGCATGTCGCATCTCCAAAAATCTAATTTTGAGGTTTACTACCCTATCCATTCCTTTCATCTTTGGCAGTTGTACCAAGGTTTTTTAAGTTCTAATATGATCTTGATTACAATATAAGATACATAAACTAAGTTCAAATTTTTTGTTCTTATTGGTTATGGTTTTATTGATGAGTGTCCAATGTGACTGATCCAAGAAAATTATCCATGCCTTTCACATTATCTTGTATAGGTGTAGCTCATAGTAGTTGTGGAAATTTAGTTGTTCACAATTGCCATAGATATCAGCACACTTGTGAGCTGAATTATATGGCAATCAGTTCCAACTTATTTACCCAAAAATTATTTGTTTCACTTATGACATGTTAGTCGGTTTTGACATTTGAGACTCATGTGTAGGATGTAGCTTTTGTGGTAATATTTTGGTACACCAACCCCATAAAATATATGTGGTTGGGTTGAAACCCATGTGTAGATCTTGTTAGAGATTTCTAATAGTTATTCCCTCAACATCTATGTGCCTCACCTGACCCTCAAATGTTGTTTTCTAATTTGGTAGGATACTATCCTTTTATCATTATCAAGATTTTTGGCAGTTTTGAGGCCAAAAATTTGGGGTCACAATTGCATGTCATGTTCCCATCCCAATAATCCATCAACAATTTGTATTACATGTATGCTTTTTTGGTAGCTTAAATAACCTCAATTTTGGGGTTTAATACATTCTCACATCCTTTCATATTCCTTTTTTTGTTTGTGTGAATCAGATTTTCCATTTTTATTTGTTATCATCCATATTAGATTTTTGATTTGGTTTTATTTTCATCCATATTGGAGTACATACCAATTAATTATTTACTTTGTCTAGTGATATATACTTGATTTGATCTCCATATTTCTTCTCATCCATATTGGACTATCCTTTCAAATTTATTTTCATCCATATTGGACTGTCCATTCAGTTTTTCTTCATCCATATTCAATTATTGATTTAGTTTTTCCAATCCATATTGGACTGTTAATTCAATTTTATCTTCATCCGTATTGAAATATGTAGTATCTTATTTATTATGTCCTTTTATATATACATTATTTGATATTTAAATTTCTTTTCACCCATATTGGATTGTACGCTCAGTTTTGCTTCCATCCATATTTGACTAATGATTTAGATTTGCTTTCATCCATCTGTACTATAGATTCAGTTCTTTTCATCCATATTGGACTAAATAGCAATTAGTTGTTTCCTGCCAATGTGTATATATATATATATGATTTGATCTTCATATTTCTTTTCATTTGTATTGTACTATTCATCCATATTTATTTTTACCCGTATTGAACTGTCCATTTAGTTTTATTTTTATCCATACTTGATTGTTGATTCAATTATCTATTCGTCAATATTGTGTTGGCTAAATTGGACATTAATATACCCTTTGTTTTGATGATGACAAACATTTCACACCTGTGGATCTAATGTGCTACTTGAGTATTTCAGGGTTCAAGGAAATAAGGAGATCATATTAAGTGGATCAACACAAATTGAAGATCAAATACGCTCAATTGCTTATGTTTTCATGATTGTATTCAAATGTAAATACTTGTGCAAAGAAATAATGTACAAGTACTTAGACATCATGTAAATCAAGCGTTAGATCTTCCCTACCCACTTATAACCCTTAGATAGGTTTTCCTAAAAGTTAAAGTCATCAACACACAGTGAAACACACACTGATTATGTGATTCAAAAGTCTAGAACATGGACACCCTTAGTCGAAGAACTTGTTGACCGAAACACTCTCGATCTAAGTTCTTGTCGATTGAGAACCACCTCGGTCAAAATTATGAGCACTTCTCAACAACTTACACAATTTTTCTCTAAAATAGTCTTCAGTAAAAAATAACCTTGACTGAGTAAGCAACGGTCTAAACCTTGTGACTGTTAAACTGAGTGATTGGTAGTTGGGAGTTGGAAATAGATGTTACAATGCTTTTTCCTTAAACCCAGTCTCGATCGAAGAAAATCTCGACCGAGATACAGTTAGGTCGACCAAATTGTCGACCGAGCAGGGTTCTGGATTGTTCTTTTCAATCACGGACAAATTAGCAATTGCTAGCCAACTAATGTATACCTAACGGCCAGTTAAGAACTAAGAACACTCTAGACACTCCCTAAAACATCCTTAATCACTTTTAAACCATTCCTATAAATAGGAGAGGCCTTAGGATGCCCAAATCATCACTTGCATACACAATACCTAAGCTACACTTGAGCATTCACTATTGAGAGCAACAAAGATAGAATCTAGTTGCCATCTTCATCCTTGTGCTCTAGAGTTGTGTCCTATAGTTACAATCTCCTAGCCACCACATATAGCCACGTCCATCCTAAGTGGATAGGAGATCTAAATTCTTGATATAGGATCATAGCATTGTACTTCATTGGATAAGTATTTTCTTTCTTCCAATCTATTTCTTCTATATTGTACTTTGTTCTCCTTGAGTACTCTTAGGGTTGAAGGCTGTTGAAAGGAGGTTGCTTGGTGCTACTTAAACAAAGTGAATGCTTCTCCAAGGTGTTCTTGAGATTACTTCAAGAAGGCTGCTTCAAAGGAAGTTGGAGCTACTTCTAGGTGAAGGTTATCTCAAGGTGGTGGAGCTACTTCGAGGTGGTGAAGGTTGCTCCAAGGATTGCTCGTGGTTACTTCAAGAATGCTGCTTCAAGGGGATTGAGGCTACTTCAAGGTGAAGGCTACTTTGAGTGGAAGGTGATTGTATTTTATGTAACACCCTTATGATGTAATAAAATAAATCACTTTTAAAATCCCAATTGGAAACAATTGGGTAGTGGACTGACAATCTTTGATTCAAAGTTTGGAACAACTCTAAACCGAAGTGTCTTCCTTGTTTCCTCCCCATTCTTTGGTTGAATGTTTTAATTGTTTCAATTAACTTTACATTATCCAAAAATCTCTATTAAACCCCCCTCTAGATCTTTCAATTTTAAGCTTGAACTTGTATATCATTGATTACTTAATTATGTTATCTAAGAATTATGACATGATATGTTCACATTAGAAATGCTGAAATTGTTGAAAATGCACAGAACTTATCTCGATCGACAAAATTCTTGACCGAGACATCTTCTGGTCGAAGACAAGTTCAACCGAAGGTAGTTCTTTCGAAATTGGTTTTACTGGAAAATCTTTTCGATCAACAAATAGTTCGACCGAGAACTACTTCGGTCGATGATATATTTGACTGACAATAATTCTGTCAGGACTTTTTATTAAGAATATAATTATCATCTTGTAATTGAATTTGGTGACCCAAATTTGTAATGTACTCTTCATAATAGATTGTTCTAAATCCTAACCAAAAGGACCACTATATGGGGACTAAAACTTTACACTTTGTAGGTTATGATGGCCTATAGAGATTGACCCAACAAGCATAAAATTAGAAATAAGAAGATCTCCACACACATGGAGAAAAGGTAAACTTATTGGTCACATTTGAAGAAAGGTGATGTTGGTACATTCTTTTCTATTTGTAAATGAATGGATAAGAAAATATAAAATTTGTGTATTCTAGGAGATCAAAAGTAAGATTTCTTGTCAAAATTGAAAATTTTCTCACTAGAACTCATTTACATAAATCTAGTTCTATAACAAAAGATGATGAAGACAAATGAGTTCTTAAGTTACAAAAAGGCTTTATCCTGGAATTTTCAACATCTAACAAAACACCTAGGATTATATGAAAGAAAACAAACTTTGACATGACATGCACCAATGGGTAAAACTTGAGAACATATGGACATCAAACTCTTGAAATGGATATAAAATAATAATAAAATCATAAAGGAAGAAATATATGTTGCTTAAACTCACGACTTGAAACAAGATAAATATACAAAAAGAAGTTAACTGGTCATTGATGTCAATAAAATGTTATATCTTGGTTTAATTTAGACAAAATCTGCATTAATTGGAAATCTACAGAATGGCCTCCCGAAAAAGAGTTCGACCGAGGGGCACCCCAGTCGAAGTCATGGTTGACCGAAAATAAGCCTGACAAAAATGCTTATTTGTAAATCAATACATTAACTTGCACCCAACCTTGGTGTATTAAATATATACGTTTCTCATATGTTATATACTTATAATAAGAGATTTTTCTTGCAAGAAACAAGATTGCTTATAAAAAAATTGACTCACAATCTTACTTAATAAATTGATTTTAAAATATCATGATTTGAAATACCTTTGTATCTTTAAGCTCACTTTTGTTATGGGATTAAGGGGGAGCTCACAAATTCATAGATATAATGTATATCTTGCTCTTAATTGGATTATTTACACCAATTAGGGCTTAACAATACTTGTATTTGGTTAGATATACATTTATTGATTCTACTATGAGCCTAAAAGAATCTCATATCATTTCAGGGCTTAACATCCCTTGCAAATGGTTGAGAATTAATATAAATGCATTCATTGATACAACCATGTGCCTAAAAGAATCTCATATCATTTCAGGACTTAACATCCCTTGCAAATGGTTGAGAATTAATTTTGATCTTGTTAATTGTGGCTAAATTTGACATTCTTTTTGAAGAAAAAAATAAAGGGGGAGTAATAAATTAAGGGGGAGTCTTATTGACTTACACATATGATTATATGGCTATCTTTTTGAAATGACAAAGGGGGAGAAATAACATAAATCAGAATAAATGAGTTTCATGTTTTCTTGGTTTGACATTAACTGATGCTACATTCCTTAAGAGAGCACACATTTTATGACAACAAGAAAATACTCTTCATCTCAGGTAAATCTCAGATATGAAACCCATCTCTTTTAAATCATTTTGATTATATTTTAGAAATGTTTGTCATCTTCAAAAAGGGGGAGATTGTTGGATAAATTGGACATTAATATACCCTTTTTTATGATGAAAAATATTTCACAGTTGTGGATATAACATGCTACTTGAGTATTTTAGGGTTCAAGGAAATAAGGAGATCATACTAAGTGGATCAACACAAATTGAAGATCAAATACGCTCAATTGCTTATGTTTTCATGATTGTACTCAAATGTAAATACTTGTGCAAAGATATAATGTACAAGTACTTAGACATCATGTAAAACAAGAATTAGATCTTCCCTACCCACTTATAACCCTTATATAGGTTTCCTCCAAAGTTAGTCTCACCAACACACAGTGAAACACACACTTAGTATGTGATTCAAAAGTCTAGAATAGGGACACCCTCGATTGAAGAACTTGTCGACCGATACACTCTCGGTCAAAATTCTTATCGACCGAGAACCACCTCGGTCAAAATTATGAGAATTTTTCAACAACTTACACAGTTGTGCTCTAAAATAGACTTCGGTCAAAAATAACCTTGACCGAGTAAGCAACAGTCTAAAGCTTACGGCCGTTAAACTGAGTGGTTGGTAGTTGGGAGTTGGAAAGAGGCGTTGCAATAATTTTGCCTTAAACCCAGTCTCAGTTAATGAAAATATCGATCGAGGCATAGTTTGGTTGACTAAATTGTCGACCGAGCAGGGTTCTGGATTGTTCTTTTCAAGCACGAACAAATTAGCAACTGCTAGCCAACTAATGTACACGTAACAACTAGTTAAGCACTAAGAACACTCTAGACACTCTCTACAACGTCCCTAATCACTTGTAAACCATTCCTATAAATAGGAGAGACCTTAGGACACCCACATCATCACTTGTATACACAATACTTAAGCTACGCTTGAGCATTCACTATTGAGAGCAACAAAGCTAGAATTCACTTGCCATCTTAATCCTTGTGCTCTAGAGTTGTGTCCTATAGTTACAATCTCCTAGCCACCACATATGGCCACGTCCATCCTAGGTGGATAGGAGATATAAACGCTTGATATAGGATCAAAGCGTTGTACTTCATTGGATAAGTATTTTCTTTCTTCCAAGCTATTTCTTCTATATTGTACTTTGTTCTCCTTGACTACTCCTAGAGTTGGAGGTTGTTGAAAGGAGGTTGCTTGGTGATACTTCAACAAAGTGAAGGCTGCTCCAAGGTGTGCTTGAGATTACTTCAAGAAGGCTGCTTCAAAGGAGGTTGGACCTACTTCTAGGTGAAGGCTATCTCAAGGTGGTGGAGCTAGTTTAAGGTGGTAAAGGCTACTCCAAGGATTGATCGTGGTTACTTCAAGAAGGTTTCTTCAAGGGGGTTGAGGATACTTCAAGGTGATGGATACTTCAAGTGGAAGGTGATTGTATTTTATGTAGCATCCTTGTGAGGTAATAAATAAATCACTTTCAAAATTCCAATTGGAAACAATTGGGTAGTGGACTGACAAGCTTTGATTCAAAGGTTGGAACCACTCTAAACTGAAGTGTCGTCCTTGTTTCCTCCCACTTATTTGGTTGAGTTCTTTAATTGTTTCAATTTACTTTAAATTATCTAAAAGGATCTATTCAACCCCCCTCTAGATCTTTCATATTGCACAAATGATTAGTTTTTTGTTCATCCACTTGTAATACATAGTAGTTAGCTATTTATTATGTCCATCAATATCTATGTATATTTATGTATACATAGTAGTTAGCTATTTTTGTATTGGTTGATTGCCAAAAATATGTATATTTATGTATTATATACATATTGTAATATTTGTAATAAACATGTACCTCTTTTTGTTGGTGTTGTCTCTAGTTGTAGGAAATCTTGTAGAGACTAAAGGTCAAACTTTGTAGATTCTTCATATGTTATATCACTTTCTATTTTTCCATGATGGTGAACCTTTTAATGATCATTTGAATTTCCAGAATAATATTGCAGTTTATAGGTGAAAACGTAGCTCTGTATACATAGTAGATATTCTTCAACATTAATGCATTCTTAGATCTGTAAAATTGTCATTGAACATCAACTGGTGTTTTCATTCCTTGAAAAGTTAGTCTATCTACAATAAATACTTTACTAATGTACTAGTGCTAGTTCGCGAGGATTATCATAACTTTGAGTCCATGATGCATAATCTTTGATATGAATGTTTTCCATCTTTTGATGATATTGGATTTGTCTTATTAGTTGCCTTCACCTTCAGTGTCCAAACTGGAAAACTTTCATGCAATTCATGCAATAATTTGTAATATTTCTCCATTTTCCTTGTGAAACAACAAAAATATAGATAATATTTTAAGTATTAATGACATATATGATGTTATTAAGTATTATGATAACCAAAATGATCATAAATTGATGATCATGATTTCATAGATGCACATATCTGATATATCAAATACTCTTGCCTAAATAATCCCAATAGTAGATAATATATTAGTGCAACTATATTTCTAATTGATGTGCCATTTTTCTCTTGCATAGAAGATTCCTTGATAAGAAACTTAAGATCTTTTGGCAATTTTATCCTGGATAAAGCCACATATAGCTATGTGAGAATATAGGTTGAGGTAAATATAACCCAACTTTGTCTAGAATTTGAACTGTGCATTTTCGATTGTCATAGCAAAACATAATCAAAGTGGATATTGTATCCTCTTAAAGTCAAGTGGCAACTTTTAATAATATTTTGACATCGATGGAGTTCTTACGATGAACACTCTTTGTGTCCAATGTGTCCAATTGATATTTCAGAATCAATAGCACTTTGTTAATTTTTATACAAACAAGTCATGTGCCATTACAAAAACTAGATAAAGGATTGATATTTGTAAGTACAATTATTGGATAGTTTCTTTTGAGAACCAATTTCTGAGGTGAAGACTAACACAAGTCAATTTTCTTCTTCTTGAAATTGATTGTCGTAAGAATAGCATGGTCATGGTTCATAGGGGAATAAATGGTATCACCATCAACTATAAGTTTAGGAAAAATTGCATGTACCAATTCAGGCTTGGATGATATGTCCTCAATAAATGGGTTCAACATACATTTAGGAATTTGCATTTGATCCCCAAGTGTGGTTACCTCTGTACCATTTCCAATGGAGACAAAATATATTCTAACAAAAGGGTTTGGCATGATTCTCATATTTTCTTTCAGTGGGCCTTTTAACAATATGATTTTATGAAGCTTGTAGAAATTCTCTACTCTTCCCTCCTTTTAGTACCACTAGAAGAATTTATCTAGAGGTAACCCCAAAATTTGAAAAAAAAAATTCCTCCAAAAGGTGGTGTTTCTTGCTATATCTTGTAGTAACAAATACAATGACTCATTTGCTTATTTTCCCCATAACTATATCATCTCTAACTATAAGTTTAGTTCTTTGAAGAATCTCATCTAAACTGCTCTGCTTTGAGATATTTCATATTTTTTATACTTCACTATTCAATGGTATTTAAAACCTTGAGTGTGAAGTTCTATTGAAAGGTAATAAATATGGTGCAACTTCAGAGGACACATTTGCAAGTTCTATTTTGACCATAAGATATTACTTTAGTAAGTCACAAAGAGAAATTCTTATCATGAGAGGGTTATAAACAGTCATATATATAGCCTTGTCTCAAGGTAAGATGTATCGGAGACACAACATAACATAATCTAGACTAATGCTAATGATCCCAAGGAGAGTAAGCCGAATTAGCTAATATAAGGGAAAATGAATAACCACAAATAACACCAACACTCCTCGTCAATCTAAAGAGTAGTAACCATTTATACCCAACTTGTCACACATATAGGAGAAGGATGAAGGTGGAAGAGGCTTGATGAAGATATCAACAATATGTTCTCCAGTCTTTACATATGGTGTAATGATCTTCTTGTAATGAATTAAGTCTCACACAAAGTGGCAGTCAACGTCAATGTGCTTGGTATGTTTATGAAAAACTATATTATTAGCTATATCAATATTTACTTGATTATCACACTTGAGAGTTTCCAAAGAAGAGAGATGAAAGCCAAATCCTCAAAGAAAATACGTCACCCATTGAATTCCACAGTAGGCGTATGCCAAGGCATGATATTCTATCTCAGTTTTGGAGTGAGCCACAACATATTTCTTCTTTCTCTTCCGACTAACGACATGACTCCCAAAAGAACATAGAAACTAGAAATAGATCTCCTATCATTCACATCTCTAGACCAATTAGCATCTGCATAGAAATTTAAAGAGATATTAACAGATTGTGGTTTCTTATGAAGGAGATCTTTTCAGATAGTGTAGAATGTGCTGTACATGACTCCAGTGGCATGCATGAGGTTTAGCCATGTGTTGACTAACAATACTGATAGCAACAAAAATATCTGGTTAGGTTATTGTAAAATAGATGAGATTCTAAACCATGCGTCAATATTGTTTAAGATTTGAAGAATACTCCACCTCATAGAAAACTTTGGTGTGATATTCCATGGGTAAAGAGGTAGACATAGAATCAAGCAAAACAAAGTCCTTTAAGAGTTCAAGGACGTACTTCTGCTAAGATAAATAAGTGTCTTGATGAGAACGTAGCTCCTCTAGGTCCAAGAAGTAGCGAAGTTGTCCAAGATAATATGAAAATGTTGTTGGAGTGTCTGTTTTAATGCTGAAATCCCATGAGCATCACTACCAGTGATAATGATATCATCAACATAGACAGTGAGGATGATGGTTACAACTTGAGAGGACTTAATTAATAGACTGTGATCACTAGATGATTTGGAGAAACTTGGGCTAGTAAGAATGCCACTAAGGTTTAAACTAGGCCCGTAGTGATTTCTTGAGACTGTACAAAGATAATTTGAGATGACAAACTCTTTGTGTAACACCTCACTTTTCATATCACATGAATTCCACTGAGCATAAGCATTTTAATCAAGGGGGTGTCACAAAATGTTAATCTTTGCAATATGAAAACACTTTTCATTGAATGAAACCATATTCATACATAGTTCTTATAAGAGAAAACTACATCATGCTCATCCATAAAAGCTAATCCATTTGGTAATATGATTAAACATAATAAAATATGTCTAAAATCTGGATCGTGTTGGTAAATGGAACCCCACCAGACTAAGACTGAGAAGTCTCCTAGTCCTTTGCTTGTTCCTTTGATATTTAGTTGCTCCAAAACCTATAGACATTGTGTCCCCAGCCATGCATTGGAAAAATAGTCGTTAGAGTAAGTGGCATGAGTATTATGAAGAATTGAGGTGCTACTAAAATATTCTTGGACATTACAACTATTTATCTGACATCAAATTCTTAATAAAATCTAAAACATATTGTCTCTTATTTCTTTATCTTTCTTTGTTCTATCTTTACTGGAGACTTGTACTATGGGTCTCATGACCCACATCAAAGTGCCTAGATAATAAATATCTTATCTAAATCTCTCTCATCATCCTCATGGATGAGATTATAACATGCTGTAAACTAAGGTATCTTTTATTTACGATTTTTACCTGATTGTGGCGACCATTATACGATAAATCCTCCTATGTTGACACTGAAGTGTCCTCTATGGTGCAACACACCCTGTATTGGCACTAGGTGCAACACACCCTCTATTGGCACTATGTGCCCTCTAATGACACCAAATGTCCTCTATGGTGCAATGCACCCTCTATTGGTATGTAAGTACCTCTAAAATGGAGTAAGCACTCCTCTAAATTAGCAACAAATGCCTCTGAATCATCCCAAGACTCTCTTAATGAGGAATTATCCTATAATGTATATAATGAATGTTCTAATGTCATTTTCTATCTCTATTCTTAATTTCTCATATCTGCATCTTATCTCTGACTCTACTATGAAATTCTTCTCTCTGAATGCTAATCTCTTATCTCTGACTCTATCAATTATCTTCTTAACTCTGATCTTAATATATTATATCTGACTTTGTTCTATTATTCTTTATCTCTAAACATAATTTATTTCTTTGTATGAATATCTGCCCCAAAATTCTGAATTGAATCTGCACCTGAATATGAATATGATTTTTAATTACTACACAACTGAGATTGGGTCTAAAACCCTTATCACATTTCTTTATCTAATATATGTCTACTCACATAATGTGTAATCTAAGTATAAATCTAAATATGATATTCTTATTATATGTACAAATCTCAATCTAATATTCTAATTTAATAGAATGACTTTATTAACTATTGATACTTGATACATGACAACTGAGTTTGAAGGATTGGGAAAAAGATCTGAATTGAATATAGAAATACTAAGTATATGAGAGGACTTAGATATCGAATATCCAAAAATAATGTGATTTCTAACAATGTGACTCAATTTCTATAAAATCTCATTAAGTCTAATCTTAAGGCATTCATATGAGCTTAACTCTTAAATCCCAAATAGTAATCTTATATAGTCTCATCTTGCAACATAATCATGACTTAGTACCTCATAATCTGATAGTATCATCATTAACTCAAGTTACAATATATTCTAATCACATTAGTATCTTTATCTTTAAAATTGGACCATGTCTTAATATGTTCAAAACTCATAATTTCACATTTTACTTAAATTTTAGATATTAATCATTAGAAGGAATCTATTTAACTTATTTATTCTTAGATCCCTACATATACAAGAAATCTTGACAACATATCCCTACTTGATATCTTAGTACATGGTTACATCTATATATATGAGAGATCCTAGTAACATATTTGTACTTAAAATCCTAATACATGGTTATTTCACATAACCATCGAGGCATGGCAGTCTTACTTCTCATTCCTTGTCTTGTAATCCTAAATATTCATATGAAACACTCCTAAGGAATATGATAGGAATATATATTCTTTTATCCTTCTTATAAACTTAATTCATGAACTTTAATCATTCCATGGCACATCACTACTTAATGTATTGAGCATGTTAAATTCCACAATCATAACACACATAAAATATTGCTTGCATATCTTGACTTAGAATATTGGACATGAAGGTCTCAATTAAGAAACATGTAAATGCACTAGGTTTGATAAACATAAATACTCATGGGAATGAGACACTTACCTTACACTTAGAGAAGACCGATTTTCTCTCCTTAGGTTGAAGAAACCCTGGACACATTCTTGGGGTTCATTGAATCCTAAATAGCCTGTTCATAGCATTGGACATATCATTTTGTATTTGATTCATCACTTTAAACCCTAATTCTAACTCCTTAGAAAACTAGGGTTTGTTCGAAGGAAAACAAAATCTAATACCTTGAAACTCGAGTTCCTTGTGAATAACCCTTTCCAACGAGTATTTATTGTATTTTTTTTTATAAGAAAGTGATTTTATACGAATTTCCAAATAGTCATCCAATCAGAAATCACCAAAAGCCACATGGGAACTGTAATCTAAATTAGCAGGTAACTGGACCCCGTGCCTAGGTGGCCCAGTCAAATCTAGAGACATGGTATGGGTTGACAACATTGATAAGGCAATGTTACAATTTCTTTGTGGGGCATCTAGTAAAGACCCATGTAGGGCACAAGTCACACAAGGGGCACACAAACAATCATTGCCTTTAAGTTTGGGCAAACAAACGAATCATCACACCCTTAGTGGGATATTCAATCAGAGCCTCTATGGAAACCATTCAAAAATCTTGGACAATAATTGCTTACAACAATTTTTGGCTCCCTTGAAGAATCATTCTGGCCTTCTTGACTAGGACACTAGTGGCCTTAATTGCAGAATACTAAGCATGCTAAATGCCTCAGCCACACAGGGTAGAGAGACGTTACGTGCCAATCAAAATTCAAGGTGCGATAATAAAGGTGGGGCTAGCATGGAGGCTTTCCACGTTACATGTGAGTCTGCAACTAAGCTACCGGATGAGATGGTGGGCCAGCAAGATAGGCTCACATCCAAAGTGATTGGGGTCAAACCTAGGACCCACACACACTAAGCCAATTGAGGGGTTACAACGAGTGATCCGCCAATGAGAAGGATGATGAGGAGGTGCCATCCAGGTGATTCACCATAGAAGATTTCATGTCACCTGCCAATAGGAAGGGACACTAGCTAGTTGAGTGATGCACCACCATGTGGATTGCACACTCCATTGGGGCTTTCATGTACCGATCCACCAGGAATTTCTGGTATTGGCCGCCTTGGCCTTTTATTTCTTTCGGCCCATTTTTGGGTTTAGACACCTACTTGTTGGGCATGTACCGACATAGCCTGTTCTATTTTTTGACCAGCTCATTCTAGATGGCCCCCCTACTTCTTTATTGAAGTTCATTTATACTAACCAAAAATTGAATATCTCAATGGAAATTTATGTCACTATTATTTTCGTCTTCATTTTCAATCCAAATTACAACCACTTGTAAAGAGTTTGGTTCATTTGTGTTCATTGGTGAATATTTTGGCTTGACTTCACAAACATTTGAACATTTTCAAAATTGTCTAAGTCCTTTAGGCTTTAGAATAATTTTGAGAATGAATTTTATCATAGTTCACTAATCAATTTCTTGATTACATCCTCTCTTAATTCTAAAGATTGATGTACCCTATTTTCTATTTCATGATTACTATTATAAAAGTATAGCTACAAATGTAAAGAGTGTCTGTCTCCAAGTACTATCTTATTTATAAATTGATATATTTGACCTTGTACTTTAAAATTATACAGTTCCTCTATTTCTTTTTGATATTTTTTTATCCAGATTGACACCCATCGATGTATAGAAAAAGCATTATTCTACGTTCTTATCCATTATCTAAAGTGAATAGTCTCTTTATCTAATGAAGCATACAAATGACACAATCCTGATGGGATATCATTTGTTTCTAGAATAATTTCGTCATCATAGTAACAAAATGTTCTCACTTCACATAGAAATTTTTGCAAGACAACAAACACAATATGTAAAGTTGGAAAGTACACATGGTTGAGTAGGTATAGATAAATACTTTATTAAACTTTTCACCATACAGTCACCTCTTTCTTTTATCTATGATGAGGAATTTGAAGCAAAACTTGTTTCACTAAACATTGATGAAGACCCAACTTCCCATGTCAAAAATTGAGCATTTGATAACTCATTAGGATGTTTTTTTGTTTGAGTTTGTCTCTTTGAAAATTTAATTTGTTTCTCAAATTTTATCTTGGCATAGTTTTCTCTAGTTTTGTCACACTAATATATTTTTCCCCTCTTATAAGTTGATCTAAGTTTCTCTCTGTATTTTTTGTATTAATGATTCTTTTCTTCTAAAAGATGAGAAATTTCATCCTATGTATATTGCAAAAGACATACTTTCTTAACATAATGTATTTCCAAAAAAACATACATGATACCTATAGTAGTTTTTACAATATTAAGGTGTTACAATGCTTATATGGAATTAAGTATATAGAAATTTGTTGTGCAAACATGTCCTTGCTTTTTGAAATTGATTGTATCATAAAGATAAATAGAATGTGTAAGAAATTAATTTATAATGGTAAAATTGGAAATACATATAAATATATACATATAGAAATTTAAAACATGTATGTAAAGTGTAATGCATTAAACTAAACTCTAATTTTGAATAAGGGGACTTTGGCTAGGGGTGATTGTTTGTATATTTTTTTGGTTAATAGTTAATTCACATGGTTACTTAATTATAATTTTGTGTCATATTAAGGTTATTTTGGTTACTGTAAAGACCCAATTATTAAGATCAAATGTTTACCAAGTTACATAAGAAAATATAAACAAATCTTTTTTTTTACAATCATTCTTTAAATTAGAGTCTCAGAAGCTTTACATAAGATTTCAAAAATAAGTATAGATTCCTATCTACTCTTCAACAATGGGAAACTCTTACACATCTCTTCTATATCTTCTCTAATCACTTGCCCATGAGTTCCCAGAGGGAATGAAACCACACATGGGCCCCAAGGGAAACTGAGGTTATCAAAGCTGGTACACAATCAGTATTTGGAAAGAAAAACATTGTTAAACTATCTAAAAGAATTAATATGACAAAATGCAAATGAATGAAAAATGTAGGCAAGTATCAAAAGGTAGAAATGGTTTTTCAAATTCTACAATATTCACTATCCAAAATTTGAAACTAGTCATTCAATTTTCAATAGTTAGCACATGGCAATGTCTAGCTACTCGGGAAGACATGTGTTCTCTCCAACATAGAAAGACAACACACTGAAATTACCAATATACTGAGCGACCCTATGTCCTTTAACTTTGTGTAGAGGCATGGAAGCATAATTCAACTGAACTATGGGCATTGACCTGGCCTTTTATTGACGTTTAAATATTTTGCAACTATTTTCTAAGAATAAGTGTTGGTGGCCTTTCAAAGAGGTAGGCTAAGGTATAAAATCAAAATTTGTCCAACCAACCTATCTAGTCATGCATGAAATCATAAGGGAAATAAATTTTCAAAATAGAATAGAAATTTTGTATCTTTAAATTAAGAGTATCCAAAAATGCAAAGTTCCAAGTATTGACTCAAATGGACAATCAAAAGGGAGATCTACAAATTTAGAGAATGTATCACTATATGACTTGGAATCATTGTGTCATTTAATTTAAATTTAATTATGTATAGTTATAGGTTATTAGGGTTTTCCATTTAGGACAATTATTGTTATTTTCCAATCTTCTCATTTCCAGGGTTCTTAACTAGGTTAGTTATAATATGTATTGGATATTCAATTGTTCTATTTTATTTCCTCTGGGTTATATTATTCTATTAGTCATTAGGCTCAAATATGTTTGTTTATGAATACACTCTTATGAGGGTTTTTGACCTCTTAATACACTCTAGTCATATACTTATATCTCATTCGTGTCCCCAATCTAGATAAACAATAATAGAGATATTTCATATATTGATATGTCTCAGTATAATTTAAGCTAAATTTGTATTAATGTTAGTGAATCCATGCATAAAAGAGTTATATTCTTATTTTATGTATATATATCATATACTAATGTCTTAAAACTATAATTTACAAATCCATATTCCATTCATTGTGTATACATATGTATACATCTAGGGAATTAGTTTCATGACAATAATGGAGTTAATATTCTGCATGTGTCCAATTACTAAATATATAATTTTTTATGTACTAAAATAATAACATGTATTCTTATGACGAGAATATCATATTCCTCCATGTATTATGCTATATATCTTTATATTTTTGGTATGTAGCTTTATTTTTTAGACTTATTCATACAATTCCATGTTGATGCACAAAATAGGTTCCAAGATTATATCATGCAGTGTAATGCATTGTACATATACGTTCGTTCTAAGCATCATCATGATTTAAGACTATGGGAATAAGCCATATACAAGAAGGTTCACTACCGACAATGCTAACCATAATATAATCAAATGTCCATTATATTTGTATTAATAGTATAGTCTTACAGGGATCTCAGACATTCCTTTTTTCACTAACATTTATACATGTTTATTAGATACTTAGTAGGTTGAATTAATTGTATAGCTATTACATTATATTCATGTTAACAACATGTTATCTAGTTATTTATTTAGTTTGGAAATAGAATTGCAAATCTATATCCAACTCACCATTGGTCATCACAATAGGTCTTCAAGGTTGGGAGGTGCATCTATAGATGTGAAACTGTGATTGAGCAGTGGAGGTTGATCGAATTAGGACCAGAAGAGACCAACGTTAGTGGTGGTTAGCATGTTCAGGTCGAGGCAAGCTGGGGCAGCAAACTATAGGTCCAATCAAGTGGTTGAAGTTTCTGTGATTGTAATGGCAGGTTACAGGACCATGGAGGATTAAAATCATTATAGGTCATCTTCCTCCTTTCCAGAGGTATGAGGGAGACTCGTTATTGAGACAAAAGATGGAAGCATGGAACAATGACGAGTCTGCAATCTCTTATGCTGTGAAGGGTCGAGTCTGAGTTTCCCAATTCCAAGTCAAGACTCCTACACATATTTAGATATGGGCATACGATTCAAATTCAAGGTGTTGTTGGTCGGCCATAATTGACAGGAGGTGAAGGAGGATCAATAGTTCATCACCATCCTATTAGTATTTGGCTTGAGGAGAAAGGATGTCGATGGCTGGTGATCTCTGCCCAGGTGGTGGCCTCCTAATCATCAGCTACCGCCGACCCTTCCTTGGAGGGAGCAGGAGAGGTTGAAAATGTGGAAGGGTAGAAGGAGGAAAGGGGAGCATAGGTGGTAGTGCCATCATCGACCATCTTGTCAATCTATGGTCTTACAGTGCCATTACTAGCCACTTGCTTTGATAGTTCATATTTTGCCATGTAGAACACAAGGAGGAGAGGAAGGCTTATTTTATGGCTAGGTCTGCGAGGAGGTAGGAGGTGCAAGTCATGATCTGAGGTCTATGGAGATTCATATATGTCGAGGGGGTTTAGGAGGCCAAGAAAGAGAGTCTAGTAATGGTCAACATTAGTGGCATTATGCAGATGAATGTGTGAGGGTTTGTAGAAACAGGATTGAGGGAGACCATTACTTCATTTAATCAAGTTATTAAGCTAATAACTATACTTAATACCATATTTACTAATTTCATTTAAATTTATAAAATTTTAATGGAAAAGCCAGATATTATGAGATTTTAACCATAAGTCTAATTTTCATAGGACTAACTCTTGAAAATACAAGATCCATTATTTACTAACTTAATCACCCTCATAACTATTAAGTGTATCTTATAATATAATTAATCTTTTCCACTAATTACAAGCCATTAGTATGAAAATCAAGAGTACTCCATGAATTGAGCTAAAATCAGGTATCTATAAATTAATCGTTAAAATTTGACATCAAGATGATTCATGGAGATAATTGAGTGATTACTTTGTAAATAAAATGAAGAGGATGAACTCATTCAAATAAAAGAACCACAATTGAAGGCTAGTTATATCAAGCAATATGATGATTAATGGAGATAATAAAACAAGACTTTGAATCATATGGCCAAATTCATAAATGAGCTCAAACTTAGGGGAAATAGTGAATTATAACTCAATATAGGATTGGGAACTAAAAATCTAGAATGTTACAACTCTCCACCCCTTAAAGTGGACTTTGTCCTCAAAATCAGCTTAGTCAGGTACCACTCTCCACCCTTTAAAATGATTCAATTAGAAATCTAGATAGTTCTGTTAGCTATAATGTAGCACCCTTCACCAACTCTAGGTTTCACCTCTAGGGTTTTCTCATGCCTACTTGATTGTGACTTAGATTGAGAAATCATTGTTAAAATCCAACAAAATCTTTTTTTTGTACATATAGTAATGTAAGGAAAATATTTTCTTGATGCGAAAACTTTCCGATGCAAGACTAAAAATGGCCAGAATGGATGCGAGAACCACATCACAATCACCTCATGTCTACATTATTATACTCCATCATACAAAATATTTGACAAATCTTGGGAATTTAGATTTCTAATGAAACATAAGGAGTCACCTAAGAACTTAGTGATGCCTAGTCCATATAATCCCTCATGGCCATGTATACATGTCAAGGTTAATAATCTAAATTATGAATATAAAAAATTGTGCCACACTACAAAATTATTACTTAACTATAGTTATCAAATCCACGATTAAATTGTATCAAATCTTAGTTAATATTGTCATCACTAATTTATATGTGGTGTTATATTGGGTCAAAATTTCAGATACACTTTATATTTATTTCTCCATTTTTTTTTGGCTAGGGTTTTGCATCAAGATACTTCTTAGTTCATTACTAATTACCCAATGTATTTTGTATTTCTAAAAATTAGCAATTTCAAAAATATAGAGGTCCTACATTTATCACATTTTACCATTTAATTATCTTATTATGAATTGGGATGAGATTCTTAAATATACCTTTTTGCATCTTTATAGATAACATGTTGGATTCATAGTTGCTTTTTGCAAATAATATAATTACATATATATACAGATGAATCATTATTTAACTCTCAAATATTCACATTCAGTAATGATATTTGCATCAAAGTTAGAATGAGACTTTTTTTTTCTTTTGGAACACCTAAGGTTTTTTATCTAGGTCCTAACTTATTATCTTTTAATTCCTCTCTATTGAAGGTGACTAAACATACACACATTTTTTTACGAGTTAGTGACTTAACTCAAAATTAGGGTTTTCTCAAGTAGTAGAAATTACTTTGGCCAGATCGGTATGCAATGTGCGGAAACTGCACCACCACCTAAGTGGATTGGGAGTAATCATCCTCCCATAGAAACCTTGCCTTATTACACTTACGTGGCCATGGATTATTATGAAGTAATTAACACATTTTGGAGTAAATTATCTATCATTCTTACATATCATTTTAGGGTTCCAAATGAAATTTACCATCCCACGGTTTTCTAAATTTATTTGTTGTCTTTCTTTTTGTGGTTTTCCTAGATTAAGGAGAAACTCTAGGGTACTCTACCCATACTTACAATGCTAGTTTTAATATAGACATCCTAAATATTCTTCCTCAATAATATCTCCATGTAATCCACACCCAAGGGAGTCCAAACGCTATTATACAATCTAAGTATGAATTTCTATTGAGGTATATGCCCCACATCCTATTCTTAGTGTTTTCTACTTCTAGTCTAAGTATATTCTAATAATCAAGTCAATGCTATTATGGTTTATCGTCAACGATCTTCTCTATTTGTCTTCCTAACTAACCCTAGTTTTTTGAGACGTGCATGAGTGTTGACTATTTTTAGGCTCTGACATCATGTTGTAAAGACCCTATTCCTAAGATCGAATGTTTACAAAATTGCATCAGAAAATATAAACAAATATTTTTTTACAATCATGCTTTACATTAGAGTCTCGGAAGAGTCGCATAAGATTACAAAAATAAGCATAGATTCCCATCTACTCTTCAACAATGGGAAACTCTTGTGTGTCTCTTCTATATCTTCTTTGATCACCTACCCATTAGTTCTCAGAGGGAACGAAACCACACAGGGGCCCCAATAAGGGAAACTGAGGTCAACAAAGCTTGTACAAAATTGGTATTTGGAACGCAAAACAATGCAAAACTATGTATAAAGAATTAATATGACAAAATACAAAGGAATGAATAGTGTAGGCAAGTATCAAAAGGTAGCAATGGGTTTTCAAATTCAACAATATTTAACATCCAAATTTTGAAACTAGTCATTCAATTTTCAATAGTTAGCTCATGCCAATGTCTAGTTGTTAGGGAAACCATGTGTTCCCTCCTATGGAGAATGACAACACCAATTGAAATTCCCAGTATACTGAGGGACCCTATGTCCTTTAACTCTATGTAGGTTTGTAAGTGTAATTCCACTAAACTATGTGCACCAACCTGCCCTTTTTTGACGTTTAAACATTGTGCAACTATTTTCCAAGAATAAGTGCTAGTGTCCTTTCAAATAGGTAGGCTAAGGTATAAAATCACATTTTGGCCAACCAACCTATCTAGTCATGCTTGCAATCAATAAGGAAAATAACTTTTCCAAATATAATAGAAATTTTGTACCTTTGAATTTAGAGTATTCAAAAATGCAAAGTTCTAAGTACTGACTCCAATGGACAATCAAAAGGGAGATTGAAAAATTTAGGGAATGTATCACTCGATGACTTGGAATCATTGTTTCATTTATTTCAAATTTAATTATGTAGATTTTATAGGTAATTAGGGTTTTCCATTTAGGACTATTATTTCCATTTTTCAATCTTCTCATGTTGTAGGGTTCTTAAATATGTTAGTTATAATTTGTATTGCCTATTCATTTGTTCTATTTTATTTCATCTAGGTTATATTATTCTATTAGTCATTAGGATCAAATATTGTTATTTACCAATATACTCTTACGAGGGTTTTTGATCTATCTTAATACACACTAGTCATATACTTATATCTCACTCGTGTCCCCAATATAGATAAACAAAAATAGAGAAATTACAAATAATTGATCTGTCTCAATATAATTTAAGCTAAGTTTGTATTAATGTTAGTGCATCCATGCATACATGAGTTAACTTCTTATATTATGTATATATATCACATACCAATGTACTAAAACTATAAATAACAATCCATATTCCATGAATTGTGTATACATATGTACACATCCAGGGAATTAGTTTTGTAACAATAATGGAGTTAACATTTTGGATGTGTCCAATTACTAAATATAGAATTCTTTATTTATTGAGACAATAATATGTATTCTTATGATGAGAATATCATATTGATCCATGTATTATGTTCTATATCTTTATATATTTTTGGTATGTAGCTTATTTTTCAAGTCTTATTTATACAATTCCATTTTGATGCACTTTATAGGTTCTAAGGTTATATCATGTTTTGTAATACATTCTACATATACATTAGTTCAAAGCATCATCATGATTTATACTATGGGAATAGCCATATGTGAGAAGGTTGACGACTGACAATACTAACCACAATATAATATAATGCCCATTATATTGGAATTAATAGTATAGTCTTACAAGGATCTCAGACCTTCCTTTTTCACTAACATTCATACATGTTTGTTAGATACATAGTAGATTGAATTAATTGTATAGCTATTACATTATATTCATGTTATCATGTTATTTACCCAATTTTGAAAGAAAATTGCAAATCTATATCAACTCACCATTGGTCATCACAGTAGGTATTCGAGGTTGGGAGGTGCGTCTATAGATGTGAAAGCATGATCGAGCAGTGGAGGTTGATCGAATTAGGACCAGAAGTGTAACATCCTAATAATCTCAATCTAGATTAAATGTGATCCAAATGATGGTAAGTTACTATTTATTTTTCCTATAATGATTTAAAATGCTAGAGTAACACAAGAATATCATGATGACACATCTTTTTGCATCATAATCAAATATGACACAGTAATTATTCCATGATGACTAGTTAGGTTGTAAGTGGTAATTGACCTCACTTATGCATAATATGTTTCCTAGTTTCGTTTATGGGAAATTATGAGATATTAGGACTTCTATCAATTTTTGGTAATATAACCCCCTTTTTAATGTATGTCAATGCATTATTTGTCTTAAGTATAAAATGTTATGAGATCCATGATTCCTATCTTAAACCTAAAATCTAATTCAAAATTTGGATTCCTCACGCTTAAATTAGTAATCCTACCAAGTTTTGTTTGATTTAGATAACCATAGTTATTATAACTAAAATAAGAAAAGAAGGGTGAATAACTACATGGATTATCACGAAATTATCAACCCAATGTAGTTTATTTATCCAATTTTGCATACTTTAGTGGTAGATAATCTTAAAATGGTTGTCACATGTATCACTTTGCAATTTTCCATTGTACTCAGTTTTGAGTCAGTCGTTGGATGGAAATATGAGGGCTGAGCCCTCGTCACTCAGCTCCCGCATCTGACTGGACTCTGAGAAATAGTGCCCTGAGGTTTATGAACTCTCAATCTCTCCAATTTTCTCACACTACTGATCATGGTTTTGGGAACAGATCCCTCATTCATGTTAAGGAGGGGATGCTGATGCTTTAAAGTCCCGAAACAAACCCTAGAGTGCACCTTGAAGGAAACACCCCTTTGTCGTTCTTCCCTTCCGCAGTTCTGAGTTACATATTAGTCTTTAGCCCTTCATTTTCTCTCCTGAGCATCAGATGAGCACCATCACGCTTGTACAAACTCCTCTCAACCACCAATTTCCTCACTTCTACCCTGACCATCTCCACTCTACTCCATCTACGACCACATAGTTGCGTCCATCGTTCTCCACCTTTGAGCCACCTCCAGTAAATTGCTTGTGGCTATACCATATGCTCCCTTCTACATCTCTACATAATAGATGTGGATGTTTTCATCCCAGTTTCTCTAGCTTTTTCTTGCCGAAGCCATGGATTCGTTGGATGTAACCTGCACACCCTTAAGGAGCCGCGATAATTGGAGTTGTCTGCCTAGGATCCCACCGCCGTGCCCTAGGATATCCATCGTCCTCCATTGTGGTGGTGTTTGGGATGGACAAGCACAAGATAGAGGAAAGGGGCTGACTCTGACTAGGTTTTGAAGAGGCGACAAGGATGGAAGATCTTGTTCAGGTCCAATGGGCAGTCGGAGGGCCACTGTTCTTCTGCCATAGTAGCTGATCGCGTTACCCCTGTTTAACAGGGGAAATAGAGGAAGTGCATGACTCACGAGCAGCAAAGAGGGGATCGCTGGTCAAGCAGGTGGGCAGATCCTGCCCATATCTAATTAAAATCCACATAAGGTAATCAGTGTTTAATATTTTCAAATAAGGTTTTTATGTTGTATAAATCATAAGAATGAATTGGTATGTCAGATAGGGTTGAGTTATATATGGATTTTGATCATTTTTTTGAAATATATATAATAGACTAGGATTTAGAACTTGATTAGACTCTGAATCTCCCTATTTTAGTCATGCACCATGAAACCCTAAAAATCTAAAGTGAGTGTAGTTATTGATTAAGTATTATTCAATGAATAGGTTAATTAAGGTTCAATTGACCCCAAGAATGTGAGTTAGGGTTTATTCAACCTGAGAAGAACAATCCAGTATTCTTCAAGAGAGGTAAGTGATTCATGCCCATGATTATTCATATTTATTAAGCTCAATAAATTTACATATTTCTCATACAATGCATTATGATCTATGCGATTCAATGTTCTAAGATTTTAAGTAAGACATGCAATTAAAGTTTACATACATTGAAGATTACACCTTTACATGTGTCTAATATCTCAAGTAGAAATATGTTGTTAGCATTCCTTAGAATGATTAAGATTTATGGATTAGGTGTTCATGAGGAAACTAAAAGATTATGTTCATATAAGAGTTATTAATAATTATTCATATTGATGAATAAGACTAATAGATAAGATATGCAAGTAAGATAGTCATACTTAGTTAATAACTTGGGGTAACACTGTATTCAATAATTCAAGTAGAAATATGTTAGTAAGATTTGTTAGAAAGGATAATATCTAAGATCTGACTGTGGTTTAGACTTTTTTTGACAATTAAGATCTAAGAATTAAGTACATGATAAGATATAAGAGTAGAATCCATCGATTTATAATTTTGGGTCATCTCGTTACATATCATATTTTGGGTTATTAACATACATTGTATTTATATATTCAGTTTGTATCCTTTTTCCTAAGCCCTTAGGCTTAGTTGTCTTATATTTATCAATCAAGTCATTCTATTCAATCAAAGTTTTAGAGTAAGGCTTACCTAGATGATAAGAATATCAGATTTAGATTTAGACTTAGGCTACTCATTGTGTGAGTAGCTAGATTTTAAATAAATATACACGATAAGGGTTATAGACCCAATGCCAATTATTTAGTAAGGGAGATATATATTCATATTCAGATATAGATTCAGTTCAGAATTTAAGAGTAGAGATTCAGATTTTCAGTTTAGTAATCTTCAATACTAAATATTCAGCTTTAGCGAAGTTTAGATTTAGAATTTAATAAGCTTATACTTAAGATAATTAATTCTGAACCTTCACATAATACATTATATGATAAGTCCTCATTCAGAGAGTTCCAGGACGATTTAGAGGCATATGTTGCCAAAATAGAGGAGTGTTTACTCCATTTCAGAGGGCCCGTTGTGTCAACAGAGGGTGTGTTTCACCATAGAGGACACTTCAGTGTCAATAGAGGGCACATAGTGCCAACAGAGGGTGCATTGCACCATAGAGAACACTTCAGTGTCAACAAAGGATGAATTATTGTATAATGGAGGCCACAGTAAGATAAAAGTTGTAAATAAAAGATGTTTTAGTTCAGAGAATGTACATAATCTTATTTATAAGTATAATGAAAGAGATTGAGATAAGAAAGACATGACTCAGGCCCTTTGTGCAAGTCATGTGGCCCAGGCACAAGAGTGCAGGCCAATTCAGATGCATAACCCAGGCTCAGAGTGCAGGTTATGAGACCCAGGAACCTTCATGCAGGTCATGAGACCCAAGTACCAGAGTACAGGTCTCCAGAAAAAGATAAGTAAAATAAGAACTAAGTTAAAGAAAGAAGTGACACTTATGTTTCTGATTTTATACAGAGTCTAATGTTAGTTTCATGATTATAATGTTCAAGAATATTTTGTAGCATTTTATTCTTCAGTAATGTATATGATAGAATACTCATGACACTTACGCTAACAACTATCTTTCCAATGCTTGGATGGGGAAGAGATGTCCACATGTGAGGAGCAGGAGCAGAGTAGATCCCAGAGACTCAAGAACAAAGATAGTGTAAGATAATATTGGGTGGGGTTACAACTATAAGATGATCCCCAACTTTATAGATTGAACGTTATGTTTCTATATTTAGAACTCTAAACTATAGACTATGTCTTAATATCTTAAATTAGTTTTCCATATGATGGGATTTTATGTTTCTTTTTGTAAGAACAATGCAGAGAATGTTTAAATTTAAAGTTTGTGTGATTGTTTATATTGTTGTTATGAATTCTAGTTTTATGTAGTGCCCCCTTGAGTACACGAGTTATGGATAACTTGCTGTTGCTTCCGCTACGTGCATGTGTGTACTTAGGGTGGGTGTTACAATATAGTATCAGAGCAACATTATAGTTGGCCATGAGATGAGTTCTCATGTTCTTACTTAAGATCACCCTACAAGAACTTAAGTTAGAGTAGAGTATCAATTTAGAAAGATAACCAGTATCCCTATGTATAGAAGAGGTAAGTGAAAGATATTAGAAATCTAGGTAGATCTTTAAATAGGAGACAAAAGTTTAGATAAGGATTAGGGTTATGTGCCTAGATGTTTTACACTTTTTATGTTAACACTATAGTTGTATATAGAATTGTCTCTCTTTTTCCCACATGTTTGTGGTATGAGACACAAGCTTATGGGGTTTTGCAGAGAAGAATGTTATGTACATAACCATGCTTATTTTGTCCTTTCAAGTGCATGTGGTATGGGACATGTGCATGAGGAAGTCAAGATAAAGTGTGATCTGACATGTCACCTTTGAATATATGACCGGCCAACATGTATCCAAAGGTGACAAAGAAAACAAGTGTTGGCATTAAAAGTTTGAGATATATAGCCACCTAAACCTAGTCATACATAGTAACACTAGGCATGTATACGAAGGGTAGATACTTTGACATAGGTAAGTGAGTTAGATCCTAAGTGGAACCAAACCGTAATTTATATCCCTTTGAAGAGAGGCAAGATATATTCCTTTCCATGTTAGATGATGTTGTTATGAGGTAGATTTCAAGCTTCATTGCTATTATGTACCTATGTAAAATTCAGTTTAGATATTTAACTATGACAAGGTAACAACATGAGTGTGCTAATGAGCCATTAAGGTAAAATTAAGAACTAGTATGCATAGAATATGTGAAACCCTAAGGTGGGTAGACTAGTAGAATTCCGTGGATGAAATTCCTATAAGGTGGGTAGAATTGTAACTTCCCAATAATTTCAATCTAGATTAAACATGATCCAAATGATGGTAAGTTACTAGTTATTTTCCCTCTAACAATTTAAAATGCTAGAGTAACACAAGAATATGATGATGAAACATCTATTTGCATCATAATCAAATACGACATAGTAATTATTCCATGATGACTAGTTAGGTTGTAAGTGTTAATTGACCCCAAAATTATGTATAACATGTTTCCTAGTTTCGTTTATGGGAAATTATGAGATATTATGACTTCTATCAATTTTTGGTAATATAACCCCCTTTTTAATGTATATCAATGCATTATTTGTCTTAAGTACAAAATGTTATGAGGTCCATGATTCCTATCTTAAACCTAAAATCTAATTCAACATTTGGATTCCTCACACTTAAATCAGTAATCCTACCAAGTTTTGTTTGATTTAGATAACCCTAGTTATTGTAACTAAAATAAGAAAAGAAGGGCGAATAACTGCATGGATTATCACAAAACTATGAACCTAATATAGTTGATTTATCTGATTTTGCATACTTAAATGGTAGAAAATCCTAAAATGACTGTCACATGTATCACTTTGTGATTTTCCACTATACATAGTTTTGAGTCAGCCATTGGATGGAAATATGAGGGTTGAGCCCTCGTCACTCAGCTCCCACGTCTGACTGGACTCTGAGAAACAAAAACTTGAGGTTTTTGAACTCTCAATCTCTCTGATTTTCTCGCACTACTGATCATGGTTTTGGGAACGGATCCCTCATTCATGTTAAGGAGGGTATTCCGATGCTTTTAAGTCCCAAAACAAACCCTATAGTACACCTTGAAGGAAACAACCCTTTGCCTCCGTTCCCTTCCGCAGTTCTGAGTTACATATCAGTCTTTAGCCCTTCATTTTCTCTCCTGAGCATCAAAGGAGCACCATCGTGCTCATAGAAACTCCTCTCAACCACTAATTTCCTCACTTCTACCCTAACCATCTCCACTCTACTCCATCTACGACCACATAATTGCATCCATCGTTCTCCACCTTTGAGCCACCTCCAGTCAATTGATTGTGGCTATACCATCTTCTCTCTTCTACGTCTCTACACAATGAATGTGGATGTTTTCAGCCCATTTTCTCTAGCTTTTACATGACAAAGCCATGGCTTCCTTGACTATAACCTGTACACCCTTAAGGAGCCACGACAGTTGGAGTTGTCTGCCTAGGATCTCGTCGTCGTGCCCTAGGATGGCCATCGTACTCCATTGTGGTGGTGTTTGGGATGGACAAGCACAAGATAGAGGAAATGGGCTGACTCTAACTAGGCTTTGAAGAGGCAACAAGGATGGAAGATCTTCTTCAGGTCCAATGGGCGGCTGGAGGGCCACCTTTCTTCTGCCACAACAGTCGATCGTGTTACCCCTATTTAACAGGGGAAACAAAGGAGGCACATGACTCGCGAGCAACAAAGAGGGGATCCCTGGTCAAGCGGGTGGGCGGATCCTGCCCAAATACAATTAAAATCCACATAAGGTAATTAGTGTTTAATATATTCAAATAAGGTTTTTATGTTGTATAATTCATGAAAATGAATTGATATGCATGTTGAATAGGGTTGAGTTATATATGGATTTTGATCAAATTTTTGAGATCTAGATAATGGACTAGGATTTAGAACTTGATCTGACTCCAAATATCCCTATTTTATTCATGCACCATGAAAACCTAGAAATCTAAAGTGAGTGTAGTTATTGATGAAGTATTGCTCAATGAATAGGGTAATTAGAAAGTGTTCTTCAAGAGAGGTAAGTGGTTCATGCCCATGAGTATTCATATTTATTATACTCGATATATTTACATATTTCTCATACAAGGAATTACAATTTTTTTGATTCAATGTTCTAAGATTTTAAGTAAGACATGCAATTAAAGTTTGAATATTACATCTTTACATGTGTCTAATATCTTAAGTAGAAATATGTTGTTAACATTCCTTAAAATAATTAATATTTATGGATTAGGTGTTCATGAGGAAACTAAAAGATTATATTCATATAAGAGTTATTAATAATTATTCATATTAATGAATAAGACTAATATATAAGATATGTAAGTAAGATAGTCATACTTAGTTAATATCTTGGGGTAACTTTATATTCAATAATTCAAGTAGAAATATGTTATTAAGATTTATTAGAAAGGATAATATCTAAGAACTGACTGTGGTTTAGATTTTTTTGATGAGTAAGATCTAAGAATCAAGTACATGATAAGATATAAGAGTAGAATCCATCAATTTATAGTTAAGTTTGGGAGATAAGATATTTTAAGATTCATGTTATAAGAGTTAATCACATGAATGGATTATGATTCATTTTAATATAAAATTTAATAAGACTTTAAAGATTTTGGGTCATCTCATTACATATCATATTTTAGGTAATAAATATACATTGTATTTATATATTCAGTTTGGAGCCTCTTTCCTAAGCCCTTATGCTCAATTGTCTTATATTTATCAATCATGTCATTATATTAAATCAAAGTTTTAGAGTAAGGCTTACCTAGATGATAAGAATATCAGATTTAGATTTAGACTTAGGCTACTCATTGTGTGAGTTGCCATATTTTGAATAAAGATACATGATAAGGGTTATAGAACTAATCTCAATTATTTAGTAATTGAGACATATATTCACATTCAGATATAGATTCAGTTCAGAATTTAAGAGTAGGGATTCAGATTTAGAGTTTAGTAATGTTCAATACTAAATATTCAACTTCAGTGAAGTTCAGATTTAGAATTTAATAAGCTTATACATAAGATAATTAATTTAGAACCTTCACATAATACATTATATGATAAGTCCTCATTCAGAGAGTTCCGGGAAGATTTGAAGGCATTTGTTGCCAAAACAGAAGAGTGTTTACTCCATTTCAGAGGGCCCGTTGTGCCAACAGAGGGTGCATTGCACCATAGAGGACACTTCAATGTCAACAGAGGGTGCGTTGCACCATAGAGGACACTTCAGTGTCATCAGAGGAGGAATTATTGTATAATGGTGGCCACAGTTAGATAAAAGTTATAAATAAAAGATGTTTTAGTTCAGAGAATGTACATAATCTCATTTATAAATATAATCAAAGAGATTAAGATAAGAAAGACATGACTGAGGCCCTTTGTACAAATCATGTGGCTCGGGCACCAGAGGCATGCCAATTTAGATGCATAACCCAGGCCTTGAGTGTATGTTATGAGACTCAGGCACCTTCGTGCATGTCATGAGACCCAAGTACCAGAGTACATGTCTCTAGAAAAAGATAAGTGAAATAAGAACTAAGTTAAAGAAAGAAGTGACACTTATGTTTCCAATTTTATACGGAGTCTAATGTTAATTTCATGCTTATAATGTTCAAGAATATTTTGTAGCATTTTATTCTTCAGTAATGTATATGATAGAATACTCATGTCACTTATGCTAACAACTATTTTTCCAATGCATGGATGGGGACGAGATGTCCACATGTGAGGAACAAGAGGAGAGTAGATCCCAGAGACTCAAGTACAAAGATAGTGTAAGATAAGATCGGGTGGGCCAACTATAAGATGATCCCCAACTTTATAGATTGAACGTTATGTTTCTATATTTAGAACTCTAGATTATAGACTATGTCTTAAGATCTTAAATTAGTTTTCTATGTGATGGGCTTTTATGTTTCTTTTTGTAAGAATGTTTACATTTAAAGTTTGTGTGATTGATTATATTGTTGTTATAAATGCCAGTTTTATGTAATGCCTTCTTGAGTACACGAGTTATGGATAACTCAGTGTTGCTTCCGCTATGTGCATGTGTGTAATTAGGGAGAGGGGAGGGTGTTACAAGAAGAGACCAAGGTTGGTGGCTAGCATGTTCACGTCGAGGAAGGATGGGGCGGCGAACTGCAGGTTCATTCAAGTAGTTGAAGTTTCTATGATCGTTACTGCAGGTTACAGGACCATGGAGGACTGAAATCATTGCAGGTCATCTTCCTCCTTGCCAAGGTATGAGGGAGGCTCGTTATTGAGACAGGAGATGGCGGGATGGAATAATGACAAGCCCAGGATCTGTTGTGCGGTGAAGGGTCGAGTCTGAGTTTCCCAATTCCAAGTCAGGACTCCTACAAATCTTCAGATCTAGGCATAGGATTCAAACTGAAGTTGTTGCAGGTCGGTCATCATAGACAGGAGGTGAAGGAGGATCAGTAGTTCATACCCTCCTTTTAGTATTGGGCTCGAGGAGAAAGGAGGTCGATGGCTGGTGACCTCCTGCCAGGTGGTGGCCGCCTAAATCATCAGTTGGCGCCGACCCTTCCTTGGAGGGAACGGGAGAGATTGAAAAGGTGGAAGGGCAGAAGGAGGAAAGGGGGAGCATAGGTGGCGGTGTCATTATCGACCATCTTGGCGATCTGTGGCCTTGCAGCGCCATTGCTGGCCGCTTGCTTTGACAGTTCATTTCTATCGCCATGTAGAACACGAGGAGGAGAGGAAGGCTTGTGTTACGGCTAGGGCTGCGAGGAGGCAGGAGGTGTAGATTCATATATCTCGAGGGGGTTTAGGAGTCTTGTAACGACCGCCGTTAGCGATGTTACACAGATGAATGTGCGAGTGTTTGCAAAACCGGGGTTGAAGGAGACCGTTACTTCATTTAATCAAGTCATTAGGTTAATAACTATACTTATTTTTTTGATGTTGGCTAATAACTATACTTAATACCATATTTACTAATTTCTTTTAAATTTTATAACTTTTAAATGGGAAAGCCAGATATTATGAGATTTTAACCGTGAGTCTAGTTTCCATAGGACTAACTCTTAAAAATACCAGAATCATTATTTACTAACTTAATCACCCTCATAACTATTAATGTGTATCTTATAATAAAAATAAAATTTTCCATTTATTCCAAGCCATTAGTATGAAAATCAAGAGTACTCCATTAATTGATCTAAAATCAGGTATCTATGAATTAATCGTTCAAATTTGACATCAAGATGATTCATGGAGCCAATTGAGGGATTACTTTGTAAATCAAATGAGGAGGATGGACTCATTCAAATAAAAGAACCACAATTGAAGGGATATCAAGTAATATGATGACTAATCGAGATAATCAAATAAGATTTTGAATCAGATGGCCAAAATATATAAATGAGCTCAAATTTAGGCAGAATTGTGAATTATAGCTCAATATATGATTATGACCCAAAAATCCAGTATGATACAATTACGATAATTAAAATTTATGTTCTAAGGATTTTCTATTTAATATACAATTATCAAAAGAGCAATAAAAATTTGACATGAAATATTTCAATGAAAATACTATAATATGAAAGAATGACTCTTTATAAGAATGTATAGTACTTTAAAATTATCTACAATGAAAGGAAAAAACATATATTTTAAAATATTGATTGTTCAATAAGTTATTGTTACATGTTATACAAAGTGAAATATGTAGTTTAAGATTAGAAATCACATCATATTAATGATTTTGTATTCTAGTTTTTAGTAAAACATTTTGTTAATTTTTGTGTCCCGAAAATGAGCATCGCCCACTTTGCCATTATATAGATCTTTATTCCTTCGATGATGGTATGATCCATCACCACATCCATTTTGGATTAAGTTCTGTCCTGATGCTATTTAAAAAGTCCATTTTAATATTATTTCTCATGCTGAGATAAATCCCTAAAAGAAATTCCAATCACTGTTCTTGGAACACATCATGATGGTCTTCAGACCCAGAGACTCGATGCCATAATGTTGTTTGATTGGATCAATAGAAAAATATTTGTGTTGATCTTACTAGCATTTCTCCTTTGACTTTTAATATTTCACATAACTTTGTGACAATTTAGACATCTTTTGATTAAATTTTGTAAGTATAGTGTTGCCTGTGAAGTCAACCATCATCATTTCCTTTCTTTTTTCTTTGATATATTTGGTGTGCTTACTAATGACTCAATTTTCCTCTTATGGTGTATATAACATGTTATAAATAAAAACGTGATGATGCCATCAACTACGCCTTCAGATTTCATATTTAGATCATTGTGTTTTTCAATTCAAGATGGATTTGTAGCCCAATTTATAACTCGGGCCTCTGCGTAGGCATATGTGTTTATGCACGTGTTTGTGAATCTCAAATTCATTTAGTAATCTTTAATAGGAAAATATGCAAAAGCAACGTGTTTGGAATATATGTGATTATAGCATATGAAATATGTAGAAGTAAGGGAGTAACCCAAAACTACATAGTTTTCATGCCAAATATTTTCTAACAAAAGGCTATAATATGAAAAGAAAGTCCTTATGATAATATATAACTTATTAAATATTATAGATTAAGTGAATACGACAATGAAAGAAATTTTTTTAGTTTTAAAATATTGATTGTTTGGAAATTTATTGTTACATGTTTTATGAAGTGCAACCTGTCGTTTGAAATTTAAAAAAAATAAAAAATATCACTATTTTAGTATTCTAGTATTTGGTAAGATATTATGATGACTGCTATATGCATGCTGATTCTTTAATATATAAGCTATCATAACATGATTTTTTCTAAAAATATTAACAATATAAAAATTAAGGGAGTCTTTAAATAGTAGTTATGAAAATAATTAATTCAATAGTCAATATTTACGTTCTAAGAGTTTTTTACTATTTATATAAATTTTCAAAAGAATAAAAAAAATAATTTTGTTGTAAAATATTTTCTAATAGAAGACTATCATACACAAAAAAAATTATGACAACGATATTCCATTCAAGATTTAAAGATTAAACATAAAAAAATGAAATAAAAAGATATTTTCCTATAATATTGATTGTCAGAAAATTATTATTACAAGTTTTACAAAGTGTGACATGTGGTATAAGAATAAGTATAAAATATCAATGTTTAAGAATTGTATTAGTTTTGAAATATATTGTCAAATTGATCACATGCAGATTGTAGTAATATATTAAATCTTTGAATACAACAAAGAACTTTCTGAATTCTAAAATAAGATTTCTTATAGTCTTCATAATGATATTATCTAAGATAAAATTGAAGGTCCATAAAAATACTACGTCATAACATGAAGATTGATCACATCAAAAAATGCACACAAATCTTGTATGGCATGTACATATAGACTACTACACTTAAATAAAACTCTAAACACCTAAGAAATACATTAAAAGCCCTAAAAATATCATGAGTTCTTTATGTTCGCATTCATCATTTTCCATTTACTTTGGCATCTTCAGAGAAATCATAGAGAATTTATCTTCATATTTTAATTTATAATATAAGTCTTTTACCTCTTTCAGCTCCTTTTCAAACTCAAACAATTTTTTCTTTTCTCCATTTTTTATTCTTTGATATTCACCTATAGTCATCTTGCTTTTTTTTTCTTCATTTGTTTCATTCTTCGATATTCACCTATATCATCTTGCCTTTTTGTTTTATGTTTGTCTTCATAATTGCTTTGTTGAAGTACATTCTTTCAATTATCCTACACAAACATATAATATATTTAAGTATTATATATAAAATAAACTTAACTCAGTATATAATCAAAACTACATAGATACTTTTTACATCATGATAATTTCATAAGTAATTATATATAATGAGACTCAAATAAGGTTGTATACATATGCATAAAGATACACATTATTTTAACAACATTAAGGGCCCATAAAGACACCTCCAAATCTAATGTCCAGAGTCATTTTTCTAATTTGTATCTCAAGAAATTCAATGATACATCTACTTAAATCCAATTTTTAAGAAAGGAGTAAGATGTTTGTATGACAGATTAAAAGGGACACCTAGGAAAATAACTCAGGACAATAGATTTGCAACCCATCTGGGTTCCAAACCAAAGCAAAGATTCCTAAATATTTATACCAAAACCATGATGACATGGAAAGATACTTCTAGAAGTAAAACACAAGCCTCTATCTTTGATGTATGATAGATTATCAAAAATGATTTTTTAATTGTTGCATATTGTCCAAAAAAGAACGACTTCTTTGTGTTCTAAAAATATGTCTAATCTAAATACTATTTACAACTGAAAAACTTTAGAAACATCTTACAATAATAAAAGTTTTAAAAGTGACTTGCAATTTTTACAATCATTCAATAAAATTCATTATTTTCATCTTTGTTTGCAAGGCACATGCAGCAGGAATGACGCATGTGAAATCAACTTATGTTACATTAGACATTGAGAGTATAAAAATAATGTTGGATATAACTAATATTCACTGGACCTACCACTTGATGACGACACCACCACCCCATGCCATGGACACATTTATGACATGTATGTAACACTTTTCTCAACTTGTGATGAACACCACCATCAAACAACACAACCATGGTGTCCTTCAGCTTATGTAGATAACACTATAACCATTATTTTATGCATGCAACCCAAATACGTATCACACACTTATTACATCTATTGACCCCTTTATTATTGGAGTGACCAAACCCCACCAAAGAAGCATATATAATGACACCTATTGTACATGTTGGTCATGACACCATCTACAACCATGGTGACTCCATGACGATCACAATGTTCAAACAAAAAGTACATTTCTAAGTAGACACATGAACGTGGAATACAATCGGAAAAACAAGAATTGAAAAACCAACAACAAAAAGATATTATAGTTCTAAATAGATACTTGAAAATGGAATGGAATAAAAAAAATCGACAATGGAAAATCAACAACATCCATTATTGTAATAGTAATGATGGTTTAGTAGTAGATGCAAGATAATTTTTAGGGGAAGATGAATAATGAAGAGATGAGAAAGTTAATGATATGATTCTAATTCTTTGCATGACTTATGAGTTAGTTATAAGTGAGGTCAATAAATGATCACATGTTGTGCATGAAAGCAAAACAAAAAGACAAATGAATAATGGACAACCTGACCGAGTTAAGAGTGGAGCAATTTGTATCCAATTTTAAGTTACACAAAGAACAACCTGACCAAACAAGCGAGTCAAGTTTCTCATTAATTTGACAATTATAAGTCCACGATCACTTAGTGGGATTCTATATTACAAGAAAATACTTATCTGAGACTGTGAGTGGAATGTGTGAAGCAGAGACTACATTGTATGTTATGTACACACATATAAATATCACCCAATGTTACACCCCGATTTCACAATTTCCACTAATCATGAGATTATGGCATAAATTGAGGATTTAACATAATACAAAGATCACCCTTAACTTTTTCTTCTCTTTCAAAACTCTTTGTTTTCTCGCAATGAACCACATAAACCAACTTTACAAGGGAATCTAAACATTGATTTCTCTAATCTAATTTCAACAGTAAAAATGCATGTATGAACATTCATTATGTTCCTCATACTTTTAAGCACATAAGACTTGCTGATTCACACATATTGCTAAAAGAGGAATAATGCTATACATCATCATTTACAACTCTCTCTTATTTCTTTACAAGGACCTAGAGTGACAAGGACCGACTGAACTTAACTATACTCAGACTTAACTCTTGTGGTAGATCTACTCTGATGCTTTGACCTTCTTCAAGTCCAAGTGATTTCCCTAAAAATTTTGAGTAGAGGGGTGAGCCTAGTCGCGCAGTGAATGAGTACTTCACAGAAACAATCTAAATCACTAATATAATTACAGATATACTTTTGAGCAACTGATATCAATTATAACAGTAGTAAGCTTTAAAGAGATTGATCATTTATAATCATAAATATGGCATGATACTCTAGATATCAACAAGAGTAAATCAATATATGAGCATGCTTGATTAATTTCAAAGAGAACTAATAATTCAAAAACATACAAAGAATAATTGCTGGGAAAATGTACTCAAATCTTTCTTAACCTTTCTTACTTATAAGAAATTCTTTAAACCTATATGAATATATTTTAGCTTATGCCCTGATCATATGCAGTGTACTCTACATATGAAGACTTGTAGCGAACTACGATCTCACCGTATAAGACTTAGCTTAAAACTTGGGAAGCTAAGCCTAGAACTAAATCTGGGTCTTCTTGACTTGAACCATCACGTCTGACTAAGGTGGCTAAAGAACTGACCTTTAACTGGACCTCTCCTTCTAGGCTGAGTACACAGGCAGAGGGTCAGAGATGTTCTGTGGGTCTCATCTTGGTATGCTCTGTGTGTACCTCTGGGTTACTAATGGGATCTCTGGTTCATGTTGGGTAACCTATCTTCTCTTACGAGACTTCCTCAAGGGCTTCGTCTCCCCGCACAGTCTATGGGTGCAATCTGATCCCCGTATACTGGTCGCTGCCATGGTGGATCGTTTCCTCCCTATCATGCAAACATCCATAGGGAATCTACGAAGAGTTCAGGGCACCTATGTCTATTATTTTATTATTCTTGGAAAGCTCTTTCTACATTGTATCTTTTCCCTTTCTTATACTTGACTCTGGTATCTCTATGGTACCGTGTCTATTTATTTGAAGTTTATAACACAACATGTATATCATTCTAAACTTGGAAGAGCAATATACTCAAAACACTTTAATATACTGAGAAATCAACATTTTATACCTGCAGGAAAAATAAAATTCTTAAGTAACAGAATACATGACCACTTGATACTTTATACACTAGAATCATGCAATTGAAATTCTTAATACACTGATAAGATTTAAATACTTGATATACAAGTAATCGTCATTTGCACCTGTAAACTATTTTTACTTTCTTGGAAAGCGTGCACCTCAACCCAAATCTTGAATTTTGCATCACCACATCTCATACTGAGAACATTGATATCAAAATACTTGATTCATTGAACACCCTATCCTTAGGGTTTCATTTAACTCATTCACTTATCACATGGCTCTCATAAGGATTTCATGCGACATAAACATTCACAGAATAAAGACTACTATCAACAAATCATATAAAATCAATATATGTATGAAACCTTAAAACTGAGATGAATTTGGGTTTCCATACCATTCACTGAGATAACATGCATCAATAATAAAATTTAATAAATAAAGTCTATCATGTCAAGAAAATCCATTCAAATGGATTTCACGATATCTATTCGCAAATATCCAACTTTCCTTGCATCTAGGGTTTCACCCTCTTTACTTAGATATCAAACAAACACTATTCTACTTAAACTAAATCCAAGATAGTATCTGACATATATGTACTACACTTTCAGATAAACAATCATTCATAACCAAGTGGATCCAGATAAACAAATTTCTCTATTTAATTATACAACAATTTTAGTCATAGACAAATTCCCTATATTTCAGTTTACTCTTATAACCTCTGTGAATACTTAGGGAATTCTCATTAGGATGTATTTTATACATTTCTCATATGATTTTATCATATGAAATTCATCCAAACAGAGGAAGAATCCATTTCATATCATTTTGCAACAACTTAGATCAAACAGACAATTCAGGGGTTGTAGTCGCATACTAAGCAATTAAAGATTATGGATGATTTAACCAATTTTCGTGAAATATACTATATAAAGAAAGTTACCAATTACCCTAAGGTGTGAATACACCTTAAAAACATATCCCATATCTAAAAATCTCGAATCCATATCAAATCGCTAGCAATTCACCCAATTCTTCTTCCTTTCAACTCGGAAACCCTAAAAATGAGGGATTGCGAAGAAAGAGTGATAAAAGGGGAAGTTTTGATACCATTTTGGATCAAATCAGAGGAGGGACAGAATTTTGACACGTGAGAGAAGATTCACCATGAAACTATAACCAAAGAAGCTAAACTTACATGATTTCATCATTCCTCGGACCGCAAAACCCTAGGTCAGCATCTCCATCAATTTCTCCTCTGAAACCCCAACTCTCTCTCTCTCTCTCTAGGATTTCGTTTCTATGGATTGAATCAAGAATTATGAGATCTCCTTGTGTGTTAGGTTGACCATATAGAGCAATTGAGCTGATTGGGTTAATTGCACATTGACCCCTCACTAAACTTTTTCTTATTTCAACAGATTTTTCTATCATAAAAAAGGTTTATGTGAATTTGTGTATTTTAGAGATCAAACCTTCTCCAAAAATTATGAAAATTTAGCATGTTATGTATAATTGAGTCACAAAGCTTCAGTTAAAATTATTGATGATTCCAAGCTTTCATTAAATAAATAAAAATCGAATAGTGTACTGCTATCTAGAATTCTACAGAAATGTCAGTTACTGTAATTCGTCTACTGATAAGGTCTAATTGCATCCAAAAATTATGAAAATTTTACATGTTGTTTATTATTGAGATTAATATCTCCATTTTAATTTTTATATCATTTGGAGTTATCAATAAATAAATAAAAATAAAACACTACACTACTAAAAAGCACTCTGTCAGCATTTTGGTCAAAGTATAGTTTGACTGAGAACTAGATTCAAAGAACACTCAAATATTCTGAAATTTTTCTCTAATATGCATGATTGAGTTTTCCATATCATATCCAAAATCCAATGAAATACATAATTTGTAGAAAATTTGAAAAATCATTTACCACACTATTATCCTGATCAAATTCCATACTCATATACAATCAAAACCCTAATTTCAGCCAACTAGGGTTTATATTTCTCAAACCCTAATTGCTCAAACAATAGAACACTTAACATTCTTATTAGTTTTAAAAAATCAAAATTGAATTATCATCATTAATTAGATTTAATCAATGATCAATCCAATTAAGCATATAATCATCCAAGTAAACCCTAGTTTACCAATTAAGCTCAGATGCGGTCATAAAAATTCTCCCCCCCTAAAAAGGTTTCGTCCCCGAAACATAAATATGCAAGTATAGTAAATTAAAGGTTTATTTAAGCTTCTAAAATCTTACATGTCATTATATTCTTGTATTTAATGCTTGAATGCAGTTTTCAACATTAAGTCCTTTATTCCTTTACTAAATCACAACATGTTTGAAATAGTTCTCAATGATAACAAACAAATTCTCTATAATACAATCAATCATAGGATAGAGAGAGAAACAACCATTTCAATGTTTTCACACTCTTGATTATCAATGTTACCTCAACATCGATAATCTGATCCAACTATCTCAATTCATACTGCTAAATATGTACTATTGTTATGTATTACCTCTAAATCATGAAAGAGAGTTCACCATGTTCTTTTGAATTTTACTATTGTGCTACTCAAATAGAAAAATAGTATTGATTTAAAAGACTATATTAAAAAACAATTATACATTACAACTCAAGACATCCCCATTGGATCATGGATGCATAAGGTGAAGTATTACCATCACATTCCATACTATTCTCACGTATGAACCCACACATAATTCAAGGTGTAACCATCGGGTTATAGAATACTAGGGTTTAAACAATATTAATAGAGTACTCCACGATTGTATTAGTCATTCAAGGAGTATTCATACCCAATTAGCATCACTTAGTTATATTAAATCTATGTATAACAAGCTATACCTCATTAGGGTTACATATCAATACAATATGGTTATCATCCCTTCTATTCATATGAGTGAATAGGTAAGACTACCTTATTCAGGGTAACCCTTCTTTGGTTCCATCATCATTCATCCCATATCACCATACCATAAATGTACAATACTAAGATGGATTACTGGTATGAATGCCTACAACTATCAGACACCTTTAATTAACATATTGCTTATACATGTACACTGAAATCATACGTAGAACCACTTTACATCCCTTATTATACCTTCAACAAATTATACTTCTAAAAACAAATTCACATATTACTTAAAGCCGTTGTTATCTCTTATCTCTCTCCTCATTCACTACTACTTACTTCTTGCTACTTATCCATCTCATTTTAATCATGTAGATTAAACATCCCTAAAATTGAAACATACAAGGTATGAATAGATTATTCATCATTCTTGCTGTTACTGCAAAAATTTATTTCATATCACACTTCACTCATATCGTATTTCTCCTTTTGTTCAAAACACACCTCTTATATTTCAAATCTATTTCTTATCCTTTTCTCTAAATCATTTCCATATTGTTTATCTACCTTTCAGATTAGCTAGGATTACTACCAATGCTAGTTTACTTCTCATAGTGCAAATTTCATGATCTTGTTTTATAGAGATGCTAGTAGTCAAGGTCAAATCAATAGTGACAACCTTTTAACTACTATAACTCTAAACATTCTAGGGTTTGGCCTTTATCAGTAGCATGACATTATTGTGGTGTGACTTCGCTCCCTTAATTTGAAATTCAAACTTTGGATCTCACAAGTTTTTACTAAAATCTTCCTTATCTTATCAATTGAATTTCCTTCATCTTAATCAGCCATTCAGATAGATTACATTCTCAATTTACCCTTCTAGGGTTTCATCATCATATTGTGTGTCATAATTACATTCACTAGATGCCTCTACCATGGTGGTTATGCATCAGATATGATTCATTTTTTTATCACTTCATTCCCACATTTCTCTCATTAAGTAATATATGGAAGAGAAGACAGTTCTGAGACTTAGAATTCTTATCTTCAAACATCCCATTAATACATTTGTCATATGTAGGTTTAATTAGTTATCAACAAGGATACTTGACTAACTAGCACTTGATTGAATCTCCTAACCTCTTTCTTTTATAATATATATTACTCCACCATGTTTCAAACCCTTCCTTACTTTCCATAATCCTCTTACCATATACTACTCTTCCACCTGTTATCTTTAACTTCTACTTTTCTCTTATGATCATGTTTCTTACTCATGTGTATAATCATGTATACCATGTTGCACATATTTCTTTTTATCCTTCTACTAATGTGAAGTTGAAATTTTAAATCAATAATCTCTCTACTAGTTTCAACTCATGTTTAATACATTACATATCCTTCATTTTAAATCAAACGGCTCATGCATGGGTGAAACATAGTTTCTCTTATATCAAGTTTTTCCTTCCTGAGTATAGTCTACCTTTGTATAAATTATTCATTTTGTTAAGCTACACTTTTGTTCTTTTTTTTTAGAAACTAGTTTGTTGTTCTATAGAGACTTGGAATCTAAAGGTAGTAAGGATGAATGTATTAAACTTATTAATAAAGGTATACATTCCATGCTCTCAATTATATCATAACCCTCATTCCTTAATCAAGCTCATAATTTCCAACATTTTTCTTTGTTTTAACTTAGTTTCTTATCCTAGTCTTTTGATTTACATATTTATCTAATTCTCTTTACTTTAACTCTTCTGAAGACTCTTCACTTATATTTACTTATCGTATACTTAACTCTTTTCTTCTATTTTTCCTTTGCTTTAGAGTACATAAAAACATTGAACTCGGTTATATAATCCATTCCTCATGATTGATTTTTACTACCTTGGCCCTTACATACTTTTCTCATATCTTTTCCATATTTCATATTTAGAGTTCATATAATATTAATCATTAAACTTAATCTGAACCTTACATCGTGTTCCTTTATTCCCAATTAAGGATTTCTCATATGAGGCCCTAAAGTTGGGTCTCAGATATCAGTTCCAACTGATTCTTAGCTATTCTAATCATTCCCATATGTTTCAAAATCTTTGTGTATGTACATTCTCACTATGATGTGGGTCTAATTTATCAAGATTCTACTCTTATCATATTGTTAATAGGAGTCATTATATCCCAGCAATGCATCCTACCAGCCGGACCATGCTGAATCTACAGTCCTGAAGCCAAGAACTACTTAAGATTAACCAACTCCTATTAATCTCAAACATGTGGAAAGAATATCCACTTAGGAAAGTTCATTCAAAAATCATTTCTAGTCTACTTGATACAAATAATGTAATCAATAAATGCTACAACTACATAGTGTACAACAAATCTTAAACACCCATATATATTTCAAAATATTGAATATCTGAATTCAAACATATAAGAGCATTTCTATTCATCTCCAATAAAACAACAATATGAAATGAAAGTTCTATCTCATTTTATATTTATGCTCTTAATTCATGTTACTTATCTTGTTTCTAACCCTAATATTTATAGGGTTCCTCTCTAACCCATCCTTCCATTATATACCTGGCCAGGGTATACATGAAAGAATAGATAGAGTAGCTTGATACTGGTTGATCCAAGTACTCAGATATTGGGCCAGGATATCCAAATACTCAAATCCCCAGAGCTAACATCATAACATCTCATATCTTCCACACTTATGACTCTAACTTACTAGCTTAATGATCCCTGACAACTCAGCCTAAGCTCTGATACCAAGTTGTTACACCCCGATCTCATAATTTCCACTAATCATGAGATTAGGGCATAAATTGAGGATTTAACGGAATACAAAGACCACCCTTAACTTTTTCTTCTCTTTCAAAACTCTTTATTTTCTTGCATTGAACCACATAAACCAACTTGACAAGGGAATCTAAACATTGATTTCTATAATATGATTTCAACAGTAAAAATGCATATATGAACATTCATTATGTTCCTCATACTTTTAAGCACATCAGACTTGCTGATTCGTACATATTGCTAAAAGAGGAATTGTAAGGCCCCTAAACTTGCTTAATGAGTTGAACAAGCTTAATTATCATAATTGAATGATTATAACCCTAATATAACCTTGTGATATGCTTTTAAATCATTAGACAAGCTTAAGTTTCAAATTTGGTCCTATTTGGACACTGTTAGAGCAAGTTATGCAATTTTATGCACATTTTGGACTTTTCTACAATTTACCCAATTGAGAGGTTTTCTTTGCAATTTAACACTTTCATTATGTTCCTTGGATATTCTTTCATCATTCTTGACCTTGTTGAGCCATGGGTGCCTATTTAAACCTTGGTTTGAAGGTGTTTGCTCCAAGGGTATTTTAGGATTTTCCCCTTCACGGATGAGCTACCTTTAGTAGCTATCAACTAAGGAATTATGTGATTGGCTGGAAATTTTGACAAAGGAAATATAAGAAGGTCTAGAGGGATGGTGGGAGATCTGCTTGTGTGTGTGCTTATATATTCTTAATAATTTAAAGCCATGGACACTTGGATATATACTAGAATTTCAACCTTTTCTTTTTCTTTATATTAAAGTGTTATATACTTATCCACAAGCACCAAAATGAGCCATCTCCTCTCCACCACCTCTCTCCTTCTCCCAACATAGTTATCCCTCTGTTCATCTACGAATTTTTCTGCCCAAGGAAGAAGAAAGTGTGATCTTCTTGGAGAAAGGCTCTAAGGTTGAAATTGACTTCATTTTAGGGTTGAAAAAGATTCCTTCTAGTGATCTTGACCTAAAAGTGTAATAATTTCCTTCTTTCCTCCGTCTATTTCTTGGTTATCCTTCCTCCTATCTTTCTCCAGGTCGGAACCTTGCTGTTCCAAGGTAGAAATTTCTATAAAACTCTAAAACCCTACCTTTCTTGCTCCTTATGCTTAGGGTTTGCTCATTTGATGAAGAAAGGTGCTAGATGGACGAATTCATAGTTTATTCTTGGATTTTATACCCTACCTGCTCGAGATTTCTTATGTGTGTGGTTTCATATTCACATTAAATGCAAGTTTATAACTTGCTCCACGTTTATTGCTTACCATAAGCTTTCTAGACCATCTTCTTGCTTAAAAATGATGATTCATGCACTAAAAAGTTATGCTTGACTTGGATTGCGATTTTTATAATGTTCCCTATTCTAATTTGAGTTCTATATGAACCTGTGATCATTTTTACATTATTCCCAAGGTACAATATGACTTGGATCAGATTTGTTTGACAACCTATGGTGCTAAGCACCTATCAACCAATGGTCAATTTTAGGGTTTAAAGTTGATTTCTTTTATAAACCATGACCCGATGATGGTACCATTGCAACAACCCTATGGCGTTGTCTTCATAACAACTGATGGTCGTGATAAATGGTGTAAAATTATGGTGACAACCTATGGTCACCCCCTGAGGTTAGGTTTTAGATCAATTAGAAGTATAATGATCAACCGTTAAGCACCTTATTGATGCTATCAATCAATGTTGACATTAGCTTAATATTTGATGTTGATTAATGAATATAGTGTTGATATAAAAACCTATGGTGATTTCATGATCACTAATGATGGTGGATCATGTCTCTACAACATATTTTGAGTTCATCATTGTAGTTGTATCATCAATTAAGCCTTATACCAATGGTTTCTTGGGTCACTTGATGCAATGGTCAGACCTATACTGTAATTGATGATTTTAACATATGAACTTGACCCAATGGTCAAGATCTAATGTTTATTGCTCCAATAAATTGAAATTATGGCTAATGTAATATGTTGGTCCTAATAATGTGATTTAAATGGTTTCCTTTATATGATCAACTTAAGGATCTTACTTTTTGACAATGGATGGCTTGTTCTAAATAAATAGTCAATTCTGGGTTATACCCTACTTCCAATGGAACTTTTTGTGTTGTTAATCAAGGGATGACTAAGGTTAGATGGTGACTCTTTATAAATAACAAATCAAGGACTTCATAGGTGGTTTATCCAAGGTGTTTACTTATGTAAACAACCAAATGTCTTACCTTTTAAACATCCAATGGTTCTGGGTGACATTGTGTTATGGTGATACAGGTTGAATGATGATGAAACAAATGGAGGGTTACCCTTAATAAGGTAGTCTTACCTATTCACTTGTATGTATAGAAGGGATGATAACCATATTGTGTTGATATGTAACCATAATGAGGTATATCTTGTTATACCTTGCTTTCATATAACTAAATGATGATAATTGGGTATGAATAGTCCTTGAATGACTAATACAATCATGGAGACTTTGTTATTGTTGTTGAAACCTTAGTATGCTATAACCCGATGGTTACACCTTGATTTATGTGTGGGTTCATACTTGAGAATACTATGGATTGTGATGGTGATGCTTCATCTTATGCATCCATGATCCACTGGGGATGTCGTGAGTTAGGGTTTGGGTATAAGTGATGATTAGTAACATTGATATAATTTATCATGTTGAACCTAACTCTAATGAAATTAGATAAAGATGAGTATTCATGTTTAACATTCTTATATGATGGAATGATGGTAGAATAACCTCCTTACTATGATCATAACCTTGATATGTTAATTGGTGGTTATTATAGCCACATGGTTGATACTTTCTTATGCTAAACATGTGCATAATGAATATGATGAGAGTTAATCATATCTAGATTCCTTGCATGTTGATGTAATAAAGGAATGTTTTTAATGTTAATATAACCATGCTATGATTGTTTATGAATATCTCCTAGCTCATTAATGCAATATTGTGTTGATCTAGTGTATTATATGTAAGTAATGTTGTTGAGCCTTGTTATAAGACATGAAAAGATAATGATGATCTTGCAGGGAATAATAATATAATGGTCTTAATGACCTTTGGGCATGATTGAGCCGTGAATGAGGTGTAATCCTATTGTGTTTATAAGGGTTGATTCCCTGTGATATTGTGAAAAGGATTTATATCATGTGATAGTATGATGGTCTTAATGACCTTTGGGCATGGTTGCGCCCTGAATGAGGTGTATTCCTCTTATATTGATAAGGGTCGATACCCTGTGATATTGTGAAAAGGATTTATATCTTGTGATAATATGATGACTAGTGTAGTCTCATGAATGGCAAGTGAATAGTACCATGTGATGATGAGATGATAAATTATGTTTCATATATTTTATATCTTTTCAAGTTTTGATATTTATATGCTTGCTAGAAGTGAATTAGGGTTTGTATGTCCACTTGTTTGATGCAGCCTTAATTCATCCAATTGGCATAACTAATCAAGTGCAACTCTAATCATGTAGTTCCCTGTGCCGCAGAGCCATCTTCAGTGTCAGAACTTGCTGGATGGTGAAATGAGTATTCCTAAGGGAAACTCAGAGCACATAATGTTGAGTATGTGGGGGTGGCTGGTTGAGGATATATCCTTGTCATCCACAATGCAGATTGTGGAGGTTGTCTATGGTCATGCCTCATACATCTGATGTGATTGAAAATGGCTGCGGTTGTGTCTCGATGATTATAACATGATGTGATTAGATGACAATTGTGGTTGTACCTTAGTGATTGGGTTTGAATACCCTGGTTTCTAGTGTCATGACTTGTACCAAGGTCAGACTGGTGGTTATCAACTTGACTATATGTCACTGTGGTGGCAGCTTTGACTGATATGCCACTGCCTTTTTACTCGTACTGACTGAGGGGAAGAGATCTTAGGATACTGACACTCCTAGATCTTGTACGGAACGGAATAACCCTTTGTAGGGTTCGATTGTACTTTAAATGGTATGATTCAAATTCCCAGGGCATAATAAAAGATGTAATACAACTGTATAATATATTAATTTAGGGTTATACACAACGTTTCACATTGGATGATAACCCTTGTTTGTTCTCTTTACATAAAGATGATGCTTAGTGCAATTAAGAGATAATACATATACTTATGTTGTTAATATGCTTAAGATTGTAGATGCATACATACAATAGCCATGATTATGTTGATAACTATACTACTACTGCTGATTATAATCATGATGCTAGATATCTCATGTTGTTAGTTATGTTTAGCATGCTAGCCATGCCTTTGTAACTAGAGATGCATATACTACTAATCATGCCTATCCAGGTAGTCGTGATTCTGTTGTTAGCTCTTCTTATAATGTTGATATGTTCCACCAATTAGACATGCTCATGTTGTTAGCTATTGTATCTTACTAGACTTGCTCATGATGCTAGAATTGCATATGCTACTGAATTGCTTATATTGTCAACAAGATAAAGGATGATAGTCTGGATAATGATGATAGTTATTATCTGTTCCTTTATGTATTTTGTTAATCATAAATATTGTTGATCTTATTTGTTATATCTGATTAAACTACTTAATTGTTTAATTACTTAAAAATATGTAATCAATAAACGTTGTTGGAGGTTATATCTCTTGCTGGGACATGGGTCTCACCCTTGTGGTTTGCCACATTTTTTTAGGTAATCGGAAGTGATGAAAACAAACATGTGGCAGCAAAGAGGAGCTATAGTAATGAATATTTTATAAAGTTGATTAGATGTCTAGTTTGTCCTAGAGTCATCCCTGTACTCTCAAGTTCGGGCAAGAAAAGTTTATATATGGTGTTTCAAATGAATTAGGATTTTGTTAGCATGTTAATGCTTGTTTGTGTGATATATACGAATATTGTTCTTCTGTGTATATATGTTGTGGCTAAGGAAATATAACATTTGTATTAAATTCTTGGCCTAGTATGGATAAAAGAAAGATGTTGGGGTCTTATGAAAATGTTTCTGAGAAGGTGCTGACATTGAAATCGGTTTTAATTTACCCATATTTTTTGGTATGTGATTAATTAGTGATTGATTGTGTTTTATGTTTTGAGTAATCTCGTTTAGTGTAACGGGTCCTGACAGGAATAATGTTATACATCATCATTTACATCTCTCTCTTATTTCTTTACAAGGACCTAGAGTGACAAGGACCGACTGAACTTAACTATACTCAGACTTAATTCTTGTGGTAGATCTACTCTGATGCTTTGACCTTCTTCAAGTCCATGTGATTTCCCTAAAAAATTTGAGTAGAGGGGTGAGCCTAGTCACTCATTGAATGAGTACTTCAAAGAAATAGTCTAAAGTACTAATATAATTATAGATATACTTTTGAGAAACTAATATCAATTATAAAAGTAGTAAGCTTTAAAGAGATTGATCATTTACAATCATAAATATGGCAGGATACTTTAGATATCAACAAGCGTAAATCAATATATGAGCATTCTTGATTAATTTCAAAGAGAACTAATAATTCAGAAACATACATAGAATAATTGTTGGGAAACTGTACTCAAATCTTTCTTAGCCTTTCTTACTTATAAGAAACTCTTTAAACCTATATGAACATATTTTAGCTTATGCCCTGATCATATGCAGTGTACTCTACATATGAAGACTCGTAGAGAACTACGATCTCACCATACAAGACTTAGCTTAAAACCCGGGAAGCTAAGCCTAGAATGGAATCTGGGTCTGCTTGACTCGAACCGTCACGTCTGACTAAGGCGACTAAATAGCTGGCCTTTAACTGGACCTCTCCTTCTAGGCTGAGTACACAAGCAGAAGGTCTGAGATGCTCTGTGGGCATCATCTTGGTACGCTTTGTGGTACTTGTGAGTTACCACCGGGATCTCCAGTTCATGTTGGGTAACCTATCTTCTCTTAGGAGACTTCCTTAAGGGCTTCGTCTCCCCACATGCTCTGCCGGTGTGATTCGATCCCCGTATATTGGTCGCTGCCTGGGTGGATCGTTTCCTCCCTACAGTGCAGAATCCATAGGGAATCTACGGTGTTCAGGGCAACTATGTCTATTATTTTATTATTCTTGGAAAGCACTTTCTACATTGTATCTTTTCACTTACTTATACTTGACTCTGGTATCTCTATGGTACCGTGTATATTTATTTGAAGTTTATAACACAACATTAATATCATTCTAAACTTGGCAGAGCAATATACTCAAAACACTGCAATATACTGAGAAATCAACATTTTATACCTACAGGCAGACTAAAATTCTTAAATAACAAATACATTTCCACTTGATACTTTATACACTAGAATCATGCAATTGAACATCTTAATACACTGATAAAAGTTAATTACTTGACATATGAGTAATCGTCATTTGCACCAGTAAATTATTTGTACTTTCTTGGAAAATGTGCACCTCAACCCAAATCTTGAGTTGTGCATCACCACATCTTATACTGAGAACATTGATATCAAACTACTTGATTCATTGAACACCCTATCCTTAGGGTTTCATTTACCTCATTCACTTATCACATGGCTCTCATAAGGATTTCATGTGACATAAACATTCACTAAATAAAGACTACTATCAACAAATCATATAAAATCAATATATGTAGGAAACCTTAGAACTGAGCTGAATTTGGGTTTCCATACCATTCACTGAGATACAATGCATCAATAATAAAATTGAATAAGTAAAGTCTATCATGTCAAGAAAATCCATTCAAATGGATTTCACGATATCTATTCGCAAATATCCAACTTTCCTCACATCTAGGGTTTCACCCTCTTTACTTAGATATCAAACAAACACTATTCCCCTTAAACTAAATCCAAGATAGTATATGAAATATATGTACTACACATTCAGATAAACAATCATTCATAACCAAGGGGATCCATATAAATAAATTTCTCTATTTAATAATACAAAAATTTCAATCATAGACAAATTCCCTATATTTCAGTTTACTCTTATAACCTCTGTGAATACTTAGGGAATTCTCATTAGGAAGTATTTTATACATTTCTAATATGATTTTATCATCTGAAATTCATCCAAACAGAGGAAGAATCCATTTCATATCATTTTGCAACAACTAAGATCAAACAAACAATTCAGGGTTTGTAGTCGCATACTAAGCAATTAAAGATTATGGATGATTTAACCAATTTTCGTGCAATATACTGTTTAAACGAAGTTCCCACTCACCCTAAGGTGTGAAAACACCTTAAATACGTATCCCATATCTAAAAATCTTGAATCCATATCAAATCCCTAACAATTCACCCAATTCTTCTTCCTTTCAACTCAGAAACCCTAAAAATGAGGGATTATGTGGAAAGAGTGAGAAAAGGGGAAGTTTTGATACCATTTTGGATCAAATCAGAGGAGGGGAGGAATTTTGACATGTGAGAGAATATTCACCATGAAACTATATCCAAATAAGCTAAACTTACATGATTTCATCATTCCTCGGACCGCAAAACCCTAGGTCATGATCTCCATCAATTTCTCCTCTCAAACCCTAACTCTCTCTCTATAGGATTTCGTTTCTCTAGATTGAATCAAGAATTATGAGATATCCTTGTGTGTTAGGTTGACCATATAGAGAAATTGAGCTTCTTGGGTTAATTGCACATTGACCCCTCACTAAACGTTTTCTTATTTCAGCAGATATTTCTATCATAAAAAAGGTTTCTGTGAATTCGTGTATTTTAGAGATCAAAACTTCTCCAAAAATTATGATAATTTATCACGTTGTGTATATTTGAGTTACAAAGCTTCATTTAGAATTTGCGATCATTCCAAGCTTCCATTAAATAAATAAAAATCGAATAGTATACTACTATCCCGAATTTTGTAGAAATGTCAGTTACTGTAATTCATCTACTGATAAGGTCTCATCACATCCAAAAATTATGAAAATTTTAAATATTGTTTATTATTGAGTTTAATATCTCCATTTAAAATTTTAGATCATTTAGAGTTAACAATAAATAAATAAAAATAAAACACTACACTACTAAAAAGCACTTTGTCAGCATTTTGGTCAAAGTATAATTTGACCTAGAACTAGATTCAAAGAACACTCAAATATTCTGAAATTTTTCTCCAATATGCATGATTGAGTTTTCCATATCATATAAAAAATTCAATTGAATATAAAATTTGTAGAAAATATGTAAAATCATTTACCACACTATTATCTTGATCAAATTCCATACTCATGTACCATCCAAACACTAATTTCAGCCAACTAGGGTTTATATTTCTCAAACCCTAATTTCTCAAACAATAGAACACTTAACATTCTTATTAGGTTCAAAACATCATAATTGAATTATCGTCATTAATTATATTTAAGCAATGATCAATCAAATTAAGTATATAATCATCCAGGTAAACCCTAGTTTACCAATTAAGCTCACATGCGGTCATAACAATTCTCCCCCCCCCTAAAAAGGTTTCGTCCCCGAAACATAAATATGCAAGTAAAGTAAATTCAAGGTTTATTTTAAGCTTCTGAAATCTTACATGTCATTATATTCTTGTATTTAATGCTTGAATGCAGTTTTTAACATTAAGACCTTTATTCCTTTACTAAATCACAACATGTTTGAAATAGTTCTCAATGATAACAAACAAATTCTTTATGCCACAATCAATCATAGGATAGAGAGAGAAACATGTTGGATAAATTGGATATTATGATAAATCCCTTTGTTTCGATGATGACAAACATTTCATTCTTATTAATCTAACGAGCTACTTAAGTGTGCAGGAACAAGGTGATGACAAAGTTCTAGGGAATTCTTACGCTTGAATGTTTATAAATATCATGAAATGTAATCATATGTAAACTTGTACAAATATATAATGTACAAGTACTTAGACTTCTTGTAAATCAAGCGTTAGATCTCCCTAGCTAAACACTACACTTAGTTAGGACATCTCCTTCTAATAGGATCACATAATGCACACTCATGCACTCACTTAGTATCTTAATTGAAAGATTGAAAACAGAGTCAATCTCGGTCGACCACACTCCTCGACCGAGACACTCTCGGTCGACAAACTTCTCGACCGAGATTGACCAAAAGTAGCCGTTAAACACAGCAGTTGACAGTTGCAAATAAACGTTAATCCAGAGAGCCTGTCGGTCGAAAAATCCTCGACCGACCAGGCATCTCGGTCGACAAGTCCTCGACCGAGATGGTCTCTGACAGCAACTGCAGAATTAATTAACTAGCCGTTGCTAATGCGCCTAACTTATTCCTAACGGCTAGTTAAGCACTAGGAACCCCCTAGAAGTTGTCTAGAACGTCCTTAAGCATACTTAGGCCATTCCTATAAATAGGACAAGCCATAGGACACTAGTACATACTTATATACTCAATTGTGCAATCTTTGAGCATACACTACATTGGCAATCTGTTTAGAGCAATAGTGCAATTCCCATACTTGTTATACATCCATATTGCTACCATTTCGTGTCCTATAGACTAGGATCTCCTACACATAATAATTACATTGCTATATATCTTGGTTGGGAGATCCAAACGCTTGATATAGGAAAATCAAGCCTTGTGCTTACAACGGTATTGTAATTTCTGTATTTCCTTCTTGTTCCTATTTATTCCTTGTACTCTCCTTGCTACTCCTAGGGTTGGAGGCTGCGGATTGGAGAGGGTGGACTTCTCAGGTGGAGAAGGGGACTTCAAGCTACTTCAAGAAGGCTATCGCACGGGAAGCTACTTCAGAAGGCTGGTGCAACGGGTGTTGGTGCATCTACTTCAAGGGAAGGCTGCTTCGAGTTGGGCGATTACTTCTAGGTGAAGGCTGCTTGAAGGGTTTAGGGAAAAGAAATATATTTTTATGTAAAATCCTTGCGAGGTAATAAAATAATTTCTTTTCAAATCCCGGTTGGGTAAGCAACCGGGTAGTGGACTGACTACCTTAGTATTTGCTAAGGCTAGGAACCACTCTAAACCCTTGTGTCTCTTTGTCCAATCTTTCTTTGTGGTTGCTTGAGTTTAAATTATTTTAAAATCTCTATAAAACTCTATTCACCCCCCCTCTAGAGGTTTTCAATTGGTATCAGAGCAGGCTTCAAGGAGCCCTAACAAGGTCTTGAAGAGATAAAGGGAGGAGGTGACTACAACCATAAAGAAAAGGAGCATGGACCAATGTGCGACAAGTTGCAATTGGTGCTTAGGAACAAAGCACTCTACTTCTAGATGTCCATGGAGGTCAAAGAAAGAAGATACACATAAAGAATGTTTCGTTGCTACAATAAGTGAGGAAGAAGAAGAAGAGGTAAGCTTGCTTGATTTACCTAAAGAAGAGTTAGTTACTATTATTGAAGAAACACATAACAAATATGTTGAATACAAAAAGAAATTGAAGAAATCAAATAAAGAAAATGATGATCTAAATGCTAGACTTCTTGAGCTTACATCCGAAAATGACGATTTATATGCTAAATTGAATACTCTTGGTTTTGAAAAAGATAGCATTATGTCTGACAATCGTACTTTGAAATCATCTCTAAGTAATAGTGAAGTGAAAATTTTCACTCTAGAGACTAACTATGATCTTCTATGTCAAGAAAAGACTGAATTGCTTGCAAAGTTAAATGATATTCAAAAACAACCTATATTGTGCACCCATGTAGATTATGACAATATAGTGAAAGAAAGAAATATGTTATCATCCAATCTAGATCAAGCAAAATTAGATATCAAGAAAAGAATGGATGAGATCGTTAAGTTGCAACAAGAAGTTAGTAAGTTAAGCAACAATGGAATCCTTGATAGAATATTAGAAAATTCCTATCATCACATAGGGAGAAGAGGACTAGGTTATAAGCCTAATGAGAAATCCCATCAACAACCTAGAAGAACACAAGCGAGTCAATCCGCTTATATACCTAGAGGCACAAAAATGTATATACCCAAGAATAACCTAGATCAAAACTATAGAAAAAGGCTTGAGGTTGATTCAATTTGTTGTCATTATTGCTCACGCCTTGGACATTATTCTTTTTCATGCCCATACAAGAAAAAGCATGTTGAAATGGTATGGGTTCCAAAAACCCCAAATTAAATAGGTTCGACTAAGTTGAGATATGACCATAGACCTTAATTTGTATATCCTTATGTCTATCTCAACTTAACATTTAGGGATAACAAAATCAAAAATTAAAATGATTTAACAGCACCTTGATACACATACGTTTATCTCAAACTGCTACATTGTATGTGAAAATTATTCTTGAAAGATTCTATTTAATCATTCTTTTATTGCACATTTCTTTTTCAGAAATACTTGCAATGAATAAAATGTTTCAAATAAATTTTTGTGTGCTTTTATATTTTAGTCTATCCAAAGTAATCTTAAATTCATGAATGGATATTATTCTTGAATATGCTTCACCATATTTGATGTCCTTATTAAGCTCTCATAATTAGTACACTTTAATGTGTCTCAAATTGATATTTGCAAGCTATCTGCAGAACTCATACTTCGCATATGAATGATTCATACTGGAAACCTGCAGAATATGCCTCTTGGTTAAAATAAAAATTTGACCAAGGGGCGCTATGGTCGTAATCAAGGGCGACCTAAAATAAACTTTGATAAAAATTGTTTATTTGAACATTATTTTATTGAACTTTATCTTAGCATATTTTTAAATCAAAACGTCAAATCATTTGTGGTAATTAGAAGCCTTAAATATTATTACTCCCTTGGAATATACATATGCTCTACAAAAATGTTCTATGATTTGCATTAAGATTCAGCCAAAAATTGAACTCAGTAAGTTAGTCGGTCGACAAATGCTCGACCGAGAACCACTCGGTCAGCCCATCTCACTCGACCGACAAACTCTAAACAGACTCAGTATCAGACAAACTGTCGGTCGACGAGTGCTCGACCGAGACCATGTCGGTCGACAAGCGCTCGACCGAGAAATAGCCGTTGGATATGACCGTTGCGACCCGACCGTTATGACCGTTTTCTTTACCGTTGGAGGACCAAGTGGCGCGTCTGCAACTCGACCGTTGCGGACGCTCAGTCGACGAGTCGTCGACCGACCGGGTCGCTGGAATTCTATAAATAAGTGCAAAAACGAGCCACTTACTCACACTTGCATTTCCTTGCTTCCATAGTCCATCTCTAGTGCAATTTCGTGCAATCCTTCAGCACCCTTACCCTCAAATCTTCCTTGCTTCTTCTCCACTCTCAAGAAACACAATGGCCTCATCATCAACTGTCCGTGGGAAGAAGAAAGTTGCTGGAAGAAAAAGAAGAGAAGAGAGGGAAGCCACTCCGCCACTGACGATCATCAATGACATAGCTTTCGTCGACGGAGATGCTGGAGATAGATACTTTCGGCTTTCCTCTAAAGCTCCTCTTCCCCGACGTCCGGTCGAAGTGATGGACTTCATCAACATAGTCGACCTGGAGCATCTCTTTGGAGTACAAAAGCTAAAGGACTTCATCAATCCATCCTTTCCTTCCTACTCCATTAAGGTAGTCAACGAATTCTATGCCAATCTTCTATCCCACACCGAAAATGACATCACTTTCTTCTACACCATGGTCAATGGGCATAGTTTTAAATTTTCCGAAGGGGATATTCTTGACATGCTTGAAATTGATATAGATGAATATCAAGATTTCCTTGACCTTTCCACCGGCAATCCAATAAACTTATTTTCCCATGATGACCACACCATTAGTCTTAGTGATATAAAAAGAGCCATATTTCAAGCAAATACCACTTGTCATGAAGATAGGGGAACCTATTATGCAATAAACCTAAAACCGGCATGTAGAATAGTAAACCTCATTGTTTCCACCAACATACATCCACGAGCCAATAAATCCGAGGTTCCTATCTTCCGTATGTGTCTAATTTATGCTATTATAAAAGAAATTCCCATCAACTTCATTCGCATAATACTTAAAAATATGCTTGAGTTTTCTGGCAATCCACCATATGCCGATTTTGTATGCCAGATTACTCAACATTTTCTTAAGTCAAACATTGAAGATATGTGATACATATGGGAGCGTCGACCACCGAAGATAAGTAAGAACACCGTAGAGAAGATGGGAATTGACTTTGGCCATAAAAGGGCAAGAGTAGAAGGAGAGTCATCACATCAGGATATACCACCCCCTCCTCCTACTAACCTTTCCATTGATCCCATCCAAAATACCCTTACTTATATTGCTGGCTCCCAATACCATCTTAGTAGACAATTAAACTACAATCACCATGCCATGACATACTTAAATCAAAGAATGCAAAACCTTTCTCCTAACCAAACCGATGAATATCCGCATTCTTTAAACCCTGGCATGCTCGACCCATTTAACCCCTCATACAACTACTATCAACCTCCACCTTCACCATCAATGGATCTTGCACATACTCAATTTTCTTCCATACAATTGCAAGACATAGTTGCTCACTTCCGTTTTGACCGAGTTCCCACTTTCCTGGAAGCATATGCGTTGACTACAACTGGTGCTTTGGATTGGAAAACTCTGGTCCAATACTATGGAGCCGAGCCATTTCTTGGGAAAGATCCGGACATCGATGTAATTCTTAAATCTTTCCTGTGAAGTGTTGGAGTTGTAATAGTTGTAATACAAATGATTAGTCAAATTCTATATGATTGTAATCTTCTTCATGATATTGAATGAAATTTGCATGGTTATTTGTTTGGCTTATGATGACATCTTCAAAATATGAGTTATCAGTTCATTATTGTAGAGCATAACAAATAAGGGAATAATCATAATTAAAACAGGCAACTATTACAAATTAAAATTAAATTTTCAAATAACAAAATAGTTCTCCAGAAACATTCTCGGTCGAGAAACTGGTCGACCGAGAACATTGTCGGTCGAGCAACTGTCGACCGACTGGGTTTCTGTTTTTCCAGATTGACAAAATTGCATACATCTTTGTTAAAATCTTGGACATTTTATGTATTTGCTGAGTATTCAAACTTTCATTTGAGATATCTATCGAAGGGGGAGCAAAGCATAAGAAAAAGGGGGAGATCATTAAAACTTTGATCATTGTTTAAAAGAAGCTTTCAAAAACTTTGAAATCACTATGTATAACTGAATATTTTCAAGAAAGTTATGAATTTATTGAAATTGGTATCTTGTACTTGAAGGAACTCTCTATCCAAAATGGGGCTTAACATCCCTTGCATTTGGATGGAGACATTTTTAGGTACTCTAAGCTTAGAGGATTCTCATTTAATCTAGGGCTTAACATCCTTTGATATATGAGAAATCCATATACATTTCATCATATGCTTAAAGGTATCTCGTTTCATTTCAAGGCTTCACATCCTTTGCGAATGATTGAGAAACAAATTATGGATAAATTAGATAAAAATCAATGTTCCTAATAGGATATCTAATTAAGGGGGAGCATTATATTAAGGGGGAGAAGAAAAATAAAACATTCAACTTTGGATATCTTTTTGAAATGACAAAGGGGGAGAAAGAATATAAAAATATATATAAAAGAGTTTCATCACATCTTGGCCAGCACTTACTTGAAAAACATAAATGGCTACAAAAGGTAAATTTTCAGGTATGAAACTCATATACTTTATATTTCCTTATTTCATATTTAGGAAATGTTTGTCATCTTCAAAAAGGGGGAGATTGTTGGATAAATTGGATATTATGATAAATCTCTTTGTTTCGATGATGACAAACATTTCATTCTTATTAATCTAACGAGCTACTTAAGTGTGCAGGAACAAGGTGATGACAAAGTTCTAGGGAATTCTTACGCTTGAATGTTTATAAATATCATGCAATGTAATCATATGTAAACTTGTACAAATATATAATGTACAAGTACTTAGACTTCTTGTAAATCAAGCGTTAGATCTCCCTAGCTAAACACTACACTTAGTTAGGACATCTCCTTCTAATAGGATCACATAATGCACACTCATGCACTCACTTAGTATCTTAATTGAAAGATTGAAAACAGAGTCAATCTCGGTCGACCACACTCCTCGACCGAGACACTCTCGGTCGACAAACTTCTCGACCGAGATTGACCAAAAGTAGCCGTTAAACACAGCAGTTGACAGTTGCAAATAAACGTTAATCCATAGAGCCTGTCGGTCGAAAAATCCTCGACCGACCAGGCATCTCGGTCGACAAGTCCTCGACCGAGATGGTCTATGACAGCAACTGCAGAATTAATTAACTAGCCGTTGCTAATGCGCCTAACTTATTCCTAACGGCTAGTTAAGCACTAGGAACCCCCTAGAAGTTGTCTAGAACGTCCTTAAGCATACTTAGGCCATTCCTTTAAATAGGACAAGCCATAGGACACTAGTACATACTTATATACTCAATTGTGCAATCTTTGAGCATACACTACATTGGCAATCTGTTTAGAGCAATAGTGCAATTCCCATACTTGTTATACATCCATATTGCTACCATTTCGTGTCCTATAGACTAGGATCTCCTACACATAATAATTACATTGCTATATATCTTGGTTGGGAGATCCAAACGCTTGATATAGGAAAATCAAACCTTGTGCTTACAACGGTATTGTAATTTCTGTATTTCCTTCTTGTTCCTATTTATTCCTTGTACTCTCCTTGCTACTCCTAAGGTTGGAGGCTGCGGATTGGAGAGGGTGGACTTCTCAGGTGGAGAAGGGGACTTCAAGCTACTTCAAGAAGGCTATCACACGGGAAGCTACTTCAGAAGGCTGGTGCAACGGGTGTTGGTGCATCTACTTCAAGGGAAGGCTGCTTCGAGTTGGGCGATTACTTCTAGGTGAAGGCTGCTTGAAGGGTTTAGGGAAAAGAAATATATTTTTATGTAAAATCCTTGCGAGGTAATAAAATAATTTCTTTTCAAATCCCGGTTGGGTAAGCAACCGGGTAGTGGACTGACTACCTTAGTATTTGCTAAGGCTAGGAACCACTCTAAACCCTTGTGTCTCTTTGTCCAATCTTTCTTTGTGGTTGCTTGAGTTTAAATTATTTTAAAATCTCTATAAAACTCTATTCACCCCCCCTCTAGAGGTTTTCAAAACAACCATTTCAATATTTTCACACTCTTGAGGTGTTACCTCAACATCGATAATTTGATCCAACTATCTCAATTCATAATGCTAAATATGTACTATTGTTATGTATTACCTCTAAATCATAAAAGAGAATTCACCATGTTCTTTTGAATTTTACTATTGTGCTACTCAAATAGCATAACAGTCTTGATTTAATAGACTAGATTCAACAACAATTGTATATTACTACTCACGACATCCCCATTGGATCATGGATGCATAAGGTGAAGCATTACCATCACATTACATACTATTCTCACGTATGAACCCCCACATAATTCAAGGTGTAACCATCAGGTTATAGCATACTAGGGTTTCAACAACAGTAATAGAGTACTCCATGATTGTATTAGTCATTCAAGGACTATTCATACCCAATTAGCATCACTTAGTTATATTAAAGCTAGGTATAACAAGCTATACCTCATTAGGGTTACATATCAATACAAAATGGTTATCATCCCTTCTATTCATATGAGTGAATAGGTAAGACTACCTTATTCAGGGTAACCCTTCATTTGGTTCCATCATCATTCATCCCATATCACCATACCACAAATGTACAATACTAAGATGGATTACTGGTATGAATGACTACAACTATCAGACACCTTTAATTAACATATTGCTTGCACATGTACGCTGAAATCATACATAGAACCAATTTACATCCCTTAATATACCTTCAACAAATTATACTTCTAAAAACAAATTCACATATTACTAAAAGCCATTGTTATCTCTTATCTCTCTCCTCATTCACTAATACTTACTTTTTGCTATTTATCCTTCTCATTTTAATCATGTAGATTAAACATCCCTAAAATTGAAACATACAAGGTATGAATAGATTATTCATCATTCTTTCTATTAATGCAAAAATTTATTTAATATCACACTTCACTCATATTGTATTTCTCCTTTTGTTCAAAATACACCTCTTATATTTCAAATCTATTTCTTCTCCTTTGCTCTAAATCATTTCCATATTGTTTATCTACCTTTCAGATTAGCTAGGATTACTATCAATGCTAATTTACTTCTCATAGTGCAAATTTCTTGATATTATTTTATAGAGATGCTAGTAGTCAAGGTCAAATCACTAGTGACAACCCTTGAACTACTACAACTCTAAACATTCTAGGGATTGGCCTTTATTAGTAGCATGGCGTTATTGTGGTGTGACTTTGCTCCCTTAATTTTAAATTCAAACTTTGGATCTCACAAGTTTTCACTAAAGTCTTCCTTATCTTATCAATTGAATTTCCTTCATCTTGATTGGCCATTCAGATAGATTACATTCTCAATTTACCCTTCGATATTTTCATCATCATATTATGTGTCATTATTACATTCACTAGATTCTTCTACCATGGTGGTTATGCATCAGATATGATTAATTTTCTTATCACTTCATTCCTACATTTCTCTCATTAAGTAATATATGGAAGAGAAGACATTTCCGATACTTAGAATTCTTATCTTCAAACATCCCATTATTACATTTGTCGTATGTAGGTTTAATTAGTTATCAACAAGGATACCTGACTAACTAGCACATGATTGAATCTCCTAACCTCTTTCTTTTATAATCTATATTACTCCACCATGTTTAAAACCCTTCCTTACTTTCCATAATCCTCTTACCATATACTAATCTTCCACTTGTTATCTTTAACTTCTACTTTTCTCTTATGATCATTTTTCTTATTCATGTGTATGATCATGTATAGCATGTTGCACATATTTCTTTTTATCATTCTCTTAATGTGAAGTTGAAATTCTAAATCAATAATCTCTCTACTAGTTTCAACTCATGTTTAATACATTACATATCCTTCATTTTAAATCAAATGGCTCATGCATGGGTGAAACATAGTTTCTCTTATATCAAGTTTTTCCTTCCTGAGTATAGTCTACCTTTGTATAACTTATTCATTTTATTAAGCTACACTTTTGTTCTTTTTTTTAGAAACTAGTTTGTTGTTCTATAGAGACTTGGAATCCAAAGGTAGTAAGGATGAATGTATTAAACTTATTAATAAAGGTATACATTCCATGCTCTCAATTATATCATAACCCTCATTCCTTAATCAAGCTCATAATTTCCAACATATATCTTTGTTTTAACTTAGTTTCTTATCCTTATCTTATGATTTACATATTTATCTAATTCTCTTTACTTTAACTCTTATGAAGACTCTTCACTTATATTTACTTATCGTATACTTAACTCTTTTCTTCTATTTTTCCTTTGCTTTGGAGTACATAAAAACATTGTACTCGGTTATATAATCCATTCCTAATGATTGATTCTTACTACCTTGGCCCTTACATACTTTTCTCATATCTTTTCCATATTTCATATTTAGAGTTCATATAATATTAATAATTAAACTTAATCTGAACCTTACGTCGTGTTCCTTTATTCCCAATTAAGAATTTCTCATACGACACCCCAAAGTTGGGTCTCAAATATCAGTTCCAACTAATTCTTAGCTATTCTAATATTTTCCATATGATTCAATATCTTAGTGTATGTACATTCTCACTATGATGTGGGTCTAATTTATCAAGAGTCTACTCTTATCATATTGTTAATAGGAGTCATTAGATCCTAGCAATGCATCCTGCCAGCCGGACCAGGCCGAACCTGCAGTCCTGAAGCCAAGAGCTACTTAAGATTAACCAACTCCTATTAATCTCAAACATGTGGAAAGAATATCCACTTAGGAAAGTTCATTGAAAGATCATTTCTAGTCTACTTGATACAAAGAAAGTAATCAATAAATGCTACAACTACATAGTGTAAAACAAATCTTAAAGACCCATATATATTTCAAAATATTGAATATCTAAATTCAAACATATAAGAGCATTTCTATTCATCTCCAATAAAACAACAATATGAAATGAAATTTCTATCTCATTTTATATTTATGTTCTAATTCATGTTACTTATCTTGTTTCTAACCCTAATATTTCTAGGGTTCCTCTCTAGCCCATCCTTCCAATGTATACCTAGCCAGTGTATACATGAAAGAATAGACAAAGTAGCTTGATACTAGTTGATCCAAGTATTCAGATACCGGGCCAGGATTTCCAAATACTTAAATCCCCAGAGCTAACATCATAACATCTCCTATCTACCACACTTATGACTCTAACTTACTAGCTTAATGGTCCCTGACAACTCAGCCTAAGCTCTGATACCAAGTTGTTACACCCCGATCTCACAATTTCCACTAATCATGATATTAGGGTATAAATTGAGGATTTAACGGAATACAAAGATCACCCTTAACTTTTTCTTCTCTTTCAAAACTCTTTGTTTTCTTGCATTTAACCACATAAACCAACTTGACAAGGGAATCTAAACATTGATTTTGTAATCTGATTTCAACAGTAAAAATGCATGTATGAGCATTCATTATGTTCCTCATACTTTTAAGCACATCAGACTTGCTGATTCATACATATTGCTAAAAGAGGAATTGTAAGGCCCCTAAACTTTCTTAATGTGTTGAACAAGCTTAATTATCATAATTGAATACTTATAACCCTAATGTAACCTTTTGATATGATTTTAAATCATTAGACAAGCTTAAGTTTCAAATTTGGTCCAATTTGGACACTGTTTGAGCAAGTTATACAATTTTATGCACATTTTGGACTTTCCTGCAATTTACCCAATTGAGAGGTTTTCTTTGCAATTTAACACTTGAATTATGTTCCTTGGATATTCTATCATCATTATTGACCTTGTTGAGCCATGGGGTGCCTATTTAAACCTTGGTTTGAAGGTGTTTGCTCCACGGGTATTTTAGGGTTTTCCCCTTCACGGATGAGCTACCTTTAGTAGCTATCAACTAAGGAATTATGTGATTGTCTGGGAATTTCGACAAAGGAAAGATAAGCAGGTCTAAAGGGATGGTGGGAGAGCTTCTTGTGTGTGTGCTTATATATTCTTAATAATTTAAAGCCATGGACACTTGGATATATACTAGAATTTCAACTTTTTCTTTTTCTTTATATTAAAGTGTCATATACTTATCCACAAGCACCAAAGTGAGCCATCTCCTCTCCACCACCTCTCTCCTTCTCCAACATCGTTATCCCTCTGTTCATCTACGAATTTTTCTGCCCAAGGAAGAAGAAAGTGTGATCTTCTTGGAGAAAGGCTCTAAGGTTGAAATTGACTTCATTTTAGGGTTGAAAAAGATTCCTTCTAGTGATCTTGACCTAAAAGTGTAAGAATTTCCTTCTTTCCTCCGTATATTTCTTGGTTATCCTTCCTCCTATCTTTCTCCAGGTCGGAACCTTGCTGTTCCAAGGTAGAAATTTCTATAAAACTCTAAAACCCTACCTTTCTTGCTCCTTATGCTTAGGGTTTGCTCATTTGATGAAGAAAGGTGCTAGATGGACGAATTCATAGTTTATTCTTGGATTTTATACCCTACCTGCTCGAGATTTCTTATGTGTGTGGTTTCATATTCACATTAAATGCAAGTTTATAACTTGCTCCACGTTTATTGCTTACCATAAGCTTTCTAGACCATCTTCTTGCTTGAAAATGATGATTCATGCACTAAAAAGTTATGCTTGACTTGGATTGCGATTTTTATAATGTTCCCTATTCTGATTTGAGTTCTATATGAACCTGTGATCATTTTTACATACAATATGACTTGGATCAGGTTGGTTTGACAACCTATGGTGCTAAGCACCTATCAACCAATGGTCAATTTTAGGGTTTAAAGCTGATTTCTTCTATAAACCATGACCCGATGATGGTACCATTGCAAAAACCCTATGGTGTTGTCTTCATAACAACTGATGGTCGTGATAAAGGGTGTCAAAATATAGTGAAAACCTATGGTCACCCCTTAGGTCAGGTTTTGGATCAATTAGAAGTATAATGATCATCCATTAAGCACCTTACTGATGTTATCAATCAATGTTGACATTAGCTTAATATTTGATGTTGATTAATGAATATAGTGTTGATCTAACAACCTATGGTGATTTCATGATCACTAATGATGGTGGATCAGGTCTCTACATCCTATTTAAAGTTAAGCATTGTAGTTGTATCATCAATTAAGCCTTATACCAATGGTTTCTTGGGTCACTTGATGCAATGGTCGGACCTATACTATAATTGATGGTTTTAGCATATGAACTTGACCCAATGGTCAAGATCTAATGTTTATTCCTCCAATAAATTGAAATGATGGCTAATGTAATATGTTGGTCCTAATAGTGTGATTTAAATGGTTTCCTTTATATGATCAACTTAAGGATCTTACGTGTTGACAATGGATGGCTTGTTCTAAATAAATAGTCAATTCTGGGTTTTATCCTACTTCCAATGAAACTTTTTGTGTTGTTAATCAAGGGATGCCTAGGGTTAGATGGTGACTCTTTATAAATAACAAATAAAGGACTTCATAGGTGGTTTATCCAAGGTGTTTACTTATGTAAACAACCAAAGGTCTTACCTTTTAAACATCCAATGGTTGTGGGTGACATAGTGGTATGGTGATACAGGTTGAATGATGATGAAACAAATGGAGGGTTACCCTTAATAAGGTAGTCTTACCTATTCACTCATATGTATATAAGGGATGATAACCATATTGTGTTGATATGTAACCCTAATGAGGTATATCTTGTTATACCTAGCTTTCATATAACTAAATGATGGTAATTGGGTATGAATAGTCCTTGAATGAATAATACAATCATGGAGACTTTGTTATTGTTGTTGAAACCTTAGTATGCTATAACCCAATGGTTACACCTTGATTTATGTGTGGGTTCATACTTGAGAATACTATGGAATGTGATGGTGATGCTTCACCTTATGCATTCATGATCCACTGGGGATGCTGTGAGTTAGGGTTTGGGTATAAGTGATGATTAGTAACATTGATATAAATTATCATGTTGAACCTAACTCTAATGCAATTAGATAAAGATGAGTATTCATGTTTAACATTCTTATATGATGTAATGATGGTAGAATAACCTCCTTACTATGCTCATAACCTTGATATGTTAATTGGTAGTTATTATAGCCACATGGTTGATACTTTCTTATGCTAAACATGTGCATAATGAATATGATGAGAGTTAATCATATCTAGATTCCTTGCATGCTGATGTAATAAAGGAATGTTCTTAATGTTAATATAACCCTACTATAATTGTTTATGAATATCTTCTAGCTCATTAATGCAATATTGTGTTGATATGGTGTATTATATGTAAGTAATTTTGTTGAGCCTTGTTATAAGGCATGAAAAGATAATGATGATCTTGTAGGGAATAATAATATAATGGTCTTAATGACCTTAGGGAATGATTGAGCCCTGAATGAGGTGTAATCCTCTTGTGTTGATAAGGGTTGATTCCCTGCGATATTGTGAAAAGGATTTATATCCTGTGATAGTATGATGGTCTTAATGACCTCTGGGCATGATTGAGCACTGAATGAGGTGTATTCCTCTTCTGTTGATAAGGGTTGATACCCTATGATATTGTAAAAAGGATTTATATCTTGTGATAATATGATGACTAGTGTAGTCTCATGAACGACAAGTGAATAGTACCATGTGATGATGAGATGAGAAATTATGTTTCATATATTTTATATCTTTTCAAGTTTTGATATTTATATGCTTGCTAGAAGTGAATTAGGTTTGTATGTCCACTTGTTTGATGCAGCCTTAATTCACCCAATTGGCATAACTAACTAAGTGCAACTCTAATCATGTAGTGCCCTGTGTCGTAGAGCCATCTTCAGTGTCAGAACTTGTTGGATGGTGAAATGAGTATTCCTAAGGGAAACTCAGAGTGGATAATGTTGAGTATATGGGGGTGGCAGGTTGAGGATATATCCTTGTCATCCACAATGTAGATTGTGGAGGTTGGCAATGGTCATGCCTCATACATCTGATGTGATTGAGAACGGCTGCGGTCGTGTCTCGATGATTATAACATGATGTGATTAGAGGAAAACTGCAGTTGTACCTCAGTGATTGGGTTTAAATACCCTGGTTTCTAGAGTCGTGGCCTATACCAAGGTCGGACTAGTGGTTATCAGCTTGACTATATGTCATTGTGGTGGCAGCTTTGACTAATATGTCACTGCCTTTTTACTCGTACTGACTGAGGGGAAGAGATCTTAGGATACCAACACTCCTAGATCTTGTACGGAACCAAATAGCCCTTTGTAGGGGTCGATTGTACTTTGAATGGTATGATTCAAATTCCCCAGGGCATAATAAAGATGTAATACAATTGTGTAATATATTTGTTTAGGGTTATACACAACGTTTCACATTGGATGATAACCCTTGTTTGTTCTCTTTACATAAAGATGATGCTTAATGAAATTAAGAGATAGTAAATGTACTTATGTTGTTGATATTCTTAAGATTGTAGATGCATACATACAGTAGCCATGATTATGTTGATAACTATACTGCTACTGCTGATTATAATCATGATGCTAGATATCTCATGTTGTTAGTTATGTTTAGCATGCTAGCCATGCCTTTTTAACTAGAGATGCATATACTAATCATGCTTATCCAGGTAGTTGTACATCTATTGTTAGCTCTTCTTATAATGTTGATATGTTCAACCAATTAGACATGCTCATATTGTTAGCTATTGTATGCTACTAGACTTGCTCATGATGCTAGAACTACATATGCTACTGAATTGCTTATATTGTCAACAAGATAAAGGATGATAGTCTGAATAATGATGATAGTTATTATCTGCTCCTTTATGTATTTTGTCAATCATCAGTATTGTTGATCTTATTGGTTATATCAGATTAAATTGCATAATTGTTTAATTACTTAAAAATGTTGTAATCAATAAACATTGTTGGAGGTTATATCTCTTGCTGAGATATGGGTATCACCCTTGTGGTTTGCCACATTTTTTTAGGTAATCGGAAGTGACAAAAATAAACATGTGGCAGCAAAGAGGAGCTATAGTAATGAATATTTGATAAAGTTGATTAGATGTCTAGTTTGTCCTATAGTCATCCCTGTACTCTCAGGTCCAGGCATGAAAAGTTTGTATATAGTGTTTCAAATGAATTGGGATTTTGTTAGCATGCTAATGATTGTTTGTGTGATATATACGAATATTATTCTTCTGTGTATATATGTTGTGGCTAAGACAATATAACATTTGTATTAAATTCTTGTCCTAGTATGGATAAAAGAAAGATGTTGGGGTCTTATGAAAATGTTTCTGAGAAGGTGCTGACATAGAAATCAGTTTTAATTTACCCATATTTTTTGGTATGTGATTAATTAGTGATTGATTGTGTTTTATATTTTGAGTAATCTCGTTTAGTGTAACGGGTCCTGATAGGAATAATGTTATACAACATCATTTACATCTCTCTCTTATTTCTTTACAAGGACCTAGAGTGATAAGGACCGACTGAACTTAACTATACTCAGACTTAACTCTTGTGGTAGATCTACTCTGATGCTTTGACCTTCTTCAAGTCCATGTGATTTCCCTTAAAAGTTTGAGTAGAGGGGTGAGCCTAGTCACTCAGTGAATGAGTACTTCAAAGAAATAGTCTAAAGCACTAATATAATTACAGATATACTTTTGAGCAACTGATATCAATTATAACAGTAGTAAGCTTTAAAGAGATTGATAATTTACAATCATAAATATGGCAGGATACTCTAGATATCAACAAGAGTAAATCAATATATGAGCATGCTTGATTAATTTCAAAGAGAACTAATAATTCAGAAACATACAAAGAATAATTGCTGGGAAACTATACTTGAATCTTTCTTAGCCTTTCTTACTTATAAGAAGCTCTTTAAACCTATATGAACATTTTAGCTTATGCCCTGATCATATGCAGTATACTCTACATATGAAGACTCGTAGAGAACTACGATCTCACCGTATAAGACTTAGCTTAAAACCCGGGAAGCTAAGCTTAGAATAGAATCCAGGTCTACTTGACTCAAACCGTCACGTCTGACTAAGGCGGATAAATAGCTAGCCTTTCACTGGACCTCTCCTTCTAGGCTGAGTACACAAGCGGAGGGTCTAAGACGCTATGTGGGCCTCATCTTGTACGCTTTGTGGGTACCTTTCGGTTACCACCGGGATCTCTGATTCATGTTGGGTAACCTATCTTCTCTTAGGAGACTTCCTTAAGGGCTTCGTCTCCCCGCACGCTCTCTGGGTGGTGATTTGTTCCCCGTATACTGGTTGCTACCAGGGTGGACCGTTTCCTCCCTACAGTGCAGACATCCATAGGGAATCTACAGTGTTCAGGGCACCTATGTCTATTATTTCATTATTCTTGGAAAACTCTTTCTACATTGTATATTTTCCCTTACTTATACTTTACTCTGGTATCTCTATGGTACCGTGTCTATTTATTTGAAGTTTATAACACAACATGTATATCATTCTAAACTTGGCAGAGCAATATACTCAAAACACAGTAATATACTAAGAAATCAACATTTTATACCTGCAGGCAGACTAAAATTCTTAAATAACAGAATACATGTGCACTTGATACTTTATACACTAGAATCATGCAATTGAACTTCTTAATACACTGATAAGAGTTAATTACTTGACATATGAGTAATCATCATTTGCACCTGTAAATTATTTGTACTTTCTTGGAAAATGTTCACCTCAACCCAAATCTTGAGTTGTGCATCACCACATCTCATACTGAGAACATTGATATCAAAATACTTGATTCATTAAACACCCTATCCTTAGGGTTTCATTTACCTCATTCACTTATCACATGGCTCTCATAAGGATTTCATGCGACATAAACATTCACAGAATAAAGACTACTATCAACAAATCATATAAAATCAATATATGTATGAAACCTTAGAACTGAGCTGAATTTGGGTTTCCATACCATTCACTGAGACAACATGCATCAATAATAAAATTGAACAAATAAAGTCTATCATGTCAAGAAAATCCGTTCAAATGGATTTCACGATATCTATTCGCAAATATCCAACTTTCCTCACATCTAGGGTTTCACCCTCTTTACTAAGATATAAAACAAACACTATTTTCCTTAAAATAAATCCAAGATAGTATCTGACATATATGTACTACACATTCAGATAAATAATCATTCATAACCAAGGGGATCCAGATAAACAAATTTCTCTATTTAATTATACAACAATTTCAGTCATAGACAAATTCCCTATATTTCAGTTTACTCTTATAACCTATGCAAATACTTAGGGAATTCTCATTAGGATGTATTTATACATTTTTAATATGATTTTATCATATCAAATTTATCCAAATAGAGTAAGAATCCATTTCATATCATTTTGCAACAACTTAGATCAAACAGACAATTCAGGGTTTGTAGTCACATACTAAGCAATTAAATATTATGGATGATTTAATCAATTTTCATGCAATATACTATTTAAAGGAAGTTCCCAATCACCCTAAGGTGTGAAAACACCTTAAAAATGTATCCAATATATGAAAATCTCGAATCCATACCAAATCCCTAGCAATTAACCCTATTCTTCTTCCTTTCAACTCGGAAACCCTAAAAATGAGGGATTATGAAGAAAGTGAGAAAAGGGGAAGATTTGATACCATTTTGGATAAATCAGAGGAGGGACGGAATTTTGACATTTGAGAGAAGATTCACCATGAAACTATATCCAAAGAAGCTAAACTTACATGATTTCATCATTCCTCAGACCGCAAAACCCTAGGTCAGCATCTCCATCAATTTCTCCTCTCAAACCCTAACTCTCTCTCTCTCTCTCTCTCTCTCTAGGATTTCATTTCACTGGATTGAATCACAAATTATGAGAGCTCCTTGTGTGTAAGGTTGACCATATAGAGCAATTGAGCTGCTTGGGTTAATTGCACATTGACCCCTCATTAAACATTTTCTTATTTCAACAGATTTTTCTGTCATAAAAAGATTTCTGTGAATTCGTGTATTTCAGAGATCAAACCTTCTCCAAAAATTATGATAATTTAGCATATTATGTATAATTTAGTTACAAAGCTTCATTTAAAATTTTAGATCATTCCAATCTTCCATTAAATAATTAAAAATCGAATAGTTCATTTCTATCCAGAATTCTGTAGAAATGTCAGTTATTGTAATTCGTCTACTGATAAGGTATAAACGCAAAAAAAAATTATGAAAATTTTACATTTGTTTATAAATGTGTTTCATATCTTCACTGAAAAGTTTAGATCATTTGGAGTTACCAATAAATAATTAAAAATAAAACACTACACTACTGAAAGGCACTCAGTCAGCATTTTGGTCGAAGTATAGTTCGACCGAGAACCACATTCAAATAACACTCAAATATTCTAAAATTTTTCTCCAAAATGTTTTATTGAGTTATCCATATCATAAACAAAATTTAATTAAATACAAAATTTTTAGAAAATATGAAAAATCATTTACCACACTACTATCCTGATCAAATTCCATACTCATGTACCATCAAAACCCTAATTTCAGCCAAACCCTAATTTCTCAAACAATAGAACACTTAACATTCTTATTAGGTTTAAAACATCATAATTGAATTATCATCATTAATTATATTTAAGCAATGATCAATCCAATTAAGCATACAATCATCCAGGTAAACCCTAGTTTACCAATTAAGCTCAGATGCAGTCATAACACCCAACATATATTTGATGTCAAAATTTGGTACACTGACTTGTTTTGTGGTAGCATAACACTGCAATTATGTGTAAGCCTAAGAAAACCCTTGAAAAGCACAAGAAAATCTAGAATAGCATGAAAAAGTAGACAACCACATGGAAAAGAATCATGGACACTTCGGACCAAAAAAAGAATCATGGACACCTGTGTTTGTTCATATGGTAAAAGATACACACATCAACATCAATAATAACTTAACATCTTTATTAAAAGTGATAAGTCATGTTAGGTCAAAGTTTTCATAATGTAAAGGAATGGAAAAGGCTTTAGGAGGAATTTCCATCCTGAACTCTAAAGAAGTATCACCTCCAAAATATCACTCAAGAAGCACAAGTTGAAAATATGTCAGAGATAATAATAATTTCATTCTATAATCTTGTCATGTGATTAAAATATATCTGATGTTCTTAAGGTTATATGTGATGTATGATAGAATAAGAAAGGGTGTTCCATAAGGAACACATGTGTTGGTCAATATAAGCTTCATTATTGCAAAGATTACAAATAGTTAGCATATTTAGGTTTCCACAAAGAAGTTACCACTAAGTAATGCCAAATGTGCCTGGTGAAATAAGGTGTTTGTTGACGCCCCGTTTTTTCTCACTCAGTAGAAATTCACAATTACTAGAAATTTTGTGACTAATGATGGAGTTTGTTCCACATTTCACCCATTTCCAACATTTTTTTCATTTTATCCACAATTTTTTTGATATTTAATTCACCCATCATCACCCACTTTCATACAGCTAGGGATTTCTATAAAGAAACTTTCTTTTCAGATAGAAAGTGCAATTTTCTCTTCAATTATGCTTTTGACAATCTCTTTTTCATAAATTTCCCAATCGAATTATCCAAAATAAAAATATTCCTTTTTCCAAGGATATCCAATTTCTTTTCCAGATAAATCTGAGAGAAAATCCCAAATTACTTGTCATTGTGATTTTCTTTGATTTCTCTAGAAAAATTTTGAAATTACTAGAAAATCATGAAATCAATTTTCAACTAAATGGGACACCCGACAAATCTGATACCACATGCCTCGTAACAAATTGCCTCAACCCATGCCCCCTCCTGTGTGGCACATCAAGGTGATCCAACACCTATACCAGAAGGTTTTTTCTAGAACCCCGAACCCTAATATCCACCTAAAATAACCCTCCATATCATCCATATTCTATGCCCCTTTAAAACCTTCTAAAGACATATGATCAAACTACCTCCCCCTTTATTTTTCATTAATCGTGATCATAGGATCCTTCTTTTGTCACCTCCTATCCTGCTAGCATTTATAGAATGATGAACAACTTTAACTGATGCACCTAACCTGCTATAACTACTACATCGGATCTATAACTGATATATGTAATCTATTCAAACTGCTACATTTGATCTATTCAATCAATATAACTGTTTTGTTGCCATAATAATTGTTGTATTGTTTACTTCTTCTAAAAATTAGATCTTTCCCTTAGCTTGCATCTATTGTTCACTTTTAAATCATATGCATTGGTTCTAATCACCTGTGAGGGATCTCCTTCATGGGGTGATTAGGACCCCAATCTATATAAAAATTAGGACTTCTAGGGCAATGATGGGAAGGACATTGCCACCTCCAGCTTAAAACACAGCCCATCAACTTTTTTTGATGTTTTTTCATCAAATTTTCTTTATTCATCTTGAATCACTCTCTTCTTTGCAATATAAAGTGTTGATACCAATTTACTATGCGTTATGGGGGAGCTAATCCTCCCCCAATGATAACAAGACTGTCAAATCTGATCCCTAGATTTGTTCTTTATTTTCCTTTTTTTAGCAATCAACTCAGACGACAACGTAGATTTACAGCATGACTTCAACAATGCACCTTGTTTTTCTCTTTTTCCATATAAAATGTGGCGGTGACTCTGAACACCCACCCTTTTATTTTGTGACGTTTCACTAACAAAAAGGGTACAACTTTCCATGTATATCTCTATTTTCCACCTTTTTGGAAAGGTTGTGACATACTGATGATTATACCAGGGAATCCAATACAGTTGAATCAAACCCCCACTATCTTGTTACAAAGATTGAGCATTTTTTTTCTCTCTTTTGATTTCCTAGTTTCCTATTTTTTCTGTTTGTTTTGGTCTAAGAGCATGGTGGTGAATCCCTCTGATCCACCAACCACTATCTTGCGTATTTTGCTAGCCCTACTTGACATCTCTGTCTCTGATTGATTTTATTGGTTTTGATTTTTTCTTGGTCCCCTTTCGATATAGGGTTTCGACCATGCTTCCCTTTTAGGTTTCGTGTTTGCTTCTCTTGTAAAACATGAAAAATAAAAGCAAAGGTTGAATAGAAGATGTAGGTTGGAAACCAAATCTGATCTTTCTTAAGATATATTGTTGTTGTTTCTTTATTTGTGTATATCAAAATTTTGTGATTTATGGGCTTACTTCTAAAAATGCTAAAACTCATCACATGCACTTCGTAGTCCTAAAGTTTTGTGTCATGGAACAGGTGTCAACCTCATGGATCCCTGGAAATGTTGTGGGATGTTAGTAAAGGTACTGACACAACATTAAGCTGGATGTCCAAAGGCCTTGAAAGCATCTCAATCTCCTAGCATTTATGATTTTTACAGAAGTAGTAGTCATGAGGTGTATTGGGAGTAGTACCCTTATCTCGTTAAACCTGGTTTACCCCTCAACAAGTGTCATCTACCCATGAGAGAAGATAAGGACCCACCTCTCCTATACACATCATGTTTTAGTGAGGATGTAAGGATTTTACCTAAACTCATGGGATAAAAGGGGAGGATCATTTAATTCATATACATATGTCCTATTTTGGTACTGAGAATTTTTTAGATTGTTCGTAACTTTTTCATGTGCATGTCTAAATAATCTTTCTAGAGAATAATAAATCAGACAATATTTTTTAAGATTAACAATCTCAAATAAAATAATCCTTTAAAGATTAACAATCTCGAATCAAACGGTCTTTTCAAAGATTAAAAATCTCAAATCAAACAATCTTTTTGAATATTAACAATCCTAAATAATCTTTTAAAGATTAACAATCTCAAACCAAACAATCTTTTTAAAGGTTAATAATCTCAAACCAAACAATCTTTTTAAAGATTAATAATTAAAATAAAATAATCATTTTTAAAGAAAAGAATAACAATTTGTATTCTAACAATATTTTGAGGATTAACAATCCTAAATAATATGTTTAAAGGTTAACAATCCCCTCAAAAGTCAAATGACCTTCTCTAAAGGATCAACTCATTTTTTGTAATCACTAATCCACTAAGAGAATGAGAGCTTGCTCTCCAAAAGGGGACTCCTACCCTCAAAACCTAGTCAAGTGGGATAGTTCTTTCAAGACAAGTAAGTTATCACTTGTGAATGCCAATTCCACCCCATCCATGGTCCTGGACTATGACCTTAAGCTAATCCAGCTTCATCTTTAAATCCTTTTTTGCTCCTAGATTATGAACTAAAATTGGACCAAAAAGGTAATTTATCTTCCTACCCAGGGTCCTGGACTGTGACTTAAAACTACACCACTTATCTCCTTTCAAGCTCACATCTATGAACCTAGACTATGACCTTAAACTAGACTATGTTGTGTTTTCTATGCCCACATTAACGGTCTGGGATGATGACCTAAAACTGAGTTGTGATCTATACTCTACTTTGTAGTCGATAAGTAGAATCCAAGAAAAGGCTCCCATGCTTGTGACCGCTCATAGAATCCAAGGACCAAGAACCCCCTCGAGAAACTCCTCAAAATAGGAGGAACTAGGATGTCATGGATGCTTCCAAGGGTTTCAGTTTGATAACCCTGTTGGATGAGGATGCCCTAGGGAATAAAAGGGTTTGATTGAGCATAGGTAATGGCCCAATGAGGGCTACCTTAATTTTGACAAACCACTTGAATCCACACCTTCCATCCTCATTTTGAAATAATTATTTTGGGAAACTTCCCTAAGGAACATCATGTCCACCATCCTTTTATTTTCCACCACGACATTGGCAAGCACATCTCACACCAAAGTGAATCAACTCCTCTATCTATCTCATTATAGGGGCATGTACAATCATCTAAAGATCACAAGTGTCTTCCACTAGTGAGAAGATTGCAAGAAATTGAGGAACATTCTCATTTATAAGCTTCCAAGAAAAAGGGGAAAGTCTTTTAAATTTCTCACTTGATATAATGTGTATGACGGGACCCATTCCCAAACACATAAGATTTTCTCATATAATATTACACCCTACTTTTGAATCCTGCTCATGTGAATTTTAGAAAATTCTAGGAAGGTCAAGAAACTGTTACTTCACCCATTCTCGTCAACGATCATCCCAAATGGTTGGGAACAATAATATGGATTGTTAATATGATAGAGGCACCAAGGGAGATGTCGTCCACAACAATAAAGAAAAAACTATAGGAAAGGAAAAACACAAAGAAGCTACGACGATGTTTGAGACGTCTACCTCTCAGAAAGGTCCTCCACGGGACTAGACGTCTAATGTGCTCTTAACACCTCCACTAAGCTAATGACATGCAAGAGGATAGCACTATCTCGGTTTTACCGGATAGGAAGCTACACACTATGAGTCATCAATGCCATTCCTACCATACAACGTGTGGGGACCCACCTGCCTTAGCAATAACCATTCTAACCAGGGCCCTATCAGGGTCCATCATTTGCAAATGCTAGGGGAATCCCTGTAGTTCTGGAAGAAGTGGCATTGTCTTGAATCCTAAGGGAAAAATAAAGAAGAAGAAACTAAAGCCACATAGGGAGATCCCCAAGAGGTCGATAAGGCTACTATCATGAAAATTGAAGTACAACATCTGGATGGTTGAGCACATACCCCAGTCTGCACATTGTGTATCCACCATCCCAATCATAGTACAACCAGTTTATAGGAGGAGGGCATGGATTCCCACCACCTGTATACATGGTGCCTCCAATGACATTCATATTGCTAGTGATATCGGTAGTGGCCACATGCTAGGAAGCTACTACATAAGAAATTGCTGCTACATGCCCCCTACTGCCCGAGATCTTGCAGAAGATCAAACAATTAGAGGGGAGGAATTATAGTAAGAAGACATATAGTGATTTTTCCACTTCTTGGACGCAAAGCTACCACACAAATTCAACATACCGAAGTTCTATGAGTACTCTGGAAAAAGGGATCCTATGGCCAACATCAATGCATAGTTCTCAAATATGGTGAATGTCTAGGATAATGACAAAGTACTAATTTGTTAATTTGCATGGACCCTAACAAGTCCCCATTGATATGGTACAATAAGCAAGACATGCCCACCATCACCACCTGGGCCAAGATGGCCAAGAATTTTGTCGACCAGTACACTTAAAATCTAGACCAGGTCACAACAAAGAATGATCTAGAAGCACTACAACAATAAGTAGACGAAAGCTTCTCTAAGTTAGTTGGACGATAGAGGGAGCTTACCACCTAACTAGAGTTCAAGCCCACAGATAAAGATACACTAGACATGGTGATCATAGACGCCACACCAGCTCTCATGGCTATTTTATCATTTCAAAGGTATAATATCTTCCCAGAACTCTTATAAGGAGTACGAACTGCAAATTCTATCAAAAGAGGGGTCTATTAAAAAAAAACCTCACTTTCTAGCCACAATCTGCCTCTACAACAACTAGTCAGAAGCCTAAGTGGACAAAGACAAAAGCCATGGATGTGACAATAGGGGTAGTGCTTGTCTCCGTCGGAAGTGGCAAGCGACAACAACCAACCATCCATATCTTGCCAGTACAAACATTAACATCTCAGATATCCCATGCCTTGACACACCAGCAACAACAGGCACATGCGGTGCAACCCAATTATTAATCTTTGTACATGCCCTTACAATTGTAAGACTCATAAACTTACTTTATTTCATAAACATAATTATTTGACTTAGTTGGGTGATTATTTTCGAAATTAAACTTTAAATTATGATTTAATATCAGTTGATAAAGTATATATTTAAAATTTGGTTCAAATCCGACTTTGTTTGTTCAAGTTATATAATTTTATGTACTTTGTCGACTTATGTGCAATTTACCCATTCTAAGGATCTAAAAGTAATTTTAACCATGCATAATTTATTACATACTGTTTACAACAATTTCGTAAAATTTCATCTTTTTTGGATACTTTTTAATCTTGTTGCATGGGGGTACCATTACCTTATAATATTTTTAGATGGTAGTAATATCATATCTTTTGGTCAAATGATGGCTTAAGAGACCTCTTGACCGACGGGCTTCTTATACTTTTGTTAGTAACTCCTTTTCCTACGTTCTGAACGATCGTTAACATGGCAAGGCTTTTTATTTAGCAGCCTGCCCGGCGAGAGTCTATACTGTCGTCGGTGCTGAACCGAGTTACCGAAGATGAGGCAGTTTTAGTGTATCTTGTATTTGCCGTGCATGTCCTGTCCGACGGCCCAATATTCTTCTGTTGTAAGCCATATCACGGGCACTTTCTTTTTGGCAGGAGTAATGCGCATAGAGGCTGACGGCCGGTTGGTTGGGAGAGGGTCGACGACAGCTCATGACCCCGTTGGACCGACGAGTCACCGAATGATATAAGAATCGAGTACTACTTTTGTTCACCCGACGTTGATCTAATGAGTAGCATTATTACCAAATGCCACCAACGTCCGAAACCCCATACAATGACCTTGGAGAAATGATTAAGGATCGACGAGGTTTTGTCTCGTGACCGACGGAACCACTGGGTTAAGGAGAAACTGACGAACACACATCGCTATTAATAAGTATGCCCGACGAAATACGGAAATAGTAGAAGCTAGGATGGTCAACGGGGATCGCAGCCGGGCCACTGAAAACGCAACCAACGAGATCCATCCAACCAATGACCAGTAGACCGACGGCCGGACAAGCTCTGACAGGATCTAAAGACATAATGTCCGGCGAGTATTCTGGTCCGTTTTTACCGACCAAAGCACGACTTAGGACCCATTGAAATATCTCTTTTCATTCTCTCCTAATAATCTTTTGACAAATTTCTTGGTGCGTTTGAGAGACCGAAGAGGACCAGTCGGAGGTCTCGGAGTCAGTTGTTCGTGGATACATGTCCCGGATCAAGCATTTATAGGACAGATCTAAGCCTTTTAAACTTATTTCTTAGTCCGCCTGTCACATACTGTAATGTAAACCCATATATAGTAAAAGAATACAGAAAAAAAAATGTTAACTTATTTCTTACTCTCTATATGTAAGATCTCTTCTGCTAATCTATTTTTTCTCTTCCTCTCCTCTAATATTACCGAGATCCATGGTGTTAAAAATTAGAAACTTATGCATATGACTAAGGAATCCTCTTTTCTTCCCTCTTTGCTCTAGTATACACCCAGATCTTAGAAAATTAGGAGCGTTTTGAAACCACCAAAGGAGAAAGATTGGGTCTTTGTTGGTGATTTTCGTGGTTTCTCCGTGGAAAGAGATTTTTTTCACCCAAAGGTGAGTGATATAACTTCTTAATGCATTTCTTACCTACTTAATACATACACAACCTTAGTCTTGTACTAGAGAATCTATAATATGCCATAAGACGGTATTTTATACCTTGCTTTACATAGTTATGATGATAATATGAATCCTTAAGTCTCTTTTAGCCTCTTGAATATTTTTCATCTGTACAATGAACTTTATTTTGAGCATACAACAACTGAAATTCTGAATACAAGTATAAGGGTACATAAGATGTCCTTCTTATGGTGTTTTAGTACCTAGTGAAAAGAATTTTGACCCACATATTAAACCTTATTGTAAGGTAGTTATCCAATGGAGTTTATAATACTTTTATTTACTGTTATGGTGTCGTGATAATAGTTGGACGAAAGTCTCATACTCAAAGAAGCTCATTCATCCTAGGTTTTGAGTATATGATGACCAAATACTTATGAATTGAGTAATATAGAACTGATTTATACATTTTATATCTTCTGAAGTTACAAATTATGATTTATTTTATAAGAATCATTTAGTTACTTGTATGTAACATGATTGATGCAGTCAAAAATACTTAAATGACATAATTAATTAAGTGTAACCATATGTATCTAGTGTCCTATGACCGCAAAACTATCTTACTATCAGAACTTACTAGATAGTGAAACAAGTAATTTGAAAAGAGTCTGAAGTCATATATTATGGAGTTTATGCAGGTGCACAAAGGGTATATCTTTGTCATTCTGATTCCAAGGTTATAGAGAGTGATTGAGGTTGTGTCTCAGATTTGATGTGGTAGAGAGAAACTGTGATCGTAACTTAGAATTGTGGGTTTATATCCTAGTTTCTGGTGTAGTGACCTGTCGTAACTTGAAATTGCGAGACAGATCATGCTACTATTAGTAGTTGGGCCGATTTGCAACTATGGCTGTTACTCATACTAACTGAGGGGAAGAAATATTTAGGGTTTCGATCATCCTAGATATTGTACGAGGTTGATTGCGAGTTCATAGTGGTCAAGTAGTAGTTTTAGAGGTACACCTCAAACTATCCAAGGCTTAATAAAATCACTAACACAACCATGTAGTATACTTGTAAGGATTTCTTTGGCAAATCACATTGGATGATATACTGTCTTGCTTTCCTTGATAGTATCATATGTGATTCATATCTCTTTTGGGTAATTATCTGTACTTGTAACTTCAATCATGCTCGACCACTTTATATACAATGTTTAGTTTCCTAATTTATTATACTATCTGCTTTACCTGATATAATTTCATATCATGTTTATAAGCAATGAATGTTATTAGAGGTCATATCATATCAATGGGACTTGGAGTACTCTCACCTTGTGGGTTTCCACACCCTTTATAGGTGATCAATAATGTAGTCAGACCCATGGTATTGAGGAGGCTCAATTTGGAAACTGGTAGAGCTTGAGAGGTTGATGTGGTTGTGTAGTGTTTTAGAGTCATCCATGTACTCTCAGGTCTTGGCAAGGGGATTTGCATAATGTATATCGACTCAGATTTTGGGTATATGTCATGATCAATGTAAGTGTTATAATTAGATAGAAGACACCTTATGTATACAAGTTGTGGTTGGGACCACTAGTCTCATGTAAAGATACCTGATATGAATATAAGTAAAGTTGGACCTTTTTGTAAATGGTCCTTTGAAACGTTTGAATTTTTCATTGAAATTTAATTTGGTAACTTTTTGATAATATGGTTAATTAGTGTTTGATTGATGTTTTTATTTGAATAATTTGATTTTGTGTGGTGGTGTGGCACAACAGTACTAGTGCCCACCAATAAACTACTTTGGGTATGCACCACCACCTTTCCAACCATCCATGCATCAAGCGGTAGCAAACTCTCCTCCGACAATAAGTAACCCCACTCCTCAAGTTGAACCACCAACTGTAGTTCACAAGAAAAAGAGCTTTCCAAGACAAATAGGAAGTTCACTGCCTTGGATCCTCCTTGAACATAACATTTCCAAACATCAACCACCTAGTACAGTTACGTGTCATACGAGATCCACCAAATCTCTTGTCCAAAGATACAATGCCAATGCCTTTTATGACTTCCACCAAGCAAAAGGGCACAAGACTAATTCATGCATCACGCTCAAGCACACCATACATGACTTAATAGAATCCAATAGGGTCAACACTATCTCATCAAAAGATATGTCTTCATCTTCCAACACATTGGTTGTAGTCTCACCACCATGAGATTCATCACTCGGGCTCATTGTTCCTTTGGAACAAGCAATCAAGAATTGGTCTCAAAGTACATGAATCATCGCTTAGATCTAAGAAAAGAAACTAGTAGTCCTAATAAGTACCAAAATGTCGATTAGCATACCGAGAGTTTGCCATGGGAAGAAAATGCAACCGATCAACATACAAGGAACCCGCCGAGGGTTAAAAGTACAAAAGATCTAGGTCTCAAAGGAACTGACCCCATGAAAGACCCAACATACCACGACTCCTTGCCACGTAGTAGCAATACCATCCACAACACCCTCACCAATCACAATGGATACAGACCTGTGCATTGCTATATCAAAAGCATCATTTCCTCTCGATAAGGGCAAGGAGAAGATAACTACCTATATAGGAGTCCCTACCAGCATGACAGAAGAGGAGACCATCCACGTATCCATCCCAACTATTAATACTAAGAAGGTATCACCAACATCTGAGCTTTCAAAGGAGACCATACTGGAAGGCTCAAACACAACCAGTTCTAGAACAAACCCGAGGGGAGGTGTCATTGACTAAAGTGATGCAATACTCCCCTGCACACCAAGAAGTAGTCGCAAAGGCTCTAGAAGGGTCCTACATATGCAAACATGTGAGGCAAAAAACTCCTGCAGCCACCACCTGGTAAATCATGACCCATCATCTAATACCATTATCTGAAGATGAGATACCAACTGGGGGAAATCATTAAAAGACCATATTAATCACAAAAATATACAATGGTCTCAAGATACCTCTATGTTTTTTCAACAGTGGCGCCTGCCTCAACATGTGTCCCTTAAAGACACTGATCAACCAAGGAAAGAATCCCTCCAACCTGCACTCAACAACAATGGAAACAATCTCCTTCAGTGGAGGGACAAAGATGCTTTGGGAGAAATTACACTAGATCTACAGATTGGGCCACATACATTTGCAGCCTCATTCATGGTCTTGGAGCTGAGTCCTTCCTTGATCCTCCTCCTAGGAAGGTGTAAGGAGTGGGACCCAAGAGGAGTTCCACTCCCTACTGAATCAAATAAAAAGGAAACATGCCATATGCCAAACACGCAACCAATTTTTTTGCATGGGATGATAATCCAATTTATTTAAAGTATGTTTCAAGATACCAAATATAGCAGTGGAATATAAAACATATAACTATTATAATGCTTGACATAATCACTATTCTTCACCGTGCATGGTGATACATATGAAAAATAAAACATAGAATCAATGGAGGGCCATCAACCACCTCAAATCTATCTCCCAAGAAGGTCCATCTACTCGTGACGTTGTCCTGATCAACCTTGGTTATCTCCTCCTTAACCTACATTGGGTTAGGAAGCATACCTTGGAAGGAAGATAAAAGTAGAAAATATCGACATACAATATGGTATGAGCATATTATCGAGGATTGATAAATATAAAGAATAAAGGACGTAAAATAAATAAGGCTTCTCATAGAAGAGGGAAGTACCACCCAAGTGGGTATCAAAAGAGTAAGAATTGCAATGAGATGATAATCAAGAAAAATACTTGCCATTCATAAAATATAAAAGGTGTGCCACAAAAGCACATACAAAGCACAAAAGCACATACATGCTTAGGGAAAAAAACTCATCACAATAATAATCAACCTACATGCATGTGAGATAAGCATAACACTAGTGTAATGTAAATAAGCAATGGTGTCTAAGGCTCACAACCTTAAAACCTGATAGAGTATAACACACAACCAACTCCCCAATATATATAAAAATAGGCACACAACTTGGGTGTGGGGCACACAACTTCCATCCCAAAAATATAACATGGGCACACAACCCAAAAACCAAAGTACTTACATTACTCTAGGGAAACCAAATCACAAAGCATGGAAAATATATAAGCAAGTATAGAGTTCAGTCATATAAAACAACATAAATAAGATTTCCATCACATAAATGGACAACATAAAACATCCACTACAAAATGGGAAAAAATAGTACATATCCACAATTAGGGCTTCATCATGAAGAAAAGTACAAGTTAGAGTGCAAAAAGAATATCCAACAAAGTAGGATGATCATAAGATTAGATCAAGATATCATCTTTGAGAAGAAATAAATTCTCAAATGAGAGAGAAATTGTGTAGGCTTATTTTGTCCATAGGAGTAAGAGAGAGATAATTTAGGTTAATTGGTCAATATAGAATAATATGGAATGTCATCATACCTCAAGAAGTTTTTAACTTGTAAAAGTCCAAACCCTTATCCCAAGTCAGGGTTCTTGTTTAGCTATTGTAGATTTCTTTAATTAGTATATGTATTTTAAACCCTACATTTCAATTCTTATTATGATCATATTTAAGTTATCACATATTTTTATTTAGATAGATAATAATTTTATGTTCCAACCAATATTTTTGCGTAAGTTTTGGATAACCAAAGAATTAGTTATTTTTTTGAATTTTTGACCAATCAAAATATTCAATTAAATCCACGTAGTAAAAGAAAAATACACATCAACAAGATTGGGACCCTCAGATGGCCCAATCATTAGTGGCCAACTGGCCTTGTCAGCAACCAGTGAGGTACTTCAGGGAGGATACAAAAAAAGGGGAAAGATGATTTTACCCTTGAATGAAGAACAAAGCAAAATGAAAATCAAATGGCAGATAAGAGAAAACATAGGGAAAGTCATCACCTTCCTAGTCTCACACTCCATGGCCATGAGTAGGAGCTTGCCATCCATTCCCAAAATTTGAGAAAAAGGGATTAGAGGAAAACATGCATAATCAGACTACCAAAAACAAAGGAGAGTGCTACATGAGTCTTACCCCATGTTCAATTGGACAAAAGAAAAGCTAAGTTCCAACAAAAAAGGTGTGGGTGGAGAAGAGAAGAACAAGCTTGGTGGCAATGAAAGATGTTATCTTCAATGAAATTGACATGAGAGGAGGACTCCCGAAGAACAGGCAAGGGATACAGTCTATTTTATAGAGGCTAGGGTATGTGTGCCCGATGTGAGGTTTTGAGAACATGGATAGGATATTTGGGCATTTTTTGAAGCAAGGAAAATAGGGCCCAAATTAGGGTTCATATTGTGTGGGTTTTCCTCACAAATCCATTGGTCAAAAAATCTTGAAGAATCATCAAGAAATGATAGAGATACCTGTGAAAAAATAAGCCACTTCGGCGACAACACTATACATAGATTGTTGTCTCCTACTCGAGGTAGGAGACGAGTCATAGACATCCAATCAAGTGGGTATGCTCCCTGGGATCAATCCCATCCATTCATTTAATGGGTGACCATGGACTAGGGAAAAAAGAGAATGACATTTAAGACCCCAGTACTTTCGAAAAATCGAAGAATATCAAGCATTACAATAAATTTTGATTAAGTTTCTTTCCAAATCAAATTGTGGGTGCAAACATTATCAATTATATGAAATTTGAACCCTAGAATATTTAAGATATGCTAATTCCAATTTTGGTATTAGTTTTTACTTTTGAAGACATCTAGTATTTTGTTTAGTACCTTTAGTTTGTATCATAATTTTAATTTCCTTAATTAATTTGAGGCATCTGGAGACACCCAAAAGAAATCAAACTTGGCCTACAAGTAAACTTAAAGTTGATAAGTCCAATTTTGATATTCGAGTTGTTATTATAGTGCATGTTTTAAGTACATTATTCCTTTTATTTAACCATTGTGTGAATATCAGATAACCAAGGAAATATTTGTAACATATGAATGTTGGCACATAATTAATTCATTATGTAAATATGTTCTAATTTTATCCTTGTTTTATCAAATCTAGGAAACCGATCTTACTATCCTTCTACTCATGGAATAGGGTAGGATTATAGGTTATGGTTTGTTACAACACTCGAACACTTAAAAGGATTTCCTCAAAATCTAATCATCCAAATATTATCAACCACATATGCTCCACCCCTTGAAAGGTTTAACCTAACAAGTCAAACAACCATATAGGTACAAAGAGTAGTCTTTCAAAAACTCATGTACTAGGTTACTTTCATCCTCAAAGGTATCATGTAATGTAGAAGCATATCTTTGAAGTCAAACTAAGAGATTAAGGGTGACCTACAACATGATATTTTTCCTAAACTTCTTGGCCATCCAAAGCAAAGACTCTTCTAGCATGTCTCTCAATAGGTCTTCTTCCATTATTATTGATATTATTTTGAGGAGGTGCCTGAGGTTGTTGGTGTTGAGATGATGCACATCCATCACAAAGTTGGGGGTATCTAGGCTTGAATATGACCAGCCTCATTGCAATGGTGATATATTATTGAAGATACAAGTCATGGCCTTTCTTGCTTTCCATCATGAGAACACTTCTAAGGAGGATGATAACCATTAAAATTAGGACAATTGTCCCTCTTTTAATAATATCATGAGAACTTCCTCTTCTTGTCATGATCCTTAAGTTAATATTCTGGATAAGACTCAATAGCTAAAGATTTATCAACCATATGTTGGAAAGTTAGGGGAAGCTGTGGGACAAGAGCACGACCCACATTTTATTTCATTCCTTATGAGAATAGGTCATCCCTACAATCCTCACTCAATCTAGTAGCATAATTCTCAAGTAAAATTTTTTTTTTGCACATATGCAGAAGGATACAGTGACCCGTGCTTCAGATTGTGGAATTCCACTTTCTTCTTCTTAAGGGCAAGAGTGCATATATACTTCTCATGGGAGAGTGCTAAGAATTGCTCCCACGTCAAAGAGGAAGTGTCATGGGTTTGACCTAGTCCATTCCACCAGACATGTGTGGGTCCATCAATCACATACAAGGCAAATCTAACCTTCTAATGAGGAGGATATTCCATACCATCAAACATCCTCTCTAATGCCAACACCCAATTATTGACCTTGTCGACCATCTTTAGTTCAACCTCTCCTTTGAAGTAGGGAGGTTGCATCTTCATGAAGTTATCAGTGAGTATTCCTTCATCATTCGTTGTTGCTAATGCGGGTTTTGTCATTTCTCCAGAACAAGAGTTAGCCTTGTTGTGATAATTCCTCACCACATATATGGTGGGAAAGTTGAACACCACTCTTGTGTCTGATAATATCCTGACCCACTGAAGGTTGACTTCATGTTAGAGGGATAACTTGAGACACCGGAGGAGTAAATGGAGGGTCCATTCTCAACATTTTGTACTTTGGGTTATGGGTGTATCGTAACCAACTAACTTATCAATGGATGAAATATCCTTGGACATAAGGGTATGCCTGCACAGGGCAAGGGTACTAGGTATAAGCGACTTATGATAAAGGTAAACATCCTAAGGGAGACAAGACTAAATAGTAATATCAACTAACCACTAATGACTCTGATACCATTCTGTAAGGAGTGGGACCCCATAGGTGATCCACTTCCTATTAAATCAAATAAAAAGGAAACATCCCATATGCCAAACACACAAAAAATAATTTCATATGGGATGATAATCTGCTTTATTCGAAAGTATGTTTCAAGATACCACATGTAGCAGTGGAATATAAAATTATTAACTATTACAATGCTTGATACTATCACTATTCTTCACCGTGCATGGTGATACATATGAAAACTAAAACATAGGATAAGAAGAGGGTCATCTAACCACCTCAAATCTATCTCTCAAGAAGGTTCAACTACTCTTGATGTTGTCCTGATCAACCTTGGTTATCTCCTCATTGACCTACATATGAAGTTGGAAGCATACCCTGGAAGGAAGAGAAAAGTGGAAACTATCATCATACAAGCAGGTATGAGCATATTAATTGAGGATTGAGCAAATATAAGGATAGTTTGCCAAATAAACAAGGCTTCCCATAGAATAGGGAAGTACCACCCAAGTGGGTATCAAAAGAATAAAAACTATAATGAGATGTTAATTAAGAAGAATACTTTCCATTAATGAAACATAAAAGTTGTTCCACCAAAGAAAATAAAAAAAAATTAGTGCACAAAACCTATCACAACAATAATCAACCCGAATATGTGTATGATAAGCATGTCATTAGTTGTAATATAAATAAATAATGTCGCCTAAGGCTCACAACCTTAAAATCTGATAGAGTATACCACATAAATTCCCCAATATATATAAAAGTGTGCAAACAACCTACGTATGGGGAACAAAATCTCCATCCCAAAATTATAACATGGGCACTCAACCCAAAAACCAAAGTAGTTACACTAGTCAATGGCTATTGAATCACAAAGCATGTAAAATGTAGAGACAAGTATAAATTTTAGTCATATAAAACATGATAAATAAGATTTCCATCACATAAATGGACAATGCAAAACACCACTATAAAAGTGGGCAAAAATAGTACATATCCACAATTAGGGTTTCATCATGAAGAAAAGTAAAAGTTAGAGTCCAAAAAGAATTTTTAACAATGTAGGATGATCATAAGATAAAGATCAAAATAGAATCTTTCACAGGAAATACATTTTCAGATGAGAGAGAAATTATGTAGGCTTATGCTGTCCATAGGACCAAGAGAAAGATAATTTTGGTTAATTTATCAATATAGAATACTATGGAATGTAATCATACCTCAAGAAGTTTGTCAACTTGTCAAAGTCCAAACCCTAATCCCAAGTCAGGGTTCTTGTTCACCTATCATATATTTTTACATACAAACCATTAATTAGTATGTGTATTTTAAAACCTATATTAACTATTCTTACTATGATCACATTTAGGTTATAAAATATTTATATTTAGGTATATAATAATTTTTTGATTCCAATGAGTATTTTTGTGTAAATTTTGGATAACCAAAGAATTAGTTACTTATTTTTGAAGTTCTAACATGTCAGAAATGGTTAAATTCAAGTAGGCAAAACAAAATTTGCATCAGTGATATTGGGCCCACTATGATGGCCCAATTATCATTGGTCAAATGGCTTGGTTAGAGACCCACGAGGCACTTCATGGAGGAAACAGAAACAAGAAGTGAAAAGATGATTTTACCCTTGAATGAAAAACAAAGCAAAAAGGAAATTGAAGGATAGTGAAGAGAAAACACATGGGAGACATCCCCTTCCCTAGCTCACATGCCATGGCCATGAGTATGAGCTTTCCATATATGCATGAAATTGGGGAAAAAGGCATTAGAGGAAAACAAGAGGAATTAGATTACCAAAAACGAAGGAGAGTGCTACATGAGTCTTACCCAGGTTCCATTGGATAGAGGAGAAGTGAAGTTCCAACAATGAAGGTTTGGGTGGTGGAGAGAAGAACATGCTTGGTGGTAGTGAGAGACATGAGTTTGAATGAAATTGGCATGAGAGGAAGACTCCCAAAAATGTGGCACAGATGAGGGATACATTCCCTTTATTTAGGTTAGGGTATGTGTGCTTGGTATGAGGAGGTTTCGAGAACATGGAGAGGACATTTGGGAGTCTTCCTCTCCATGAATCTTCCCTACATAATTTCTCTCTCATCTAAAAATGTATTTCCTGTGAAAGATTCTATTTTGATCTTTATCTTATGATCATCCTACATTGTTGGAACATTAGGGTCCAAATGTCCAAGGAGCATGACATGGAGTTCCAATCCATCTGCGTTGATGAATTAGAGACACAGACGCTAAGACACCTACGTTCGGAGGACGTCAAAGACCGTCCATACACACTACAAGCGGCATACATCACTACACAAAAAGAGCACCGCCGAATCTTCCCGCGACGCGATCAGAAGATGGGAGAAAAGTACCATTCGTGTAAGCCAGGAGCATTGCACACCATTGTGTAGAGGGATGTCACCAGACTTGCTCCGCAACAAGGTATATCCCGTGAACACTCTTTCTAAATATACTATTGTCGACAAGATTCTATTGCGGGTTGTGTGAAAACATATTTTATTTTGTTGCTTCTACCACGCATGTTTCCTTCCACAAAACCCAACAGTGGTATCAGAGCAGTGTCGATCTATGGTGTATTTGGATTCGTTTCGATATGATTGAATCACTGTATACTATTTTCTATGGTTGTATACGATGTAAACTTTAAAATACTAATGTGCATATCTAAACCTAATTCCACATACACAGTTGACTTCTATTTTTGACGTTTTGGACGGGTCGACTATGGAAAATACTGATTTTCCTAAGTGCACGAAAGTAAAATTTCATAGACCTTTCAAGGGCTCTGCCCCTGAGACCCCGCAAGGGGCAACCTCCCCTTGACCCCAATGGGATCCCCGCACAGGGACGCTACCCATGTATACCCCGCATAGTCTGTGTGGGAGTCAAAAATTTATTTAATGGGGAATGTCCCACATTAAAAGGACTATGATTTTAATATGTATATACGTATATGTAGATATACCTATTATATCATATACGTTACCTTTAAAATCTATTTAATGTGGTGAATGCATGTATGGTTATGGCCTAGAATCCCCTTTTGTGAATGTTGTGAATGAATTTGGTTGGGAATGTTGTGGATATATTTGTTTGTGAATAATATGGATGTATAATGGTTGTACGTGGATCCTTTATATAAAGTATTTGGCTTCCATGCCGAGCCTCATCTCTTATTTCAAAGTATAATTAAATCTTTCTCTTTATATTTGTACTCATATGATGTAATAGAGATATGATTAGTTTTAGTTTTTGAAAACTTGATGTAAGGAGGCCACTTGAAGATCCAACTCCAAGGAGCATCCATGGAGAAGCAACCTAAAAATCCAATTCCAAGAAGCAACCTAAAAATCCAATTCCAAGAAGAAACCAGAAGAACCAACTCCAAGGAGCATCCATGGAGAAGCAACTTGAGGTTCCAACCTCATGGAGCATCCATGAAGTTGTTCATCGTAATGCTGATCCTTACAGGTTGATTCACAGGTGTTGTTGCATGAGATGCATACGACCTTAGGTGGACTGTAATCCTTTGTGGCTCCAAAAGATTACAATAGTATGGCCATAATTGATGTTTTTGTGTTTGTTATTGCACGTCTATCGGTTATGGTTGTGGATATAGTAGTATATGATATGTATTATAAATATGTGGTGTTTGGATATGTATATGTATTAATAAAACCCTCAATTAATAATATTACATTTTAGTTGCCTTTCATAAAGCAACACACATGAAAAGCTTGATTGACTATGTGTGGGCACACATCCGTGTGGTACACTATCTATCTCATGGAAGTGTGATGGTAGGTGTGTGGGTCTGCCTCTGTAGGGTGCACACTCATCGTGTTGGCTTATGGGTTGGACTTAACTAGGGAACCTTGATAGGAGAAAGTACCTAGAGGCACACAGATGCATCATGCCAAGGAGTTGTGCATGATCATCTATTCAAGAGTTGCATATGATGCAATTGGAAAAAGTTGCCTACCTTGGTATTTGGTCTTTGACGCCGGCGTTAGCTGGGCATTGATCCAATTAATTATTTTGGATCTTGGCTCACTAGAAGGTTGTATGTTGCAATCTTCTGAGTTGATAGTGAGGGCTATCAATTTGAATAAAATAGTGGGAGTGTAATTAATTAAAGGCCTAATTAATCTCATTTGTCAAATCTTTACAAGTCAAAATGTTTTGGACAAAATGCAAACTTTTTCTTTTGTAGCAATCAAATGGCAAACAACACACACATTCTCATTGTGATCGGTCCTTGAAAAGGACAAACTTACTAGAATCAATTTCAAAAACTGGTTTAGGATGCTGAGAATTGTTCTCACGCAAGAGTGTAAGCTCTATGTCCTTGAAACACCAGAGCCAGCGGAACCTGCCTCAAATGCACCCAAGGATGAAAAGGATGCTTACAAGAAGCACCTTGATGATGTCGTAGATGTCAAGTGCCTGATGTTGTGCTCAATGAGCTATGAGTTGCAAGAGAAGCATGAGAACATGAATGTCATGGAGATGGTAACACATCTCAAGAACATGTATTAGCATCACATGAGATGGGAGAGATATGATGTCTCTAAGGATTTGTTCAGAAGCAAGATGAAAGAGGGAGACTCAGTTGGTACCCACATACTCACTTTTATTGGGTACGTAGAAAGCCTATCCAAGCTGGGATTTTCCCTAGGTCAAGAGTTGGCCAGTGATGTGATTCTGCAATCGTTGCCTGAATCATATTGTCATTTTGTCATGAACTACAACATGAACAATCTTGACAAGCCGTTGTCAGAATTATTGGGCATGTTGAGGACATCTGAAGAAAAGATGAAGAAAGACAAGCCCAAGTCTTTGATGATGATCATCAGGACAAAGGGAAAGTCAAAAGGCAAAGGCAAGACTAAGAAAGGTTCTAAAGTTCGGCATAAGCCGAAGTCATCCGCACTCAAAGCTAAAGGTGGGATCTCCAAAGAAAGCAGTTGTCACCATTGTCACCAGACTGGACATTAGAAAAGAAACTATCCTCTCTACCTGGAGGAACTGAGGAAGAAGAAGCAGGGGATAGAGATCTCCACTTTAGGTATATACATTATTGAGATAAACTTAAATATTTCTTCATCATGGATACTATATATCGGATGTGGATCTCACATATGTTCAAATATACATGATCTAATAAGAAGTAAGCCTTTATGAAAGGGCCAAGTTGAGTTGTGCGTCACTAATGGAGCAAGAGTTTTTGCCACCATAGTTGGAGTCTTTAGTTTATCTTTGCCTACGAGCCTTGTAATAGAATTGGAGAATTGCTATTATGTACCCACCATTAATAGAAATATTATTTTTGTATCTTGTATGGACAAGAGTGGATTTGAATTTCACATTAAGAATGGAATGATTTCTATTTCTAAAGATGAGATATTTTATGGAAATGTCCCTATGTCTTATGGTATCTACTTGTTAGAACTTGAGACTAGCATATACAACATAAATACTAAAAGGCTAAAACTTGACAACTCAAACAAAACATACTTATGACATTGTTGTCTTGGGCAGATAAAAGAAAAGTGCATATCTGGACTCCATAAGGATGGTTATCTAGACTCTTTTGATTTTGAATCATTAGAGACATGCGAGGCTTATTTATTAGGCAAGATGACCAAGACTCCTTTCACTAGACACAGTGAGAGAGCCAGTGATCTGCTAGGGCTCATACATACTGATGTATGTGGACCTTTTAGATCAAATGCTAGAGGAGGCTTTCAATACTTCATTACCTTCACTAATGACCTCAGTAGGTATGGCTATGTATATCTTATGAAACACAAGTCAGAAACTCTTGAAATGTTCAAGACTTTTATGAATGAAGTGAGAAGAAACTTGGTAAGTGTATCAAAGCACTCCATTCAGATAGAGGTGGCAAATACTTAAGCCAAGAGTTTGAGGAACTTTTGAGAGACTATGGTATTGTATCACAATGGACTCCACCTAGTACACCACAACATAATGGTATGTCAGAAAGAAGGAATCATACATTATTAGACATGGTACGATCAATGATGAGTTCATCCAAACTTCCAATATCGTTCTGGGGATATTCTCTTGAAACCGCAACATTTACACTTAACTGTGTACCTTCCAAATCGGTTTAAAAGACACCATATGAGATATGGAATGGGAATCATCCCAATTTGTCTATGTTAAAGATTTGGGGATGTGAAGCTTATGTTAGGAAACAATTTCTTGAAAAGCTTGGACCCAAATCTAAAAAAATTCTATTTTGTTGGATACCCCAAGGAAACTCAGGGATACTACTTCTACATACCAACTGACAACAAAGTGTTTGTTGCTAGGACTGTTGTATTTCTTGAAAAGGAATTTATTTCCAAAGGAATAAGTGGGAGGAATGTAGAGATCGAAGAAGTTTGAGATCAACAAGAAAGTTGAGAACCCGAGGAGGTACATAAGGAACATGAAGATTCACAAACTGTTGTGGAATTTCAAGTTCCAAATGTAATACAGGAACCTCGTAGGTCTGGTAGGATAGGACTTGAGTCTGAGAGATTTGGATTTCTCATGACTCAAGATAGTAACAAATTGGGCATAGCAGATGAGCCAACTTCCTATCTAGAAGCTACTAAGGGACTAGAATCTGATAAATGGCTCAGAGCCATGAGATCTGAGATGGAATCCATGTACACCAACAAGGTATGGACCTTGGTGGATCCACCTAAAGGGGTAAAACCCATAGGGTGCAAGTGGGTCTTCAAGAAGAAGACTGACATGGATGGAAATGTTCAAACCGATAAAGGTAGATTGGTTGCAAAAGGATTATATAAAATTCAAGGTGTTGATTATGTCGAGACCTTCTCACCAGTTGCCATGGTTAAATCCGTCAGGATCATACTTGCCATGGAAACTTATCATGACTATGAGATTTGGTAGATGGATGTTAAAACAACATTCCTTAATGGGAATTTACTCGAGGATGTGTACATGACACAACCTGAGGGTTTTATCAATCTGAAGGAAGCCAATAAAGTTTGTAAGCCACAAAGGTCAATCTATAGATGGAAGCAAGCATCTCAGAGCTGGAATCTATTTTTTGGCGAAGTAGTCAAAAGTTTGCCTTTAGTCAAAATAAAGATGAACCTTGTGATTACAAAAAGGTTAGTGGGAGCACAGTCATATTTCTCATATTGTATGTGGATGACATACTATTGATGGGAAATGACATCCCTACTCTTCAAACAGTAAAAGGTTGGCTAGGGAAGACCTTCTCTATGAAGGATTTAGGCGAGCATCCTATATACTAGGAATCAAGATCTATAAAGATAGATCTAGAAGGCTTCTAGGCCTAAGCCAGAGCAAATACATTGACAAGGTGCTAAAGAGGTTTAGCATGGAGGGTTCTTAGAGAGGTAACTTGCCCATGTACCATGGGGTTACGATCTCTAAATCCCAATGTCCTAGTTCATGTGATGAACAGGTGCGTATGAGTAAGATTCTATATGCATCAACAATTGGATCTATCATGTACGCTATGTTATGTACTTGTCCTGATGTGTCGTATGCTTTGAGCATGATGAGACAGTATCCGTAAGATCTAAGTGAATGTTCTAGATAGCTGTAAAGAACATCCTAAAGTACTTAAGAAGGACTAAGGATCAATTCTTGGTATACGGTGGTGAGGAAGAGCTTGTGGTAAGGGGTTATACTGATGCTAGCTTCCAAACTGACAAAGATGACTATAGATCGCAATCTAGATTTGTGCTTTGCCTGAACAACAGAGCTATGAGCTAGAAGAGTTCCAAGCAAGAGACGGTTGCAAATTCTACAACATAGGCCAAATATATTGCCGCATCTAATGCTGTAAAGGAAGATGTGTGGATCAAGAAGTTCATTTCTGAACTTGGAGTGGTTCCAAGTGCTAGTGATGCAATTGAGTTGTTTTTGTGACAATAATGGAGAAATTGCACAAGCTAAAGAACCAAGATCGCACCAACAGTCCAAACATATTCTATGGTGATTCCATCACATATAAGAGATCGTACAGTGAGGAGATCTGAAGATTTGTAGAGTACCTATAGAAAGCAATGTTGTTGACCCACTCACAAAAGCACTTTCACAGTGAAAACATGATGGACATGTTCGATCACTTGGATTGAGATTCATGAGTGATTGGGCATAAGTGCAAGTGGGAATCTGTTGGTGTGTATGCCCATAGAGAGTATCATTTGATGATTGTAATGGGATACTCTATAAATGACTTATAATACTAAATTGATAATATCAATAAAGGCAATTTTCCAATCTATGTGTTTGTATTTTATATTGTGAGATGACCACAAAACTTATAGATGTCTATAGAATAAAATACTCAATAACATATGTCTTCGGGTTGATGACCTAAATAGTGAAATCATATGTATGCTAAGAGTATGTATTCTTGTTTTGTCCCTAATCGATTGTTATGGTAGAAATATCCATAGACATCAATAACCCATAAGATTAGAATGTATGTTTGTTGATGGAAGAATCTCATTATCCATGATATGGAGATATCAAACCAAATACATAGATACTTGTTAGAGAACAGTGTATCGGACAGACCCACCTTGAGAGTGACACATGGATACCATGATTGGTAGTTAGAGTCACATCTCATAGTGATGGTGGTGATTGTGGTTCTTAGGCCTGAAGTCACTACACTTATCACATGTCATTCGGTGTACCTTGACATCATCCACTGTGGTCTTGAATAAGGATTGTCATAAAGATGGTGCTTGAGTGCATTGTGACACATGGGAATGACTGTGAGTGATGTAGATGGAATTTATCCTTCCTACGAGAGTTTGATATTCCAACCACTTGATTAGAAAGACTGAGAAATACATGGCCATGCTGATGTGAGTCAATATGTGATATTGAGCTTACATATATCTCAGACAGGCTACTCTAGTTCAAGGAACATGGATTGAACGTTGAAGAGGATAATAGTTCCATGACTTGAGTTCTATCCAGATATAAGCGACAAAGGAACTATACAATCACTGTAACACCATTCATGAATGATAGGTTAAGTTGTTCTCCAACTTCTCCAGTTACCATAATATGATTATGGATATCACTGCCAACGTAATTTGGAGCCTACCGGGTCACATGCATAAGATGTGTTGGAATAGGAGTATAATTGTGGATTTGATTGGGATTGTTTTGAATCACATTGATTACTAAAATGTTTATGTAATCCATTAGAATAATATTGGAATATGTTAAAATGTTTAAGCCAATTAACTGGAGTGACTAGCTCTAAGTGCAAGTGGGAGTTTGTTGGTATATATGCTCATAGAGCCATCTTAAGAGATTGCATGGAGTTGAATAATAATTAATCAATTAATACAATTATTTGGTTAATTAACTAATTTCAGAATATTCTGATTAAGCCACAAGCATTTTAATTAACGTAGTCTTTCTATTTACCGATGGGTTTAGGAAACCCTGCTTCCTTTCATTTCCTATTTAAAGGGGATTGACCCCCGATGTCTTTATAAGATATTGAGAGAGGCTTTTCAGTTTACGCTCACATACCTAAACCCTAGCTATCACCATCCTCAGAAGAGAAAGGAGAGTACCGCGATGCTAGCACATCATTGCACAAAGGCTACTCCTTCCTACCAGCTTAGGAAGCACAACATGAAGTTCTAGTCCATCTGCGTGGATGAAGTAGATATGTAGATGCTGAGACACCATCATGTGGAGGACGTCAATGACTGTCCATACGCGCTATGAGTGGCATACACACCACATGAAAGGAGTGCCGCCAGATCTTCCCATGATGCATTCGAAAGATGGGAGAGAAGTATCGTCTATGTAAGCCAGGAGCATTGCACACCATTGTGCATCGAGACATCGCCGAACTTGCTTTGTGATAAGGTATGTCCCATGAAAACTCTTTTTGAATATATTGTTGTTGATGAGATCCTGTTGTGAGTTGTGTAGAAACATATTTTATTTTGTTGCTTCCTCCGTGCATGTTTCCTTCCATAAAACCCAACAATGTACATAGGTTGTTGTCTCCTACTCGAGGTAGGAGATGGGCCGCATCGGCCCGGTCAGGTGGGCACGATCCTGGGGATCAATCCCAACTATTAATTTAATGGGTGTCGCAAACCAAAGAAAAAAAGTGCATGACATTTAACAAACAAGTACTTTAAGAAAACTGAAGAATATCGAGAATTAAAATAAAGTTTGATTATGTTGCTTTGAAAATCAAATTGAGGGTGCAAACATTATCCAATTTATACAAAATTTAAACCCTAGACTCTTTAAGACATGCAAATTCCAATTTTGGCATTAATTGTTACTCTTCAAGACATCTAGTATTTTATCTAATACTTTTATATTATATCATATATTTTATTTCCTTAATTAATTTGAGGCATCTAAAGAAACCCAAAAGAAGTGAAAGTTGGCCTATGAGAAAACTTAAATATGAGGAGTCTGATTTTATAATTAATTTTTCCTTTGGGATAGTTTACTATCTTATTTAATATTTTGGACTTTGTGTCATATTCTCTCTCCTAAACTACACTAGGATAGATAAGTTTGTCCAATTAATCTAAAAATTCTCACACAACTAATTTTAGTATGTGTAATTTGAATTTGGAGTTTATTTCCACTTTTGAAGACATTTCATAATTTGTTTTAATCTTTTAAAATTTTTCCTATTTTCTTCTCTAAATAAGATTAGGGTAATTATTATTGTTCAAATAATGTGAAACTTGGCAGCCAAGCTAACTCAGACAAGGAACATGATTTTCATATTAACTTGGGTGTTTGCACATAAATATTCCACATTGTTGTTCTAGTACATGTCTTAAGTACATTCTTCCTCTTATTTAACCATTATGTGAATATCAGACAACCACAGAAATATTTGTAACATATGGATGTTGGCACATAGTTAAATTCTTGTGTAAATGTATTTTAATTTTGTCCTTCTTTTGTCACATGTAGGCAACCGATCTCATTGTCCTTTTATCCATGGAATAGGATAGGATTCTAGGTTTTGGTTTGTTACAGAAGGCCATCGAGTCATCTTAACTTGGTGGTTCCCTCGTCAATGCATCAAAAATTGAAGTATCGGCTAGGACATCAGTGTCACCATTCAAACCTATAATTCCAACGTCATTGCTTGGATCATGAAGGTGATATCCTACATCACTTAGAGATGATTCATACCACTGAGATCAGTTGGGTGACACCAAATAGGAGAAATTGTCATCTCCCTTATAATTCCATGTTGTATGGACAATGGCTACGAGAGATGCACATCCATCCAGAGTAAGGACTGAGATACAAATGACAAGGACGTACAAAGATCATCCAGATCCCTCCTAGGTAGAAGGGGCTGAGCCTAGGGTTCTAAAACCCATCCTATAGATGGACTCGATCACCATGTGGACATCCTATTGGAAACCCACAACATTATGCCCTACAAAGTAGGACCTGAGCCGAAGTAGTTACCTCAACTATTCACTGCTGACTTGAGAAGTGATCCATGAGGCTCGACACTTTTGACTAGATAAAGAGAGTTGAATCAGGGTGCTATATCGATGGGACCTCATCCCTAGGCATAAGAGTCACCATCCGTACTTTCCCTGCATCATGTCTAACATCGAAGAAAATCTAGACACTATTAAGGATATCGTTATGTGATGATACCTTTCTTTGTATAAGAGGTCCACGACAACAACCAAGATAACTATCCTAGGATTGTTGCCAGCATCAAGGAGATCACTCTCATCATCAAAGAAAGCCAGGGCATTTGGACTGCCCATAACATCCTACAGTTTGTGGACCAGATCATCACTCCAAATGAGGAAGCAATCAATCAGATGCCTACACTTGTAGCCAACCAGTCATGTTCCAAGCATGTGAATATTAGAAAAAGCATAAAAATTCACCAAAATATCCACGTGTCCAGTCAAAAATCAATGACCTAACACATGAAGGGATGGAGGAGCCACCTAAAATACCTAGCTATGATCCTCTATGGGTTTGCCCCAGTTGGCCTAGCCAAGAAAATATTGACACTGCAAATGTTGAGGTCATGGAAGAAGATTACATCATCAAATGAGGTGACTATGATGAAGTCTATGACATGATCGAAGGATGGGGTTTTAATGCCATCTTCGATACGAATGTCATGGAATACCTATAAAATATCTCAATCATGTCATGAACGATGAGGGAGACCAAATCTAGTCTATACATGACCACAACATCTTGAGGACCAGGTCCTCTCACACACCCAAAAAAGCTCGTTAGAGGAAAAATACCTTAATGTGGTAGAGATCCCAACGTATCTATTGATCCCCAGTCAATCGACAACCAGCGATGTGTACACTATCTAATATTTGTCTAAGAAGTTCAATGACAGTGAGGCTTGCTGCACTACAATTGAAAAATGTATCTAGATTTGATCCTCGCCACGAGGAAGCTATGCCAATATCTCATGACATATCCTCTACATATGATCGTCAAGCAAGATCCACTCTATTATTTGTGTGATCAATCAATCCTGAATGGACGATGCACTAAATGACAGGTAATGGTGTCAAATTTTAATATTGCCTATCTTGTAGTGAAGACAGTCAAATCACAAACCCTTGTCAATCAACTAGCAGACTCTCCACTTCCTGAGGAAGCAACACATGAATATGAGTACTAAGATGAAGACATATGGATGATCTATCTATCGTACATGGAAACTCTTCCAGATATAGATAGGAAAATAATCTTCTTTGATGGAGATGTAAATTTAAAAGGAGTCAAAATAGATGTAGTTCTTCAAAACCCCCATGGGGAGCAACTAATAGTGGCTAGACAAATGAAGTTCAGTACCACTAAAATGTGGTCGAGTATGAAGCTTACATCTTAGGAATGTTGTTGTCTAGGCAACAAGGAACTTGATGCTTATAGGTCTGCAACCACTCCCTTCTTGTATTATTTTAGGTCCAGAACAACTAGAAGACAAGCCATCAGAACCTGGTGCCATATTAAGAACATATGTGTTCTCGGGCTTGGGATTTTGAAGCACATGTATTGTCACTTCATCAGAAGATAGAAAAACACATTTTTTGATGCTTTGGAGACCTTTCTTGATGGTTCGACATCTAGGAAGGATAGACTTCTATTTAAAGACTTAGACACTCTCTCAGCCTGCTAATTTCATGGTCATCAACAAGAACCACTCCAGAAGAGAGAAAAAGGCACTCAAATGACAAACCACTAAATACATCCTAGGGAGAGAACATTTGTATTGAAATCCTACAACTAGACTCTTCTTTGATGTATCAAAAGGACAAAAGCAAAAACTTTCACTAAAGAGGCCCATGCAGGGTCATGCAACACACATATGAATGGATAGGATCTTGGGTACTACCAGGATACCATTGAGACATATTGTTGCCAATGATATGCAAATGTCGAGTTGTTCAAATCCATGTAGATTACATACATTCACCCATGAATCCATTGTACAACATGGCCATGTCTTGGACATTCTCATTTTGGGTAATCGACATGATCTGGACGATGAATACTAAGGCGTTGAACGGAAATTGCTTCATTCTAGTCACAATTGATTACTTCACCAAATGGGTACATGCAACACATCGACCTAATAGGTCATTAAGTTTCTCAAGAACAACATCATATGTTAGTACAAGATACCTCATGAGATTGTCTCTGACAATGATACAAATTTCATCACCAAGACCATTAAAGAGTATCTAAGCTCCTTGGACATCAAATATCAACAAACATCACCCTATCAGCCTCATATGAATGGAGTCGTCAAAGCTGCTAATAAAAATCTGATCAATATCCTGAAGAAAACAATTATCTCTCATGTTAACTGGCATGAACATATCCCAATGGCCTTGTGGGCCTACAATAATCAAGACCTCTACATGAGGTACACCATACTCCTTAGTATATGGGATGGAAGTAGTATTACTAGTTGACATATATATCCCTTCACTCTACATATTATAAGAAGAAGATATACTAGAGGTAGAGTGGCTTCGAGACTGAATCTAGTCCCTCAACACTTATGAAGAATGAATGACAAAAGCCATGTACTATGCATAGTCAATAAGAAGGAATGTATTGAGTTTCAACAAGAAGATTCGACCTCACAGTTTCTAAAAGAGTGAATCAGTGTTGTGTGTCATCCATAATGTTGATTCCAAGGGAAACTTCAACCTCAAATGGGAGGGGCCCTACATAATCCATGATATCTATGACCAGGGTGGCCCACACTTAAAGAACATGGATGGAGACATTCATCTTCATTACACAAATGCCAACCTCGTCAAAGTATACTACTAATCAAACTACAAAAATGAGAAAATATCTTACAGGAAGCCATGTAAGGGAGTCAAAATCTCCCACCAATCTAAAGATACCTAAAATCTACTTAAACACCTAATTGCATCCCCCCCATGTAACCTAAAACATAAATGTCAAAGTAGAACCTAGGTCCTAGGAAGGAAAGACCACAAATGTTATCATGTGTCCCTAATACTTCTCCAACCCCACTACTACAGAAATGGCTTATAAAGTCACTTTTCAAGGTGTCGGTTGTATAAATAAATCGACACCTAAACTCTACAGTGTCGGTTGATAACATAAACTGACATCCAATCTATGAAGGTCGACCAGACACGGGTACTGATTTTATTAAGTGTCGGTTAATTAATAAAAAACCAACACCTAAAAGCAACCGCCAAAACCAAAATTCCACCGAAACAATTACCCCCAAATTTGACATATGGCGTCGGTTCATAAATGAATAACCGACGACTAAAGATTATTCGCGGGACAGGAATAGTTGTCGGTTGTCTTTTAGTTAAAAACCGACGACTATAATCTAGTATAGGCATCAGTTGTTGGAAAAGAACCGACATTGTTGGTTTAGTTGTCGGTTATTTTGAATAACCGACGCTTATTGTCAACTTAATATCTCACCAACGCGAGCGACTCTTCCCCTTTCCCTGTTTCATTCCCAATTTCAGTTAGGTCCGGTGATTTCTTGCTCACCCCCGCCGGTCGTTGCTCCGTGCTCGCGCTCGCCGTGCTCCTTCTCCTTCCCTCATCGCTGCTCCGTGCTCACCGGCGGCCGTGCTCCTGCTCCTGCCCTCTGTGCTCACCGGCAGTTGTGCTCCTGCTCTGTGCCCTCGCCGCTGCTTCGTGCCCTCGCCGCCGCTCCTGCTGCTCTCCCTTCCACCGCCGCTCCTCTCCTTGCTCCGGCCGCTGCTCTCATCTGCCCTCAAGGTATGCCCGCCCTACCTTCTTCCTTCTTCCTCTACTCCGACGGCTACTTGGGCGGTGCCAAGGCAACCATGACCTTCTTCCTTCTTCCTCTGCTCCGCCCTGCTCTTCTTCTTTCTTCTCCCTCTCCTTACCAACAGCAACCACAGCCGTGTGGGCTGGCATGGCCGTGGCTGTGTTGGACGACCACACGGCCGTGCAACCAGGCTGCTGCTGGGCATTTTTTTATTTTTTTTAAAGTTATTTACTTATTAGTAGCTTGATAAATAACTCATATATACTGATCTATGGCAATGCCTTAGTTGATCACTCTTTATATTAGAGCTGCAAGCCTGTAACATTAAGTAATTTTTGAAAGTAAAATAATTATTGACTGTAATATATTGAACTTATATACAATACATGTTCTATGATAAGCCTTAGTTAATTTAATGTGCATACTTTGTATGTAAGACATAGTAATCGGGTACTGTTGTATATCCAAGTAAATTACATGTAACTAATCATGACATAGATTTTAGAATGCATACTTTGGTTAAATGTACTGCTGTAATTTTTGATCAAGTGATGATATGTAAATGTAGCAATAAGTTAGTAAGGTATCAATGATAAGTCTGCTGTAATGTGATGCAAAATAGTTATTGTATCATGCATATCTTAATACTTTTTTGTTTTATAGTTGTATAGGGTGTTTTATGTGTGACAAGTCTATTGTTTAATAGTTTAACTATAATCATTGTTTTATAGTTGTGTTATAAAGTATTTGGGTGCTTAGTATGGTTATTTAGGGTGTTTAGATATGTATAAAGGTTCCAAAAAGTATAGTATATATATGCATACATGTGCATTTTTTATAAAATTGTATAGAAAATCAAAACCTGTTCTTGGTGAGAATCCTAATCACCCTTCTTGCTTAATGATGAACTGTAATGCACACATGTGACATGCTTTGAATGTAAATGATGAAATTTTCCCTAAATTGCCAATCATGCTTTTAAAGACATCAATAATCACCCTAACTTGAAGAACTAGGATTTTAGGTATAAGAATGACAACACATTATTTGTTGGCCTATAAACCCGTCCAAGATTTACTCATTAGGAGTAAATCTTGGATAGTCCCCGGTTTGGGACTGTTCTTGAACACCTAATCTCGCTTAGGATGTAAGTGTATAATGTGTATTGGGTTTTTAAGAAAATTTCGGCAGCATTTCCCCGTTTGTTCTCTAAGTACATATGTACTTGGAGAACAGTGGGGAAATGCTGCCGAAATTTTCTTGAAAACCCAATACACATTATACACTTACTAGTGAGATTAGGTGTTCAAGAATGGGATAGGTGGTATACATTTATTATATATAATAATGACATCACATGTATTTGTTAACCCTAGACCCTAATCTTGTTGTAATATATACTTGTTTTCTCTTTGATCATAGAATGGATAGATCATGGATGTCTATTCGCAATTGCTGCACCCCAGAGTTTATTTCTGGTCTTGACCAGTTTATTAGATTTGCCGAGGAACATAGGAAATAACCTGGAGATAGGTTCTACTGTCCATGTAGGCATTGCGGTAACAACTTGAAAGTCAACACTGGTGACGAAATCAAAAGTCATGTCATGTGCAACGGGATTATACAAGGCTATACAGAATGGCACTGGCATGGAGAGATTTCAAACTCGAAACCAGTGAATGTCGATAGCAGTGCTTGTGTGGAAGAAGAAATTGCCTACGATGACGTAGATGTGAATGAACCAATTCCAGTAGACATCGTTGATGCGATGCTGAATAGCTGTGGGGTAGAGCACACCGATCCACCTCCCATTTTTAGAAACATTGTGCATGATGCTGAGATGCTGTTATACACAGGTTGTACTAAGTTTACGAAGCTTAGCGTTGTGTTGAGATTGTATAAGCTGAAAGCTAACAATAGATGGAGCGACAAAAGCTTCACGTCATTGTTGTCTTTGTTGAAAGAAATGCTTCCTGAAGGAAACAAGCTGCCAATCTCAACATACCAGGTAAAGAAATTGTTGTGCCCAATGGGAATGGATGCCAAGAAGATACGCACATGCCCGAATGATTGTGTATTATTTCAAAAGGACTATGCGGATTTGAAAGATAGTCCAAAATGTGGTGTGTCACGGTATAAATTGACGACTTCGGGGGAGTCCAAAACTGGTTCTCCTGCCAAGGTGATGTGGTATCTACCTATAATATCACGGTTTCAACGCTTGTTTGCCAATCCGATAGATGTGAAGAATTTGAGGTGGCATGCAAATGTTAAGAAAAATAATAATGGGATCCTAAAACATGCGTCTGATTCCCCACAGTGGAAGAAGATTGATCTATTGTACCCTGAATTTTGTGAAGAAGTCAGGAAAAATAAGTACTCCTATGATGCTTCACGAAGAGAGACATTTCGTTTGCATGCTATGTTGTTTTGCACTATTAATGACTTTCCAGCATATGGGAATTTGTCTGGATATAGTGTCAAAGGAGCTAAAGCGTGTCCTATATGTGAAGAGAACACTGATTCAACAAGATTAAAACATGGCGGTAAGACTGTATATCTCGGTCATTGAAGGTTTCTTCCAAAATTCCATCCGTATCGTAGGAAGCGCAGAGCATTCAATGGATTGAATGAGGAACAGAGTGCACCTAAACCTATACCAGGGGAGGTTGTTTATGAAAGAGTAAAAGACTTTGTCAATGAATTTGGTAAGAGATCACAATGTACTATGGCCACACGGAGTGACAAATCTTTATTCAAGAAGAAGTCAATATTTTGGGATCTTCCTTATTGGAGTTCTTTGACAGTCAGGCATTGTATCGATGTCATGCACGTTGAGAAAAATGTCTGTGATAGTGTCATTGGTACTTTGTTGAATATACCAGGTAAGACTAAAGATGAGAGAAAATCCAGAATGGACCTACGTGAAATGGGAATAAGGTCAGAATTAATAGAATTTCGTGAAATGGGAAATCGGAGAACATACTTACCTCCCGCTTGTTACACATTGTCTAGAAAGGAGAAGAAAGCTTTTTGTGAATGTTTGGTAAATGTTAAGGTGCCACAGGGTTACTCATCCAACATCCGTAGATTGGTATCGATGAAAGATCTGAAGTTGATAGGTCTTAAATCTCATGATTGTCACACTCTAATGCAACAAATATTGCCTGTGGCAATTAGATCTATATTGCCGAAGCATGTAAGGTTTGCAATCACCAGACTTTGTTTCTTTTTCAACAGTCTATGCAGCAAAGTTATTGACCCTGATACTCTCGATATATTTCAAAGAGAAGTGGTTGTTACCCTATGTCAGCTTGAGATGTATTTTCCTCCGTCGTTCTTTGATATCATGGTACATCTTGTTGTCCACTTGACTAGGGAAGTGAAAATGTTGGGACCAGTTTTCTTGCATTGGATGTATCCCTTTGAACGATACATGAGCATTTTTAAAAGTGATGTTCGAAACTGTTATCGGCCTGAAGGGAGTATTATCGAGGGTTATGTGGCGAGAGAGGTTATGGATTTTTGCAATGACTTTCTCAGTGGTAATGACACTCCTGATAATGACAAGAATATTGACGAGCAATTTGGCAAAGGAATTTTGGGATCATGTGTGAAAGTAATCAGCCGTGAGTAGTTGGAACAAGGTCACTTGTATATTTTACACAACATGGATGAAGTGAATGTTTATATCGAGGAACATACCAATTTCATCAAGAGACAATATCCTCGAGCCAATACAATGTGGCTTGCTAGAGAGCATAACAAGACATTTATTAAGTGGTTTGAAAATAAAGTCTTACATCAACTATCTCAAACACCAGATGATATTACTGAAGCTATCAAATGCCTCACCTTTAAACCAAAATTGACTGTTATGTCTTATGAAGGGTATGACATTAATGGATTCACATATTACACTAAGCGCCAAGATGATAAGAGTGTCGTCCAAAACAGTGGGGTCACCCTTCAAGCATCGACTATGTTTTTTGCAAGTGCAAAGGATAAGAGTCCACGTGAAGCTAAAATGTCATATTACGGTGTCATTGAAGACATATGGGAGTTTGACTACATAGATTTCAGAATTCCGCTCTTCAAATGTAATTGGGTTGATAACACCAAAGGAGTTATAGTGGATGAATTGGGTTTTACTTTAGTGAACTTTGAAAAGATTGGCAAGAAGGATGAACCATTCATATTGGCATCACATGCGAAACAAGTATTTTATATCGATGATCCTGCAAATGATAAATGGTCGGTTGTTCTTCATGGTAAAAGACAGTTCATTGAAGATCCTATAGATGAAGAACAGTACTATGATAAGTATGATGACTCCAGTCCATTCTCAGTTGGGTTGCCAACACCAACAAATATTGAAGCTAATGATGACTTGTATGTGCACGGAGATCACAATGAAGGATTGTTAATTGATAAAAAAATCACAATATTAGAGGCATGTTTATACAATGTTTTTTATATGTTTTATTTTTCTGAATGTGAACTTTACAAAGTGAATGTGAACTTTACAATGTGAATGTGAACTTTACAATGTGAATTTTACAATGTGAATTACTTTATAATGTGAACTTTACATTGTGAATGTGAACTTTACAATGTGAATTTTACAATGTGAATTACTTTATAATGTGAACTTTACAATGTGAATTACTTTACAATGTAAATGTGAACTTTACAATGTGAGCTTTACAATTTGAATTACTTTACAATGTAAAATTTACAATGTGAATGTGAATTTTCAGATGGCTGAGCATTCTCCTGATGACCATGCTGATGATTACCGTGAGGGTGAGGACATCAATGCGCCGCCTCACAATGTAAGTTTTAAAAATATATCATATATTTATATCTATATGTCCATTTATAGTTATATCTTGTAAATGTGTTTATTTTGTCAAATTTTAGGTTGATGATGCACATGTACCATCTGAAGCACTTGAGGCACTTGATCAGCAACACCAAAAAGTTGACAGGAGAAGGGGCATCACTATGATGAAGAAGTTAATAGCGCAAAAGGGCAATGGACTCAAACTTGTTGTGGATTTTGATAATGCAGGAAATGCATCTGGTGTGAATCGTAATTCATTTGTTTCATATCTTGGGTATGTTACTCGCAACCATTGCGGTTGTATGATAGATTCTTGGTAAAATACAACTCTTACAGCAATCGTTCAAATATTGATTATTTGTGGTGTTTACTTAATTACAAATTTTTGTTTTGGCGATTAACGGGAGCTGCACGAGCTGAGGAAACAAGGCAAGTTCATCCCTGAGGGCACAAGGGATGAATTGACAGTTGCTCTGGGTAACCCAGAGCATCCTGGACGTGTTAGGGCTGCAGGCGCTGGTGTGGGCATCAAATCTTTTTTTGGGCCATCCCAGCGCAAACATGTCCCAAAAGTGGGACTTTCACAAGAAGAGCTAACATATTCTTTCTTTATAATGTTACTGTAAAAAGAGAATTCAATAATTAGAAGCTAATGTTTCTTTTATCCATGTATAGGTAGATAAGCTAGTTGATAGGAAACTGGAAGAAGCACTGAAAAAGTGGCAGGCATCTCAGACTACCACTCAACAGACAATACCTATCATAGCATCCCGCTCTACTCCTACTGCAGAGGTTGGGAGTAATCCTATAGACCCACCACCTAGCACATCCACTGTAAGTATTTTTATGACATAGTAACTAGTTTTTTAATTCAAGATGATATGTTTTCAAGATGATATGTATATATGTATATAACATTCTTTACACAAAAATTTGTAGGGGTTGAAGCCATGCCATCTAAAAGTTAATGAATATGTCGTTGCAGAGGCGTCGACTTACCCATCCCTACCAGGGGAAATGTTTCACGGGTCTCCATTACCAGCTGGTTGGATTCGTGTGAGCCCGGTACATATATTCCCCAAGTGGATGGATCTTCCATTGCCATATGCCCACCCAGATTGTGAAACACTTGGTGAGGCACTAGGCGGAGTGATATTGTGGCTAAAAGCGGATGTCATATTTACTGAAATTGTATGGTAAATTTACATTACGTTAAATTGTTAGTGTGTGTATATGATGTCAGTTGATCTGAAATTTATATATATATATACATGTTAAAAAGAAGACACCCACAACATCTAGGCCTCCACTTCCACCTCCTCCATTACTCAGTTGGGTTCCTCAGGACCTAACTGTCCCATTAGGTCCTAACTGTAGGGGTATGGCAATATGGTTAGGCGAACATGATATAAACTGCCCTATAACTGTTTCTATAGATTCAGATGTTGTAGGTCAATCATACGAAAGCAAACTATTTATACAAGATATTTTGGAGTTGTTTCGATATGATTGGCTAAATACATCTGTGATAGAGCTATGGATAAGGTGATATCTTCTTTATACATCCATATACCTTGTGTAGGATCTGGTGATCTGGTTTCTTATTTATTAATGCATGTGTAATTAATACATATTTTGCAGCTACTTAAACAAGATATGTGCAGATTTTGCATTCGAACATGTAGGATTTTTGATTCCATCTTTGATTAGTCTAGTAGCTAAAGACCCTCCGTCAGTTCAACAATACTGCTGTGAGGCTTTTTCAATTTTTGCTCAAAAAAAGAAGACGATGATAATGGCTCCATTCAATGTAGAGTAAGTTTACTTTGCTTATTATAATTTGGACTTAAGAAAATTACATTTTTATTGTGGATTTTGAGTTATTAATTTTTAACTTTTTTACCTCTAGTGGTATGCATTGGGAGTTACTGATTATTGTCCTCGAGACGTTCATTGTCTATTATCTAGATCCTAAGGGGAGTAAATTGAATACAAAATATGGACACATAATGAAAATGGCATTATTCCGGTGAGAAATATTTCATTTTTATATCCGTTAACATATGTTATTACATTACTATTTAATTATGCAATGTACTGTGTTACATTAACATGTAGGGGTTTTGATGAGTTCAAAAAGGCTGGAGGAAAGGTCCCCACGAAAAATAACCAGCCAATAATTTGGAAGAATGTGAAAGTAAGTTCCCGACTGCAATATATGTATATATTACTTATGTAAACAGTGCTTAATTAGTTGTATTTTTTAATATTTTGTATGTTTGAATTTATAGTCTGTCACACAAGACAACGGATGGGCATGTAGATACTACGTGATGCGATTTATGCACATGATTATCAAATATGCCGCAATGGACATCGATTGTATTGCTAAGGTATTATAGAGTCTCATTAGATAATATGAAATATATCAATCTTATTTATAGCTCATTAATTATATATATACATCATTCTCTTTACAGGTGTTTACAACTGACCACACTACAGGAAATGCCTTACCAGATGTACATGCTCCCTATATGACGGGAGAATTAAATGAAGTAAGAGAAGAATGGGCAACAGCCATACAAGTAGTGGGGGATTTAAAATATAATTGGGATGTTGATAGCGAATAATGACTAAAGAATGATATTTTGTAAATGAATTTCTGAATTATAATATATGTGTGAATGTTTCTACATGTGTGGATGTTTCTACATGTGTCTGAGTGAAAATGAATGAAACTGTTGGTTGCTATATGAATGTTTCTATATGTGAATGTGAAAATGAATGGAACTACAAGTTGCTAGCTACATGAATGTTTCTAAATGTGTGAAAATCAAATGGAACTGCAGGTTGCATTGCTAAATGTGTGAATATCTTTGTTGTTTTTTGCAAGTTTGTGGCCTGTTGTTGGCTGATATCAATGGATGTCGTAAAACCTACAGTTCATAACTGAATTATAGGTTTCTCATCCTGCGACCAGCCATACAGCAGGTCTGCAGACCTGCATCAAAAAAAAAAACAAAAACAAAAATAGGCGTCGGTTATTTGTATAAAACCGACGCCAAATAGTTACAGTGTTGGTTTGTAATAGAAACCGATGTCTATTTCCTTAACACCACGGCCGTGCTGGCCAGCACGGTCGTGGCAGCGGACCAGACACCACGGACATGCTGGACATTACGGCTGTGGCAGCGGACCAGACACCACGGCAGTGCTGGCCAGCACAGCCGTGGCAGCGGACCAGACACCACGGCCGTGCTGTCCAGCACGGCCGTGTTGTCCAGCACGGCCGTGTTGGGAGTTATATGGCGTCGGTTATTAGAGAATAACCGACACCTATAGTGCCCAAGTTGGCGCCCTTCTGTGGCACGAAGGTATATGGCGTCGATTTCTTAGGTAATAACCGACGCCTATAGTGCCCTGTTGGCACGTTTTCGTTGGCACACGAAGGGTTTTGACATCGGTTTTTGAACCGACGCGTAACGGCTGGGCTTTTAGCGTCGCCCACATAGGTGTCGCTTAGAAACCAACACTAAAGGCCTTAAATAACCTTTCTTTGTATACGAGGTCCACGACAACAACCAAGATAACTATCCTAGGATTGTTTCCAGCATCAAGGAGATCACTCTCATCATCAAAGAAAGCCAGGGCATTTAGACTACCCATAACATCCTACCGTTTGTGGACCAGATCATCACTCCAAATGAGGAAGCAATCAATCAGATGCCTACACTTGTAGCCAACCAGTCATGTTCCAAGCATGTGAATATTAGAAAAAGCATCAAAATTCACCAAAATATCCATGTGTCCAGTCAAAAATCAATGACCTAACACATGAAGGGGTGGAGGAGCCACCTAAAATACCTAGCTATGATCCTCTATGGGTTTGCCCCAATTGGTCTAGCTAAGAAAATATTGACACTGCAAATGTTGAGGTCATGGAAGAAGATTACATCATCAAATGAGGTGACTACGATGAAGTCTATGACATGATCGAAGGATGGGGTTTTAATGCCATCTTCGATATGAATGTCATGGAATACCTATAAAATCTCATCCATCATGTCATGAACGACGAGGGAGACCAAATCTAGTCTATACATGACCACAACATCTTGAGGACCAGGTCCTCTCACACACCCAAAAACGCTCGTTAGAGGAAAAATACCTTAATGTGGCAGAGATCCCAATGTATCTATTGATCCCCAGTCAATCGACAACCAGCGATGTGTACACTATCTAATATTTGTCTAAGAAGTTCAATGACAGTGAGGCTTGCTGCACTACAATTGAAAAATGTATCTAGATTTGATCCTCGCCACGAGGAAGCTATGCCAATATCTCATGACGTATCCTCTACATATGATCGTCAAGCAAGATCCACTCTATTATTTGTGTGATCACTCAATCCTGAATGGACGATGCACTAAATGACAGGTAATGGTGTCAAAATTTGATATTGCCTATCTTGTAGTGAAGACTGTCAAATCACAAACCCTTGTCAATCAACTAGCAGACTCTCCACTTCATGAGGAAGCAACACATGAATATGAGTACTAAGATGAAGACATATGGATGATCTATCTACCGTACATGGAAACTCTTCCAGATATGGATAGGCAAATAATCTTCTTTGATGGAGATGTAAATTTAAAAGGAGTCAAAATAGATGTAGTTCTTCAAAATCCCCATGGGGAGAAACTAATAGTGGCTAGACAAATGAAGTTCAGTACCACTAAAATGTGGTCGAGTATGAAGCTTACATCTTAGGAATGTTGTTGTCTAGGCAACAAGGAACTTGATGCTTATAGGTCTGCAACCACTCCCTTCTTGTATTATTTTAGGTCTAGAACAACTAGAAGACGTGCCATCAGAACCTGGTGCCATATTAAGAACATATGTGTTCTCTGGCTTGGGATTTCAAGCACATGTATTGTCACTTCATCAGAAGATAGCAAAACACATTTTTTGATGCTTTGGAGACCTTTCTTGATGGTTCGACATCCAGGAAGGATAGACTTCTATTTAAAGACTTAGACACTCTCTCAGCCTGCTAATTTCATGGTCATCAACAAGAACCGCTCCAGAAGAGAGAAAAAGGCACTCAAATGACAAACCACTAAATACATCCTAGGGAGAGAACATTTGTATTGAAATCCTACAACTAGACTCTTCTTTGATGTGTCAAATGGACAAAAGCAAAAACTTTCACTAAAGAGGCCCATGCAGGGTCATGCAATACACATATGAATGGATAGGATCTTGGGGTACTACCAGGATACCATTGAAACATATTGTTGCCAATGTTATGCAAATGTTGAGCTGTTCAAATCCATGTAGATTACATACATTCACCCACGAATCAATTGTACAACATGGCCATGTCTTGGACATTCTCATATTGGGTAATCGAAATGATCTGGATGATGAATACTAAGGCGTTGAACGGAAATTGCTGCATTCTAGTCACAATTGATTACTTCACCAAATGGGTACATGCAACACATCGACCTAATAGGTCATTAAGTTTCTCAAGAACAACATCATATGTCAGTACAAGATACCTCATGAGATTGTCTCTGACAATGATACAAATTTCATCACCAAGACCATTAAAGAGTATCTAAGCTCCTTGGGCATCAAATATCAACAAACATCACCCTATCAGCCTCATATGAATGGAGTCGTCAAAGCTGCTAATAAAAATCTGATCAATATCCTGAAGAAAACAATTATCTCTCATGTTAACTGGCATGAACATATCCCAATGGCCTTGTGGGCCTACAATAATCAAGACCTCTACATGAGGTACACCATACTCCTTAGTATATGGGATGGAAGTAGTATTACTAGTTGACATATATATCCCTTCACTCTACATATTATAAGAAGAAGATATACTAGAGGTAGAGTGGCTTCGAGACTGAATCTAGTCCCTCAACACTTATGAAGAATGAATGACAAAAGCCATGTACTATGCATAGTTAACAAGCAGGAATGTCTTGAGTTTCAACAAGAAGATTCGACCTCACAGTTTCTAAAAGAGTGAATCAGTGTTGTGTGTGATCCATAATGTTGATTCCAAGGGAAACTTCAACCTCAAATGGGAGGGGCCCTACATAATCCATGATATCTATGACCAGGCTGGCCCACACTTAAAGAACATGGATGGAGACATTCATCTTCATTACACAAATGCCAACCTCATCAAAGTATACTACTAATCAAACTTCAAAAATGAGAAAATATCTTACAGGAAGCCATGTAAGGGAGTCAAAATCTCCCACCAATCTAAAGATACCTAAAATCTACTTAAACACCTAATTGCATCCCCCCCATGTAACCTAAAACATAAATGTCAAAGTAGAACCTAGGTCCTAGGAAGGAAGGACCACAAATGTTATCATGTGTCCCTAATACTTCTCTAACCCAAAAATAACTCCTTCAAATGGGCCCACCCTAAAAAAAATTAAAACATGTTCATGATTGCGGTGAAGGGCAAGGTGAATCTTCATGACCCATAAAAGGATGGCAGAGACTATGAGTCCCAGAAGGCAAGTTAAATCTGATCTTCACAATAAGTATCCTGACACCTATACCCAGGAGTATACCATAATGTTTACATGTATCGTGGTTAACCTAAAAGGGAAGGACCGTTAGGAGGAGGCATCGATTGAGTCCCCTTGCATATATCCTCACCTCATCTCTTAAAAGAGGTGGGACCAAACTATGTATGAACTAACCTAAGAGTCATGAGGTGGAAACCCTCACTAGGCTAAACCTATTCATTCCCTTCAAAATCTCAATCTCTCATACTAAGACCCTGATCATTAAGGTCCAATAAAATGATTCAAAAAAAAGATCCATGATGGATGGACACCTTACAAAAGTAATACAAATGCCCTTTAAAGTTTAAATAGACAGACACATGCTTGTGGTGGATACTACACTAAAGCATGTCAGGAGTAAAGCCTACTAGGATGTCTCTGACACCTGGCACCTTATGTCAACTGGGTATGGAGTTGCCACTGATACATGCACTACATGGCATGACTTTAGCACTTTGCTAAAACCCATGCCCATTAGAGCTTTTTATCCATCTTCTCCCCTGGACCGAGGGCCTTCTTTATATCAGAATAGGACACAAAAAGTCATAGGGAGGAAACATCTAGTATCTTTTGAGACAGGAGATAGATAAAAATTCTTGGGGTTTCAACATTCTCACTCCATGTGAGGAGGTGGACAAGATGGAGGTGATCCTGACATATGAAAACCTATAAGTCATCCTTGGTGTTCTAAAACATATAAGTAGAAGCTCCAGATTGTTCCTGACCGAGTGATTCATCAGAAGGGAACTCATAACGATATGCACCGCAAGGACCTAAGTCCAGACACAGATTTCTCAAAATCATGGAGGGAATACCATATCTGGTTTCACATGTCACGAAAAATATATTTAAAATTTAAACTCATTACATAACCTTGTCTTCTCATGCAAATAAACAAATAAACATATAAAAAGAAAAAGAGTTTTCACCATGGTTATCCAGAAGAAGTACAAGTCAATGTCACTAAAGGTGCTAATGCAATCAACCTCAAATATTTAGAAGAGCAATCAGGACCTACAGGGAAGCATCCTGACTCATCTTTTTCAATTCAACCACATCTGAGCCACCTTCTCATGAACTTTTCTAAAAATCTACCAACAACGTTTTCAAAAAGGGGGAATACTTCAACTTGATACACACATTTTTGATGATTCAATTGCCTCAGTAATGATACAAGGTAATCTGCAACACAACCCTTGAGGCCTGGAAAGATGATCAACCATTGATAATCAGGCAAGGGAACTCCACATTATGAGTTATCAAGACAAATTCCATCCATCCCCAATGCATGTCCACATATGTTAGACCAACAAGCCACCAAGATAAATCTCCACATAGCTAAAGGGGTTTACCAAACTGGATATGCTTTGATAAAAACTCCTTCACTAAGCTACAATGAGTGTTTGAAGACTCTAACAATCTAGCCGGACCAAAATGCATTCCCAAATAAATCTAAAGGACCTTGAAGGGTCTCCTCAATCTTTCTGATCAACTATGCCTCATCCAAGCACTCACACAACTCAACCAGTGTCAAAGGAACAATGAGTTTATTCCTCTACAAGGAAACCATGACTTGAGATGTAGCAACTGTCACTCGTCTAATAGTCTATCTAAAGAACCACTCGCCAAGGATGATCAAACTATATACTCACAAATAGGACATGCTAGGAGAGTCGAGACCATGCCACACTTTGCTCTTAAATGTCTCCAATAGGGAGGCTATCTGAATGAAGCGACCATCATTAGTCAACAATCGAGTATATTAGGATTTCTTCACATAAAGAAGAGTCCCCATCATAATGACCCAACTCAGCTTCTTTGGTACCACAAGCGGTCAGGCAAAGGAAGCCGAGTAATCTTGGCCACATCTTCTAAGGTGGGAGTCAGAATGACATCCCCTAAGAAAAAGACGCGACTTAGAGGATCCATGAACCACCGACATCAACTCTCTCACAGTAGGAGATGTAAGACAAATGATGAATGTGATGGGTCATGCCAAGGCTCGCCAACTTGAGTTCTTCTACCCAGAAAGATCAGTAACAGAATGATGCAGTAAAGACAAATTAATGGGAGAACTTCACAGAAGTGTGATTTCACATATCCCCCTCTCTCCCATAACTTCAGGTCATGAAAGCAAAGACGTGCAAAAAAGATGAGGGATATATCCCTATTTATAGGCCTTGCCCATGACATATATGCAATCCAGAGACAAAAGGATTCTAGTCATTTTACCTAGTGGAATGATGTGATCCATTGTATATGTATACATCAAAAGTTCACATAGACATGCATATCGAGAATGTAGGACTTTGCATTCTACAAGCCGGTGTATTGCTCCAATCCGCTACCCTCTATTGGCACCTAGATTGAGGCAATCCACCAAATCTTCCATATATCTTCTGAAGATCAAATTCCTAAAATCTAATTCCAATTTGAAGACCAAGAACCTTATAACTTTTCCAAACTCAAACATTTATTTAAAAATTAAAAGAGTTTTACAAACACAAGCATATCTAATACATCATTTTGCTTGCACCGGAAAGGAAATACATCTTGAAACCGAAATTCTGAAGACATATGCTACTTCTTTGACTTCTTCTTTAACCACCTAGTAAAACTCTTGGCCAAAGGTTGATAATTAGTGAAAGAAGAGACATACAAATCTCGATCTCTGCTCATGTTAGAGAGAACACCACGGGTGGATCATCGGTGACCCAAACAGAAGCTTTATAAGGCACTTCCATGATGAAAGAAACATCTCTATGGACATGCTCTAACAGTAGTCGACGGTAGATCTGTAGGCTGAACTAGGACATCCAAGGAGAAGTAACCAACACTATAACATCCCCCAAAATGCTAATTGTGCATGTAGCCAGGTTGGATACTCAAGCCAAAAAGACCACTCACTGCATCCGACTCTACCTTCCTCCTAGAACCATGAGGTCCAGCCACAGTCACTTGGGAAATGGCACGAGCCTCCCAACAAATCTTAATGAGGCCTCAACCTGAGGAAGTCATCAAATCCACGAACATCAATAGATAGAGAAGGTGAAGCCTTAGGAGAAGGAACTTCCTTTGGGGGAGATGGACACTGAGACTCATAGCCATAATCATCCTATTCCTCAACCCATAGAAAACACATCTCAAGATGATGCAAGCATGAAAAGATAGAATTAAACTCAGACACTTACCACTAGAGGATGTAAAATTTTATCATACACCCTCTGGAAAAAAGTACTAAGTGTGCATGTTGTACCACACCACGTACTCCTCATGTGATACCTGGCCATACATTATCTCTTAAGCAACCTAATAAATCCTAAGACCAGGAGGGATCAACCTTGGCAAAGTGTCAAAGGGGATGTGCCAGCCACCAGCCCAATGATGAGTAGTAAGCTCACCCATATACAACACACTCCCAGATTAACACTCAAACTAGATCGAAAAGCATCCAAGGAAAATGCCTCTAAATAGGTTGCACATGATGTGGATGCCTTGACACAGTGGAACCTAGAGAAAATCGTGCTTTGGACCTAGGACCAATGATGAATTGGAGTCAGCAAGAGTAGAGATGCACAAAATCATAGATTGTTAACGTACTATGCATACCTTAACAATGGGCATCTATTTAGTTCACCCTTCCACTACTCATGTAGATAACCCTTAGGACCACTCAAAGTAATGGGTCTATGAATTCAGAAGTGCTCATAATTCCACATCTACAAAGAAAAATCAGTAGAATCAACTATGGTAGATATTTCAAAAGTAGAAAATGCAAAAAATAATAAGTAAACGGTTACCGCAATCAAGCCTATGAAGCCACCACAACACTTTGTATCTCAGACCATCTTCCCCTTGAATTCACCTAGAAGACACCTCCTCAAGTGAATCAACAGATGGGAATACACACTGCCCCCCAATCATAGGAAGCAATCACATCCAGATCCAAAAGAAAGGAGAATAAATCGATATCTCCTCTATTTCCCCTGCTATTGCTAAAGAAGAAACCATTGATCAAGATGATCGAGAACACTTGGACCTTAGTGTTGGAAAATTGGAGCGATAGATAAGGCAATAGAAATAAATTTTTTAATGCCTGATTCCCTAATCAGCAAGATCTCGTCAGCAAATATGTATGTAGGAAAGATTCTAGTCCTGGAGCAAGTCCAATAAAAACTCTTGTTGCAGTAGTGTGCTCTTCTCCAAGTAACTCTTGGTCAATCGTCAGCAACAATCTCCTGGTTTGGCACTATAGACGGCTATTGATGGAGTCCTCCTAGAGATAGGAAAAATCCTCCTCACCTATAGACTAATCAACCCAGACCATCAGGAACTCCACGTTGCACTACCAGAGCCAACAGAAAGGAGTTGTCCCTTCAAACATCAATCCTCTAGGATTTATTTTCTCTCCCAATTGTCCCTCCCTTTCTATCCCTCCCTTTTACGGATAGGACTTGCACATAATCACTATTGGTTACCACAACCAGAGGGGACAACAATTATCAGAGCTTATTGTTGTGTCTGGGAAGCCCCTTGTACCCCTCTATTTATAGGAGGGTCAGGGTTAGGGTTTCCAGTTGGTCTAGGAGTCAAAGAGATGGAATTCACAAATTTTCTAGAAACTATGAACGGTGAATCGATCAATCAACTGTCTAATAAGCCAGTTGATAGGGTGAACCAATCAGCTCATCCATTGAACTAGTCAGTTCAATATTTTTTGTATTTTGAATCACATTGGTATTCAATGCATGATTAATGCAAAACTTGACATAAAAAACAACTCTTGATCCAATCAAATTGACCATTGAACTGGGTTGTTCATCACATGAACCGATCGTTTGGGACCATGAACCAATCGGTTCATGCCCTAGTTCAGGAATTGTTCAACCAATGTTGTTTCCAATTAACCTGACACCAACCGACTGGTTCAAGTGAATTGTCAGTTCATACCCTAGTTTAGGCATTGTTCAACCAATGTTATTTCCAATTGACCTGACACTCCAACTGATAGGTTCAACACTTGAACCAGCCAGTTCAAAGTCCAATTAGTCAATTTTGAACACCGGTTGTTTAATTGAATACCTAAACACATTTATTAATCAAGTTAAAAATTATTCATGAATAACTCCTATTCCAAGTGCATCCTATGTGTGTGACCCTATAGGTCCCAAATTATGTTGGCAATGAATTTCCATAATTAATTTATGACATCACAAGCAATGAACATAATATAGCAACACATGATTGCTACCCAAGTAATTCAAAAATATGGAGAACAACTTCAACCTACAATCTGTGATTAGTGTCATCATGATCGTATAGTTACTTTGTCTCTGATATCCAAATTGAAATCAGGGCATGGAATCATCATCCTCTTCAATGTTCAATCCATGTTCCTTGAACTAGAGCAGACTGCCTTAGATGCATGTGATCTCACATTTCATATATTGAATCACATGAGTATGTACATACATTTCTCAGTCACTCTTATCAAGTGTCCTGGATATCAAACTCCTTTAGGACGGACAAATCTCATCTACATCACTCACACTCAATTCTCATGTGTCACAGATACCCGAGCATCACCTTTATGGAAACCCTTATTCAAGGTTACGTTGGATGTCGTCAAGGTAAAATGAATGAAATGTGATGACTGTAGTGACTTCATGTCTAAGAACCACAATCACCACTATCACTATGAGATCTGACTCTGACTACCGTTCCATGGTTTCCATGTATTACTCTCATGGTGGGTCTGTCTGCTGCACTTTTCTCTAACATGTACCTATGTGCTTGACTTGATATCACATATTATGGCTAATGAGACTCTATTATCCTTCAACACACACTCTATTCTTATGTATTTATGTTGTCTATTTTTCTTCCACAGTAATATCTGACTAGGGACATAACAAGAATGTGTGTACTCCTATCATACATATGATCTCATTGTTCAGTTCCTTAACTTGAAGACATATTTCATTAATTAGCATCATTCTTTAGACATGTATCACATATATGTCATCATCATTTCATGATTGAGACAAACATAATAGACATAATTACCTTTATAATTATCAAATAAACTATATGATGCCCCATCACAATGATTATATGATTGGCTCTACGGGCATACATACCAATAGACTCCCACTTGCTCTTAGAACCAATCACTTATGAATCTTATTCCAAGTGATCTTTAACATGTCCATCATGTTTCTGCTACATTAGTGCTTTTATAGTGGGTTATCAATGTTTTCTTTGGTATTTTGCAAGTTTCTCATTTCCTTGATGTTAGACGTTTCACTTGAGATGGACGTGTCGTAGTATGCTATCTGAGTTCCTTTGCCTAACCCGCAACATCATTGTTGTCACAGTATCTCTAGTGTGTCATCAATGGTTGGAATATTCCACAAGTTCATCTATAAGAACTTCTTGATCCATACAATATCCTTTATTGTGTTCATAACACCAAGATACTCACCTTCTATTGTAGAATTAAACAATTGTCTCTATATCAAAACCTTTCCATCTTTATAGTTCTCATTTTAAGGTCAAACACAAATTTAGATTGTGACCATTAATTTTGTTTATCATTTTGAGAGCTTGCATCAGTGTAATCATTTACACCCAACTCTTCCTTGTTACCATAACCAAGGAACTGATCATTTTCATGCTTCTAAACTACTTAAGGATGTTCTTTATGGCAGTCCAGTGACTTTCACTAGTATCTAACAGATATACACTCATCATATCCAATACATACGAGATAACAAGATGAGTACATAACATTGCATTCATGATAGATCTGATTGTGAATGCTAATGGCATCTATCCATGTGTTGTTGTTCTTCACAAAAACTATAATATTAGACTCATGAGAGACTAACTCCATGGAACATAGACAAGTTTTCTCTCATTGAGTCCTACATGTCGAACCCCTTCAACATCTTGTCAATGTGTGTGTTCTTTCTTAGATCAAGAAGCCTTCCAAATCTATCTCTATAGATCTTAATTCCTATCATATAGGATGCTTCGCCTAAACTCCTCATAGAGAAGGTATACCTTTCCATGTTTTAATATTTGTAGTATAAGGATATTATTCCCCATCATTATGTGGAATATAAGTATGCTTCCACTAAATTCTTATAATCATAGATTCCATCTTCATTTTGACTCAAGTCAAACTCTTTGACTATCTTGTCAAATAGAAGATTCCATCTTTGAGATGCTTGCTTCAATCTAAAGATTAACCTTTGTAGCTTATAGAATTTATTTGCAATCTTGGATTTATAAAACCTTTAGGTTGCATCACGTACACATCCTCTCAATTATTCCTATTAAGGAATGTGGTTTTAACATCCAATTTTCCAAATCTTATAGTCATACTAAGTTGTAATGGAAATCAGGATCTGATGGATTCAACCACAACAACTGGTGAAAAGATTTTGTCATGTCCAACATATTGAACTTGTTTGAAATCTTTGCAACCAATCTGCTCTTATAGATTTTTACACTACCATCCATGCTAGCCTTTTCTCAAAGACCCAAATGTACCATGTGGTCTTACCCCTTCAGGTGGATCCACCAAGGTTATACCTTGTTGGTGTACATGGAATCCATCTTTGATCCCATGGCCTCAAGCCATTTCTCAGACTTTGGTCCCTCAGTAGCTTCTAGGTAGGTTGTTGGTTACATAAGGAAGTTGAGATTCCACAACAATTTGTAATTCTCCTTGTTCCTATTGTACCTCTCTTTAATTCAATGTTTTCTTTTTGGTCTCGAACTTTTCAATTTCTACTTTCTCCCACGGATTCCTTTGGAATTAAATTCCATTAGGAATACAACCATCTTAGCAAAAAAATTTTTTGTCAGATTGGAATACAAAAGTAGTATTCAACAAAATAACAACTTTGTGATTTACAGACAAAGCTTTTCAATAAACAATTCTTCTTATAAAGCTTACAATCCTAATCCTTAAAAAAGACATACGAGGACATCTCACATGCCATATCTTATATTGTGTCTTTTAAACCATTTAAGTCCGTACATTGTTTGGTGTAAAGCATGTGCTAAAAAGGAAACTGGAAGATCAACTAGATTAATTGATAATTACATCATGACTAAAAAGATATGATTCCTTTCTTCGTGATACATGATAGTGTTTCAGGTGAAGCTCATCATGATAGACTATCATGATTTCATATAAGGTCCTCAAACTCTTGGTTCAAAGTATTTCCATAGCGATCATATAAAAATTTTAATATTTATACCAAATGGGTTATGTACTTCATTCATAATATCCTTGAACACTTAAAGAGATTTAGACTTGTATTTCATTAAATACAATTTACCATATTTGTTGAGATTATCAAAAAATATAATGAGGTTTTGTTAACCACATTTAGAATTTATTCTAAAAGGTATATATACATCAGTATGTACAAGCCCTAATAGAATACTCACTCTCCCACTACTTCTAGTGAAAGGTGCTTTTGTCATATTGCCCAACAAATAATACTTGCATGTGTCTATTAGTTCAATAACCAAAAGAGTCTAGATAACCATCATATCGATTCTAGAAATGTATTTCTCATTTATACGCTCTAGATGACAAGGATACATGTATTCATTGTTTGATTCAATGAGTCATTTAGTAATATATAATTGTCTCTAGATCAATCAAACAGAAACTATGAGACTTTAAGGTCACTTCCATAAAAGATCTTATCTTTGAAAGAAAATATCAAATATTTTTCAGGATATTCTTGTCCATACAAGATACATGATGTTCTTCAATAATGAGAAGGTAAATAATAGAATTCACTAATTCTATTGCATGCCCATTACATGAATGACAGATTCCAACTGTAGTCACAACAACACTTGCTTCACATAGTTCTATCTTACTTCTCATGGGTTCTTGAAGTGAATCTCTACCTCCTTCTTCTTCCCGAGATCCTCTATATAAAGAGGACAATTCCTTTTCTAGTGTTTGCACTGGTCACAATGGTGGAACTTTCCTTCCTTATTCACTCCTCCCTTAGCTTTTAGTACAAAAGACTTTGGCATCTTGCTAACTTTAGAACTCTTGTTTTCTTGTCCTTTTCCCTTGGACTTCCCTCTGCTAATCATCATCATATATTTGGGTTTGTACTACTTCATCTATGCTTCAACTATCCTTGACATGCTAAGAAATTCTGACAATGGCTTGTCAAAATCATTCATGTTATAGTTCATGACAAACTAGTTGTATGATTCTGATAGTGACTCTAGAATGACATTTATGGCCAACACTTGACCCAAGGGAAATCCTAGTCTAGCGAGGTTCTCCACATGCATGATAAACTTGAGTACATGAGGACCTATTGGATATCCTTCCACCATGTTGCACTTGAACAATGCCTTAGAGACATCATATCTCTCTTTTCTTGCCTAATCTTGGTACAATGTTCTTAAGATGTGTAACCATTTCAATAACATTCATGGTGTCATGTTGTCTCTACAACTCATAGTTCATTGGGCACTGATAACACCCATTTTATGACCTCTAGAGCTTATATTTTATTATCAAAATAGCCTCCAAAACTAATTTCCTCTTCATTTTATTTTATTTATTATGAAGAATCATGCCCACTATGCCCCTGACAATATTTCCCATCTTTTGTAGGGATTTTCCTATTTTTCCACAATAAAAGAAGCACCAATGGGCCCATCAGGCCCATCAGCAATGAAGTCCGTGTTCCAGCCCAGTAGCTCGTGAGGCTGACATGCCCTTTTACCCATCACAGTTGCAGCTCGACACAACCAACAATCCAACGCAGGCGTGTCATGAAGGAGTCCCTGCCCACTACATCTCTCTACTCAATATGGAGCCTAACTCACAACGGTTCATAAACTGACGAGGTCGTTACCCGACATGGCCACCCCTCGACACCGCAGCCTGACAACACTCCAACCCGCCACAGCTGTATGCGACTGCCCGACATACTCATGACCTGATACATGTGACGGGTGACATCCATATCGGCCCTTCCTGAAGCCTCGAGAACGGAACCACAGATGAAAGACACATGGGTCAATAAAAGCTACCACTCCCATCAACTCACTGCCTATAAATAGTAGCTACAAGCCTACGATGGGATGAGACGAACCCTGCTAGAGGTAACCCCCAGAGTAAAGGAGCTAGTGTGTTGAGTCCTAAGGAGCCTGTTGAGTGATAACTAGGTGAGCACACCCCCATCCTGAGAGGGATGAGAGGAGTTCACTTATAGACCATTCTGGTAGCAGCAAGCAACACGATATGATCCTCAAGGCCACTTCAACAATATCGAGCTTCTATCTAGGCTTCAACCCGAGACGGCTTGCCCACCTACACCCAACACGAAGAACCTAAGAGCCTTAAGATAATGTTAACCCGATATGTATCCTAACCCGACACAGTACCCAACCCGATATGACCTATATCCGTCATGGCTGCAGCCCGACATGGCAAACATCCTGACATGACCATATCAGGCAGAGGTCCTATCCCGATATGACCCTTACCTGTCACGGTCCATGACCCGACACGGTCGTATCCCGATATGGCCCTTACTTGGTACCAAGTTAGCATTATCTTAGGTGTCTGTTGTTGTGTACTTCGATCTCCTAAATCAAGGAGACTGATACTTATCTTCCCTTTACAACATTTACTTTCATTTAATTATAGCATTGTAACTAAACCATTATGTTTCTTTATGATTATTGGAATCTGTGGAGTTTATCTCATATCATTCTATGTATGGCTTTATTTCGTTGGATGATTTCTTTCTGGCACCTGAGTTCTAGTTTCTTCTTTCTAATTCATGCTTTTAACTAGCTATCGAATCGTGTTTCTTGTTTTGACTTCTTCGAGAGAGGAATGTTGTAAACTTCTAGAGCTTGGTCTGATTCAGGTGTACAAGAGTACCTGGAATCAGAGCTACACCTGGCTTGTCTTTCCACATGAGTCCATGCCTGGTACCTTTGAGAGAGGGAACTTAGTGCATGGCTAGTTGGTGTCTTCTATGAGAGAAAGGTGTTGGATGTAGGCCGCCTCCACTTGTTACGATTAGGTTTTTCTTCCTTCATGCTATGCTCCGAAGATAGTTTTATCTCCTTAGTTTCCTATATACAAAACCTACCATAAAAACTGCTAAAACCCAAAACACCCAAAGCTTTAATCTTTCTGGTAAATCCCCTTGGATATAGGTTTTAATTTTAATTCTTTATGATTCTTTCTCATTACAACAAACCTTAATCTTTTGACTTTTCGACATTCTTATACAAGTAAAACTTGAGTTCTGAAGCGTTGTTCTCCTAGTCCCTATTTTCAACCCCGAACTACCTCGACCCTGTACTAGTTGCAGGAGTCTTAAACATTCAGGTATTATAAATTACTATAAGTCCGATGACCTAGACATGTCTCCATTTTTAGACCCACGTTTAAGGCTTATCAACTTTTTGGCACCGTTGTCGGGAACTCGACAACGAATACCATTCTACGAACTTGAGTTTTACTTGCACTCTTCCAAAAACCTTGTACATATGCATATAATATTGTACATACTTATTGCACATAATTTATATAACATACTCACACTTTTACATCTCTTCTTTTCAAGTACTTCTTCATCTCTTCAAACTCTCCTGTGCCTAGCAAGCAATGGCCGAGGAAGCACCCGAAGCTTGGTCTCTTCGTTCTTTTGTCCAAGTTAGGGAAAATGAGGAAAGGAACCCAGTGGTGGAGAAACCGCTCACTGTGGCTAACTTTGAGCTGAAGCCTGCCTTTCTCCAGCTGCTGCAACACAACCGGTTTGGAGGAAACGCCAATGAAGAGAATCCTTACAACCATCTTACGACGTTCAATAGGACCTGTAAGACCTTCAAGATCAATAAGGTCCTGATATCTTACATCTACACCCAGTGCTTTCCTTTCTCTTCAAGGGACAAAGCTCTAGAATGGTACACAAGTCTCCAAGATGGGAGCCTCCCTGACTGGGAACATCTGGCCAATGCTTTTATTGCTAAGTTCTTCCCTATGGAGAGAACAATAAAATGTCAAAACAAGATAACCAGGTTCTCGCAGAAGGTTTTAGAGAACCTGCATGAAACTTGGGAAAGATTCCAAGGATATCAGAGAGAGTGCCGGCACCACGGTTTTTTTGAGCCCAAGTTGATCACCACCTTCTATAATGGGTTGTACATTAGAGAAAGGAAATCCTTGAATGCTCCAACAGGCAGTGATTTCTTGGGGCTCAACGCCCAAAGAGCCAGGGAGATTATAGACAATATGGCCACAAATCAGTAGGATAATGAGTATGATAGAGAGTCAACGAGTCACTCTACCCCTACAGAATCAAAGGTGATGGAAGCATTGGCGGCTAAGTTGGACAAGATAGTGACTGGTGTTCAAGCCTTAAAGGAGCAGAGCTATAAAGGCAAGGTCTGACAAGAAGCGGTCAGAAGTTGTGTCACGTGTGGAGAGCCGGACCATCTCTCTGACTTTTTCCCACACACGGTCGTGCAGAGCGAGCTTGATGAAGAAAGTACAGAGAAAGTAAGTTATCTCCAATATCGACGTCCCGACCATCTCGGATTCTTGTATAGAAACACCAGTGTGGCTAAGAACACTCACCAGCTGGCAGGCGGAACTCCTTCAGGAGGACAATAGAATCATCAACGCCAAATAGGTTTCCAACAACAAAGAAGCTACCCAAACGCCCAACAAGGTCAGCAACAGTGATCGTCGATGATGAGTGAGTTATTGTCCTTCACCAAGAAACATAATGATATGAATGATAAACTGCACAAAAGTTCTGTGGATAGCACGACATTTCTCAAATTAATGCAACAACAGATGGGAGGTTTCTCGACTTAGATCAGGGAGCTCCAACAGCACAACAAGCAAATAGACCAGCAACTGGCAAGCCTAGCCAAGAGTATCAACCATCAGGTAGGGGGATTCTCGTCCAATAGTGAGGAAAACCCATGAGGGAATGAAACTACAAAGATGGTCTTCCTGAGGTCAAGAATAGTGATACACTCAGTCGACGAGAAGAGAGCAACAACAGCAACAACACCAGTCAAGGATGTAACCCCCGATGAATCAGTTGAAGTACCCACAAAGCAAAGAAAGTAACAACAAAAGGAGATGACGATGTGACTTCCGAAGAGAGTCTGGATAGGTACGCACCCTACGTACCTTTCTCACACAAGTAGTGAAAGCTCAATTAAAGAAAAGGTATGAGAAGTTCATGTCTGCCGTGAAAAAGTTGCACCTCAACATCCCTTTCTTGGATGCCATCGAGGAAATGCCCAATTATGCAAAGTTTCTCAAGGACTTGATTTCAAGGAAGAAGAGAGGATAAGATGTTAAAACCGTGAATTTAGCATAGATGTCCGGTTCTTTTGTTAAGGCAAGTATGACTTCCAAGAAGAAAATCCTAGTGCCTTTGTTATTCCCTTCCAAGTCAGAGACAACATGACCTGAAAAGGTCTAGCGGACCTGGGAGCAAGCATTAGTCTAATGCCATTGTCGCTTGCAAAGAGGTTGGGACTTACTGACATAGTAAGTACAAATATGAGAATCCAGCTAACAGACCACACCTTCACAAGACCTATTGGAGTAATGGAAGATGTGCCCATTAGGGTTGGGTGGTTCTTTATACCCTGTAACATCGTTCTGATTGACACCTTGGAAGATCCTAGTTGTCCAATGATTTTTGGGTGACCCTTCCTTGCAACCGGTAGAGTGCTCATCGACGTGGAGACATGGATGATAATGATCAGAGTTGGATGAGAGCATATTGACTTCAACATCTGTGACTGCATGAAATCCCCCTCATTCTTTGAGTCTTCTTACTTTTTCGAAAGCTATCAGCAACTCTACAATGTGGTAAGGGATGAGAAGGCTATGGTGGACCCACTGATGCATGCCTTAGTTGACAACACATAGGTGGTCGATGACCCAGAGGTGAAAGAACTCTTGTCATTTTTGAATGTCGAGGAGCTTCTTGAAGTAGATGGCCCAGTTGAAACAGTGATGTATGCTGCACTACGAAGCGATCCTACCGAAGAACCAAAAGAGAAGACCCCGCCCGAACTAAAAGTTTTTCCGAAAGGTTTGGAGTACATATTCCTAGATGAAGAGAGAATGAATCCAATTATTATCAACTCAAAGATAACTGATGATCAGAAGGAACAACTACTGGTGGAGCTAAAGCTACAAAGGAAATCCTTAGGTTACTTGATTAGAGACCTAAGGGGGACCAACCCTTCTGTGTGTATTCACAGAATCCACCTCGAAGAGAATTCCAAACCCTATGCCCAGCTGCAACGAAAACTAAATGAGAAGTTGTGATAGGTGGTTAGCAAGGAACTTGTTAAGCTCTGAGATACAGGAATCATTTATGCCATCAGTGACAGTATGTGGGTGAGCCCCATTCAAGTAGTCCCTAAGAAGAGAGGTATCACGTTAATCAAGGGAGATAGTGGGGTAGAAGTTGCAACCAAGACCGTCACTAGTTGGCGGATGTGTATAGACTACAGAAAGTTAAACACTGCCACCCGTAAAGATCACTTTCCTCTCCCGTTCATCGACCAGATGCTTGAGCACCTAGCCCATCATTCATACTTTTGCTGGTTGGATGGGTACTCAGGGTTCTATCAAATCCCCATTCATCTAGACGATCAGGAAAATACTACCTTCTCCTGCATTTATGGAACATTTGTTTTTAGAAGAATGCCCTTTGGGCTCTACAACACACTCACAACCTTTCAGTGGTACATGAATGCTATATTCGTTGATTTCTTAGAAAATAAGATGGAAGTCTTCATGGATGACTTCAACGTCTATGGCAGCTCTTTTTATGATTGCTTGAACAACCTGTCTTTGGTGATGAAGAGATGTGAAGAACAAATTCTCACCCTTAACTGGGAAAAGTGCCATTTCATGGTGCAAGAAGGTATTCTAGGACATAAAGTATCCAATAAAGACATCAAAGTTGACCAGCCTAAGGTGGAAGTGATTGCAAAGTTCCCTCCACCCACGTCTGTGACAGGAGTTAGAAGCTTCTTAGGGCATGCCGACTACTACAGAAGGTTTATCAAGGACTTCTCAAAGATTGCAAAGTCGTTGTTGAATATGTCGATGAAGGATGTTAAGTTCGATTTCACAAAAGAATGCCTCACAACATTCTCCACCTTAAAGGATGCTCTAGCCTCAACACCCATTGTCTACTCACCCGACTGAAACCTTCTGTTCGAGCTTATATGTGACGCTAGTGATTTTGCTATAGGCACAGTCCTTGGGCAAAATAAGGACAAAAAGCATCACGTGATCTTCTATGCTAGTAAAATGTTAGACGAGGCCCAAATGAATTACACCGCCACTGAGAAGTAAATGCTAGCCATTGTCTACACATTTGAGAAGTTTCGATCTTATCTTGTGGGTTCCAAGGTGACTGTTCACACAGACCACAGATCCATCAAATATCTAATGAAAAGAAAGACTCTAAGCCTAGGATGCTATGCTGGGCATTACTTTTACAAGAGTTTGATCATGAGATAATCGACAAGAAGGGTACCGAGAATGTGGTCACCGACCACCTATCCAGGATCAGAGTGGAGGATGACCACCTGTTGCCGATCAATGAAAACTACGTTGATGAGGCAATCTACATTGCCCAAATGGCTAATCCAAAAGGACCCTAGTACACTGATATCTACAACTATCTTTCCTGCAAACAACTACCCCTAGAAATATCTTATAATCAGATGAAGAAATTTTTCTCTAAATTGAAGTACTATTACTGGGATGACCCTCTGTTGTTTAGGCATTGCGCCGATAGCCTCTATAGAAGATGTATACCTGAAGATGAAGCCCCAAAGATCTTGTATGAGTGTCACTCCACTCCCTATGGAGGACACTTGGGAGTTTAAAGAACCTCAACCAAGGTTCTTTAGTCCAATTTCTATTGGCCCACTCTGTTCAAAGATGTCCAAGCCTATGTCAAGGCCTGCAGTGAGTGCCAGAGAACCGTGAATATTTCCCATAGGAATGAGATTCCTATGTCTGAATGGATTGAAGTTGAAATCTTTGATGTATGGGGAATCGAATACATGGGACCTTTTTCATCATCATACGGTTTCCAGTACATTCTAGTTGTGGTGGACTATGTCTCCAAGTGGGTAGAAGCCATGCCCACTACCACCTATGATGTCAAGTCTGTTATAAAGCTCTTCACAAAGATAATCTTCCCAAGATTTGGAGTCTATCGAACAATTATTAGTGACGGTGGATCACACTTTGCTGAAAAGAAATTTGAATCACTTCTGCAAAGGTATGGGGTTCGACATAAGGTTGCTACACCGTATTATCCCCAGACGTCTGGATAGGTTGAAATCTTGAACATGCAAATCAAATAGATTTTGGAGAACACTGTTGGGAAATCCCAGAAGAATTGGTTCACCAAGCTAGATGATGCTCTCTGGGCATACAGAATGGCATTCAAGATGCCACTTGGTACCACATCTTATCGTTTGATATACGGGAAAGCATGTCATCTGCCTTTTGAGTTAGAGCACAAGGCATTTTGGGCCATCAAGCGTCTCAACATGGATTCAACCCTAGCCAGCAAGAAGAGGTTCCTCCAACTTCAAGAACTCAAAGAACTTAGTCTTCACGCCTATGAGAATGCGAGCATCTATAAGCAAAGAACTAAAGTTTAGCATGACCCACTTCAAGAAGAAATATGTCAAGGAAGGTGACAAGGTTTTTCTTTTTAAATATTCTATTCAACTTTTTCCAGGGAAACTACAGACTCGCTGGTCAGGACCATTTGTGGTAGCAAAGATATACCCATTGGGAATGATGGAGTTGTACGACAAGGATGATCCTACAAAGGTCTTTCCAGTCAATGGACACCAGGTGAAAAGGTTCTACGAAGACGAAGCTTTCACAAGGCGATCTGAGTTGCCCCTGAATGATGTAGAAGTCACATCTGTCGATGAAGCCTAGCAAGACAGAAGATGTCGTGCTAATGAAACAAACCATAGCGCTCCTTGGGAGGCAGCTCAAGTTCTTACTTTCTTAGGATAGGATGTTATTTTATTTTCCTACAAAGAACATTTTGAACACTTTTTTTGGGAAAGTGCCTTACATCTTGGTAAATAAAGGTGGTGGGTCTAAGGATCCGTACATAGCAGGACCATTGGTGCAAGATGCACCGGTCCGTAGACAGCTAACATCCCACAAATCTCTCTCAAGAGAAAGGACCCATCGCACACCCAACATGTTGGGTGTGGGGTACGTCCCACCAATCCTATGTATACAAAAAGGATAACAACCTATCATATCGGGCTATCTATACAAAAATCCCCCCAAGTATGGCCAACATGTCTCTCTATGTGATGTTGTAGAGTCCCCAAGCTCTATTTACATGGGCTGGTATGGTTTGAGCTCATTTCTGTGTTGCGGCCACTTTCTTTGTTGCATTAATGACCAGATTCAAACTCTCCTCCGACGTTAGTGTATGTTGTGCATGTCGTCTCTCGTTTCTCTACTTCTAAATGAAGTATGATGCGTAGATCTAGGCTGTGATGCTCAGCCATTTCTAGCCTTTCCACCCTTTGGTTCTCATTTTGATCAGTGTGGCAGTGTCCCTTAGGCCCATGGCCCTTGGGACAACGGCCCATTACATTAGAGAGTATATGATGTGAAAAACTACATTGAAAAAACAAATGGCTGGTGTCTTCTTGTCTATGGAAGAAGATACACCTATCACTGGCCTCTACATTCCATTCTTTAATTCTTTTGGCTGTGGCTAAGGCATTGTGCTCAGCCCTATATATAGTCATGTTCCACCTATGGACTAGTGGGCCTCACCATAGGGTTCTCCCTAGATTGCATTGGGCATGTTCCTGTAGGACCACCTTCCACAATCGGGCTTTGGGCTCCTTCAGTCTGGTATGTCCCACTTTGTTGGTCTCGAATAGCTGACTATGTGCCTCCCACACCCTTGACATGTTCTTCCATGCATTTGAGAACCCCTGTCTCATTGTCTCCGGGCTTTTCAAAGTCATCCCATATCTCCTCCTTAGATATCTAGTCTAGATGGAATCCGGGCATGTATGGAACTAGACCAATCTTCTTAGGGAGGCCCATCGGTTGATGTCACGCACCTTCTTCAACCCTAGACCCCCCTCCTCCAGTGGTTTGTCCAGTCATTCATAGCTCATCATGTGCTCCTTGGTTCCCCACACGAAGTCTTTGATCTGTTGCTCCATGCGGTCACAGGTGCCTAGCGGAATGTGCCCCTACATTGCCCAATAGGACACCAGACCCTGGATGTTGGCCCAAGTAAGGAGGCAGCGTCCCGCCATCATGATCCGATCGGGTGGCCATTTCGAGATCATCTTCTTCATTTGATCAAGACAAGGGTTGAAAAAGGATGCTTTGTGGTTCTTTCCAGCCAGCGGGAATCCCAGGTAGCACATGGGCAGGGTGCCTATCTCACAACCTACTGCCTCGCTCAGCACTTGCTCGAAGTTCATCCCTGCCTTGGACAAGAAAATCTTGGATTTCATCGGGTTGACGTTGACCCCAATGGTGTCGCTAAATTCTTTGAGGATTTCTCTCACCCCTTAATGCTTTTTTGGGTACCCTCCATGAAGATCAGCACATAGTCAGCAAAAGTGAGGTATGAAATGACCGGCGTTCTTCTAACTTTGAATGTGCAGAAGGTGCCCTTTCTCTCCCCCTCCTCTAGTAGCATGGTAAGGTATTCCATAACTAGTGTGAAAAGGAGGGGGGACAAGGGGCAACCTTGTCTAAGTCCCTTGGAGATGTCGAAGAGGCTAGTGGGGTAGCCATTGATGAGAACAGAGAAGGAACAAGTTGTAACACATTGTTGTACCAGGCCAATCCAGGCAGCTAGGAACTTCATCATCTCCATGATTGTCCACAGATGTTCCCAATCAATGTGGTCGTACGCTTTTGAAAAATCGGTCTTTAGGAAAGCTTTAGGTTTGGATCGCTTGATGTCAAATCCCTGTAAAAATTCACCCGCCAACAGTGAGCATTCAACGATGCTTCTCCCAGGGACAAATGCCCCTTGATTTATAGACACCAGGTGATCAAGGACGCCCTTTAGCCTTTCGGCTAACACTTTAGCAAAGATTTTGTATATCACTCTGTAGTAGGCGATTGGGTGGTAATCCCTTAGTGAGGTGGCTCCTTACATCATTGGTATTAGTGTGAAGAAGGCATGGTTCACTAATTTGACCATCACTCCTCCCTTCATCAGCCACATCACCGCCTCTTTGATGTCGTCACTGATGGTTTCCCATCAGTTGTGGAAAAACCTCGCGATGAATCCATCGGGCCCTGGTGCCTTGTCTAAGCCGATTGCCCAGGCTGCCTTCTTCACCTCCTCATTTGAATAAGGCCGACATAGGGTATGTACCTTCTCAGCCGATAGGAATCTCCTTGGCTGGAGTCGCACCGGTTTTAGCCTTTCTTCTTGTCGCGTGTATAGCCGGCTGAAGAAAGCAACTGCTTCTCCTTCGATGTCAACCTCTGTGTCCACCATGTTTCCTTCGACATCAATCACTCAGTGCACTGTGTCCTTGATTTGCTTCCTCCTCACAACACCCTGGTAAAACACTATGTTTTGCTCCCCATCGATCAACCATTTCTCTCGACTTCTTTGTTAGTAGAACTTCTCCTCCTCCGCGTCAATTTGGTTGAGCCACCTGATCAGCTCACCTTCTTCTACGATGAGCTCGGGGCAACATGGTTGTGACTGTAGGGTCTTCTGGTTCTTTTTGAACTCCTCCATCATCCTCGTCATGATGATTTTGATGTTTGAATGGTTCCTTGCCCACAATTTGAGATGGACCTTAGTGTTCTGCAATTTCTTGGTAGCAATGTACAAGGGATTGCCACTGATCTTGAGCATCCAAGCCTTCCTCACCGTGTCCTGGAACCCCTCCCATTCCATCCAGTAGTTTACATTTTGGAATGGGTGGCTTCACTTCCTTTCTTCGCCGAACACTTTGGTCACTAGGACGCCATAGCCACTGATGTGGGAGAAGAGGATGTTGGAATGTGAGTTAGGGAAAGTACCTACCCAGGCGGTGTTGATGAGGATCCTATCCAGGCGGCAAGCGATGTGCTTACTCGCCTCCCTTCTGTTGGTCCAAGTTAACCCCCCCCCCCCCCCCCCCCCCGATGTAGTTGATCTCCAATAGGCCTGATCGTTCTACAACAAGGTTGAAGTCACGCATGGCCTTTCGGGACACCTCCCTGCCTCCTGCCTTTTCATCATCATGCCTGATGGTATTGAAATCCCCAGCAATCAACCAAGGGACCATAGCTACTGTCTTCACTTCTGCCATCTCCGCCCACAAGGACGAGCATCGTTGTGGTTGGGAGTGAGCATACACGGTAGACATCTATACCTCCATCCCTCCCTTGTTGGTGCACTAAGCTATGATCATTTGCTCTAAGCTAGAGGTCACATTGATCATCCAGGCTCTAGGGTCCCATCCCCAGCCAATCCTCCCTTTCCCCATTGAGGTGGTGTTGGATGTGTAGCACCAACCTGCCAGGAACATCTCGCTGATTTTTTATCTCTGCCACTATCATTGTAGATCTTCGTCTCCACCAGCATCCCTATCGATGCTCCTTAGTTCTTGAGCATGAGGGTGATGGCCTTCAATTTTTCCGACTCACTAGCGTCTCGCACGTTCCATGTCATGAGAGACATGGTTACACCTGTCAAGGAGGTTTGCTTATAGGACCAACGCAAGCTTTTGCTTGGCTCCCCCTTCCTTCCTTATTTACTGGAAGCCTCATCCTCATCTCCCATTACACACACTTCTGTACGTGAGGTGTTTGGCAGAGTGACTGAGTCTGGCTCCGTCGCAAGCATGGGTCCTTCCTGTGTTGTGGCGGGCAGTCCCACCACTAGGGTGCGGTGCATTTTAGCTGGGTGAGGCTTCAGGCCTGGGTTGAGGATGCACCTAGATAGCTTGAGTCCCGTTGGGCTGAGCCTTGGAAGCGGGCCCTTATCGCCTACACGTCGCTCCCCCTCCGATCCGTTGGAGGCCTGGTCCCACTCTTCATTTGAATCCCTATCCTTATCCTTCACGACTGCAATCGAACCGTTAAGTTGTGCATTAGGAGTGTTGGACAGGGTTGGGGTCACTAGGTCATCACCGTCATCTGGATCTAATGGCTCAGCATCCACCATGAAATCCAATAGTTCTGCATTCATCGGTGTCGCATTAGGGTTGCGTTCTTGGATGGACTCCATCACACATGTGCTGGGCACGCTGCTTTGGCACAGCTCCTCCGTTACATTGACCGAGTTGACCGCCGTGAACTCCGTCTGTGCTTCGGAGGAGACATTCTCCTCACACGCTTGCACCTCTGTATTGGTCATGGTCCGGACGCCCCCTTTTGGCCCTCTGCCCCCCACCTACCTCGGCCTTCCACGCTTTGGCGTCGTGCGGTCACGTTTGGTTCCCTGATCATCTTCAGAATGCTTTGGGTCGATACTCCTCAGACGACCATGGTTTGCTCTTGCCTCTACTTTGGTTCTGTCGGAGACAAATGGACAATGCTTAAGGTCATGTCCAAATGCTATGCACTATGGGCACCACAAAGGGACGTAGTCATATTTGACGAGGATCTTCTCAGGTTACCTACCTGGGAACTGAATCCAAACCTCCTCGGGGGGTTCTCGTGCCGCTGGGAGGTCAACGAGAGCTCTGGCTTACGAGTAGCCGATCACCTCTACTCCCCATGAGCCAACGTGTGAAGGCTTTCCCGCACCGCTTGCCACTCTGCTGATGATGTTGAGGGACCTCAAGTGGCCCAGCGATGGGAAGGTGATCTAGCAAGGGACTATTGCCAACATGTCCCTCTCATAACTGAGATTGGGAGACCAATCTTGTAGGATTACCAACTTCCCATCATAAAACCATGGTCCCCCTTTCTTCAGATTCTCCACGTCCTCCGCCAGGTCACAGGTGACCTCAAAGAATTCATTGTCCCTCTTGATGAGCTCGAACTTCCCCTTGGGTTTCCATGCCCTCCTCAGCCAGCCCCAGATGGGGATCTCGTGAGGTGAGCAATCCAACACATAGAAGAGCGTCGTGCGAGCCCATTGCTCCCTGATGTCCTTCATCGCTTCCTCGGGGATGACCGCTATCTCTCCTAACTCTGGTGTCACAGTTGGTTCATGAAACAACAATGTCTTTTCTAGAGGGATGGTTGTGCTATCTGATTCATGAGGGGCAACATCTGCCCAATCATCCAATGAGACACCCATTCTCCAAGCTCTGGGTGCTTGGGGTCGACTGGGCCCTCTTCCCCCTTCCTTTGCCCTATGCGATTGTCGCCTCCCTAGATGGGAAGTCGATCTATGTCTTGCCTTGCCATGCAAAACTTTCTCCTTGCCATTCTCATTGCTAGGGCGAGTCTCTTCCTCTAGGATATCCATCCCCTGTGCATCCTTGCAACCGCTCAGCCTGCCTTGGTCCACCAGAGGTGTTGGGGTTGTTGTCTGGCAATGCATTTGGTCAGACACATGCTTCATCATCAGAAGCTATGGGTGTCAGGCACTTGCTAGGAGGACCCTTTCTCTTCTTTTGTTTCCTTTACAAAGCCGCCACCTTTGTTGCTTTCCCATTCTTTACTATCTCCTTTGTGGCCTCCCTCTGGATGGAGAGCCTTTGACCTTGCTTTTTCTGATTCTTGCTCTTGGCCATTCAAGCCCCCGACTAGGTAGGTAGTCTAGGCTTGAATGCTCATCTTGAAGGCACCTGCAGATGTCTCTGAGGTAGGTGGGAAGGTCTCTCCACCTTAAAGGCATAGTCTTTACTACGTGGCATCTTCCTCGAAAACCACATTGCGTACCGCCAAGGGCACGGGGATGGATCCCTGTAGGTGTGCAAGCTTCCCTGATTAGCAACTGGTAGCCCTAGCCACCATGGAGTCGATGACTGGGGGAGGTGGTCGGAGGGGTGGGACCTCTCTCACGGAGGGAAGAGATGGGAGGTGGATTCTAGAGAGAAGGTAGAGCCTTTTTCCTAGAGAGAGAGGTGGAGTTGATCCTACCTGAAGCCTCACCCTGCTGATACTATCATTCTGAACACTTTCATTGTAATAAAGCCTGAGTCTGTACATGTGCCACACACACTGACTCTCACATTTTCTGGGCCACCGACTCAGTTTCATCACCTTAATGTGTAATACTAGCTGAGGCTAAGGTTTACACTTAGGCCGGTGATGTTTTACATATCAAGTTCCTTTTACTTTAGTTTTCATTTTCACTAAGTTTTAATGGCTTTTGAGCAAAATGCATGGCACACAGACATGTTAACCATCTTTATCGCTCATGCTTGGTGTATCAGGTTATCTTGCCGGCCAGAGCATATCGGGCATGTATCGCAAGAGTCGCGTCAGTCAGACCGCGTATCGCTCTGTCAGGTAGCTCTCGCACCACACCATGCCAGATGCAATGCACAAACTTGTGTCACGTGAAGAACGCACCGGGTAATGCATGACAGATGATGCACCGCCTCCCTTTAAGCCACATGACACGACATGATTAGACAGGTTTTACCTTGCTTTGGAAGGTGATTCTCGTGCATATGTGACGTGTGTCCCTGTTTTCACCATTTAACCCCCTTCACAGATGGCTATTTAAGCAACAAGAGATTAACCGTGTCGGGTTACCGAAGTTACCAAGCTTCTACTCCCATATTGTGCAATCTCTTGTATAATTGAAAGCCCTCCTAGCTCTCATGTTGGGTATCTTGCCTACCGACCTCTTGTGTCATGTTGACCATCTCTATGCCTAACAAGGTAATCACCCATGTCGTGCAACCTCTATCGTGTAGACCTATCGCCCATCTGTATCGCACACTGTAAACACTTAGACCTTATCACGCACTGCTTATAGTGTTCTTGCCCGTGTCGGGCAAAGTTTTAAATGCGTATCATTTTTACTAAGTATCGCTTCGATCGTTTTGGTTTTCCTATCACTTCGATCATGTCAGGTTTCCATCTATGTCGCGCAACACATGTATCACACGACACATATATCGCACATTCCTTATCACACTAAGTAAGTTTGGGGGAGCCTGTCGACTCACTCCAGGGTCTACATGATATATGTGTCACACAGTCATATCGCGTTCTTGGTCTACTGACTTCACAAGTGCATCGTTTTCTCTTATACCTAATACTGGTTTATCACGGGTATCGTGCAAGGATGTGTCAGGTTTATTTGGTATCGTGCACTTGCATGTCATGTGCCAGAAATTATAAAGTTTTTCTCCAAAACACAATGATGTGCTTCCTAATGCAACCCGATACCGGTTTTCGCGGGTGTCTCCCAAACCGTATCGGGCAGTACCATTCTTACTAAATTTTAGTTGTAACGATCCCATGTATCGGGAGGGTAAAACTTTTCCTGAATAACCCTTTTTGATTTAGCACAAATTGTTCATCTTTTTTCAGAAAATGTCACACACAAAAGATATTATCATCCAAGTTGATGAGCAGGACTAGAGGATCAACCCCGAGGCCACAACAGTGGCCATCGCAAGGTAGAAATGCCCTAACCCAGCAACATCTGGGCCCTCTAAGTGGCCCCCTGTTGAGGCAGGCGCAGCCCTGGCTGCAACGGCAGAACCCAAAGTTCTTGCCCACTCTCCAGGTCACTACATGCCAAGGGACGCGGACCACTAGAGGCGCTACACTGAGATGGTGGTGAAGGTCTACCGCCCAACCAGATTCTACCACCACACTTCTTTTCGGTAGATCAACATCCTCGATAAGCTAGACAACGTCCTCGAGGTTGCCGAACACAAGAATCTCTACTTTAGCTTCTCCAACTCCTACACTGAGTTGACAAAGGAGTTTATCTCCTCCCTCCGTCGGGTTCCAAACACCCCAGAAGAAAGCAAGAAGTACGGAGGAGTGGACATGCTGCAAGGGCACCTTTATAACCAAGAGCATGAAATTATAGAGAGGCTGTTCAACAAAATTTTCTCCACCAGCGCAACCGAGAAAGAGCTGCTCAACAATGGAGCCCGCATCAGTGACAACAGCAGCTTTGGCTGGGTCAAGCTATGGAAGAAACTGACAGGCGAATCCTCTTTCAAGCCCGAAAGCAAGGTAGTTGTGGTCCACTCTTACTTCTGGCAGATCATTCACAAGATCATTGCCAGCCTGCTCTTCAGTAAGTATGAAATGAGCAACCTGTACACTCAAGAGCTACATCTGATCTGGTACATTATGGCTGGCAAGACGATCAACTTAGGGCATTTCTTGCTCAACCGTCTTGACCTGATCAAGGACACCACCAAGGAGTACAATATGGGAGGAATCGTCAACCTGATCGCGGTCAGGCTCGGGTACCCAAAAGAGCCACTCAGCCTATCACGAACTAGGGGTGATGACAAAATAGATTTCAAATTCCTCACCAAGGTGAACATTATAAAGGAGGGTCGCCATCTTTTCTATAGGTTCGTAAGAACCAATATCTTCCTACCCTTCCCAGGTTGCGTCAACTATGATGCAGAGAAGCTAGTCTTCACAACGACAGAGGTTGAAGATTTGACCATCGACACAGCCTATGCCACCTAGACAGTCATCCAAGAGAGGATGGCTACAACAAGGGGCCCCACATCTATGACGGCCTGGCAGGACAAGTCACCGGTGGTTATTGTTGACGACTCTCCAGTCGCCACCACCGCTGAGCTAGTAGCCGCTATCCAAGTAGCAGCTACAACAACAAAACCCGTTGCAGCTATAGAAGAGGTGTCGAACGCCACCCCCATAGTTGAGGTCATTGACAAAACTGAGTCTGTCACAACTAACATGGCCTCAAAAGCAGTTTCCACAGCACCCCCAGCTTCAACACTGTCGATAGCATCAACATCGCAACCACACCTACGGCGCGGCCAGATGCCTCTCACAATAGTGACGAGGTCTTCATCAAGGTCCTGGATGCCGAGCTTAGGTCTTTTTAGCAGACCCCAACACCGCAAACCATGATGGCAACGGTCGTCCTGGAGGATGAGGCAGAGAGTTGTGTGGTCAGCCAGCACCCACCTACTGCCACCCTCTTCGTGGCCCCACACTGAGGCGACAGATATAGCCACAAAGGTGCCGACATTGCACCCTCAAACACCATCTTGGTGGACTCAGCCCCAACAGAAGATACACATTGAACGGGATGTGCCACTAATGTGAGAAGCCACACTAAGAGCCAAATTCGATCGATGGGCCTCTCCTTTATAGGACACATCTTCATCTTTGAGTTCGATAACTTGTGGTAGGTAACACACAATCACATCCCTACTTTCTTCTCCCTAACCCACAAGTTTTAGGCCTTCCAACAATGGCTAGGAGAATAGGAGTGCCAGTTGTTGATCCTAGTTGGTCTCCCCAGCCTACTAAAAGTAATTAACCAGACGATGCAGATGACACTCCAACGCCTAGACATCATTGAGCAAAGGCTCGACGAGAGGGACACCCGTCGCAACTCAAGGCGATCTCAGAGGTTGCCATCACCACCAACATCCTCATCTTCATTGTCCTCATATTCACCCTCTTCCTCCAACTCGTCATCCTCCTCTGACACCAGTGGGCCAACCAATCCTTCAACAACGCCCGAGGAGGAGGTGACCAAGAAACCCACCGACGGGGCCCCTACAAAATAGGGGAGTATTGATGGTGTCGACACAGCTGATCATGTACCCCCACTAGAGCAAAATGAAGCAACAAAAGAGATGTTTGAAAGCCTAATGGAGGAGTCGCTTGAAGTAGAAGGGGGCAACTTGTACAACTCGCTTGTAGAGAAACCCCCTAGAGCGAAGACCTCAACGGATGATAAATTATTTGCGTCGTTTGAGATACCAGTCTTCGCTATGGCCGACTTTGACAGACGTGCCATCAGATATCTGACAGTCCTCAACCAACAATTGTTGAATATGGTCCTGAGGCTATTGATTGATGAGGAAGTCATCCTCTGGAGCAACTAATACTTCTCCGTACAATGCTGAGCACTCAAAGGAGTATTCCTCTCAAAAGCAGTTGTAGGAAAGATACTATTTAGAGTCTTGGAAAGTGCAATCATTGAGAATATCATGCTGAGGATATGTCGGCAGCCAATCTACAACACCACACCGACCTTGGGTAGACGACTACTAGCAGGGGCATATGACTCACGGCTGGTGGTTGATATGCTGAAACATTAGAAGAACACAACCATGACCTGGTACTCACCCCCACAAGCATAGGAAGCACTAGTTCCTCTGTGTGGCCAACCTCCACTCCCACGATGTCACCTTGTTCAACTACTGTGATGTGGAGGTCCCCCACCTAGATCTAGTCTTCATTCGTCCTGAAGATAGGGACCTGAAGCTTCTGCCTCTCTGCCTTCACCGGGTCATTAAACAAGGCATCCAACGCCACAACGATGCATGGAACTTTTATGTGATAAGAGATTTCCCAGTCTAGTAAGACCCAGGAAGTAGAAATAGTGCCTTCATCATCTTACGTGCCATGGAGCTTTTGAATATTTTTAGATACATGTTGCAGCTCCAGGACACAAACTTCTATCACCTCAGGAGCATCTACGTGGTACTGCTGATAAAGGATAAGTGTTATTTCCTAGATCAAGAGCGCCCTGAGGATCTGCTGGATATAGATTCTAATTCTCATTCCTCTCCACCCAGAAATCTTCCAAGAAAAGAGGTCGAGAACTCTTCTGACGTATATAGGCCAGGCAAGAAGATAAAGCACTTGCAAGCCCTGCTCGCCACTGAAGACACTTCTATTTCTCTTTTTATCTCAGACTCCATCATCAACAACTTTGATCGTTCAACCTGTAGCTATCTATCTCGGGAACATGTCAATCATATACTCCTACATCTTACTGATTCTAACACTGTAGATGTTATCTACAAGAAGAATAATGTAGTGGTCCCCATCGATGACCTACGAGACCTAGTCAAGGCTGGAGGATGTCTAGCTATGACAGTGGCATCAGCTTACATCCTTATATTATAAGAGAAGATTGGATAACTCTACGTATCCCATCTGAAGCTATTCAATGATCTATCCTGAACCGATGAATCTGGGGTGCACTAACTGTTACAACATCAAATCTAGAAGCATCTTCCATGCATAATGTTCCTTCCTACATTGCACGATAATCACTGGATGCTTATCATGCTATGAACCAACGCTCGTGTTGGTATCTTCTACAATAGCTTAGACACCAAAAGTGACTGGCTGACAGAGTATGATATCACACTAGAAACACCCCTTGAATGATTATCAAAGAAATACTACACCAAGGTGGTGGCCATGATAAAGCCATATCTTGAAGATCCAGCGACAACCTAGCACAATCTCTGTTTCTGCCACCGCAGTCCACATCAAGCACCTCTATCAAATGACTACAGAGTATACATGCCCCACCAGATATCCTATGTAGCAGTACTGTAAAAGGCACCAGAGAAGCTCTATAACCTCGACTACCACAACCAATGAGGAGAATATGTCATGGAGCTCCTATCTGCTGAAGGCGCACATATCTGCTGAACCCTCACTGATCTATGACTACTCTCTCCCATTCACCTCACTACTCTGGGACAGAGTGTGGGGTAAGTTTGGGGGGAGGCTTCATAGCATCAGTGAGGGAGGTATTCTAATTTTTTTCCTCCTCTCCCTTTCCTTTCCTTTCCTTCCTTCATCATACTCCATGTATATATTGTATATAAATGTTTGATAGCTAGAAATACATACACAATACATACACACTGTCTGTTTTTCAAGCTTGTAAAAATTAATCTGTCTTAAAACTTGGTAAAAATTCTAGTTTTTTCTATCCATGCCTAAGACTGTGTACATTTCTTCTATGCTCTCTTGAAAATGTAGTCTTAAATGAAAAAGACTGTAACATTTATATGCCAATTTTGAAAAATAATCTCCTTCCAGCTAAGAGATGTGCATGAGAAGGAAAAAGTTGTCCAAACAGCAAACTCACTTTTCCCTACCCACCAATATCCCAAAAGAGAGTAAATCCTTATGAGAGTGAATAAAAGCATGAGAGTTGTGCCAAAATAAAACACACCCTTGTCTTCCCAAAAGTACCCATCTTTAGGCATGGTAGATCCAGGGCAATGGTACGTAGGATGTGAAATCACTGCTCTAAAGCCAACTGGCTTGGGCTACGGGGACCACTTGCCCGTTAATAGACCTGTACCTGGATGGACCACTGGGAAAAAAGAAAAACCCAAAACCCTTAAGCCTTCCCGAAAACCCCACCTTCTACCCCTAAGATTCAAACAGTTTGGTGTGAAAGCTAACTTCAACATCATACACAAAAGTCTCACAAAAGCTGGGGAGAAATTTTTTGTTTAATAAGGCAAGAAAAAGAAAGTCCATTGTTCATGGTCAGACGTAATTTTCCTCAAGACATTCCAAAATCTACTTAACCTTTTCCAGAAGACTACGCCTGGCTTTTAAAAGTACCACAAACAAAAGTTTTAAAATAAGTACAGATTGATTGAGGACAATCAAATTGCTAAGTTTGGGGGAGTTGATAACACCCATTTTATGGCCGCTAGAGCTTATATTTTATTATCAAAATAGCCTCCAAGCCTAACTTGCTCTTTGTTTTATTTTATTTATTATGAAGAATCATGCCCACTACACCCCTGACAATATTTCCCATCTTTTGCATGGATTTTCCTATTTTTCCACAATAAAAGAAGCACCAATGGGACCATCAGGCCCATCAGCAACGAAGTCTGCATTCTAGCCCAGTAGCTCACGAGGCCGACATGCCCTTTTACTCATCATGATCATAGCCCGACATGGCCAACAACCCGACACGGGTGTGTCGTGCAAGAGTCCCTGCCCACTGCAGCTCTCTACCCAATATGGAGCCTAACTCACCACGGTTCATAAACTGATGAGGTTGTTACCCAACATGGCCACCCCTCAGTGCCACAACCCGGCAACACTCCAACCCACCACAGTTGTACGTGATATGCTCGCTGCCCGACACGCTCATGGTCTGACACACGTGATGGGCAACATCTATATCGACCTCTCCTGAAACCTCGAGAATGGAGCCACATATGAAAGACACGTGAGCCAATAAAAGCTACAACTCCCATCAACTCATTGCTTATAAATAGCAGCTACAAGCCTATGATGGGACGTGCCAGACCCTGCTAGAGCTAACCCTCAGAGTAAAGGAGTTAGTGTGTCGAGTCCCAAGGATCCTTCTGGGTGATAACTAGGTGAGCACACCTCCATCCTGAGAGGGATGGAAGGAGTTCACTTAGAGACCATTCTGGTAAGAACAAGTAGCATGATATGATCCTCAAGGCCACTTCAACAATGTCGGGTTCCTATCTGGGCTTCAACCCGAGACGGCTTGCCCACCTAAACCCAACACAAAGAACCCGAGAGCCTTAAGATAATGTTAACCCGATATGTATCCTAACCCGACACAGTACCCAACCTGATACAGTCTATACCCGTCATGGCTGTAGCCCAACATGACCATATCAGGTGGAGGTCCTATCCCGATACGACCTTTACCCATCATGGTTCATGACCCGACACGGTCGTATTCCAATATGGCCCTTACCTGGTACCGGGTTAGCATTATCTTAGGTGTTTGTTGTTGTGCACTTCGATCTCCTAAATCAAGAAGACTGATACTTATCTTCCCTTTACAACATTTACTTTCATTTAATTACATCATTGTAACTAAACCATTATGTTTCTTTATGATTATTGGAATCCGTGGAGTTTATCTCATATCATTCTATGTATGGGTTTATTTCGTTGGATGATTTCTTTCTGGCATTTGAGTTCTAGTTTCTTCTTTCCAGTTCATGCTTTTGACTAGCTATCGAATCATGTTTCTTGTTTTGACTCCTTCGAGAGAGGGATGTTGTAAACTTCTAGAGCTTGGTCTGATTCAGGTGTACGAGAGTACTTGGAATCATAATTGTGCATGGCTTGTCTTTCCACACGGGTCCATGCCTGGTACCTTTGAGAGAGGGAACTTAGTGCATCGCTAGTTGGCATCTTCTTTGAGAAAAGAAGGCACCGAATGTAGGCCACCACTGCTTGTTATGATTAGGTTTTTCTTCCTTCGTGCTATGCTTCAAATATAGTTTTATCTACTTGGTTTCTTATATACAAAATCTACCATAAAAATTGCTAAACCCCAAAACACCCAAAGCTTTAATCTTTCTGGTAACTCCCCTTGGAGATAGGTTTTAATTTAATTCTTTACAATTCTTTCTCGTTACAACAAACCTTAATCCTTCAACTTTTCAACGTGCTTATACAAGTAAAACTTGAGTTCCAAAGTGTTGTTCTCCTAGTCCCTGTGTTCAACCCTGAACTATCTCATCCCTGTGCTAGTTGCAGGAGTCTTAAACATTTAAGTATTATAAATTACTAGACATGTCTCCATTTTTGGACCCACGTTTAAGGCTTATCAGGCACAACATCAGGCACTTGACATCCACAACATATTCAAAGTGATTCTTATAAGAATCCCTATCATCCTTAGGCGCAGTGGGAGAAGGTTCATCTGGTTCTAGTGTCTCCAGGACATAGAGCTTGCACTCTTGAGTGAAAATAATTCTGAACATCCTAAACTAGTCATGGAAGTTGTTCTTGTCCAGCTTGTCCTTCTCAAGGACCAATCACAAAGAAAATGTGTAGGTGTTTGTCATTAGATTCTACAAAATAAAGTTGGCAACTTTAGTCAAAATATTTTTTATTAATTTGATTTGATAAATTTGACAATATTAATTAGCCTTTTAATTAATTATCATTCCCACTATTTTGTTCAAATTGATAACCCTCACTACTAATTTAGAAGATTGCAGCGTACAACCTTCTAGTGAGCTAAGATCTATATTTCATCAACTCATGAGTCAACTTTGGATGATTGCCCACAACTTGACTATTTTGGTAGACAACAATTTTCAATTGCATCATATGCAACTCTTGGATATATGGTGTGCACAACTCCTTGTCATAATCCATCTCCAAGCTTATAGATACTCAATCTCACTAAGATCACCTAGTTAATCCTGAACGAAAAGCCAACATGATAGAGTATGTACTCTGCTTTGACAGATCTACATACCTACCATCACACTTTAACAAGATAGATGGTGCACCATGCTTTGGTGTAACCTAAGCTTCATTGATCAAGCTTTTCATGTGTGTCTCTTATGGAAAACATCTTAGACTTAATATTTATAGAGGGATTTCCTATATAAGTACATATGTAGATCCAATCACCACATACGTATAGTACATATCATATACATGCTATAACCACAACAAAAACATGCAATCAGAAATATACGAGAGATGGTTATGGCCATACTATTGTAATTCCTTGGAGCCACAAGGAATTACTACCACCTAAGGTGTATATCATATGTAGCGACCTGTTGTTGCTGAAAATCTATGTTGGAACCATCAGGGTTGATCAGTTCAACACTTAAACTAATTGTCTTGCCTTTTGGTCGGTTAGTTGGTCTCTTAAAAGATCACCTAGTTCTCCAGTTCAAGTGATGTAAGCACTCCTCTATCCAATTGGTTGAACCACTAGACAATCATTTTGTCTCCTCGTGTTTCCTGGCCTCCTCGATCCTCTAGTCAATCAATTCATATCACGAGTCAGTCGGTTCGTTAGGTGAATAACTTCTTCTCTTGACAAAACATAAATCAAAACTATCTTATTTTATATTACATTGTAAAAAGGAAAAACTAAAGTTTCATTTGAGTAGAAATAGGAAGAATATCATTAATTTACATTTGGAAAGGAATAGAGATGCTCAATATGAAAACTGAGTAACAATAGGAAATAAACCAAACAATCAAGCACAAAATCCATAGAGATTTTGGCCATAACCATGCTCACATCTACCATCAAAACACTTTTAGGGCAACACATATTGATTGCATATTATATATATAAATATATATATATATATATATATATATATATGGAATCATATGTGGTATTAATCAGATATGCACATTAACCAGTTTAATATTATCATCGTTTGCAATAATATGATCACATCGATTTAAATCCCTGATACACCGTAAATTAACGTGGCTCTAATACCATTGTTTGGAAATCGGGGCGATAGATAAGGTAGCGGAAACAAAAAATTTAATGTTGGATTCCCTAATCAGCAAGATCTCGTCAACAATGATGTATCTAGGAAAGAGGGTAACAAGAGTAATACCTAGTCCTCAACAAAGTCCAACGACAACTCTTGTTGTAGTAGTGTGCTTCTTCTTCAAGCAACACGTGATCAGTTGTAAGACACGGTCTCCTGGTATGGCACCATCGACGGTGATTGATGACGTCCTCCTAGAGGTAGGTAAAAGCCTCTTCATCTCTAGAGTAGTCCATTCAGACCGCTAGGAACTCCACATTGTGCCACCAAAGCCAACGGGAAGAAACTGTCCCTTTGAACGTCAATATCCTAGGATTGATTCTCTCTTCCAATTGTCTCTCCCTTTCTATCCCTCTCTTTCATGGGTAGGACTTGCTCAAGCTCTCTATTGGTTACCAAAACCAGAGCGTACAATAATTGTCATAGCTAATTGTTGTGTTTGAGAAACCCCATGTACCCCTATATTTAGGAGGTCAGGGTCAGGGTTTTCAGTTAGTCTGTGAGTCGAAGAGACAAATTTGAGAATTTTTTGGAACCACAAGTGGTGAACCGATCAGATCATTGTCCAAGCATTCAGTTGGAAGGGTGAACCGGTCGACTCATCCATTAAATCAATCAATTCAATAGTATTCTTGTTTCTAGTCAAATTGGTATTAAATGCATGATTAATGCAAAACATGACATCAAAATAAATCCTAGATCCAATCAAATTAACCATTGAACTAGGCGGTTCATCACATAAATTGGTTGTTTGGGACCATGAACTGATAGGTTCAGTTAGTGAACCAGTTGGTTTATGCCCTGGTTTAGGGTTGTTCAACCAATGTTGTTTCCAAATGACCTGACACTCCAAATGACCAGTTCAACACTTGAATCAGTCAGTTCAAAGTCTAGTCAATCAATTTTGAACCTCAGTTTCTTATTTGAATACCTAAACACTTTTAGTAATCAAGTTAAACAACATTCATGAATAAACTCCTATTCCAAGTGCATCCTATGTGTGTGATTCTATAGGTCCCAAATTACGTTGGCACTGAATGTCCATAACCAATTTATGACATCACAAACAATGAGTGGTATCTAGAAACATATCATTGCTACCCAAGTATTTCGGAAAGTTAGAGAACAACTTCAACCTACAGTTTGTGATCAATGTTACTGTGACTGTATAATCATTTGTCTTTGATATCTAGATTGAACTTGAAGCATGGAATTTCCCTCCCCTTCAACATGCAATCCATGTTCCTTGAACTGTAGCAAACTATCTGATATGCATATGAGTTCCCATATCATATATTGAATTACATGAGTACGACCATACATTTCTTAGTCTCACTTGTCAAATGGCATAGATATCAAACTCTTTTAGGAGGGACAAATTCCACCTACTTCACTTACACTTAGTCCCCATGTGTCACAGAGTACTCGAGCATCACCTTTATGGCAACCCTTAGTCAAGGTCACATTGGACGTCGTCAAAGTACAATGAACAAGATGTGATGAGTGTAGTGACTTCAGGTCTAAGAACCACAATCACCACTGTCACTATGAGAGATGATTTTGACTACCATTTCATGGTCTCCATGTATCACTCTCATGGTGGGTCAATCTGGTACACTATTCTCTAACATGTACATGTGTGCTTGGCTTGACATCACAAAACATGACTAATGAGACTCTGTCATCAGTAAACACACACTCTAGTCATATGTATTACTATTGTCTATTTTGATTCCATAGTAATATCTGACCAATGATATAACAAGAATGTATGTACTCTTATCATACATATGATCTCATTGTTTAGGTCCTTAAAATGAAGACATGTGTCATTGAGTAACATTATTCTTTTGACATCTATTATATGTGTGTCATCATCTCATGATTGAGACAAACATAATAGATAGAATTAACTTTATAATTATCAAATCAACTATATGATGCCCCATCACAATCATCATATGATTGCCTCTATAGGCATACATACCAACACTTAGGTCTGCTTAAAAAGGATCAATGGCACCCCGTCGCTTGCCCTCATAAAAGAAGGTGTCTCTCAACTAATAAACAAGACCTCATATCTAAAGGCCATATCAATATCCTCAGGGTTCACTCCTAGAATCTCGAGTAGATGATGATGTCCCCGCTCATGTTGATCATCTAGAAAATGGATGGGTAATCCCACCAAACCCTAACCTAGTAATTCTAAAACTTCACTAGGGGTGATGGATAACTTGTCAAATGTAAAGTGGAATGGTCTAGTCTCTGGACAAAAATGCTCAATTTGAGGAAGGAGATAGGGTCTATCTAAGATCCCACACATATAGATGCTACCAAAACCATAACTCTCTAATTGATCTACCTCCTCATCAATTAAGTTGTCATACAAATATCCCATCTCAGTCCTGAAATACACATTCAACAACCTGAGACCCAATTTGACAATCTGAGACACTAAAGGAGATAATGTAGAAGATAAAGTTAAAATCACAGCTATGGCAAAAAATCCTAATTCAAGCTTGGAAAAGTATAAAGAAAATAACACAAAGCCAAATTTCTAGATTATACATCATCACCCTCTGACGACCTTTGGTGATACAAATTCATCCACATAATGCATGTATGATGGATGAATCTCTTAGTCAGGAGCAAAACCCCAATGATCATTCTCACACTACTATGACACTTGCTCAAAATAGACACTAATAAGAGATCTTGTAATCCAAATACAAACTCTATAAAGGAATCTATCAGGCCTACTATGGATACGCCTCGACCCCCACATCATCACTCACATATTGATCATCCATGATGGGGGCTTCCTCATATCGACCACAATCTTGCATTTGCAAAAACATGACGGCAACACCATAAGCCTTCCACAATAACTAAAATCATCTCAATTAGACAGCCGACAACTGAGAAAACAAATAAATGACAAAATCAGTCAGATCACAATTCAGAATGTGTATCCAGGTCATCTTCAACATGTACATTATTGTAACATACTCAAACCTAGCATATTGACTATATAAATCCTATTCCCATGATAAGGAGACTGTGATGTTTGGTTCTTTAGATTTGACCAAACAAGGATAAAGTTATACCTTAATGTACATTGTTAATACATATAACATGAATAACTCAAAAATAACATGTAACATATATATGCCTAAAAATAAGTCATATTAAGTGGTGTATTAACATAATAACATGTATATGTGCTAACATGTGATCAAGTTCATAAAATATGTCATATATGCTTCCTTTGCTAGCTAATATTTATATAATGGCTAAATAAAAAAGGTACAATGTACTTAAAACATGTATTAAAATAAAAATTGGAATTTTGAAGTGAAAACATCTAAGTAAATGATGAATTAATGGACTATATATGTTAAATAAGTAAAATATGTAATTTTGTGCATTATAACCAAATGGCACTCTTTTGGTAGTAGTGTGAAGATATTAGGTCTGTAAATAATAAATAATGATGGTAATGATATGATGTTATAATGTAATAATGGTAATGAGATAAAAATAGTAAGTATATTAGAACTCCTAAAAGGGAATTCCAAAATCCAATATAGTGGTAAAAACATGTTCCTTGGTTCCCAATTAGTCTGGGTAACAAGTTTTACATTACTTGAACAATAATAGCTATCATAATTTCATTTAGAAAAGAAAATGTGTGTTTTGCTTTAAAATATTAAATAATATGTTTAATGACTTAAAAAGTGGAAAATAAATATGAAATTTGAATTCTACATATCAAAATTAGTAAATGTGTGAATTTTCATATCATTTTAACAATTTTATGTATCCTAGTTTTACTTAGGAGAGAAGGTGTAACTTAAAGTCAAAAATATTAAATTAATTATTAAAAAATGTAATATATTAAATAAATAGTATAAAACGACTTGTATGGCTTATACATATATAATTTAGGTGAAGTTGTAATAAAATTATGGTATAACATAAAGGGAAACAATGTTGCAGTACTTGATAAAACTATGGTGATCATGATGGAAAATCATAAAATTGTATTAACTTTTCAAATACAATGTGGTCATTGTAATTACAACAATATGTATATTTTAATAAATATGAATAAACTTTAAAGAACTAATCTTTCTCCTTAATGTTTGAGAGCAAAAAAATAAATGAAAACAATCATGATAACTTATCATAAAAAACAAATATTTTAACTCAATTAAAAATTTGTTTAGAATTAAATAAATGTTACCAATCGTATATAATCAATTACTTAACCCTAATAAGAAATAATAATAATCTTGACAAAATTATTTCCTTAGTAAATCTCCCTATTACCTCCTAAATTGTTAACAACAAGGAAAACAAAGGAAAATGGTGTAACAGAATAATGTTTTCAGCCTTTTGATATGAAATCCATGTGTCTATAAAAATTAGTTTGGATATATAAATTTATTAGATCTAATTGCATCTATAATTAATTAACATAGAAAATATTAGCAATATATATGACCATCTCAAATTTGTAATTTTGGCTCTCACTTGATATCATTAATGAGATGCATTCATTGGAATAAAATTGTTACACATGTTTTCAATAACTCTAAAGTGAGAAAAGAAACATTGTGGGAAGGTTATTTTGTGATGGGATGAATTAGTATATGTAAGAGGTTCATAAATGGAAGGATGGAAAATGAACTCCATATCTATATCCTACACATTTATACATTAAATTATTATACATGCTTACATTGAGTAAATAAGTACACAATGAGATATTTAGAAGTCTCTTAATTATAGATAGAGTAGTCAATATTTTTGTGACCAAGTTATTGAATAAAAAAGGGAAATATCTTATAAAACTTTTTTTTGGATAAGGTAAAATATTACTAGATCATCAAAAAAAGTGTATAGGGGTAAACCACCCCGTATACTATACACGGTCACTTAAGACCCCACTTTAAAATGATCTCAGGATTAACCTTCAACAGGCAACCCAGGTTTGCTTTACAATGCCAAGCCAGCCTATTTAAAAAAGCATCAAAAACTTGGTACTTATCCCTCCCCCTCTTCCCATGGGTTTTGTTGTTCCTCTCATGCCATATATGGAACATGAGGCCGGTCCACACTAGGCCGGAAAACCTCCTGTGATGTTTGTCCCCTCTGGACCTACTAAGCATCTAGGTCATACTATTAGTGATGCCCGTGGGGGGGTTGCCACCCCAAATGAGTTTGAGAGAGGACCGGGTCCAAAGATACTTGGTGAAGTCACACTCAAAGAAGAGGTTTTGTTGTGTTTTGTCGACCTGGTTGCACAATGGGCATGCACTCACGCTGCCATTGAACCACCTGCTGGTTCTATCACAAAGAAATGTAAGGGAAATGACATTTTTTATACTTATTTTTTCCCGTTATATGTTAGCATATGCTTAATATTTCTCATTTTACAATATACATTACATAGTTTCCCTAGTAAACAAAAATAGATAAGTTTCTTACTACCCAAGACAAATAGTTATATATACCCCTCCCCATGGACTTAACACACTAAGAAATCACTTGACCAATAGGACATGGTCCTAACCTTCTCCCTTATCCTCCTATTCAAGTTCCTTGGAAAATCTGTCTAGACTTGCAATCTGATAAACTAATTCATATGGCGATCTTTTATCAAGAAATGAGGTTTTAAACCTTAGGACCATGACTTGGATGAAAGGTTTGGACTTTGACAAGTTTACATACATATTTGAGCTATGTCACATCTCTATTACTCATATTGAGAAATCACGTATATCTCCTCCCTTTTGGTCTTTGAGACATACACCTTACACAATTTCTCTCTATTCTAAAAATTTGATTCATTAGTGGTTCTTGTGAACTACTCAACTTGATGGATATTATTTTTGGACTCTGATGTATATATTGATCATATTTTACATGTGGAAATCCTATTTGAGAAATTAACATAAATGGGATTTTATTCTCCAATGTGGTGGCCTCTTGTGGTCTTTACGATGTATCTTGATTATGGACATGATTATATATTTGTTTATGGGTTCTATGAACCCCCATTATAACCGTTTCATATTCTCATCCTATTGTTTCAATTTGACTAAACTTAATACTTTCCTTACCCTATTTGTGTGCATGGCTTAGACTAATTTTATTTCTTGTAGGGTACCTATGTACAACCATAATTTTGGACGAGTGTATTCCGTCCCAAGTGTGTGTGTGCTTCACTCACATATTTATATAAAGGGTGTGTTTATTCTCCATAGGGTGTGCGTATTCCACCCAATACTTTTAGGTTAAGATCCTATGGTGTCCCAGTCCTACTTGAAATAACATTAGTCTAACGATTTAAAATGCACTACTATGATATGTGAAATTAATATTGTGGCATTATTTTAAGGAAAGATTTTTTTTACCGTTTATATTCTTCAAATGTCTTTTCTCTTGATATCCACTTTTATAGTAATATTCCCCTTCTATGGGAAGCCTTGTTATATTTGATGTCCTTTTTCCATTACATTTCTCAATATATATTTTATTGCACATACTAACTTTTATACTGACAACTTCCATTTTATCTTCTCTTTTGTGGTATGCTTCCAACCCCAAGTGTAGGACATGGTGGACATGAAATGTATACATGGACCTAGATTTGAATCTTAGAGAGACGGACTTGAGATATTTTGTATATCCCTCTACTTAGATCCTTATTTTTTTTGCTTTCATGTAAACCCCAAGTGGGAGAATAATATGTAACTTTGTTGCTTTTGTACACCATCATTCGAGAAATGGCATATTTACACCTATTCCACCATCCTTGTTAGTATGTTTGGAATAGATGAATTTATTCCTAAAATTAAGTAGGGAGTGGATCCCCTCTTGGATCCCATTCCTTACAAGCTGGTTTATCGTATTGATTTTGAGCTCATTTTGTTTTATGTCGTATGATTTGTTGAAGAAAAGACTATCTTCCATTGTACTACTATATGTATAAAAAAATTCTCTGGTTTTATTGATGCTTTCTGAAACCAAGTCACAATGAGGAGATGAATGAAATATTGGTAATTAAACCCTACAATTAGTTGGAATAGATATCCTAAACCCTAGTTTCGGTGTTTGGAGTGATCAATCAGAAGATATGTCTTGTGATAAAGGTTTAGTTGACCTACCATTTGTACCCCATTACTTTTTGGATGATGATGTGGACCTTAGGGTTTCTGGGTTAGTAATACAAGGACCTAAACTCAACCCTAGGTGGGTATGATCTATTAGTTGGATGCATGATCTATGAACAACATAAAACCCTAAGATATTCACAACTAAAACATACATAAGTAGCCATAATACCTTGATTTTGCTTAACTTGGCTTGTTAGGTTAAACCTTTTAAGAGGTGGAGGGAAGTTGGTTGGTAGTATAAGGATGTTTGGATTTCAGGCACAAAATCCTCTTCAAGGGGTGGACTATTGTAACATACCCAAACCTAGCATCTTGACTCTTAAAATCCTATTCTTGTGATCAGGAGACCAAACTGTCTGGTTCCTTGGATTTGACCAAACAAGGATAAAGTTACACCTTAATGTACATTTCTACTACATATAACATGAATAACTCAAAGATAATCCATAAGATATATATGTATAAAAACAAAATATAACATATTAAGTGGAATATTAACATAAAAACATGTTTATGTGCTAACATGTGATTAAGTTCATGAAATATGTCACATATGATTTTTTGCTAACTAATATTCATATAATGGATAAATAAGAGGTATAATGTACTTAAACATGTATTAAAATAACAACTTGAATTTGCATGTGCAAACATCTAAGTAAAAGAGGAATTAATGGATTAAATATGTGAAATAAGTAAAATATGAAATTTGTGCATTATAACCAAAGGCAATCTTTTGATAGTAATGTGAAGATAATAGGACTCTAAATAATAAATAATGATGGTAATGACATAATGTTATAATAACATAATGGTGATGAGATAAAAACCATAATTATATTAGAACTCCTAAAAGGAAATTCCAAAACCTAGTATATCAGTAAAAATGTATTCCTTGGGTCCCAAATAGCATGGTTGTGAAGTTTCATATTATTTGAACACAATAGCTATCCTAATTTCATTTAGAAAATAAAATATGTGTTTTTTCCCGAAATATTAATAATATGTTTAATGACTTCTATAGTAGAAACAAATCCCAAATTTGCATTCTACGTATCAAAATTAGTTAATATATGAATTTTCATATAAATTGAACAATCTTGTCTGTCCTAGTTTTACTTAGGAGAGAGAATGTAACTTTAAGGCAAAAATATAAAATTAATTATTAAACAATATAATATATTAAATAAATAGTATAAACCTACTTGTATGGATTATATGTATATAATTTTCACAAAGTTGTAATAAAATTGTGGTCTAACATAAAGGGAAATCATGTTCGGCATGCTTGTTAAATCTATAGAAAATTTATGGTGTAAAATCTTAAAATGTATTTACTTTCCAAATCCAATGTGACTGAGGTAGTTGCGACAATGTGCAATAGATAAGATATTTTTATAAATTAGAATAAACTTTAAAGAACTAATTCTCTCTCCTTAATATTTGAAAGCAATAAATAAATAAAAACAATCATGCTAGCATATCATAAAGAAAACAAATGTTTTAACTCAATTATATATTTGTTCAGAAAAAAATAAACATTCCCAAACTTACATAATTAATTATTTAACACAAAAAAGAAATAACAATAATCTTGACTAAATGGTTTCCTTATTAAACATCCTTATTACCTCCTAAAATTGTTAACAATAATGAAAAAAATGGAAATTGGTTCATAGATAATGTTTTCACCCTTTTGATATGAAACTCATGTGTCAATAATAATTAGTTTGGAGATATAAATTTATTAGCACCTATCTCCTCAATAAATAATTAATGTAGAATATATTAACATTATATATGGTTGTCTAAAATTTGTAATTTTGGTTCTAACTTAATATTATCAAATAGATGCCTTTGTTGGAATAAAATTGTTATACATGTTTTCAAGAGCTCTAAAGAGAGAAGAGAAACATTGTGGGAAAGTTATTTTGTAGTGGGATGAATTAGTATATATAAGAGGTTCATAAATGGAAGGATAGAAAAGGAATTTAATATGTATATCCTACACAATTGTACACTAAATTATTATGCATGTTTACATTGAGTAAATAATTACACAATGAGATATTAGAAGTCTCTTAATTGTAAATTCATATTCAATATTTTTGTGACCAAGTTATTGAAGAAAAAAGGGAAAATATTATAAAACGTAGACACAAAAAAATGGAAGGTAAATGGCATTTTTATTTTTGTTCTTTCCTATTATGTGTTATCAAATGCTCAACTTTTCTCTTTTTACAATACACATTACATATTTTCCCTAGTAAACAAAAATAGATAAGTTTCTTGCTACCCAGCCCATATATATATATATATATATATATATATATATATATATATATATATATATATATATATATATATATATATATATATATAGACTGCTCCTCATGGCCTTAACACACATAGAAATCACTTGACCAATAGGACATGAATTCTAACCTTCTCCCTTATCCTCCTATTCAAGTTCCTTGTAAAATCCATCAAAGGTTTGTAATCTCATAAACCGATTCATATGGTGATTTTTTTATCAAGCACTAATGTTTTGAACCTTGGAACCCTGACTTGAATGAAAGTTTTATACTTTGATAAGTTGACAAACATATTTGAGGTATGTTGGATACCTACTACTCATATTGAGGAAACACCTATATTTCCTCCCTTTTCGTCTTTGAGACATATACTTTACACAATTTCTCTCTTTTCTGATGTGATTCATGAGTGTTTCTTATGAAGTTCTCAACTTGATAGGATATTATTTTTGCACTTTGATGTATATCTTGATCATCTTTTATATGTGGACATCCTTTTTGAGAAATTGACTTAAATGGAATCTTATTCTCCAATGTGATGGCCTCTTGTGGTCTTTACTATGTATCTTGAATGTGGACATGATTATATATTTGTTTATGGGTCCTCTGACCCCACATTATACTTGTTGGATGTCTCATCCTATTGTTTCAATTTGACTAAACTTGATACTTACCTTACTCTATCTGTGTGCATGGCTTAGACTAATTTCATATCTTGTAGCGGTACATATGTACAACCATATTTTTGGATGTGTGTACTCTGTCTCGAGTGTGTGTATTCCACTTGTATTTATATAAAAGGGGGTGTGTATTCCACCCATTACTTTTAGATTGAAATCGTATAGTGTCCCAGCCTTGCTTAAAATAACCTTAATCCAATGTTTTTTACATGCACTTCCATGATCTGTGAAATTATTATGTGGCATTGTGTTAAAGCAAGAAATATTTTATTATTTATCTTCTTTAAAAATATTTTTCTTTTGATATCCACTTGAATAGTACTTTTCCTCTTCCATGGGAAGGTTTTTTATATTTGTTGTATTTTTTTCTTAGACTGTTTGATCTATATTTTATTGCACATACTGACTTGAAAACTTTCATTTTATCTTCTCTGTTGTGATATGCTTTCAAACCCAAGTGTAGGATATGGTGGACATGACATGCACATGTGCACCTAGCATATGGAATTGACTTTCAGGAAGATAGACTTGAGATAGTTTAGATATTCCTCTACTTAGATCCTGATGTTGTTGCTTTCATGTAAATTCCAAGTGGGAGAAAATTGTGTAACTTTGATAAATTGAATATAGTCATGAAATATTATTTCACTACTACACTTTGGTCTTTTGTATACCATCATTTGAGAAATGACAAATTTACACCTATTCATGCATGCTTGTTAGTATGTTTAGAGTAGATGGATTTCTTCCTTGAATTAAGTAGGGCATGGACCCCCTCTCTGGTCCCACTCCTTACAACTATGAAGAATGACAGGAAGCAAAAAACTGGATTTCATCAACAAGGGTCAAAATGACCAAACTAAAGTGCAAAAATGATGTTATACCTTCATTGAGATGTGTATAGCTGAAATACACACTAAACATTGTCAAAGAGGGTGATGTGAAGATCATTTGTAGCTATAAGAACGCTGCCCGCAACCCCACTGGGGGATCTGGAGAAATTCCACGATCTGTGAGTTTGAGTCTGGAGAATCAAAATCATACATTGGCTCTCTTCCTCTCTTTCTCATCGTCGACGTAGCCCTGATTGCTCTGAGCTTGTCACTGCCACTTCTACTTCATGAGTGTTGAAGAAATGGGAAGAGTGTCCGACACTCCTCCCAAATTTTCCTATTTGAGAAACAAAAACTTCTATAAAAATGCAAATAGATCCCTAGATTTTCAACAAATTTCTAGAACCTTATCAAAATCACATAAAATTAGAAAAATATAAATAAAACACCAAAAATTGTAAAAATATTAAAATTTCAAATCATGATTTATAGAGTTGAGGCTCAAAATATTTTTCTTAGAAAAATAACTATCAGATCTAACTACGCTCGTTTGGGTCCCAGACCATGACCTAAATCTGGACTAACCCCATTCTTCAATGATAAATCCTTTAGGTTCCCAAATCATGACCTTAAATTGAACCAATGTCACCACTTAATTCCAAACCATTTAGGGTCCCTAATTATGACCTAAATGACCAAAAACATACTTTCCAATCTTTTTGGTTCCAGAATTATGACCTAAAACTAAGCCAACCTAAATCTTCCTTTTTATATTTAAGGGTCCCACTTCATGACCTTTAAACTAAAATTAGGTCATGACCAGGGCACCAACTTTGCTTCCAAACCCAACAATCTCAGATCATGACTAAAAAATGAAATGGATTGTCAGCATGGCTTTGTGACCCTGAGTTATGGCTCAAATATCTAATTTCTAAAACTGAGAATTAGAGAGTCAAAACATAATAATTTGTTGGCACTATAGGGGACGAATGATAAAATGTAGGGGAACACATCATGGAGACCACCTGTTGTTGGATACTTGCATAAACACCACCCAATCTCAATTCAATATCAGATGCCTCAATCAAATGGATAGCCGCCCAATACAATCACTACACAAAAGGCCACATTTTTTGAATGATTAATTGCCAATGTCGACAGTACAAGACCTATCTTTTATACAAACGCTCTTCATATTGAACCTTTTAAGAGTTCTAGTCCTGACTCAAAATTGGCACACTTGAAAAATAAAATAATAACTAAACATGCATATGAAGAAGGGTGATTACTATTTTCTCAATGTTCTTACAGGTAGAGCAGTTGCCACTATTTTTTGATGACTATAGACTTCCGCTCTTAATTTCTTTCTAAAAACCACAAATCCCATTCACTTTTTCACATCTACCTTTTCACATTGAGACATGAGTTACTGGGAGAACCAAACATGTTGATTTAAGAGTTGAAGTGGTGATGAGAGTCACTTTTAGGGCTGAAAAACATCTTATGGCTCGTTAGAATTTCTGGGGAATGAAAAATTGGTTAGATATAGCTAAGTGCCTTAGTGGAAGGTTACCCTTAGTCTATAGAAATCATTCATTCTCAATCCTATTTTTGTTATTAATGACTTTTCATTAACTCATCCTTAAAGGTAAAGCATATTAGATTTGATTTTCACCCTCCCCAAGATTTGTCAGAACATCCTTGATGAGTCCAACCTATTTGTCCTTTCATGACCAAAAATGGGGGTCAGACTTGGCTCAAGCCTGCAGTTCACCCCTATCAAGAACATTTCCTTTAGAGGGACAAATTTTTAACACTGCATATTTGCCACTCGGTAGAATTTTAGAGTCACTAAAAATTATGTGGTTAATGATGGAGTCCATTCCACATTTCAATCATTTCTCACATTTCTCATTTTCTCCACAATTTTCTACATAATCTGCATATTGAATTCATCAACTTTCATCTAGTTTGGGGCTTTATATAAAGAAACCTTATGTTTAGACTAAAAGAGCAATTTTCTCTTCAATTCTACTTTTTACAAGCTCATGTTCATAAATTTCCCAATTGGATTATCCGAAATAAAAATATTCCCTTTTCCAAAGAATATTCACTTGCTTTTCTAGATAAGTCCAAGAGGTAATCCCAAATTATATTTCTTCATGACTTTCTTCAATTTTCTCCAGAGCATTCTTGGAATTACTAGAAAATCTAGAAACCAATTTTCAACCAAAGGGGACTCCCGATGGATCCAGGCCATCCGCCACATGACACTTGGTAGACTGCCTCAATCCATGCACCCCTCATGCGTGGCACATTAGGGTGATCTACCGCTTATTCCAGAATGTCATGTCCATAACCTAAATCCTAATATCCACCTATAAATTCCCCCATATCATCTATATTCTGGGGCCCTTTCAAATCTCCTAGATCAACAATATCAAACTACCTTCCCCTAACCTTGTGATTACACGATCCTTCCTTTAACACCTCATGTCCTATTAGCACCTATAGAATGGTAAATTATTTTAACTGTTGCACCTAACCCACTATAACTGCTATTTCTAGTCTATAACTGCTACATCTGATCTTTTAAACTAATGCATCTGATATGCTTAATCAATATAATTGTTGTGCTTTCGTTATAATTACTAATATTGTTTACTTCTTCTGAAAAATCAAATCTTTTCATTAGCTTTCATCTGCTAGGCACCTTTAAATCCTATGCATTGGTCCTAATCACCTATGAGGGATCTCCATAGTTGGAGGTCCTGAGGTGATTAGGACCCCAATTCACCTAAAATTTAGGACTTTTAGAGAAGTTATGGGAAGGACACGACCATCTCTATCCCTAAAAACTTGCATGCCAATATTTTTTAATGTTTTTTAATCCAAATTTGCTTTAATCATACTAAATCACTCTCTTCTTCACAATATAAAGTATCCTAATGCCAATTTATTAGGAAGGATGGGGGTGTTAATCCTTCCCCACTCATAACAAGACCGTCAAGTTTGATCTCTATATTTGTTATTTATTTTCCCTTCTTATCAGTAAGACTCAGATGACAAACATGATTTACACCATGGTATTTAACAATTTACCTTATTTTTCATTGTTTTCCATATAAAACATGGTGGCAACTCCGAACACCCATATTTTTTATTTTGTGACATGTTAATGCCAAAAAGGCTAGAGTTTTCCCCATATGTCTCTATTTCCCCTTTGTTTGGGCAGGGTGTATTAGTGTCACTATAAATAAGGATGATTTAGATATAATTATATTACCTACATATATAGTATTTGTAGTTAAGTCACTCCCCTTTACAAATTGAGAAAATATAAATATACCAATCATAGTTAATTCTATTAACTATAAAATTAACTACATATTTTAGGTGGCTACAAAATTTTCTTCCCAACCCTCCCCCTCCCCACCAAAAAAACAAAAAACACACCCCTAAAAAATAAATTTTGTCATGCAATACTCCCTCCTCCCAATCACCAATAGTACCCCATTTCCTATATTTCCTCTCTAAAAAAATATTCATCATCTAGTAGGTAGTGAGACCACTCCCTTTTTGTGCCCACAAAATAATGTTAAAGCCTCAAATTTGTCCTAGTTTCTCTTATCTTTGCCTGCTGCATTTTCATAAAACCACTCCCTTTTTGTGCCCACATCGTCATTTGTAGCCTCATTTATCACTCAACCCGCCTCCCCATGATTAACCTCATATACGACCCAACAAATTTACCACCATCTTATTGATCTGTGTTATGTTCTGGTATCTAGAATCAAGTCTCTGATTACATGGTGGGTTGATCAAGTAGCAATTTCAATAACATATTGTCTATTATGAAGTCTTTGATCAAATATTCTTGTTGATACCTCAACAACATTCCTTTTGTATGTCAAGTGATCCGGCAGATATACCAAAACATAGTTTACTTTCTCGACCGCCATGATCAATGCGTATGCTGTCTTGGTGTAAGCTTATGTGGTATTGTTGGAATTCAAGGATAATGTTAAAACAAAGGTAGATCCTGATAAATTACATCTTTCTTCATTTTTTGTATGTTGTAAAAATTTTGACCCTAAATTAGGCAAGATATTTCACTTTCTTCATTTTTTTAGATAATGTACCATTTGGTCCTAAACCTGGCAAAATGTAAGGGTCAAATTCTTGGTGGATCTATTCTTTTATGGAATGGCTTAACTAACATGTATGTGAAATGTGGATGTATGTCTTTGTCATAGTTTGCATTCATGATTCCAAATATATGGAAGTGGAACAAGGAGTCCCACACCATAATGATTTCTTAGGATATGCTAAAGCCCTCAAATTAAATTTGTGTGAAGACATTGTAAATATATGCTAATGAAAAAAATTACACGTCTATAATGTCTATAGGTTTATTATTATGCTGCTAATCTACATGCACCTAGACTATTTGATAAATTAAAATAATTATGGATCAAGCATGACTTTTAGTCCTCTGAATGTAGATATGACATATGTCATATTTTTATTTGGAGGTATATTTAATATTTAATAATATTCACCAAATAATGCTTGATAACAGTTCAATGCTTATCTTATGCATCCATAGGACCATGAATCTAGCTTAATCATAATTTTCCTCTATTATTCCTCTATTATTATAATTATATGCTTGATTAAATTTTTAGATCAAATTTTCAAGATAAATTCTTAACTAGGCTCATTTTGCACTTTGTTTGCCCTAATTTGAAGTTTATGTGCATGTGGTGGACTTAAATATAAATTCACCATTATATAAGGGACTAATTTCAAATACTGTGAAATATTTATAAACTTATGTTTTCTTTCATATTCATACTTCATTAATCCTTGAAACAATTTATTGAGAGATCACTCTAATTTGACTTCAATTGCATACTATTTGCCTTGACTTTGTGCTTCTTGAATGTTTGTGGACTAACAAGAAATTCACCATAATCAAGGGCTTAATTTACAATTTTTGTATGAATTATCTTAAGAGAATATTAAAATTAAAAACTATCTCATTTTTGTAAACGTTGGATGTTTATTACCATAGTTGGATTACAATTTCCATCCCTTGCTTCCTGGTGTGGTGGTAGTGGTAGTTAAGTGTTGGTCGGTGGATTACATCAACCAATGGAGATTGTGATATGAAAACTGATAATAGTCGTAAGTCTCTCAACCAACAAGAACCATGGACCTCTCAATTGATGAAATCCCTAGGTTGACAACCGATGAGAAGGCATACTTGACAACATATGAGGCTTCTGAGTTATCAATCGATGAGCTTGTTGGCCAATGAGAGTACCAACCAATTGGCTTTCTGGTCAGTGGAAGTGCTATATTGATGATAATCTTATGTATATTGATGATAATGGTTCTCAAGTCAATGTGAATAGTAGGATGGTCAATGGGAAGACTTCTTTTACCCATGAAAGTTATTCTTTAACCCAGGGGTATTTTAGACACTAGTTATAGATGCTTTTGAAATGTGCACTCATTTTAATTTATAAATTCCATTCAAACCAGCTTAGAGGCTCAATTGATACATATATTGTTTCAAGTACATAGAGGAGATCCTGGCTGGTCTATGAGGCAAGGAAGGTGATAGCCATGGATGGAAGCTTGCATGATTATGCATGTGGATGTATGTTTTTTTCAAGCTTCTCTAATATGTTTTCAAGCTTGTAGCTTCATTTTTTACCCTAAATGGATAAGATACATGTTCTAATACCTTTTTTAATTCTGTATATCACACCATCATCTTCCTTGTTTTGAGCTACAGGGGGTTGCATGGTGGAAACTACCCCCATATAGCTAGATACCCTAGGGGAGGAAGTTACATCTTACTTGGAGCTTTGCCTTTAGAGATTTTAGTGGGCTAATCTAGCATCTAGAGGCTTATTTGTGTCTTTGTTGATCGGACGTCCTGAAAATCACCCTTTAAGGATAGAGATATGAAATTTTTTAGCTTCATTTGCCTACTTGTGCATGCAAAATCCTAAAGTTGCTCTAAACTTGATTAACATGCCTAAAAGTTGATTCTTTAGGGATTATTCTTCTGCTATACAATGTGAGTATGAGTTTTTTTTCCTTACTTGAACCTTTTTTCATGATGTTAATATTATAATGACCTTCTCTCATAAATTCACATGGACTGAAATTTGAAATTAGAACATTGGTGTTCTAAAATGTCGATCTTGCTCTACACTCCCCAGGTATGCTAAAAGATGATCTCTTGGTAACTGTATTGGAAAAGGACAATAGAAACATGAAATTTGATGTTGTTCCTAATATTTTAAAGTACTCGTTGATGTTGATATCGTGCTCGCTTAACCATGCATGGGTTAAAACTCAAAATAATGTGAAAATGCTACTAAAAACAACTTCTTTATGGTGTTTTGTTACCATATGATGAGAGAATCAACATATATGTTATTGATACTAATTGTCTAGAATTATTTTAAGGTTTTCTTATAATTGTTATGTTTTTGGAGTTTCATTTTAATTATACCTACTATGTTAAAGTAGGTCATTTATACATAAAGGTGGTTCTTGGTATGTGCCTTCTTGTAATAGGTGCTACTTCCACATGCCTTCCAATTTGGTGCTGAAATTAGTATGGTGATGTCTTATTATGAGATCTGGAATTTGTGGTTAAAACATTGCTATAGATTATTGGCGTTGGTGTGGCCTTATATGTTGAAATTAGCCTTTTCATGGCTAGTATTGGGGGTTTGTTCCATGATGATCACTTTGAATAATTGTATGGACCATATTATATCTCTTGAAGTTTTGCACACTCAATTAATAATTATTAAAGCTTCAAGTAATTATGAATTAAGAAATATATCTATATGAATGTGCGTGATATACATAATAAGGGTAATTAATAAAGTGAACAAGAAGTTTGGGATTAATATGGTAGATCATATCACAAAAAATTTACCTAAGTGAAAGTTTTAGATTTTTACCTAAACTACATACAATAATCACCATCTACTAGTGGATGGGTCTTATCATAGTATAGTGAAGGATCCAACCCAAAAGATAAACTTTTAAGAACAAATTAGATATTTAATCTAATTGAGAAAATTGGTTAATAAAGATAGATGGATGATTGGTGGTGGATTAACTAAATTAACTAAGGATCAAATCACTATGAAAGGCATGATTTTTTACACTGTGAAAAAATGACCAGGATGACAAGGTTCATTAACATAGCCTATGTAACTACCATAAACCTTACAACATTCATTCATATGAATACTAGATTGGGATCAAGGGATTTTATATCCTTTCAGACTATGAAATCTACATGGATAGATCTACTTGTAGGGTTGAGTCTTGTTACCTATGGATCCTTAATTTATTGTCATAGTAAACGCCCTTATGTGGTCTTATCTGAGATTCATCAATATCGTATGGCGTTCTAGACCTAGATTTCAAGGTCTTTACATATATAATTATAACAATCATGCAAGGTAAATGATCAAGATTTTAAGCAAATATTAAGGAATTGGTTATTAATCCATATGTTCATACAAATAATAAGTAGTGATATACAAATAGAGTATGGGAAGTATGCTAATCTATGTGACTTGGTAAATGATCTACTCTCTAAGCATGCTGGAAAAAAAAGTTAGATAGAGAATATGAAGTTCATGGATAAGATAGCATTATGGAAGTGAAGCTCAATGGTCTTGTCACAACCCTTCACACGATGTCTACAATCTCCAATCACATCCTCCATTGGAGTGCATATTCACGTCAAGTTTTTGACTTCTATATTTGGCACCCCTTGGTCGTAGATAGAGTTGTGGATAGGAGGAAATACATCATGAACCCTTGTCATGGACCTCCCTTAAGTGTTTTTACATCAGCCTAAAATACCATATCCATCCAAAATAATCCAATGGTTATTAGTAATTTACTGTAGATTTCCATCAAAAGAGTCTTAGGGAACTAGAACTAATTAGTAAATATATGCATTGCATAGTTATTCTAGTTGCACTTCCAACCCAACTTGATTCACTCAATTCTAACATCATATGTGGAATATAAAGCCATTTTAGTGTTAGGGCATATTTTTTGGTCAATCACCCACCTTCTAGTCAAGCATCCCACTAACTAATAATAATTTACACCTATAGAGGGTCGGCCAACCCAAAAAAGATAATCACAATAGTAGATAAGTTCATCATAGTTACAGACCAATTGAAGATGATTTCCAATCAGCCGATTGACAATACTAGTCTACCCAAGAATATTTTTCTACCCACAGCCCAATCGCCCAACCCAAAAATTAATTCAATGATGGTAACTAACCAACTTGTATAATCAATATTCTTCTTTTGAATTTAATTAAAGTTTACATCTAATGGATTTTAAATCATCTCGAGTTTGTATGCAAAAGTTATAGCTATTTGAGTGGCCATCTATGCTTTGATAATTCTTACTCCAATTATCAAAGTTGGGGAATGATGATATATAATATTTGATTATTCTCTTGGGATTTCCATGAAAGAATATTTTCTTCTCTCTTATTCCAACTCCATATTTGAGTGACCATCTATGTTTTGATAATTCTGACTCCAATTATCAGAGCTAGGGAATGAGGATATATAATTTTTTATTATTCTCTTGGGATTTCCATGAAAGCATAATTTCTTCTCTCTTATTCTTACACCAACCTATAAATAAAAGAAGAAATGCACTATATACAAAATAAATTGAATAAAATAACCAAATTGTAAATAAGTAAAATATGGATAGAGTGCAAAACAAATGCAAAACTAAATCTAAAATGCAACTAAAAACATGATGAATAGACATTCATCACAACACAATGATTTAACATTGCTCATCCTTGAGTAAAAAAAATAAAAAATACTTTTAAAGTTAATACCTTCAACCAATATACATGCCCCATACTCACATCATGTTTGAATCCCTACCACCACTATGGACAATCGGCCCAACCTCTTAAAATAAAATAACATGACTTGCCACATCCTCATTCCCAGATTCCTTTTGCTGCACCACTTTATCACCACCATCCTCAATATCATGCATGTCGATGGATTTTATAAACAAATGAAGGATCCTACAAATTACAAGTATGCACTTAATTTGACACTGGAGTTTGTGAAATTGATATTAATAGAGCATGTAATGAGTCCATAGGTGAAAAGTGGAGTGAATGGGGGTATGATGGAAGAATGTGTCTCTCACCTCTATTTCAATCAAGATTGCATTTTATTGGTGTAGATACATATATTGCATTTTTTGTGCACTATGGTATGTTTTCTTTATTTTTGATGATGCACCCCTATTAAATACGAGGGATGTGGAAGAAGTGATAATAGAGGGAATGGGTGGTGTTCACCCTGATCTTAGAGTTTTCACACTTCACAACTTTTTTTGGGGTGAATGGATGGTAAGAAGATAGAAGATAATGCATAGAAGTGGTTTGGATCATATGCATAACTCATTTTTACAATTTAATATATCATGTTATTCCCGATATTTACTACATAAAAATAATGATATGATAAGGGGATGCATGGCATATCCATATATATGATTCACTAATCGGTAGGAGGAATGTTGTATTTGATCCCTATCAGTTCCTATAACACTTATCATCCTTTCTAGGGAACATGATGCTTATATTCATAGGAACCAGAGGATTGTCTCTAACCATCAACATGTTTTTAGATATATAGTTACATCAAGATTGTGTTTCAAACAAAGGGGTTGTATGAAAAATCCTATATGTAATGCAACATGAATCTAAACTAAGCCGACTAGATAATAGTTTTAGCTACTATTGCAAGAACTATGAACTAAAATTAAACAATTTTAAGCTACTTTCAATGCAAGTAAACTAAATGCAATGGATGCTTGCAAAGCTAAACGTTACTAAAATAAAATAAGAAAGTAAAATAGATAGGTGTGGGTGGAAAGGAATACATATCACTTACCATACACCTCGAGCTTTGAAATTTTTTTATCCTTGAGAAAAAACTAAACCCAAGATGCAGGGAATCATCTAGGAGGTCATGGAAACTCAAAGAAGGTCCAACTGAAAAGAATATAGACAAGGGTAGGCACCTTGAACATGTGATCTCTGTGGTGCAAAATGTGATCAGGAGGTTGGGGTATCTCAAATGTATTTTTTGGATGCTCAAAGTATTTTTTCCTTTCACCCTGCAATCCTTCCAACATGACCCACCAATACTCATCCATTAGTAGAGAAAGTGTAGTAGCAGTGTGTGGATCAAGACGTGATACAATATAAGAGAGGTTCCCATCTGGTGGCTTCAAGATCTACTCTTATGTAAAAAATTGGAGGCAAACTATACTCTTATGTGGCCAAGGTAGCGTACAATAGCCCTAAACATGTGTTATCAACTATATTGAATCAGGTGGAGGGTTTGGATCCTTGATTTGGAATAAAGCTAACTCCTCCATGGGCATTTTAAGATATATAACTAGAGAGAAGGCATAAAAGTGAAGTGATGGTGGGATGTATACATCATATTGAGGTTGTACCTAATCATATGAAACAACTAAATATGTAATTGAAGACTGAAGTTGGTTGTTTATCTTCCATAATATATTCAATTAAGGTTGGTCGATCATTGTAACCTTGTAGATACAAGTCTACAAAGAGGACGGGTGGTGGACTATCTGGATCTACTGTCATATCATGGTGACTCTCCTACATATGCTTTAATATTGACATTTTAAGGACCGTAATGTAGAGAATGATGGAATACAAGTGTACATGTCAATCTCTGGCTCCAACTCTTCAAGCTACACCAATGTCTCCTAATCACTTATTGTCATTTATAGTAAGACACGGGTATCACCCTCATCACTCTATCATAAATGTAGGCTGCTCCATCTTTCCTAGGGGGCTCTTTGATTGGTTCTCACATGACGTGACTAGAAGGGAGAGTTGTGCTTCCAAAGTTTCTTCATCAGCTAGCATGTTTATTGATCAACTAGCATTACTTGTTGAGCGGACAACATCTTCTGGAGGACATCCATCCTCTCATATATTTCATGTGGATATTGATCTTCATAGTAAGGCTCTTCATCATAACTCCCATTATATTTTTTGTTGTAATCTTCTTTGTCTAGATAATCATCTTAATATAATGGATCCACATAGTATCCCCAAAAATATTTTTGATTGCCAACACCTTCAAATCTAATTTTAAGGAGTCTGACATTAAGTTCAATGTTGATCTTATGAATGGTTGTTTTGGCTTGTCGAGTAAATTCATTGAAGCTCTTGCACTCATTGTTGATCCTAGAATTTTGCTCAGCGATGATGTTATGCATCAATACTTTAGCTTAAATTGTAATTTCTTGGTAGCCCAAATATCCTAATTTAGGGATATGAGTGTTTGCCATTGTGTATTTTGCAATACCAACCACTCCATATGATTTAAATGCTTAAAAATAGAAGGTTTAACTTAGGCTCAAAGAGAAAATTTGCATATTTTCTTTCCAAAAGAACAAAAGAAAAATTACAAAAACTAAGATAGAAATAAAAAAGAGTCTAAGCTAAAAGAAATTATGGAATCAAACTAAAAATTTCAAAAAATAAATGAACAAAAACAAACTAAGCTGTTTAACCAAATTTAAAATTACAAAAATAGACTAAGAAATTACAAAAAAAACTCAAAATTACAAAATCAAACTAAAATTATAAAAACAAACTCAAAAGAAAAAAAAACCTAATATTATCTCAGTAGACTCAGTACCCAAAAGTATTACTATGCCTGACAACTATGCCAAAATTTGATGTGGTAGATTATAGCACAAGAAATTCACCTAAGGGAAAGTCCCTAAATTTTATCTAAACTATGCACAATAATCACCACTAGTAAACTACTGGTCTTATCATCGACAGTTAAGGATTGAACCCACAGGACAACTTTTCAAGACCAAATTATATCTTTGATCTAATTAAAAGAAGTGATTAACGTGGATAGATGGATGATTTCTGGTGGTTTAACTAAATTAACTAATTAAGGAATACAATCAAACTATGAAACAAATGATTTTTGCCCTATGATAAATTTCTAGGATGATGGGGTTCATCATCATTACCAACATAATTATTAAATATATTTCATTATTCGTAGCATGAAGTCCACACGGACTGGTCTTCCCACAGGCTCGAGGTATCATTACCTATGGATTCTTAATTGTTATCCCAAAGAACACCCTTATGTGGTCTCATGCAAGGTTCAACATTAGTGATTGGTGTTATAATCTTTGAGTTTAATGTCTCTAACTCTAGGATTATAAAAATGATGCAAGATAGATAATTTACTATTAAGAAAGCATTAAACGATTGATTATCAAATGAGATATTTATACAAATAACAATTAAAATTGAATATATAGAGAATGTACAATAGAGGTAATCCTCGTGTCCTAGAAAAGGATCCACTCTATAAGCATGTTCACAACACAAAGACAGAGAGAAGAAAAAGTTCATGAAAAAGACAGTGTCGTGGAGGAGAATCTCAGTGGTCTCACCACAACTCTCTGAAAGATGGTTTGAAATATTTGATCACATCATTCAACGAAGAGCTTTTCTAGCAAGTCATTGACATTCGCCTCCATCTCTCCTTAGTGGCAACTAGGGTTTTACGTGTAAGAAAATAGATTGTGAACCTATCATGTACATCCCCTAAATATATTTATATCATCCCACAAAATATCATATTCATCAAAATGAATCTAATGGTTGTTAGGAATTTTCTATGAGTTTGGGTAACTTTAGAGTCGATCAACCAACTGGAAGTAGTTAATAGTTATATACAGTGTGATGATACTCAAATTACTCTTCTGACCAACTTGAGCCAATCAATTATGACATCAAATGTGGTATCTAAAGCCGTTTTCATGATGGGATATACTTTATGATTGGTTATGTGGTCTATTATCGCACTAACAAATTCACTCGGGGTTGAAATCCCAGAGTTTTTAACCAAAACTTGTGCAATAATACCACCCGCAAGCAGACAGGTCTTATTACAGTATAGTTAAGGATAAAATCCCAAGGGACAACATTTTTAAGAATTGTTGCTAGTCTAGTCTAGCTCAAGTAAGGCTAATATTTAGAACAAAGGTTGATTTGAGTTTAACTAAACTAATTGTAAGAAAGTAAAGAGAAGAATTAAAGTTGAATCTAGATTAATGATGGAGATTGTTGGGGTGGTCCCAGTTTCACCACCACTACACATGCAAACACATCTAATCACAAATATCCATGCAAGATCTAACTATCCAAATAGAACTACTACGAACCCCCCCCCCATGAGGGATGTTTAGGTTCACGTAAGCATCACCTTAGGCATCATATGTCTCATCGCCATCCAGATCATGCACTTACGGTTCCGAAGGTACAGATATCCAACTGAAGTTGTGGCCCTCCCAGAGGGATGTTTAGGCACACAGAAGTGTCACCATGGGCTATATTGCTCATCCCCTCACAGATCATTCACTTACAACCTCAAGGAATCCCATCCTATTTCTAGTTAGGGATTCAACCGCATTAATCGACATTCTATCCTACATATTAAAGTTCTCGCAACATAGGAAAGAACAAGATAAAAACAAGCAGATGATCAGTCTACAAGCAAACATCGACGATTAATAATGAAATGAAAAGTTATATATATTTCTATGGAATGTTTAAATGAAAAGACATTAAAACATGGGCAGCGGGGCTAGTCCCCGCAACCCAGTGAAAAGTGACTACTCGCTCATGATGCGAGAAACAAGAAGAACAAGAGAGAGGGAAGATTCCACCATGAGCATGATGCAGAAGATGGTTGTAGCTTGGTGAAGATACGGTCTTCTACGCCACGTCAGAGCAGATCTGTCGAGGAGAGAGGGACACCAAGACAGATCGGGAAGTCTTTCTCTCTCCACCTTCCTTCTCTTCTCATCATTCTTGCTCGCAGCAAGAGGAGCAGGTTGTGGATACGTAGGTGGAGTGGATGACGGGAGGATGCACAAGGCTGCCGCTCATCTTGGCTATGGAGATCGTCCTCTACCAGGGGTCGAGTGCTTCTCAGGAACATCCTGGTGGAGGAGTGGAGGATGTGGAGATATGTAGGTAGAAGATTCACCCAGGGGTCAAGCACACTAGGTGTATGTTGGTGATGGATTTGTTGTTGTAGATCGGAGGGAGCAGGGGTCGAGCTCACTAAGGAGTAGCCTGGTGGCATCTTGGATCTGATCCCCAAATGAGAACCCTTGTGGTTCTATTTATAGGCTTGGATCGGTTCTTAAATAGTTTGGACCTTGTCACAATTTTCACAGTTTGGCTTCACAGTTTGGAAGACTTCATAAGCCCTCACGGTTTGGATATTGATAAACCCTCATGGTTTGGAGACTCCGAGGCTTCCTCACGGTCTTGAGACCGTGAGGGTCTTCACAATCTTCAGTTCTTCACAATCTTCGGTTCTTAGTGCTTCCTGCAACCGGTCTTCAGTTCAACCTTCACGGTTTTGGTGTTGTGCTCCTCGCGGTTTGGAAACCGCGAGCGTCCCTCACGGTTTTGGAATTCTTGGTCTCGTAGTTTGTGCTCTTTGCAGTCTTGGTTCCCACCGATCTCGGCGTCCATTATCCTTCCAGTTTCATCAGTGTGCTCTTCACGGTTTCGACGTCCACTGTCCTTCCAAGCAGTCTCCAAACCGCTAGGGTCCTAGCGGTCCTCAAACCACAAGGAGTGGCCCGTGAAGGTCAAGACCACTAGGGCGGATGATCGAGCGATGCTAGTTTTCTGGTAGGTAGTTGCTAATGGCAGCAGGAGGAAGATGACCCAGGTCGAGTAGGTAGCGGCGTGATCAGGTGGTGATGGTGGACGACACCGTCAAGGAGGCGGTGGCATAGGTGTTGTGAATGGAAAGGAGGCACCACAGTGGTCGCTGTTGTTGGTGGCAGAACTTTTAGGGTTGCAGGTGCGAGCGAGAGGACGGTGGTGTTACAGGTTGGATATGTTCACAGTCTCGGGTCCCTGAGAGCTGACCTCATGGTTTGAGGATCATGAGGACTCTCACGATTTTGGGATCATGAGAGTTCTCACGGTCTTGAGACCGTAAGAGGGGTTGGATGCAAACTGAGAAGACCAAGACCGTTAGGTCAAGAAAGAGTAGGGTTTGGAACCGAAAGAGGGTGGAGATAGATGTACGAGTGATGTTGATGAAGATGGAAGTGGAGAGTGAAGCAAGTGATGGTGATGATTATGTTGAAGGTGGATGTGCAACCAACTATTCTATTGAATCTGCATAAAAGCCACAATTATACTCACAAGTTAATAACAATCCATTGAATTGAGCAAAATTGAATATCATAGGGTTTCAAGAAGTAAACGTGAATGTATTAATCGAAACCGGGCCCAAAATGGTGATTGAGTATCATGATGAATATGCATTCATCAAAACACCCCGAACTTAAATGTTTCTCATCCTCGAGTAACACAAAATCTGAAAACATTCGCCAAATGAATACTTTCAACTCGTGTGGTTGCCTCATTTTCACATCACAATTGTTTCCTTTCTACTTAGTATGACTAAGCATCTCAACTTCTTGAGATCACCGAACACATATTACCATATCTTAATTCCTCAGTTTGTTTTCCAATATCACTTCCTTCTCACTTTTTCCAACAATAAGCATTTCTAAGAGTTTTGTAAGAGTCCAGAGATACCTGCAAAACAACAAGTGTGCACCTGATCTGACACTGGTGTATTTTAGGATAGGGGAGGCATTCATTGTGCCTTTAGGTGGAAAAGGGAGTGAAGGGTAGTTTGTAAGGAAGTTGATTATCTCTCCTCTATTCGACTCGAGGTTTATTATTTGGTTGCAATTACATTGATTGCATTTTTTTGTGCGAATCTCTCCTCTATTCGACTCGAGATTTCATTTTTTTGTGTGCGCATTGGCATCTTTTCTTGGTGGTATGCCCCTATTAATTAGCGAGGGGTATGGACGAAGTGGATATAGAGAGAGGTGGTGTGCCACCCCGAACTTAGGGTTTGGCACTATTGTGGCTATTTTTGGTTCTTTTTTTTATGGGTGGAGGGGTAAAAAGATGATAGAAGAAGTGTAGAAGAGAGTTCAGATCAAAATGCAACTTGATTTAAAATTCAGTGCACCGGGTGGTTCTCTTTATCGTACTCTGCTCAAATAATGACTTGATGAGGATCCGGTGGAGATTCCATGTTATTGTTCCACTTATCAGTTAGGAAGCACGACGTGTTTGATCCCTATCAGTTTGACAGACACTTGCCATTTTTGCAGAGGGATCATGATGTTAGGATTCATAAGCTTCACAAGATGATTTGAATCAATAGGCTAGTTTTCAGAAAATGGTCCTTTTGAGGATCTGTTTCAAATAAGGAGGGTATAATGATTCAAAATGCACAGAGAGAGAAACTAGCCAGCTAGGTGATGGCTTTTATTGAAACAGAAAGCGTCAAAACTTCATCAAGTTTCTATACAAATTTTTTGAAAACTTCAAAATTTTGAAAATTTTGATAAAAATGCAACAATGAAATCTTAAGTCTGAAATAGATGGGTGTGGGTGGAAAGTAAAGTATGTACCACCCACCCTCCACCTCGAACTTACAAATTTTGCTCGTCCCGAGCAAACTCTAAATCTGAGATGGAGGGGGAAATTCATGCCGGTTGGACCACCAGATGTGGTTGCGTTCCAATCACCGCGCGTCCTCCATCTGCAAATTTCAAAATGAAGACTAGTCAAAACTTAAGATAGCATCGTTCGATGCAAATTTTTATTCAGTGCAATTTTTTTTAAAAAGTGAAAACAAAATTAAGGAAATTTTCTAAATAAAAAATAAAAGTAAAATTGAAATTATTGATCGGGTTGCCTCCCGACAAGCTCCTTTGTTTTACGTCGATGGCTCGACGTGGATACTATCACCATGGTGGGGCTCTGAGTGGAGCTTGAGCTGGATTGACATATTCTCTTGGTGGTTTCTTTCTCAGCCATTCATTTATCCTTACTTTGATTATTGCCTCTTGTATTATTCCCCATACAGAGCAGGCAGTGTCGGAACACATAGGGAAACAACTTGAGTTTTGTTGCTCAATGCAAGGTGGAGAATATTTGAAGTGAGTCTGAACGGCTTCATTGATAGAGTAGTGATGTTGAGGCTCGGAAGAAGAGTTTATCTGTTGATGCATTATCCCTTCTTCGTAGCAATGTTGGTCACTGATGTCTATCAGATATGGATCTGGGAGATGTTCTCAATAGAAATTGTTGTCCAGATCTTGTTGTGGTAGAAAGATGAAATCAGTAATCTTCATTTGCTGAGTTACCAGTGCATTCCATAGGATAGTCATTTCTTGAGGAGGGGCCTCATGGGCACCTGAAGAAAGATTAGTATGTGTAACCACAGGGCTAAGAGGTGTCTCCTTCATATTTTACAACATTTATTTTGTCTCTACACAGACTGGTTCACTCTCAGTCTTCTCTTCATCAAGGCCTTTTGCTGAGGGAAAATCAAATTTTGAAGAAAGGAATTTCTACTGCATCTGAGTGAATTAATTAACATAGTCAACAAAATATGCTTCTTCTTCTTCAGTGCGCTCCTTAGTGCTTTTGGATGCATGGAAATCAAAAGATTGGTTTCCCACCCTTAGGGTCAAAACTCCAGCTTCAACATCGATCAGAGCTCTAGCGGTTGAGAGGAAAGTTCTTCCAAAAAGGAGGGGGTAGTGTGGATTCTCCCTGATATCCATAACTACGAAATCACACAGGACATATAAATCCCCAAGCCTTGCAGGAATATCTTCTATAATGCCAACTGGCTTGATCATTGAAGAGTCAGCAAACTCTATGGACATTCTAGTGGGTAAGAAGTTGGTGAGGCCCAGTTTGTTGCATAGGCTGAGAGGAATGATAGAAATGCTAGCTCCGAGATCGGTTAGTCCTGGTCAATTGACAAAATTTCTTATCGAGCAGTTAATTCCAAAGGTTCCTGGATCCTTATGCTTGCGAGGCATCCTATCCATCACTAAATAAGATGAGGTTTCTGCTAATTTCACCGTCTAGTGTTCTTCAGTTTTGTATTTCCAACTGAGCACGAGTTTGAAAAACTTTGACCATTGAGGCATTTCAGCCATGGTATCCAAGAGTGGGATATTGACATACAACTTTTTCATGATTTTCTTGAATTCGTTGAACCTAGTATCGAGCTGGGTAAAATTCAGTCGATTTGGAAACGACACACGAGGTTTGTACACTGGAACAACTGGCTCAGGCGGGTCTTCTGCATCAGTAATAATAAGTTCCTTAGAACTAGACTTGTTGGTCTTATCATTCTGAGTGGTACCTACACTATGCTCAGCACCTTGGACATTTGTCACGGTGACAGGAGTCATGGGTTCTGGTAAGATAAAGCCTGAACGTGTTGTCACAACTTTAAGTTGTTCCACGTGCCTCAAATTGTCTTTTGATTGCCCAGTTAAAGCTCCAGCAGGTGGTTTGAGGCTAGATGCAAGTTGAGCTAGTTGAGATCCAATGGCCTTCTGGTGTGCTTGCTGGTTAGCTATCATTGTTTGTTGCGATTGTAACATCTTCTCAATGGCTGACAGTTTATCATCAGGAGAGATGGGTCTAGTTTGTTTCCCTTGTTGTTGATTCTGGTAAGAGACTTGATTGAGGTCTTGGAACTGATGGTTGTTCTGGTAATTATTGTAGTTCTTGTTCTGTAAGTTACCTCTAAAGTTCCCTTGATTCCCAAAATTCTATTATTGGTTGTTTGAACCAAATTGATGTGAGTTTACCTCTCTCGAAGGATTTCCATACTAAAAATTGGTATGGTTCCTATTCTGATTCGGAATATAGTATCCTTGACCAGGGATAGTGTTGACAGCATTCAAAATTTCCATCTGACCATTATCTCCTTGTCCATTGACTTTGCTCAAAACAACATCATAGAGAACATTGCAGGATAAGGTAGAGTGATCAGTGCCTTTGCATGCTTCACAGAACAGTGAATCTGACTTGACATGTTCTTGTTGTTGAGGGGGTGAGCGTCTTCTCTCATAGGCAGCAAGAGATGATTCGAGATGGTCTTGCTTGGCAACTAAAAGCTTGAGGGATTTAGTGATAGACTTGTACTCAGGAATAGCTTCAGTCATAGCTACCTTCAACACTCCTTTACCTATAGATCTGCCCCAATTAGCTTGATTTTCAGATCCAAGGGTGACAACCTTCCATGTTTTGTCATAACTCTGACGCATGAAGTTTTTCCTCCAGATGAGGAGTCTAGGAACTTCTTGATATCATCATCCACACCCCTGTAAAAGATTTCGATTAGTTGATTCTTAGGAATACCATGGTGTGGACACTTGCATAGAAGCACTTTGTATCTTTCCCATGCTTCAGCTAGGGATTCTCCAGGGACCTGAGTGAATTGAGTTATATGTCCCCTGATTTCATAAGTGAGAGAAGGAGGATAGAACTTCTCTAGGAAGACATTTTGAATTTGTTCCCAAGTGGTGATGGGTTCGCATTGCAAGGAGTTGGACCAACTTATAGCTCAATTAGCTAGAGAGTATTTGAAGAGACAGAGTCAGATGGCATTGTTGGATACTCCATTTTGCTTTGTCATAGCACATAAATGGATAAACCTCAGAAGATGTTCCTGACTATCTTCTCCTTGCTTACCATAGAATAGGTTGTTTCGAAGAAAGGTGATCCAATGTGCCCATATCTTAAAGTTTGGAGTGTTGATGGGAGGAGGTTGCACTGGATGATGAACATCAGCAGCTTTAGGGATCGAGAACTCCCTAAGGTCTTTTTGTAACTCATCTTGTTGAGTTGTTGCTTGAGCTGCTTGGATTTCTTCTTGAACTACAGCTTGGGCTTCTTGCATGAGCCTTTCTCTTTGTGCATTAAGGCCTTGAGCGACCCTTCAGGCTATTTCCTCCTCTTGAGCCATCCTAGCTTGGTTCTCTCAGTTCTGATGAGGAAAGGTTCTGTCTATCTCAGGGTTAAAGCTAGCAAAGAGTCTGGGACTGTACAAGCGATGCATACACTAGTTTTTGGAGGTACTTGGGATGGAAAGATCTTTCGCAGGTAAGAGTGATGGAGTAGAACTGAATTCAAGTGAATGATCGATTGTATCAAAAGAAAAAGAAAAAACCTAGATTAGCCTTAATAGAACTAGATTTGACTAACTGGTTCTTTTGTCCCCGGCAATGGTGTCAGAATTTGACGTGGTCTATTATCGCACTAACAAATTCACTCGGGGTTGAAATACAAGAGTTTTTAACCAAAACTTGTGAAATAATACCACCTGCAAGTGGATGGGTGTTATCGCAATATAGTTAAGGATCGAATCCTAAGGGACAACATTTTCAAGAAACATTGCTAGTCTAGTCTAGCTCAAGTAAGGCTAATATTTAGAACAAAGGTTGATTCGAGTTTAACTAAACTAATTGCAAGAAAGTAAAGAACAAAATTAAAGTTGTATATAGATTGATGATGGAGATCGCTAGGGTGGTCCCGAGTTTCACCAGCACTACACATGCAAACACATATAATCACAAACATCCAGGCAAGATCTAACTATACAAATATAACTACTATGAACCCTCCTTGAGGGATGTTTAGGTCCATGTAAGCATCACCTTAGGCATTGGATATCTCGTCGCCATCCGGATCATGCACTTACAGTTCCGAAGGTACAGATATCCAACTGAAGTTGTGGTCTTCCCTGAGGGATGTTTAGGCACACATAAGCGTCACCATGGGCTAGATGGCTCGTCCCCTCACGGATCATTCACTTACGACCTCAAGTAATCCCATCCTATTTCTAGTCAAGGAGTCAACCAAATTAATCGACATTCTATACTACATATTGGAGTTCTCACAATATAGGAAAGAATAAGAAAAAAGCAAGCAGGTGATCAGTCTATAAGCAAACATCGACGATTAACAATGAAATGAAAAGTTATATACATTGCCATGGAATGTTTAAATGAAAATACATGAAAACATGGGCAGCGGGGCTAGTCCCCGCAACCTAGAAAAAAGTGACTACTTGCTCATGATGTGAGAAACAAGAAGAACAAGAGAGAGGGAAGATTACGCCATGAGCATGATGCAGAAGATGGTCGCAGCTCAGTGAAGATATGGTCTTCTACGCCACGTCGGAGCAGATATGTACGAGGAGTGAGGGACACCAAGATAGACCAGGCAGTCTTTCTCTGTACACCTTCCTTCTCTTCTCGTCGTTCTTTCTCGCAGCAAGAGGAGCAGGTTGTGGATACGTAGGTGGAGTGGATGAAGAACGGATGCACAATCCTGCCACTCAGCTTGGCTATGGAGATCGTCCTCCACCAGAGGTAGAGTGATTCTCAGGCACAGCCTGGTGGTGGAGTGGAGGATGTGGAGATATGTAGGCGGAGGATTTTCCCAAGGGTTGAGCACACTAGGTGCAGCCTGGTGATGGAGTTGTTGTTGTAGATCAGAGGGAGTAGGGGTCAAGCGCACAAAGGAGTAGCCTAGTGGCATCCCAAATCCGATGCCCAAATGAGTACCCTTGTGGTTCTATTTATAGGCTTGGATGGGTTCTTAAACGGTTTGGACCTTGTTGCAATTTTCACATTTTGGCTTCACAATTTGGAAGACTTCATATGCCCTCATGGTTTGGATACTGATAAAACCTCACAGTTTGGAAACTGTGACGCTTCCTCATAGTCTTGAGACCGTGAGGGTCTTCAGATTCTTCAGTTCTTCACGATCTTTAGTTCTCAATTCTACCTCCAACCAATCTTCAGTTCAACCTTCATGGTTTCGGTGATGTACTCCTCACGGTTTGGAAACCACGAGCGTCCCTCACAGTTTTGGAATTCTTAGTCTTATGGTTTGTGTTCTTCACAGTTTTGGTTCCTACCGATCTCGGCGTCCATTATCCTTCCAGTTTCATTAGTGTGCTCTTCACGGTTTCGACATCCACTGTCCTTGCAAGCGGTCTCCAAACCGCTAGGGTCCTAGAGGTCCTCAAACTGCAAGGAGAGGGCCGTGAAGTAGGACCTCTAGGGTAAAGACCATGAAGGTCAAGACCGCTAGGGTGGGTGATCGAGCGATGCTAGTTTTCTGGTAGGTAGTTGCTAATGGCAGCAGGAGGAAGATGACACAGGTCGAGAAGGTAGTGGCGCGATCAGGTGGCGATGGTGGATGACGTCGTTGAGGAGGCGGCGGCATAGGTCCTATGAAAGGAAAGGAGGTGCCAAGGTGGTCACTGCTATTGGTGGCAGAACTTTTAGGGTTGTAGGTGCGAGCGAGAGGACGGTGGCGCTGTAGGTTGGAGATCTTCGTAGTCTCAGGTCCCTGAGAGCTCACCACGTGGTTTTAGGATCGTGAGGACTCTCACAGTATCAGGATCGTGAGAGTTCTCATGGTCTTGAGACCATGAGAGGGGTTGGATGAAAATTGAGAAGACCAATACCGTTAGGTCAAGAAAGAGTAGGGTTTAGAACCAAAAGAGGGTGGAGATAGATGTACAGGTGATGTTGATGAAGATGGAAGTGGAGAGTGAAGCAAGCAATGGTGATGATTATGTTGAAGGTGTATGTGCAACCAACTCTTCTATTCAATCTACATAAAAGCCACAATTATACTCACGAGTTAATAACAATCCATTGAATTGAGAAAAATTGAATATCGTAGGGTTTCAAGATGTAAAAGTGAATGTATTAATCAAAATCGGGCCCAAAATGGTGATTGAGTATCATGATGAATATGTATTCATCAATTGGTCAAATCGCTATTTGGTCTAGAGATCTACTAATTGAAAATAATTTCCACCTACATGAAGGTTGTTGGACCCACAAAGCTAATTGGACAATCAAATGTGTAAAGTTTGTATTGGTTACTAGCCAATTGAAGAAAAATATAATAGGTGGTTGGTGACATCGGTCAGCCTGATCCACTTTCCAGGCATTCTTCTATCTATAGCTCAGCTATCTGACCAAAAACAATCCAGGGTTAGTTGGCCGGGCGACCTGTATCAAATATATACTTGTTTTAAGGTGACTTAATTATGCATCAATGGCTTTTAAATAATCCAATTCTAAATTTGTATGTGAAAGTTATGTCTTGAGTGGCCATTTATACTTTGATGATCCTCACTCCAAGTTTCAAAGTTGAGGAGTGAGGATATTCAATCTTTCATCATTCTCTTGGGCTTTCTATGGAGGTATAATTGCTTCTCTCTACTTTTGACACAAACCTATAAATAAAACACATAAATTGCATAAAATATCAAATAAATCGCATAAACTAACAACATGTAAAATAAGTCAAATATGTAGTTGAATGCAAGCAAAATATGCAAATTAAATCTAAAATGTAACTAAAAATATGATAAATAGAGATTCACCACAACCCTGAGCCTTTAACGTTACTTGTCTTTGAGTAACAAAAAAAACACTCTACAAATAAATACTTTCAACTAATATCAAGCATCATACTTACATCGTGTTTCAATCTATACCATTAACATGGCCAAGCAACCCAACATCCTACAATCATAGAACACAACTTGTCATATCTTTGTTCCCAAATTTACTTCACAACACCACTTCCTCACAACCATCCCCAATACCACATACGTCTAAGGATTTCATGAACAATTGAGGATCCCACAAAATGACAAGTATGCACTAGTCTAACACTGGGTTTTGTCACATTCATATCAATGGAGCATGACGAGCTCCTAGGTGAAAACCAGAGTGAATAGAGGTATTTAAGGAGTATCTCTCCTCTATCCAAATTGACATTGCATTTTTTTGTGCAAATATATATATTGCATATTTTTGTGTGCACATTGGCATCTTTTTTTTATTTTTGATGGTACACCCCTATTACACACGTGGGGTATGGAAGAAGTGATTATAGAGGGAATGGTTGGTATACTGTCCAAGCTTAGAGTTTGTCATAAATTCATGGCTAACATTTTTCTTTTTGGTGGATGGAAGGTAGGAAGATGGAAGAAGAAGTGTAGAAAATGGTATGGATTATGTGCAAAACTTATTTTTATGATTTAATATATCAGTTTATTCCTCTACCACTACATCCAAATAATCATATGATAAGGGTATGCATGGAAATTATATATATATGATTGTGCTAACCAGTATGAGGAATGTTCTATTTGATCCCTATCAGTTCCACTAATACCTGCCATCCTTTCTAGGGAACATGATGCTTATATTCATAGGCTACAGAGGGTGACTCTAACCAATGGAATGTTTTGAGAAGAATAGTTAACATCAAGATCTTACTTTGAACAATGGGGTTGTATGACAAATTCTATATGTAATGAAATATTAATGTAAGCGAAGATAGCTAGATAATGGATTCAACTAACATTGCAAGAACTATGAACTGAAATGAAAACAATTTTATGCTACAAGCAATGCAAGTAAACTAAATACAATGGATGCATGCAAAGCTAAAATTTGTTGAGATAAAACAACAAACTAAACGATACGTGTGGGTGGAAAGGAGTATGTACCACTCACCCTCCATCCCAAGATTAGAAATTTTCTCATTTCTTAGATAATACTAAACCCAAGACGGAGGGGAAGAAAATCATCAATGCTTATTCAGGAGGTCCTAGAACTCAAAGAAAGTCCAACTGAAGGAAATATGGATAAGGAATGGCACCATGAACATGTGACTCAATGGTGCAAAGTGTGATATGGTGGTTGTGGTAGCTCAAAGGAATTTTTTGGATGCTTGAAGTAATTTTGTATTTCACGCCACAATCCATCCAGCATGATCCACAATACTCCTCCATCAATGGAGGAAGTGTATTTGCAGTGCATTGATCAAGAAGAAGTGGCACAATGTAGGAGTGGTGTCCATTTGGTGGCCTCAGGATCTGCTCATATATGAATGCTAGAGGTGGAATATCCTATTTTGTGTGGCTAAGGTAGTGTGCAATACATCTCAATATGGTGATGTCAACTATACTAAATTAGGTGCAATATTTGCTCATCCATGTCAAATATAACTAACTCATCCATGGGTGTTTCAGTATATATACCTGGAGAGTAGGCATAACAGTTAAGTGGTGATGGAATCTACACCTCTTGTTAGGGTTGTACCTCCACATATGAAAAAATTTGAATATGTAATGGAAGTTGGATGTTTATCTTCCATAATATATTCAATCAAGATCGGCTGATCATTATAAATGTATGGATGCAATCCTAAAAGGTGAATGGGTGGTGTACTATCTAGAACTACAACCATGTCACGGTGAATCTCCTATAGATACTATTGATATTGACATTTCAAGGCCCTAGTGCAGTCAATGATGGAATACAAGTGTCATTATGAATCTCCAGATCTAGTTCTTCAGGATGCATCACTATATTTGAATCACCTATCATCATCTCTAGGAAGAAACAAGTGTAATCCTCATCATCTATCATAAATGTGGGCCACTCTGTCTTTCCTAGGGGGCTCTCTGATTGGTTTTCCCATGATGTGATTGGCTAGGAGACTTCTTCTTTCAACCATTCCAGTTGTGCCATCGTTCTTTTGCCTCAACCTTCTCTATCACCTAGTGTTGCTTGTTGATCATCGGGCATTGCATGTTGGGCAACTAAAATCTCTTAGAGGGCATCCATCCTCTTATCTCCTTTAGGTGGATATTGATCTTCATAGTATGGCTCTTCAACATAACTCCCATAATACTGGTATTTGTAGTATGCCTCATCTAGACAATCATCTTCATAGAATGGATCGTCATAATATTTCCAAAGTATGTTGATTGCCAACAACTTCATATCTGGTTTTAAGGAGTCTAACATTATGCTCAATGTTGATCCTAGAAATGGATGTTTTGCCTTGTGGAGTCATTCACGACAGCCCTTGTGCTCATTATTGATCGTATCATTTTGCTCAGAGACGATCCTATACATCAATACTTTAACTTGTAGGATCTTTGCTTGACAGACCCACATATCCTGATCATAGGAATCGAGTGTTTTCCATTTTACAATTTGCAATACCGCCACTTCATATGATTTGAATGAGTGAAAATTAGAAAATTTGACTATCAGGCTCGAAGAGAAGAAGTTCTTTAATGAATGAAGATAGTCTTTTTTCTTTACAAAATAATAGAAATTATAAATTACAAAAATATAAGATAGAAGAAAACTAATCTATAGGATATTATGGAACCAAACTAAAAATTATAGAAATAAACTAAAAGTAAAAAATAAACTAAGGAGTTTACCAAACTAAAAATTACAAAAATATAATAAGATATTACAAAACTAAATGAAAACATACAAATTCAAACTAAAATTACAAAAATAAACTAGAAATAAAAAAATCCTAACATTATCTCAATAGGGTAAATATCCAAAAAGTTTTGTTGTCCCCAACAACAATGCTAAAATTTGATGTGATAGATTATAGTACAAGAAATTTACCTATGAGTAAGTCCCTAGATTTTTACTTAAACTACATACAATAATTAATAGAGACAAGCAGATAGGTCTTATCATAGTATATTTAAGGATCTAACCCAAAAGACAACCTTTTAAGAACAAATTAGATCAACAATATAATTAAGAAAAAGTGATTAACAAGGATATATGGATGATTATTGGTGGATTAACAAAATTAACTAAGTAAGGAATAAGTCTAAGTATGAAATAGATTATTTTATACTATGATAAAATTACCAAGACGATAGGGTTCACCACCACTACCTAAGTGTTATTCTAAACATTCATTCATACATATGAATACTAGATTGGGGATAAAGTATTTCATATCCTTTCAAAGTATGAAATCCAGATGGACTAATATCCTCGCAGGATCAAGCTATTGTTATCTATAGATCCTTAATCTTTCTCCTAAGAGAGCACCCTTCTATGATCTATTTTGGAGTTTAATAATATTTTTTGGTGTTATAATTCTAGATTTAGAGGTATATACATAGAGGATTATAAAAATCATGCATGATAGATGATCATGATATTAAGAAAGCATTAAATAATAGATTATAAATCTAGATGTTCATACAAGTAACAATTAACAATGTAAAAACACAGTATGAGCAACAAGGCTAATTGTTGTGGGAACAGTCTCTAAGTATGTTCATGGCATAATAAGTGAGATAAACAAAAAAATCTAACAAAGAAGATAGTATCATGTAGGAGAATCTTAATGATCTCATCATAACACCCTGATCTACAATCCCTAGTCATGTCCTACTGTGAAGCACGACTCCACATTAAGTCGTTGACTTCCATGTTTAACTCTCCTTGGTGGCAACTAGGATCATGGATGGGAGAGAATAGATCGTGAACCCTTGCCCTGGACATCCTTAAAGTTTTTTTAGATCATCATCTAAAATATCAAATCCATGCAAACTAATTCAAAGGTCTTCAGCCATATGTTCTAGATTTCCATCATAAGAGTTTCAGGTGACTTTAGAGCCAACTTGCCAAATGGAAGTGTTAGCTAGTAAATATATTCATTGTGTAGATAATCAAACTATGCTTACAATCAACTTAAATCGCTCATTGACACCAGATATGGAATGTAGAGTCATTTTAGTAATGGGGTATACTTTGTAGTCAATTGACCCATTTTTGGGTCAGGCAACCCCTTGAACAGATAAGGATTTCCAACTACAGGAAGTTCAGCCGACCCACAAAGCCGATCATATGATGAGAAGTATGCAAAAGTTATTTTTGGTTACTAACCAATTGAAGTTGAATTTTGATCCACTTTCTACCCATTATTCATCTTGCATCCCCGTTGCTCGATCCAAAAAGCAATTCAAATGGGTCAGTCGATCAACATGTATTATATATATATATATATATATATATATATACATACACAAACACACACACTCACACACACACACACACATATATATATATATATATATATATATATATATATATGAATGCAATTGAACGATGCATCACATAGCTTTTAAATCATCCAATTCCAAGTTTGTATGCAGATGTTATGGCCATTTGAGTGACCATCAATACATCGACGAAGCTCACTCCAATCGTTGGAGTTGGGGAGTGAGGATATGTGATCTTTTATCATTCTCTTAGGATTTCCATTGAGGGAGAATTATTTCTCTCTTCTTATTGCATAAATCTACAAATAAAACAAAAATGCAATAAATACCAAATAAATTGCATAACTTATCAAAACATAAAATTAGTGAAATAGAAGTTGAAAGAAAACAAATTATGCAAAACAAAATCTAAAATGAAACAAAAAACATAATGATTGACATTGATCAGGGGTTTCTTCATCTGATATGAGTTTTAATAAATGATGATTTTCTTTTTATGATAAATGACTTTAATTGGGTAACTATCTTCCTAATATATTGGAAATTTATTCTATATCTTCTCTTTCTTTAATATTAAAAGATTGAATAAAATATGATAAAAATAAAATATGATAATTATAATATGTATCTTTGATATGGGATATACATGTAGGTATATGCCTTGAGGTTGATACCTTTCTTGCTACAATATAAATTTCATCATTAGAATGATGATAGGGCCCAATAGTCAAGCTTAATCCATTCTTGTATATGGACTAAATATAAGATAATAGATAAGACTAGTGAAATTGTTAAGGTGGAAAAATGATTTGATATTATGGGTTTGATAGTTTGTCCCTAAATGATGATGCACCTTTGATTTAACCAAGAGGGCCCTAAAGAGATTTGAAATGATGATTTGTTGACTTGAACTAAATGTTCTTAGAAACCATAGATATGGTAGGTCCTCATGGTATCCCTTAAATTGGAATAGTGATTATTAATCTTGTTTTACAATCATGCTTTGTACTAAATGATAATTATGAGATAGTGGATTATCTTTTGTGTTTCTATATGCATATCAGAAATGAAATAGTGGAAGGTGAAATAGTACATGTTGATGCCTTGTTTCAGGCTAATGCGCCTTGAGTTGATGTTTTGTGCCTTTATGTGGCCAAGATTGATAAGTTGGGCCTTATTGTGCCCTAATTTGATGAATTGGCCTTGGTATGGCTAGACATGATTATCTTTACCCTAATTTATTTTCGTTGATATATGTGAATATTTTTTTATATCTTTTGAAGATTTTGGACATGATTAATGTTACAATTACATCTTTATTTCTTACTTTTAAATTGGTTGATGCAATAAAAAAATGAGTGCTTTGTTTATTTAATCAAGTGTAACCCTAATCATGTAGTGTCGTGTGACCGTATAAGTAATCTCAATATCAAAACCTGCTATATTGTGAAATGAATAAACCTTCTAGCAATTTTTGAATTGTGAGAAGGAGCTCAAATCATATATTGTTGAGTATATGTAGATGTGGAGGGGGGATTATATGTGACTGAGAGTGATTGTAGTCATAACTTAGATATAAGGGTTGTTATATCCTAGTTCTTGGTGTCATGGCATGTGTACATATGATGGACTAGGTTTTTATGGGATGGTTGTTATGCCCCTACTAGCAGGTTTGGTTGTTAGTTCACTATTGTTGTCACTTGTACTAACCAAGGGAAAAAGATCTTATATTGTTGAGTATATGTAGATGCAGAGGGGGGATTATATGTGACTGAGAGTGATTGTAGTCATAACTCTGATATAAGGGTTGTTATATCCTAGTTCTTGGTGTCATGGCATGTGTACATATGATGTACTAGGTTTTTATGGGATGGTTGTTATGCCCCTACTAGTAGGTTTGGTTTTTGTTCCACTACTATTGTCACTTGTACTAACCAAGGGAAAAAGATCTTTAGGAGTTTGGTTACCCTATGATCTTATCGGGGTTGGTTGTAACTTTGCATTATCCAACTGGTTGTTTGAGTTGTATTCCTCAAACTACTCACGACTTACTAAAATAAGTAACTCAATCATATATCATTTCAGTTTAGGTTTATATTGGTGTATCACATTGTACATGATGTTATCCTTTCTCTTTTCTTTTAAGTACCATATGTAATTGTTGAATATGTGTATATGTTTTGTATATGATTAGTATAGTCTTAGTAATTGTTGAATATCCATGTGAAGAGAATTGGTACTTAATTAATATATCATGTGTAGAGATATTTCACCTATTTATACCTTTAAATAGTCTACTCATAATATGCATATAATCAATAAATATGCTAACTTTTCTATATCACTTCGTTGGGACTTGAGGTTTCATCCATGTGGTTCTCTACATCTTTTAGGTGTGTTAGTGAAGCAGAAAGAACATGTTGATCAAGATGTAACAAGAAATAATATAGTTAAGTCTAGAGTGTCCCTTACCCTCACTTTCTTGAGTGATGCATGGGTAGTTGATAACATATATGATAAGTTTTTTTGCATGATGTAATAACGATTATAAGTTTTTACTTGATTTGCACATCTTATAATATTGTATCATCATGGACATGAATCATCTCTTGATCTGATTTGATGAAGTTAATAAATGGGTTTTAGTTCATATTCATATCATGTCTTCTCTTGGAATGTATTTTTTGTGAAGTGATACACTTTCTGCAACATCATCTGAGGTTTTATGATAGTCTCTTCTAGTCAAAAATTTATGTGGATCACCTTATTTGAGATTTTTCAACTCATTTTTGGCAGTTTTTAATTTGAAGTTGGGTTTTGTCTAGGGATTTGTCCTAGTGGTCAGTTGGGAGTTGATTACTGGTTGGTCCTCACATCATCACTCCCATGCTCTCAAGCTTCACATGTTGATATTCAACTTCCCATGATTGCGGGTGGAAGAAGTGAAACATCCAAGTAGAGAAGTACATGTTGGATAACTAGATGTAATGTATATAGTGCACATATATAACTATAGTAAGCTAAAATGCCACTTTAATAGGTGCTCCAAATCTACATGTAAAACATGGTTTTGTGGAAGTAAGCCTTTCTTTAATTCAAATTGTTTTAAACATGAATCATGGATGTTGAGTATATAGGGATCCATTTGATTGGATCTTTCCATTTGTTTTTGGACTCCATACGGGATATTTTTAGGTTTGAGTTATGGCTTGAGTTGTGTTGATGTTCGATATCTTAAATTAACAAGTAAAAGTGGCATATAAGCTAATGTATGCTTGAACATATACAAATAAACTTAAATGTAAAACAATTGAACCAACAAGGTTTTTTTAGTGTTTGGTTAGGCTCTTCAAGGTGCCTATAAAATCTTATCTTTTTGAATTTATAAAGTTTGAGGGAAAAATTTCACCCCTTGGTTACCATAGGTAGCAAAGTAGTTTATGTAACATCCCTAACCTGGGTTATGCTTTAACCCTAGGTGTTTTGGTTAAGAAAGGTAATTATATGCTTGATATTATCTTTTGAAAAGTAATTAAGGCTCAAGAGGAACCTATATTTCAATTTTAGTCCATTTTGAAAAATGTTTTTTTTTCCGGCTAAAATCATGTTGCTATATTGAAAACTAAAACTTTGGGCACTGTACAAAGATCCCCAAAAACTAAGCCAACAAATGGAAAGCAAGCTCACGCAGGAGCTGCTCCATTCCCAAACAAGAAGCAAAACCTTGAAACCAACATGCTGGTGAACAAGGAACAAGAAAAGCTAAAAACCTAAGACTAAGCATATAAAAAACACGAACCCTGAACAACTCTAGCTGAAGGAACACAGACTAATGCAGGGCCAAGCGCTCAATAGCATAAAGACCACCCACAAAGTATGAGCACACAGCCAAACAGACAGGCCACACCCCAACAGGAAGAGGTCTCCCGAGCTCAAGTTTCTACACACAAAACCTAGGTTTCAAACGAGATCCAGGACTTAGACAAAGTCCAAAACCTAGGTTTCAAGCGCTCAATAATGTTGGAAGTAATGTTTTACTTATTTGGACTAAAGTGCAAATTACCCAAGTTGAGGAGTTAAATTGCAAATTGTGCAATATAATATGTTCCACATGTGTTTAAGCATCATGGGAATGAAGATGATGCAGAGGTATGGCTAGTGAAAGCCTGAGTACCAAGAAAGAGTTGATAAAGCAATGTTGTGCATTAAAAACCTAGTTTTGGTGTAATGTGCAATTTACCCAAAACCCAGGGTTCAATATGAAATTTACCACTCCAATAAGGTACCTAATGTTCTTGGCATCTTTAAGAGGCAAGAAAATGATAGGGGCATCTCATTTGATCTACTTTGAAGGAGAGAGAATCTTGATATTAAAATAATCAAGATTTAAGCATAATTGTAATAATGCAAAAATAATTATATTAAATGGATTTCCCTTCAACCAAAATTATGTTGGTTTAAATCCACATATATGGACGTCCTTGTTCCTTGCAAAATAAAAGGAAATATCTACGTGAGTGGAGAACCCACTCACATTAAGAAACTAAAAAGAATTATCCACTAACTTATGGATAATGATATTATAAAGGTTAAGGTGCTTAATTTCTTTTCCCTTAATTCATGGATAATGGAAGGGAGTTCGGTGGTGAGGAAGATATCTTTGCATGCAAGGAACCTAGGGGGAAGAGGTGGCAAAAATTTCGGAATTAAAGGATTTGTATGAGGCATTTTCTCTCTCATTGATTTTCTTATAAAAACACCCTTTACAACTCAAACCAAAGACTTTTTCGAATCCACTTCTTCTCTTTGCTTGCAAAAATGATCAAGGGAGCTAGGAGCAGCAGGAGGACGACCCCCAACCTGTTGGTAAGCTTCTTGACCTTCATTCACCTTTATTTCATGGTGGAAATCACAAATCAATGCATGGTTTCTTCTTATCTCAATCCCATCTTCAATTCTAACCATTCCTTTTCACTCAAAAGCTTGAGGAAAGAACCTTATGGTGTGAAAAAGAATCTTCCACCATTGTTGATGTGAAGCTCCAAGCTTTGAAGATCAATTGGAGGTGGGTTATATAACTTGAACCCCTATTCATTGTTATTGAATTCAATTTCTCAATCAGTTATGTTCAATTGCTCTTTCTTCAATTCCTTTGATTAGTTGATGCAACTACCATGATAATGGTAGTAGTTTTCGATGGACTAAGTCTTGATGATGATAAAATCATCTTAGGCTCACTTTCCAACAAGTTTGTATTGCAAACGGATTTAAGACCTTGGTCCAAACGGTTTCACCAAACCGTTTGGAGACCAAACGGTTTGCAAACCGTTTGGAGGTTTGGATCCCAAACCGTTTAGATGGGTTGACCGTTTGGATGGGTTGACCGTTTGGATGGGTTGACCGTTTGAGGTCAGAACCCTTGTATGTGTTGGATTATGATCTAATGGACCCAATTCATTAATTCAATATACAGACTATCCTCCAAGTGGAAACCCTAATTGGGTTAAGTGCTGAAATTTCAATTGGTTGAATTAAAAACTTTGGGTTGACTAACCCAAACGGTCTCAAGACCATTTGGAGGTCACCCAAATAGTCTCAAGACCATTTCGAGCTCAACCAATATTTTTTGGAGGTCTAGGGTTGAGTATGGTTGAGTAATTGAAGATTTAGAGATATCAAATTGAAATGCAATCAATAGCTAATTTGATGACCAATCCAATGATCTAAACCCTAATTGGATTTCACAAATTTTAATGAATGATGAGGCAAAAGTTCTCAAGACCATTTGGAGGTCATCCAAACGACCTCAAGACCATTTGAGGTCAGGTCATATCATAAGGTGATGATGATTCATTGATTTCAATTGAGTTAGTTCCACAATGTTAACCATTGATGGTTCCTCGAGTTCAAAACCCTAATTGATGGTTTCTTGATTATAAATCCTAGTTTAATTGGGTTCAAAACCCTAATTGATGGTCCAATTGAAGGATGATTCAATAGTTCAATTGATGAATGAATCAAGGAGTCAATTGATAGAAGGTTCATTGATGGAAACCTTGAATTGTTTAAGTGTTGAAAGACCTTCTTGGTCCATTCGGTTTTGAGAGGGTTTGGACCAAACGGTCTCAAGACCATTTGGGTCCAAACGGTCTCAAACCGTTTGGAGACCCAAGCCCATTCGGTTTCAACACATTCCTTGCTTAAAGGGTTTCAAGGGCAATCTGCCCAAACGGTTTCAAACCGTTTGAATTTTGAGAAACCAAGACTGTTTAGGGTCTAAGTAATCAAAACCATTTGAGGTTCAACATGATTAATCCATTTCGATATCTAATGTAATTGAAGACTTAATTGGTTAATCCACTTGGATATCCAGCGTAATTGAAGATTCAATTGGTCAATTTATTTGGATACCTCATGTCATTGAAGGTTCATTGATCAAATCTTCTGGACACCTAATGTATTTAGATGGTTGATACCCTTAGTGTGATTAATCATTGATACATAAGGATGCAATAACTCGATACAGCGTGCTAACCCTAAATGCATGTTTTTGAATAAAGAGTAGGCTCAATCTAATCAAGAATTGAGTAGTGGACATCCTAGAAGAGGATGAGAGAGAGATAGGTTCATACATGTGAGATAATCGTGTAGAAATCAAGCCTAATACATTCAAAATGAGTATGATATACAATTTAGGTTATGATCCTTGATAAAGAGATCATGATATCCTAATTGAGTTAATTGATGAACTCAAACCCTAATTTAGGGCAATTCTGAGTGAAACCCTAATTTAGGAGGATGATGTGATATGAATTTAGGATAATGACATGAGTAACCCTAATTTAGGGTATTTTGATGTAAAACCCTAATTGGGATGAATAGTAAACCATAATTGTGGGTTATTAAATATAATCCCTAATCTGGGGTGATGTGATGTGAATAGTAAACCCTAATTCTAAATAGGTTGAAGGTGGGTGAAACCCTAATTTTGGGTTATACTATATAGCAAGAAACTCAAATCTTAAACAATGAAATGATGAATCATTGGTCCTAATTGGACAAAGGGGATGTGTAATCCTGATTGAAATAAAATGGGAAACCCTAACCCTAGTAAGGGAATAGTGGTGTTACCCTTGAATAGCATGGAATTGAAATATGATTGATATATATGTTATCATGTATGCTAACCATGCAAGTATCATGAGATGATGAACATAGCTAGGTATGAGCTATGATGCCTTATTTATTGAAATTATTTATTGGGACTTATGTGCCTAATATGCCTTGTTGCCTAGTAAGAGGTAATAAGAGAATTAATGGGCCTTAAGTGCCATGAGAGATACTTGTGTAGAAAGTGTCATGTTTACCTTGGTCAGATGACCTGAAGGTGATAATTACCTAAAAAAGTGGTAGTAGTGCTCAGTAATGAGCTCAGGGTTTGAATACCCAGAACCATATGTTTATGACATTGAGTTGTGAAGGGATGAGTATTTCCAGTATTGAAATGAGGGACTGAGATCCCAATGTCATATAAAGACTGAGAAGTAACTCATGAAAATAGTACATGTTTCTTTATAGCATTTGTCCTAATAAGTTATGTTTGAAAACTTGAATGATGCTAAAAGAATATGATAATGTACTTAATTAACCAAGTGAAAGCTATTCATGTAGTGCTCTGACCATAGATCCATCATCGTCAGTAGTTCGTGATGGTGAAACAGGTTTTCTTATGAGATCTCCTGGAGTTTGCATATTTTTTAATATGTGGGGATAAATGGGTGAAAATATCCGTACGTCCAAATAGGGGAATTGATGGAAGGTAAACATTAAACCTCTCAATCCTTCATTATATGTTCTGGGATGGATGTATCACTATCATCCTGATGATGTTAATTATGAATCGATGGAGGTAAACATGAAATCTCTTAATTGCGAAGAGAGTACAGCCGCCACTGTAACTCTATAGCAAAGATGCCACTATACCCTGGCAAGCTATGTAGAAGAGACACAAGATGTCTTGCATGTAATTTCACACTGACTGAGATGTGGGATGTCATGGAAGTTGGCTCTTCCATTGACTTTGTATGGTACCGATTTCGACTTCACAATGGTTGGTTGGAGTATGAGCAGTATACCTCATCTCCTCAAAGCTTAAGAATGTTTGTAAAATGTAATCAGCCGTGTAACGTATTTGCATAAGATTGAAATACGAGAATTCTTGGTTGATGTTACCCTGCTTAGCATGTCCTTGATACATAAATGTTACTTATGTTCTTTAATTCCTTAATGAATAAGAGACATGCTACCTTATCAAGTTGTAGTTGAAATACTTGAATAGGATGTTGCTCTAATCTGCATAGATTTTGATTTATCTACCATTGAAATATATTATCCCACTGCTCAGTTTATTTTTATTAAACTGCAATAATAATGTTTTCGGCGGAGAGTTATGTCTCTCGCTGGGGCAATTTTACAATTGTCTCACGTCTGTGGGATCCAACATTTTTAGGTAGATGCAGACAAAGAGGCAGAACCTCTGTAGCAGGGGAAGAGCAGCAACAGCAATAGTAGGGACAACCGTGATATACCAGGTGGGGATACTGGCTGTCAGGCTTTGTACATATGTAAATAGAGTCCTAGGTGTCGTATCTGTACTCTCAGGTCCTAGGATTCAGTAGATAGTGTTTTTATAATCGATATGAGATTTTGGTTTGATGCTCGAGGATTTTGTTCCTTGTGTTGTTTAGCAAAGTAATGATGTATAGATATTCCTTGAGGAGAGATGGTACATGAAATGTACAATGTGGACCAGTATGTAAATATAATGTTGTGGTCCTTGCGTAAAGAGTTTTCCTGAGAATGGATCTCTTTGAAAATGGTTTTAATTTTTAGTGATTTTCAATAATCCGCTGCTAACGATACGCTTCTGCTGTAGTTAATCTCATTTTGTGAGTTGGATGCCACAAGTTTAGTGGTATCAGAGCTCTAGGTTCGCTGAGTCTACAGAGACATAGGATTATGGTTGTTGAGTCTATTCTAAGTGTCTTCTAGTTTATATGATAGTGTCTTCTTCTCATATAGGAGAAGAAGAACTTGAAGATGTCTGAATCACATGATGAACATGCTGCTGAGAGCAACGTTGCTGCACCAGGAGCAGGTGCAAGGGATCAAGCTAGGGAGGAACACATGCCTGAGATTCCTCATCTTGATCAAGCTGCATTAGAGAATCCATCCGTCCATACTCTATTCGGGCAGTTTATGGTGACTATGACACATATGGTGGATAGGATTCCACCACCTGCACCGAGGGCACCAACCCATAATGAAGGACATGGAGCGAACAAGACTTTTGAACGACTTGGTCATGTGGGAGCCATAGACTATGATGGTACAGCTGACCCAACTGATGCATATTTGTGGTTGACAGAGCTGGAGAAAGCTTTTAGAATCCTGAACATCCCAGAAGTAGAGAAGGTGAGGCATGTTGTATACCTTCTGAAGGGGAGTGCTGGTCATTGGTGGACCATAGAGGAAGGTAAAAGACCAGGTGTTGAAGTCGGATGGGATGGTATCCGGCGTGAATTTGTCACTCGATAATTTCCTAAGATGTATGTAGATGATAAGATCTCTCAATTGAAGAGGATGAGGTAAGGACAGATGAACATTAGTGAGTATGAAGCTAGGTTCATGGAGCTTTTGCGGTTCTGTCCGCATATGGCAACTACTGATGAGGAGAGGATTCGACATTTCGAGAAGGGATTGAACACTGAATTGACCACTCTGGTGTCTACTTTAGAGAACCGGGAGAGGTTTTCTACTTTTGTGGAGTCCGTGAGGCGGATTGAGAGTTCTGTGATCGAGAAGTGACATACCAGTAATAAGAAAGTGTATCCTCAGTTTCAAGGATAGAGGTTTGAGAGTTTCAAGAAGCCGAGGTTCTCTGCACCACCACCACCAAGGTTTAATACCCCGACGTAGTGGACATCAAGTAGGGGTAGGGGCCATAGTTTTCCTCCAAGTAGAGCCCCCAGTACAACATCAGTATCAGTGACAGGACCACCCAGGCAGAGTTTGGGAAGTTACAACTACTTCCAGTGTGGGAGGTCAGGACACTTGAAGAGAGATTGTCCTGAGAAAGTCAGAACTGTAACTCAACCCCAGAGGCAAAGTCAGCAAGGCCCATAGAGGCAATAGTTCAGTAATAATGCTAGAGGATGTGGACAAGCGTCCCAAGCTGGATCGTCGGCACCCAACAACCAAGCACAGGGTCAACAGCAAGCAACGGCTAGATTCTATGCCATGAATCAGCCCGAAGCAGTAGTCAACCCTCGGGTTGTGACAGGTCAGATGGAACTATTTTATTCTAATATGTCTTTGTCCTACTTCGTATCTGTGTTAATTGATCTGGGTGCTACTCATTCCTTTATCACTCGAGAAGTAATTCATGACTGCAACATGATTGTCAGTCATAGAGCAGATAGTTTGATGCTAGAAACCCCTTTGCTGGGATCTGCAGTGTTTTCTGAACATGATTCTCCCTGCAATCTTTCCTTTTCTGAACATCACATTCAAGTGGATCTTATACCACTTGATATGTAGGGTTTTGATAGAATCCTAGGAATGGACACCTTAGAGAAGTATAAGGTTGTCTTGGATTACAGTTCCAACCAAGCTGTGTTCACAGACAAGGGTGACACATGGATCTTTCAGGGAGATAGAAAGATTCTTCCAACCTGTTTAATGTCAGCTATCATAGCTGAGAAATTGATGAGATAGGGATGCTTTGCATTCTTGGCTCATGTGGTAAATACCACAATGGAGAGTCCTAATCCTTCTGAAGTTCCGATTGTTAGGGAGTTTGAAGATGTTTTCCCTGAGGAACTTCTAGGTGTACCTCCATCCTGAGAGATTGATTTTGAGATTAATATAATCTCGGGCATGCAACCGATAGAACAAACACCATATAGGATGGCACCTGCTGAAATGGTAGAGCTTAAGAAACAACTACATGAGTTGCTTGAGAAAGGTTTTATCCGACCGAGTACTTCACCATGGGGTGCTCCGGTCGTCTTTGTTAAGAAGAAGGACGGATCGATGCGGTTATGCATTGACTACAGATAGTTAAATAAAGTAACTATAAAGAACAAGTATCCTTGGCAGATCAGTTGTGTGTTGCAACTATCTATTCTAAAATAGATCTGAGGTCGGGATACCATCAATTGCGTACTAAGGAGAGTGACATACCTAAGTCTGCCTTTAGGACAAGGTATGGTCACTATGAGTTCATAGTTATGTCGTTTGGACTAACTAATGCACCAGATGCATTCATGGAACTCATGAATAGAATCATCAGACCTTTTCTTGATCAATGTGTAGTCGTATTCATAGATGACATTTTGATCTACAGTAGAGATGCTCAACAACATGAGAAGCATCTCCGGTAGGCTTTGACCTTGCTAAGAGAGCATAAGTTATATGTTAAGTTTAGCAAATGTGAGTTATGGTTACCAGAAGTTTCTTTTCTAGGACACATAATATCTGCTTCAGGTATTCGTGTTGATCCTAATAAGGTAGAATCTATCCTACAATGGGAACAACCAAAGACACCAATGGAAATACGTAGTTTCCTAGGATTGGTAGGCTATTACAGGAGGTTCATCAAGAACTTCAGTTCTATAGCTTTACCCCTAACCAAGTTGACCAGGAAGGAGGTTCCTTTTGTCTGGAATGATAAGTGTTAACATTCTTTCCAGTTGCTGAAAGAAAGGTTAACAAGTGCACCTATGTTGGTATTACCGGAGCATGGAAAGGGGTATATAGATTTCTGTGATGCATCCAAGAATGGTTTAGGATGTGTGTTGATGCAGGATAGACAAGTGATTTCTTTTGCTTCTCGACAGCTTAAGAAACACGAGGAGAATTATCCGACACATGATCTAGAGCTAGCTACTGTGGTCCATGATTTGAAGATCTAGAGACATTATCTCTATGGAGAGACATTCCAGATTTTCACAGACCATAAGAACCTAAAGTATATCTTCTCACAGCATGAGCTGAATATGAGACAACGCCGCTGGATGGAATTAATCAAGGACTACGATTGTACAATTGATTATCATCCAGGGAAGGCCAATGTAGTGGTTGATGCTTTAAGTAGGAAATCATCCTCACCAGCCCTAGATAAAGCACAATTAAACTCTTTAGTGTGTTTTAAAAGAGATATGCTTATCTCCTTAAGGCAAGACAATATAGAGCTTAAGGTATCGATGTTAGCCGGGTTGTTAGCTGAAATGCAAGTGAAACCTACTCTGAGACAGTAGATTAAAGAAGCACAGCAAGCTGATACTGTAATTCAACAGATTAAGTCAGAATATGGTAGTGAGAAACGGGATGGTTTCCATGATTCAGATGATCATGTATTTTGTTACCATGGTAGGATGGTAGTACATGATGCTGATAACTTAAGAAAGTTAGTTCTGGAAGAAGCTCATTCTTTGATGTATGCTATGCATCCAGGGAGCACCAAGATGTATCATAACTTGAAAGATATGTATTGGTGGCCTGGTTTGAAGAAAGACGTTGCTGAGTTTGTTATGCAGTGTTTTGCGTGTCAGCAGGTTAAAGTTGAACATCAGAAGCCCGCAGGAACAATGCAACCTCTACCTATACCGTAGTGGAAATGGGATCATGTAACCATGGACTTTGTGAAGAACAGCCAAAAGTCATGATTCCATATGGGTGATAGTTGATAGGTTGACTAAGACAGCACATTTCATTCCTGTCAAAACAACCTACAATGCTGAGAAGATTGCACAGTTATACATAGATGAGATAGTGCGGCTGCATGGGGTTCCAACCACTATTGTTTATGATAGAGGTCCCCAGTTCATGAGTCATTTTTGGTAGAAACTCCATAAAGGTTTGGGTACACAATTAAGGTTTAGTACAACCTTTCACCCACACACAGATGGACAATCTGAGAGGACCATACAAACTTTGGAGGACTTGCTTAGAGCATGTGTCTTTCAGTTTGTAGGAAGTTGGGATCTACACCTGAGCTTGATAGAATTTGCTTTTAATAATAGCTATCAGTACAGTATTGATATGGCACCATAAGAGGCATTATATGGTAGACATTGTAGATCTCCTTTATGTTGGTGTGAAATGGGAGAATATCAAATTTTGGGTCCTGAGCTAGTTCAACAGATAACTGAGAAGATTAAAGTAATATAACAACAGTTGAAAGCAGCCAAAGATAGACATAAATCTTATGCTGATAAGCATCGTAGACCCTTAGAATTCCCAGTTGGAGATAGAGTATACCTCAAGGTCTCACGTTGGAAAGGTATTCTAAGATTTTAAAAGAAGGGGAAGTTAGCTTCTAGATTTATGGGGCCTTATCTGATCATTGAAAGGATGGGAAAGGTAGCCTATAAGCTGGAGTTACCACCTGAGTTTCATAGATTGCACCCAGTATTCCATATCTCAATGTTGAGGAAGTGTCATCCTGACACAGAATTAGTTTTGCAACCTGTGGAGGTAGAACTAAATGATGATATATCTTATGTTGAAGGACTTGTGTTGGTTCTTGACAGAAGAATTAAAAAGCTGAAAAAGAAAGACATTTGTCTTGTTAAAGTTCTCTGGCATCACTGTGGCATTGAAGAAGCTATGTGACGACAGTCACCAAATCGACAAACAAATCATCATTAATTAAGAAGAATTAAACATAAACAGAAGATTACCAAAAATCACTAAAAATTAAAACCATTTTTCAAAGAGATCCATTCCAAAGAAAATTCTTACTGAAAGGTCCAAAACCTTATATACATCATTATTCACATTGTACATATCCAGTACATCTCATCTCGAGAATAACATATAACAGTTACTTTACCAAACTATTCATGAGCAACATAAAACCTCGAGGCATGTAAGCCAAAATCTCTTATTGATTCATAAAATCAGTACGAACCAACTCCAAGGACCTGAGAGTACAAAGACGACACATATGACTCATATCTATAAGACATGATAGACAATACACTCAACCTGAGCTGTCACTGCTGCCTCAGCTGCTGTTCTTCCTCTACAGAAAAGTCTTCACCTCCTCGTGCACGTCCACCTAAAAATTTGGGTCCCACGGGGGTGAGACAATTGTAATTGTCCCAGTGAGAGATATAACTCTTCGGCGACCATATTATTATCACATATTAAACATTTATAAACTGAGCAAATGTTCTTTTTATATTAATAAGTAGGATAATTCATTATATGAACAAAATGTAGTAATCTCCTTTCTCAAGGAGAACATTGCATCTACCCATGGTAGAGTTATCAATCATCTATCTGCCTTGTAGGGAATGTAAAGAAACATAAATAACATCTATCCACTAAGGATTCATAAAAGAAATGTAACATCAGCCAATGATTTTCATATTCAATCCTTAAGCAAACATGTTATACGGCTGATTACAGTTTATAATCACACTTATGCCCTGAGGAAGTGAGTCGTACCGCTCAAATCCAACCGACCATTGCGAAGTCGAAATCGGTACCATACAAGGTCCATGGAAGAGTCAGACTCCATGACCTCCCACGTCTCGGTCAGTGCGAGACCACAAGTAGGACCGCAATCTCTTGCTTAAGTGACCTTAGTCACACAGGGTCAGGCTACCCTCTGCCTAGCCCACCTTGGTACAGGTGTCAGCGCTAGTGAATCGAGCCATGGGCCAGTTCACCGTGCTCCCTGAGCCATGAACGCATTCATGCTCTATCACACTAAGCCATGGGCCTATTCACCATGCTCTTATCACACTGAGCCACGGGCCTGAAACCGTGCTCTGGAGTCTACAACCGAAGTTGTACTCTAACCTTCCTATTTGTAGCTAGGAGCAACCCCGCATATTCAAAAATATGCGCTCCGGATTAACTTGTAGGAGAACTCGTTTCACCATGACCAGTTGCTGATGATGATGGATCTATGGCCAGGGAACTACATCATAAAATTCCACTTGATTAATTAAGTGCATTGCCATATTCGTTTAGCATCAGTCAAGTTTTCACACATGAATTATTATGATAAATGCTACAAAGAAAGGTATAATACATCTATCATGTACTTTTCAAATCTTTAAAACACATGATACTTGGGATCTCAGTCCCTTATCACATTATTGGGAATTCTCATCCCTTCACATAATCATTATCATGATTGCTGGATATGGGTATTCAAACCCTTAGATCATCACATAACATTGTTACTTCTATAATAGGTAGCCATTACCTCTAGGTCCTCAGACCAAGGTATTCATTTCACTTGTTGTGCAATTATTCACATGGCTCACAAGGCCATCACACATCTTGTCACCTCTCACTAGGCAACAACTTATTCACATGGCTCACAAGGTCATTGCACATCTTGTCACCTCTCACTAGGCAACAACTTATTAACATGGCTCACAAGGCCATTGCACATCTTGTCACCTCTCACTAGGCAACAACTTATTCACATGACTCACAAGGCCATTAAACATCTTGTCACCTTTCACTAGGCAACAACTATTAGGGTTAGGGTTTCCCTTTATTGCCAAATAGGGTTTCAAGTTCATATTATTAATTCAAACCCTAATTCATTGCTCCACACATCTAGGAGAAAACATTGATATCATAAGTATTCAATCATACTTATTTATTTTCATCATTTATCATTAAATGATCATCAACACAAGGTATGAGTTTCTCTCTCACCCTTACCAGAGAATGATTACATCATACTTTATTAACTAGGCTAAACCCTTTCTCAAGGTATGTTAGCCTACACTTATCAAACAGCATTAATCTCTTTACAACTCAATGTAACAATTGATATGACACACTTCATGAGTTACTCATCCAAGTATATTGGATTTAAGGTGCATCAACCTTGAAGTGCTGGATTTGATATCTATCATGTCTTGATATATCACTTCCCTCATCACTTTTAACATACTTAATTTCATCAACTTATCTCGTATTAGGGTATGTCCCATCCTAATACTTTATGCACTAACTCATCACATTTATCATGTGATGTATTGGTCATAAGTCACACAATTGAATTATTCAACCATCATTAATGATATTGACTCATCTGGAGTTAAGGCATTATTGGTATAATGTTGTCCATCAACAACCACTCTGGGTGCTTCACCTATCAAGGTATTAGCCACACCATTACTTGGTGCTACACAAATCACTCCTAAGAGTGTCTTACTCTCACCTTTACAAGGTATATAGGGTTAAATCATATGCATGTGTTCACCATATCAGGTTGTAGGTGTCTAGATACCACTGTATCGGGTTGGAGGTGTATGAACACTCACCATATCAGGTGAGGATTTGCACTTGTCTCCATATCAGTCATGAGGTACCTTCTTGACCTCATATCAGATACAAGGTATATGTATGTGTCTCCCATGATACTTGTGAGGTATCAACCCATCACCATGTTGGGCTAGAAGTGCATTCAATCTCCCTATCGGGCAAGTCACCATCTAGGGTTAGCCATGATGGGTTAGGGTTACCATATCATCTAGGGTTGTGTATCGTGCAACCCTATCGTGCAACCATGTCATGCAACCATATCGTGAAACCATGTCATGCAACCATGTATATCATGCAACCATGTGTGTCGTGCAATAACACTTGTTACTCTTCACTTATATCGGGTTACCCAAATTAGGGTTTCTTATCATCTTTCAAGTATACAATTAACCTTGTATCGTGCATGGAGTCTATTCTAGACTCCCTATCATGCAAGCATCTCATGCAACATCTTGTGCAAGACATATCGGGCAAGTCATACCCATATCGGGTTATAACTACTTGTATTTATACTTGAATCCGATATCGCTTTTACAAAGTGACACCATCTTCTTCAAGCTCTAGACCTTTGTTATAACTGATATAATTCATGGTAACATGTCTAAATAACTACTAGAACTCGTAATTTCATCAACTATTTCAGGAAATTTCAGTATTAAAAGTATTTCACTAATTATAACAATTTAGGTGAAGAATAATAGCATGGTTGAGTTCAAGTTATATAACCCACCTTAAGAACGACTTCAGAGCTCCAAGCTATAAAGCTCCACATTCCTAAGGTTGAATATGAACTTCAAAACTCCTCTAGATACAAAGAATCACCATGGATAAGCAATTGGTGAAGAAGAAAAGAAAGGTAGATCATAACCCTAATTCCATGCTTCAATTCAAGCTTGAAGACAACTATATCTTACCTTAGGGTTAAGTTTTGAGTTCCTTAGCTCCTTGGCCGACACCCTACCACTATTGGGCGATATGGAATTCCTCTTGGCCGACACAACTTTTCTTGTGGCCGATACCCCCTCACTTGTGGCCAAAATCACTTCAATTGGCCGATATCAACTTGCTATGGGAAATATCAACATGGTATGGCCGATATACTTGCTATGGCCGATACCCAAGGCCTATGTACGATAACCTTGTGCTCTTGCATGACATTCCACCCCTGTTGCACGATATGATACTCACTTGCATGATATGGCACTCACTTGGTAGTCAAAACACTTCACTCTATGGCCGATATCACCCTATATAGTCGATATCACCTACTTGGGGGATATGGTCTTGCCATGGGCGATATCCCAAGGCCCATGCACGATACCACAGCATCCCTTCATGATATTGGAGCTATATGCACGATACCTTAGGATAGGAGGGTGGTAAGGGTCGCAACATTGCACCAAGGGGTGAAACTAGGGATATGTATACTTGTTGTTCATGAAGAAAGGCAAAAATGAGGTGTCAACATTTTGAGCTAGTAGGTGCCATGTGTCATGCATGGGTGTCACATGTACATGCATGCATAAACATTTATATTGACATTCAAAAAGGTTGAGGATCATCTAGAGATGAAAATTCGTCCATTGCCTATCCATTTGGATAAGTCATCTAGGTTTAATTACTATTTTAAGTCAAGCTGATACACTTTTTCGAAGGAAACTTGTTGGCCGTCACACCTCACCTATTTGAGGTTCTTTGCACAATATGGACATTGCCAAGAGTTCACAAAACATATGGTACACTTCCTTGGGCTCCATGACAGATAGGCGCTCATATATAAGCTTTTCAACTAGATGCAACTCAAGTTAAGCTTTCAAATTCAACTCGTTTCTTGGTCCTTTCATCACCAAGATTACCATCATTCATAATTGATCCAAACATGGTGTCTCATTCATTCTATCTCCTATAAATTATACATAGAGGACTTAGGGACATTCTAGAGGTGGTAATTTGCATATCAACCCCACATTTTAGGTAAATTACAATTTGTACCAAAATTGGTGCACAAGGTACCAGCATTGTTCAAACAAGTTCAAACTTGGAATTTAGGCTTTCCACAAGCCACCACCTTGCGTATTTCTCTCAATAATGATGCTACAACACATAAGGCATGTTCAATATGTGACATTTTACATTATAGCCCCTCAATTTGGGTAAATTGCACTTTGGTCCAAAATAAAGAAAAAATGCTCAAACAACATTCAATCGGGACCAAAATTGAAACATAAGTGTGTCACATGATAACAAAGCACCTTAGAGGATTATATTAAAGTTCTAAGAAACTTTATTAGCCAAAAAAATTAGGGTTACCTCATAATCCAGGTTAGGGTCGTTACAAGTTATAAACCCCTAACAAGGATTTCATCCCCGAAATCCCAGGTAAAGGAAGATAGATATTATTCATTCATCATACCATCAAGTTTCCACATAACATCTTAATGTCATGGAGATGACATAGAACTTTGATCAACACAAAGTTCTTCCACACAGGGTTATCATTGAATCTGTCACACATGGCACATATTCCACTGTCTTTTTCATTATTGACTGTAGAGTCAACTCTGTGTCAGGTAATACTTTTCTTAGTCAGAGAAACATCATACATACCTTATTTAACTCAGGTGTCAAACCTTACTGATTTGTCACCTTTCTCAACTTACAACTTTATGTGACAAGATTCTTGATTCTGGGGAGTCTCCCATACTCCTCATTAGCATTTCACTTTTAAAGGAAAGACCAGAGTTATGTTCTGTCACCCACTTGTGACTACAAGTCTTATCATATATCTATTGTGCCATCTAATCTACTGACACAACATTAATCTTTCTTACTACTTTTACCAACTATCTCATTAGTTGTACACTCTCTTGTCATAAGGGGAGGTTACATATCAATTAAGAACTTATCTTAGAGGTATCTTTAGATGTTATATATAAGTTGCCTTAACAGATCTAGATAGGGGTATTCTAAGAAATTATTTTAGCTTGATAAGCTTTTCCAAAACAATTCTACTATTGTTCCTTCAACTCATACATCTTTTTATGATGTCATGTTTATGCGGGGCATAAACCCCTAACAAATGGTATCCATACTACTGTATGTAACTAGACTAATTTCAAAGTTGGCCCTTCTAGGTAACCAAACAATACTCCTTGTAAGGAATCATGTTCTCATTTTCTCATATCATTGAAAGTTCTTGGATACTAGGATTCTTTACCTTGCTATCCATTGTATGTGCCAAAAACATATTACATCATCATATTTCTTTCATCTTAGGACATTACTTATTACACTTATCTTAATCTTAGAACCAAAGTCTAAGACAAACTGATACTTTTCTAAGTATTCATCAATGGATTATTTCTAATCCATGCACATCAAGTGTCATAGTACTCACTTGATTGCCATGTCCCTGAAAGGAAAGAACACAAAGAAACATATTCCTTTTATCACCCCATCATCATCCAGGGTTGTTTATCAAAGAGAAGAGATTATCATCTCCTCTAATTATTGCATGATCTTTCAACTATTCATGAGTCATTTACTCATGTCTCATCCTAGGTTCCTTGCCATCAACATAGAAATTATAAGGATGATTACATATCATTATTCCTTTCTTTGCTATTGTCTAACATGTTCATGAACATTTTGTGATTTTATCACATTTCCCATTTCCACATCATGGGAAAAGATATTTACTATTCACACAAGCTTTATCTGACAAGGATCATCTCCCTTGTTCTCATTCTCTTATCATGAGGATTATACTTTTTACTTCCTCATACTCACAAATTGATCTGAGATCATCTCAGAATCTACTTTATTACACTTTGTATGTGATGCAAATGTGCATACCATATTTCCAGTTTAGTTATACTCACTAGATTGTCTCAGAATGACTACTTGATCAGAGTAATCAGAAAGATAACAATCTAAGAGTTCCATACTTGCCCTTTCTCCAATAATTATATACCTGGCCAGGGTATACAAGTACTGAGATTAGGTAGTATGAACTTTATGTACTATCATATTCCTTACTTTTTTTTATCATCACCAACACATGATTTAACATTCGTGGACTTTCTCCAGGCATCACTTCTATATCTCATCCTCTTTCACATAGATAAGAGCAAATTATAGAGCATTTAAGAGAATACTGAATAGAATATAAATTCTAGTTCTCATCATTTCTTCCCTATGTCCCCAAAGGATAATCAATAGGGAAGTCCATAACAGCAATCCTTTTTAGGATTAGCAGGTAAAATCAAAATAAAGCATATCAAAATGAAAAGCTCTATATGACTATTACCCCTCGCGGTCACCCACCGCTTCAGGTTGACTCAACACATAAGGTCTAGCTGTTTCATGTTGTTGTTCTTGCCTTTTTACACTATTGGACTGTGAATTTTATAAACCCTACTGAGCCTACCTCGGTTGTTGAGTCATTTACTCCCTTCTTTTCAAAGAAAAGAGTTTAGTATGCTCAACATGTCCATATCCATAACATGTCTTGTTCTCATATCATGGTCTTATCAGTCTCATTACCGATGTATAAGCTAAGCCATGAGTTCTTACAGGTGGAAAGTTAGGACATTTGCCTTTACTTAGTGGCTACTGCCCTGGTACACTAGGCATTTGTTGCACTGGTGGCACCAAAAACTTTGTCTTTTTAGAACAACTAGGCACATGTCTCTAGAATTGTAGAGACCTTTCCTTATTCCTCAACTTATTTTCCCATCTTGGGCATTACCATCGCAAATATACTATCTGTCTATACTTATGGTAGAGTCTATTTTCTTGCCATATGCTAATCCTTCCCACATTTTCCACTATTCCAACATGATTATGTCATTCAGGAACCTTTTCAAAGACCAAAGTTTCTGTATTAAGGACTGGTAACCTAGGTTGTAATGCTAGTATCCAGTCTACTATATGTATCACTGTTGTCTTAATCTGCCTATTAAGAGCATAAACATAGGATTCTCTATCCTGATTAGGTCAAGATAGGAATTCTCAGGCACTCATTCTTCTCTTGCCTAATCCCTTACACCCTTTCCTGGTACAACAACATTGCCCTCAACAATGTGATCCTCATGTTCTCCAGTCATTTTTAAACTTCACCCTTTCTTCTGCACTATTAGAAGTCACTATAGGGTATACTGGAGGACACTAACACAGACTTAACACCTTAGTCCTATGTCTATGTAGACTCAGCGAACCTTAAGCTCTGATACCAAACCTTGTGACGACAGTCGCCAAACTGACAAACAAATCGTCATTAATTAAGCAGAATTAAACATAAACAGAAGATTACCGAAAATCACTAAAAATTAAAACCATTTTTCAAAGAGATCCATTCCAAAGAAAATTCTTACTGAAAGGTCCAAAACCTTATATACATCATTATTCACATTGTACATATCCGGTACATCGCACCTCGAGAATAACATATAACAGTTGCTTTACCAAACTATTCATGAGCAACATAAAACCTCAAGGCACGTAAGCCAAAATCTCTTATTGATTCATAAAACCAGTACGAACCAACTCCAAGGACCTGAGAGTACAGAGACGACACATAGGACTCATATCTACAAGACATGACAGACAGTACACTCAACCTGGGCTGTCACTGCTGCCTCAGCTATTGTTCTTCCTCTGTAGAAAGGTCTTCACCTCCTCATGCATGTTCACCTAAAAATTTGGGTCCCACGGAAGTGAGACAATTGTAATTGTCCCAGCGAGAGATATAACTCTCCTCCGACCATATTATTATCACAGATTAAAAATTTATAAACTGAGAAAAGGTTCTTTTTATATTAATAAGCAGGATAATTCATTATATGAACAAAATGTAGTAATCTCCTTTCTCAAGGAGAACATTGCATCTACCCATGGTAGAGTTATCAATCATCTATCTGCCTTGCAGGGAATGTAAATAAACATAAATAACATCTATCCACTAAGGATGCACAAAAGAAAAGTAACATCAGCCAATGATTTTCGTATTCAATCCTTAAGCAAACATGTTATACGGCTAATTACAGTTTACAATCACACTTATGCCCTGAGGAAGTCAGCCGTACCGCTCAAATCCAACCGACCATTGCGAAGTCAAAATCGGTACCATACACGATCCATGGAAGAGTCGGACTCCATGACCTCCCACGTCTCGGTCAGTGCGAGACCACAAGCAGGACCGCAGTCTCTTGCTTAAGTGACCTTAGTCATACATGGTCAGGCTACCCTCTGCCTAGCCCACCTTGGTACTGGTGTCGGCACTAGTGAATCGAGCCATGGTCCAGTTCACCGTGCACCCTGAGCCATGAACGCATTCATGCTCTATCACACTGAGCCATGGGCCTATTCACCATGCTCTTATCACACTGAGCCACAGACCTAAAACCGTGCTCTGGAGTCTACAACCGAAGTTGTACTCTAACCTTCCTATTTTTGGCTAGGAGCAACCCCACATATTGAACAATATGCACTCCGGATTAACCCGCAGGAGAACCCGTTTCACCATCACCAACTTCTGACGATGATGGATCTATGGCCAGGGAACTACATGATAAAATTCCACTTGATTAATTAAGTGCATTACCATATTCTTTTAGCATCAGTCAAGTTTTCACACATGAATTATTATGACAAATGCTACAAAGAAAGGTATAATACATCTATCACGTACTTTTCAAATATTTAAAACACATGATACTTGGGATCTCAGTCCCTTATTACATTACTGGGAATTCTCATCCCTTCACATAATCATTATCATGATTGCTGGATATGGGTATTCAAACCCTTAGATCATCACATAACATTGTTACTTCTATAACAGGTAACCATTACCTCTAGGTCCTCAGACCAAGGTATTCATTTCACTTGTTGTGCAAGTATTCACATGGCTCACAAGGCCATCACACATCTTGTCACCTCTCACTAGGCAGCAACTTATTCACATGGCTCACAAGGCCATTGCACTTCTTGTCACCTCTCACTAGGCAACAACTTATTAACATGGCTCACAAGGCCATTACACATCTTGTCACCTCTCACTAGGCAACAACTTATTCACATGACTCACAAGGCCATTAAACATCTTGTCACCTTTCACTAGGCAACAACTATTAGGGTTAGGGTTTCCCTTAATTTCCAAATAGGGTTTCAAGTTCATATTATTAATTCAAACCCTAATTCATTGCTCCACACATCTAGGAGCAAACATTGATATCATAAGTATTCAATCATACTTATTTATTCTCATCATTTATCATTAAATGATCATCAACACAAGGTATGAGTTTCTCTCTCACCCTTACTAGAGAATGATTACATCATACTTTATTAACTAGGCTAAACCCTTTCTCAAGGTATGTTAGCCTACACTTATCAAACTGCATTAATCTCATTACATCTCAATGTAACAATTGATATGACACACTTCATGTGTTACTCATCCAAGTATATTGGATTTAAGGTGCATCAACCTTGAAGTGCTGGATGTGATATCTATCATGTCTTGATATATCACTTCCCTCATCACTTTTAACATACTTAATTTCATCAACTTATCTTGTATTAGGGTATGTCCCATCCTAATACTTTATGCACTAACTCATCACATTTATCATGTGATGTATTGGTCATAAGTCACACAATTTAATTATTCAACCATCATTAATGATATTGACTCATCTCGAGTTAAGGCATTATTGGTATAAGGTTGTCCATTAACAACCACTCTGGGTGCTTCACCTATCAAGGTATTAGCCACACCATTACTTGGTGCTACACAAATCACTCTTAAGAGTGTCTTACTCTCACCTTTACAAGGTATATAGGGTTAAATCATATGCATGTGTTCACCATATCAGGTTGTAGGTGTCTAGATACCACTGTATCGGTTTGGAGGTGTATGAACACTCACCATATCGGGTTAGGATTTGCAATTGTCTCCATATCAGTCATGAGGTACCTTCTTGACCTCATATCAGATACAAGGTATATGTATGTGTCTCCCATGATACTTGTGAGGTATCAACCCATCACCATGTCGGGCTAGAAGTGCATTCAATCACCCTATCAGGCTAGTCACCATCTAGGGTTAGCCATGATGAGTTAGGGTTACCATATCATCTAGGGTTGTGTATCGTGCAACCCTATCATGCAACCATGTCATGCAACCATATCGTGAAACCATGTCATGCAACCATGTATATCATGCAACCATGTGTGTCGTGCAATAACACTTGTTACTCTCCACTTATATCGGGTTACCCAAATTAGGGTTTCTTATCATCTTACAAGTATACAATTAACCTTGTATCGTGCATGGAGTCTATTCTAGACTCCCTATCATGCAATCATCTTATGCAAGCATCTCATGCAACATCTTGTGCAAGACATATCGGGCAAGTCATACCCATATCAGGTTATAACTACTTGTATTTATACTTGAATATGATATCACTTTTACAAAGTGAAACCATCTTCTTCAAGCTCTATACCTTTGTTCTAACTGATATAATTCATGGTAACAGGTCTAAACAACTACCAGAACTCGTAATTTCATCAACTATTTCAGGAAATTTCAGTATTAAAAGTATTTCACTAATTATAACAATTTAGGTGAAGAATAATAGCATGGTTGAGTTCAAGTTATATAACCTGCCTTAAGAACGACTTCAAAGCTCCACGTTCCTAAGGTAGAATATGAACTTTAAAACTCCTCTAGATACAAAGAATCACCATGGATAAGCAATTGGTGAAGAAGAAAAGAAAGGTAGATCATAACCCTAATTCCATGCTTCAATTCATGCTTGAAGACAACTATATCTTACCTTAGGGTTAAGTTTTGAGTTCCTTAGCTCCTTGGCCGACACCCTACCAATCTTTGGTGATATGTACTTCCTCATGGACGACACAACTTTTCTTGTGGCCGATACCCCCTCACTTGTGGCCAAAATCACTTCAATTGGCCGATATCAACTTGCTATGGGCAATATCAACATGATATGGTTGATATACTTGCTATGGCCGATACCCAAGGCCTATGCATGATAACCTTGTGCTCTTGAACGACATGCCACCCATATTGCACGATATGATACTCACTTGCACGATATGGCACTCACTTGGTAGTCAAAAACTTCACTCTATGGCCGATATCACCCTATATAGCCGATATCACCTACTTGGGCGATATGGTCTTGCCATGGGCGATATCCCAAGGCCCATGCACGATACCACAGAATCCCTTCACGATATGGGATCTATATGCACGATAACTTAGGGTAGGAGGGTGTTAAGGGTCGCAAAATTGCAATAAGGGGTGAAACTAGGGATATATATACTTGTTGTTCATGAAGAAAGGCAAAAATGAGGTGTCAACATTTTGAGCTAGTAGGTGTCTTGTGTCATGCATGGGTGACACGTGTACATGCATGAATAAACATTTATCTTGACATTAAAAAAGGTTGAGTATCATCTAGAGATGAAAATTCGTCCATTGCTTATCCATTTGGATAAGTCATCTAGGTGTAATCACTATTTTAAGTCAAGTCGATACACTTTTTCTAAGGAAACTTGTTGGCCGTCACACCTCACCTATTTGAAGTTCTTTGCACGATATGGAATTTTCCAAGAGTTCAAAAAACGATATGGGACACTTCCTTGGGCTCCATGACCGATAGGCACTCATATATAAGCTTTTCAACTTGATACAACTCAAGTTAAGCTTTCATATTCAACCCTTTTCTTGGTCCTTTCATCACCAAGATTACCATCATTCATAATTGATCCAAACATGGTGTCTCATTCATTATATATCCTCTAAATGATACATAGAGGAAGTAGGGACATTCTAGAGGTGGTAATTTGCATATCAACCCCACATTTTGGGTAAATTACAATTTGTACCAAAATTGGTGCACAAGGTACCGGCATTGTTCAAACAAGTTCAAACTTGGAATTTAGGCTTTCCACAAGCCACCGCCTTGCATAATTCTATCAATAATGATGCTACAACACATAAGGCATGTTCAATATGTGACATTTTGCATTATAGCCCCTCAATTTGGGTAAATTGCACTTTGGTCCAAAATAAAGAAAAAAATGCTCAAACAGCATTCAATCGGGACCAAAATTGAAACATAAGTGTGTCACATGATAACAAAGCACCTTAGAGGATTATATTAAAGTTCTAAGAAACTTTATTAGCCAAAACAATTAGGGTTACCTCATAATCCAGGTTAGGGTCGTTACAAGTTATAAAGCCCTAACAAGGATTTCATCCCTGAAATCCCAAGTAAAGGAAGATAGATATTATTCATTCATCATACCATCAAGTTTCCACATAACATCTTAATGTCATGGAGATGACATAGAACTTTGATCAACACAAAGTTCTTCCACACAGGGTTATCATTGAATCTGTCACACATGGCACATATTCCACTGTCTTTTTCATTATTGACTGTAGAGTCAACTCTGTGTCAGGTAATACTTTTCTTAGTCAGAGAAACATCATACATACCTTATTTAACTCAGGTGTCAAACCTTACTGATTTGTCACCTTTCTCAACTTACAACTTTATGTGACATGATTCTTTATTCTGGGGAGTCTCCCATATTCCTCATTAGCATTTCACTTTTAAAGGAAAGACCAGAGTTATGTTCTGTCACCCACTTGTGACTACAAGTCTTATCATATATCTGTTGTGCCATCTAATCTGCTGACACAACATTAATCTTTCTTACTACTTTTACCAACTATCTCATTAGTTGTACATTCTCTTGTCATAAGGCGAGGTTACTTATCAATTAAGAACTTGTCTTAGAGGTATCTTTAGATGTTATATATAAGTTGCCTTAACAGATCTAGATAGGGGTATTCTAAGAAATTATTTTAGCTTGATAAGCTTTTCCAAAACAATTCTACTATTTTTCCTTCAACTCATACATCTTTTATTGATGTCATGTTTATGCGGGGCATAAACCCCTAACAAATGGTATCCATACTACTGTATGTAACTAGACTAATTTCAAAGTTGGCCCTTCTAGGTAACCAAACATTACTCCTTTTCAGGAATCATGTTCTCATTTTCTCATATCATTGAAAGTTCTTGGATACTAAGATTCTTTACCTTGGTATCCATTGTATGTGCCAAAAACATATTACATAATCATCTTTCTTTCATCTTGGGACATTACTTATTACACTTATCTTAATCTTAGAACCAAAGTCTAAGACAAATTGATACTTTTCTAAGTATCCATCAATGGATTATTTCTAATCCATGCACATCAAGTGTCATAGTACTCACTTGATTGCCATGTCCCTGAAAGGAAAGAACACAAAGAAACACATGCCTTTTATCACCCCATCATCATCTAGGGTTGTTTATCAAAGAGAAGAGATTATCATCTCCTCTGATTATTGCATGATCTTTCAACTATTCATGAGTCATTTACTCGTGTCTCATCCTAGGTTCCTTTCCATCAACATAGAAATTATAAGGATGATTACATATCATTATTCCTTTCTTTGCTATTGTCTAACATGTTCATGAACATTTTGTGATTTTATCACATTTCCCATTTCCACATCATGGGAAAAGATATTTACTATTCACACAAGCTTTATCTGACAGGGATCATCTCCCTTGTTCTCATTCTCTTATCATGAGGATTATACTTTTTACTTCCTCATACTCACAAATTGATCTGAGATCATCTCTGATTCTACTTAATTGCACTTTGTATGTGATGCAAATGTCCATACCATATTTCCAGTTTAGTTATACTCACTAGATTGTCTCAGAATTACTACTTGATCAGAGTAATTAGAAAGATAACAATCTAAGAGTTCCATACTTGCCCTTTCTCCAATAATTATATACCTGGCCAGGGTATACAAGTACTGAGATTAGGTAGTATGCACTTTATGTACTATCATATTCCTTACTTTTTTATCATCACCAACACATGATTTAACATTCCTGGACTTCCTCCAGGCATCACTTCTATATCTCATCCTCTTTCACATAGATAAGAGCAATTATAGAGCATTTAAGAGAATACTGAATAGAATATAAATTCTAGTTCTCATCATTTCTTCCCTATGTCCCCAAAGGACAATCAATAGGGAAGTCCATAACAGCAATCCTTTTTAGGATTAGCAGGTAACATCAAAATAAAGCATATCAAAATGAAAAGCTCTATATGACTATTACCCCTCGCGGTCACCCATCGCTTCAGGTTGACTCAACACATAGGGTCTAGCTGTTTCATGTTGTTGTTCTTGCCTTTTTACACGATTGGACTGTGACTTTTATAAACCCTACCGAGCCTACCTCGGTTGTTGAGTCATTTCCTCCCTTCTTTTCAAAGAAAAGAGTTTAGTATGCTCAACATGTCCATATCCATAACATGTCTTGTTCTCATATCATGGTCTTATCAGTATCATTACCGATGTATAAGCTAATCCATGAGTTCTTACATGTGGAAAGTTAGGACCTTTACCTTTACTTAGTGGCTACTGCCCTGGTACACTAGGCATTTATTGCACTGGTGGCACCAAAAACTTTGTCTTTTTAGAACAACTAGGCACATGTCTCTAGAATTGTAGAGACCTTTCCTTATTCCTCAACTTATTTCCCCATCTTGGGCATTACCATCGCAAATATACTATCTGTCTATACATATGGAAGAGTCTATTTTCTTGCCATATGCTAATCCTTCCCACATTTTCCACTATTCCAACATGACTATGTCATTCAGGAACCTTTTCAAAGACCAAAGTTTCTGTATTAAGGACTGGTAACCTAGGTTGTAATGCTAGTATCCAGTCTACTATATGTATCACTATTGTCTTAATCTACCTATTAAGAGCATAAACATAGGATTCTCTATCTTGATTAGGTCAAGATAGGAATTCTCAGACACTCATTCTTCTCTTGCCTGATCCCTTGCACCCTTTCCTGGTGCAACAACATTGCCCTCAACAATGTGATCCTCATGTTCTCCAGTCATTTTTAAACTTCACCCTTTCTTCTGCACAAGCAGAAGACACTATAGGGTATACTGGAGGACACTAACACAGACTTAACACCTTAGTCCTATGTCTATGTAGACTCAGCGAACCTTAAGCTCTGATACCAAACCTTGTGACGACAGTCGCCAAACTGACAAACAAATCGTCATTAATTAAGCGGAATTAAAAATAAACAAAAGATTACCGAAAATCACTAAAAATTAAAACCATTTTTCAAAGAGATCCATTCCAAAGAAAATTCTTACTGAAAGGTCCAAAACCTTATATACATCATTATTCACATTGTACATATCCGGTACATCTCACCTCGAGAATAACATATAACAGTTGCTTTACCACACTTTTCATGAGCAACATAAAACCTCAAGGCACATAAGCCAAGATCTCTTATTGATTCATAAAACCAGTATGAACCAACTCCAAGGACCTGAGAGTACAGAGACGACACATAGGACTCATATCTACAAGACATGACAGATAGTACACTAAACCTGAGCTGTCACTGCTGCCTCAGCTGTTGTTCTTCCTCTGTAGAAAGGTCTTCACCTTCTCATGCACGTCCACCTAAAAATTTGGGTCCCACGGAAGTGAGACAATTGTAATTGTCCCAGCGAGAGATATAACTCTCCTCTGACCATATTATTATTATCACATATTAAAAATTTATAAACTGAGCAAATGTTCTTTTTATATTAATAAGCAGGATAATTCATTATATGAAAAAAATGTAGTAATCTCCTTTCTCAAGGAGAACATTGCATCTACCCATGGTAGAGTTATCAATCATCTATCTGCCTTGCAGGGAATGTAAAGAAACATAAATAACATCTATCCACTTAGGATGCATAAAAGAAATGTAACATCGGCCAATGATTTTCATATTCAACCCTTAGGCAAACATGCTATACGGATGATTACATTTTACAATCACACTTATGCCCTGAGGAAGTGAGTCGTACTGCTCAAATCCAACCGACCATTGCAAAGTTGAAATCGGTACCATACAAGGTCCATGGAAGAGCCGGACTCCGTGTCCTCCCACGTCTCGGTCAGTGTGAGACCACAAGCAGGACCGCAGTCTCTTGCTTAAGTGACCTTAGTCACACAGGGTCAGGCTACCCTCTACCTAGCCCACCTTGGTATAGGTGTCGGCGCTAGTGAATCGAGCCACGGGCCAGTTCACCGTGCTCCCTGAGCCATGAACGCATTCATGCTCTATCAAACTGATCCATGGGCATATTCACCATGCTCTTATCACACTGAGCCACGAGCCTGAAACCGTGCTCTAGAGTCTACAACCGAAGTTGTACTCTAACCTTCCTATTTGTGGCTAGGAGCAACCCCGCATATTCAACAATATGCGCTCCAGATTAACCCGTAGGAGAACCCATTTCACCATCACCAACTGCTGACGATGATGGATTTATGGCCAGGGAACTACATGATAAAATTCCACTTGATTAATTAAGTGCATTACCATATTCTTTTAGCATCAGTAAAGTTTTCACACATGAATTATTATGACAAATGATACAAAGAAAGGTATAATACATTTTCACGTACTTTTAAAATCCTAAAACACATGATACTTCGGATCTCAGTCCCTTATCACATTACTGGGAATTCTCATCCCTTCACATAATCATTATCATGATTACTGGATATGGGTATTCAAACCCTTAGATCATCACATAACATTGTTACTTCTATAACATGTAACCATTACCTCTAGGTCCTCAAACCAAGGTATTCATTTCACTTGTTGTGCAAGTATTCACATGGCTCACAAGGCCATCACACATCTTGTCACCTCTCACTAGGCAACAACTTATTCACATGGCTCACAAGGCCATTGCACATATTGTCACCTCTCACTAGGCAACAACTTATTAACATGGCTCACAAGGCCATTGCACATCTTGTCACCTCTCACTAGGCAACAACTTATTCACATGACTCACAAGGCCATTAAACATCTTGTCACCTTTCACTAGGCAACAACTATTAGGGTTAGGGTTTCCCTTTATTGCCGAATAGGGTTGCAAGTTCATATTATTAATTCAAATCCTAATTCATTGCTCCATACATCTAGGAGCAAACATTGATATCATAAGTATTCAATCATACTTATTTATTCTCATCATTTATCATTAAATGATCATCAACACAAGGTATGAGTTTCTCTCTCACCCTTACCAGAGAATGATTACATCATACTTTATTAAATAGGCTAAACCCTTTCTCAAGGTATGTTAGCCTACACTTATCAAACTGCATTAATCTCATTACATCTCAATGTAACAATTGACATGACACACTTCATGTGTTACTCATCCAAGTATATTGGATTTAAGGTGCACCAACCTTGAAGTGCTGGATGTGATATCTATCATGTCTTGATATATCACTTCCCTCATCACTTTTAACATACTTAATTTTATCAACTTATCCTATATTAGGGTATGTCCCATCCTAATACTTTATGCACTAACTCATCACATTTATCATGTGATGTATTGGTCATAAGTTCACCATTTCAGGTTGTAGGTGTCTAGATACCACTGTATCGGGTTGGAGGTGTTTGAACACTCACCATATCGGGTTAGGATTTGCACTTGTCTCCATATCGGGCATGAGGTACCTTCTTTACCTCATATCGGACACAAGGTATATGTATGTGTCTCCCATGATACTTGTGAGGTATCAACCCATCACCATGTCGGGCTAGAAGTACATTCAATCACCCTATCAGGCTAGTCACCATCTAGGGTTTGCCATGATGGGTTAGGGTTACCATATCATCTAAGGTTGTGTATCTTGCAACCCTATCGTGCAACCATGTCATGCAACCATGTCGTGAAACCATGTCATGCAACCATGTATATCATGCAACCATGTGTGCCGTGCAATAACAATTGTTACTCTTCACTTATATTGGGTTACCCAAATTAGGGTTTCTTATCATCTTACAAGTATACAATTAACCTTGTATCATGCATGGATTCTATTCTAGACTCCCTATCATGCAAGCATCTTATGCAAGCATCTCATGCAACATCTTGTGCAAGACATATCAGGCAAGTCATACCTATATCGGGTTATAACTACTTGTATTTATACTTGAATCCGATATCACTTTTACAAAGTGAAACCATCTTCTTCAAGCTTTATACCTTTGTTCTAACTGATATAATTCATGGTAACAGGTCTAAGAAACTACTAGAACTCGTAATTTCATCAACTATTTCAGGAAATTTCAGTATTAAAAGTATTTCACTAATTATAACAATTTAGGTGAAGAATAATAACATGGTTGAGTTCAAGTTATATAACCCGCCTTAAGAACGAATTCAAAGCTCCAAGCTCCAAAGCTCCACGTTCCTAAGGTTGAATATGAACTTCAAAAATCCTATATATACAAAGAATCATCATGGATAAGCAATTGGTGAAGAAGAAAAGAAAGGTAGATCATAACCCTAATTCCATGCTTCAATTCAAGCTTGAAGACAACTATATCTTACCTTAGGGTTAGGTTTTGAGTTCCTTATCTCCTTGGACGACACCCTACCACTCATGGGCGATATGGACTTCCTCTTGGCCGACACAACTTTGCTTGTGGCCGATACCCCCTCACTTGTGGCCAAAATCACTTCAATTGGCCGATATCAACTTGCTATGGGCAATATCAACATGGTATGGTCGTTATACTTGCTATGGCCGATACCCAAGGCCTATGCACGATACCCTTGTGCTCTTGCATGACATGCCACCCCTCTTTCATGATATGATACTCACTTGCATGATATGGCATTCACTTGGTAGTCAAAACACTTCACTCTATGGCCGATATCACCCTATATAGCCGATATCACCTACTTGGACGATATGGTCTTGCCATGGGCGATATCCCAAGGCCCATGCACGATACCACAGCATCCCTTCACGATATGGGAGCTCTATGCACAATACCTTAGGGTAGGATGGTGGTAAGGGTCGTAACATTGCACCAAGGGGTGAAACTAGGGGTATATATACTTGTTGTTCATGAAGAAAGGCAAAAATGAGGTGTCAACATTTTGAGCTAGTAGGTGCCACGTGTCATGCATGGGTGACACGTTTACATGCATGCATAAACATTTATATTGACATTCAAAAAGGTTGAGGATAATCTAGAGATGAAAATTCTTCCATTGCTTATCCATTTGGATAAGTCATCTAGGTTTAATCACTATTTTAAGTCAAGCTGATACACTTTTTCTAAGGAAACTTGTTGGCCGTCACACCTCACTTCCTTGAGGTGATTTGCATGATATGGACTTTTACGAGAGTTCAAAAAACAATATGGGACACTTACTTGGGCTCCATGGCCGTTAGGCACTCATATATAAGCTTTTAAACTTGATACAACTCAAGTTAAGCTTTCATATTCAACCCTTTTCTTGGTCCTTTCATCACCAAGATTACCATCATTCATAATTGATCCAAACATGGTGTCTCATTCATTATCTCTCCTATAAATGATACATAGAGGAAGTAGGGACATTCTATAGGTGATAATTTACATATCAACCCCACATTTTGGGTAAATTACAATTTGTACCAAAATTGGTGCACAAGGTACCAGCATTGTTCAAACAAGTTCAAACTTGGAATTTAGGCTTTCCACTAGCCACCACCTTGCATCATTCTCTCAATAATGATTATAAAACACATAAGGCATGTTCAATATGTGACATTTTGCATTATAGCCCCTCAATTTGGGTAAATTGCACTTTGGTCCAAAACAAAGAAAAATTGCTCAAACAACATTCAATCGGGACCAAAATTGAAATATAAGTGTGCCACATGATAACAAAGCACCTTAGAGGATTATATTGAAGTTCTAAGAAACTTTATTAGCCAAAACAATTAGGGTTACCTCATAATCTAGGTCAGAGTCGTTACAAGCTACGTGGGAGCTAGAGGAAGAGATGAGGAGGAAATACCCTACTCTTTTCTCTTAATGTTTTCGTTGATGATTTCGAGGACGAAATCCTTGTAAGGGGTGGATAACTTGTAACATCCCTGACCTGGGTTATGCTTTAACCCTAGGTGTTTTGGTTAATAAAGGTAATTATATGCTTGATATTATCTTTTGAAAAGTAATTAAGGCTCAAGAGGAACTTATATTTCAATTTTAGTCCATTTTAATAATGCTCAAAATAATGTTTTACTTGTTTGGACTAAAGTGCAAATTACCCAAGTTGAGGGGTTAAATTGAAAATTGTGCAAGATAATATGTTCCTCATGTGTCGAAGAATCATGGGAATAAAGATGATGCATAGGTATGGCTAGTGAAAGCCCGAGCACCAAGAAAGAGCTGATAAAGCAATGTTGTGCATTAAAAACCTAGTTTTGGTGTAATGTGCAATTTACCCAAAACACAGGGTTCAATATGCAATTTACCACTCCAATAAGGTCCCTAATGTTCTTGGAATCTTGTAGAGGCAAGAAAATGAGAGGGGCATCTCATTTGAGCTACTTTTAAGGAGAGAGAATCTTGATATTAAAATAATCAAGATTTAAGCATAATTGAAATAATGCAAAAATAATTGTATTAAATAGATTGTCCTTCAACCAAAATTATGTTGGTTGAAATCCACATATATGGACGTCCTTGTGCCTTGAAAAGGCAAAGGAAATATCTACGTGAGTGGAGAACCCACTCACATTAAGAAACTAAAAAGAATTATCCACTAACTTATGGATAATGATATTATAAAGGTTAAGGTGTTTAATTTCTTTTCCCTTAATTCATGGATAATGTAAGGGAGTTCGTTGGTGAGGAATATATCTTTGCATGCAAAGAACCTAGGGGGAAGAGGTGGCAACAATTTTGGAATTAAAGGATTTGTATTAGGCATTTTCTCTCTCATTGATTTTCTTATAAAAACACCCTTTACAACTCAAACCAAAGACTTTTTCGAATCCACTTCTTCTCTTTGCTTGCAAAAACGATCAAGGGAGATAGGAGCAGCAGGAGGACGACCCCCAACATGTTGGTAAGCTTCTTGACCTTCATTCACCTTGATTTCATGTTGGAAATCACAAATCAATGCATGATTTCTTCTTATCTCGATCCCATCTTCAATTCTAACCATTCCTTTTCACTCAAAAGCTTGAGGAACGAACCTTGTGGTGTGAAAAAGCTTCTTCCACCATTGTTGACTTGAAGCTCCAAGCTTTGAAGCTCAATTGGAGGCGGGTTATATAACTTGAACCCCCATTCATTGTTATTGAATTCAATTTCTCAATCAATTATGTTCAATTGCTCTTTCTTCAATTCCTTTGATTAGTTGATGCAACTACCATGATAATGGCAGTAGTTTTCGATGGACTAAGGCTTGATCATGATAACATCATCTTAGGCTCACTTTCCAACAAGTTTGTATTGCAAACAGATTTAAGACCTTGATCCAAATGGTTTCACCAAACCATTTGGAGGTTTGGATTCCAAACCATTTAGATGGGTTGACCGTTTGGATGGATTGACCTTTTGAGGTCAGAACCCTAGTATGTGTTGGATGACGATCTAATGGATCCAATTGATTAATTCAATATATATGGACAATCCTCCAAGTGGAAACCCTAATCTGGTTAAGTGCGGAAATTTCAATTGGTTGAATTAAAAACTTTGGGTTGACTAACCCAAATGGTCTCAAGACCGTTTGGAGGTCAACTAAGACTGTTTGAAGGTCTAGGGTTGAGTATGGTTGAGTAATTGAAGATTTAGATATATCTAATCGAAATGCAATCAATAGCTAATTTGATGACCAATCCAATGATCTAAACCCTAATTGGATTTCACAAATTTTAATGAATGATGAGGCAAACGGTCTCAAGACCATTTGGAGGTCGTACAAATGACCTCAAGACCGTTTGAGGTCAGATCATATCATAAGTTGATGATGATTCATTGATTTCAATTGAGTTAGTTCCACAATGTTAACCATTGATGGTTCCTCGAGTTCAAAACCCTAATTGATGGTTTCTTGATTATAAATCCTAGTTTAATTGGGTTCAAAGCCCTAATTGATGATCCAATTGAAGGATGATTCAATAGTTCAATTGATGAATGAATCAAGGAGTCAATTGATAGGCGGTTCATTGATGGAATCCTTGAATTGTTTAAGTGTTGAAAGACCTTCTTGGTCCATTCGGTTTTAAGAGGGTTTGGACCAAATGGTATTAAGACAGTTTGAGTCTAAACGGTCTCAAGACCATTTTGGTCCAAACGGTCTCAAATCGTTTGGAGACCCAAGCCCATTCGGTTTCAACACATTCCTTGCTTAAATGGTTTCAAGGGCAATCTGCCCAAACAGTTTCAAACCATTTGAATTCTAAGAAACCAAGACCGTTTAGGGTCTAAGTAATCAAAACTATTTGAGGTTCAACATGATTAATCCATTTGGATATCTAATGTAATTGAAGACTTAATTGGTTAATCCACTTGGATACCTAGTGTAATTGAAGATTAAATTGGTCAATTTATTTGGATACCTCATGTCATTGAAGGTTCAATTGATCAAATCTTCTAGACACCTAAAGTATTTAGATGGTTGATACCCTTAGTGGAATTAATCATTGAGGCATAAGGATGTAGTAACTTGATACAACGTTCTAACCTTAAATTCATGTTTTTGAATAAAGAGTAGGCTCAATCTAATCAAGAATTGAGTAGTGGACATCCTAGAAGAGGAAGAGAGAGATAGAGAGGTTCATACATGTGAGATAATGGTGTAGCAATCAAGCCTAATACATTCAAAATGAGTATGATATACAATTTAGGGTATAATCCTTGATAAAGGAATCATAAAATCCTAATTGAGTTAATTGATGAACTCAAACCCTAATTTAGGGCAATTCTGAGTGAAACCCCTAATTTAGGAGGATGATGTGATATGAATTTAGGGTAATGACATGAGTAGCCCTAATTCAGGGTATTTGGATGTAAAACCCAAATTGGGATGAATAGTAAACCCTAATTATGGGTTATTAAATATAATCCCTAATCTGGGGTGATGTGATGTGAATAGTAAACCCTAATTCTAAATAGGTTGAAGGTGGGTGAAACCCTAATTATGGGTTATACTATATAGCAAGAAACTCAAATCTTAGATAATGAAATGATGAATCATTGGTTATATTGGACAAAGGGGATGTATAATCCTGATTGAAATAAAATGGGAAACCCTAACCCTAGTAAGGGAATAGTGGTGTTACCCTTGAATAGCATGGAATTGAAATATGATTGATATATCTATTATCATGTATGCTAACCATGCAGGTATCATGAGATGATGAACATAGCCAGGTATGAGCTATGATGCGTTATTTATTGAAATTATTCATTGGGCCTTATGTGCCATAATATGCCTTGTTGCCTAGTAAGAGGTAATAAGAGAATTAATGGGCCTTAAGTGCCATGAAAGATACTTATGTAGCAAGTGTCATGTTTACCTTGGTCAGATGACCTGAAGGTGATAATTACCTAAAAAAGTGGTAACAGTGCTCAGTAATGAACTAAGGGTTTGAATATCCAGAACCATATGTTTATGACATTGAGTTGTGAAGGGATGAGTATTCCCAGTATTGAAATGAGGGACTGAGATCCCAATGTCTTATAAAGACTGAGAAGTAACTGATGAAAATAGTACATGTTTCTTTATAGCATTTTTCCTAATAAGTTATGTTTGAAAACTTGACTGATGCTAAAAGAATATGATAATGTACTTAATTAACCAAGTGAAATCTATTCATGTAGTTCTCTAACCATAGATCCATCATCGTCAGTAGTTGGTGATGGTGAAACAGGTTTTCTTACGAGATCTCCTAGAGTTTGCATATTTTTTAATATGTGGGGGTCAATGGGCAAAAATATACGTATGTCCAAATGGGGGAATTGATGGAAGGTAAACATTAAACCTCTCAATCCTTCATTATATGTTTCGGGATGGATGTATCACTAATCTCCCGAATATGTTAATGTCGAATCGATGGAGATAAACATGAAATCTCTCGATTGCGAAGAGAGTACAACTGCCACTGTAACTCTATAGAGAAGATGTCACTATACCCTGGCAAGCTATGTAGTAGAGAGACAAGATGTCCTGCATGTAATCTCGCACTGACCGAGATTTGGGAAGTCATGGAAGCCAACTCTTCCATTGACTTTGTATGGTACCGATTTCGACTTCGTAATGGTCGGTTGGAGTATGAGCGGTATACCTCATCTCCTCAGATCTTAAGAATGTTTGTAAAATGTAATCAGCCGTGTAGCGTATTTGCATAAGATTGAAATACAAGAATTCTTGGTTGATGTTATCCTTCTTAGCATGTCCTTGATACATAAATGTTACTTATGTTCTTTAATTCCTTAATGAATAAGAGACATGCTACCTTATCAAGTTATAGTTGAAATACTTGAATAGGATGTTGCTCTAATCTGCATAGATTTTTATTTATCTGCCATTGAAATATATTATCCCACTGCTCGGTTTATTTTTATTAAAATGTAATAATAATGTTTTCGGCGGAGAGTTATATCTCTCGCTGGGGAAATTTTACAATTGTCTCACCCCCGTGGGATCCAACATTTTTAGGTAGACGCAGACAAAGAGGCAGAACCTCTGTAGCAGGGGAAGAGCACCAGCAGCAAAAGTAGGGACAATAATGATATCCCAGGTGGGGATACTGGTTGTCAGGCTTTGTACATATGTAAATAGAGTCATATGTGTCGTCTCTGTACTCTCAGGTCCTAGGAGTTAGTAGATAGTGTTTTTATAATCGATCTAAGATTTTGGTTTGATACTCGAGGATTTCGTTACTTATGTTGTTAACCAAAGTAATAATGTATATATATTCCTCGATGAGAGATGGTACATGAAATGTACAATGTAGACCAGTATGTAAATATATTGTTGTGGTCCTTGTTTAAAGAGTTTTCCTGAGAATGGATCTCTTTGAAAATGGTTTTAATTTTTAGTGATTTTCAGTAATCCGTTGCTAACGATACACTTCTGTTGTAGTTAATCTCATTTTGTGAGTTGGATGCCACAGTTTATGCAAATGACTTGGCAACCATGACTTGAACTTGAGAGTTTGAGTTTTTATCCTGTCAAATATTAATAGCTATATAGGTAGTTGCGTACAAGAATAATAATATTCTAGGAAGATACAGTGGTCTTTGGCATCAAATTTAGTTGATTGGCTAGAAACTTGGATTTCTTATTTCAGTAATGAACTAATATGAAGCCTCCTCCTTTGTACTAATAATAAAGTCATGGTTTCTAGTTGTCACAACTGTTGGACCTATGACAAGGATCAATAGGGGGTGAACTGAGACAGAGCCATTAAAACAAAATTCATCAGACCTTTAAAATGTTCCCAAGATAATAATTCAAATTTGTTGATATGTTTTATCAATTTTTATTGTAGAGTAAAAGGGAGGAACATGGGGGTGTAATAAAATCTATCATCCTAGAGTTTAAGTATATTTTTTGATGCATTTTATTTATTTAATTATAGTTGCTCCTAGTTTATTTCACTTAACCAATAATCACATAATCTTTATTTTTAACATTACTATTCCAATCCTCTCTTACTAATAGTTTCTCATGTGTTTGACCCTTAAAAAGCATAACAATAAGACTCATCCTCTAGAGGGTTGTTTTGTCCTATTTTGAGTATAAAAATATAATTTCATTCTAGTGAACCCATAGTATGGGAAAACACACATCAAAATTTTGACATTATTACTAGGGACAAAGGAACATTTTGGATTTGTAGTCTATTAAAATTCATTATGAATTCATAATTATTCACAATTAATAAGTTTATATCTACTTGAATTTATATCGTACAATACAATAAAAGTTTAATATCGACAATTAGATGGAAGGAAAAAAAAGAAATAAGTTGCATCACAAACCCTTTCTGAATAGCAAAACTAGTCCTCTTAAACACTACATACATAGACTTGGTGTAACACCCAGGCCCACTACCCAAGGCTCTAGTAGAGTTTCATTAATGACGACTGGACCCACAGACCACCACTAGTCTTAACTACACGCTTTAATCTCACTCACACGCAAGCCAGGATCAACTTCTTGACTGGTCACCCATCCTAGTACTACTCCTAGCTAAGCACGCTTAACTATGGAGTTCTTTAGTAATGGCCTTAGGGAAAGGAGGTATACCTTGGTAATATGGGTAGTCCAATCATTCCTTTTAAGATCATGTTATCCAAGACCTCAAATCCTGAGACATTATAATCTCCCACACTTAGACTCTTGACGTCCTCGTGAAGGCTCAATTATATGGCCTCATAATATTTTCCCATTTCAGTGCAGACTCAGAATGGCCCATGGACACCCAGCTCCCAATCACAGAATATTGGTGCAAGGGTGGCTACGTCACCATGGACAACCCTTTCCTACATGCCTAGACCGCAGGGCTCAAGATTGGCGTGCCACATGCCCATGTGGGCCCCACCTACTGGAGGGGTTTTGGCTTTAACACCATTTGTAACACCCAGGCCCACTGCCCAAGGCTCTAGTAGAGTTTCATGAATGACGACTGGCCCCACAAACCACCACTAGCCTTAACTGTGCACTTTAATCTCACTCACGCACAAGTCAAGATCAACTTTCCGACTGGTCACCCATCCTAGTACTACTCCAAGCTGAGCACTCTTAACTATGGAGTTCTTTAGTAATGGGCTCCCGGAAAAGGAGGTGCACCTTGGTGATGTGGGTGGTCTAATAATTCCTTTTAAGATCATGTTATCTGAGGCCTCAAATCATGGGACGTTATAATACTTTATTGTAAGGAGTGAGATATGATCCACTCCCTACTAAAAAAAATTGAAGAAATAAAACATCCATTCCAAACACTCTCAAAGGTATGTTGGAATAGGTATAAATTTTCCAAATTTATTATAATGGTATGCAAAAGACCAAAGTGTAGCAGAGGAATTAAACAAATGACTATATTCAATTTTCACAAAAGATTACAAAAGTATATCATAGTCTCCCATAAGGGTTTACATGTTTGATACAACATAAGGATCTAAGTAGAGGGAAGTCTAAACTACTTCAAATCTATCTTCAAGCAACATCTCCAAGAGCTAGGCCCATGTTGGAAGCTATGTTCTCCTTGGTCATGTTCAACACTTCGATCTAAACCTAGATGGTTGGGAAATCACTAGGCCTGTAAATAGATATCCAAAATCCGCATATTCGATTCTTATTCGACTCCGAAAATCAAGAAAAAATTCGAATTTGACATCCGTAAAGTCAAATTAGGATATCAAATATTATATCTGAATATTTTTGGATAAAATTTTGATATAATACTATTTGCTCTGAAAATATCCAAATCTGAACATTTTATATGTATACAAGTAAATATATATATATATATATATATATATATATATGTGTGTGTGTGTGTGTGTGTGTGTGTGTGTGTGTGTGTGTGTGTGTGTGTGTTATATACTAGAATTATTTTTATATCGGTGATTAGTGTATCCGGTGGGGAGACCAGGTGGCGTGGCCAGTTGTGAAACTGGTTAGTTTTTTATCTCCAAAACGTAACCCTAGTATAAATAGACCAGGCATACATTTTTACCCTTGTGGACTGTTCCGGCCATGACCCAGCCACCGATCATCCTTTCCATTTCCATTTCCACAAACACATGGAGGCCCGCAGTACCCTCTTCCTTGTCTCGAGCTTCTAGGTGATCACTAGGAGGCACATGACGCGGTAGGCATTCATCTATGTGCATTTTTTTGGCGGAGCAAGAAAGTATCCAGCATAACAACGCTAATCTGAGCAGGGCTGAATGCATAAAGTCCAGGGATCACTTAAAAATGAAGCAAGAGCATTTTCAAGTGAAGTTGTATGTACATTTGCAGGTATGCAATCGTACACTAAGTCTAAAGTCTGTGTGAAACTCGATATGTTTCTACGTTTTCCGATCCATCGATTTCCCCCCTTTGCTAAACTCCATGGAAGGCTTCATTCCTTATCTGTCATCAGTAAAAATCACTAAAGAAAGGAAAGCAAGATCTAATTTTCTGTTAATGTTAGTTCATACCTGCTTAATCCTTTTTTCCTTATTCAGAACAAATATTGATTTTGCACTTACATAGGTCACACAAACATTCGAACATTATCCCAGATCTAAATTTTTTTTGTCAACATCCAGTGGCTACACACCTTAAAGGATCATGCTTTTGTAGTTTCAGGTCTTTTATATCTACTACGTTGTTTCTCTACTTCTAAATTTAGTCATTTAAGTGCACAATTCTCTAGTGATTATAGATTGATCCTATGGTGTATATATGTAGCTTTAGTTTTGTTTATTATCATGTAATAAAAGTTCAAAACAATTTGACCATTTTCAGCTGGCGTTGAAGAATACTTGTGGAAATCAGACGGACGAAGTGGATCTGAGAACTTACTTTGGATGGCATTTTCCCAAGAATAATTTTTGTGATAGTTATTACAAAATTTTGTAAGCATGTTCCAGAATAGTCTAATCATGTTATTGGCGTTTCTTCTGCTATGTAAACTTCAAAACCCCATGTAAATGTGTACTGGTTGAATAAATGTAAGTATGATCTTTTGTATCAGTTACAAAGTGTGGTCACACTCTATATGATCTGATCGATATTCTGTATATGTACTAAGCCGATATGCAGTCCACACGAACAGCAAAAGACGAGTAACAACTGTGATTAAAAAAGATAAATCTCATCAATACAGAACATATTTCAGATTCGGATATTTTCGGAATTTGAACTTGTTTCACCGAATTCGAATACGGACAACTATAATGAGATCCTACGGATATCGGATCGGACTAAAAAAATCAGATTCGGATATCAGATAAGTATGTATCCGATTCGAATTCGATTCGTTTACAGGTCTAGAAATCACCCAGCAAGAGAGAGAAATACAAAGTATGTGTCACAAAACTAGTCTAGGATAACAAGATAAGTAAAGTAAATAAGAAGAGGTAAAGTTCATCATAAGATGAAGATAACAAGAGAATGAGTCTATATTCAAACGAAACTTGCCGTTAACAATTATATCAAAAAGGATTTGCATGTAAGATAATTATGTCTACCTAACTAAGTAGGGTTGAGGCACTTATTGGACCTCTAACCTATAGGTGAGGGGAGAATAAGACATTTCCAGTCTCCTACACAATTATATAGGGGAGAATAAAAACATTCCTCAGGACGATTAAATATATGCCCTCTGTGGGTGCTTGTACATAAGTACCCCTACTTTTAATTAAATAGAACATAAATTTACATGCTAGAAAAGTAATCATGGCAAAAGTAATCATAATATTAAATAAGCATGGAAATGGGTTATAAGACTAAAAAAAAGAAATCATAATATGATTTGAGGCATGAACAATATTAGGATTCAAGAAAATAGAAGATTTAGGGTTCATTTAAGCCTCATTAGGGATATATATGGTTTGGCTACAATTCTCCCAATATAGGGTGTAAGGAATGCACATACCTCTTTGACTGATATCAATTACTAACTTTCACCACTTTAATTGAGTCCAAGTTTCACTTTGCCTATTTTCAAAGTATTAACATGTATTAGAGTACATAGTGCACATTAATGTATAGAAACCCTAATTTTAGACCATTTAAAAAAAAATTCAGATTTAGACTCTTAAAACATCATCAATAAACTTATTAAGTTCTTCTAATCAAGAAAACATATTTTTGTGTTGATTTTGGAGTTATGATGATTAAGATGTAATTTTTATAGATTTTATGCATCAAGTTCATTTTACAAAATTCACCCTTTGTAAAATATAAAATCAGACCTTGAAAATATTTTTATTAAATAGATATTAATTTTCCAATTCTAAAATATATTTATTTGTCAAATTTGGATAAGCGGATTAGAAGATGTGAATTTTTTAATACTGACCAATAGGAAATTGCCACATCATCAAATCGATCGAGATAATTGAAGAGAGAGGGAGAGGGACAAAACATCATTTGACTCAATATCAGGTTTGAAGTTGCATAGGTAACCAAACTAGAGCTTCTAGAGAAGGTAAAACAATAAGAAACCAAAACCCTAGAAGAACATGGTAAAAAGAGATGGAAATCATCGATTTTAAACATAAAAGCATGAGTTTAAGCATGTACTAAGCAATATATGAGAAGGGGGTTAACAAAACTTGTCTCTAGGAAGGGAAGAAGGTCCAAACAGAAAGGATCCCGAGATTAGAAGGTTTGTTTGCTCCAAGCCAAGCTCCTTTCTTGTGCAAAGATCACCTTCTCCACTTTAGAGGTGCAAACCCTAGCAAACGAGCATGGACATGAGATATTTTAGGGTTTTAGGTGGCGTTTTACCATGAAAGGTCATTATTCTGAGCTGGAAGAAGGTGGGAAGAATACTAACAACATGAAAAGATGGAAGGAAATGAGTATACTTACTAGTTTTGGTCAAAATCACCAAGGAGGAGCTTAAGAAATCCTAAATAGAGAAATTTGGAACCCTAGGAGCCTTCTTCACCAAGGTAGGCACCCTCTTTTACCTTGGGATAGAAACTTTGAGGACAAACATAGAAGGGATGATGATCTAAGCTATGGTAAAAAGAAGGAGATGATTGCTTCTTGGATTGGGATGTGGGAAGGGGTAGGCATGGCTTTATAAAGAAGGGGGCAAGCATGAGGTGTCTATGTGACTTTCCATGTGTGCTTAGGCTAAGGCTTCATGACCATGCAAGAGGACAGCTCATAGAGACTTCTTGTATATCCAAGGTCAGTCCTAAAAGCTCATGGAGCCTTCTAGGCCATCCCCAGTGCCCTTCAAACAAAGAAATAACCCCATTGGTTGATAGATTTTAAAGATAAGCACATTTATAAAGATGGTAATCCCTATAATGCCCTTGGAGAGAAACACCTTCAAACCAAGGTGCAACCAGGTGCCCCATTGTTAAAATCTCGAGAATGGTAAGGGAATATATAAGGATTATAATGCATGTGATGATTTGCTAAGAAAACCTCCCAATTGGGTAAATTGCATAAAAATCCAAAATGTACCTAAAATTGCATAACTTGCACAAACAACATCCAAATCAAACCAAATTTGAAACTTAGGCTCATTTTATGTTTTGGATTAAGGTTTAGAGCACTTAATTATGGTAATTAATCTTGTTTAGTACATTAATCAAGGTTTATGGCCTTGCACTTCTAGCACAAATTAAAAACCATTGTTCTACTAAAGTGTTGATTTTACATTTTAGATCCTTAAATAAGATTTCACCGAGGTATTTGTGCATAAAACCTTCCATTGGTATAATTATTGAATAAATGTTCACCAGACCACTATAAATTCACAATTTAAACATCAAGGCCAAAAAGGATAGAAATGATACGAATATATTGGGAAAGGGCCAAAAAGAGAATATGTCAAATTTCGGTATGTTACAACAGTCCACCCCTTAAAGAGGATTTCATCCTCAAAATATAAATCAAAGTGACAAGGGTGAGTATGCAACATCTCACCACTAAACTCCTAGGTTGTTTCCATAAAACCTCCACCAAAACTTTCACTAACTTAAACTCCTCATTTTTTAACGGCTTAACTTGGGAGTTCAAAATCTTCTCAAGCAACTCCTCATAGGTCAGGTTCTCATGTATCACCTAAAGGTTCCACTTTTATGATTTCTTTTTAAAAAATTTGGCTTATTAGAATTATATTCATTGGGATATCACATTATCATTATTATACTTTTAATTGTGTCATGTCATATTTACTGTGTGTCCAAAAGAGTTATATTTCATTATTATGCTTGAAACCATATATATTTCTTATTTACCTCATTATGAGTTTTAGCGCAATGAGAGTCTACTCAATTATCAATATACTTGATTATTATCATCAATAATTGATTTAGTCTATGTTATCAATATATTGAATTATAACAAATTATTTTGCATGAATTAAGACATTTTATCCAACTTGTCACAACTACTCCAAATAATGTCACATTAATCACTTATATCTATATTTACATTGTCACATTAACTTTCTTATTCACATTAATGCCATCATTAATCATTTTCTCATATTTATTCAGTTCTTATGATTGATAATGTACTTTTATGTTAATCAATTACTACTTATCCATATTGAAGTCATTATATGTATTTTAGTGATCAAGGTGGGACATATTACACGTTAATGATTTGATTCACATACTAAGTCATTAGGTGATTAATTAGGTGTGTATTAGAGAACAAGGTGATATGCATTTCATATTGATGACCTGATTAATGTATGATTTATGTGTATTAATATATGTTATCTGATTATGACACCTAGTGACACCAATGTATCATGAATGTCATTAAGTATGTATAGGTTAAGGTTAGATGATTACAACTTAGAGTTTAGGTTAACATGATCCTTATTATTCACCTATACCTTCTTAGGATGCATTAAGTCTAAGGTTAGACTACAATTATCTTGCCCATCATATCATTAGGGTTTATTTGTTTATGACATGGTCAACATCATGCTTATCCATTATTAATATTAAAATGTGAGTTACTCTTACTATGTGCATTAGATATTCATTAGGGTTCAAACATATGAACTATTCATTAGATGATCGTTATATGTTCTTTTGGATACCAAGAAACATGTGGTTACAACTATAACTTGTTTGGTTAAAACTAAGGATTCAAGCACACTAACTTCTGAATCAGGGAGTTAGGGTTTTATAAAGTCAGAGTAGCTAGATTTTAATATGTTACATGACACCGTCCCCTTGGAAAGGATTTCATCCTCAAAATCTAATTACCCAAACATCATCAAACCAACTACTCTCCACTCCTTAAAAGGTTTGGCCTACCAAGCCAAACTAATCTAGAGGTAAAAGGGGGAGTCGAAATAAACCATATACAATATCCATCATGCTTCATTGCACACTCTGATTACTTACTAAACACCAAACTTCAAATTCTAGGTTCTAGGGATAACTATCTAAACATGTGGTTTTATGGGTCATAAGGGAACTATATTGGGTTTCCATCCTCAAACAGGTCATTACATCTGAAAGACTAGTTCAACATATTAGGGTCCCTAAAGATAAATCATATAGATGTCTAAGGCTACTATTGCCTAAAAGCATGCTATTTCGAACAATTCATATCAACTTAGGCCAGGCCGGTATCATATGGATTTGGGAGTCCTCGTAAACCAAGCTAGTGGTGCGGAGAAAAATCTTGCCAGCCCCCGAAGCCTGATCCTTTCTAGACACATTTTCTTTCAACTTCATGTCCTAGTAGCTTCCTAAAGGACAAGCTAAACAACTTCAAGTTACTATGGTTATGCATCTTTTAGTTGTAAGTATTTTATGAATCTATTCATCATTATTTTAACGTGAAACTATAGGATCCTAAATCAACCCTTCATCATCTATTGATTAACTCTAGAGCAAACATGTCACTTAAAGGTAAGGCAAGTATTCTAAGTAGGGGGACAAAATTGAAATAGTCATATTTTGACTACCATGGGCTCGGATACCATGTTGTAAGGAGTGGGATCCACTCCCTACTAAAAATTTTGAAGAAATAAAACATCCATTCCAAACACTCTCAAAGGTATGTTAGAATAGGTATAAATTTTCCAAATTTATTATAATCGTATGCAAAAGACCAAAGTGTAGTAGCAGAATTAAACAAATAACTATATTCAATTTTCACAAAAGAATACAAAAGTATATCATAATCTCCCATAAGGGTTTACATGTATGATAAAACATAAGGATCTAAGTAGAGGGAAGTCTAAACTACTTCAAATCTATCTTCAAGCAACATCTCCAAGTGCTAGGTCCATGTTGGAAGATATTTTCTCCTTGGTCATGTTCAACACCTCGATCTAATCCTGGATGGTTGGGAAATCACCCAGCAAGAGAGAGAATTACAAGGTATGTGTCACAAAACTAGTCTAGGATAACAAGATAAGTAAAGCAAATAAGAACAGGCTAGGGTTCATCATAAGATGAAGATAACAAAAGTATGAGGCTATATTCAAAAGAAACTTGCCATTAACAATTATATCAAAAAGAATTTGCATGTAAGATAATTATGTCTACCTAACTAAGTAGGTTTGAGCACCTACTAGACCTCTAACCTATAGGTGAGAGGATAATAAGACATTCCCAGTCACCTACACAATTATATATGGGAGAATAAAAACATTCCCCAGGGCGATTAAATCCATGCCCTCTGTGGGTGGTTGTACATAAGTACTGCTACTTTTAATTAAATAGAAAATAAATCTACATGATAGAAAAGTAATCACGGCAAGAGTAGTCATACTATTCAATAAGCATGGCAGTGGGGTATAAGACTCAAACAAGAAGAAATCATAATCTGATTTGAGGCATGAACAACATTAGAGTTCAAGAATAGAAGATTTAGGTTTCATTTAAGCCTCATTAGGGAAATATAGGTTTTGTCTACAATTATCCCAACATAGGGTGTAAGGAATGCACATACCTCTCTTACTGATATCAATTACTAACTTTCACCACTTTAATTGAGTCCAAGAACCACTTTTCCTATTTCAATGTATTAACATGTATTAGAGTACATAGTGCACATTAATGTATAGAAACCCTAATTTTAGACCTTTTTAGAAAGAAAAAAAACTCCTATTTACACTCTTAAAACATCATCAATAAACTTATTAAGTTCTCCTAATCAAGAAAACATATTTTTATGTTTATTTTGGAGTTATGATGATTAAGATGTAATTTTTATGGATTTAGTGCATCAAGCTCATTTTACAAAAATCACCCTTCGTCAAACCATGAAATAAGACCTTGAAAATATTTTTATTATATAGATATTAATTTTTTTATTTGTCAAATTTGGATAAGCGGATTAGAAGATATGAATTTTTCAATACTTACCAATAGGAAATTGCCACATCATCAAATCGATCGAGATAATTGAAGAGAGAGGGAGGGGGAGAAAACACAATTTGACCCAAGATCAGGTTTGAAGTTGCATATGTAACCAAACTAGAGCTTCTAGAGAAGGTAAAACAGCAAGAAACCAAAACCCTAGAAGAACATGGTAAAAAGAGATGGAAATCATCGATTTTAAACATAGAAGCATGAGTTTTATGCATGTACTAAGCAATATATGAGAAGGGGGTTAACAAAACTTGCCTATAGGAAGGGAATAAGGTCCAAACAGACAGTATCCCGAGATTAGAAGGTCTGGTTGCTCCAAGCCAAGCTCATTTCTTGAGCAAAGATCACCTTCTCCACTTTAGAGGTGCAAACCCTAGCAAAAGAGTATGGAGATGAGATGTTTTAGGGTTCTAGGTGGAGTTTTACCATGGAAGGTCATGGTTCTGACCTGGAAGAAGGTGGGAGGAATACTAGAAGCATGAAAACATGTAAGTAAAGGAGTATTCTTACTAGTTTTGGTCAAAATCACCAAGGAGGAGCTTAAGAAATCCTAAATAGAGAAATTTGGAACCCTAGGAGCCTTCTTCACCAAGGTAGGCACCCTATTTTACCTTGGGATAGAAAATTCATTGCCAAACATAGAAGGGACGATGCTCTAAGATTTGGAAAAAAGAAGAAGAGGAATTCTTCTTGGATTGGGAGGTGGGAAGGGGTAGGCATGGCTTTATAAAGAAGGGGGCAAGCATGAGGTGTATATGGGACTTTCCATGTGTCCTTAGGCTAAGGCTTCATCGCCATGCAAGAGGATAGCTCATAGAGAGTTCTTGTATATCCAAGGTTGGTCCTAAAAACCCCTGAAGCCTTCTAGGCCATCCCCACCGTCCTTCAAACAAAGAAATAACCCCATTGGTTGATAGCTTTTAAAGATAAGGACATTTATAAAGAGGGTAATCCGTATAATACCCTTGGAGAGAAACACCTTCAAACCAAGGTGCAACCAGGTGCCCCATGGTTCAAAATCTAGAAAATGGTAAGGTAATATATAAGGATTATAATGCATGTCACAATTTGCAAATAAAACCTCCCAATTGGGTAAATTGCATAAAAATCCAAAATGTACCTAAAATTGCATAACTTGCACAAACAACATCCAAATCGAACCAAATTTGAAAATTAGGCTCATTTTATGTTTTCAAATCACATAATAAAGTTATATTAAGGTTTAGAGCACTTAATTACAGTAATTAATCTAGTTTAATACATTAATCAAGGTTTAGGGCCTTGCACTTCTAGCACAAATTAATAAACCATTATTTTACTAAAGTGGTGATTTTACATTTTAGATCCTTAAATAAGATTTCACTGAGGTATTTGTGCATAATCCCTTCCATTGGTATAATTATTAAATAAATGTTCACCAAACCACTATAAATTCCACAATTTAAGCATCAAGGCCAAAAAGGATAGAAATGATACAAAAATATTGGGAAAGGGCCAAAAAGAGAATATGCCAAAGTTTTGGTATGTTACAACGCTCCACCCCTTAAAGTGGATTTTGTCCTCAAAATATAAATCAAAGGGACAAGGGTGAATATGCAACATCTCACCACTAAACTCCTAGGTTGTTTCCATAAAACCTCTACCAAAACTTTCACTAACTCAAACTCCTCATTTTTCAACTACTTAACTTGGGAGTTAAGAATCTTCTCAAGCAACTCCTCATAGGTCAGGTTCTCGTGGATCACCTAAAGGTTCCACTTTTATGATTTATTTATAAAATATTTGGCTTATTAGAATTATATTCATTAGGATATCACATTATCTTTATTATAATTTTAATTGTGTCATGTCATATTTACTTTGTGTCCAAAAGAGTTATATTTCATTATTATGCTTGAAACCATATATATTTCTGATTTACAACATTATGAGTTTTAGCGCAATTAGAGTTTACTCAATTATCAATATACTTGATTATTATCCTATATAATTGGATTTAGTCTATGTTATCAACATATTGAATTATAACAAATTGTTTTGCATGAATTAAGACATTTTATCCAACTTGTTACAAGTAATCCAAATAATGTCACATTAATCACTTATATCTATATTTAACATTGTCGCATTGTCACATTAACTTTCTTATTCACATTAATGTCATCATTAATCATTTTCTCATATTTATTCAGTTCTTATGATTGATTATGTACTTTTATGTGAATAAATTACTACTTATCCATATTTAAGTCATTATATGTATTTTAGTGATCAAATTGGGACATATTACACATTGATGATTTGATTCACATACTAAGACATTAGGTGATTAATTAGGTGTGTATAAGAGAACAAGGTGATATGCATTTCATATTGATGACTTGATTAATGTATGATTTATGTGTATTAAAGTATGTTATCTGAATATGACACCTAGTGACACCAATGTATCATGAATGTCATTAAGGATGTATAGGTTAAGGTTAGATGATTACAACTTAGGGTTTAGGTTAACATGATCATTATTCTTCACCTATACCTTCTTAGGATGCATTAAGTCCAATGTTAGACTATAATTATCTTGACCATCATGTCATTAGGGTTTATTGGTTTATGATATGGTCAACATCATGCTTATTCACTATTAATATTAAATGTGAGTTAATCTTATTATGTGCATTAGATATTCATTAGGGTTCAAAAATATGAACTATTCATTTGATAATCGTTATATGTTCTTTTGGATACCAAGAAACATGTGGTTACAACTATAACTTGTTTGGTCAAAACTAAGGATTCAATCACACTAACTTCCGAATTAGGGAGTTAGGGTTTTTAAAGTCAGAGTAGCTAGATTTCAGTATGTTACATGACACCATCCCCTTGGAAAGGATTTCATTCTCAAAATCTAACTACCCAAACATCATCAAACCAACTACTCTCCACTCCTTAAAAGTTTTGGCCTACCAAGCCAAACTAATCTAAAGGTAAAAGGGTGAGTCTAACTAAACCATATACAATATCCATCACGCTTCACTACACACTCTGATTGCTTACTAAACACCAAACTTCAAAGTCTGTGTTCTAGGAATAACTATCTAAACATGTGGTTTTATGGATCATAATGGAACTATATTGGGTATCCATCCTCAAACAGGTCATTACATCTGAAAGACTAGTTCAACATATTAGGGTCCTTAAAGATAAATCATATAGATGTCTAAGGTTATTATTACCTTAAGCATGCTATTTCGAACAATTCATATCACCTCTGGCCAGACTGGTATCGTATGGATTTGGGAGTCCTTGTAAACTAAGCTAGTGGTGTAGAGGAAAATCTTCCCAGCCCCCAAACCCTGATCCTTTCTAGACACCTTTACTTTCAACTTCATGTCCTAGTAGCTGCCTAAAAGCCAAGCTAAACAACCTCAAGTTACTATGGTTACTTATGCATCTTTTAGTTCTAAAGATTTTAGGAATATATTCATCATTATTTTAATGTGAAACTATAGGATCCTAAATCAACCCTTCATCATCTATTGATCAACTCTAGGGCAAACATGTCACTCAAAGGTAAGGTAAGTATTCTAACTAGGGAGACAAAATTGAAAGTCATATTCCGACTACCATGGGCTCTAATACCATTGTGTAAGGAGTGGGATCCACTCCCAACTAAATTTTTTTTTGAAGAAATAAAACATCCATTCCAAACACACTCAAAGGTATGTTGGAATAGGTATAAATTTTCCAACTTTATTATAATTGTATGCAAAAGACCAAAGTGTAGTAGCGGAATTAAACAAATGACTATATTCAATTTTCACAAAAGATTACAAAAGTATATCATAATCTCCCATAAGGGTTTACATGTATGATACAACATAATAATCTAACTAGAGGGAAGTCTAAACTACTTCAAATCTATCTTCAAGCAACATCTCCAACAGCTAGGTCCATGTTGGAAGCTATGTTTTCCTTGGTCATGTTCAACACCTCACTCTAAACCTGGATGGTTGGGAAATCACCCAGCAAGACAGAAAAATACAAGGTATGTGTCACAAAACTAGTCTAGCATAACAAGATAAGTAAAGCAAATAAGAACAGGTTATGGTTCATCATAAGATGAAGATAACAAGAGTATGAGGCTATATTCAAAAGAAACTTGCCATTAACAATTATATCAAAAAGGATTTGCATGTAAGATAATTATTTCTACCTAACTAAGTAGGGTGAGGCACCTATCGGACCTCTAACCTATAGGTGAGGGGAGAATAAGACATTCCCAGTCACCTACACAATTATATAGGAGAGAATAAAAACATTCCCCAGGGCGATTAAATACATGCCCTCTTTGGGTGGTTGTACATAAGTACTGCTACTTATAATTAAATAGAACATAAATCTACATGTTGGAAAAGTAATCATGGAAAGAGTAGTCATAATATTCAATAAGCATGGCAGTGGGGTATAAGACACAAACAAGAAGAAATCATAATCTAATTTGAGGCATGAATAACATTAGAGTTCAAGAATCGAAGATTTAGGTTTCATTTAAGCCTCATTAGGGAAATATAGGGTTTGTTTGCAATTATCCCAACATAGGGTGTAAGGAATGCACATACCTCTCTTAATGATATTAATTACTAACTTTCACCACTTGAATTGAGTCCAAGTTCCACTTTGCCTATTTTCAATGCATTAACATGTATTAGAGTACATAGTGCACATTAATGTATAGAAACCCTAATTTTAGACTTTTTTAGAATAAAATCTCTGATTTAGACTCTTAAAACATCATCAATAAACTTATTAAGTTCTTCTAATTAAGAAAACATATTTTTATGTTGATTTTGGAGTTATAATGATTAAGATGTAATTTTTATGGATTTTATGCATCGAGTTCATTTTACAAAAATAACCCTTCGTAAAACCATGAAATAAGACTTTAAAAGTATTTTTATTAAATAGAGATTAATTTTCCGATTCCAAAACATATTTATTTGTCAAATTTGGATAAGCGGATTAGAAGATATGAATTTTTCAATACTGACCAATAGGAAATTGCCACATCATCAAACTGATCGAGATAATTGAAGAGAGAGGGAGAGGGAGAAAACACCATTTGACCCAAGATCAGGTTTGAAGTTGCATAGGTAACCAAACTAGATCTTCTAGAGAAGGTAAAATAGCAAGAAACCAAAACCCTAGAAGAACATGGTAAAAAGAGATGGAAATCATCGATTTTAAACATAGAAGCATGAGTTTTAAGCATGTACTAAGCAATATATGAGAAGGGGGTTAACAAAACTTGCCTCTAGAAAGGGAAGAAGGTCCAAACAGAAAGGATCCAGAGATTATAAGGTCTGGTTTCTCCAAGCCAAACTCCTTTCTTGAGCAAAGATCACCTTCTCCACTTTAGAGGTGCAAACCCTAGCAAAAGAGCATGGAGATGAGATGTTTTAGGGTTCTAGGTGGAGTTTTACCAAGGAAGGTCATGGTTCTGACTTGGAAGAAGGTGAGAGGAATACTAATAGTATGAAAATAGGTAATAAAAGGAGTATTCTTACTAGTTTTGGTCAAAATCACCAAGGAGGAGCTTAAGAAATCCTAAATAGAGAAATTTGGAACCCTAGGAGCCTTCTTCACCAAGGTAGGCACCCTCTTTTACTTTGGGACAGCAACTTTGTGGAAAAACATAGAAGGGAAGATTCTCTAAGCTGTGGGAAAAATAAGGAGAGTATTTCTTCTTGGATTGGGAGGTGGGATGGGGTAGGCATGGCTTTATAAAGAAGGGGGCAAGCATGAGGTGTTTATGGGACTTTCCATGTGTCCTTAGGCTAAGGCTTCATGGTCATGCATGAGGATAGCTCATAGAGACTTCTTGTATATCCAAGGTTGGTCCTAAAATCCCCTGGATCCTTATAGGACATCCCTACCGTCCTTCAAACAAAGAAATAACCACATTGGTTGATAACTTTTAAAGATAAGGACATTTATAAAGAGGGTAATCCCTATAATGCCCTTAGAGAGAAACACCTTCAAACCAAGGTGCAACCAAGTTCCCCATGGTTAAAAATCTCTAGAATGGTAAGGTAATATATAAGTATTAAAATTCATGTGACAATTAGCAAAGAAAACCTCCCAATTGGGTGAATTGAATAAAAGTCCAGAATGTACCTAAAATTACATAACTTGCACAAACAACATCCAACTCAAACCAAATTTGAAACTTAGGCTCATTTTATGTTTTCAAATCATATCATAAAGTTATATTAAGTTTTAGAGTACTTAAATATGGTAATTAATCTTATTTAATACATTAATCAAGGTTTAGGGCCTTGCACTTCTTGCACAAATTAATAAACCATTGTTCTACTAAAGTGGTGATTTTACATTTTAGATCCTTAAATAAGATTTCACTGAGGTATTTGTGCATAAACCCTTCCATTGGTATAATTATTGAACAAATGTTCACCAAACCACTATAAATTCTACAATTTAAGCATCAAGGCCAAAAAGGATAGAAATGATACGAAAATATTGGGAAAGGGCCAAAAACAGAATATGCCAAAGTTTCAGTATGTTACACTTGGGGGTCATGACATTACTATGTATAACATTTTGAACTTTATTGAGAAGTTCCATAGCCTCTGTTGCTAAGAAACCAAAAGTAGCAAACCCAAAAGGTATAAAAACGTGTTTATTATTGATGCACGCTTTATCATGCTTGGCTACTTTGGCTGAGGTAGCTTTACGAGCAGCTTGTCCTACAGTAAATGACCCACCCCTCAGGCCCACAAGTGAGGAGACCCTTGTCAATACACACATGCATACTTTCCTCCAAACGATCCAAAAATTAAGATATCAACTAGTGTAAGTGTTGATCTCCCCTCCTGCGGATCAGTCAAAAAGTTAGCAGGTACCTCTTTCTTAGTAGAAATACTCACACATCTGAGTATCTCATAGAGAATATATGTAAAACATCATGTCTATTCTTGAGGTCTGGGAACTCTCTACAATGAATCACATGCTCCCCAAAAGTATCCAAGCATCCATTACAATAAATTGGACATATCTCATTAGTAGGAAACAAAAGGATCATAAGACTCCACCTGAGGATAGTATGATACTTCATTGGTGAAATATGCATGCCTAATCCATCATTAGGAATAGAAAGGACAAAATATAAAGCGTGATTAGCTTGTAGACACCCAAAAATTGTTTTTTCTAGTTGTCATATCAAACTTAACTTCCATGTTCTCAATAATCTTGCTAAGAAGGACACTCGCCAAAGCATGTTCATCTTTGGGGGGAGGGAAACGTCCTTCTTAGAAAAACTACTAAGCTCAATAGTTGGGAAGATTCTAAAGCATACCATGCCAACATGCAAAAACCGAGTTTAATCTTAACTTAGATATTGACCAGACTTTTCATTGCTTGATCAAAGAGAGATAAGATAAAATGTTTGACAAAGAGATATAGCACCACATATATGAGTCCCTTGAGGAACAACATAAACAAGCTATAACAATGGCAATGGAAGTAGTACAGGAAAGGTTTTAATTCATTAGGAACATGGAGGGAGGCAAGGATGTTCTTAAGTTTGCAATGCAAAAGGCTTAAAATGTGGAAACCAATATTTGATATGTGCTCATTATATCATTGAACTTAAACCTTTCCAAACATATGACATAGAAGTTGTAGAATAATGCCTTCAATGGGTGGGTAGGGAAATGGCACCCACATGCAGTTGCTTAGGTTTATACATTTATGTGATATAAATAAGTAGCAAGGGTTTTCTCTTGAATATGTCCACCAATGACTATTTAACTTCTTCCTAATTGATTAATCTCTCACTGGTATGATTCCATGCAGCCTTATAACATTCAAACATGGGACAAGATTTAGGTATACTTCAAATGAGTTGTATCCACACTCACTCACTTACACAAACTAGGGGATTTAAACCAATTAAAGTGGATGTAAGATATAAATATGTATCATGCATCAGAATGATTTAAAGTTCTCCTTAGCAAATGTCCACATCATGGGATAAACTCATAGATGGTTTTTTGAGAACTTCTACAATGAACTAGACAAATATATCAAGAGATTTTTGGATGCTTCTCTAGATAAAAGCTTCATATACTAGTCATACTACAATTCATGGAAATAGAAAATATAGAAGAAAACCATGCTGACATGGTTGGACAGAGGTCAGGTAAAAGTCTATAATGTTTACAAAGAAGACAAGTGAAACCATGTTGAACTCAAATCAGTAGTGGACTCAGATAAGTAATTAACTCTCAAGTTAGATACAGTGGAGATTTTTTTTTCATTATTGCTAGTAGATTAACACACCATCATAGGAGGTGAAATAGTTTACAAACCTATGACAACTCGGTAGCATAGAAGGGTGTATTCCTATGGGATGAATGTTTCTATGTTTCTTTCTAAATGTGGAAGCACATATGGATTAGCCACAATTTAAAGGAACCATATAGGACATCAATGCTTTGAGTTCTATAAAGTGGCATTATTTTTGCATCCCCAAAAGATCCCAAAACCACCCAAGATTTAGTATGTCAAACCCAAATTCGTAGGGAATTTGATGCACTTATTTTATATCACTTTTCATATGCTATTTTTAGGATTTTTATGCAATGTTATTCTCATAAACATATGTCTTTGAATTGATTAGTACCTTTTAGCATGTGAATGACTTGTGAATTAATTATTACCTATATATATTGAAATATATGATTTCATGAGTATTTGCTCAAACTTATGTTATCATTCCTCTTATTTTAGGAAAACGAGTTGATTTATCAATTCAGTGCCACCAATAAGCATATTATTGGTATCGACATCCAACAACCAAAAATTAGAGTATGGAGAGAAAATTTGGTTGCTACTGAGATCACAATCGATATAACCAAATAGCTAGTCGATGCCATTTAGACTCAGTCTCAATGGTATTGAGACAGGTCCAAAGAGTATCAGAGATGGAAAATAATTATGTCAGTGTGATTGACATCATTGTTAGTTCTACTGACTCCATCATCCAGACCCTTATGAGAAGCAACTCAATTCTACTGATGAGGCTGTCAATAGTAACAACACAATGCAACCAAGCAAAAAGAATTGTAGACTCATTGCCACAAAAACTCTATCATTAATGTCGAGCCTATGAGATTTCATGCAATTTTGTAATCAATCAGTTCAATGGTTGAGAGTTAAGAGATGGCCTCACTTATGACATTGGGAGTGTGTTCAGAGATTATCATGCATGATTTTTATGCAAACATCAAGAGAATGGAGATTGAGGAGATTGGCACAAATGTGATGATACATGCACTTGTGGAGGATGGATTTGGAGCCAAAATGTTGTTTTTAATGGCATTCCTCAAAAGGGATCTTTGAGTTTGACTTCTCTAGCAGTTTCCTATAAGTTTGTTGATATCTGCTATCTCTTTCTATTTATATAGTGGTCTATTTTGAACATGCAGGGATAAATCCTCTTTTTCCATAGGACCTTAGATTAGCCTTTTGCATTATTCTAATTGGATTCGATGAATTTTAATAAGATTTTGTTATTTTGAACTTCAAATTATGATCTTGATATTAAATTGTTTATGCCTAATCATGATAATAAAGTGTTAAACTTCTAATTGCTTAGGAGAGGAATTAGAAATTAGAAGAAAAAAAATCATAGATTCATATAACAAATAACATGCTTCATAAGAGGGCTAACAACTATTAGAGAATAATTCAAAGATAATTACCATTCATCTTAATTATGTTCCTGAGCTGCTATGAAAGTTGGCTTTATATAGATAATGTGTTATGATTTGGAAGCAGGTAATGTTAGATAGGCATCTCTAGTTCAAAAACAATGACAATTTATTATGAATGAACAAAATCCAATTGCAATGTGCGTCATGGTCAAACTTGAAGCTTTGGGTAGTTTTAAAACATCATTTACAACCACCTTTAATCTAGTTTTTCTCATTTTGTATTTATTTGAATAATACCAATTCAACCCTTTTGCAATTGATCTAGTTGATTGGTTCTCAGTTAGTAGTAGTCTTCGATATATGATTTCTTGAGTTTGATAACTCAGGCCTTTTTGAGATATATGACATTACATGTGTTGTTCCATTTTACATGCATGTTTTGTGGAGACACATCCTGCTATCACACAGACAACGAGGTGCCACGCAAAAATGTGCGGAAAACACAATAAACCCCCTATTAACAAAAACATGGATTAATTAAAACCGATTTCAGAAAAATAGATAAACCAAGAAACTATTACATTCAGATCCTCATCCTGCAAGAAAACAGGTTATATAAACATTTACAAGCCTTGATACGTGTTCACAGGTTAACAGATTAGCTGTCCCGTCATCACATGAGTTCATCACCTGTTTATACATACATAACGGGCCACACCTGCCCAGCAGTAGGATAAACAAAGCTTCATCATCTATACATTGTAAAACAACGTCAAAACGCCTCTGAGGACCTGAGAGTACATGGATGACTCTAGGACTCTACTACAAAACAACCAAAACAGCAACATATCCACCTCTTACCTTCTACTACTCTTCTTATTGCTCAGTCGCAACCCTGCGACCACCACCACGTCTAGCTCAGACACCTAAAAAGGTTGTAAACCAACGGGGTGAGACACACAGTCCCAGTGAGAAACATAACTCCCCGCTGAAACCATAAAACCTCAGAAAGATTAAAGCAATAATAGCAGATAGCTGATAAATCATACAATAAGAGCAGTCTACTAAGCAAAGCTATTTATACCATCAAGATTACCAAGATGTATGGAAGACATATAACAAAGTATTTCTTTATGGAACATGATTGATAAGATAAGATTTATAAGATCTTACCACATAACATAAGGAATGTATAAGTAATTGCAACGCATAACAAGATCAACTACACAAGCAAGGACTCAATCAATGTTTTGTGTTTTTCCTTAAGCAATAAATACTATTCGGCTGGATTACGTATTATTATACCCTGAGGAAGTGAGTCGCACCACTCAAATCCAACTGACGGCTGCGAAACCCGGAGTCGGTGCCATACAAGGTCAATGGAAGAGCCGGACTCCACGACCTCCCACCTCATGGTCAGTGCACGAGAACCAAAGTAGGACTGCAGAATCATGCTTAAGTGGCCTCAACCATAGGGTCAGCTCCCACAGGCTACCCTTTCTCTAGCCCACCTTGGTACAGGTCTCGGTGCTAGTATATCTGAGCCACGGGCCAATTCACCGTGCTCCCTGAGTCATGAACGCATTCATGCTCTATCACACTGAGCCATGGGCATGTTCACCATGCTCTATCTATCCCGAGTCTGCAACTGCAGCTACACTCGAATCCTCTCTATTTTAGGCTAGGAGAAACCTCACATATTCAACAATATGTGCTCTAGGTTAACCCGTAGGAGAACCCGTTTCACCATCACCAGCTACTGACGATGATGGATCTATGGCCAGGGCAAACTACATGATATGTTCCACTGTAATTACTTAATATATTTTAAGTAGATTGTTGGGGCAAACAAGTTGTAACACATATATGACATTAAGTCACCTTGTTATCACCACCATCACAATATCCCGGGATCTCAATCCCTCATCACAAGAAACCACTACCTCATAAGGCATTCTCGTCATCTATCATCATCAGAGGATAACACCTCAACTAGGCATTTTAGCCAAACTCAGGTCCTCAGACCTAAACATAGTGTACATGTAATGCATGTTATCTCATCCACAAGAGTTACCACCAATGTAGAGTCATTCAAACATATATACCTCATATGTATCTGTATGAAACACCTGCATGGTTAGTATACACAATCATAGAGATAATTGAAACCATCATGGATTACCAGAAGGATCATTTTATCAAACATAGGGCAACATTGATGATTATATGCTTTATCATTCATGTCTTAAACCTCTGACCATAGACATGGGTCACATCATCATGTGAAGCAACTCATATACTTCCAAACTTGTCATTTACTCATCAATATATATACATGATTTCAAGATGATCATAAACACATGTAATATCATGTCATGTTTACAGAGATGCGTTCTACTATATCAACCACCTCACTACTATCAAGCATGTCAAAGGTTCACAAACCATAAACCATAAACCATAATTCTTATCAACAATAATGTGATCGCATGATAAAGAACTAACAGATGAGTTTCCGGGTGGAAAATGACCATCACTAGAAGTACCCACTACCCTCACAAGAAGTGTAACGGGCAAGGCATCCACATAAGAAGGGGTATCGGGCAGGGTATCTTCCCTCATATTGCCCAAGCATTCTAGCCACATATCGGTCGAGCCTCTACCAAGGATGTCGGGCTACCACCTCAAGGTGTATCTTACAACCAGAGACCAAGGCATATCGTGCAAAAAGAATAATGTGCAGCTAGGTCTATGGGGCATGTCGCGCATCCAAGGTGACAGCGTCCTACTGAACCGGACACAGCCTTATCGGCCTACCACAACAGCTAACAACCACCACCCGAGGGTGTCGTGCAGCTAGGTTGGGGAGTGTATCGTGCAACCAGGGTTAGGGTTATAACGGGAAACGGCTACCATGACGGCTAGATCCATGGCACCCAGGCCAACCCTGTAACGCCCACTAAAACACACATCATCCACCGATACAAGGGCACCAAGGGAAAGCCTATCGTCCAACCAAGCTAGCCTCATCCTATTGGACAACACACAAGGCAAGGACCAAGGTGTATCGCCCAACACAACCTCAACATAATGACCCAGAACTCTAGTCCGAGAGAGGTATCGGGCAGCACCATCCCAAAGCCATATCGTGCAAGATACAACCCAACAAGATCGTCATCAACCTCAAGCACAAGGGCACCAAAACCTGAATTGATCAAGAAGATCGGCTCACCTCTCAACAACCAAGAGAGAGGGGTCTTGCACAACCTCAATCACAACTCGGGCAACCACAAGGATCAACCTTAACATAGATCTACATCTACCACAAAGCTCACCTCTCGAATCCATGGTGAGAGGAGGGTGTTACTCAAGCACTAGAACATAAGCTCACCTCTCGAATCCATGGTGAGAGGAGGGTGTTGCTCAAGCACTAGAACATAAGCTCACCTCTCAACTTAAATGAGCGAGGGGTGTTGCTCATATCACTAGAGCTCAAGCTCACTTCTATAGACCAAGGAGGGAAAGGAGTGTTTCTCAACAAGGAAACCCTAAAACATGGTTCGGACAACAAGGGTACAAAGGTACAAAGCCTCAACCATATCAACAAGATCACCATAACCACAAGATTAAAGGTGCAACAAGCAAGAAACTTATCTTAGAACATACTTGGCCGATTATAATCATAAGAAAACATACAAGAACATAGAAGAAGGTAATATGATTAGGGTTAGGAGTTATGTAACCCACCTTAAGCAAGCTCCAAGCTCCTAGCACCAAGCCACCCTCAGCCACCTCAAGAGGAAGAAGAAGAAGACTCCAAGATAAGGATCGACCACCAAGCTTTGCAAAGGATGAGGTGTCATGCAACCAAAGGGGAGGGGAAACTAAGGAACTAAAGGGATCATTAGCAAGAGAAAGGGAACACATATATAGGAGAGGATGGAGGGGAAACCAAGGTAAGACAAGGCAAGGTGTCGCCCACCTAGGGACACTTGTCCATGGGCAATGTCACCTCTCTAACTTGCCTTAAACACACGTCCAAGGCCATTGCCACATGCAAGCATCAAGCACCAAGTGTCCACTAGTGGTGACACAAATGAGTTCAAAAGGGTCAAAGGGGTCCATGGACAACACACCTCAATCCATGCCCGACACACCTCCCTGGGCGACACTCCTATGGCCGACACACCTATGGCTGACACAAGGTCCAATAAGGTCAGGCAAGGCACAACAAGGCCCACCAAGGCTCATCCAAGCCCAACGCAACTCCAACAACGAGCCCAACCCTTCCTCTAAACACTAGAGGAAGCAAAAAGAGAGAGGAACACCTCTCAAGATGACAAACTTGCTCAACAACCCTAGACTTGGGTTAATTGCAAGTAGCACCTCCAACACACAACAAGCACAAACAAACCCTATTCACCACTAAGGGTGATTAGCAAGCAACTAAACATCAGGGTTAAGCAAAGCAAACAGGATAAGCCCTAAACGGAGGTCAGGGTCCTTACAAGCTATAACCCTCTACAAAGGGATTTTGTCCTTGAAATCTGAAGAGAAAAGTGAGGGATACTTCCTCCTCATCTCTTCCTCAAGCTCCCATGTGGCTTCCTCAATGCCACGATGATGCCAAAGAACCTTTACCAGAAGCAGGTACTTCATCTTCAGCTTCTTTATTCTTCTGTCAAGGATCATCACAGGACCTTCCTCGTAGGTCACATCTTCATCAAGCTCAACCTCGACTGGTTGTATCACTGTCCCTGTATCTGGGTGACTTTTCTTTAGCATGCTGACGTGGAACACTGGATGTAACCTATGCAACTCTGGAGGCAGCTCTAACTTGTAAGATACCTTGCCAACATGTGCTATTACTGGATATGGCCCCATATACCTGGGTGCTAGCTTACCTTTCCGGACGAACCTTAGCACACCTTTCCAAGGTGAGACCTTGAGGTACACTTTGTCTCCCTCTTGGAACTCTAAAGGTCGTCGGCGATTGTCTACATAAGACTTCTGTCTATCCTGTTCCGCTTTTAGTTTTTGTTGTATCACTTTGATCTTTTCTGTTGTCTGTTGTACTAACTCAAGACCCAAAAGCTGATACTCCCCAGACTCATACCAACATAAAGGAGATCTGCACTTCCTGCCATATAAGGCCTCATAAGGAGCCATGTTAATGCTTCGTTGGTAACTATTGTTGTAGGCAAACTCTATCAAACTGAGATGTACGTCCCAACTGCCTAGGAACTGCAAAACACAAGCCCAAAGAAGATCTTCTAAAGTTTGAATAGTCCTTTCAGACTGTCCATCTGTCTGTGGGTGGAAAGCGGTGCTGAACCTCAACTGCGTTCCCAAGGCTTTGTGTAACTGTTCCCAGAAATGACTTCTGAACTGAGGACCTCTGTCAGAAACTATCATTGTTGGTACGCCGTGCAAGCGTACTATCTCATCTACATATACTTGAGCGAGGTTCTCAACTGTATATGTTGTCTTTACAGGTATGAAATGGGAAGACTTCGTCAATCTGTCCACTATCAACCAAATGGAATCATGATTCTTAGTTGTCCTGGGCAGACTAACTGTGAAATCCATGGTTATATGATCCCATTTCCACTACGGTATTGGTAGGGGTTTCAATGTACCTGCCAGCTTTAGATGCTCAGCCTTGACTTGCTGGAATACCGCACATCTAGCCACAAACTCGGCTACATCTTTCTTTAAGCCAGACCACCAATACAAGTCCTTCAGATTGTGATACATCTTGGTGACTCCTGGATGCATAGCATACATCGATGTGTGTGCTTCTTCGAGCACTAGCTTCCTCAGATTATCAGCATCGGGGACCACCATTCTGTCATGATAGGAAACTAGTCCATCCTCGGACTCATGGAACCCATCACGCCTTTCACTGCTGAGCTCTGATCTGATCAACTGCACTGTATCATCTGTTTGTTGTGTGTCTTTGATTTGTTGTCTCAGCATAGGCTTAACTTGCATTTGTGCCAAAAGTCCTTCTAACAAGGAAACTTCCATCTGTACATTCATCTTCCGCAAGGAAACAAACATATCCCGTCTATGGCATACTAAGGAACTCAACTGTGCCCTCTTTGTAGGAAGCGAAGAAGACTTTTAGCTAAGTGCGTCAGCTACCACATTCACCTTACCAAGGTGATACTCGATGGTGCAGTCATAATCATTGATCAGCTCCATCCATCGATGTTGTCGCATGTTTAGCTCATTCTGCGAGAAGATGTACTTTAGGTTCTTATGATCTGTAAAGATCTGACACACTTCCCTGTAAAGATAGTATCTCCAAATCTTTAACGCATGAACCACTGCTGCCAACTCCAAGTCATGAGTCAGATAGTTCTCCTCGTGTTTCTTAAGCTGTCGCGAAGCAAAAGAAACCACATGGTCTTCCTGCATCAGCACACATCCTAAGCCCTTCTTGGAAGCATCGCAGAAAACAACATAGCCTTTCCCAGGCTCTGGTAGGACTAACACTGGAGCACTAGTTAGCTTCTCCTTCAATCTCTGGAAAGCTTGCTGGCAACGATCATTCCAGACAAAAGGTACGTCTTTCCGAGTCAACTTCGTCATTGGAAATGCAATCACACTGAAGTCCTTGATAAACCTCCAGTAGTATCCTGCTAAACCCAGGAAACTATGAACTTATGTTGGCATCTTCTGTTGTTCCCATTCTGCAATGGACTCCACCTTCTTCAGGTCCACTTTAACTCCTTCTGTAGATATCACATGACCCAAGAAAGTTATTTATTTCACCAGAACTCACACTTACTAAACTTGGCATACAACTGATGTTGGCGAAGGAGAGTCAACGCTTGTCGAAGATGTTGTTCATGCTTCTGACTATCCTAACTATAGATCAAGATGTCATCTATAAAGACTACAACAAACTGATCTAGAAACAAATGGAACACCCTATTCATCAAATCCATGAAAGCAACAGGTGCATTGGTTAGCCCAAACGGCATAACCACAAACTCATAGTGACCATACCTCGTCCTAAAAGCTGACTTTGGTATGTCATCCGCCTTAATCCTCAACTGATGATATCCAGACCGTAGATTGATCTTTGAAAACACTGTAGCACCACGCAACTGATCAAACAGATCATCTATCCCTGTCAACAGGTACTTGTTCTTGATCGTGACCTGATTCAACTGTCGATAATCTACACATAACCACATCGACCCGTCTTTCTTCTTAACAAACAACACTGGAGCACCCCAAGGCGACGTACTCAGTCGGATGAAACCTTTCTCCAACAACTCTTATAACTACTTCTTTAGCTCTGCCATCTCTACTGGAGCCATCCTATATGGAATCTGTGTAACTGGTTGTGTTCCTGGAACCAGATTGATCTCAAAAGCAATCTCTCGGGGTGGAGGAACACTGGGGAACTCATTAGGAAACACATCCGCAAACTCTCAGACAATTGTCACCTCCTCAAGGCTAGGACCCTTTGCCTTGGTATCGACAACGTGAGCTAAGAACACCTTACATCCTTAACGTAACAACTTTTCTGCCACCATCGCAGACACTAGACACGTCGGAAAAATCTTCCTATCTCCTTGGAAGATCCACTTCTCTCCACAATCCTCAAACACTGCCTGCTTGGAACCACAGTCCAACACAACCTTATACTTCTCTAAGGTATCCATCCCAAGGATCACATCGAATCCATGCATATCAAGTGGTATAAGATCCACTTGTATATTATGTCCCGAAAAAGATAAGACACAAGATGGACACTCCTCTCGAAGCATCGAGGAACCATCAAGAGGGGTTTCTAACAACAAGCTATCTTTCTTACAGCTAACATGTAACATATAGTTATCAAGCATAGAACGTGCGATAAAAGAGTGTGTAGCACCCGGGTCAACCAGAATAGATATAAAGCAAGAAGAAGACAAATCAGAATGAAATAACTCCATCTGACCTGTCACCACTCGCGGGTTGACTATCGCCTCCGGCTGACTCATAGCATAGAATTGAGTCGTTGCTTGCTGTCCACGTCCTATGCTTCCTTGAGCAAACGATCCCGCTTGTGACGTTTGACCACGTCCTCGCCCTCTGCTACCATTGGGCTGCTTCCTATCTGCCCCTTGCTGATTCTGCCTTGGCTGTTGTGTCACTTCAACATCCATCCTTGGGCAGTTTGACTTGAAATGCCCTATCTGTCCGGCAGATATAGCATGCCCTATCCTCAAACTGTGGCCTAGATGGCCCTGTCACTGCCACTGAAGCTGTACTATGTGCCTTTAATGGTGAAGAAACATAACCTCTTCCCTTACTTGGAGACAACTGTGATGGTACCCTGGAACCTCTCATCATGGAAGTTGTTGAAAATCTTAGCTTCTTGAAGCCACCAAACCTCTGTCCCTGGAACTGACCAGACCTCTTCTTGATCATGGCCTCTCTCTTTTCCCTGACTGACCGTTCAATCCTCCAGATAGATTCCACGAACGTCGCAAACCGCTCTCAGTTCTCCAACGCAGCAGCAGGTGTTGTCAGCTCAGCACTCAGGCCTTTCTCAAAATGTCTGATTCGCTCGTCATTTGTCGTTGCCATGTGAGGACAAAACCACAGTAGGTCCATGAACTTGGATTCATACTTGGTGATGTTCAACGTTCCTTGGCGCAAGTGCTCAAACTGGTTGATCTTCGCGTCCAGATACGTCTTCGGAAAGTATCTGCTGACGAACTCGCACCGGAAAACCTCCCAACCGATCACCTCACCAGGTCGCTTCTCCTCCTCGATGGCCCACCAGTGGCGAGCACTACCCTTCAGAAGGTAGACAGCGTTCTTGACTTTGTTTGCTTCGGGGATGTCGAGGATCCGAAAAGCCTTCTCAAGACTTGTCAGCCACAGATCTGCATCTGCTAGATCAGCCATCCCAACATAGTCCAAAGCTTCGACTCGGCGAAGCCGCTCAAAGGTCTTCCCAATACCCGATGTTTCACCATGGGGAGCTTGTACTCTCGACGGAGGCACTGGCAATCTCTCTACCATGAGATTCATCGTAGACATCATCTTCTCCATAAGTTGTTGGTAGGCAGGGTTTTCGAGAATGGCTGGGTCAAGTTGGGGGACCTCAGGCACCCGATCTCCATGTGCCTACCCTTCAACTCCATCAACTGATGCAACATCACTGCTCTCGGCGGCATGTTCTTCATGGTTTCCAGACATCTTGGCTTTTTCTTCCAGTGAGGGCAGAAGATAATTGTAAGAAAATCTAGAAAACTCACAAGAACAGAAACAACCTAGTCCTAAATCCCTATAGACTCAGTGAACCTAGGGCTCTGATACCAAAAACTTGTGGCGAAACATCCCGCTATCACACAGACAATGAGGTGCCACACGAAAATGTGCGGAAAACACCATAAACCCCCTATTAACAAAAACACAGATTAATTAAAACCGATTTCAGAAAAATAGACAAACCAAGAAACTATTACATTCAGATCCTCATCCTGCAAGAAAATAGGTTATATAAATATTTACAAGCCTTGATACATGTTTACAACTTAACAAATTAGCTGTCCCATCATCACATGAGTTCATCACCTGTTTATACATACATAACGGGCCACATCCGCCCAGCAGCAGGATAAACAAATCTTCATCAACTATACATCATATAACAATGTCAAAACGCCTTCGAGGACTTGAGAGTACAGGGATGACTCTAGGACTCTACTACAAAACAACCAAAATAGAAGCATATGCACCTCTTGCCTTCTACTACTCTTCTTGCTGCTCGGCCGCAACCCCACGACCACCACCACATCTAGCTCGAACACCTAAAAAGGTTGTAAACCAATGGGGTGAGACACACAGTCCCAGCGAGAAACATAACTCCCCGCCAAAACCATAAAACCTCAGAAAGATTAAAGCAATAACAGCAGATAGTTGATAAATCGTACAATAAGAGCAGTCTACTAAGTAAAGCTATTTATACCATCAAGCTTACCAAGATGTACGGAAGGCATATAACCAAGTATTTCTTTATGGAACATGATTGACAAGATAATATTTATAAGATCTTACCACATAACATAAGGAACGTATAAGTAACTACAACGCATAACAAGATCAACTACACAAGCAAGGCCTCAATCAATGTTTTGTGTTTTCCCTTAAGAAATAAATACTATTCGGCTGGATTACGTATTATTATGCCCTGAGGAACTGAGTTGCACCACTCAAATCCAACTGACGGTTGCGAAACCCAGAGCCAGTGCCATACAAGGTCAATGGAAGAGCCGGACTCCATGACCACCCACCTCGTGGTCAATGCACACGAACCAAAGCAGGACCGCAGTCTCATGCTTAAGTGGCCTCAGCCACAGGGTCAGCTCCCGTAGGCTACCCTTTCTCTAGCCCGCCTTGGTATAGGTCTCGGTACTAGTATATCTGAGCCACAGGCCAGTTCACCATGCTCCCTGAGTCATGAACGCATTCATGCTCTATCACACTGAGACATGGGCCTGTTCACCATGCTCTATCTATCCCGAGTCTACAACCACAGCTGCACTCGAATCCTCTCTATTTTAGGCTAGGAGAAACCTCGCATATTCAACAATATGCGCTCCGAGTTAACCCGTAGGATAACCCATTTCACCATCACCAGCTACTGACGATGATGGATCTATGGCCAGGGCAAACTACATGATATGTTCCACTGTAATTAGTTAGTATATTTTAAGTAGATTGTTGGGGCAAAAAAGTTGTAACGCATATATAACATTAAGTCACCTTGTTATCACAACCATCACAATATCCCGAGATCTCAATCCCTCATCACAAGAAACCACTGCCTCATAAGGCATTCTCGTCATCTATCATCATCAGAGGATAACACCTCAACTAGGCATTTTAGCCAAACTCAGGTCCTCAGCCCTAAACACAGTGTACAGGTAATGTTTGTTATCTCATCCACAAGAGTGACCATCAATGTAGAGTCATTCAAACATATATACCTCATATGTATCCGTATGAAACACCTGCATGGTTAGTATACACTATCATAGAGATAACTGAAACCATCATGGATTACCAAAAGGATCATTTTATCAAACATTGGGCAACATTGATGATTATATTCTTCATCATTCATGTCTTAAACCTGTGACCATAGACATGAGTCACATCATCATGTGAAGCAACTCATATACTTCCAAACTTGTCATTTACTCATCAATATATATACATGATTTCAAGATGATCATAAACACATGTAATATCATGTCATGTTTACATAGATGTGTTCTACTATATCAACCACCTCACTACTATCAAGCATGTCAAAGGTTCACAAACCATAAACCATAATTCTTATCAACAAGAATGCGATCGCATGATAAAGAACTAACAGATGAGTTTCCGGGTGGAACATGACCCTCACTAGAAGTACTCAATACCCTCACAAGAAGTGTGACGGGCAGGGCATCCACACAAGAAGGGGTATTGGGTAGGGTAGCTTCCCTCATATTGCCCAAGCATTCTAGCCACATATCAGTCGAGCCTCTACCAAGGATGTTGGGCTTCCACCTCAAGGTGTATCGTGCAACCAGAGACCAAGGCATATCATGCAAAAAGCATAACGTGCAACTAGGTCTATGGGGCATGTCGTGCATCCAAGGTGACAGCGTCCTACTGAACCAGACATAGCCTTATCTGCCTACCACAGCAGGTAACAACCACCACCCAAGGGTGTCGTGCAGCTAGGTTAGGGAGTGTATCGTGCAACCAGGGTTAGGGTTATAACGGGCAATGGCTACCATGATGGATAGAGCCATGGAGCTCAGGCCAAACCTGTAACTCCCACTAAAACACACATCATCCACCGATACAAGGGCACCAAGGGAAAACCTATCGTCCAACCAAGCTAGCCTCATCCTATCATCCAGCACACAAGGCAAGGACCAAGGTGTATCGCCCAACACAACCTCAACATAATGACCCAGAACTCTAGTCTGAGAGAGGTATCGGGCAACACCATCCCAAAGTCATATCGTGCAAGATACAACCCAACAAGATCGTCATCAACCTCAAGCACAAGGGCACCAAACCCTAAATTGATCAAGAAGATTGGCTCACCTCTCAACAACCAAGAGAGAGGGGTCTTGCACAACCTCTATCACAATTCAGGAAACCACAAGGATCAACCTTAACATAGATCTACATCTACCACAAAGCTCACCTCTCGAATCCATGGTGAGAGAAGGGTGTTGCTCAAGCACTAGAACACAAGCTCACCTCTCAACTTAAATGAGAGAGGGGTGTTGCTCATATCACTAGAGCTCAAGCTCACTTCTCTAGACCAAGGAGGGAAAGGAGTGTTTCTCAACAAGGAAACCCTAAAACATGGTTCGGCCAATAAGGGTAAAAAGGTACAAAACCTCAACCATATCAACAAGATCACCATAACCACAAGATTAAAGGTGCAACAAGCAAGAAAATTATCTTAGAACATACTTGGCCGATTATAATCATAAGAAAACATACAAGAACATAGAAGAAGGTAATATGATTAGGGTTAGGAGTTATGTAACCCGCCTTAAGCAAGCTCCAAGCTCCTAGCACCAAGCCACCCTCGGCCACCTCAAGAGGAAGAAGAAGAAGACTCCAAGATAAGGATCAGCCACCAAGCTTTGCAAAGGAAGAGGTGTCGTGCAAGCAAAGGGGAGGGGAAACTAAGGAACTAAAGGGATCCTTAGCAAGAGAAAGGGAACACATGTATAGGAGAGGATGGAGGGGAAACCAAGGTAAGACAAGGCAAGGTGTCACCCACCTAGGGACACTTGTCCATGGGCAATGTCACCTCTCTAACTTGCCTTAAACACACGTCCAAGGCCATTTCCACATGCAAGCATCAAGCACCAAGTGTCCACTAGTGGTGACACAAACGAGGTCAAAAGGGTCAAAGGGGTCCATGGACGACACACCTCAACTCCATGCCCGACACACCTCCATGGGCGACACTCCTATGACCGACACAACCATGGTCGGCACACCTATGGTCGACACAAGGTCCAATAAGGTCAAGCAAGGCACAACAAGGCCCACCAAGGCTCATCCAAACCTAACGCAACTCCAGCAATGAGCCCAACCCTTCCTCTCAACACTAGAGGAAGCAAAGAGAGAGAGGAACACCTCTCAAGATGACAAACTTGCTCAACAACCCTAGACTTGGGTTAATTGCAAGTGGTACCTCCAACACACAACAAGCACAAACAAACCCTATTCACCACTAAGGGTGATTAGCAAGCAACTAAACATCAGGGTTAAGCAAAGCAAACAGGATAAGCCCTAAACGGAGGTCAGGGTCCTTACATGTTTCACACGTGTTAAGTTTTTGGCACTATTTTTTGGGAATATCCATCACCAAAAACCCACCTACAATTAAGGCCAAGTTGAGGGTCCACCAGGGGTCTAGCAAAATCAAAAAATTTGGTATAACAACAAGTGTCGTCATTGGCAACACTATGGAAGTGCAATCACAACCAAGGAAATAGTAGTTTTAGAATCTAAATCAAGCCCTCAGGAAACAATAGAGATTCCAGTGAGCATATACAATATTTGAGCTGCAAATGTAGGTTGTTATAGGGATCAACAAACCTTCAATGCATCACTAAAATATATGCTTGACAACCACCACAAGAATGGTTTGAAAACACAATAGGCACAAACTGCAACACAAGTATTGCAACCAAGTTTTAAAGGGCATATGAAATCCACTCCATAGTAGTACAAGATTAAGTCCAAAATGACATGATCAGGTGGTCATGTCTAAAGAGAGTGATGTTGTCAGAGCATTGGTAAATATTATTGAGAATTATACTAAGTTCATCCATTGTATTTATATATTGGGAAATGATACCGTTCTTAGAACTTTAGTTAGGGATCATGCACCGCAATAGGAATCACAGTTGAGACTCTAGTGAATAAGTTGAGGGTTCCTTTATAGCATTATCTTTCATAGTGCAGGATGAACAAACCTTTTGAGAAATTCTAGGATGCCTTGGATAAATAGCACATTAACATCCCTTTCCTAGATGCATTGAAAGAGATGCACTCATGTCCCAACCTCCTTAAAATAATGCTAACATGTTAGTACATGAAGAGTTCAAGACATTAAATTCGGCCCACACAAATTCAGTGATAGTTAAGGTCAAGTACTATGAAAGATCAAGGGTCCAAGATTCTTTGGGCTTCCATTCTACATTGGCAACTCTTCTTGCAAAAAGTACCTTTAAAACATTGGGACATTATTTCTCTCATGACTTACACTCTTTGAAAGTGTTGGGCCTCATTCACCTTTTACCTATAGGGATATTCATCTAGCTTACAAACTCCACCATGACTATCCTCATGGGCATTATTAAGGGTGTGCCAACCCAAGTGGTAAAATATTTGTTTATAGGAGGACATTTTCTATCCCAAAGGCCATTCATGGATGCACATGTTTTGATCGATGTAAAGGCAGGTATTTTAAATAAATGTGTGGTAAAGGATCTATTAGTTCCAAGGTGTTTGATACAATAAAGGAGACATCAATATAGGAGGAGTGCATTTCCTTGATCTTGTAGACTAATTCACCGTAATGTAGCATTTGAGTCTCTAAACTAAGAGTCTACTTGGGACAATATTGAAGGACCCTCACATTCATGAGATTCAGTATTAGTAGGTGGACTAGGTTTATTTTCACCTTGATTTAGAAAAGTAGGAGACCGACTCAATATATGAGGAATTCAATATAATATCCTATCTAATGAAGAGGTTCAAACTCCAAATTAAGTCAAATTAAGTCATTGATTGCAAGATTGATATTTAAGTCTAGTTTACCCACATATAACTAATGTAAATCTTGAAATGGCACATGAAGAATAGATATTCAATGAGTTCCATAAGAGGAAGAAGGAAATGGGATAAAACTATTAAATATTATAGTGGTTATGCAAACACTACACATGCACATGATAAACTTTTATTGTTTATCTTTCAAGCCTTATATTGAATTTTAGTCATGGTTTAATCCAAATATGAAGGATGTAATATGAAAATAAGTGATAAATATAGTGACATTGGGCTTCATCTACCCCATGTCATATTCTCTTTAGTGGTCCCATTATAGGTAATGCCTAAGAAAGGGGATACCATTGCGGTAATAAATAAGAATAGTGAACTTATTCCTACATGCATAGTGACAATGTGGTTCATGTGCGTTGATTATAGAATGCTCAACAAAACCACACAAAAAATATCATTTTCCCTTCTATTTCTTGAACAGATCTTAGAGCAGATAGCCCAACAATAATTCTTCTTTATATTGAAGGCTACCCTATTTTCTATCAAATTCTCTTATTCATATAGATGATTTGAAAAATAGTCCTCTCACTTGTCCTTTTGACATTTTTTCTTTCACTCAGGTTGTAACGTCCCAGATTTTTGCCTCCACAATTAAATCCTAATCGTGGAGATTAAAACCCGAGGGTGTTATGGAAGAATCATCAAGCAATAGATGACAACCACAAAACTTTATTATATATTCAAATATTTGTATTACATGACATGAGTTACAATAATGTTTCAAATAATACATTCACTTCATTAGCATTTAAACATTTGAACATTAACTAAGAATTTGATCATTAGCCTGATGCTGCTCCCGCCAGGATCTAGTCAGAAAAGCCACACGATGAAACTTGAGATCTTCTTTAACCTACGGTGGGAGGGGAACAAGAACCGTAGCAAGAGGAGTTAGACAAACTTCTAAGTATGGAGAGGCATAAATATATAAGCAGATCATATGAATAGTGAAACAATTGAGGACATGAGACAAAAGTTTATACATTTAAAAGACATAAAAATTTAGCATATGGTATGAAAGTTGTATGTGAATATGAAGGTGAAACACATAATAAGAGAGCAAATAGTATATAAATGCTTTTATTGTGTCATTCCCCACTCAGTCCAGAGGGATTGTTAACCAATCCTAGATCCAGCTTGTGGCCTGCAACCACAGCTAAGGTCACATAGACCATAAGTAACAACAATGTATATATTCACTTCGCACACCGTCGTTAAACATATCACATAGATACCGACGTTAAACATGTGCTAATTCTACCCTTACAACTTCCTCTGTCCCACCGCTTCACACCGCTGGTATGGTTTGTAGGCCCCTGATTCGATTCCTACTCAAAGGGTAGTCCTGCAGCCCGTGCTCTGCCCTCGAGGTGGGGTCGGTTTCTAACCATATCTCTCCATGGTCTGGCGGCCTAGTGCAGGTGCCGTCACCTCAGCGGTTGTTATACACAACCTTTGATGATTTATCTCACAGACCAGCAGTACATTGGCTGCCCTCAAGGTGGGGTAGGTGTAAGGGATAGGCTATTCCTCCTCCCTTATCCATCCCAAGGATATGATCCGGATCAAACATAACATATCAATCTCAATCTTCCGGTCCTCACCGGCTCTGGGACTGTGAAACCAACTCTTCAGTGGTGGAATCTCAACAATAGTTACCATAATTTTTATTAAAGAATGAGGAAATTCATTAAGCATCACTATTCATGATTTCAATCTCATCAGCTTAACATTTTCATCACTTTCTCGATTATAATCATTTTGATCATGCTTAAACATTGTATAAATATGATGAGAGTTGATGAAGATAAAAAGGAAGAAGTAGAACATGTCTTTAGTCTCACTTTTCAAAACTCATCATTTTAATTCAAACATTAGATACTATAAGTAATATTAATTTTCATGAGATCATATTAATCGAGAGTCCCATTTAGACGAAACCACTTGTTATAATAGATTAATTCTTCTTGAGGTTGACTTAGTAAGATAGTGGATTCCAATTGAGCATTGAACTTTTAAGACATGTAATTAATTCTTTAAAAGGGACATTGAAGACCTTAATGCTACATTATAAATATACGATACTTAATTGTATATAATATTTTATGAAAGAAAGATTGAGTATAAAGGAAAAGGGTGAATAGATATGAAAGCTCTGACATGTGGACTAATCAACTCTTTAATTATATTGTAATCTTACGTTAATGATGTTAATAGATTGTACATGATAATCGTCTTAGGGAAGGCCCATAAATGGGAGGTGATGACTCATCAAAAGGATTACGATTCCTTTCAAAAAAATGTAAGCATGGTGTTTAGATATTGAATATAACAATCTATGTATCATGATGACTCATCAAAAGGATACTCCATACAACAAATTGTGAAGCAAGGTGATGAATCAACAAATGGTACTCCATACCTTTCATTTAGTCTTTACCCATATAAGCCTTCCTATTCAATTGGTTACACATTGATGTCTATCTCTTTCTCTTGAAACATTCATCCACAACATATGGTCTTCATGTTTCATTTTTCCTCAATTCCTTGCGTGATGGGCTTGAACTCATTATCAATGAAATATTGATTATGATGCATGTATACATTTTTGCATATGGTTGGGGTTCATGTGTGGAAAATTGTAAGGGATGAGCAAGGATCAAGGGAGGAGAAGGTGGGTGATTTGTTTACATGGTATGACTCAACAGGGTTCTAGGGAGGCCTTTGTTCGTCACCCATGTGACCCAAGGCAAAAGAAGATGGGTTGTGGAAGAAAATGGAGGAAGAAGAACATGAAGCAGCTTGATAGGGATTTTAGAAGGGACTGGAGGATAATATGCCTCATACAATAGCTGGAGGGGTGTTTATATAGGAGTCCGAGGTAAGCTGGGGGAGGTTCCAAGCAGTGAGGGTGGCTAGATAAGGGTGTCTCGGAGTCTGTTTGACAGAACACATTAACGATGACATGATATCTTTAGGCGGTGATAAGAACTGTCTAGATCCTTATTGGCCAAAGCATGCGGTCGTCGAGATTGCCCTTAGTGTGGCGTAATCATTCACCAAGATCCATATGAAATGGTGGTCTGAGACAACGGATTTTAGTTGCCGAAATTAGCTTCTCGTTCATGGTGTACAACACACTATTGTTATGGGCGGAGGTAGGAGATGACGTGATTTGTCTCTATTGGTCATCTGAGGCGTCTTGGGCGGTGGGTGACAGCGTCTTTGGTCGACGGTAGCACTGATGGGATGTGAGGAGGTGAAGGTATAGCTTAGAGCCGCAGTTTGTAGCATCACCAGTGGCCTGGAGCTGCATACGTGGTGCGTCCTTTATGGTGACTGAGAGTGGTAGACAATGGTGTGGATGAAATCGCCACTCAGCCTCGGTGCTAATGCCACTTTTTTGGGCGGTCGGGAGATACTGACGTTGTTGCTGGCATGGGCTGCATGCTGGTCGGCGTTTTGCCGTTGCGGCAGCCAAGCAGGTGAAGAAGAAAGATCGGGGAGGAAGGGGAAGAAGTGGGAAGGAAAGGAGGACAGAGAGAGGAAGGGGAGGAATGGGTCCATCGCATGATGTGGCACGAGACCACTGGTTACAAGCGTTATGGGCAGCCAACCATGCATGGTCGTAACAGTGGATGTGTGCGTATCGGGGGCTGTGAAATAGAAACATGGGAGAGGAAAATTCAATACCGTGATTGTATCTTAAGTGGTGGGCCCGTGGTTGTTAATTGATTGGCCGAGAAGAGAACGTGGAGGAAGTGAATGAACAGCCGCATAGTATAGGGAGTAGAGGGCACGAGGCTATAAAGATAAAAAGAAAGGGAGTGGGTGGTGGGTGAGGGAATTGTTGGATTAAGAGAGAAGAAAGGAATACGAACATAGATGAGGTGTTTAAGTGGTGGAAATTGTGGAGAACAAAATTATAATATTTATCTATTACTAACAGGTCCTTATAGTTTATTTTGTATTTACAAATAGGTCCTACTTTCTCATATTGACGCTTGTAGGATTAAATTAGCCAAAAATATTTCTTTTAATACATATCTTTTTAACTACATTTTGTGAAATATTGGTGCAACTCCTTTTTCCCTCCATTCAGCCATTATTTATTTTTCATAATAACATTATGTTTAGACATATATCCTTTCATCCTTTTCTTTTATGGTTATCGAAATATTCTTTTGAAATTGTTCAAGTAAGATATTAATCCTATATGATATTTTCAATTAAAGGGTCATGGTAATTAAAGATATCGCTTCAAAAAACCGGGTCGTGACATCCTCTCCCCCTAATAAAATTTCCGTCCTCGAAAATCAAAGTACTTATCAAAGAGGTATGGTTATTTTTCCTTCATCTCTAATTCTAGCTCCCATGTTGCCTCTTCAACCACGTGGTGTTTCCATAACACCTTTGCGGTTGGGATTGTACAATTTCTTATGGAATTTCCAATTATCTTTGTATTTAGGTTCGATTATTTTTATATGATATGTTCCAAACAATATGTGGAAGGTAAAATATTTTATATATATCATAATTTTCTTCTTTAATACAAAAGAATGATTCACTATCTTCTTAAGGAAGGTTTCCCGATTTTTTTTTCATTTTTGGTCATCTTCTTGTCTGAAATGATTTGTTTGTACTCAAGTTGTTAATTGTCCATCACCTATAACTCTAAAATTACTTTCTATAAAAAATGGACACATGTTTGACCCATTCTAGTTTTTCTTTACAATCTTATAATTATATCAGAGAAACATGTTAATTTTATGTGTGAAACTTATTGATTCATTTATCTTTCCATTCATTCATGTAATATTTCTATTTATTGTTATTATTATTTCATCTTTTCCTTAATATACCTCCTTATGTTGCATATGCTACTTTCATGTAGAATATTTCGGATTAAAAGAAATAATTATTCATAGTTTTTTTTCGTAAAATAATGTTAAATACAAACATGATTCGTCTCTTATTAACTCTTGTTTTTTTTTGAAAGAGATCAAGTTCCTTACTTACCTTTAATATAGATACTTCCTTGAGCTATTTAACACAAAAATGTGTGACAATTTTATTTTATTTTATTTTAATAAATGTATAAAAGAAGCAAACCATCCATCTAAGAAAAATTCCTCTATTTTTATACGATATTCTAGTTCCAATATATTCTTGTATGTCTCTTGTAACTTACTATTCACATGGTAACTTTAATTTATTATTTACTCATTCCAATCCAACACGTGAATACTTAGCCAGAGTACCCAAAGTTAGAGTAGACGAGAACTTTAGCTTGATGTCAACTTATCTAGGTGCCAAAACACCTGGCCAAGGTATTTGAGAACCAAAATAAGTTACATCAAGTATTTCTTCCTAAGAATTACTTTATATACCTTCTAAATGAAGCTTTCTATTTTCATTTTCTCTTTCTTCTCAAATAACGTTCTAACATAAAATGTCTTTTCCCTACTTAAAAGTATATAGGCTCATAAGACTAGATCAACTTCTTTATGTGAGATAATTACCTATGGCATTATCCCCCTATATAGTGTTTCTAAGGATAAAATCAAGTTATCTACTTGATAACACCTTATGTGTGTTTTAAGTGTTTGTGTGGTTTTCTAACTATGCTCTGATACCACCTGTAACGTCCCAGATTTTTGCCTCCACAATTAACTCCTAATCGTGGAGATTAAAACTCGAGGGCGTTATGGAAGAAGCATCAAGAAATAGATGACAACCACAAAACTTTATTACATATTCAAATATTTGTATTACATGACATGAATTACAATAATGTTTCAAATATTACATTCACTTGATTAGCATTTAAACATTTGAACATTAACTAAGAATTTGATCATTTAGCCTGATGCTGCTCCCGCCAGGATCTAGTCACAAAAGCCACACGATGAAACTTGAGATCTTATTTAACCTACGGTGGGAGGGGAACAAGAATCGTAGCAAGAGGAGTTAGACAAACGTCTAAGTATGGAGAGGCATAAAAATATAAGCAGATCATATGAATAGTGAAACAATTGAGGACATGAGACAAAAGTTTATACATTTAAAAGACATCAAAATTTAGCATATGGTATGAAAGTTGTATGTGAATATGAAGTTGAAACACATAATAAGAGAGCAAACAGTATATAAATGCTTTTATTGTATCATTCCCCACTCAGTCCAGAGGGATTTTTAACCAATCCTAGATCCAGCTTGTGGCTTGCAACCACAGCTAAGGTCACATAGACCATAAGTAACAACAATGTATATATTCACTTCGCACACCGTCGTTAAACATATCACATAGATATCGACGTTAAACATGTGCTGATTCTACCCTTACAGCTTCCTCTATCCCACCGCTTCACACCGCTGGTGTGGTTTGTAGGCCCCTGATTCGATGCCTACTCAAAGGGTAGTCCTGCAGCCCGTGCTCTGCCCTCGAGGTGGGGTCGGTTTCTAACCATATCTCTCCATGGTCTGGCGGCCTAGTGCAGGTGTCGTCACCTCAGCGGTTGTTATACACAACCTTTGATGATTTATCTCATAGACCAGCAGTACTTTGGTTGTCCTCAAGGTGTGGTAGGTGTAAGGGATAGGCTATTCCTCCTCCCTTATCCATCCCAAGGATACGATCCGGATCAAACATAAGATATCAATCTCAATATTCCGGTCCTCACCGGCTCTGGGACTGTGAAACCAACTCTTCATTGGTGGAATCTCAAAAATAGTTACCATAAATTTTTATTAAACAATGAGGAAATTCATTAAGCATCACTATTCATGATTTCAATCTCATCATCTTAACATTTTCATCATTTTCTCGATTATAATCATTTTGATCATGCTTAAACATTGTATAAATATGATGAGACTCGATCAAGATAAAAAGGAAGAAGTAAAACATGTCCTTAGTCTCACTTTTCAAAACTCATCATTTTAATTCAAACACTAGATACTATAAGTAATATTAATTTTCATGAGTTCATATTAATCGAGAGTCCCATTTAGACGAAACCACTTGTTATAATAGATTAATTCTTCTTGAGGTTGACTTAGTAAGATAGTGGATTCCAATTGAGCATTGAACTTTTAAGACATGTAATTAATTCTTTAAAAGGGACATTGAAGACCTTAATGCTACATTATAAATATATGATACTTAATTGTATATAAATTTTTATGAAAGAAATATCGAGTATAAAGGAAAAGGGTGAATAGATATGAAAGCTCTGACATGTGGACTAATCAACTCTTTAATTATATTGTAATCTTACGTTAATGATATTAATAGATTGTACATGATAATCGTCTTAGGAAAGGCCCATAAATGGGAGGTGATGACTCATCAAAAGGATTACGATTCCTTTCAAAAAAATGTAAGCATGGTGTTTAGATATTGAATATAACAATCTATGTATCATGATGACTCATCAAAAGGATACTCCATACAACAAATTGTGAAGCAAGGTGATGAATCAGCAAATGGTACTCCATACCTTTCATTTAGTCTTTACCCATATAAGCCTTCCTATTCATTTGGTTACACATTGATGTCTATCTCTTTCTCTTGAAACATTCATCCACACCATATGGTCTTCATGTTTCATTTTTCCTCAATTCCTTGCATGATGGGTTTGAACTCATTATCAATGAAATATTGATTATGATGCACGTATACATTTTTGCATATGGTTGGGGTTCATGTGTGGAAAATTGTAAGGGATGAGCAAGGATCAAGGGAGGAGAAGGTGGGTGATTTGTTTACATGGTATGACTCAACAGGGTTCTAGGGAGGCCTTTGTTCGTCACCCATGTGACCCAAGGCAAAAGAGGATGGGTTGTGGAAGAAAATGGAGGAAGAAGAACATGAAGCAGCTTGATAGGGATTTTAGAAGGGACTGGAGGATAATATGCCTCATACAATAGCTGGAGGGGTGTTTATATAGGAGTCCGAGGTAAGCTGGGGGAGGTTCCAAGCAGTGAGGGTGGCTAGATAAGGGTGTCTCGGAGTCTGTTTGACAGAACACATTAACGATGACAGGATATCTTTAGGCGGTGATAAGAACTAGTCTAGATCCTTATTGGCCAAAGCATGCGGTCGTCGGGATTGCCCTTAGTGTGGCGTAATCATTCACCAAGATCCATATGAAATGGTGGTCTGAGACAATGGATTTTAGTTGCCGAAATTAGCTTCTCATTCATGGTGTACAACACACCATTATTATGGGCGGAGGTAGGAGATGACGTGCTTTGTCTCTATTGGTCATCTGGGGCGTCTTGGGCGGTGGCTGACAGCGTCTTTGGTCGACGGTAGCACTGATGGGACGTGAGGAGGTGAAGGTATAGCTTAGGGCCGTAGTTTGCAGCATCACCAGTGGCCTGGAGCTGCATACGTGGTGCGTCCTTAATGGTGACTGAGAGTGGTAGACAATGGTGTGGATGTAACCGCCACTCAGCCTCGGTGCTAATGCCCCTTTTTTGGGCGGCCGGGAGATACTGACGTTGTTGCTGGCATGGGCTGCATGCTGGTCGGCGTTTTGCCGTTGCGGCAGCCAAGCAGGTGAAGAAAAAAGATCAGGGAGGAAGGGGAAGAAGTGGGAAGGAAAGGAGGACAGAGAGAGGAAGGGGAGGAATGGGTCCATCGCATGATGTGGCACGAGACCACTGGTTACAAGCGTTATGGGCAGCCAACCATGCATGGTCGTAACAGTGGACGTGTGCATATCGGGGGCTGTGAAATAGAAACATGGGAGAGGAAAATTCAATACTGTGATCGTATCTTAATTGGTGGGCCCGTGGTTGTTAATTGATTGGCCGAGAAGAGAACATGGAGGAAGTGAATGAACAGCCGCATAGTATAGGGAGTAGAGGGCACGAGGCTATAAAGATAAAAAGAAAGGGAGTGGGTGGTGGGTGAGGGAATCGTTGGATTAAGAGAGAAGAAAGGAATACGAACATAGATGAGGTGTTTAAGTGGTGGAAATTGTGGAGAACAAAATTATAATATTTATCTATTACTAACAGGTCCTTATAGTTTGTTTTGTATTTATAAATAGGTCCTACTTTCTCATATTGACCCTTGTAGGATTAAATTAGCCAAAAATATTTCTTTTAATACATATCTTTTTAACTACATTTTGTGAAATATTGGTGCAACTCCTTTTTCCCTCCATTCAGTCATTATTTATTTTTCATAATAACATTATGTTTAGACATATATCCTTTCATCCTTTTCTTTTATGGTTATCGAAATATTTTTTTGAAATTGTTCAAGTAAGATATTAATCCTATATGATATTTTCAATTAAAGGGTCATGGTAATTAAAGATATCGCTTCGAAAAATCGGGTCGTGACACAGGTGCCTTTTGGGCTGGATAATGACATCACCATCTAATATATATGCATGTTAATCATATTCTTAGGGTACAAAGAGACAATCATGGAGGTGTACATTGATGACTTCTCAGTCTATGAAGACTCTTTTGAGTCATTCTTAGACCATATTTCCTTAAATTTTAAACATCATAAAAACACATCTAGTTCTAAATTGGAAGAAATGTCACTCCATGGTGAAGAAGGGCACTTTTTTGGGACACATGATAAGTTCACACAAGATTGAGGTATATTTGTCAAAAGTTGTTATTTCAAATATGGCCTTTTCAAGCTCATTCCAGGATGACAGGTCCTTTATATGACATGCATGTTTGTTTAGGTGGTGGATTAAGGAATTTTTGGAATTTTAAGAAATTGATGAATTAGTTGTTGAAGGGTTGTTGATTTCTTGTATGAAGGGGAGTGAATGAATAGTTTATATATCCATAAAGGAGACATTGGTATATGTACCAATGATTCAAGCTATAGACTGGTTTCTCCCCTATTGGCTCATGTATAACACTTGTGATAATGCAAATGAAGAGGATTTAGGACAATGCATGAAAAAAAAACATAACCTAATATATTATACTAAGAAGATACTTGATGAGGAATAGAGGAACTATGCTTCCACTTAGAAAGACATTCTTGGTATTATCTATTGTGAATACAAGCACTCCTACTACATGAGATCATTTTTCATTGTGTACACAAATCACATGACCATCAAATATATATTGTCCAAGAAGAAAGTCAAGTTTATTTCCTTCTTGGATTCTATTTAGTGTGAATTTAAATTAGAGATATGCAATAAGAATGTTAGTGAGGATGTGATAGCAGACCATCTAAGTTGCATGTAGTATGAGGGTCATGAATCTCTACATACTATCAAGTGATAAAGACCTTCACAGTCCCTAGAATGGTTACCTGTCATAGCATGATGATATTTTGAATTACAACATGGTACGGATTATACATACATATTGTATAGGGATGATTGAGTGAAAGTTTCTTACATATGTGAGACACTTAAACTGTGATGAATTATGTTCATTCATCTCTATAAAAATGGTCTGTATCATTGTTTCTCTTCTAAGGATGATATTTCCTCTATTCATAACTAGTACCACTTTGGTGCTAGTAGTGAGCATATGAGCTCATAGAATATGGCTAACAAATTCTTCAATGTGCTTTTTGTTGTCCCGCAATATTCAAAGGTTCACAAGATTTCATTATGTCTAGCAATCACTGGTAGAGGACTACAAGTATTTCAAGGTGATATGAGATCTCACATATTCTATGTCCAAGAGTGAAAACTTTTAAGTTTAGGGGGTGGGATAGATGGGTCCATTTCCATATTCTTATGGTTCCAACTATATTCTTGTATAAGTAGATGACACGACCAAGTGGGTGGAAGAAATCCTTACCATTCCATGTGGCTCATTGCCCATGACTAATCTAAAGATGTTGTCCTTCCTCACTTTAGAGTCCCTAGTGCTATCATATTTGATGGGGGATCCCACTTCTTGGAGAGAAGATTTGGTTCACTTGTAAAGAAGTATGGCATTCATCAACAAGTAACTAGACCATACCGCTCATTGGTAAACATGCAAAGGCAGGTCTCCAATCATCAAATCAAAGAAATCTTAGAGAAGGAAATGATGATGACCCTCAAACATTAGGCCCAATATGCTAAATTATGCCGCAATGGGTATGATAAATAAAATACAAGACACCTATTAGAATGACATTGTTTGATTAATTAATGGAAAGTATCACCACTTTCCCATGGAGATGGAGTATAAAGCAAAGCGGAATGTCAAATGGCTCAAGAATAACATGATGAAGGTAGGATAGGGTCGCCAACTCGTATTGTAAGTTCTATATAAATTACAACTAAAAAGTATGAAAGTTTGCATATTTACAAGGAAATAATATATTTATGGCACCATATGAGGATGAATGTAAAGAGTCAGACTAGATAGGCGAGCCACTCACATACTCTAGGAATAATAGAAATTATCTAATGCCAAATTTGATAATACTTTTTTGTTAGAGAATAATTGAACTAAAATCCAAGTATGTGATGTATCATATATCAAAAATGTAGCATGGAGAGATAAAAGTTTACCTATTACAATATCGACATCTATATTAGTTTCATCACCACATAGGGTGAATCCAAAATCCAAAGGAAACTAGATTAAAACTAAGAGGTTGCAGAGGGAAACTTGGCTACTCCAATCTATCTTCAAGAAAAGATTACTCCTGTGCAGGTTGTGGCTCAGGATCATCTACACCAAGATCTTTTTCACCTAAGGGGTTGGGAACACCCCCACAAGAGAAAAGGTGTAAGATTATCAGCAAAAGATGGTATGCTTTAATAATAAGGATTGGACAATCATTTTAGAGCAAAGTATATCAATAGTGGAGTAACATGGTTCCCAATGAAGAGGGAGAACATCTAAATGGATATCAAAAGAGTTCTTCATGTAGTAAGACAAAGAGATTATATGAAGAAACAACAAACTTTACGATTCACAGTTATTGCCTTTAAATCTCAAATTAGAATGAAATAAATAAATATATATTTTTTGCATACAGATTAAGTATTAGACTACAACCATCTAAAGAAGGGCCAGAAGACTTCCACATTCCATCCATAGGAAGGAGGTGAGAGAACCCACAGTCCTCTATGTAATGGTATATATACATATATAAGGATAAAAGAATTGTGTGCCTGAGTACATATAACTTACATGTACCCATCTTCATTTAAAATAATTGTTTAATTATTCTTAACAATGCAACTTTATGCATGTGATGTATACCCCCTATATAAGGAGTGCGTAAATATTCACCACAAATTGATATTCATAGATCATCCAGGAAAATAATATGTTTGTTTTCTAGTCGAAAGTAAGTTAGAGAAGATGCATAAACCATTGGATGATATATTGATATATCTCATAATCTATATGAGCTATGGTTATGGATTTTGAAACAAATCCAATCTATATAGTGTTGACTCAATCCATATGGTTGGATTTTATTAGTATACTCTGCATGTGCCATTTTAATGGTCAGTACATGTAAGTTACATGTACTGGCATGTACATACTTCCTAACATCTCTCTCTCTCTCTCTCTCTCTCTCTATATATATATATATATATATATATATATATATATATATATATTAGGTGAGAGAACATGTGTTTAGGTGAGAGCACCTGAAGCCATATATAGGAAAAGTTGTACCATCAGATCAAACCCCATAATGGACCGCTACTTATATATAATAATAGTCCTCAACAATCAAGCATGCATATAAAAAAGAGGCAAGATAAGTTCAGTCCAAACAATTCATAAATTTAGTGATTCCATTATTAAATGGAACAATAAGAGGAAATAATACAATAGACATTACGTATTGAATATGTATGAATAGGATAAAAGAAAAGAGATTCAATTTTCACTTTCAATAGTCCATAAGACAAATTTTAGTGAGTTGGACCCAATTGGGTCAAACATGTATAATAAAGAGACATATAAAGCAATATGCCACAATCAAGTAAAGGAGAGAAAAAATATAAAACATGATGGGTTTTATGGGAGGCAGAGAAGGCAGCGGAAACAAAAAAATTTCTCCTTCCCAAACCCAGAACAAGGAAACGCGTCAACGTCTATACAATAGGAAGGGATGGTTTGTGGAATCATACCTTATCCCGAGTCTTTCTCGGCGACAATACCTCGCGGCTTGTGCGGTCTTCACCTCTGGTCTTGGATGGTGTCTGTCCAGCTCCTAGTCGCACCGGGACTGACGACTCCTGGTCTCACCGGGACTGTCGGGATTGATAGTTGTCCTCCGAGTGGCAGAACTCTCCCGCCTCTGAAGTAATCCACACGGACCACCTGGAACTCCAATCTCCTTGTCTCACAAGGAATTGGAAGGAGTCGCACCCTCCTGTCAGCATACTAGTCACTGACACACTCTCCTGCCACCAGTCACTTTCTACAGTCGTCTTTCCCTTGTTGTGCCTCCCTTATCGGGTAGCACTTGCTCGGGCTCTGTCAGTTACCAAACCCAGAGAGAACGACAACTTTACAGAGCAACTGGTTGCACTGAGTTGTACTTTGAGAAGCCCCCAATACCCCTATATATAGGAGGGTCATGGGATAGGGTTCTCTATCCCAGGCAATGTGGAACTGAAGCAGGAGTAGAAGGGTTCGAGATTTTCCACAAAAACAACCAACTGCGCAACCTGAACCGATCATTTCATTTCTGAAACAGTCAGTTGGGGACCTGAGCCGGTCAGTTGACACCTCAACCGATCGGTTGGGACCCATGAAACGGTCGGTTCACTTCTGAACCGGTCGGTTTGTGGTCCTGGTCAGTTCCCGATTGACTTTTCCTCTTTTGTTTCTAATTGGTACCTAATACCAATCCTCGTTCCAATCAAATTGGGCAAGTGAAACGAAAAGAAATTTCTCACCAATCCTACTTTCCCAAGTTGCTTGATTGGATCAGTTGAACTGATCATTTCAACACTAGATCGGATCGTTTCACCCTGTCCATGAGCCGATCGACTCACAACATGAGCCGATCGGTTCACCAAGCTCAACCAATCGGTTAATCACATGAGCCGATTGGTTGGGAGTGCAGATTGTGCAGAATCAGTCAATTGCAGTTTCAATCAATCCGATACTCCAATCAATGTGTCCAACACCTTAAACATTATGACGTTGAGCTATCAATCAATTGAGTGTTTAATTGAACTACTAAACTCCTTTAGTAATCAATCTAAACATTTTTTATGGACAAAACTCCTCTTCCAGGTTAAATCCTATGTGTGTGACCCTGCAGGTCCATTTCACGTTGGTAGTGAAAGTCCATAACACTTATGACTTCACAAGAAAAGAGCGGTGCCTAGTCACATATCAGTGCTACCCAAGTGAAATAGAAAGTTGGAGAACAACTTTCAATCCTATAATTCATGAATGGTGTTATAGTGAATGTATAATTCCTTTGTCACTGATATCCCAAATGAACTCGAGGCATGGAACAATCATCCTGTCAACGTTCATTCACTTTCTTGATCTTAGAGTAGATTGGAAGAGATATGTATGACATCAATATCACATACTAATTCACACATGCGTGCACGCCTTTCTCAATCCTACTCATCAAGTGGCCATGGATATCAAACTCCCTCAGGAGGGACAAATCCCATATCTATCACTCACCCCTCAAAAGCCCCATGTGTCAAAGCCACCCAATCATCACCTTTATAACAACCCATGTTTCAGGACTGCGTTTGATGATGTCAAAGTGTGCCCAACGACATGTGTTGAGTGTAGTGATTTCAGGTCAAAGAATCACACTCACCACCATCATTGTGAGTACTGACTGTGACTACCATGTCATGGTTCCATGTGTCAAACTCACGGTGGGTCTGTCCGGTATACTTGTTCTCTAACAAGTACCTATGTGTTTGGTTCGATATCTCTATATCATGACTAATGAGATTTTGTCATCAACCAACACCACAATCTAGTCTTGTGTGTCATTTCTGTCTATCTACCTTCCATAATGACATCTGACTAGGGACATAACAAGAATTTACAAACTCTTAGCATCTGTATGATCTCATCGTTCAGGTCCTCAACCTGAAAACATACATCATTGAGTATTGTCATTCTCTAGACATTCAATCTGTTCTATCACTATCTCGTATGACTGAACCAGAAAGAATTGGAAGCTTGCCTTTAATGTTTATCAAATCAATCTTAATGTATCCCACCAATCATCCCATGATTGTCTCTCAGGGCATACATACCAACAGACTCCCACTTGCATTGCGAGCCAATCACCCTTGAATCATATTCATAGTGATCTTCAAACATGTCCCGCACGTTACTCTGCTCTAGTGCGATCATAGTGAGTAATGGCAACACCTTGCCAAAGTCAGTATAAATTGCATGTCTCACATCTCTTCGTTGTACGTCACACGTATGAGATGGAGTTGTCGTAAAATGTGATCCAGTATTCCTTTGCTAACCTATAGCCACATTGCATGATCAAGGATTCCATACTTGTCATCAATTAGTGGAATATCTATAAGTTCATCTCATGAACTTCCATATCCATATAGTATCCACTGCTGTTCTCCAACACATAGATACTCGGCATTTCCTTTTATTGGAACACTTCCAATTATCAACAAACTTTCACTTTTATATATCCTATATATATTTTGCGATTAATTTTCTGTCCTTTCAGAAGTTCACATCAATGTAACTCTTTACATTGAACTCTTCCTTATCTCCATAGAACTAGTACTTCTCAAGTACTTATCAAGTTCTCATGGTATTCCAGTAACCCTTACTGGAAGTAGACATACATCCACTCATCATGTCCCACATACGAGTTATCAGGATGAGCACATCATATTGCCATGTCCTACATATAAGATGATGAATGCATTTTGTTCTTGCCATGTCGATACATGCAAGATAATGGGATGATTACATGCATAATAGATCCATATCTATTCTTAGTGTTCCCATTCTTCATAAGAATTGGACACTTGGCCTTGGGATACTAACTCCATGTAACATGGACAAGTTTTCTCCCACTGAATATGTGCATACTGAACCCTTCAGTACAGATTGCCAATGTATGCTTTCTCTTTTCAGGTCAAGAGGTTTTCGAGAACTATCTCTATAGATCTCTATTCCTATCACATAGGAAACATCTCTATCTTCCTTAAAGATAATTTACACTTTTGGATTTCCATTCTAGAACATTTCCATTTCACATCAACATGTGGAATGTGAACACGCTCCCACTAAATCACAGATCCCTTCTTTATCTTTGACATATCAGTCAAACCCTTTGACTATATCATCAAAGTAAAGATCCAATTCTGAGTTTCTTGTACTCAATCAATCACATTGATTAGTCCATTGTAACTTATAGACTTCATTTGCATTAGTGGATTCATAAACCTTATAGGTTGTGTCACGTACACATCCTTGTTCTATTCCTCATAGGAATGCGGTTTTAGTATCCATATGCCAAATGTCTTAGTCATTAAGTTGCAATCAACAAGCATCATCCTTCTCAAAATGTTATCCATGTGTCTTAACACTTAAGATTCATTTGCACTTATGGATTTCATACAATGGGTGATACCATCAAGGTCATACCTTATGGTTCACATGGATGTCATTTAAGATGTAATGGTCATAAACCATAACTCAAAATTCGGTTCCTCATATTCATCTAGATAGTTGACTCATCACATGAACAACGCATCACATAGATAAACTAGGTGTATCCATCAAGGATATAAGAACTTACAACTCCTTGTGATTCTTAATGTCCTTTATTAGTGTGGGGTATTCTTTTATTAAGAAGAATTTAGTTATTTGATAATCATTCTCTAACTCCTTAGAGTATGATTCCTTCTTGATTTAGACATCACCATGCCTTAATCATGAGTTCACTATGATACACTATCATAATTACTCATAAGGATCTCAAACATTTGGTCCAAGTATTTCATTCGTTGATCTCATCAAGAATTAACACTTTACCAAATTTGCACTTCATCTATGATAATCTTGAACACTTCAAGATATTCATATTGGTATTTCTCTAAACACCATTTGAAGTATTAGCATTTGTTCCAATAGGTATGTAAATACATCACATGTATCATACCTAATAGGATAATCATTCTCCCACTACCATTAGTGAAGATTGATTAATCATGTCCAAGATATTCATGTCTCTTACTGGTTCTCTAACCAAAAGAGTCTAGATTTATCCATCACATGGAAACTAGAAATGAATTTCTCATGATTGATGCTAATTTGATTGTTTGAGTTATCTATAACTCTTAGGTATCATTTTATCTTATGCATATCAAATACCACAAGATAAACAAGGCATTTCCACAAAGATCATATCTTTAGAAATTGAAACATCTCTCTATTGATTGCCATCATTATCATACAATATGCAAAAATAAAGTGTTTCTATCTATTGGCAAATATGAAATAGCAGTTCATAACTGTATTACATGCCTTTTAGTCTGAAAATAAACTAAAGTACTCCTATTTATGGCGGGAACACTTGCCCCAATTATTGAGTACTTTACACTTTACATCTTGGTATCATATACCTCAAAAGTGTTACAAGTTTACTTTCATGACACCTTTAAGTGGAGACATCAGTCGCCTCCTTCTTCTTTTGTTCTTCCAGATAGAGAGGACAATTCCTTCATACACCCTTTCCCCATGTGCCTTGAGGTTGAAGACGGCTTGGGCTGCTGGCTAGCATTAGAACACTTCTTTGCTTTTCCCTTGCCCTTGCCCTTAAGACTTACTTTTCACTGATCTCATCAAAGATTAGGGTTAGTCTTTCTTCATATTTGCCTCAACATGTCCAACAACTTTGTCAATGCTTGTCAAAGTTGTTCATGTTGTAGTTTATCATGAACTGTATGATTCTCGCAACATTTGCAGTATCATACCAATAGCCAACTCTTGGCTCAGAGGGAACACTTCTTAGTCAAGTCTTTCCACACACCCAATCATATTGAGTGTGTGAATACCTTACTGTATCTCCTTCTGTCATGACATACTAGGAAAATGTCTTGGAGACATCATATGTCTCATGTTGTCTCTGCAACTCATAGTTCAGAGAACACAACATCAAGCACTCCTCATCAATGTCTTCCTCGGTATGCTTCCATAAGCATACTTTCAGTCATTGATATGGTGGGATCAAGTTCATCTGGTTCTGGTATAACTAGGACTTAGAGATTTCACTCTACGATTGAGAACACTTCTCAATGTCCTAACCAGTCGTGGAAAAATTCCCATTTAATTTTTTGGTCTCAAAGACTGATCGCAAAGAAAAGTGATTGTTGTTTGTTGCCATTTGTACTACAAAAGGAAAAATATGCAATTTTTGTCCAAAACTCCTTTTGACTTATTTGATTGATTTGAAAAGTTGATGATATAATTAGGCCTTTAATTAATTATCGCTCCCACTATTTTAGTTCAAATTGATAGCCCTCACCATCAATTCGGAAGATTGCAGCATACAACCTTCTAGTGGGCAAGATCCTGAAATCCTCTAAGTCATGGACCAGCTAGGGCTGTCACCCACAACTTAGATCTCTCAGGTAGGCAACTCTTGCCAATTGCATCATATGAAACTCTTGATAAGATGTCCTATGCAACTCCTTGCCATGATCATCTCCATGCCTCAAGGTACTAGATCCCATCTAGATCACCTTGTCAAGTCTGACCCAAAGCAAACACGATGAATATGCACCCTGTTAGGGAAGACCCACATATCCATCCTTCACGCTTCCACGAGATAGACGGTGCACCACACTAGGGCGTGCCCACACTTGGTCGATGAAGCTTTTCACGTGTGTCACATTTGGAAGGCATTTAAATCTTAATATTTAATGAGGGATTTGGTTTTTATATACATATACATATCCAATCACCACAATACATAGTACATATCATATACATGCTATATCCCATAGAAAACATGCAAAATGATAAAATTGATGATTATGGCCATCCTAATGTGATTACTCGAGCCAAGAGGAATCACGGTCATCTAGGTCTACATCATATGCAACATGTACAAGATGAACTCTATGCTTTGCCTTTCTGGGTTTGATCAACTCATCACATGACTGATTGGCTCGCCATCAGGTCGGTCGACTGGGTGCCACCATCCTATCGGTTGGCTCCTCCAACCGATCGGTTTGCCTGGTCGTCGTGCATCTCATCATGGCCGCCACCCGCTCATCTCACTCCTCGAACTAGTCATCAACTGATCGTCTCACTCCTTGAACCGATTGTCTCGAACGTCAACTGATCAATTCACGCCTTGAACCGATCGTCTCAACTGTCGTCAAGATGTCCTCCGTTCTTTGACATAACAGGAAATAAAATTCTATCCTATTTTACATTGTAAAAAGAGAAACCTCGAGTTACATTCGAGGGGAGCAAAGGCAGGAAAGAAATCTCAAATTATTTCGAGTTACATCAGGAATAGGAGAAAGGGAATCGGTGCGCAGACCGAGATGCAAGAAACCACATACAACCATACACAGATAGGGTTTATTGGCCATAACCATGTTATACATCCACCACAAAACTCATTTAAGGGTGACACATATCGAGTGCATTCATATTACATATCATATATGTATATTGGGATTTAGGATTGGACATGCATAAAGCCAATTTTATTCGCATCATATGCAATAAATAAAGGCGACAAACCAAAATCGATCGTATCAATAAAAAGTATAGAGTAGTTGACGTGGCTATGATTCCAATGATGGGTTTTATGGGAGGCAGAGAAGGCAGCGGAAAAAAATATTCTCCTTCCCAAACCCAGAACAAGGAAATGTGTAAACGTCTATACAATAGGAAGGGATGGTTTGTGGAATCATACCTTGTCCCGAGGCTTGCTCGGAGACAATACCTCACGGCTTGCGCAGTCTTCACCTCCGGTCTTGGACGGTGTTTGTGCAGCTCGTGGTCACACTGGGACTGATGACTCCTAGTCTCATCGGGACTATCAGGATTGACAGCTATCCTTCGAGCGGCAGAAATCTCCCGCCTCTGAAGTAGTCCACACAGACCACCTGGAACTCCAATCTCCTTGTCTCACAAAGAATTGGAAGGAGTCGCACCCTCCTATCAGTGTACTAGTCACTAACACACTCTCCTGCCACCATTTGCTTTCTGTAGTCGTCTTTCCCTTGTTGTGCCTCCCTTATCGGGTAGAACTTTCTCGGGCTCTCTCAGTTACCAAAACCATAGAGAACAACAACTTTACAGGGCAACTGGTTGCACTAAGTTGTACTTTGAGAAGCCCCCAATACCCCTATATATAGGAGGGTCATGGGATAGGGTTCTCTATCTCGGGCAATGTGGGACTAAATCAGGAGTAGAAGGGTTTGAGATTTTCCACAAAAACAACCAACTGCGCAACCTGAACCGGTCATTTCATTTCTGAAACGGTCGGTTGGGGACCTGAGCTGGTCAGTTGACACCTCAACCGATCGGTTGGGACCCATGAAACGGTCGGTTCACTTCTGAACCGGTCGGTTCGTGGTGCTGGTCAGTTCCTGATTGACTTTTCCTCTTTTGTTTCTAATTGGTACCTAATACCAATCCTTGTTCCAATCAAATTGGGCAAGTGAAATGAAAAGAAATTTCTCACCAATCCAACTTTCCAACTTGCTTGGTTGGACCAGTTGAACCGGTCATTTCAACACTTGAATGGATCATTTCACCCTGTCCATGAGGCGATCGACTCACTACATGAACCGATCGGTTCACCAAGCTCAGCCGATCGGTTCATCACATGAGCCGATCGCTTGGGAGTGCAGATTGTGCAGAATCAGTCAATTGCAGTTTCAATCAATCTGATACTCCAATCAATGTGTCCAACACCTTGAACATTATGACATTGAGCTATCAATCAATTGAGTGTTTAATTGAACTACTAAACTCCTTTAGTAATCAATCTAAACATTGTTTGTGGACAAAACTCCTCTTCCAGGTTAAATCCTATGTGTGTGACCCTGTAGGTCCATTTCACGTTGGCAGTGAAAGTCCATAACACTTATGACTTCACAAGCAAAGAGCGGTGCCTAGTCACACATCAGTGCTACCCAAGTGAAATAGAAAGTTGGAGAACAACTTTCAATCCTACAATCCGTGAATGGTGTTATAGTGAATGTATAATTCCTTTGTCATTGATATCCCGAATGAAATCGAGGCATGGAATAGTCATCCTATCAACGTTCATTCACTTTCTTGATCTTAGAGTAGATTGGAAGAGATATGTATGACATCAATATCACATACTGATTCACACATGCGTGCATGCCTTTCTCAATCCTACTCATCAAGTGGCCATGGATATCAAACTCCCTCAGGAGGGACAAATCCCATATCTATCACTCACCCCTCAAAAGCCCCATGTGTCAAAGCCACCCAATCATCACCTTTATAACAACCCATGTTTCAGGACTGCGTTTGATGATGTCAAAGTGTGCCCAACGACATGTGTTGAGTGTAGTGATTTTGGGTCAAAGAATCACACTCACCACCATCACTGTGAGTACTGACTGTGACTACCATGTCATGGTTCCATGTGTCAAACTCACGGTGGGTCTGTTCGGTATACTTGTTCTCTAACAAGTACCTATGTGTTTGGTTTGATATCTCTATATCATGACTAATGAGATTCTGTCATCAACCAACACCACAATCTAGTCTTGTGTGTCATTGTTGTCTATCTACCTTCCACAATGACATCCGACTATGGACATAACAAGAATGTACAAACTCTTAGCATCTGTATGATCTCATCGTTCAGGTCCTCAACCTAAAAACATACGTCATTGAGTACTGTCATTCTCTAGACATTCAATTTGTTCTATCACTATCTCATATGACTTAACCAAAAAGAATTGGAAGCTTGCCTTTGATGTTTATCAAATCAATCTTAATGTATCCCACCAATCATCCTATGATTGGCTCTCAGGGCATACATACCATTAGACCAATTCTGATGCAACCACTCACAACCTTGCACCAAATACGATGGAGACAAACCCAAACAAAATTGGTAACCAAAATTCCCAATTGCTCTGATATGTTCAATTATAGATTGTGAAGAAGGAAAGCAGAACACACCTGAATTGCAACAATTATTACTACTAAAAGACACATCAAGGTTCAAGGAAGTAGAAACACAATGTTGTGCAGCCCTCCAAGCATCAGATGAAGACAAAAGTAATTGAATCAGATCGAGGACATAATTGGAGTTGGGCATAGTAGGTGTGGGGGATCAACGATAAATGGAAGCTTAATAAAGGTTCCTAAGGGCTTCACGGAAGTAAAAGGATGATTATTTATATATGAGGAAGGTTGAGAATAGATGGGATCCTCATTGGTCTCAAAAATAGGGGTGAAGGAGAACCCTTTTATCGATTGGGAAGATGGGGAGAAGGATCCTAATTGAGTTAGGGATTGATCTCTTCGTCTAGACACAAGGAACAAAGAGAGGAAGAGATTTAGTGGAAAGGAGGAGAGGAGAGTGAGAAAATCAAGGGAGGTGGATAATTGTTGTCACTTAGACTGTAGAGTCCCAAAGGCAGACTGTTATGATCGCATCTGAGCTTAATTGGTAAACTAGGGTTTACCTGGATGATTATATGCTTAATTGGATTGATCATTGCTTAAATCTAATTAATGATGATAATTCGATTATGATGTTTTAAACCTAATAAGAACATTAAGTGTTCTATTGTTTGAGAAATTAGGGCTTGAGAAATATAAACCCTAGTTGGCTGAAATGAGGGTTTTGATGGTACATGATTATGGAATTTGATCAAGATAGCAGTATGGTAAATGATTTTTCATATTTTCTACAAATTTTTTATTTAATTTAATTTTGGATATGATATGGATAACTCAATCATTTATATTTTAGAAAAATTTCAGAATATTTGTGTGTTATTTGAATGTGGTTCTTGGTCGAACTATACTTTGACCAAAATGCTGACATAGTGCTTTCAACAGTGTAGAGTTTATTTTTTAATTATTTATTGGTCATTCCAAATGATCTGAAATTTTTAATTATTTATTGGAGATCTAAAACTCAATAATAAACAAAATGTAAAATTTTCATAATTTTTGGATGCGTTTAGACCTTATCAGTAGATGAATTGCAGTAACTGACATTTCTGTAGAATTCAGGATAGTAGTTCACTATTTGATTTTTAATTATTTAATGGAAGTTTGGAATGACCTAAAATTTTTAGAGAATATTTATAACTAAATTCTACAGAACATTATAAATTCTTATAATTTTTAAAGAAGTTTTGATCTATGAAATACACGAATTCACATAAACCTTTTTATGATAGAAAAATCTGCTGAAATAAGAAAAAGTTTAGTGAGGGGTCAATGTGCAATTAATCCAAGCAACTCAATTGCTCTATACGGTCAACCTAAAACAAAAGGAGCTCTCATAATTCATGATTCAATCTAGAGAAATGAAATCCTACAGAGAGAGAGAGAGTTAGAGTTTGAGAGGAGAAATTGATGGAGATGTTGGCCTAGGGTTTTGTGGTCTGAGGAATGATGAAATTATGTAAGTTTAGCTTCTTTGGATATAGTTTCATGGTGAATCTTCTCTCACATGTCAAAATTCCATCCCTCCTCTGATTTGATCCAAAATGGTATCAAACTTCCGCTTTTCTCAATCTTTCTTCATAATCCTTCATTTTTAGGATTTCTGAGTTGAAAGGAAGAAGAATCGAGTGAATTGCTAGGGATTTGATATGAGATCGAGATTTTCAGGGATGAGCTGCATTTTTAAGGTGTTTTCACGCCTTAGGGTGAGTGGGAACTTCCTTTAAATAGTATATTGCACGAAAATTGGTTAAATCAACCATAATCTTTAATTGCTCAGTATGTGACTACAAACCCTGAATTGCCTATTTGTTCTAAGTTGTTGCAAAATGATATGAAATGGATTCTTCCTTTGTTTGAATGAATTTCATATGATAAAATCATATTAGAAATGTATACAATGCATTCTAATTATAATTCCCTAAGTATTCACAGAGGTTATAAGAGTAAACTGAAATATAGAGAATTTGTCTATGACTGAAATTTGTTGCATAAGTATATAGAGAAAGTTTCTTATCTAGATCCCCTTGGTTTTGAATGATTGTTTATCTAAATTCATAGTAAATATATGTCAGATACTATCTTGGATTTCATTTAAAGTGAGTAGTGTTTGTTTGGTATCTTAGTGAAGAGGGTGAAACCCTAGATGCGAGGAAAGTTGGATATTTGTGAATAGATATCGTGAAATCCATTTGAAGGGATTTTCTTGACATGGTAGACTTTATTTATTTAATGTTATTATTGATGCATGATATCCCAGTGAATGGCATGGAAACCCAAATTCAGCTCAGATCCAAGGTTTCATACATATATTGATTTTATATGATTTGTTGATGGTAGTCTTTATTCAGTGAATGTTTATGTCGCATGAAATCTTTATGGGAGCCATGGGAATAAGTTGTTGCCTAGTGAGAGGTTACAAGATGTGTGATGGCCTTGTGAGCCATGAGAATACTTGTACAACCAGTGAAATGAATACCTTGGTCTAAGGACCTAGAGGTAATGGTTACCTATTACAGAGGTAACAATGCTATGTGATGATCTAAGGGTTTGAATACCCAGATCCAGTAATTATGATAATGATGTGAAGGGATGAGAATTCCCAGTAATGTGATAAGGGACTGAGATCCCAGGTATCATGTGTTGTAAAAATTTGAAAAGTATGTGATAGATGTATTACACCTTTCTTTGTAGCATTTGTTGTGATTAAATGAAACCCTAAGGGTAGGGTGTTTAATGAATCAAGTATTGTGATATCAATGTTCTCAATTATTATTAATAATTCTTGTCATGATAAGTAATTAACTATTAATTGAGTTATGAAATGCACAACTCAAGATTTGGGTTGATATGCACGTTCTTTGAGAAATTACATATAAGTTGCAAGTGCTATTGACGATTACTTATATGTCAAGTAATTAACTCTTATCAGTGTAATATGATGATGAATTGCACGATTCTAGTGTGTATGTGCCAAGTGGACATGTAATACCAGTAATCCATCATAGTATTATACAATTGTGGTATGGTGATATGGGTTGAATGATGATGGAACAAATGGAGGGTTACCTTGAATAAGGTAGTCTTACCTATTCACTCATATGAATAGAAGGGATGATAACCATATTGTATTGATATGTAACCCTAATGAGGTGTAGCTTGTTATAACTAGCTTTAATATGACTAAGTGATGGTAATTGGGTATGAATAGTCCTTGAATGACTAGTATAATTATGGAGTATTCTGTTACTATTGTTGAAACCCTAGTATGCTATAACCCGATGCTTACACCTTGCATTATGTGTGGGTTCATACTTGAGAATAGTATGGAATGTGATGGTAATGCTTCACCTTATGCATCCATGATCCAATGGGGATGCCGTGAGTAGTAATGTACAATTGTTGTTGAATCTAGTCTTTTAACTCAAGACTGTTTTTCTATTTGAGTAGCACAATAGTAAAATTCAAAAGAATATGGTGAACTCTCTTTCGTGATTTAGAGGTAATACATAACAATAGTACATATTTAGAAGTATGAATTGAGATAGTTGGATCAGATTATCGATGTTGAGGTAACACCTCAAGAGTATGAAAATATTGAAATGGTTGTTTCTCTCTCTATCCTATGATTGATTATGGCATAGAGAATTTGTTTGTTATCATTGAGAACTATTTCAAACATGTGAATTAGTAAAGAAATAAAGGACTTAATGTTGAAAACTGCATTCAAGTATGAAATATAAGAATATAATGACATGTAAGATTTCATAAGCTTAAAATAAACCTTGAATGCACTTTACTTGCATATTAATGTTTCGGGGACGAAAGTTTTTTTTTGGGGGGGGGGATTGTTATGACTGCATCTGAGCTTAATTGGTAAACTAGGGCTTACCTGGATGATTATATGCTTAATTGGATTGATCATTGCTTAAATCTAATTAATGATTATAATTAAATTATTATGTTTTAAACCTAATAATAACGTTAAGTGTTCTATTGTTTGAGAAATTAGGGTTTGAGAAATATAAACCCTAGTTGGCTGAAATTAGGGTTTTGATGGTACACAAGTATGGAATTTGATCAGGATAACAGTGTGGTAAATGATTTTCATATTTTCTAAAAAAATTTTATTTAATTGAATTTTGGATATGATATGTATAACTCAATCATGCATATTGGAGAAAAATTTTAGAATATTTGAGTTTTCTTGGAATGTGGTTCTCGGTCGAACTATACTTTGACCAAAATGCTGAGAGAGTGCTTTTTAGTAGTGTAGTGTTTTATTTTTAATTATTTATTGGTACAAACAAATGATCTAAAATTTTAACTAGAGATCTTAAACTTAATCATAAACAACATGTAAAATTTTCATTATTTTTGGATGCGTTAGACCTTATCAGTAGACGAATTACAGTAAATGACATTTCTGTAGAATTATGGATAGCAGTGCACTATTTGATTTGAGTTATTTAATGGAAGCTTGGAATGATCTCAAATTTGAACTAAATATTTCTAACTGAATAATACACAACATGATAAATTATCATAATTTTTGGAGAAGGTTTGAACTCTGAAATACACGAATTTATAGAAACCTTTATATGACAGAAAAATCTGCTGAAATAAGAAAAAGTTTAGTGAGGGGTCAATGTGCAATTAACCCAAGCAGCTCAATTTCTCTATATGGTCAACCTAACACACAAGGAGCTCTCATAATTCGTTATTCAATATAGAGAAACGAAATCCTAGAGAGAGAGAGAGAGTTAGGGTTTGAGAGGAGAAATTGATGGAGATGTTGACCTAGGGTTTTGCGGTCCGAGGAATGATGAAATCATGTAAGTTTAGCTTCTTTGGATATAGTTTCATGGTGAATCTTCTCTCACATGTAAAAATTCCGTCCCTCCTCTGATTTGATCAAAAATGATATCAAAACTTCCCCTTTTCTCACTCTTTCTTCATAATCCCTCATTTTTAGGGTTTCTGAGTTGAAAGGAAGAAGAATCGGGTGAATTGCTAGGGATTTATAATGAGATCAAGATTTTCAGGGATGAGCTACGTTTTTAAGGTGTTTTCACAACTTAGGGTGAGTGGTAACTTCCTTTAAACAGTATATTGCATGAAAATTAGTTAAATCAACCATAATCTTTAATTGCTTAGTATGTGACTACAAACCCTGAATTGTCTATTTGTTCTAAGTTGTTGCAAAATGATATGAAATGGATTATTCCTTTGTTTGAATGAATTTTAGATGATAAAATAATATTATAAATGTATAAAATGCATTCTAATGAGAATTCCCTAAGTATTCGTAGAGGTTATAAGAGTAAACTGAAATATAGGGAATTTGTCTATGACTGAAATTTGTTGTATAAGTAAATAGAGAAAGTTGCTTATCTAGATCCCATTGGTTTTGAATGATTGTTTATCTAAATTCATAGTACATATATGTTAGATACTATGTTGGATTTTTTTTTTAAGTGAGTAGTGTTTGTTTGGTATCTCAGTGAAGAGGGTGAAACCATAGATGCGACGAAAGTTGGATATTTGTGAATAGATATCGTGAAATCCATTTGAAGGGATTTTCTTGACATGATAGACTTTATTTATTCAATGTTACTATTGATGCATGATATCCCAGTGAATGTCATGAAAAATCAAATTCAGCTCAGCTCTAAGGTTTCATACATATATTGATTTTATATGATTTGTTGATAGTAGTCTTTATTCAGTGAATGTTTATGTCACATGAAATCTTTATGGGAGCCATGGGAATAAGTTTTTGCCTAGTGAGAGGTGACAAGATGTGTGATGGCCTTGTGAGCCATGAGAATACTTGTACAACCAGTGAAATGAATACCTTGGTCTAAGGACATGGAGGTAATGGTTACATGTTACAGAGGTAACAATGATATGTGATGATCTAAGGGTTTGAATACCCATATCCAGTAATTATGATAATGATGTGAAGGGATGAGAATTCCTAGTAATGTGATAAGGGATTGAGAACCCATGTATCATGTGTTGTAAAGATTTGAAAAGTATGTGATAGATGTATTACACCTTTCTTTGTAGCATTTGTTGTGATTAAATGAAACCCTAAGGGTAGGGTGCTTAATGAATCAAGTATTGTGATATCAATGTTCTCATTTATTATTAATAATTCTTGTCATGATAAGTAATTAACTCTTAATTGAGTTATGAGATGCACAAATCAAGATTTGGGTTGATATGCACGTTCTTTGAGAAATTACAGATAAGTTGCAGGTGCTATTGACGATTACTCATATGTCAAGTAATTAACTCTTATCAGTGTAATAAGATGATAAATTGCACGATTCTAGTGTGTATGTGCCAAGTGGACATGTAATCTGTTTATTTAAGAATTTTAGTCTGCCTGCATGTATAATATGTTGATTACTCAGTATATTACAGTGTTTTGAATATACTGCTCTGCCAAGTTGAGAATGATATACATGTTGTATTATAACTTCAAATAAGTAGATGCGACACCATAGAGATACCAGAGTCAATTATAAGTAAGAGAAGGGTACAATGTAGAAAGAGCTTTCTAGGAATAATAAAATAATATACTTAGGAGCCCTGAACACCGTAGAACCCCTATGTGAGGTATGCGCCTTAGGGGTGAAACGGCCTAACCCTGGCAACGTCCAGTATACGGGGGTCAGAACGTGTTATCAGGTGGCACGGGGGACGAAGCCCTAGTGGAAGTCTCCTTAAATTATAGTTTGTAGTGTCCAACATCAACCAGAAGTCTTGGTGGCACTAGAGTACATAAAAGTCAAGAGGTGGCTTGACTCTCCGCCGATGTGCTCAGGTTAGAGGAGGAGTCCAGTTTAGGCCAGAGAGTCATTTCCCTATTGTAGACCAGGAGAGTAGTTAGACTTAGCATTTCCTGGGTGTGTCTGCTAAGTCTTGTGTGGTGTGATCGTAGTGCACTAAGAGTCTTCATATGTAGAGTACACTGCATATGATCATGGCATAATAAAATGAATGAGAGGTCAAAAAAGTGTGTACAGTTATTCAATTATTCTTTGTATGTTTCTAAATTATTAGTTCTCTTTATGATCAATCAAGCATTTCATATATTGATTCACTCTTATAGATATTTAGAGTGTCCTGCCATATTTATGATTGTCAATTATTAGACTCTTTAAAGCTTATTGATGTTATAATTGATATCAATTGCTCAAAAGTATATATGTAATTATATCAGTGCTTTAGACTGTTTCTTTGAAGTACTCATTCACTGAGCGAGTAGGCTCACCCCTCTACTCACAATTTTTAGGGATATCACATGGACTTGAAGAAGGTCATTGCATCAGAGTAGATCTGCCACAAGATTTAAGTCTGAGTATAGTTAAGTTCAGTCGGTCCTTGTCACTCTAGGTCCTTGTAAAGAAATAAGAGAGAGTTGTAAATGAAGATGTATAACATTATTCCTCTTTTAGCAATATGTGTGAATCAACAAATCTTATGTGCTTAGAAGTATGAGGAACATAATGAATGTTCATACATGCATTTTTACTATTGAAATTAGATTAGAGAAATCAATGTTTAGATTCCCTTGTAAAGTTGGTTTATGTGGTTCAATGCGAGAAAACAAAGTGTTTTGAAAGAGAAGAACAAGTTAAGGGTGATCTTTGTATTACGTTAAATCCTCAATTTATGCCATAATCTCATGATTAGTGGAAATTGTGAGATTGGGCTGTAAAAACTTGGTATCAGAGCTTAGGCTGTATTGTCAGGGACCATTAAGTTAGTAAGTTAGAGTCATAAGTGTGGCAGATAGGAGATGTTATGATGTTAGCTCTGGGGATTTGAGTATTTGGATATCTTGGCCCGGTATCTGAGTACTTGGATCAACAAGTATCAAGCTACTATGTCTATTCTTTCATGTATACCCTGGCCAGGTATACAGTGGAAGGATGGGCTAGAGAGGAACCCTAGAAATATTAGGGTTAGAAACAAGATAAGTAACATGAATTAAGAGCATAAATATAAATTGAGATAGAACTTTCATTTCATATTGTTGTTTTATTGGAGATGAATAGAAATGCTCTTATATGTTTGAATTCAGATATTCAATATTTTGAAATATATATGGGTCTTTAAGATTTGTTGTACACTATGCAGTTGTAGCATTTATTGACTACATTCTTTGTATCAAGTAGACTAGAAATGATCTTTGAATGAACTTTCCTAAGTGGATATTCTTTCCACATGTTTGAGATTAATAGAAGTTAGTTAATCTTAAGTAGCTCTTGGTTTCAGGATTGTAGGTTCGGCCTAGTCCGGCTGGCAGGATGCATCACTGGGATCTAATGACTCATATGATTAGAGTAGACTCTGGATAAATTAGACCCACATCATAGTGAGAATGTACATACACTAAGATGTTGAAACATATGGGAAAGATTAGAATAGCTAAGAATCATTTGGAACTAATATCTGAGACCCAACTTTGGGGCCTCATATGAGAAATCCTTAATTGGGAATAAAGGAACATGACGTAAGGTTTAGATTAAGTTTAATGATTAATATTATATGAACTCTAAATATGAAATATGGAAAACATATGAGAAAAGTATGTAAGGGCCAAGGTAGTAAGAATCAATCATGAGGAATGGATTATATAAATGAGTACAATGTTTTATGTACTCCAAAGAAAAGGAAAATAGAAGAAAAGAGTTAAGTATATGATAATTAAATATAAGTGAAGAGTCTTCAAAAGAGTTAAAGTAAAGAGAATTAGATAAATATGTAAATCAAAAACTAGGATAAGAAACTAAGTTAAAACAAAGATAAATGTTGGAAATGATGAGCTTGATTAAGGAATGAGGGTTATGATATAATTGAGAGCATGGAATGTATACCTTTATCAATACGTTTAATACATTCATCCTTACTACCTTTGGATTCCAAGTCTCTATAGAACAACAAACTAGTTTCTAAAAAAAAAGAACAAAAGTGTAGCTTAACAAAGTGAATAAGTTATACAAAGGTAGACTATACTCAGGAAGGAAAAAATTGATATAAGAGAAACTATGTTTCACCCATTCATGAGCCATTTGATTTAAAATGAAGAATGTGTAATGTATTAAACATGAGTTGAAACTAGTAGAGAGATTATTGATTTAGAATTTCAACTTCACATTAGTAGAATGATAAAAAGAAATATGTGCAACATGGTATACATGATCATACACATGAATAAGCAACATGATCATAAGAGAAAAGTAGAATTTAAAGATAACATGTGGAAGAGTAGTATATGGTAAGAGGATTATGGAAAGTAAGGAATGGTTTGAAACATGGTGGAGTAATATAGATTATAAAAGAAAGAGGTTAGGAGATTCAATCAAGTACTAGTTAGTCAAGTATCCTTGTTGATAACTAATTTAACCTACATACGAAAAATGTATTAATGGGATGTTTGAATATAAGAATTCTAAGTCTCAGAACTGTCTTCTCTTCCATATATTACTTAATGAGAGAAATGTGGGAATGAAGTGATAAGAAAATGAATCATATCTGATGCATAACCACCGTGGTAGAGGCATCTAGTGAATGTAATAATGACACACAATATGATGATGAAACCCTAGAAGGGTAAATTGAGAATGTAATCTATCTGAATGGCCAATTAAGATGAAGGAAATTCAATTGATAAGATAAGGAAGACTTTAGTAAAAACTTGTGAGATCCAAAGTTTGAATTTCAAATTAAGGGAGCAAAGTCACATCACAATAATGTCATGCTACTGATAAAGTCCAAACCCTAGAATGTTTAGAGTTGTAGTAGTTCAAGGGTTGTCACTAGTGATTTGACCTTGAATACTAGCATTTCTATAAAACAAGATCATGAAATTTTTACTATGAGAAGTAAACTAGCACTGATAGTAATCCTAGCTAATCTAAAAGGTAGATAAACAATATGGAAATGATTTAGAGCAAAGGATAAGAAATAGATTTGAAACATAAGAGGTGTGTTTTGAATAAAAGGAGAAATACAATATGAGTGAAGTGTGATATGAAATAAATTCTTGTAGTAATAGCAAGAATGATGAATAATCTATTCATACCTTGTATGTTTCAATTTTAGGGATGTTTAATCTACATGATTAAAATGAGAAGGATAAGTAGCAAAAGGTAAGTAGTAATGAATGAGGAGAGAGATAAGAGAAAACAATGGCTTTTAGTAATATGTGAATTTGTTTAGAAGTATAATTTGTTGAAGGTATATTAAGGGATGTAAATTGGTTCTACGTATGATTTCAGTGTACATGTGCAAGCAATATGTTAATTAAAGGTGTCTGATAGTTTAAGTCATTCATACCAATAATCCATCTTAGTATTATACAATTGTGGTATGGTGATATGGGTTGAATGATGATGGAACAAATGGAGGGTTACCTTGAATAAGGTAGTCTTACCTATTCACTCATATGAATAGAAGGGATGATAACCATATTGTATTGATATGTAACCCTAATGAGGTGTAGCTTGTTATACCTAGATTTAATATAACTAAGTGATGGTAATTGGGTATGAATAGTCCTTGAATGACTAATATAATTATGTAGTATTTTGTTACTATTGTTGAAACCCTAGTATGCTATAACCCGATGCTTACACCTTCCATTATGTGTGGGTTCATACTTGAGAATAGTATGATATGTGATGGTAATGCTTCACCTTATGCATCCATGATCCAATGGGGATGTCGTGAGTAGTAATGTACAATTGTTGTTGAATCTAGTCTTTTAACTCAAGACTATTTTTCTATTTGAGTAGCACAATAGTAAAATTCAAAAGAATATGGTGAACTCTCTTTCGTGATTTAGAGGTAATACATAACAATAGTACATATTTAGCAGTATGAATTGAGATAGTTGGATCAGATTATCGATGTTGAGGTAACACCTCAAGAGTATGAAAATATTGAAATGTTTGTTTCTCTCTCTATCCTATGATTGATTGTGGCATAGAGAATTTGTTTGTTATCATTGAGAACTATTTCAAACATGTTGTGAATTAGTAAAGGAATAAAGGACTTAATGTTGAAAACTGCATTCAAGTATGAAATATAAGAATATAATGACATGTAAGATTTCAGAAGCTTAAAATAAACCTTGAATGCACTTTACTTGCATATTAATGTTTCGGGGACGAAAGTTTTGGGGGGGGATTGTTATGACTGCATCTGAGCTTAATTGGTAAACTAGGGTTTACCTGGATGATTATATGCTTAATTGGATTGATCATTGCTTAAATCTAATTAATGATGATAATTAAATTATTATGTTTTAAACCTAATAAGAATGTTAAGTGTTCTATTGTTTGAGAAATTAGGGTTTGAGAAATATAAACCCTAGTTGGCTGAAATTAGGGTTTTGATGGTACACGAGTATGGAATTTGATCAGGATAGCAGTGTGGTAAATGATTTTTCATATTTTCTAAAATTTTTTATTTAATTGAATTTTGGATATGATATGGATAACTCAATCATGCATATTGTAGAAAAATTTCAGAATATTTGAGTTTTCTTGGAATGTGGTTCTCAGTCGAACTATACTGTGACCAAAATGCTGAGAGAGTGCTTTTTAGTAGTATAGTGTTTTATTTTAATTATTTATTGGTAACACAAAATGATCTAAAATTTTAAATAGAGATCCGAAACTTAATCATAAACAACCTATAAAATTTTCATTATTTTTGGATGCGTTTAGAACATATCAGTAGATGAATTACAGTAAATGACATTTCTGTAGAATTCTGGATAGTAGTGCACTATTCAATTTTAGTTATTTAATGGAAGCTTGGAATGATCTCAAATTTGAAATGAAGCTTTCTAACTCAATAATACAAAACATGATAAATTATCATAATTTTTGGAGAAGGTTTGATCTCTACAATACACGAATTTATAGAAACCTTTATATGACAGAAAAATCTGCTGAAATAAGAAAAGTTTAGTGAGGGGTCAATGTGCAATTAACCCAAGCAGCTCAATTGCTCTATATGGTCAACCTAACACACAAGGATCTCTCATAATTCGTGATTCAATATATAGAAACGAAATCCTAGAGAGAGAGAGAGAGTTAGCGTTTGAGAGGAGAAATTGATGGAGATGTTGACCTAGGGTTTTGTGGTCCGAGGAATGATGAAATCATGTAAGTTTAGCTTCTTTGGATATAGTTTCATGGTGAATCTTCTCTCACATGTAAAAATTCCGTACCTCCTATGATTTGATCAAAAATGATATCAAAACTTCCCCTTTTCTCACTCTTTCTTCAAAATCCCTCATTTTTAGGGTTTCCGAGTTGAAAGGAAGAAGAATCGGGTGAATTGCTAGGGATTTATAATGATATCGAGATTTTTAGGGATGAGCTACGTTTTTAAGGTGTTTTCACACCTTAGGGTGAGCGGTAACTTCCTTTAAACAGTATATTGCATGAAAATTAGTTAAATCAACCATAATCTTTAATTGCTTAGTTTGCGACTACAAACCCTAAATTGTCTATTTGTTCTAAGTTGTTGCAAAATGATATGAAATGGATTCTTCCTTTGTTTGAATGAATTTTAGATGATAAAATCATATTATAAATGTATACAATGCATTCTAATGAGAATTCCCTAAGTATTCACAGAGGTTATAAGCGTAAACTGAAATATAGAGAATTTGTCTATGACTGAAATTTGTTGTATAAGTAAATAGAGAAAGTTGCTTATCTAGATCCCGTTGGTTTTGAATGATTGTTTATCTAAATTCATAGTACATATATGTTAGATACTATCTTGGATTTTTTTTAAAGTGAGTAGTTTTTGTTTGGTATCTCAATGAAGAGGGTGAAACCATAGATGCGGCGAAAGTTGGATATTTGTGAATAGATATCGTGAAATCCATTTGAAGGGATTTTCTTGCCATGATAGACTTTATTTATTCAATGTTACTATTGATGCATGATATCCCAGTGAATGGCATGAAAACTCAAATTCAGCTCAGTTCTAAGGTTTCATACATATATTGATTCTATATGATTTGTTGATAGTAGTCTTTATTCAGTGAATGTTTATGTCGCATGAAATATTTATGGGATCCATGGGAATAAGTTGTTGCCTAGTGAGATGTGACAAGATATGTGATGGCCTTGTGAGCCATGAGAATACTTGTACAACCAGTGAAATGAATAACTTGGTCTAAGGACCTCGAGGTAATGGTTACCTATTACAGAGGTAACAATGCTATGTGATGATCTAAGGGTTTGAATACCCAGATCTAGTAATTATGATAATGATGTGAAGGGATGAGAATTCCCAGTAATGTGATAAGGGATTGAGATCCCAGGTATCATGTATTGTAAAGATTTGAAAAGTACGTGATAGATGTATTACACCTTTCTTTGTAGCATTTGTTGTGATTAAATGAAACCCTAAGGGTAGGGTGTGTAATGAATCAAGTATTGTGATATCAATGTTCTCAGTTATTATTAATAATTCTTGTCATGATAAGTAATTAACTCTTAATTGAGTTATGAGATGCACAACTCAAGATTTGGGTTGATATGCACGTTCTTTGAGAAATTACATATAAGTTGCAGGTGCTATTGACGATTACTCATATGTCAAGTAATTAACTTTTATCAGTGTAATAAGATGATGAATTGCACAATTCTAGTGTGTATGTGCCAAGTGGACATGTAATATATATTAATATATATTAACGTTATATCTATATTTATTAATATATATTAACCTTATCCCCAATTTTTAGGATTCAGAGTTATAATCATCTTACTACCATCAAGGTCACACGATATTATATTATTCAAATTGTGATATTATGCTCACTAATTACATTATGTCCTAAATAATGGCACAATAATGATTTCGACTTATGTGAAGCATTCATTTCTTTTTATATTATATCTACTAGTCACATTATTGTCCACATGAATCATTCACTTATACTTATTCACATTAGTTTACCAATTATGTACATGGAGACGTAGTTTGTGTATGATAGTGAACAAGTTAGTATTCAAAGTATATTTGATGTGATTGGTCAGTTACAAAGTCATGTTTATGTCATTAGGCTGATTTTATGTGTATTAGGCTATATTATGTGATTAGAGCTCTAAATGTTACTAATACATTATAATCAACAACTAGGATTCAATAGTAGGGTTAGTCAATTTCAACTTAGGGTTAGGTTAACTTGGTTTCTGACCATTTCATACCATGTTATTATCATATCTAAGATGTAGGTTAGGTTTCCATACATCATCTCATCATCAAATTAGGGTTTGTTCGTCCATAGAAGGGTTATGATCATATGTATCCATAATTAGGGTTAACATGTTATTTACTCATATTATGTGCATTACATGCTCATTAGGGTTACAAAGTGGAATGTCAAGGCATAATTCTGATCTTGTTTGGTCATTTCTAAAGATCCAAGCACACTATCCCCTTAATCATAGAATTAGGGTTTCTAAAGTCATGATGATCAAATCTTGATAGGTTAAAATGAAGGATTTATAGGATAGTGATCAAGGCCTATTGTATAACTTGAGTTGTGGTTTTTTCTGGGTCAACTCAAGATGATACAGTTTGGTTTATTCACATTATAAGAAATTTATATGCACAAATAAGTAGACATATGGATAGAAAGAATCAGAGACTTAACGTCAATGGGAAGCATCCCAAACATTGTTAAATAATGAAGTATGTGAAGGAGGACATGTCATTGGATCTATATCAATATCTCATCACAACTTGAAAACATTGCAGTGTCAACATTATAAAATGATGATTTCTAGTAGGCAACCTGGCAGTTCGTTTTATTTATAATTTTATTTTCTAGTTGAAGCTTGACTAGTTGTGTAGTTAATGCATTTTTCACTTGTATTACATACTTAAAACAAATTTTATGTTTGCAACTTAGAGTTGTTAAGATAGTTGGATGTTTTCATAGTTCTTAGGATCCTCTAGTCAGGTGCATAGAGGGCCTCAGATAGGAGAAAAGACAACTTTGTTAGATTGACTACCTTAACTAGTTAGCTTCTAGACTTACTACAATCTCAATTTTTCTCAAGACTGAGCTAGATGCCTAGATAGCTTGGGTAGTTAGCTTTCTAGAAAATATTGTTGACCGACCCATGTTGTAGATGGGTCTAGACGACCGTATATGATTTTCTAAAGCTTAGTCAAAAGTTGTACCTTGGTGACAAATATTCATTTTCATCTGACCCACTCAATCATTTTCCTTCTCCTTGAACCATAGGTGATCACATAAGCCTCTTACACTACCATTAGCCACCACTATCCCTATTTCTTCTTCATTTCCCACCATCACCATACCCTCCACCTTATGTTTCCTCCTCCACCTTCCATCATGTCCAACCGAGATTCCTCTTCATATCTGCCAATCAAACCCTAGATATCCTCACATGGGAGGAGTATCCCTCAACCATTTTTAGATATAAAAGAGCACCCCATTACAAATACACCTCCATTCCATCTGCAATGTTTTTCATATCCACTACCATCATTTTCACCATTACCCTTCCCCTGCCAAAAAAACTAATCCTCCAAGCATATTTTCACCTCTTCCCTACTCCAAACCTTAACTCGGGGTGAGATCACAACACCAAGCCACGACATCAATTTTATTTATAAAAGGATTTTATGGGATTGTATGGGACTATTGAGGAGTACAATCCAAAGGACATGCCAACATTCATTTGATCATAGTCTACATATCGACCCATGCCAAAGTAGTTATTTTTCAAGGAGTTGGTTCATCACCATGCCTTCAATAATATGTCTGCCTCAACAAAGGGAAAGGAGACACAGTGTCAAGCCATGTATGGGTAGGATATTGTTTTAGAAAATGATGACGCTACATATGGAAATCATTGTATTTGGAAACAAGAGGTGTAGGAGGCACTCGAGAGAGTGAGAAGCATCCTCCAGTATGATGGCATGGCAATATTGTCCATGCAACAAATCACCATAGTCACAACATACACATCACAAGACCTCTCTATTCTGTAAATACAAGTCTTGCAGCACCAACAAGCAAAAAAGAAACACTCGACAAGTTGGGTTCCATAGGTGTGCATATGACACACTATGCTAGTAAGGATGTTATCTATGCACTAGGTATGTAGTGTGCAGTGTTTGATTTGCTATAAGTCTACATTTTAGAAACTTTTGTATATACAATGTAACATCAACAACAAACTCACTTTGAAGTTTATGAGCTTCTTTTGCTACATGGTCAAGGACAGAGCCATAAAGATATATTGTTGAGCCTTTGATGAGGATCATATGTACCTAGATACATATACTAATATGTTTTGTTTAGATGGTCATGAGGAACTAGATATAGATTGTGATGAGTGGTGTTATGATGAAGAACACTATGAATATCACATACACTAGTTTTGTGCAGAAAAACATGACTCTACCCTCAATTTCTTTATAGTTCAAGTGTAAAAAATATTCCCAATCCCTACCCCAAATATCAACATATAATTCATGCATGTTACTTTTTCCTCGGAGTTGAATACCAAGTAGGTTTAATGATGATTACTAACTAATATTTTTTATATTTTATCTTTTCTATATGAAGTTTGGGTGATGTTATGATAGGTAATATTCTATTATAGTATAAGACAATCAAAGTTTATCTATTTCACTATGGTATCCTTGCAACGATCATCCTTCTTGATCTTGGCTATAATCACATCCACTACAACCAGTTGGAGGGACCCAACCTAACTGATGTTACCTATCTCCCCATGACAACTTCATTAAGGGAGTAATGTGTAACACCCCACTTTTCATCACATGTATAAATCACTGAGCGGAAGCACTTTACTCAAGGGGGTTTCACAAACATGATATTCATTTGCAATTTAAAAAAAATGAAATACTTTGCATTATGTAAATCTGATTCATACATAGATTTTTGGCAAAAGTAAACCACACCAAATACACTTAATCTACTTTGGTAGCAAGACCATACAAGATGTAATACTATCTAAACTTTGGATCATCTTGGTAAATGGCACCCCACTAGGTCTTTTATTCTTGAAGATTCCTTGAGTTACCCCTTGCACTTCTTGCTCCTAAGATTTCTCCTTACCTGTGGGCATCATGCCCCCAACCATTCATAAAACCAATGGTAAGTGGAACTGATCATATTATAACATAAAGAAAACTTGTAAACTAAAAACAGACTTTGAACATTAAACAATAAAAAATAAACATTAAACATTTCAAAGACATACAATTACTTTTTAAATTCTCTTTTATCTTGACCTATATAAGAATCCTCGGGTTGCACATAAGTGCCTCTTCTCTTATGCACCGAAGTGCCTCTTATCTTATGCACCAAAGTTCCTCTTGGGTTGCACCGAAGTGCCTCTTAAATTTTGCTCCGAGGATCCTCTTAATGAGGACCTTATATAAGCTATCTTTTACATTATCTTTCTCTTGAAAACTCTTGCTTTTCTCTTAAAACATAACTTTAACTTTACTCTTAATATTCATGAAGATGATACCATAATATAAACAATAAAACATTACATTCCATTCATCATAAGTTCATTGACTTTAAGCAATTAAAATAGATAGCACATTCAAAACATTCATTGCATATATACATACATAAAATCAACCATTAACTGTGTTCAATTAGCATGGACCACTTACCTTTCACTTGGGGAATATCTTCTCTCTCTTCCTTGTTTGGGTAAAACCCTAATCATGTCCTGGGTCATAGAAACCCTAATTATCCTGTTTGCAACATATCTCACATTATTATACATTTTATTCACCAAATAAAACCATAATTTTCATTTCCTATAAAACCAACATTTGGCGATTTAGAAACAGACTCTAAAACCTACATATTTGGATTCCTCTCGAAAAACCATTTCCAAAACATATTTTTTCTCATTTTTCTGAGCATCGAGCGATTGACTATGAATTAATGAAAATTGACCAATCAGAATTTAGAAAAATGCCACATGGGCCAATGAGAGCCCGCCATATAGGCGCGGGTCTCGCCCAAGTGGATTGGTGGTCAGCTATACAGAGAAACATAAAAACTCATTTTTACCCCTACGATGTTAATCGATTTATCTAAACAACGGGGGCATCTAGGTCTTTTTGAGACCTGGATTCTTCACCCCATTTTTCCCTTAACCCAGCGATGAACACAGGTACCTGGAGATCGATTCTCCGATCAGAGCTCACAGAAGCGATCCCAATCAAGAACCCAAGCATCTGGGTGGCTTCCCAGATCCAAGTCGAGGCCAGCGAGCCAAGCCTTGGGGTTTGGCAACCACAGGAGCTCGAGGTCAGGCTCCGGCCATGACTGTTGATCACCACCAGGACAGAAACCCGACAAAAAGTCGTCAAGGAAGCGAGAAACTAGGTGAATGGGTTCGCAAAACAACGAGCAAGTATAGAGAGAGAAATCTATCATGAAATAATAGGTCATTAGCGCCCCCACCTACCTTAAGTGGAGGGAGGTAGGGGATGACATCAAAGCCGTCAGATCTTGATCCGATGGTCAGAACGGGCGCGCGTATAAGGAAAAGAAAGGAAAGGTGTGACAGGGAAATAAACCCCAAAACCATAGGGAAATCGAGTGCATTGAATACAAATCTAATCAAATTAAATATAAAAGAAAGAAAAGGCGTGCATATAAGGAAAAGAAAGGAAAGGTGTGACAGGGAAATAAATTCCAAAACCATAGGGAAATCGAGTGCATTGTATACAAATCTAATCAAATTAAATACAAAACTTTCCTATTTTAATTGGAGGGTCAAACAAAGTCCAAATGAGTCCAAAGTTGGACCATTGCCTAATTAAAAGATCTAGAATACTCCTAACCAATTAGATTTAGGTTTTCTTAATGTTTGGTCCATGTTTTCTATTTTTGTTTCTTATCTTAATTTAAGTGTACAAACTAATTAAATAAAAGAGGGGGAACTTCCTTTGTGGATTTTACTCCAAAAATTTGAGATAATCACTATTTATCTATTCCCAAGTCATGGCACACTTAGTTATTGCCTTTTATGCACTTTCCTTGGATGAGAGAGAAAACAAGGGGAAAATCACTTCCCTCCTATATAATTATAAAATAAAAAGAGAGATTGGCTTGAAGGTGCCAAGAGAGTATATTCCTTTCATATTTTCGAACTAAAAGGATAAGAGGCACACTATGATGACTTTTTGGAAAATTTGAGAATAGGAGAGAGAAAATGAACATTAGAGGCTTTATTTTAGAATCTATAAAAAGTAAAAACACATTAATGTCCAAGTAGTCTAAATTTCAAATTGTTGCTTCTTTTCTTCCTCTTTCTCTTTCTCTTCCATTACTTTTAGATTTATTTGATAAAAGAAAAGGGAAGCATATTACCAAGATTACATAATTATTTGCAACACATTAATATAAAGGAAAAACTTGTTTTGAGTCCTTTTATTATTTCTCTTTGCACTGAAACCCTAGAAGTAAAACTATTTTCGAAATTTTTCCTTTAGGCTCTTAACAAAATTTCATTTAAAGAAAACTACATAAAAGGTTTTATTTTACTCCTGAAAAAGTGGGATGTTACATAATGCTTATTGTATCTATTTTCAATGTGCATAGTGCCTATAGGGTCACACACATAAAGACATCTTGAAGAATGGACAATGAGAAACTTATTATAATTATTACAATAAAGACATGAACCTAAAAGTAAGTTTGAAGATCTAGAATCAAACATGGATACCTTAAACATATGAAAATAGTATCTAGAAGCCAGGTTGGCGCTCCTCTAAGAAGAGGAAGCATGTACTACAACGCGACTGGTGCAATATTATGTTTAGTGAGTCCTAGTCAGTGGTGTGTTTCCTCATCCAACAAGGAAGTGTAGAGATAGAAAAAAGGTTTTAAGAAACCATGGCCTCTCTCATTACTATGTATGTGTGTGTGTGTGTGTGTATATATATATATATATATATATATATATATATGAAAGATGGCCACCAAATCACTCAATAGTGTTTCCTTTAAGGTTTATAAACCCTAGAAGCAACTACAAAGAGAGAGAGCATACTAGCATCTTTCGGTTTCCGTCACGCACTCGTGGATACCATACAAATGGGTTTGCATAGTGAATTTTCTTTGGACGAGTAAATTCATTGGTGGAACAAGGTTTGAGGATAAGTCATGCATCATGGAAAGGAAAGTTCTATAACATAAGGTCTGTCATAGAAGACTATTTTCTACCACGGGTGAATTTGGGGTTGAAAGTGGAGACCCGACAACAACCAGTCCAACTTCATGATCTGTGCACTTTCTGCAATACCAATTACAGCAACTAACACTCTACTATGGAATCTATTACTCAACCAAAATTATGTTAAGACCAACATGCATGTTGATGTAATTTCTAGACATATCGATACACCAAAAACCAACTCTAATTTTTGTTGATGTAGATTAGATGGTCCATATATACATTGAGTAATTCAAATTGAACCAACTCTTGGATTCCTTAGGAAAAAATATTGTTTACATTGTGTTTTTGTCTCCCTTGAACACAAAAAAATAGCTATGGTAGCATAGAAGATTATGTTGCTTGTATGTCATGTTAAATATTATAGTTATTGAATAACTTAGGATTCCAAAGGTGGTTTTCATTTATACAATATATCTAATTGGTTCCTCGTCTATTCAAGTTTAGTTTACATAGAAATAAAATGAATAGAGGTGATTATATATTTTTATCTTATCTAAGAAAAATCCAAAAATAGTACTAACACCATGTACCCTTCACATTTTGTTGTTTCACTTGATTGGTTATAATTCTATTTTTTTGAATTTATATGAGTGTGAATGATAGAGTAAATCCAAATACAAAAGTTAGTCAAACTACTATCTTAAAGAATTAATATCATATTTTCACCTAGATGAATTGAAAGGGGTAACTAAATCACACGTTTTATGAAGTTTTGTCAATATCAAGGAATTATATCACTATAAATTATGTTGGAATCATGAGATTATGCCACTACATTGGATTCCAATAGTCAAATAGTGAAACAACAAGAGTTTCTTGGTAAGTTTTAATCAAAATTGATTATGATGATAATGTTCGATAAATTAACCACAATGAATCCAATGTAGTTCAATAAAGTGGTACAAATGTGATTCAACTTGAAAGAATTTCAAATTAGTTTGTGTATTAACTTACGTTAAAGAAGTAAATATTAAAGGTCTAAAATAGAAGTTTTTAGTTAAAGTTTCCCACTTTCCCAATTAGATTCCGTAATTGATATTATATGAAGAAACAAATGTGGTAGGTGCATAGAATTGCATTTACTACTTTCTTTTGTACTTGGGATATGGATTGGCACTACAATAGGGTTAAGTTGAGAAAGTGCCTGCAAGTATACTACTCATACACCACTTTGGGATCTCTATGGTACTCCACAACATGGCATTAGGAAACCTATATCCATATGAACTACAGATTAAGAAAGAAAAAAGGGTTAAAATCTTTGAAGGATATATAAAACCATGTTAATAAACAATAATAATAGGGAAGCTTACTCAACATGTTTGGAAAAGGAATCAAGATAAACACTTTTTAGTTGAATTAAGAATTGAAAAAGTGCCAGAAGAAATCAAGGATCATGATAAAATCTTAAAGCTTCATTGTTAGCTATTTTTCTATAATGACATTCATGAATATGATAAAGAATGTTTTTCAAACAAATAACAAGAACGAAGCCCTGAACTACCCCCTTCCAAGGAAGAATAAATTAACATATTTGATTGTGACTAATTAGAAAATGACAATGGAACATGACAGAGTATGGGTAATTAGTCCCTTTATATAGTATCCAGTAGAAGAATTAAAAAAACCCGAAAGAACAATGTAAATGAACATTTAGAATTGCTTACGTATTGTCAACAACATTGAGAAGACAGAGAATTTCCCAAAGTGTCTTGGCTTGCATGGGTTTTGTTGAGTCCCAATCTTGTTAGTGTTTCCCTTCTCATGTATATGGGAATTGGGTTTTGTCTAACATATTGATAAATTAAGTCTTCCATCTAAATATCTACATGTTTCAGTGCAATTCACTACTATATCCCTTAACCTTGCATGAGAGATAGTCAAAGAGGAACACCCCTTTGTGGGTGGCCACCAGCCGTTAACAGTTCTTGAATACCCATTAGGATGCACATCACATGAATCTTCTAGGAGTGGCTCTCTTATGAGACTCCATCATAAAACAACAATCTTTCAAATATACATCTATGTTGATTTTTGATACATCTGAAGGACCATCACCATTTCCTAATTGTACCATTGAGAAGTCTTCTCTACCCTCCTAAAATACTAAGCCATCTCATTTACTACACTCTCATTTAATGGCTTTGTCTTTATGTCACCGTATGCACCACTATCTCCGTCTATGTTGTTATGGTCATATGTGTTGTTGTCATCGCCTGCATTAAGATCTACTTCACCATATCATGCTTTTATCTTAGCCAAAGCATGCCAAGAGCTCGGTATTTCTTCTACATGTTTGTGATTTTGATTTGCAATGACCTACAAAGGGTGTGGACAACTTACAATACATGTAACCAGTTCACATGATCAGATAGAAAAAAAACACTACTTGTGCTTTCTGCTTCAACTTCATCTTCATCTACATTATCACATGGTGTATGAATTTCATGGATTGTGTGCCCTTATTCTATCTCTACCAGCAACATTTATCTTCCCTTACAACCCTTTTCCATATTCTTTAGTAATCATCCCTCTTGTAGCGATGCATACATACACCTTAACTCCCACAAATAAAGTTCTACCCCCACATATATTGTTATGCTAATTTCTATTTGGGTCTTTATCAAGAATTAATTGTTGATCTAATCCATACAACAAGGGATTCCGCCCATACAATAAGGGATTCCACCCTTGTTGATCAAACCCATACAATTTTATATGAGGATCTTCCTGCTACTCTATGGATCTACACTCTACTATTTCTAAAACGTTTTCTATTATATGTTCTTCATGAATAACTTGTAGGCTTCTAATTATGTTTGCTTTGTGGATTCTAGAGGAGTTTTATTTTATGTTGCCACTATACATCTTGATTTTATTTCATGTCCATTGATTTTGCACAAGAGGTTATTCTTCTGGATACTATGTCACTACTACCATGTATTCCAACATTCTCTAGCTTGTGTATGCTTTTCTATGCACATTGATGACTCACTATCCAACACCTTTTGGCTTGTCAAAACTTTACTAAGCAAATTGACGAGTTACTCTTAAGCATTCTTTTGCTTATATGTGTTTTGCTACACAGCTTGATGATTCAATCTCCAACACTTTTTATCTTGTTTGTGCTTAGCTATACACGTTGTTGAATTACTCTCCAACTCTCTTGGAACTTACTACTTATGAACCAACACTCTCTAGACTACTAGACAATGCTTGAAATTAAAATGATGCCACTTTCTCTAACTTGTTACTATATACCAATGCTCTATATGCCACTTCTTTATCATGAAGAACCTATTGTCTGTCTATGTACCTATTTACTATTTAAGAAGGGTGCCTTATAGAGTGCTTGTTATTGTGTTATAGTTGATTCCTCACATGTTGATTAAGGTGTGATTGGAAAAAGTGTTGAATATCTATTTAAGGTGGAGTAGATTGAAAACATGTTGAATATATGTTTAAGGTGGAGTATTGAAGTGTTTGAGTTCTTTAGTTAGTGTATTGTAAGATTCAGGGAAAGATTAAATGTTCGTAAGGTCTATTATTATCAATTTTTGGTACTGGCAAGCTGAACATGTGTTTCAATGATGCTCTAACTTGAGGGGAAGTGATAGAGTACTTAGTTATTAAGACTATATGTAAATGGGCCTAAGTGTTTTGGCCTATTGGTTTGCTTGAGTCCCCAGCATGTTTGATTCATAAGCATGCTTGAGCCTCAAGCTTGTAAGTGTCCCCCTTTCCTAAGGGATTTATATTGGAAGCTTCATAAATCTAGTTAAAATAAAGTTCTAATTAAATTTCACTTATTAGTACATACGTTGAATTTTTTCTTTGTCTCTATAATAGAAGGTATCTAATGAGAAGTTTTAACAGTAAATTTATTTTGACTGGAAAGAAAAGCACAACATTTCAAATTGGCAACATTTCTCAAACATTTAGATATATCATATAACTATTCTACTTCAAAATTGGTGTTGGCTCTTTTTTAAAGTCTGGGTCGATTTTATATTTGTGAGAACATCATATGTTGCTGGATTCTTACAGTTGGATTGTTCTCCATTATGATAAAGACTCTTTATACCCCCTAGATATGGGTATAGAAGATGGTAAAAGTCTACAATGTCTTGATTAATTTTTGCAATAACCTCTTAAACAATAAGGGATTGTCTCTTAGTTGTCACAACCATGTAAATATCAAGTTATATTGAGATGCTTAGATGAGAAAGGTCCCAAGATTAGTTAGATGTCATAACTTTTGAAATTATTAAGCCCATGAAAATGTGTGGAGCATAGAAAATGTTACAACAAGATTTATGTGCATGAAGTATATATCAATTGGACATTGACAACATTTTATATTGTTGCCTATTGACTGATATACAAAATATTTTTCATTGGTTCATGATGCATAATTGTGCTAAGCTTATGACCACATATGGTCCTGGTTCCTTACTTTATTGTGTCGAGGTAGTAAGTAAGATATAGGAACGTTCAACTAAATAAGTATGGCATCTTATTGACTTGATCCTTTCACCAAGTCTAATGGTAAAAATGTACAATTTGAGCTTGATTTTATTTAATATGTTCGGTGTTGGTATTATATTTTTAAAGCCAATCACACACACCAAAAATGATGCTAGAATTAGTCCTTGTGGGATAAAGAGAGGCATTCTCTCCCCCTCTCCCACACCTGTAGTAGAGGATGAATGCCCAAGAGGCTGATAAACCAAGGCGGTGGTAATGATTTGAATTCGAGCCTTTTTGTTAGGGGACACCATGCTTGACCACTTGATCCACTCCTTGTCGAAAAATTGGTCCTTATGATTATGATGAATTATGTAGATAGCAATTTATACTTTATTTAAAATATTTTTTTAAATGATGAAATAGGGACCATGCTTTCATGATGAGAAAAATAGAAAATGGCACTTAAGAAAATTATATCTATAGAAATATTTTTAAAGATTGACTAAGAATGATTCTACCAAAATAAAATAATAATGGGTCTTTATAGTACGATTTCTCTATTATTGAAGGAATAATTAGTGTTCTTTTGATATCTAATATTTACTTACCATTTTTAGTAAAATACAGATTGAAATTTACATATGTTAATCAATAGTCAGTTAAAAATACTTAAACTTTTAGAATGTGTGTTTAAATCAATAAAAATCAATGTTTTAAAGATCATGACGCGAGAAGTGAGCAGACAAGACCTTGTAGCCGATTAACTGCTAGGTGGGTGATTAAGCAGATGCTTATTTTTCCAATACTTTTTAACATTTTATATACAAATATACATGCATAAAATATAAATTGTGAATGTTTACATAGTTAACATGTGTATTCTTTTAAATGTAATATTGATTAACAACAATAAATAGTTAATTGTTCATTTAATATAAGCATAAGTATATTAAATTGATAACTATACTAAATCATATGATCAATGTCAAATTTTTAGTATAAAATAGCTTAGTAGCTATAGTAAATTGGTAGCTAAGAATATATTAAATCAGTAGCTTACTATCAGTTTAATGTAAGTGTATAAGTATATACCCGTATAAGTATCAAATCACATTACTAATGTTTATGTTACTCAATATAAAATATCTAACTAGCTATATAAAATCAATACTTAGAATATATTAAATCAGTGGCCAACAATATACTTATTTTTATATTTGATATAAGCATATAAATATATATATTCAGATAAGTACTAAAACACATTACTAATGCTTATATTAAAGCAGCTAAAAGTGGGGGGGAAATGGCAAAGTGGGCTAAAAGTTGCACTTAACCCCAATCCACTCAACACCCATGTAAGGTTCATTATAATCGACCAGGACCTAATGATGCTTAAGCGGCCACCTAGCAAGATTAACAAAACACTGATATAGATGAGATTTTTACTAAATGAGTTGGATATTAACAAAACTAATAAAAAAAGACATGAATGAGAGTTTAATCCAAGTATAACAAAATTAAAAGAAAACAAAACCACTCCAACTATAGTCACCCAGATTACCACGGGTAACCATGTGAGAGCATCCATTCACCCGCCAACGAGAATGGTGCAGATATCCAACCAAAAAAATAAAAAGTGGATAAAATGGATGTCAGACAGCGAATGATGGACATCCCAGTTTTGCCATCACTAAATATAATATTCTAGAGAAGGTGTGTTGTCTTATTCATAAACTTAGTTTAATGATATCAATCCTAATATTTAAGGTTATAAATTTTGTGTCTAAACATGTGGACGTAACACAACCTAATTTGAAAAAATGGTTTGGAGTTTGGAGTTTGGAGTTTGGAGTTTGGAGTTTGGATTTGTCAATTTATGTGAGTTTCGGATCTGGAGGTTGATGTATAACTTAAAATGAGGTTGCTTTTGGGCTAAAAATTTAGATAATATGTATTCTAATAGAATACATACACAATTATCATCATCATCTAAGTCTTATTCTCAACTATGTTGGGGTCGGCTACATCAATTCTTTGTTTCCATTCAGCTCTATCATGGGTCATATTCTAGTTGAGATGTAAAGATTCAAAATCTCTCTTTACAAGTTCTTCCCATGTTAATTTAGGATATCCTCTTTTTATTAGTTGTGCTTGACTCAATAGCATTGCTTCGTATAGTCGGTCTACATTACACAAGTCCATACCATCTGTATCGGCCCTCACACAACTTGTCCTCAATGCTCATCACTCCCACATTAAACCTGATATAGTCACTTTTCAAGCGATCTTTTCTTGTTTTCCCACGCATCCATCTCAGCATACGCATTTCAAACACATTCATCTTTTTGAGACCTTGTTTCTTCACCGTCCAACATTCACTCCCATAGAGCATGGTTGGTCGTATTATTGTTCTATAAACTTTCTTTTTCATCTAAGAGGGATCTTCTGATCACATAGTATTCCAGTTGCACTCCTCCATTTCAACCATCCTACAATGATCTTGTGACAAATGCCATTTTGACATCCTCGTCTATTTGAATAATAGAACCCAAGTAGTAAAATTATCACATTTTTGTGTATCTACTCCGTCCCACTTGGTGCCACCATTCACACTACAAGATTGGCTGAAATTGCAATGCATATACTCAGTTTTGCTCCTACTAATCAACAATCTATGTGATTGTTGACTTTAGGTCAAAGTTGACTCTAAGTCTAAATTGACCAAACTCTTGTTTTGATGATGACTAAATCATTCCAATTTATAGTGTCTAATGTCTCTACTTGAGTGATTTAAAATTAGGTATAGACACACTCTAAATGCCCTAACTTGTGCATCTCAACTTGGAGAAAAGACAAGTCAAAATCAATGCAAGTGCACTTTTGTGGAATATGATGTAAATCTATCAGAATCATGTTGCAAAACACTTGTAATGATTGTATGACATGTAATTACACTTAAAAAAATAAAGAGCACTTAAATCAAATATTTAAGCACTTTAATGACATTTTTCAAAATTCATTACAGGCACTTTATCGGTCGAGTTACAATCCCGATCGATTCTTAATGGGTTTTGAGAATGCCATGGTTCGGTCGAGTTTCCTATACTCAAAATTTGACTGACCACTACACTGGAACAAAATTGGTTTAATCTATAGGTCGAGTTCTTACCAGGACAAACTCGACTGATTGGACAAATTAGCTTTGTCTCATAGTGCATTCGTTCAAGTTACCTTTATAGAAACTCGACTGATTGTGTTGTATGGAAAAGTTCATAAAAGTGTTTCTAACCGTTGGAATGTTGCAAAACTCTAAAAAAAATGTTGCAATATCCCAAATGGTTAGTGGTTGTCCTTAAGTGTTCCCAACGGATTCTAGGCATCCCCAATTATAAACAAGACCATTTGGGCTTCATCCCATGGTTAGCCAAGCACTATGAAGGTCCCTATTCTATAGTTGAGTGATCCTACAACCTCCTCTCTTTCTCTCTCTATGCTTAATCACTTGCATCATCCATTAGAGTGAGTAGGAGATTTGTAAGAGAGCTAGTCCTACATGTATATCTTGTGAGGCTCTCACTTCATCTACCTCCCAATCTCTCATTCTACTATGAAGGTGAAGGTTCTCTCTCTTGGCTAAGAGAGGTGAAGAAGAATAAGGGAAGGAGTCCCTTGGTGAAGAGATTCAAGGTCGAAGACTTGGAACAAGAGTGGGTAAGCCCTTGGTGAAGGTAGAAGACTCCTTGCTCAAGTGGGTAAGTCCTTGGTGAAAGCTTCTCCTTGGCAAAGGCGAAGTCAAAGGATGAAGAGCCAAGGAGAGTGGGGAATTCCTCAAAGGCTGAAGACTTGTGTAAGAGTAGGTAAGTCCTTGATGAAGGTGGAAGACTCATTGCAAAGTTGGTAAGTCCTTGGTGAGGTATATGACTCTTGGTTGGATAGGTAAGTCCTTTGGTAGGGTATCCTTGTTCCAAAAAAAGAAGGCCATGTATTGTAATTCTTATGATGGAAGATAAGAGTACAATGGTTAAGAAATCCTAGAGGTTGACATCTCTAGGTAGTGAACTGACATACTTCTAGTTTGAAGTATGGAACCACTCTAGATAGCTTGTTAATTGGTGCATGTTCAATCTCTCTCATCCTTATAATGTATGTTTTTTTTTAACAAATTGGAGCAATATCATTACTCATAAGCCATACGACATCTACAACCAGGAGAAAGACCTCGAAAAGAGCATACAACAATCCAGTACAGAAACAACACACCCCCCACACTCATATTGGAAAGAGAATAAAACACTTCTACATTGATCCCTAAACTAAGGAGCTGATTCAAACAACTTTTCAAACGTGATTCCTTCAACCTGAGCCTACAATGAAGGGGTGTAGTCTACCACTGAGAGAGAATACCACTAGAGGTTTCCACCGCCTGTATATCCATAAGACAAAAGCAACGAAAATTGCCCCAATTCAGAAGAAGACCTAGCACAGCTAGGGACTCGAAACTCTCACTGAAGGAGAGGATAACACAACCTACAAACAAAAAGAGGTAAACGTCGAAGAAACCGGAGACTGAGTGGCAGAAGAACCTGCCCTAACCAAAGACCAAACCAGCGACAAATGAGAAAAAAAGACACAAACAGAATGCAACAGGAATAACTGGAGAAAAGACCTAATGCAGTTGGGTCGGGAAAGGAGTCGTCGGAGCCCCTAGGAGGTCGACTTGGCCGCAAGGAGGAGCCAAGGTGAAACCACGGCAACCTCGGCGAGGCTTGGAGAAGACGCCCCACAGACCACCACCAGAAGCACCACCGACTGGGGACCCGTCTTCTAGAGCGCAGAGTCGTCAGGGCAGTTACAGAGGAGGAGATGCCACCTAGCCCACAATCCAACTTCACCGTAGGGTGAGGAAATCTTGGGGGGAGTGGGCTGGTGCTCATGGGCTTCCCAAGACCCTCCCCCAAGCCGCCGCCGCACAGAGATGTTACGCCCTAATCGCCAGAGCGAGGGGAGACAAAATGGGTGTGGACCATTATTATGTATGTTTTAGCTGCACACAAATTCTCATATTAGCAACCTTATCTTGTGATACATCTTGAAGGTCTAATGGGTTTTGTTTAAGTGTATTCAGCTCTATTCACCCCACCTCTAGAGCATCTGATCACCCATCCTAGGATCCAACAAGTGGTATCAAAGCGGGTCTTCTCTAAGTATACTTTCACAATTAGGAGAAGATGGGTGATTATCAAGATAGGAGATACTTCGTCAACCTTCCAATGTTTAATGGGAGTAACTTCATATATTGGAAGAGAAGGCTTCAATTCTACACAAGGAAAAAGTCTTGAGCTATGGAAAATGGTGGACCATCCATATAAGCTATCAGGGAAAAGGATGGAAGAATGAGATGAAGCTACCATGAAGAAAGTCACCTTAAATGCAAGAGCAATCAACATCCTATATGCCACCATGACCCCCATTGAGTTCAACCGAGTTTCTTCTTATGAGATGGCCTATGAGGTATGGAGAAAGCTATGTGTCACTTATGAGGGGACAACTCAAGTGAAGGAAAGAAAGTCTACATGCTCAAATGGCTGCTTGAGAATTTCAAGATGGGAAAGGAGGAGAAGACAGCCAACATGTAGTCAAGGCTCAACACCATTGTGAATGGTCTTACTATTCTAGGTTATCATATGAGTAGAGGAGAGATCAACTCAAACATCCTTAGAACTCTTCCCAAGAGGTGATAATCCAAGGTGACTTCCATTAAAGAAGGAAGGCCTCTTGGTGATATTCACATGGAAGAAATCATAGGAAATCTTCAAGCCCATGAAGTCACACTTGATAAGAGAGAAGAAGTTGAAAGGCAAGAGGAGAAAGAGCTAAAGAAAATGAAGAAGGTTGAAATCAAGGCTCAAATTGGAGCTATTGTGGGTCAATCCCCTCCATCCTCTCATGTTGAAGAAGATGCCATGTACTCCAAGGGTAGACTCTACAAAGGAAACCCTTCCTCCTCCATCTGGTGCCTCAAGTGTGGAAAGATAGGTCACTTCAAGATAGATTGCCTACAAGGAAAAAAGACCCATCATCACAAGAGAAGAGAAAATAAGTACAAGAAGAAGGAGAAATGGCACAAAAGCTCAAGTGACTCCTCCAACTAAAGCTCAAGTGAAGAATCAAATGGAGGATCTAGCTCAAGCTTTAGTGATGAAGGAGAATGCCATTTTGCTCTTATGGCTTCAATAAGAGAAGACTCAAATGAGGTAAATCTTAACTCTTTATATAAAGAATCTTTAATTGCTATCATTCATGCTACTCGTGCCTTTTTTATGTCTTCCAAAAAGAAAAAGAAAAAGAAAAGCTTACTAGAATTATTGATAATATGCATGTAGAAATAGATGATCTTGAACATGTTAATACTTGCTTTCTTGGTGATAAAAAATGCTGGTATTAGTCAAGTAGATTCTCTTAAACTTGAAAATGCTAGTCTGCTTGATAAGATTAGATCTCTAGAAGCTCAACCTCTCATGCCTAGTTCTAATGTAGAGCATACCAACATTTTGGATTCTCTCATGCTTGATATTGATGTTCTTAAAATTGAGAACTAGAACAAGGACTTGGCTTTGCAAGGTTTTGAATCTAAAAATAAGAACTATTGTAACATACTAGATCTCATACCCTACCCTGGAAGTTTGACTTTTTGGACTTAGACAAACAAGGTTGAGGATAGATCTAGATGATGTTTAATATAACCTTAATGAGTTAATGCATGTATAAATCACCCAAATATAAACTAATGTTCTCCCGTTTGTCTTAAGTCACTAATATACACATAAAATATGTCACATAAGATCATATAAAATTTCGTGTAAATAATCATACATAATTCTTTTGGAGATAATGTTAACATAATTGGATGAGAAATAACAATAATAGTGAATAAAATTATAACTGAAGTAATAATGTGATATTAATGGCCACAAATATTAATTATGACATAACTCATTAAAATGAACCCCAAAGTGAAATCTAAGTTAAAAATTGTGTTCCTTGGGTCCTAATTACCTTGGGAGCCAAGTTTCACATTATTCACACAATAAGTAATTAATTTAATTTTGGATAGAGAAGATCTGTGATTTCCCCCAAAATATCAAATAAAATAATAAATGACTCCAAAAGAGGAAAATAATTTTGAATTCACAATCTACATAATAAATATAGCCTTTGGGTGAATTTTCATCCAATTTGGAAGATGTTTGATTAAAAGATGAAATCAAGGGAGAGAAAGTGTATAGAACCTTCAAAATATTAAATAATTGTACAAACAACTCCAACATATAGAATTAATGGAAAATTCGTAACCAACACATTAAATATGACTTGTGGGTGAAGTTTCATAAAATTTGGAGAACCTTAAAGTCATTACTGAAAGAAGAAAGAGAAAATAAGGTTTGATTTATTTAACACATCAAAATTTCTCAAAAAGCAAATATAATTTCATAATAGGAATCTACATGCTTTAGTTAGCCTCTGTACAAAATTCCAATTAATTTGGGATTGGTTTGCACCCTCAAACAAAGAGAGAGAAAATGAAAAAATGGCATTCACACTCTATTCAAATTGGATTTGATTTTCATTTAAATGTCACGTTGTCATGCTATGGTTTCTGAATTCTGGAATTTTCTTATGCAACTAGAATCTCCCACCATTGGATTTTTCCATTGGACGGTAGAGGAGTCATCTCCTACTTCGAGTAGGAGCCCGACCCGACCTTGTACAGTAAACCAAACCTTAACTTGCCATATCTCCCTCCCTACTCCATCTTTTCGCATGATTTTTCTTCTATTTTGATCAGGAGAGGAATCTAAACCCATCGACCCCTAATTTCCCCATATTCTACATTCCTTTTTGTGAAACCCCAAATCAAGGTTACATCCCATGTTTCCCCTTCACGCTACACCTCTCCCCATCTATAAATACCATCACCCGGGCCTTCGACTTCCTTCACCTGCAACATCTCTCCCCTCGATTTCTTCACAACCACTTTTTGGCCATCAACAGGTGCTTTGTCTATCGTTGATTCACAAAACTAGTTTTGGAGTATCACTAGTCTCTGCAATCAAATTAACTAGCTCTCTGAGTTTGTCGAACCTCCTACTCTCCTTTAGTGTTTTCAGTTTCGAGTTTGGTCGTGAATCTTGATTTTACCCAAAATAGGAGCAAACCACCTGCTGCAGCTCGGCGCCATGGTTGCACAGGGGAAGGGGAGAATCCCCCGTGTGGTTTTATGCTTGTACCCCTCTACTTCTCTATTTTCTTTGTTTTGTCAAGAAGGGGCAATTTAGTCTTTTTGTCCATGGTTTCCTTTGCTTTGGGCGAGGTCAACCAAGAAGTTGACTGGTGATGCAACCACTTCCTATTGGGCCAAGTCACATGTCGGCCCCTCTCTCCCTCTCTCTTGCCTTCTCACGAGTTTGTCGCTTACATGGAATTTTCTGATTGGTCAAATTTTAAAAAATCGATAACTAATTATCTGTGGGGCCAAAAATTACAAATAAATAGTCATTGGATTCAAAAAATAAGGACCATCTAATGGTACCAATTTTTTTGTTCGAATCTAATCTTGAAAATATGTTATTTTAATGAATTCACTTAAATAGATAATAATTTGTAAAATCCATAACTAAATATAAGTATGTCAAAAAATATAATAAAATTTGTTTTGAACTAAAAACAATTAACCTAAAATATGGCATGGTTTTGATAACCTGATTCACTAATAATAAAAAAGGTGATTTTAGGGTTTGTGGAATCAATGTAATTCTAACCCTAATTCCACATATATGATAATAGGTGCTTTGGAGACCTAGATTTGGATCTAGAAGTGATCTTGGACTGTTGACTCTATAGAGAGGTATGTTTGCATCCCCTATTCTTCTTTATTGAGAAATAATCTAAAGTATCTTTCTCTTGGTCCTATCGACATTAGCCTAAACACAATGTCTTTTCTTTTGAAAATCATGGTTCATGTGAACTACCTTATTTGATATTGATATTGTGCTCATTGATATTCTTTTGGACTCTCTTTTATGCTTTGTGCATGTTGGACTTAATTGATGATATCTGCTTTTTTGCCCACCTTGGTAGTGGAAGTTTATATGGCACATTATTTGGTGCATGGATCCTATGATACCACTTTATACTTGATGGATGTTCTCATCCTTCTTATTTGTTTATACTGGTTTATTCTTTTATTATGCATCATGTGTTGATTGCTAGTATAATTTTACATGTTATTTTATGTGGATGTGAACATTCCCACATATGAGTGAAGAGGTTATAATTCATGCATATGAAAATATATTTGAGCAAATGGGTATCATGTCCTTCTCAGGTGGATGTATATAGTTCCTACCCACTCCATATTTAGAGCAGATGTATACAGTTCCCGCTCACCTCAAATTTTTGGTAGATGTGTTATTTCCTACCTACATGTTATTATTGTCTAGTATTGTCATAGGTGAAACACATGGATGCTTTATTTTTGAGATTATTTTCTTTTGTGCCCTCTTGGGTAGTACTTATCTCTTTCATGAGAAGACTATATATTTGATGTCCTTAATTTTCTTAAATTTCTCAATTTCCTTTTTAGTATGCACATACCAGCTTTTTTTGATGTTTCCTTTTTCTTCTCCTTTTTGTGGGGCATGCTTCCATCCCCAAGTTTTGATCAAGGAGAGGATAGCAAGGTGGACTTCGATAACAACCTTTGTAGTTGAGCTTTTGGGAGACTTGAAAGAAGTGGTTAGATGACTCACAGTTGGATCCTTGTTTGTTTAAGATAGTTTTCCTTTGACTCACCCTTGGTGGTGTAGTGATGTATAAAGATATCAAACTTCATAATAGTTATATTATTTCTCTCCCACTGCTACTTATTGTGTTATGATACATACATGTTGAATGAATTGGTTCTCATCCCTTTGGCAAAAAAAATTATGTGGCGTTTGGTTCAAGGGAAGTTGCCTTTTTATTTCTAGTAGGGAGTAGCTCCCCTCTGGGATCCCACTCCTTACAGCATGGTATTAGAGTCACTAGCAGTCGCTTATCTAACTATTTCAATCTTGTCTCCCTTAGGATGTTTACCTTTATCATAGGATGCTTATACCTAGTACCCTGCCTTGTACAGGCAAAACCTCATGGTGGGAAATAACTCAATTGTTGATAACATGTCCAGCTATGAGATACCCCAGAACCCTAGGTTTGGGATGCCAAGGATGGATCCATCCTTTACTACTCCAGTAATATAAGGAACTCCTCCAACAGAAAGTGGACCATCAGTAGGACAAGAAACACCAGCCTCTACTGCTTCTAATACAGAAATAGTCATCATTCCTGAATAAGAGTTGACCATGTTGAGGCAGCTTCCCTCCACAATCATGGCAGGGAAGTTGAGCAACCCACCTATGTCTAAAAAAACTAAGGAGTACTCAATCATGGAGTTCATGAAGATGCAACCACCCTACTTCAAGGGTGAAGGTGAGATAGAGATGGTGGATAAAGTAGATGATTGGGTGCTATCTCTAGAGAGGACTTTTGATGGTATGGCATGTCCTCCACATCAGAAGGTTAGATTTGTTACCTATGTTCTTGATGGACCAGCTAGAGTTTAGTGGAATGGAATTGCAAGAACTCGTGACATCTCAACCATGACCTGGGAGTATTTTTTGGTGCTTTTTCATGGAAAGTACATCTACACTATTGCTCTAAAGAAGAAGGAAGTTGAGTTCTATAGTTTGAAGTAAGGTTCCCTATTTGTCTCTGCTTTTATATAAAAGTTTCTATTATTGGGACGTTATGCAGTTGGTTTGAGTGAAGAGTGTAGGGTTGACCTATTCCTTCAAGGACTTAACTACAATGTGGTTCATGCTCTTATTTTGCAACTACCGTTGGCCTATCAACAGATGGTGGATAAGGCCTTAGCTGTGGAATCATATCTTGGTTTCCAGTCACACAAGGAGAACAATCATAAAAGGAAGCACCCTAAAGGTGACTTTCGATCTGAGGACTCTGTTGCTCGAGGAAAGTATAGATTGCCGATATGTCATTACTGTAATGAATCTGGACACATTTGACCTAGGTGCCCCAAGCTTCATAATGGGCAAGTACCAGGTCAACAACAAACACCTCAAGTACCCCATCAGAATAATGGAAACAATAATGGTAGAAGACATGTGGAAAGAAGAGTTGGAAGAGTTTTTTCTTTGTATGGTGAAGAAGTTCATGAGGATGAACAAGATCAGGGTAATCCATAGTTCTATAGTTAGACTTTACAAGTTATGTTTCCCTTTTGCATGATGCTTTAATGTATGGATGTAAGGAAGTATAGTGGAACCCTTTGTACCTAAAGAATAGTTTTGACTTAATAAGATGAATCCTTTAAGGGGTGGTGAATAAGTTGTTTTCTTATATGTGGATGTTTTAATTTCAAAGATGAAATCCCTTTAAGGGGCAGTGTGATGTAACATACTAGATCTCAGACCCTACCCTGGAAGTTTGACCTTTTGGACTTAGCCAAACAAGGTTGAGGATAGATCTAGATGATGTTTAATATAACCTTAATGAGTTAATGCATGTATAAATCACCCTAATGTAACCTAATGTCCTCGCATTAGTCTTAAATCAATAATAGACACATAAAATGTCATATAAGATAATATAAAATTATGTGAAAATAATCACACATAATTCTTTTGGAGATAATGTTAACATAATTGGATGAGAAATAATAATAATAATAGTCAAATAAAATAATAACCTTAGTATTAATGTGATATTAATGGCTACAAATATTAATTATGATATATCTCATTAATAGGAAATCCCAAAAGTGAAATCTAAGTTAAAAATCATGTTCCTTGGGTTCCAATTACCTTGGGAGCCAAGTTTCACATTATTCACATAATAAGTAATTAATTTAATTTTAGATGGAGAAGATATGTGATTTCCACAAAATATCAAATAAAATAACAAATAATTCCAAAAGAGGAAAATAATCTTAGATTTGTAATCTACATCATAAATATAGCCATTGGGTGAATTTTCATCCAATCTGGAAGATGTTTGATTAAGAGATGAAATCAGGTAAAAGAAAGTGTGTAGAACCTTCAAAATATTAAATAATTGTACAAACAACTCCAACATGTAAAATTAATGGCAAATTCATATCCAACACATTAAATATGACTTGTGGTTGAAGTTTTATCAAATTTGGAGAATCTTAAAGTCATTAATGAAGGAAGAAAGAGAAAATAAGTTTTGATTTATTTAACACATTTTCTCAAAAGGCAAATCTAATTACATATTCAGAATCTACATGCTTTATTAGCCTCTGTGAAAAATTTCAATTAATTTGGGATTAGTTTGCACCCTCAAACAAAGAGAGAGATGATGAGAAATAATGGCATTCACACTTTATTCGAATCGGATTTGATTTTCAGTTAAATGTCATGATGTCACGCAATGGTTTTTGAATTCCAAAATTTCCTTATATAACTAGAATCTCCCACCGTTGGATTTTTCCATCGGACGGTAGAGGATTCGTCTCCTACCTCGAGTAGGAGCCAGACCCAGCCATGTACAGTATACCAAACATTAACTTGCCATATCTCCCTCCCTACTCCATCTTTTTGCATTATTTTTATTTTATTGTGATTAGGAGAGAAATATGAACCCATCGATCCCTACTTCCCCATCTTCCACCTTCCTTTTTGTGAAACCCCAAATCAAGGTTACAACCCTTGTTTCCCTTTCATGCTACACCTCTCCCCATCTATAAATACCATCACCCAAGCCTTCGACTTCCTTCACCTGCAACATCTCTCCCCTCAATTTCTTCACAACCACTATTTTGGTCGTCAATAGGCACTTTGTCTGTCGTGGATTCATGGTGCTAGTTTTGGAGTCTCGGTGGTCTTTGCAATCAAATTAACTAGCTCGGTGAGTTCATCGAACCTCCTACTCTCCTTCTATGTTTTCAGTTTCGAGTTTGGTCGTGAATCTTAGTTTTAGCCAAAATTGGAGTAAACCACCTACTACAGCTCGGCGCCATGGTTGCACAGGGGAAGGGGACAATCCCCCATGTGGTTTTATTTTTGTACCCCTCTGCTTCTCTGCTTTCTTTGTTTTATCAGGAAGGGGCAATTTAGTCTTTTTGCCTATGGTTTCCTTTGCTTTGGGTGAGGTCAACCAAGAAGCTGACTGGTGACGCGGCCACTTCCTATTGGGCCAAGTCACAAGTCGGCCCTGCTCTCTCTCTCTCTGTCTCTCGCCTTCTCGCAAGTTTGTCGCTTACATGGAATTTTCTGATTGGTCAAATTCTAAAAAATTAATAACTAATTATCTGTTGGGCCAAAAATTATAAATAAATAGTCGTTGGATTTAGAAAAATAAGGGCTACCTAATGGTACCAGTTTTTTTCTCGAATCTAATCTTGAAAATATGTGATTTTAATGAATTCACTTAAATAGATAATAATTTGTGAAATCCATAACTAAATATATGTAGGTCAGAAAAATATAATAAAATATGTTTTGAACTCAGAAAAATATAACCTAAAACATGGTGTGGTTTTGATAACCTAATTCACTAATAATAAAAAGACAATTTTTAGGATTTATGAAATCAATGTAATTCTAACCCTAATTTCACATATATGACAATAGGTGCTTTGAAGACCTAGATTTGGATCTAGAAGTGATCTTGGACTGTTAGACACTGTGAAGAGGTATGTTTGCATCCCCTATTCTTCTTTATTTAGTAATAACCTAAATTATCTTTCTCTTGGTCCTATAGTCATTAGCCTAAACACAATGTCTTTTCTTTTGAAAATCATGGTTCATGTGAACTACCTTATTTGATATTGATCTTGTGATCGTAGATATTCGTTTGGACTCTCTCTTATGCTTTGTGCATGTTGGACTTAATTGATGATATGTGCTTCTTTGCTCACCTTGGTAGTGGATGTTTATATGGCACATTATTTGGTGCATGGATCATCTAATCCCACTTTATACTTGATGGATGTTCTCATCCTTCTTATTTGCTTATACTTGTTTATTCTTTTGTTATGCACCATGTGGTGACTGCTAGTATAATTTTACATGTTATTTATGTGGATGTGAAAATTCCCACATATGAGTGCAAAGGTGATCAGTCCTGCATATGAAAATATATTTGAGCATATGTGTATCATGTCCTGCTCGGGTGGATGTATATAGTTCCTACCCACTCCATATTTAGAGCGGATGTATATAGTTCTCGCTCACCTCATATTTTTGGTAGATGTATTATTTCCTACCTACATATTATTATTGTCTAGTATTGTCACAGGTGAAACACATGGATGCTTTATTTTTATACTTTGTTTATATTTGTCTCTTTTTGAGATTCTTTTCGTTTATGCCCTCTTGGGTAGTACTTGTCTCTTTCATGGGAAGCCTTTATATTTGATGTTCTTAATTTCCTCAAATTTCTCAATTTCCTTTTTTAGTATGCACTATCCAGCTTTTACTGATGTTTCCTTTTTCTTCTCCTTTTTGTGGGATATGATTCCATCCCTAGGTTTAGATCAAGTAGAGGATAACAAGGTGGACTTGGATAACAACCTTTGTAGTTGAGCTTTTGGGAAACTTGAAAGAAGTGGTTAGATGACCCTCAGTTGGATCCTTGTTTGTTTAAGATAGTTTTCCTTTGACTCACCCCTGGTGATGTAGTGATGTATAAAGATATCAAGCTTTGTAATAGTTAGATTATTTCTCTTCCACTGCTACTTATTGTGTTATGATACATACATGTTGAATGAATTGGTTATCATCCCTTTGGAAAAAAAATTATGTCGTGTTTGGTTCTAGGGATGTTGCCTTTTTATTTCTAGTAGGGAGTGGTTCCCCTCTGGGATCCCACTCCTTACAACTATTGCTTTAAGATTGTTTTGTTTGAAAATGGGAACACTTCCTTGCTTGCTGAAATAAATGTTCTTGAATCTTGTTCTAGTTCTACTAGTAGAGAAAATAATGTTGATGGTCTTCATATTAATAGAGATTTCTATATGTCCAAATCTCTTTGCCTAGAAAATGTTCTTTTGCATACAAGAGATAATATAAATCATTTGTCTTCTATTATTGCTTCTCTTATACATGATAATCATTGTTTGATATCTCCTTTGTAAAGATTCTTAGTTGGTAAGAAGAATCTTAATGATATCCTACAATATACTACTAAACAAAATGGTAGACATGGTTTAGGGTATGATGGTAGCCAAAGGAACAACATAGGTAAAGGGCCTCCAATATTTTATGGAGAATCCTCTAGTTCTAAGGCTATAGGCACATGCAAGTATTGCAATAATTTTGGTCATTATTCTAATTATTTCCCTTTTAGGAAAGCACCCAAAAGCAATAGGGATTGGGTTGCTAAGCTAACTCCTCCAGACCCAAAAACCTGATTGGGGACCATTTCATCTTTCTTCTTGTGGGTCACTTGCTAATGGATTGACTTGAGCTATGGGGTTGCAAATTGGTTTCTCAGTCCAAGAAAAGGAAGAAAGGTGAGATGTGTATGGAGTGACAACCAATGGAAAAAGGAATGGTAAGAATAGAGGTAAATGTTTCTTACTCATATCCAATCCTAACCTATTTTTGTCAAGTTAGTGTGTGCTATGCACATGGTTTTTGAGTCAAAAGTGATATTCAATGATTCTCTTCACACTCTTTCTCAAAAACTATTTCTAATTCTTTCATAGTGCATTACTAACTTACTTACATATATTTCAATATGGTTTGTATTTTTATCTTGCCTCTAGATATGTTTTTCATATATATATATATATATATATATATATATATATATATATATATATATATATGTGCTTTTTGACAGCTACTTTGTTGGTCGAGTATGTCCTGATAGAAACTTGACCGACCAAAACCTATGAGTCTTGCCAACAGCTATTGTCAGTCGAGTTTGTCATGTCAGTAACTCGACCGATAACACTATGTACATAGTACATAGTTGGCTTATTGAATGAGAATTTCCCTCTCAACTAGATTTTCTCAACCAATAGCCTCATTCTTTGGCACTCCCTTAGTGTGACTTGAGAGTTATACATTGCCCATATTTTGATAATGACTTAACCATTCCATTCCTATGTATCTAATATGTTTATTCAAGATTGATATCAGGCTTTAGGTACATGAAAAGGATAAAATTACACAAGCCCTAGCTTATTCAAGTTCAAGTCAAAAGAAATGCAAGTGTGTGTTTTGTGAAATCTCTCCAAATGACCTTAGACTAATTTTGTAATTACTTGTATTGATGATATGAGTTGCAACTAAGATAAGAAAAAATGAGGGACACTTAATTCCAACATTTGGTCACTCAAAAGTCAATTTAGAAAATTTGTCACATGTTATTTATCGGTCAAGTTGGAAACTCGATCGATCCAGTGATGGATTTTCTAAAGATGACCAATCAGTTGAGTTACACACTCATAGAATTCGATTGATCGATCAACTAAGCAAAACTGATTTTGACTCATCGGTCGAGTTTCACATAACAAACTCGACCGATAGTTTGAAAATTAGCTTTATCACTTAGTGGATCGGTCGAGTTATCTTTATTAAAACTCGACCGAATTACTATACAGAAAATGCAAAAAAAAAGTGATTATAACCGTTGGAGTGTTGTTTTGAGTGAGAATAGAGCCATTATAACTTGGAAAATGACTATATTTTTCCCTTAAGTGATCCCACACTCAAGGGAACACCCCCAGTTATAAATAGGACCCCTTAGAGATCATTCCAAATTTTCTCATTCATGCTATTCTAAGTGCTTGCTATAGTTGAGTGTGTTGCAACTCCTTAAACTCCTTTCTCTCTCTCATTTACAAAGCATTTTATGATTATGAGTGAGTTAGCCCAGTTGTAAGAGAGCTGCCTCCATGTTCTTGTAAAGCTCTCATTCCATTCCATCTTCTCTACCCCCTTTCTCAAAGAGCAAAGGTTGAAGCAAGCTACTCTGAGTGAAGGTGAAGTTGTTGTTGTTCTTCTTCAAGGTTGAAGAAGAGGTGAAGATCTTCTCCAGGTGAAGGAGAAGGGCAAGGCCAAGATTCAAGAAGAGTGGGCAAATTCCTTCAAGGCCAAAGACTTGATGAAAGTGTGGGTAAGTCATTGTTGAAGGTTGAAGACATCTTGATCAAGTAAGGAAGTCCTTGTGTAGTTCGAAGACCCTTGTTTTGAGTAGGTAAGTCCTTGGATGTATGGTGGTCTCCTTGTATCTTTTATGAATGAATATAAGTATACACAGATTGCAAAGTCTTAGAGAGTGACCTCTCTAGGTAGTGGATTGACTCTCTCCAAATTTAGAGATTGCAACCACTCTAAACCACCTTGTCCAAGTGCATGTTTCAATTTCTCTCATCCTTGCTATGCTTGCTTAGCTAGGACTTCAAATTTCTTTTAAGATATTGGTTTTTTATATATAATTTGTAGGTCTAACTTTTCTTGTGAGAACTTTGAAGCTCTACTCACCCCCCTATAGATACCTAGATCCAACAAGTGGTATCAAAGCTAAGGATCTTCTCCAACAATCTCCCATGAGACGATAAGATGGGTGACAACCTACTTGGTTCACTCAACCTAGAGGGAGGCTTCTCCATGCTCCTCTGACCTTTGACAACACCAACTTCCTCTATTGGAAGAGGTGTATGCAATTCTATATTCAAGGTATGAACTTTGATATGTGGAAGGTAATGGTCACACCATACAAGGAGCCAACTGGAGTTGTTTCAACATGGAATGAAGCTGCACTAAAAGAAACCCAATTCAATGTCAAAGTCATAAGCATCCTCTATGCAGCCCTTACCCCAATGGAGTTCAACCGCATCTCCTCATGGGATACCGCCAATGAGATTTTGGATAAGTTGTGCATAACCTATGAGGGCACAAAGCAATTCAAGGAGGCTAAGATATACACGTTAAATAGTATTCTAGAGAACTTCAAGATGGGTAAGAAAGAAGGGATTGTGGAGATGGTACTCTAGGCTCAACGTCATCATCAATGGCCTAGCTACTTTGGGCAACACTTTGGATAGAGGTGTAATTCAAACCAAGATCTTGAGGACTCTACCAAAGAGATGGGAGTCAAAGGTGACCTCCATTGAAAAATTGAGAAGCCTTGGTGACATCCCAACTGAAGAGCTCATTGGCAACCTACAAGCTCATGAGCCAAGACTTGACAAGCAAGAAGAGAAAGAAGTCAAGAAGATCAAAGGTAGTGCATTTAAAGCTCAAGTGAAGGTTGTCATCCTTCAACAACAACTTTCTTATCAGACATCTCCCTCCTCCTCTAGTGAAGATGATGGCCCTAGTGATCATGAAGCCAACTACACCAAGGGCAAGCACTTCAAGGGAAAGTAATCCTCCTCCTCTACTCCTAGATGCTACAAGTGTGGCCAAAAGGGACACTATAAGAGTGAATGTCCTAAATCAAAAAAGTCACACCACAACGGAAGCTCCAAGGAAGAAGAGTAAAAGAAGGAGAGTTGGTACAAGAGGAAGGAAAAGAAGGAGAAAAGATACAAGAATGCAGCTCATGCAGCCTGAGAAGAATCATCCTCAAGTGGCTCTAGCTCCGAAGAAGATGGAGAGTGCCACCTTGCACTCATGGCCTCTACAAGTGAAGAAATTGGTGAGGTAAGTGAGGTAATCTTACATGATCTATGTAAGGAAACTCTTATTGATATGCTTGTTTCTACCCGTTCTTGTTTTGCTAAATATAAATTTAAAAGAAAAAGGTTCAGAAAAATTATTAATGATTCGTATGTTAAACTTGAAATTCTTAAGCAAAATGAGAAAACTCATCTTGAGAGCATTGGTAACTTGCAAGGCCAAATTCTTGATCTTGAGCTCTAATACAATGGAGTTGAGGTAGAAAATGGTACTTACCTTAAGAAAATTGAAACTTTTAAGGAAGATAACCAAAAGTGCCTAAATGAGCTTGAACGTCTTAAAACTAAAAATGTTGAATTTAAGCTCATTATTGATGTTCGTAGGGATGAGAGGGATGTTTATCTTAAGGAGATTCAAGTGCTTAAATCTGAAAATGCTAGGTCACTTGGTCAAGTTAATTATTTATCTTCTAGACATATCTTGCTAGTAATGATGTTGCTTCTATTTCTCTTGAGAAAGATTCTTGTTTGACTAAATCCCTCTATTTAGAGGCCAACCTTGTTCATTCTAGAGATGATCTTGCTAGTTTGTCTTCTACTATCATATCTCTTAATGATGACAATCATAGACTTAGAGCCTCTTTGTAGAAATTTCTCAAAAGGGAAAAACTCTCTAAATGAAATCCTTGACCATTCTGCCAAATAAAGTGGTACTAGTGGTTTGGGATTTGTAGGGGGGCACCTAAGGGCAAGAACAAAGCCAAAGGTAAGAAAAATAGTAAGGAAATCTCCTTTTTATTAGAGAGTCTTCTAGCACTAAGAATCCTATGATTTGTTCTCATTGAATCCTATGATTTGTTCTCATTGCAAGTGTGATGATCATTACTCTACTTATTGTCCTTACAAGCGTAAGGGGACCAACCCAAAGATGAAATGGGTCCCCAAACTAACTCCAAATCCCAAGGTTTGGGTTGGGAAGTGACACTCTCCTTTCTTGTAGTAAAAAGGTAGATGGATTGTTGATAGTGGTTGCACTAAGCACATGACATGTGATATAAGCCATTTCAACAACTTCACTAAGAAGAAAGAAGGTTCCATTACTTTTGGGGAGAACAAGACAGGTAAGGTTAAAGGTGAGGGTGATGTAGGTGAGTCCTTGTGTATCAATAATGTTTCTTTGTGGATGGCCTACATCACAATTTAATTAGTGTAAGTCAATTATGTGATAATGGTTATCTTGTGTTATTTACTTCTTTTGAATGCTTGATTCTAGATTCCCTCACCTATCAAGTCATATATAAGGGAATTAGAAGTGGTAATCTTTATATAATTTTTCTTGACAATATTAAGCATGTTTTTGGTAGATTCCTAGTAGTCAATTCGAATGATATTTCTCTTTGGCATCGTCGGCTTGGGCAAGTAAATATGCATCAGATGAAGAAGTTGAGAAAAAAGAACTTGGTCAAGGAACTTCCCAAATTGGATTTTGAAAAGGATGAGGAATGCCAACCTAGTACCCAAGGAAAGAAAACCAAGCCCTCCTTCAAATCCAAAGGAGTCCTTAGTACCAACAGAGCTCTTGAACTTCTTCAAGTTGATCTATTTGGACCAATGAGAACTCAATTACTTTGTGGTTCCAAGTATTGCCTTGTTATTGTCGATGATTTTTTAGATATACTTGGACCTTCTTTCTCATTTTCAAGAGTGATACATTTGATGTTTTCTCTAGTTTTTGTAAAGAGTTGATAATTAATCTTCTTTCCCGATTCTTTCTGTTCGTAGTGATCATGGAGGAGAATTTGAAAATGATCTTTTTGAACGTTTTTGTGAAGAATATGTCTATGCACATAACTTCTCTTCACCTCGAACACCTCAACAAAATGGGGTTGTAGAGAGGAAGAATAGGTCACTATAGGATATGGCTAGGACCATGCTTTTAGAGTATGACACTCCAAAGAAGTTTTGGGCTGAAGCCGTCAATACCTCATGTATTGTGCAAAACAGGGTTTTTACACATCCTTCTTTGAAGAAAAATCCCTACAAGCTATGGAATGATAGGAAACCTTCTATCGAGTATTTCCATATTTTCAAATGTCCTTATTTTGTTTTGAATACAAAAGATTATCTTGACAAGTTTGATCCAAAATATTCCAAGGCTTTCTTTCTTAGCTATAGCATTACTAGCAAGGCTTATAGAGTGTTTAATGTTGATCTTGCTAAAGTAGAATAATCTATAAATGTTAAGTTTATTGAGGCTAACCTCTCTATTCACAAAGAATTGTTTCAAATGATGATGTTGCAGGTGAGATAATTCCTATTCCAAAAGAACACAACATCACCCAAAAGGGAAAAGGGGTGGTCATTCAAGAAGAAGAGAAAGATGAAGAGAAGAAGGATCCAACTCCCTGATTTGTAAAGAATCATCTAAAAGAGCTGATCTTAGGTGACCCATTTGAAAGAGTGAAGACGCGGGCTACATTCAACAAAGAACAAGCCAACAATGCCTTCACCTCACAACTCAAGCCAAAGAACGTCAAAGAAGCTCTTGGGGATGATAGATCCTAGCCATGCAAGAAGAGTTGGAGAAATTTGAAAAGAACAAAGTATGCACCCTAGTATCAAGACCAAGTGATAGAAAGGTCATTAACATCAAGTGGGTCTACCGCAAAAAGCTAGATGAAAGTAGCAAAGTGGTAAGGAAAAAAGCAAGGTTAGTGGCTCAAGGCTACAATCAGCAGGAAGGTATAGACTTTGATGGAACATATGCAGTTGTAGCTAGACTTGAGTCCATTCATATATTGTTTACTTTTACTAGTTATAAAAACTTTCTTATTTATCAAATGGATGTTAAAAGTGTATTTTTAATGGTACAATTAAGGAGGAAGTGTATGTTGCACAACCCTCGAGCTTTGAACATGATAGTTTACCTAACCCTATTTATTTGTTGCAAAAAGCTCTCGATGGACTCATACAAGCACCTCGAGCTTGGTATGAGAAATTAAAGAATTTTTTGTTAGATCATGGGTATATCATGGGCAAAGTAGATTCTACCTTATTTCTAAAGCACACTTCTAACAATTTTCTTATTATTCAAATATATATTCATGATATCATTTTTGGCATAACTAACATTGATATTTGCAAAGAATTTAGTGATCTTATGCAAAGTGAATTTGACATGAGTATGATGGGTGAGCTCACATTCTTCCTTGGATTTCAAATCAAGCAAACTAAAGATGGGAACTTCATCAACCAAGGCAAGTACACAAGTGAGCTACTTAAGCGCTTTGGGATGGAGAACACCAAGCCGATGGACACACCCATGTCAAACACCGCCAAACTTGATAAAGATGAAGAAAGTGAGAAGGTAGATGAAAAGTTCTATAGAGGTATAATTGAAAGTTTACTTTTACTTAACTGCCTATGGACCTGATATAATGTTTAGTCTTGGCTTGTGTGCTTGCTTTCAATCAAATCCTAAGAAATCACATCTTATAGATGTTAAGAGGATTTTAAGGTACTTAGCCAAAACTCTAAATTTTGGTATATGGTATCCCAAGTCAAGGGATTTTACTCTTATGGCTTATAGTGATTTGGATTACGTAGGATGCTTGATTGATAGAAAGTGCACAAGTGGTACTTGCTTTCTCCTAGGACCGTGTTTGGTGTCTTGGTTCTCCAAGAAACAAAGCACAGTGGTATTATCAACCACTGAGGTTGAATACATTGCAGTCGGGAGTTGTTGTGCCCAAGTCCTATGGATGAAGCAAATGCTACAAGACTTTAACATTCATTTTGATGCTTCTCCTATCTATTGTGATAATACTAGTACAATTGATTTGTCTTACAATCCTATCTTGCATAGTAGAGCTAAGCATATAGATATTTTCCATCATTTTCTTCGTGATCACATTGCTAAAAAGATATCTATATCACGCATGTGGACATAGAAAATCAGTTGGCAGACATTTTCACTAAACCTCTAGCTAGAGAGCAATTTAATTTTATCAGATCTAAACTGCTCCTAACTGCTTTGAATGAATCGGATATGCCTTCTAGCTTGTTGTCATCTATCCTATACGCTTTGCTTATGTTTTTTTATCATCCTTGTTTGTGCTCAGATTAGTTTTTCATGTTCTTTTTCCCTTTTTTCTATTGTTTTGGGTATTTTTCGTAAACGCTTGTTTTATCACAAAATAGTACCCAATGATGAGTAATATGTGCCTAAGTATGTTTAAGATGCAAAATGGACTTGAAAAATAAATTTAATAAGCACTATAATGGCTAGAAATTGAAGTTTTTCTAAAGTTGGTTCAGGTGGACCATCAGTCGAGTTTCCAACTCGACCGATCAGTGGTCGAGAGCTGTTTTAAAGAGCTAATCTGTCGAGTTTTCGAGTCACAGAACTCGATGGATGGCCGGACTGGAGCAAACATAGGTTAGGTTCGGCTGACTTTTCTCCCTCTCAACTAAAGAAAAATTGATCGATCCAACCTCCAGCTCCATCTATCTCTCAACCCTAGCCCCGACCTTCCACTCCCTATCCCTAGTTTGACCTTCCTTGACCTCTTTCCCATCAACCCTAGGTGTGTGGACGGCTTGTGGTGCTTCCCTGATTTTGTTGTCTCCATCAATCTCATTTCGTCTCCCATGGTGTTAAATGGGAGAAAGAGAGCCACCCCATCCGGAGCACCATCTTCCTCTTCCAACTCGTGTCTCATACCCTTCGATGATACCTTTTTTGTCTCCAACAAGGCTCTCAATAGGTACAAGGAGCTCCTTCCTAGGAACCCCTTTCTGTTTCGTACCCTTTTTAGCCAACCCCACGTAGACAAAGAGTTATTGATCAAGTAGCCGAGTTGCTATACGATCACCACCTCTCCGCCTTGTGTGTTGAACGGGCGTGCTACCACAATTTCATCACAAGCAAAAAAGTCATTCATGAATTCTATGCACATTTGTAATGGAATTATGACACACTCATACCCCCACCTAATGCTCAAGTAGTCCTCACTTCCATGATAGTTGGGAAGAAATTCCAAGTCTTCGAGAATACCATGAACATCTTTTTCTCAAGTACTGAGGTGACTGATACTTGGAGGAAGGACTACCCTGAGTATTTTGACCTAGTTGACTCTGAGGCCTTCTATAAGCAATAAGATCTCACTCTTCTTGATATTCATAAATTCTTGAAGAAGCCTTAGTTTCCCTATAAAAAGAAGTGTACCCTTCCCTCCTCTGCCTTAGACCTCAAGAACCACATACTCAACCTAGTTGTTAACTGCAATATTCATCCAAAGAAAAATCAAACTAAAATTGCAGAAAATATTGTGGTTATTATGTTTTGTCTCTTAAAGAACATTAGAGTCAAATGGTCTCATTATGTCCTTCACCAAATGACATATTTTGACTCTGGTAAGAACACCCGTGGCACCCACCCACCCTACCCAGCCCTGATATGTGGACTTTTTCAGACTGCCACTGGCAAATCTCTTTTCCATGACCTTCATTATAAACCTGCCCAGAAAGGAGTTTGCATCAGTGAGACCACACTTCAAAAGTATGTGTCTATCCCATCCTCTACCACACCCAGAGCCTCTACCTCCACCCGTGCACCTCCACCACCTCAGCCTTCCCGACCTGCCTGCTACTCTTCTCATGTGTCAAATGAAACTCTCATGGATTACATGATGCATAAATAGGTGTATAACCTTTAGGTTTAAGAGCATATGCATCGGGATATTTGTTCCATCATGACTAATTGACTACCATGAAGCTCTCATGTGCACATCCCTATCCTGCCTACCAGCCCTACCCAAGAGGTGAATATGCATCCTATGCATATGATCACTTTTACCCTGCCCATCCACCTACTATTTCCGCTGCTAGCCCCTCTGTCTTTGGTAGATATACCCCTATTGTGTTACCTCTCCCTACTAGTCCTATATCTACCCTGCTTGCAGGACTAAGCACATCTGCTCCCTCCTATCCTCAAGCCCAGGAGTTACATGACCTTGGTATGTCATGGGTTGAGCAGAATGCCAGGTGGTCTGGTCATGGTTTTGGTTCCTCTGTGGATGAGGATGTTGCTACTGATGATGAGGAGGCTTCTGAGGATGATGGTGATGATGGTTCTAGTGGCTCTGTTGGTGGTTCTGGTGATGAAGGTGATGTTGTTGTCTCTGTTGCAACTTCAGACAGAGATGATGACTATGAGCCAGAAGCTTCTGATGTCGATGTTGATGATGATGATTATGTTGATGATGTGGACATAGATGATCTAGATGTTTAGATATTTTAGTTTTTAGCCTTTCGATGATGATCATATATATCTTTCTAGACTATTTTATACTAAAAATATCTGGGCACATTTTTTTGAGTTGTACTATTTATCGTCATGTTTTCATTATTTTGGCTTGTAGTTGTTTCTGAGGGCATGCTCTCTGGGTTGTAATCTTAATCATATGTACCCTTACTCTTTGATTTACTATATCTCATGAGTTGGTGTCATGTTTACCATATTTTGATTATGACTTAGATTGTTTGTTTCTCTTGTCTCTGTTTGGTGTATGTGTTGAGATTATATATTTTATGTTTATGGATGTATGTTTGGTTGTGTTTGGAGCAAACGTATTTTATGTGCTCTTGTACCCCCCCTTCCTTTTTGATAATGTCAAAATGGGAGAGAAGTTCAATGTGTTGAAGCTCAACCATATTGCTTTTATTGTCTATGTGATCCTTTTTTTGTTCATTATATGTTTTATCATGTGACTTGCTGAAGGGCCATACAATATACATGTTATATTGTTTTGTGTAGATAGGCTAACTATGCAGGTAAGAGTAAGCATAGATTGAGGAGGGTCAACTCACATTGTCAAATCATGAATCCCCCTGTAATTCAGAAGGCAAAGGTATAACTTTACATATCCTTTTCAATATGATTGAGGAATGGTTTGTCATTGTCAAAAAGGGGGAGAATGTTGAGTTGAGAGTTATACATTGCCCATATTTTGATAATGACTTAACCATTCCATTCCTATGTATCTAATATGTTTGTTCAAGATTAATTTCAGCCTTTAGGTACATGAAAAGGATCAAATTACACAAGCCCTAGCTTGTTCAAGTTCAATTCAAAAGCAATGCAAGTGCACATTTTGGGAAATTACTCCAAATGACCTTAGATTAATTTTGTAATCACTTGTATTTATGATATGACTTGTAACTAAGATGCAAAAAAATCAAAGACACTTAATTCCAACGTTTGGTCTCTCAAAAGTAAATTTAGAAAATTTGTCACAGGTTGTTTATCGGTCGAGTTGGAAACTCGATCGATCCAATGATGGATTTTCTGAAGATGACCAATCGGTCGAGTTGCACACCACAGAACTCGACCGATTGATCAACTAAGAAAAACTGATTTTGACTCATTGATCGAGTTTCCCAGAACAAACTCGACCGATAGTTTGAAAATTGGCTTTGTCACTTAGTGGATCGGTCGAGTTATCTTTATTAAAACTCAACTGAATGTATTGTACAGAAAATGCAGAAAAAGTGATTATAGTCGTTGGAGTGTTATTTGGAGCAAGAATAGATCCATTTTAACTTGTAAAATGGCTATATTTCTCCCTTAAGTGATCCCACACTCAAGGCAACACCCCCATCTATAAATAGGAGCCCTTGGAGTTCATTCCAAGTTTTCTCATTCATGTTATTCTAAGTCCTTTCTATAATTGAGTGTGTTGCAACTCCTTGAGCCCCTTTCTCTCTTTCATTTACAAAGCATTTCATGATTATGAGTGAGTTAGGCCAGTTGTAAGAGAGTTACCTCCATTTTCTTGTAAAGATCTCATTCCATTCCATCTTCCCTACCCCCTTTCTCAAAGAGCAAAGGTTGAAGCAATCTACTTCAAGTGAAGGTGAAGTTGTAGTTGTTCTTCTTCAAGGTTGAAGAAGAGGTGAAGATCTTCTCTAGGTGAAGGAGAAGGTCAAGGCCAAGATTCAAAAAGAGTGGGCAAATTTGTTCAAGGCTAAAGACTTGATGTAAGTGTGGGTAAGTCCTTGTTGAAGGCTAAAGACATCTTGATCAAGTGGGTAAGTCTTTGTGTAGGTGGAAGACTCTTGTTTTGAGTAGGTAAGTCCTTGAATATATGGTGGTCTCCTTATATCTCTTATGAATAATATAAGTTTACATGGATTGCAAAGTCCTAGAGGTTGACCTTTCTAGGTAATGGATTGACTCTCTCCTAGTTTGGAGAGTGGAACCACTCTAAACCACCTTGTCCAAGTCCATATTTCAATTTCTCTCATCCTTGTTATGCTTGCTTAGTTAGGACTTCAAATTGTTCTGAAGTTATTAGTTTTGATTCATATAATTTGAAGGTCTAACTTATCTTGTAAGAATTTTATAGATCTATTCACCCTTTCCTCTAGATCCCTAGATCCAACAATTGGTACCTTTATAAACGCACATTGCCATGCTTTAAATTTCCTATCTTGCATACAACTTTATCTCTCTAATTGTTATAATTTGGTATTCCACTAGTGGTAGCCCTATATCTTGCAATTACTTATTTTGAGTTGTTTTGCAGGTTTTGATGATGATCTCTTTGGATATCTTAGTTGTGTCTTAAATTGCTTCTGTTGTGCTCAAACTTGCTACATCTATATAGTTGTATATCTTATTTGGATACAACTTTGAGGTTCTTAGTGCTAGTCATCTTTTGGTAATGATGTATATTTACCAGTGAATATTATCTTTTCATGTTTCTGAAATTGCTTATCTCTTTGTTTGGATATTTCTCTACATCTACTCATAGCTTGCTCTTTAACTTGTGCATCTCTTGTTATGACCTAGATACTACTAGCAGCCCTAACTTGTGCTAACATCTACTGGTAGTCTATCTACATGTAGTTCTAGTTCTTTTCATCAAGTAGTATTCTACTATAAGCTATGCTTGTATCTTGTGTCATACATTCTCAAGCTTGTTCCTTGACTTGAAAATCTACTATTGAGTTGCTTGAACAACTTTATGATGCAGAACAAATAGAGCTACTTTGCATGTAGGTTTTGGAGCACCCTTAATCTTTGTGTAGCTTTTGCTCCAGTGTCCGATTTTAGTTCAAGACTAGTGTTTTAATGCAGAAACAACCTTCTGAGCAAGACTCATTGCTTCACGATGAGCCCTGACACTTTTTGGGAAAATTCCGTCATCTAGAGGGTCAAAATTGTGATTCATTATTTTTTCTGCAACACTTTATCTTGCCTAGATATTTGCTAGAACTACATTATGGGTTGTTCAAGTGCATGCTTTAACTTTATTTTCTTTCTATACTTGGACAAGCCCCTATTTTTACTCTTCTACTCTCCATTATAACTTTTGTTATCTTCTCTTTTTTAACAAGTGATGTTTCTTATCTCTTCATACCCCCACGTCTTTGAAATGACAAAGGGGGAGTAAGCATGTCTTTTCTATAAGACAGGGGAGAAAGCATGTCTTGCATGTAGAGGGGGAAGCATGCCTATGTAAAGGGGAGAAGGTAAAGGTAACATAGATGAGTAGAAGACATAGTATTCTATAAATGTTATGATAGCTAACCATGCAGGAGAAAAGCATCAGTGAGGGGGAGTATGAGAACTCCATGAGCATCAATTGAGGGGGAGCATATGAACTCAATTCTATTGAAACCCCTAGGTTTCTGTAAAGATGTGACTTTACTTAATTCTTTCAATACATTTATGGAATGGTTTTTCATCTTCAAAAAGGGGGAGAATGTTGACTCTAGGTCAATGTTGACTTTTGGTCTAAATTGACCAAACCCTTGTTTTGATGATGACTAAACCATTTCAATAAATTGTGTCTAATGTCTCTACTTGAGTGATTTCGGATTAGGTATAGACACACTCCAAATGCCCTAACTTTCACATCTCAACTTGGAGAAAAGACAAGTCAAAATCAATGCAAGTGCACTTTTGTGAAATATGATGTAAATCCATTAGAATCATGTTGTAAATCACTTGTAATGATTGTATGACTTGTAATTAAGCTTAAAAAAAATTAGGAGCACTTAAATCAAATATTTAAGTACTTTAATGACATTTCCAAAATTCATTACAGTCACTTTATTAGTCAAGTTACAATCTTGACCGATCCATGATGGATTTTGAGAATGTCATGATTCAGTCGAGTTTCCTATACTCAGAACTCGGTCGACCACTGCACTGGAACAAAACTGATTTAATCTATTGATCGAGTTCCTACCAGGACAAACTCGACCGATTGGTCAAATTAGCTTTGTCGCGTAGTGCATTTGGTTGAGTTACCTTTATAGAAACTCGAATGATCGCAATGTACGGAAAAGTGCAGAAAAAATGTTTCTAGTCGTTGAAATATTGCAAAACTCAAAAAAATATCTATTGTAACACCCAAACAGCTAGTATTCATCCTTAAGTGTTCCCAAAGGCTTCTAGGCATCCCCAATTATAAATAAGACCACTTGGGCTTCATCCCATGGTTAGCCAAGAACTATGAAGGTCCCTACTCTATAGTTGAGTGATCTTACAACCTCCTCTCTCTCTCTAAGATAAATCACTTACATCATCCATTAGAGTGAGTAGGAGATTTGTAAGAGAGCTAGTCCTACATGTATATCTTGTGATGCTCCCACTTCCTCCACCTCCCAATCTCTCATTCAATTGTGAAGATGAATGTTCTCTCTCTTAGCTAAGAGAGGTGAACAAGAACAAGGGAAGGAGTCCCTTGGTGAAGAGATTCAAGACTGAAGACTTGAAACAAGAGTGGGTAAGCCATTGGTGAAGGCATAAGACTCCTTGCTCAAGTGGGTGAATCCTTGGTGGAAGCTTCTCCTTGGCAAAGGTGAAGTTAAAGGTTGAAGATCCACAATAAGTGGGTAATTCCTCAAAGGCTGAAGACTTGTGCAAGAGTAGGTAAGTCCTTAGTGAAGGCGGAAGACTCATTGAAAAGTGGGTAAGTCCTTTGTGAGGTAGAAGACTCTTGGTTGGATAGGTAAGCCCTTTTGGTAGGGTATCCTTGTCTTGGAAAAGGAAGGTCATGTATTGTAAGTCTAATGATGGAATATAAGAGTACAATGGTTAAGCAATCCTAGAGGTTGATCTCTCTAGGTAGTGGACTGACATACTTCTAGTTTGAAGTATGGAACCACTCTACATAACTTATCAATTAGTGCATGTTCAATCTCTCTCATCCTTGCTATGTATGGTTTAGCTTCACTCAAATTCCCATATTAGCAACCTTATATGGTAATATGTGTTGAAGGTACAATGAATTTTGTTTAAGTGTATTCAGCTCTATTCACCCCCCTCTAGAGCATCCAATCACCCATCCTAGGATCCAACAATGATTTTATTGCCTTTCTCCAAAGTTCAACTTTATCATTCAATCATCTTTAGTTTCATCAATCAATACAATATCATCATCAAAGAGCATACACCAAGGAATATCATCCTGAACATACTTTGTCAACTCATGCATAACAAGAATGAACAGATATGGGTTGAGTGTGGATCCTTGGTGTACCACAACTATGATAGGAAATGTTGGTGTCTCTCCTCCAGGAGTCTTCACACTTGCAGTAGAGCTATCATACATGTCTTTAATCAAGTTAATGTATTGGATCAACACACTCTTTTTCTTCGAAACCATCTACAACACTTCCCTAGGTACTTGATCATAAGCCTTTCCCAAATCAGTAAAAACCATATGAAGATCATTTTTGCTTTCTCTTTACTTCTGCATAAGCCTTCTTATCATAAAAATTGCATATGTTGTTAATCTCCTAGACATGAAACCAAACTGGTTGTTTGATATCTACGTTAAAGATCTTAGCCTTTGCTTAATAATCATATACCAAATCTTCATTGAGTGACTCATCAACTTGATATATCTATAGTTTGTGCAGCTCGAAACATCACCTCTGTTCTTGTAGATGGGGACTATAGTACTATTTCTCCACTCATCATGCATCTTCTTGGTCTTCATGATCTTGTTAAAGAAATTTTTTAGCCACATAACTCATTCCTCCCTCATACTCTTCCAAACACCAATGGGAATACCGTCTGGTCAACATGCCTTTCTCATTTTCATCCTTTTTAAAGCATTCTTTACCTCAAATAGTGAAACTCATCGTGTGTAAATGATATCTCTTATATTCATGTCACACGAGTCTCTAACATTATTTACAGTGTCTCCATTAAAAAGCTTATGAAAGTAATTTCTCCATTGGTTCTTGATATTATCGTCCTTCACCAACACTCTACCATCTTCATTCTTGATGCATTTTACTTGACTAAAGTCTCTACATTTCCTTTCTTTTATACGAGCCATCTTATATATATCTTTTTTCCCTTCTCTTGTGTCTAGATTCTTGTAAATATCATCAAAGTATCTAGACCTTGCCTCCTGAACAACCCCTATATAAATAGCATCAAAGTATCTAGTCCCAACTTTAATTTTAAATGTGTTAAATTGCATTTGCAACCCCTACCTAGGATATTTCTTCAATTACTTGTATGAAAGCCTCAAATACAATATTTATTGATAAAAACTCCATGATATGTATTCTAAATATCCTAGTACATTCTAAGTCAGAAAAGATCATACAATATGGGATGAACTATGATTTTTAGCTAGGATTGAGTATGTTACAACACTCCGCCCCTTAAAGAGGATTTTGTCCCATTAGTTCTTAATATCATCATCCTTTACCAACACTCTACCATATTCATTCATGATGCATTTTATTGGACTCAAGTTTCTTGCTTTTCTTTCTCTTATACGAGCCATTCTATATATATGTTTTTCTCCTTCTCTTGTGTCCAAATTCTTATAAATATCATCAAAGTAACTAGATCTTTCCTCCTAAACAACCTTTTTAGCTTCTTTCTTTGCTTGCTTGTATCTCTGGAACATCGCATCATCTCGAGATTTGGGCAAGCTCCTATAGATATCCCTTTTCAGTTTAATAGCCTTTTGTACTTCATCATTCCACCACCAAGTCTCATTTTGTGAAGGCCCACAACCTTTGGACTCCCCAAAAACTTCTTTGGCAATATTTGTTATGCAAGAGCTCATGTTATGCCAAATAGTGTTAACATCAGACCCCAAGTTCCAAGTTCCCTCCTTGATGAGTTTATCATGAAAAGTCAATTTCTTTTCTCCTCTAAGATTCCACCGCTTGATCTTGTTATCTTGGTTTATGTTATGTTTGCCTTTATTGATCTTCACGTCAATATCCAAAACTACCAACCTATGTTGGGTCATGAGTCATGCACCAAGAACCATTTTACAATCCTTACATAGTTTACGATCCATCTGCCTTGTAAGGATGTAATCAATTTGGCTACAATTGTGTCCACTCTTAAAAGTAATCTTATGAGACTCTCTTTTCTTGAAATGAGTGCTTGCCAAAATCATACATATTCAACTGCAAAGTCTAATATCCTCTCTCCTTCTTTGTTACTACTGCCATACCCAAAACCACCATGACCTCTCTCATACCCAGCATTGCTACTCCCGACATGGCCATTTAAATCATTCCTAATAATGATCTTCTCATCTATTGGTATTCCCTGCATCAATTCATCCATGTCATCTAAAAATCCTTCTTAGAATACATACACAATAACTAATTAAATTAATTTCAAAATAATAATTATATATACAATAAATTGATATTTATCAAATTATTGTTTATGTAAGCATAGAAGACTAAAAATTTTGATTTCAGATTTCAGGTGGATAGGTCTAATTTTGGGTTTTAGTGCTTTGTCAAAACTTTGGGCCATGTCAATGTTAGGTTTGATAGTTTTGCATCAAACATGCTTGTTTGAACTGCAATTCACCCAAAGCAAGTCTTTTACACCCACAATAATATGTATTGGTATTGCTAGCCTATACTAGGTCTGGAAATCAGTTCTGGATTGATCAGGTTCTGACCCATAAACTGAATTTCAAGTTTAGTTTGAGTCATATATTGGGTTTATACTATGAAGTATATGCAATGAGAAAAATATGATATATATGATTTTAATATTCTTTGTAGGGCATGTCAAGATTATAATGAAGCATCTATATTAATATATATTTTTAATAAATTCATCAAAAAGGAACAGTTTGGGTTAGTTCATGTAACTTCAAGTTGAATAGGTCGGGTTTGGGTTATCTGGGTCCCTACAAAGTAAAATTTACATGCATGGTTGAATTTTAATTTGGAACCAAAATGACATTTTCAAGTTTCAATCGAGTCACATTTTTGGGTTGGGTCAGTCTGATCTAAGATTGCCAACCCTAACCTAAATCACATAAAGAATAGTATGAAATTGGTTTTACGTGATAAACGGTTGGAGATATTTTGGGTGTGCAATGTCACAAGATTACATGTAGTTGTATTGAAGTGTCACCCCTATACCAACTCTTATCACCTCCCATCATTTTAAATGGTAAGGTATCTTGGGGCGTGCTAACCCCTACCCACCACAGTCGTACTGCCCAGCACGGTCGTGATACATACAACCCTAGCATTAGATTTGCCCTGCATTTCCTATTCTACCCCCACTTGACCTAGTGCCTCCCCACCACCTATATATACATGGGTGGTGGCCAGGGCATGAGGTTAGCCTCCACCTTATCTACCATTACTCCTCTCCACCTACTCTTGAGCATTCATTGTACTCCCCTTGAATTTATGCTCTCCATCCACCATTTCCACCTCATTTCCACCACAGAAACCTATTTTTCTAGGTTTTCTACCATAACCCCCTTCATTTCCATGCCCATCATCCACCTTGGAGGAGGGAGGTCACCCTACAATATCTAGGAGGTGAAGGAGAAGGATATACTTTGAGCTCCATGGATTCCTATCCCCTTCTTCTCATTTCTTTTATCTTTTCTTTGAGAATGTACAACTAAGCCCCTAGTGGTGGGCTGCTTGGGGTTAAATTACTTTAATACCATGTTGGGAGAAAATAACTTGTAATGAACATGATTACATTCTATGATGATTGCCTCTTGCTTCTATCTCATTTCCCATTTTATTACATGTCGTTTGTGGTTTTAACATATATTGCTTGCTTTGAGATGTTTGATGACACTTAGCTTCTAGGGGAAATTGGAATGTATGTGGCAATCATAGGAATGGCTCCTAGGTCCAATTAGTGTATCCCTAGATAGCCCCCTTTGTTCCTACATACATCTCCCTTCCTCTACAAGTGAGTGTGAGATCTAAGTAGCTAGTGTAAGTGTGATTGATGCAATTTCCTAGATCTCCCTAAAGGCTAGATCGCAAGTAACATGAGGTGAAACACCCTCATCTCTACTCCCATTACTACCCTTGGCTCTCAATTGCACCAATACCACTTACCCTAGAAACCTAGACTTGCCAATTCTTACTAGAATTACACCTAACCCTAGTTCTCCAACTACTAGTATAGGGTATATTCTAATAACACTTGCCTTGTTGTTTGGTTTGGAAATCTAGATTGAATTGTGATAATTGCATGCTATGTTGACCTTCCCCCAACTAATATCAAATCACATTCCCGAACAGCCCACCTATCCAATCATATTGCTTAAAACCTAATTTGTTATCTTAGCTTGATAATGCTAGTTTAGCTTAAATGCCTTTATTGCCTTTAGCTAATTTCTTAGTCTTGTTAATTAGGGTTAACCTAGATCCTTGCTTTCTGTAGTGTTTAGCTTAGTGCTTTGTTGCTATTGCCTTGCTAGAGTAGTGTAGATCATCTTGCTCTTGTTTGGTTGATTACTTAATCTAGTCTCTTAGACCTAACTTGCCTAGGATAATCTAGTTTTTGGTAATCTAGTTTTCATATTGCCTTTACTTGCCTGCTTGCTTAGTGTAATCAAACCAAACCCACTTTTAAACCTTTCAACCCTAATCTTCACTTTAGGAACGTATCCAACACAAACTTATCTCTAGTGCCCCCCTCTATCCCTGAGGTTCGACCCCCTTGCTTGCCTCTCATCTATGTTATAACATGACCCTGTGTGCTTGCTGGAGCATATTTTAGTGTTGTGCGTGAACCTAGTTTGGGGAAACATATACATTTTAAAAGATCATACATGCATGCAACATCGCACCAATATGTCCCATTGTTGGACCAATGAATCATTTAATACAAATTTTACATGATATAGCTTAAAATGCATGAAAGAGGGAGATATATACCACAAGAGGGCCACGTGGCACACCCTGGTTGGGTGGCCGACACAGGTCCACATGATTAAAGAGGTGCACATCTGGGGCTTGACCTTTGACTAGTCAATCACCAAGAGGGAGAGAAGCAGTCTGGTGAATAATTTCCAACTGCATCCCACCGCTCGAAAATCGCTTCTCATCGCCTTCGGGCACCAAAGCTAGCACGTCGGCATCGAGATGTGGTGGTCGTCGGAGGAGCAGGACCGAGGGAGATGAAGGGTGCCACAGGCCTCAGGAGTGTGCTATATAGATCCATCATGAAGTCACAGACTCATTGGCGGTCTTTACTGCTGCCGAAGGTGCTTGGACAAGAAATGCCCAAATGGGCATATGGAGGTGGCACCATGAACGAAGCTTTTGCTGGAGCTCGCGAGGGAGGGGGAAATGAGAGGTTAACAAACACACAAATGGTTGGAAAACAAAGAGGGATAAGAAAAGGAGGTAATAGGTGCATTTATTGGGTGTGAGCATGCCCAACATGGGTGCCCATACACCCCACCATGTCCTTAGGAGGCTAGGGGCTAAAGATGAACAACCATCGTCCGATCAAAGCTGACGATTCTCATACATTGGATCAGTGGCTCGGGGAGCACTAGAGGAAAAAAGTTGGGCGCATGGGAGAGATGGGTCGAGCCCAAGAATGAGCATTGATCGAGGCCCATCAAGGAGAAAAAAGAAGGGAAAATTCTAGAAATTAAATCAATTTGTGTTAGCCATAACTTTCACCTCAAAACTCGGATTTGGGTGAAATCTTCACCATTGGATCCAAAGTTTCATCCTCTATCCAATGAAAAAGGTTTAAGATCAAGATCAGGATATTTATTGATCTCCAAAAATTCAAAACCATCCTCAAAGTTAATTTGACACTAAACATCTCATAGTTAAGTTCACAATTGCAATTTACCAACCATATCTCAACAATTGAGCAATATGAGATTCTGAACATCTAATTCATGATTAGGGATGTCATCACGTCAACAAGAGTGCATTATGAGTCATAGTGTCCACGGTTGGAGGAGAGAGAAAAATCAAGGTTGTTACATCATCCCCACCTTAAAAGAAATTGTGTCCCCAAAATTAAAGCAAATCCTCAAATGACATTGGGACTTCACCTTCCATATAATATCCATCATAATAATACACTTATAAAAACATCATATTTCAAACATCAACATTATTAAAAAATCAAGATACCAATCATCAAAGTCCAAACATAGCCACACTTCCACTGTGCCACTCTGATAAAAAAGATCATCAAAAGATAACAATTTGGAGAGATCACCAATTAGGTCAAACGAATAGGGATCTTTGATTCAAGAGTAAAGCATGACTTTCAATCCCAAAGTTTAGGGTTTTAGCTTCTACCTTGGCCCTAGGTGGGGTTATACATCCATGATTGAGATTTTGGTATATCAACAATCAAGACAAACATCATATTTCATCATCATGGTTTCATGCTCAAAATCAAAGGAAGGTCCCACCCTAGTCCACATGAGAGCTTATCCCTAAGTTATAAACTGAGTGAATCAACATAATCATCATTTCAAAAATTTTGAGATTTTAAAACATGAAAGTCATCAATCATAAATCGAGGGTGATCTCAAGATCCAAATAGGGTGATCATAGGATTCAAATCAAAATTGAGATGAGTCATCTTAGACAAGATTTAGCTAATCAATATAGAGAGTCATGATTTTGGACAAAAAAATTCATAGGTCCAAAATCTCAAAGCTAGGGTACAAGATTCCTATTAGACAATATGTGGGATCATTCATCCATAATCAACAATAGAGCAACATTTTGTGATATCAACATCAATTTCATTATCATGGTATTCAAGGTTGATGAATGATCTATACCTAGGTCTTTCTAGGAACTTAACCACAAGCTATATAGTCAACATCATTGTATTTCCAAGTCATCATTAAATCAAGATTCAATATAGAGTTACAATATCATTATAAGATCTGACCAATTAGATACTTAGGTCAAGAGATCAAAATTGTGTGAAAGAGGTTACCTTTCCAAACTCTAAATAATAATCAAGAAGAAAATTTAGAGGCAATCATAATAGGGATGTGACCTCAGTTAGGGGAGTTATAAAACACACTACCACCCTAAGCTAGCACATTTGTCCTCATTAGTCATGAATTATCACGTCTATCAAATAGGAAGATCATCATTTATCAATTTGTATTTCACAAGGTCATGAGATCAACGATCATTTGTCACAATAGAGCAATAATGATACGATATTTGATATTCGAGGTCATAATTAATATTATTCCCTTCTCTTCATAAGTAAGAACAAGGGGGTATAGTTCAAAATAGAGAAGTTAATATAGGCTCTTTCAAAAATTTAGGTGTTATCGAGTATGATCAAGTTAATTGGGACTTCAAAATTGAGTTTAACAATGAGGCATTATAATCAATAGGGGATTTTGCCTCTTGTATCAAATTTTCATTATGATTTTAAGAGTTCAAAGTCATAGTCATTTCAAAGTATGATCATGATACATGTCAACAAATAGGGGAAATGTTTGCATAATCATGTTTGAGGTTTAATCAACAATAGAGCAACATGTACTTAATAAATAGGGACCTCATCAACAATAAGGTATAACACATGAGTTCTCCTTATTTCATCATATTAAGGATCATTATAATTAACCTCAATCATAGGAAGCACATAGGTCATATTTGGTAAAATCAAGTTTACATGATCTGAGATGTTGCACATGAGTACTTAGCTTCAAGAGTACTTTCATTAATCATAATCAAGATTTCAAATTAAGGTCAGATCATGGAATCATTATCATCTTAATCAACTTTTACCAATTCGCTTGAATTTTAGTTTCCCCATACATAAGTTACCCATAATCAAGAGATCATGTGATTAATTGTCATGAGAGAGATCACATGATGAGATGAGAAGCTATCTAGTCATCATCTAATGGGTGTCTTAGGGTAGTCCTTAATGAAGAGATGAGATGCTAGAAGACTCTTTAAGCTTTTTAGGGAAAAATCCTTAATCCAGTCTTGGATTCACTTCAGCCAAGTAGGTATACAAGGGAGACCCCAGCCATCGCAGCTAGGCAGATAGGAGGTGCATCGGACCCCATGTAGTGACATGCCTAGACACCTCACCTTCACCATTATGAACTTAGGTTTTCCCAAGGTTCATACAAGTAAGTGGGTTATTAAACACGCATAGAGGATATGTGATTGCTCTGATACCATATGTCAAGGAACTGTTTGTTACCCAAATCCTCACTCCTAATGGCTAGAAAGCCAAAGGCAAGAGGACCCGAGAATCCATCCATAGGATAGATCACATAACATATGCATGAATAAAACCACAAACAACAACTAAGGTATGAGACATGAAAGAATAAAAGAATGCTAAACTAATATATGCCATAAGATCATATGTCCCATATATCAACTGTGTCTATTCCAATTACATGTCATTATATATCATCAGAGTACAAGGAGATTATCATGAGTGTGGAAGCATTGATCATAATTAGAGATTCATAGTGTACATGTTACCTAAAATCATAAAATGGGTACACATCAACACAACTGTGCTGAGTACTCTGGCAAACATATAAAATCACAGGTTTAAGAACTTATATTTCTTAGAAAAGGTATAAAGTAAATAACAAGAATGAAGAAACATCATTTGAAGACTTTCTTATTAACATGCAAGTGTGTTTTATGTTCATTTTCATTATACAAACAATATCATAAGCCCTTTGACCAACTTCTCAAAGGAAGGGGTCCATGAGGGTGCTCAAGATTAGCTATCCTATTTCAACATGAGGGACTACAAGACTAAATGTCAAGAGTTAACCCTATTCATAAGGGACCTCAAGACCATTGGCAAGAGCTAACCCTTGTATCAACATGGTCTTCCCTAACATGACAACTCAAGTAGGACACCCAGCCTTGTGTCCTTACCCCAAGAATACAGACAAGTACATAAGGTTGTATAATGGACATCTATCATTATGTTTTCAAGTTTGTTCAACATATGTAATCAAGACCAAAACATAGTAGTCATAGGGAACAATAGCTCAAAAAAGTATTATAATCCAAACATCTTATATTTCATACATACAAGAAATTTCAATACTATTAGTCTGGCCAATAGGAGGATAAAGTGTACCTTGATATGAGCAAACTAGTATTATACAACATGATTAGATCTTGGCAGTTGAGTCATCATAGAGATCCTGACATTACAAGAAAGTATACTTGGATTAATATCATCAATAATTGGTCTCACTAATCATTATCATTAAGGGTTTGATGTGTCACTTAAGTCTAGGTACTTATTTCCTTCAATATTGATTTCAATATTCCAAAAGTTGTTCATGCATTATCATTATCAAGAAACATAGTACATCATGGGTTCATTTAGCTCTTAGAGTGACACATCAAAACTAGATCAGGGATTTAAAACCTAGGGTTTTATGACATTAATAGAGAAAACATGAGTTTCGAGCAAGATAAAGCATCATAGGTATCAACATTGTCAAACTAGTCATTTTCATGCAAGATGGTCATCACTAGAGTGCAAGAGTGATCAAGATTGATTGTGTCATACATATCAACAAGTTACTGATTTGAAACATCAAATAGCACGTGTGACCATTAGGGGCATATTTATATAAAGTTAGATCTCAATATAGCAACATGCACATTAGGTCACATTTCAATGTCATCTTTAAGTCACTTAGTCATAATAGGGAAAGATTGATCCATAAGCCATTTATATGATCAAAGCACATAAAGTTACTAATCTAAATCAAGCATGATGGTTTGGATTTCATATAATCTAGGCAATCATCAAATTAATGATCAATAGCATCAAATCCCATATTACACATGTTTCATGGCACATTTCATAGATTCGAATCATTAATAGGGTATGTCATGATCAAGTTTGATGTATATAGTACAAGATATCATTGGTTACTGATCAGGGTTATCAAAAGCAAGTGGAGTCAATATGTGATCATGGTTTGACATTAAACATCATTAATCATGTAAAAGAGATGTATTTGATACCAATTTCAACATAACAGGAGCTACAAATGGAAGTAGACTCTGAAATTAGGTTCATTGGATAGATCTCATCAAGTAGATCAAGTTTCGTATATAATATTCCCCATTTTTGGACCAAGGAATCATTTAATACGAATTATATAGATATAACTTAAAATGCATGAAAGAGGGAGATATATACCATGAGAGGGCCACGTGGCGAGCCCTGGTTGGGTGGTCGGCGTGGGTCCACATGATTAGAGAGGTGCACATCTGGGGCTTGACCTTTGACTAGTCAATCGCCAGGAAGGAGAGAGGTGGCCCAGTGAGCAGTTTCCAACTACATCCCACCGCTCAGAATCACTTCTCACCACCTTTGGGCACCAAAGCTAGCACGGCAACACAGAGCCGTGGTGGTCACCGGAGGCGCAAGACCGAGGGAGATGAAGGGTGCCACAGGCCTCCAGAGTGTGTTGTCTAAATCCATCATGAAGCCGCAGACTCATTGGTAGTCTTTACAAATGTTGATGGTGCTTGGACAAGACGCTCAAATGGGCATATGGAGGTGGCACCATGAACATAGCTTTTTCTAGAGCTCACGAGGGAGGAGAAATGAGAGGTTAACGAACACACAAATGGTTGGAAAATGAATAGGGAGAATAAAAGGAGGTATCATGAACATTTAGTGAGCGTGAGGCATGGCCTAGGATGCCCAACATGGGCGCCCATACACCCCACCATGCCCTTAGGAGGCTAGGGGTTGAAGATGAACAACCATTGTCCGATCAAAGTTGACGATTCTCATACGTTGGATCAGTGGTCTAGGGAGTACTAGAGGAAACAAGATGGGCACATGGCCGAGATGGTCCGAGCCCAATAATGAGCATTGATCAAGGCCCGTCAAGGAGAAAAAAGGTGGAAAAAGATTAGAAATGAAAGCAATTTGTTTTAGCCATAACTTTCACCTCGAGACTCATATTTCAGTGAAATCTTCACCATTGGATCCAAAGTTTCATTATCTATCTAATGAAAAAGGTTTGAGATCAAGATCAGGATATTTCGTAGTCTCCAAAAAATAAAAACCATCCTCAAAGTTAATTTGACACTCAACATCGCATACTCACGTTCACAATTACAATTTACCAACCATATCTCAACAATTGAGCAATATGTGATTCTGAACATCTAATTCATGATTAGGGATTTCAACATGTCAACAAGAGTGCATTATGAGTCATAGTGTGCATGGTTGGATGGGAGATAAAAATAAAGGTTGTTACAATTACAAATAGGATTTTTTGATTCAAAAGTATTCTCAAGATAAATCTAGTGCTCAAGTGTGTGTTGAGAGTGGTCTTACACATAAATATAGATTAAGGTTAGCCTAGATGATCATGGTGGGATGTCTAATCAAAATCTAGTCATTGTAGATAATCAAATTCACGTTCTAATGAGTGATTTAATACTTACATGTTGTAACACCCCAATTTTCTAAAACATGCACAATACTGAGTAGAAGAATAAATCTCATTGGGATGTCACAAAATGATTATCATTGCATAAAAATAAAGTTTAATAAACCAACACAGGATAAAATAACAGTTTTGATACTCAAGTTTTCAGCATAACTCCATATGTACATAAATACACATGTTTATACTTAAACACCCTACACTTTCTCATTAAATAAAACACATTCTCCAAACTAAAACACATGTATCATAAACATAAAGGAAAAATATAATCTAGTAATAGTTGGCATCCCACTAGCTTTTGTCTTCTAGGTTCATCTTCAAGATGTGTTCTCCTTGTCTAAGCTCCTGAAATCTTCTTTCCTATTATATAAGGAGTCCTCTTAGATCTTCTGAGATTTTGATGAAACCCTAATATCCACCAAAGGAAAAATCCACTCAGCTTGAAGTTTCTTAGGGGAATGGTTGACTCTCCCGTGCCTCTACAAGTGGTGTAGGAGGTCGAGGATGATCTGCCATTGTCTTTCTTTAAATTGAGCACAAATAGAGTAGGGGAGATGAATGTGAAGTTCTACGGGGAAGAGTTAGAACCAGATATCGGTTCCTTGATGTTTGTTGAACGTTTTTAGGGGCTTACATATATAGTTGGAGGTCTGAATAAGCTTCAACATCTTACGGTGATCAAAATAGGGGGTGACACAATGTCATGGTGTCGATTTAGGATTTTGAGGCTTGGAATCTCACCATGTTAGGGATGAAAAGGTTCATGAGGATGAGGAGATGGCAAGGAAGTTGTCAGATGCTTCTAGTGTCCTCTAATGATATAGATCTGAGGGGGACAAGGGTCTGGGTACTGTAGCATCTGGGGAAGAGTCCTCCCTGGTGAGGGAGATGACTCAGGGGTCGCGATCAACTCTAGGACTAGGAGTCTGACCTGAGTAGGGAGTGTAACACTAGATTAATTAATCTAGCTAGCTAGACCAAAGTCCAGATAGAGTTAGGACTAGATATTTTAGGATTATCTATTAGAATTAGGTTAATTATTTCCTAGTTCAATTTGATTTGATAGGAAGGTTGAAATCTTCTCAAACTTCATATATTGCTTAATTGGGACACAAGCAACCCAAAAATATAGTTATTTTCTGGATTTGACCAACTTGGCTTACTATATTTCTCTTTTCAGCATAAATATTTAATTAATCATATAATATTACTTAAAATGAATTTGAGGATACACATTTGATGAAATTAAGTTTCAATGAAATAGATTAGATCAAAACTTATCAAATTTAGTTTATGTAACATATTTGAGAGTTGTCATCACATTATTATATGATTTAATCATCAATTTCAAAACAAAAAGAAATTAGGGTTTCAAATTAGGGTCATTTTAGAAGCTTTAATTTTTTAGCGGTGTTACAATTCTACCCATCTTAAATAAATTTCGTCCTCAAAATTTTCACATACTACCCACTTTAGGGTATTACTTATTCCTAGTTTGCAATACTCAACATGTATTTCTATATGATAAAAACTAGGGTTAAAGTAGATCATACCTTCTTCTTCACCATCTACAATTGCAAAGATTCTTGCCTGTCTCTTTTCTCTTTGATCCGGGCTAGGGTTTTATCTTGCACTGTTCCTTGCTTTGAGCTTGGGGCATTCCGTCTTCTTGTGATTTGGGTCTCCATATAAGTAGAAAACTCATGTGCCAAATCTGCATACTGCACCATGCGGCCTATTGCATGTTGGGCAAGGGTTCCTGATGTGTGGTTCTTTAGGGGTTTTTCTCTTCTTGTCATTACGATTGTTGGAGTTGTTGTGGGAGTGGTTGTCTTTCTTCCATGTTCTTCGTGGGTGATCTTATAGTTCTAGTGCAACATCTAGGGCACCTTGTAGGTACGATGTCCTTGACTAGACAGAGCAAAGCTAAGGTCCTCCTTGAGACCCCTAATGAACTTCTTCGTCTTGTGTCGTTCATTATAATTGTATCCATACTTCTGTAAGATCCTAAACTTCATGGCGTATTGCATGACGGTCATATCAACACATTGACAAAGGTTGTGGAACTCCTCTTCTTTCTTCTCAACCATAGCCTTAGATATGTAATGGTCTTTAAAAGCTTATGTGGATTCCTCCCATGTGAGTGGAGGAGCCTCAACTTCACAAGATCCTAGCAGGTTCTCCCACCAAGTCCTAGCAGCACCTTAGAGCATGTGAGTCCTTAAATTAACCCTAGACGGGTTAGGGCAATATAGGCCATGGAAATAATGTTCCATGTTCTACAACCAACTTTCAACTTTGCCCACCACATCCAACTCTTCCTCTTCAGTAAAAGAATCAGACTTGATCTTCAAGAAGTCAACTAGGGAAAGCTCAAGGTGACCCTATGGTTGCCTAATTGGTCCTCTTCTCTTCCCATAGCAGTGGCAAGGACCCTCACCAAGACGTCAAAAGGAACCATGGGGGTTTTTTTTTATGTGGAGATACCCGGTGGTCTCCTATGTTGTGGTAATCATCTTCATCCCCAGCCATGGACATCTCACCTTTCTTCTTAGGTGCCATATGTGAAAGAGGACATAAACTAGATGAGATTCTGAGAAAAGCCCAGTGACCAACTATATTTTTAGCTCTGATATCATATTGTAACACCCCAATTTTCTAAAACATGCACAATACTGAGCAGAAGCATAAATCTCATTGGGATGTCACAAAATGATTATCATTGCATAGAAATAAAGTTTAAATAAGCCAACATATGATTAAATAATAGTTCTCATACTCAAGTACTCAACATAACTCACATGTGAACATAACTAAACATGTTTATACTTAATCACCCTACACTTTCTCATAACAGAAAACAAACTTTCTAAAGTAAATCACGTCTCATAAACAAAGGAAAATCTAATTTATTGATAGTTGGCACCCCACCAAGTTTTGTCTTCTAGGTTCGTCCTCGAGATGTGTGCTCCTTATCTAAGCTCTTGAATCCTTCTTTCTTATTATATAAGGAGTTCTCTTAGATCTTTTGAGATTTTTATGAAACCCTAATATCCTCCAAAGGACAAACCCACTCAACTTGAAGTTTCATAGGGGTGTGGTTGACTCTCCCGCGTCTTCACAAGAGGTGGGGAGGTTGAGGATGATCTGATGGGGTCATTATTTAAGATGAGCACATATGGAGTAGGGGAGATGAGTGTGACGTTCTATGGGGGAAGATTTAGGACCAAATATCGGTTCCTTGATGTTTGGTGAACATTTTTAGGGGCTTACATATATAGCTGGAGGTCTAGATAAGCCTCAGTGTCTTGCGTTGATCGAAACATGGGACAGACAGTGTCATGGTGTCATTTTAGGATTCTGAGGCATGAAATCCCACCATGTTAGGGATGAAAAGGTTTAGGAGGACAAGGAGATGGCGAGGAAGGTGTCAGATGCTTCTGGTATCCTCTAGTGAGATAGATCCGAGGGGGAAAAGGGTTCGAGTACTGTAGTATCTAGGGAAGAGTCCTCTCGCGTGAAGGAGATGACTCATGAGTTGCGATCAACTCCAAGACTAGGAGTCTAACCCTAGTAGGGAGTGTGACACTAGATTAATTAATGTAGCAGGCTGGACCAAAGTCCAGATAGAGTTAGGATTAGATATTTTAGGAACATTTATTAGACTTAGGTTAATTCTTTCCTAGTTCAATTTGATTAGGTAGGAAGGTTGAAATACTCTCAAATTTTGTGTATTACTTAATTGGGACACAAGGAACCCAAAAGTATAGTTATTTTCTAGATTTGACCAACTTGGATTACTATATTTCTCTTTTTTTCATAAATGTTTAATTAATCATATAGGATTACTTGAAATGAATTTGAGGATACAAATTTGGGTAAACCATTACATTATCAAAACTAACTTATGGTAAAATTATGAGGCCATAAAAAGAACATTTGTTTAAGTAAATTTCATTTTAAACCCTAAATGTCAGATATTAGATAGTTAGGGCTAAATTGATGAAATTAAGTTTCAATTGAATAGATTAGAGCAAAACTTATGAAATTTAGTTTATGTAACATATTTGAGAGTCGTCATCACATTATTGTATGTTTTGATTATCAATTTCGAAACAAAAAAAATAGGGCTTCAAATTAGGGTCATTTTATAAGGTTCAAAATTTTAGGGTGTTACATATGCGCTCTTGATTGAACAATGATTTCATCTGAACTATGTCTTGGTCAAACTGTAGTTGGACTGACAATGTGCATATTGAATATCACCTAACCCACAAAATATTTACTCGATTGAATTGATGTGTGATCATGCCATCAAGAAAAATCTACTTCAAGCAAGTTGCTATAAGGTAACCTAGAGTTGGATTGAGAAGGATCTACAATATTAATGAACCACTAGATCATTCACGACTGAGTTAAAAATTCATCCGAGCAACCTCTTAGTCAAACTCACCATTCCACAAAGAAACAATATGTTGCTCACCATCCCATTTTCCCAAGTTGATTCTAACTATTTTTCTGACAATGCTTTGTCTCAAACAACTTTATAGTTTTTTCATATCGGTATTCTAGGACATTATCTCAACAAAAACTTGTCCTTCTATAAGAATGATGAATTCTAACTAACTATTTATTTTGCATAATAAAATATAAATTCAAACGCTTTATAATGTAATTTAAGTTAATTAGACCTGTAATCCTATAACATAACACAACAACAAATTACAAACTAAAATAAATTATACTCATCAAGATAGGTTATCATCTATCTTTGCAACATTTTTTCCATTAACATGTTTGTATTAATGACTAATTCATATTTGATAAAGACCAAAGTTTGATAGTATCCGATCATATGGAATGTAGATAATCTACTTTAGCATTCTAGTATTGATCATGCCTTTTCTAGTTAGGAATCATGCACATATACAACACTACAACTATCTATACATCTACTAATAAATAAGATGCCATGTTGTTAGGATAACTCCTTAGTGGCATGTCAATGTTTATGAACCAACTCAACCTGAACAGATGCGTCCAAATTCAACCCGGACCCAAACTAACTGAACAGAAGTTGACTCGACTCGACCTAAATTTAAACCTACTCAGCCTAATAAAAAACCCGAACACACCCTTGAAATTTAGAACATATCACTTGGACAAGGTCCGATCAGGTTTTCTTGCCATGCATAGCCCCAAACTTTCAAACCCTTTTGTCATCATTTAAATTTAGGGTATTCGTTCACTCACCCGACCCGACTAACTAAAAACATGCATAGCCCCAAACTCAGACCGGCCGCCGCTTCGCCCTGCTCCCTGCTGCCTGGCGGAGTCGACCCGCCCGTCTCGGCGAACTTCGCCCGCGGTCGGACACCGTCTTCTCTGCGTTGTGTAGTTGTTTACGCTAACCACAGTCCGTGTTTGGTTGGCGTGTGCCGGATAGTACATACCCTGCTGTTTGAGAATTCAACAAGGTGGGCATGGAAGGGGAAGTAGCGGCCAAGGAAGAAGGCTCAGAGCGTGGAGGCTATCTCTATGAAACCATAGAACCTATCGCCTTCTTCGGAAATGACACCTCCGAGCCTTATTCCGTCTACCGCAACGAGATTGTCTCTTCACCCGGGCCGTCCTTGGCCGCCGCCACCGTGGACTACTTCTCCCTCGAAGTGAAAGGTGAATATGTCAACGATGAAGATAAATGTCAGAAGCCCCCCACGCCTCCATGTTCCAGTGACGCTGGTAAGGAAAATGCCTCAGAGACCGCCTGGTTCCGCACAGGCAGCCGCTTTAAGAGCCCCATGCTTCAGCTTCACAAGGAGATTCTTGATTTCACCAAGTTTATCTCACCTACTCCTGAAGAACAAGCTTCTCGTTCTTCTGCCGTAGAACGTGTCACCGAGGTTATCAAGTACATATGGCCTCACTGCAACGTCGAAGTATTTGGGTCGTTCAGGACGGGGCTGTATCTTCCGACAAGTGACATTGATGCTGTGATATTGGAGTCAAAGGTGAAGACTCCACAAATCGGCCTCCGTGCTCTTGCTAGAGCTTTAACCCAACGAAGCATTGCCATAAAGATACAGGTGATAGCAAAGGCTCGGGTGCCAATAATAAAATTTATAGAAAGTCAAAGCGGCATTGCTTTTGATGTCAGCTTTGACGTAGATAACGGACCGAAGGCAGCAGATTACATCAAGGATGCCGTCTCTAGGATACCTCCCTTAAGGCCACTTTGTTTGCTTTTGAAGGTTTTCTTACAGCAACGAGAGCTCAACGAGGTTTTCTCCGGAGGTATCGGATCCTATGCCCTTCTTGCCATGTTGATTGCGCAATTGCAGATTTACTGGAACAACCAGAAGTTATCATCATCCCCGGCCGCAATGGAGCACAACTTGGGAATACTCTTGGTGGATTTTTTTGATTTATATGGGTGCAAAATGAATGTATGGAATGTTGGAATATCCTGCAATATGACTGGCTCTTTTTTCCTTAAGAGCAGCAGAGGATTTCTGAATGAGGAACGGCCGTATCTTCTCTCCATAGAGGATCCCCAGACACCAGATAATGATATTGGAAGGAATTCCTACAATTATTTCAAGGTGAAGTCAGCATTTTCTATGGCGTATTCTGCACTAACAGATGCAAAGGCTATTATTGGCCTTGGGCGGGATAAGAGCATCCTGGGGACGATTATCAGAGCTGATCCCATGCTACTAGAGCGGAAGGGAACATGTGGCGGTGAACTTGATCTTGATGCTCTTCTATCTGAAGCAGTTGAGCCAATGCCAAACCTGTTTAGTAATGGGTCTGAAGTTTTTAACTGGAGATTGGTAGATGAAGATTATTTTCCTAGGGGAGAGCTGCTGCATGAGCAGAGCTCATCTTCCCGAAAGAACAAGAGCTCGAAGTTGAAAGATAGATCAGATGAAAGTCCATATGGGAACTCTTCGGATCAGCTTATTAGCAGTGAAGAGCATGGAAGGAAAGAGTCTAGGGAGAAGAAGAGACACAAACGCCTCAGAGGTTCCTTGCATACAAACGGTTCCTAGTGAACTAGCTTGGGGCAAGGGCCAATTGTTTGTTCAATCATTTGACGGTATGTTTCTAATGTTGCCTGTAAAAGAGAAAATTTCTGTACTAATTGAATTTATTATGTGTTCTAATGAATTATCTTAATCCCCAATGTGATGAATCAAATTGAAGGGAAAAATGAAAAAAAAAAAAATCCATGCTTGATGCCTTTGAGCTTTAGCTAAGCAAAGTGAATTATTCGCAACACCTGGTTAGTTGTAATAACAGATCAGTGGTGGCCCTGAGTTTGTTTTATTTAGACATATGAGCTCCTTCAAAAGTACATACAAATGGACCAATGCTAGATTGTCTGACTGCACCGAACTCCCATCAGCTTGAAACTGGTCGAAATTAGCAGAAGCTGAACTAACAACTCCATCTTGTACTCTCTCAAATTGTCCAGTTGTTCCTGCATCTCCTGTGTGGATATTAACTGTTTCAATTTTCATAGTATCAATAGGCAGTATTGTTGCTAAGGTGCCCACAAAGGCACTACCTTGCCCCGCAAGGCTGTTTTTGACTTAGGTAATGCAGGATCATTGTCATCTTTCGATAGTAAGATTGTTAAAATATAGTACAATCGCAGAGTTAAAACAGACTTTTTGTTCTAATGTTCCCATGGAGTGTATTGTTGAAACTGGCTTAGACTTCAACCACTTGTGATTAAGGAGGAAAGTGCATAACTTTTTGCATAGACCTTAGGCATACACTTTGCATAGTGCCCCCTTTTGGGCTAATGGAAATAAATTTCTTGAACATTTCTATGAAATATGAATCCATGCAGAGACGGTTGCAATTGCAAAACATAAGGGCCTGTTTGGCACTGCAACTAAACCCAGCTTAGTCTCCATCTGGAGCTTGTTTCCTGTTCTTGTGGTGATAACAAATTGTTATCAATGGGATTACCTGGATCAGACTAATCCTCATGTACTGGTTTTTTTTTTCTTCGGTGGAGGGGGGGGGGGGGGTCAAAGCCCTCATCTATTGCAAGGTTTATTCCTCCTCCCTGCCACTCAGTTATCAACACTACATCTGGCTTACTCCATCCAGCTCTAAATAAGTTTGGAGCATATTCTTAAATAACAAATGAACAACCCAAAGGAGATGTCTGAACTTATCCATAGACCGATCAGTTAGCCAGGACTAACGCTAGTGAAACTAGTCCTATGTCTCATGTCTTGTCTGTCAAGTTTCTACTGACTGGTAGACTTGATTTCGTCTTACCAGTCCGGTCACTCGGACAAGGAGCTATTGTAAGATGGTCATCCTTGATAAGTTTGGAGCATATTCTTAAATAACAAATGAACAACCCAAAGGAGATGTCTGAACTCATCCATAGACTGAGCAGTTAGCCAGGACTAACGCTAGTGAAACTAGTCCTATGTCTCATGTCATGTCTGTCAAGTTTCTACTGACCGTTAGACTTGATTTCATCTTACCAGTCCGGTCACTCGGACAAGGAGCTATTGTTAGATGGTCATCCTTAACTGTTTATATTTGTAGTTCTGCCATTGAATTGTTATTTTTATTTACCTATTGTTTATTTGTTATCCTGAGAATGAACTATGCAAAGATTGAGTCATTTATATGCCAGGCAGGAGAAGTCAGACATACCTCTTCATTGGGACCACTCAATTTAGAGGAATTCGGGCTGGCTAAGTCCAAGGTATGCTTCTATACGTTTAAACAGTGTAAATTTTGGAACAAGCTAGGACAGTCTAAAGTCAATATGTGGTGCTCGATTACTAAGTTTGCAACTTTTTCTTTCAGGTGGCTGCTTCTGTTGCTTATGATGCGATTAGTATTAATGAGCCAAGAAAGTGGAATAAGCAATATGGATAAGGTGGAAGCCACAAGCAATCTCCTTTTAGTTTTGGGAGCTAGATGGCAGCTAAGTACATGTAGTGAGAGCAATTGTCCTGTCTGTTCAGTGGCAAAGTGTGGAGTTCCAATTGCATTGTAATTGCTGTGTCATATCAATTTTCTTTGTTATAATAGGTGTTCCACTAAAGATACAGTTACAATTTGTGAAAAGGTGTATGTAAAATGCTTTTATTTTGTTTAGGACTGGAGAAACTAATTCTTTATAGGATCTTTTTACTAGCGCTGCTTGGGTCAGTTACAATAAACAATTCCTTGGAGATCGGAATTTCAAAATTTCCACAGCATCTCAATTTACCTAATAATCATACTATTCAGGGTTATGTGGTTTCTGATGAAGCTCACGTGTTTAATGACTGTACCCGTAATTTGATGCAGGGGATATCCATCTGTCCATGTTTGACTTCGTGGAAAATAAAGATGTGGACAAAGACACGCTGATGAACTGACTGTGATGCCACATCTTGCCAAAAATAGTCTTAACGCGTCGTGGTCATTCTTGCCGATTTTCAGTAACCAGTTTTGTTGATAGGAAAAGCCGGATGTAGGGGCCATTATATAGGTAAAGCATCTTGCATAGGAAAGAATTTTGGTTTTGTAATTTTTCAATGGAAAACAATTTTTCAATGGAAAAAACCCGTGGGGGCTTTATCTCCATGAAACTAACCGTCCTATTGGGCACAAGTTTTAGTTGAGCGTCAATTGATTTGTTATTTATTCCCTGAAACAAGTGAATTGCATACTTTTTGGGTTGTAGGTTGTCATTTATCTCCCATTCTATATAGAAGTGAAGTTTTTGCCATTTGATACATCTACACAAGGTGGACAAAGACTGATTTATTTATTTACAAAACACCACAACTATGTTACAATGCTACACTAAGATGTGCAGGAGGTTCCATTTGTTTTTAAATGTAATGTGATTTGCAATTAGCATCTAACGAAGGAGACAAATAGCTCTGTCCAATGGAGATGGGCATTACTACCCTAACGGAGGGGTATATGAAAGCTCCGGTCGTTCGTGGGCCCAATCCTAAACTGAAAGATTATACAAAAAATATAGAGCTGAAGACGAGACTTTTTGAAAGCTACAACTGGACAATGAACACTTTAACCAGGATCTGGAGTTAAACCTCAATCAAACTAGTTCTACATTTTGAAGTCAAACTAAGTTGTTGATCACTATCAAATATTGTTTGGTGGGATCTGATGCAATTATTATCTAAAGCTATCAGTGGATGGTTTTGGCCACTCGCTTATTATTATCCAGATAACCGATATACTATTATATTAGTTTTTTAGAAAAAGGGAAACATGTACACTTAATCTTTGGATGACCTTTCGTAACTTCTTATGAAGGTTATATTGAGCACGTAGGGAATCCAAAAGGTATTAGAAGCGGTTCTTATTACTGCACAACGAAAGGATTAGCAAAAGAAATATATTCCAGAACTTCATCGGGTGGCTCGTCAAGTTTCCTCCCTCAGACTGGGGTGGCAGCCATCTGAGCTATTTCATATGCTACTTTTTGTGATTCCGATGTATGAGTTGTAGTCTACTTCCTGTCTTTTCTAGGCGAATCACGTATGTAACCAGTATTATTGCCGGAATAACATGGAATAAAGGACTTAGAAGAGTAATAGTCAGCACTCTCTATTGCTAATATTCCTTGACCACTTACTCATCTATCTTTATCTTTATCCAGCCCCATTTGAGGTTTGTAGGTACTGTCCTTGCCATGGTAGATATCTAGTAGCTAGGTTCTAGCCAAAATTAATGTATTCATTTTGAACTTGTCTGCCAAAGTTGTGTAATGCTTTCAACATGCTCAAAGAGTACTGAATTTGATCTTTTCAGATAATCCAGAAGTTCTTTATCTAGTTGACAACTTTGTTGCTTTTGGCATCTTTTGTTGTCAGGAGTTCTAGTATTTACTCTTGGTTGCTTAGTATATTTGGTAGTAGGATCTTGTTAGCCCTCTTGATTAACTAATCTGAATATATTTTTTTTGATGCTGGCAAAGATGAGCTGGTGCAAGGATTCATTCCATAATCCTTATATTGTGCGTTTAACGTTGTTTGCCACATTAATCCTAAATAAATCTTTATTAAGCAACTTGATTTGCATAAGAAATCATACATTTTTGTATTCTTTCAAAGTTGGAGTATGTTCACATACTTTTTCATCGGTTATTTTCTTCTTCTTTGATTTCTCTTAGCCATATATACATATATCATAGTGAATTTTATAAATTTGTTACCTGCTCATATAAATCTATTAAGTTCCTTGTCTCTTATAGATAATTTCAACTATGACTATATTTTTACTAATGAAATATGCTAGCTTTTCTCGGACTATTTCCCGACTCTATTCTTTGGTCAAAGTTTGTATAAATTGTTACCTTCCTTTTCCTTTCAAGCATGAAGATATGACTACATAGCCTCTACCATTCTTTATAGATTGAGATTATCATCCACCCATTGGTCGGACTACAGAGTAGTTTTACGTCCCACTAACTGCTTAGGGATAAATTTATAACTACTCCCAATGTATCTTCTATTGTGGACTGATTTTGCCAGCTCAATCACTCTACAATTGAAATTTCTTAATATATATTCTTCTTAGTATATGTAACCATAGTCATATTTGTTATAGACATAATTCTATCATAGTTTTACTCTGAGAAGGCTTTCCATTCTCTTACATGTTAATGCCTAGGCCTTCATACCTTTAAGTTTGCAAGTTTTCCCTCATGATATCAAGGTTAGTTTTCTTTTATCCTCACTTGCTCTATACAAAGTTTATGATCAACTTTTTTTTTCTATTGTAAATCATATCAACTAGGAACCATATTATATGTGTAACACTTTAGTTTGGGTGTCCTTATCATGGAAAGAATTTTCATTTCATCGTTGCATTTTGTTATTCATAATGTGTAGTTATAAGATAAGTTTAATTCTTTAATTTTGTACATGTACTCCAGGACACACCCAAGTTCATGTAAGTTGTAATCCTGCATGTTCACCAAGAAAATGTGCTTCATCCACCAACAATGAGAGAGAGAGTACAGAAATATCCTTAGATACCACTTGGCCAAATAATTCTTCATAAGTTTTAAAGTATATCTCTATCATCATAACATGCTTGTGTGAGGCTTTTCGAAACATGATCAGGGCATTGACAAACACTATGTATGAGAGTGCATGTCCTCTTTGAGATGACTTTAATATGAGTGGTCCTTGTTTGGTTGCCCATTTCTATGTTGAGATATCCTTTGCATATTGATCATAATGACATGAAGATCTATGATAATCTTTACGTTGGACCTCTTGTTGGCTTGATGATTTTTAAAATTGAGGCTTTTCGAAACATGATCAGGGCATTGACAAACACATGTATGAGAGTGCATGTCCTCTTTGAAATGACTTTAATCTGAGTGGCCCTTGTTTGGTTTCCCATTTCTATGTTAAGATATCCTTTGCATATTGATCATAATGACATGAAGATCTATGATAATCTTTGTGTTAGACCTCTTGTTGGCTTGATGATTTTTAAATTTTTTCCTTTTAAAACTATGTTAATATTCTAGCATTTAATGTGTTCATGACCCACTCACTAAGGTGTAATGGCAGTAGCTACTCATTCAAAGCTCCCATTTTATCTCATATGAATTTTATGATATTTTGTCAATCATTAGTTTTTCCATTTTTTATTTTCCTCATGTTTCAATTGACTTCTTGTATCTAGGTTGTCTATCTAATTGTGTTTCCCTCATGTATGAAACATGTTTGGTAGTATGATACCATCTGTATCATTAGTGGTTTAAGTGTATTTGAAGCAATTCTAATAAGAACCTTTATTTTCACATTGCATATGCATATTGACATTGGTTGACTATACTATCTATGGGGCTTAATTTTTTGTATAATATACAACAATGATGCTTCAATCATCTCATACATATTCTTGTTGGTAGATGTTTATTTGATATATATGCGCCTTTACAATATCTAATTGTTAACACCAGAAGCTGACACACACTTGCTTTAGTTTCATTTATTTTAGTTAAGATCTCTTATAATTAAATTCTCCTACAATGTCTTGTATCTTAATTTTCTATCACACTTAATAGAGGGAAGGTTTCAACTAGTGTTGATTGAGAGCTAGTTTTCTCACAATCATGGAACATATTAGTGAAGAAAGCTTCAAGTTTTATATGATATTTATCCATCATACAATCAATCCTCTCTCTGAACTTTAGTGGATGTTACATGCTTCTTCTTCATGGACAACAAAGTCTGAAATGGCAGTGCTTGTGATGAATAACCCCATGCATTTTTGTAGATAGTAATAATTCTCACAAACGCCTTGATCCAAAAGGGGAATCTTCACTCTTCTTGTGGTCACTTTAGGAATTCACCATACAACAATCATATGGGAAAATGTGGAAGATCCTTATAAAAGAAGACAAGTTAGCGAACCAAGATGCAAAAGTAACACAAAGATTAAAAAATAGCAATGGTGAGGGCATTAGGAAAAGCTAAGCTACACTAACTGGCGAGGCCGAGCACCTCTATCCCCGACAATGGTGCCAGAAAGCTTGGTGCGATGTTGCACGCACATATGATCTTTTGAAATTTATAGGTTTCCCCAAACTAGGTTCACTCACAATAGTAAAATATGCTCCCACAAGCACACAAGGTCATGTTATAGCATATATGAGAGGAAAGCAAGGGGGTCAAACCTCATGGATAGAGGGGGCACTAGAGCTAAGTTTGTGTTGGCTACGTTCCTAAACAGGAGATAAGGGTTGAAGGCTTTAAAAGTGGGTTTGGTTTGATTACACTAAGCAAGCAGGCAAGTAAAGCCAATATGAAAACTACATTACCAAAAACTAGATTATCCTAGGCAAGTTAGGTCTAAGAGACTAGATTAAGCAATCAACTAAACAAGAGCAAGATGATCTACACTACTCTAGCAAGGCAATTTGCAACAAAGCTAAGCTAAACACTAGAGAAAGCAAGGATATAGGTTAACCCTAATTAACAAGACTAAGCAATTACCTAAAGGCAATTAAGCTAAACTAGCATTAACAAGCTAAGATATCAAATTAGGTTTTAATCAATATGATTGGATAGGTGGGCCATTTGGGAATGTGATTTGATATTAGTTGGGGGAAGGTCAACATAGCATGCAATTATCAAAATTCAATCTAGATTATCAAACCAAACAACAAGGAAAGTGTTATTAGAATATACCCTATACTACTAGTTGGAGAACTAGGGTTAGGTGTAATTCTAGTAAGACTTGGCATGTATAGGTTTCTAGGATAAGTGGTATTGGGAAAATTGAGAATCAAGGGTAGTAATGGGAGTAGAGATGAGGGTGTTTCACCTCATGTTACTTGCCATCTAGCCTTTAGGAAGCTCTAGGCAATTGCACCAATCACACTTACACTAGCTACTTAGATCTTACACTCACTTATAGAGGAAGGGAGATGTATGCAGGAACAAAAGGGGCTAGCTAGGGATCAACTAATTGGACCTAGGAGCCATTCCTAAGATTTCCACATAAATTCCAATTTCCCCTAGAAGCTAAGTGTCATCAAGCATCTCAAAGCAAGCAATATATGTTAAAAGCACAAACCACATGCAATAAAATGGGAAATGAGATATAAGCAAGAGGCAATCATCATAGAATGAAATCATGTTCATTACAAGTTATTTTCCCCCAACATGGTATCAAAGTCACATTTTAACCCCAAACAACCCACCACTAGGGGCTTAGCTAGACATGCTCAAAGAAAAGATAAAAGAAATGAGAAGAAGGGGATAGGACTCCATGGATCTCAAAGTAGATCCTTCTTCTTCACCTCCTAGATGCTGTAGGGCAACCTCCCTCCTCCAAGGTGGATGATGGGCATGGAAATGAAGGGGGTTATGGTAGAAAACCTAGAAAACTAGGTTTCTATGGTGGAAATGAGGTGGAAATGGTGGATGGAGAGCATAAATGCAAGGGGAGTGCAATGAATGCTCAAGAGTGGGTGGAGAGGAGTAATGGAAGCTAAGGGGGAGGCTAACCTCGTGCCCCAACCATCACCCATGTATATATAGGTGGTGGGGAGGCACTAGGTCAAGTGGGGGTAGAATAGGAAATATAGTGGAAATTTGTTGCTAGGGTTGTATGTAGCACGCTCGTGCTGGGCAGAACGGCCGTGGTGGGTAGGGGCCAACACTCCCGTGGTGGAATGGGATGGGCGAGGTGGAAATTGGCAAAAGTTATAGTAGAATTCTGAGCTCTTAGAAGGTTGGTAGCACGATGGCGCTGGGAGCTAGGTAGCACGGTCGTGGTGGGTGATATGTAGCATGTTCGGGTGATATGCAGCACGACCATGCTAGGATGGTGGCAGTATGGCCGTGCTGGCTAGCATGGTCATGGGTGGTAGCACGACTGTGGTGGAGGATTTTCTGTACATGCTTCAAAATTGAGATTTTTCCTGTGATTTCTTCATTTGCAGCACGGGCGTTCCATGTCACCACAGCCGTGTTAGGAGATTTGCTTGCACTTTGAGCTTTGAACTTCATGATCCATGGACTTCTTTGCTTAAGCTTTACTCTTGTCTACTAGGGGTAGGTTGAGGGATCTTTGGGGCCTTCTCTGGACCTCTCCATGGGAGGAGGAATCCCAGAACACCTTCTTTCTTTCTCATCCATCCAAGGCATGGTTCAAGTACTTAAAATCATGCAAAGAACGTCCATAAGTGCATTTGATAGAAATATTCATATTGAGGGAAATAACTTGCATTCTACTATGTTTAGATGTGATCGAGATACAAAAAGATGCAACATGAAGCCCTAAAATAGGGTTGCATCACATATTATATATGAAAATTTATCTACTCGACAAGATCTATCCAATGAACCTAATTTTTGAGTCTACTACCATTTGTAGCTCATGTTATGTTGAAATTGGCATCAACTACATATCTTTTACATGATTAATGATGCTTAATGTCAAAACATGATCACATATTGACTCCACTTGCTTTTGATGACCCTGATTAGTAACATATTCTATCTTGTACTATATAAATCAAACTTGATCATGACATGCCCTATTAATGATTCGAATATATGAAGTGTACCATGAAACATGTGTAATATGGGCTTTGATGCTATTTATCGTTAATTTGATGCTTGACTTGATTATATGAAATCCAAATCATCATGCTTGATTTAGATCAGTAACTTTACGTGCTTTGATCACCTAAATGGCTTATGGATCAATCTTTCCCTATTATGACTAAGTGACCTAAAGATGGCATTGAAATGTGACCTAATGTGCATGTAGCTATATTGAGATCTAACCTTATATAAATCTGACCCTAATGGTCACACATGCTATTTGATGCTTCAAATCAATAACTTGTTGATATGTATGACACAATCAATCTTGATCACTCTTGCAGTCTAGTGATGACCATCTTGCATGAAAATGACTAGTTTGACAATCTTGATACCTATGTTGCTTTATCTTGCTCGAAACTCATGTTGGCTCTATTCATATCATGAAACCCTAGGTTTGAAATCCCTGATCTAGTTGTGATGTGTCACTCTAAGAGATAAATGAACCCATGATGTACTATGTTGCTTGATAATGATAATGCATGAACAACTTTTGGGATATTGAAATCAATATTGAAGGAAATGAGTACCTAGACTTAAGTGACACATCCAACCCCCCATGATAATGATTAGTGAGACCAATTGTTGCTGATATTGATCCAAGTATACTTGCTTGTAATGTCATGATCTCTATGATGACTCAATTGCCAAGATCTAATCATGTTGTATAATGCTAGTTTGCTCATATCAAGGTGCACTTTATCCTCCTATTGGCCATACTAGTAGTATTGAAATTGCGTGTATGTATGAAATATAAGATGATTGGATTATAATACTTGTTTTAGCTATTGTTCCCTATGACTAATATGTTTTGGTCTTGATTACATATGTTGAAAAAACTTGAAAATATAATGATAGATGTCCATTATACAACCTTGTGTACCTACCTATATTCTTGGGGTAAGGACACAAGGTTGGGTGTCCTACTTGAGTTGTCATGTTAGGGAAGACCATGTTGATACAAGAGTTAGCTCTTGGCAATGGTCTTGAGGTCCCTTATGAATAGGGTTAACTCTTGACGTTTAGTCTTGTAGTCCCTCATGTTGAAATAGGGTAGCTAATCTTGAGCACCCTCATGGACCCCTTCCTTTGAGAAGCTGGTCAAAGGCCTTATGATATTGTTGGTATAATGGAAATGATCATAAAACATGCTTGCATGTTAATAAGAAAGTCTTTAAATGATGTTGCTTTGTTCTTGTTATTTACTTTATGCCTTTGCCAAGCAATATATGCTCTTAAACCTGTGATTTTATATGTTTGCCAGCATACTCAGCGCAGTTGTCCTGATGTGTACCCATTTTATGATTTTAGGTAACATGTACACTATGAATCTCTAATTATGATCAATGATTCCGCACTCATGATAATATGCTTGTACTCTGATCATATATAATGACATGCAAATAGAATATACACAGTTGATATATGGGACCTATGATCTTATGTCAGGTATTAGTTTAGCATTCTTTTATGCTTTCCTGTCTCATACCTTAGTTTTTGTTTGTGGTTTTATTCATGCATATGTTATGTGATCTATTGTAATGCCCGGGCCCACTGCCCATGGCTCTAGTAGAGTTTCAGGAATGACGACTGGCCCCACAAACCACCACTAGCCTTAACTGCGCACTTTGTCCACACTGACGCACAAGCCAGGATCAACTTCCCGACTGGTCACCCATCCTAGTACTACTCCAAGCTGAGCACACTTAACTATGAAGTTCTTTAGTGATGGGCTCCCGGAAAAAGAGGTGCACCTTGGTGATATGGGTAGTCCAATCATTCCTTTTAAGATCATGTTATCCAAGGCCTCAAATCCTGGGACATTACAATCTCCCCCACTTAGACTCTTGACGTCCTCGTCAAGGCTCAACTATATGGCCTCATAATATTTTCCCCATTTCAGTGTAGACCCAAATGACCCATGTACACCCAGATCTCGACCACGGTTACCAATGTAAGGGTGGCTCCATCAACTCGGGTAGCCCTTTCCAACATGCGTGGACCGCACGGCTCAAAGACTGGCATGACACAGGCCCATGTGGGCCCCACCTACTGGAGGGGAATTGGCTCTGATACCATTTGTAACAACCTGGGCCCACTGCCCAAGGCTCTAGTAGAGTTTCAGGAATGATGAATGTCCCCACAGACCACCACTGGCCTTAACTGCGCGCTTTGTCCTCACTCACGTGCATGCCAGGATCAACTTCCTGATAGGTCACCCATCCCAGTACTACTCCAAGCTGAGCACGCTTAACTATGGAGTTCTTTAGAGATGGGCTCCCGGAAAAGGAGGCGCACCTTGGTGATATGGGTAGTCTCTCACCTTTGGTTTTCTAGCCATTAGGAGTGAGGATTAGGGTAACAAATGGTTCCGTGATAGTAATCCTATCACACTCATGTTGAAACCTCTCCTAAACTATTAATTATTTGTTCAATCTGTTGGTATGTATGCCCAGAGAGCCAATCATATGATGATTGTAATGGCATAACTTGTTAATGATTTCATTATTAATAAAAAGCAAGCTTCCAATCTATTTTGTTTCATTTTGTTATGAGATAATGAAGTAACACAATAAATGTCTAGAGAATGATATTACTCAATGATGTATGTCTTAAAGTACGTGACTTGGAAGAATGAGATCATATAGATGTTAAGACTATATATATTCTCATTATGTCCCCAATCAGCTATGATTGTGGAAGGTTGATTGAAAACAATAACACATAAGATTAGAGTGAGAGTTGGTTGATGACTAAATCTCATTAGTCATTATATGGAAATATCAAACCAATCACACATATACATGTTAGAGAATAGTGCATTAGACAGACCCACAATAAGACTATGAAACCATTACCATGGTAGTCATAGTCATCTCTCATAGTGATGGTGTTGTTTGTGGTTCTTAGACCTAAAATTATACACTCATCACATGTCGTTCGGTATGCCTTGACATTATAAAATGTAGTCTTGAAACATGAATTGTTATAATGATGATGATTGGGTGACTGTGACACATGGGGACTGACTGTGAGTGATAGAGATGGGATTTTCCCTCCTACATGAGTATGATATCCTAGACCTCTTGATTAACGAGACTGAGAAATGCATGGCCATGCACATGTGAGTCAATAAGTGATATTGAGCTTACATATATCTCAGACAGTCTGCTCTGGTTCAAGAAACAAGATTGAATGTTGAAGAGGGTGACTACTCCATGCCTTGGGTTCAATTTGGATATCAGAGACAAAGTAACTATACAAACACTACAACACCATAAATAGATTGTAGGTTGTAGTTGTTCTCTGACTTTCCATTCACTTGGGTAGTACTGATGTGCGACTAGACACCACTCTTTGCTTGTGATGTCATAAGTTGTTATGGACATTCACTACCTACATGACATGGGACCTATAGGGTCACACACATAGGTCTTGACCTATAAGAGGAGTTTAATCTTGAATGATGATTGGATTGATTATCAAGTGTTTGGGTACTCAATTCACACAATAAATTAGCTTACCGGACTGTGAGATGATCAGTTCAAGTGTTGAGACTGTTGTTTGGAGTGTCAGGCTGATTAGAACTGAATTGGCTGAGTTCTGCCTAAACTAGGAAATGAAATGACCGTTTCACTTAAGAAAGGCGACCATATCATTGTCGTGAGATGACCATTTTTCTTAAGCGAGATGACCATCTTGCGAGAGCAAAATGACCAGTTTGTGGAGAAATTTGATTGCATCAAGGATTAGTGTTGACGTCATGTTATGCATTAATTGGATTCAAATTGGCAATTCATGTGCAATTGGGAAACATGGTGAAACAACTATCTCACATGTGAGATGACCGTCTCGGTTGCCAAGTGACCATTTTGGGTTTTGCAGGTTGGGAAATTTCCACAATTGTTGTGAAAATCTAAGATCTTCAGGTCCCTTCCACTCCCACATAGATTGGGAACCCTAACCCTAGTCTCTACTATAAATAGAGGGGTACTGGGGGCTTCCCAACGTACACAATTGAGAATAATTTGCTCTAACAATTGTTGTCCTCTCTGATTGTGGTAACCAAGAGAGGCCAAGCAAGTCCTACCCAACTAGGGTGGGATAGCAAGGGAGAAAACAACTAGATCTGTTGTGGGAGAGCAAGTTGGTGACGAGTACGCCAACGGGAGGGGAAACTCCTTCTTGTCTATTCTAGCAGGACGACATGAGTTCTAGGTGGTCCGTGTGGACTTATCTAGAGGTGGGAGGCTGTTGTCCACTGCTAGGAGGACAACATCAGACTGCAGTCTATGGAGGAGCTATTGCAGACACCATCTGGGTCTGTCGTCCGTGGCACAAACCAAGAGGTGCAGTAGTCCTACTATTCGTTGTGCAAACCAGGAGGGAACAACAATTAGAGAGTCCTAGTACAACTAGAAGATGGTTGAGCATCTACAAAGTCAAGGAGTTGTTGCTATAATTTCTCCAGAACTAGGTATATCCTCTAAACCATCATTCCCATCTTATAGTAATTGACACGATCTATTAGTTTATGGAGAATATGGTAGATAAAATTTGTGTTTCTGCTGCCTATTCTATAGCCATATTTCCCTAGAGTGCTATCAAAGCCAACGTCAATCTACTATATTATGGGATAATTGATATGATCGGATTTTGGTTTTATCATTTAATTATTGCATACGATGTGAATAATTCTATCCAATCAAATACCATGATAATCTCACACTAATATATATATATGGTATATATGCAATTTACACGTGTCACCCGAAAAGTAGTTTTGATGGTGGATATGTATCATGGTTATGGCCAATTACCCCTATTATATGTGCATGGTTGTGTGATTGGTTAATCTTGTTTATCTCAGTCTGCGTACCGAGCCTCTATCTTACCTGCCCAATGTAAAGTAAATTCTCTCCTACCTTTGCTCCCCTCAACTGTAACTCAAGGTTTCTCTATAATAATGTAATGGTAGGATAGTTTACTTTCTTGTTATGATGAATAAGGAGGACGTTCTTATGATCCCAACCGACTGCCCAGAGGAGTCGAGCTGATCGACTGGTGGGTCCAAGCTGACCGGCTGGTGAGCCAACAAGGAGCCTAAAGGATCAGACGAACCAACCATTTAGAGGAGCCAAATGATCAGCTACATGATGACCAAATGGTTGTTTGGAGGAGCCAGACAACCAGATGGAGGTGAACAACTGACCGACCAAGAGGCGAGCCGACCGATTAAAGGGTTGAACCAGTCAACCTGGATTGGCAAGCATAGATATTCATCAACAATAGGTTTCTACATGTGATGTAGACCCCAGGATGTGGTAATTCCTTGTGGTTCCAAGGAATTATATTAGACTGGACATAACCATTGATTTTGTTCATTGCATGTTTTTGTTGTGAGATATAACATGTATATGATACATATTGTATATGTTGTGATTGGATAAAGTATATGTATTTATAAATACAAACTCCCTCAATTAAAATATTAAGTTTTAGATGCTTTCCAATAGAAACACACATGAAAAGCTTGATTAACTAAGCGTATGATATGCCAAAGCATAATGCCCCATCTATCTCATGGAAGTGTGATGGTAGTAATGTAGGATCTGCCAAAGTGGGATGCATTATTATCGTGTTGGCTATTGGGTCAGGCTTAATTGGTAATCTTGGAGAGCCCAATCCTAAAAGCATGCAGATGATTATGGCAAGGAGTTTCACATATCATCTATCTAAGAATTGCATATAGATGCAATTGGCATGATTACCTACCTAAATAGTCAAGTTGTGGGCGATCAGCCAGAGCTGACTCATGATTTGATGAAATATGGATCTTGGCCCACTAGAATATCGTATGCTACAATATTCCGAATTGATATGTGAGGACTATCAATTTGAATAAAATAGTGTGAGAAATAATTAATTAAAGACCTGACTGATATCGTCAAATTTTCAAATCATATTAAATCAAAAGGATTTTTGACAAATGCAAATTTTCTCTTGTAGAATCAAATGGAAAACACTCAATCATTGCAAATGGACAAATTCAATGAGATTTATTTCCATAAATGGTTCACAATCCTGAGAAGTATTCTGCATGACCCTGAACACCAGTTCCAGTATCCACTCCATATTCACCTAAGAGTAACATGGATGCTTCTTTGAAGCATGCCAATGATGTAGTAGACATCAAGAACCTTATGCTAGGTTGTATGAATGTATGAACTATGAGTTGCATTAACAACATGATAAGCATGAAAGATATAATGTCTCTAAGGCACTATTTGAGTGCAAAATTACAGAGAGAAATCCAGTAGAGCCTTATGTGCTCAATATGATTGGACATATGTAGCATCTAGAGAAATTGAGATTTCCTTTAGGTCAATATGATTGGCCACATATATGATTTTGCAATCATTTCCTAAATCATATAGCCAGTTTATTGAGTGTTATCACTTGAGTAACATGGTTGGACCACTATCAGAATTTCTTGACATCTTGATAAGTGTTGAATCACAAATGAAGATGGACAAATATATGATGGTGATTAGTAGAGTTGAGTCCAAGGACAAAGGCAAGGCGAAAAAGCATTTTGTGGCTAAGCTAAAGTCTAAGTCTTCTGCACTCAAAGTAAGGAGAAGGATAAGGGAAACTAGGAAGATGAAGCAAGGGATTGAGATCTCTACTTATGGTATATACATAATTGATATTAACTTCACTACTTCTTCATCATGGGTACTAGATACCATATGTGGATTACACATTTGCTCAAATCTGAAGGATCTAAAAAGAAGTAGACCTTTAGATAAAGGTGAGGTTGAACTGTGTGTTGCTAATGGAGCAAGAGTTGCTTCCAACGCAGTTGAAACCTATAAGTTATCTCTGCTTAGTAGGCTAATAATAGAGTTAGATAACTTCTATTATGTATATGCTATTAATAGGAAAATTGTATCTATATCTTGGATTGACAGGAAATAATTCAAATTTCTTATAAAGAATGGATGATGTTCTATTAGTAAAGATGTGATCTTTTATGGAAGTGCCCCTATGTCTTATGGTCTATACTTGATAGATCTAGAGACAAGTGTATATAACATAAATACCAAAAGACAAAAACTCAATGACTCAAACCAAACATATCATTGGCATTGTTGTCTAGGGCACATAAATGAGAAATGCATATCCACACTCCATAAAGATGGTTATTATGACTCTTTTGATTCTGAATCAATAGAGATATGTGAATCTTGTTTATTGGGCAATGTGACCAAGACTCCCTTCACTGGAAACAATGAGAGGTCCAGTGATATATTAGGACTCATACATACTTATGTGTGTGGCCCTTTTAGAACAAATGCTAGAGGCGGGTATCAATACTTCATTACCTTCATTGACAACTTTAGTAGGTATGGTTATGTTTACCTGATGAAACATAAGTTAGAAACTCTTGATAGGTTCAAGGAGTTTATGAATGAAGTGCAGAACTATCTTGAAAAAAGTATTAAGGCACTTCGTTCTGATTGAGGTGGAGAATACTTAAGCAAAGAGTTTGAGGACCTTCTTAGAGCCATGGGATTCTATCCCAGTGGACTCCACCTAGAACACCACAACATAATGGTGTGTCAAAAAGAAGGAATCACACATTACTGGATATGGTGCGATCTATGATGGGTTTTGTTGATCTTCTGACAACCTTCTGGGGTTATGTTCTTGAAACCTCCACATTTACACTTAATCGAGTATCGTCAAAATTGGTTCAAAAGACACCATATGGGATATGGACTGGGAAGCATCCCAATATGTCTTTTATGAGGATTTTGGGGTGTGAAGCTTATGTCAGGAAAATGTTTCCTGAAAATCTTGGCCCCAGATCTGATAAATATTACCTTGTTGGATATCCTAAGAAAACCAAGGGATACTACTTGTATAGCCTAACTGACAACAAAGTGTTTGTTGCCAGATATGTTATATTCCTACAAAAGGGATTCATTTCTAAAGGAATTAGTGGGAAGCAAGTAGATATAAAAGACGTTCAAGACCAACAAGAAAATATTGAACCCGTTGAGGTACATGAGGAACAAGGAGACTTACAAATTATTGTGGAATCTCAAATTCCTCATGTGACACAGGAACCTCATAGATCTAGTAGGACACACCTTGAACCTGAGAGATTTAGATACCTTGTGACTCAGGAAGGCACTGAATTGGTCATAGATGATGCGCCAATAACCTATCAAGATTCTATTAAGGGACCGGAGTCTGAGAAATGGCTTGAATCCATGAGATTTGAGATGGAATCCATGTACACCAACAAGGTATGGACCTTGGTGGATCCACCTGAACGGGTAAAACCCATAGGGTGCAACAAGTGAGTCTTAAGAAGAAGACAGACATGGATGGTAAAATATAAACCTATAAGGGCAGATTGGTTGCAATGGGTTTTAGACAACTCCAAGGTGTTGACTATGACGAAACCTTTTCTCCAGTGGCCATGGTTAAGGTGTTGACTATGACAAAACCTTTTCTCCAGTGGCCATGGTTAAGTCCATCAGGATCATGCTTGCTATTGTAGCTTATCATGACTATGGGATTTAGCAGGTGAATGTTAAGACCGTATTCCTTAATGGAAAATCTTTTTGAGGATGTGTATATGACAAAAACTGAGGGTTTTATAAATCCAAAGTTTGTAAATGAAGTTTGTAAGCTACAAAGTTCAATCTATGGATTGAAGCAAGCATCTCAGAGTTGGAATCTTCATTTTGATGAGACAGTCAAAGAGTTTGGCTTTATACAAATGAAGATGAACCTTGTGTGTATAAGAAGGCTAGTGGGAGCATAGTGACATTCCTCATATTGTATGTAGATGACATACTATTAATGGGGAATGACATCCCTACTTTACAAAAGGTAAAGACATGGCTTGGAAATACGTTCTCTATGAAAGACTTGGGAGAAACATCCTACATCTTGGGGATAAAGATCTATAGAGATAGATTCAAAAGGCTTCTTGGTCTAAGCAAAGAACATACATTGACAAAGTGTTGAAGCGGTTCAACATGGAGAACTCAAAGAGAGGAAAACTGCCTATGCATCATGATGTCCCATCTCTAGATCTCAATGTCCCAGTTCTTGTAAAGAAAGGGAGTGCTTGGGTTTGATTCCATATGCCTTAGCAATTGGATCAATCATGTATGCAATGTTGTGTACCCGTCTAGATGTCTTGTATACCTTGAGCATGACAAGCAGATATCATTCAGATCCAGGTGACGCTCACTGGATAGTCGTGAAGAACATACTCAATTGTTTGAGAAGGACTAAGGATCAATTCTTGGTCTACAATGGAGAAGAAGAGTTGGGGGTAAAGGGTTACACCGACACAAGCTTCCAAACTAATAAATATGATTACAAATCGCAATTAGGATTCATGTTTTGCCTAAACAATAAAGTTGTAAGCTGGAAGAGTTCCAAGAAAGAGATAGTTCTTGATTCTACAACAAAGGCCAAGTATATTGCTGCATCGAATGCAACAAAGGAGGTTGTATGGATCAAGAAGTTAATTACAGAACTTGGGGTCATTTCAAGCATCAATGATGCAATCAAGCTATATTGTGACAACAATGAAGCTATTGCACAAGCTAAGGAACCCATACCACATCAATGCTCAAAGCATATACAAAGGTGGTATCATCTCATATGAGAGATCATACAATGAGGAGATGTAAAGATTTGCAGAGTACCAATTGAGAATAATGTTGCGGACCCCTTGACAAAGGCACTTTTATAGCATAAGCATGATGGTCATGTTAGGTCACTCAAAATGAGATTTGTGGGTGATTGGCTCTGAGTGCAAGTGGGTATATGTTGGTATGTATACATAGAGAACCAATCATATGATGGTTGTAATGGCATAACATGTAAATGATTTGATTATATATAAAAAGGAAAGCTTCCAGTTTATTTTGTTTCATTTAGTTATGAGATAATGAAGTAACACAAAAAAATCTAGAGAATGATATTAGTTAATGACGTATATCTTCAAGTACATGACTTAGAAGAATGAGATCATATAGATGTTAAAAGTATATACATTCTCATTATGTCCCTGATCAGTTGTTATTGTGGAAGGTTGATAGACATGAATAACACATAAGATCAGAGTGAGTAGGTTGATGACTAAACCTCATTAGTCATGATATGGAAATATCAAACCGATCACACAAATACATGTTAGAGAACATTGTATCAGACCGACCCACCATGATATTTACACATGGAAACCATTACCATGGTAGTCATAGTCAACTCTCATAGTGATGGTGGTGTTTGTGGTTCTCAGACCTAAAATCACTACACTCATCACATGTCATTCGGTATGACTTGACATCACCAAACACAGTCCTAAAACATGGATTGTTATAACGTTGATGATTGGGTGACTCTGACACATGGGGAATGACTATGAGTAATAGAGATGGGATTTGTCCCTCCTACAGGAGTATGATATCCTAGGCCTCTTGATTAGCAAGACTGAGAAATGCATGGCCTTGCACATGTGAGTCAATATATGATATTGAGATTACATATATCTCAGGCAGTCTGCTCTGGTTCAAGAAACAAGATTGAATGCTGAAGAGTGTGACTACTCCATGCCTCGAGTTCAATATAGATATCAAAGATAAATGAACTATACAAACACTGCAACACCATACATAGATTGTAGGTTGAAGTTGTTCTCCAACTTTCCATTCACTTAGGTAGCACTAATGTGTGACTAGGCACCACTCTTTGCTTGTGATGTCATAAGTTGTTATGGACATTCACTACCAACATGATATGAGACCTATAGGGTCACACACATAGGTCTTGACCTAGAAGAGAAGTTTAATCTTGAATGATGATTGGATTGATTGCTAAAGTATTTGGGTACTCAATTCACACAACAAATCAACTAAATGGACTACGAGATGATTGGTTCAAGTTTTGAGATGGTCGTTTGGAGTATCAGGTTGACTAGAACTAAATTGACTGAGTTATGCTTGAACTAAAAATCGAGATGATTGTTCGTGGTCATGAGACGTCCATTTAGCTTAACCGAGATGACTATCTCGTGGTCATGAGATGACCGTCTTGCGAGAGAGAGATGACTGATTAGTGGAGGCATCAAGGATTAGTGTTGACGTCATGTTGTGCATTAGTTGGATTCGAATTGGCAATTCATGTGTGATTGGGAAACATGGCAAAATGATCTTTTCGCTTAAAGAAATGACCGTCTCATGTGTGAGACGAATGTCTTGGTTGCAAGATGACCATTTTAGGTTTTGCAGGTTGTGTTTTTTCCACAATTATTGCAAAAATTCAAGATCTTCCGGTCCCTTCCACTCCCGCACAAACTGGGAACATTGACCTTGGCCTATACTATAAATAGAAGGGTATTGGGGCTTTCCAACACACACAATTGAGAATCAGTTGCTCTGACAATTGTTGTCCTCTCTGGTTGTGGTAACCAACAGAGCCCAAGAAAGTCCTACCCGACTAGGTAGGGACAACAAGGGAGAGAACAACTAGATTCTTTGTGGGAGAGCAAGTTGGTGACTAGTACACTAGTGTGAGGGGCAACTCATTCCTATCTATTCTAGGAGGACGAAAGGAGTTCTAGGTGGTCTGTATGGACTTCTCTAGAGGCGGGAGGCCAGTTGTCTGTATCTAGGAGGACAACGTCAGGCTGTAGTCTGTGGAGGAGCTTCTGGAGACACCATATGAGTCTATCATCCATGGTGCAAACCAGGAGGTGCAACATTCCTATTGTCTATCGTATAGACTAGAAGGGTAGCAGTCAGACGAGTCCTAGTGCAACTAACCAACTTCTGTCATTTGAGTTTAGTGTCTAGTAAAATCTTTATTTATTTATCATCTAAAGATCTTATCCCAAGGGTCATCACAAGCACTATTTTGAATTATGAGCTCTTTGGACCATAAAGTTCAATCTTTTTCTTTGTAACGAGTTATGTGGATAAACTATGAGCACTTAAGTGCATTATGAGCTTTGTGGTGCATTTATGAGCATGTTGGTCCTATTTGGGCCAAGATAATGAGAACTATAAAGCGATATTATGATTGCTCAAAGTAACCACTTTCATTTTGCAACTTTATAGGGATAGTTTAATTTCATTATAGATACTGGGAGTCACTTATTAATGTGTTTTTTATGTTTCTTTGCATGATCATGGATGTAAAGTCAATAGGTGAGAATCCTAGGGAGGAATATATTCAATAGACTCTAAGCTCAAGCTCAAGGTCAAGGAGCAAGTGTGATTTGGAGGGTGCCATCTATCATTAGGATATGTTTAGGATTTTGGTTTCCTTTTATATTTTAGCTATCTTGAACCATATGTCCGACATTTATACTAGTTTCCCTTATGTATGGCTCTTTTGAGAATGTGAATGTCTTCATATATATATATATTGGTTTTAATTTCAAATAATATTTTATTGTCGTGTGGTCCATTTATGTGCCATTCCCATTGTAGATACAGAGGTATTATAGCATAAGATTTTCATAGAATCATGATTCATATGTGATTGATGCATGACAAGTGCATGTACAAATGTATGGATAGATTTTGATAGATAACCACCATTGTGATACCTTGAAATGGGATTAGGTTGGTTGTCCTCAATCTAAGAAAGAACTAGAGCTCTCAGGTTCCACATGTATCTCATGGTGTTGTCGTACCCACCCCTAATACTTCAATTGGCATCTCTTCTAAGCAGGAGTTAGTCTTTCTATGGCAGTTTATCACCACAACGAAGGTGAGAAAACTAAACACCCCCTTGCTTCAGATAAGCCGAAGGAGTACTTGCTGACTGACTTCGTGAAGATGCAGCCATCCTACTTCAAGGATGAGGGTGAGCTAGAAATGGTTGATGAGTTAGATGACTGGGTTTTAGCCCTAGCATGGACTTTTGAGGGTACAACATCCCCTCCTCACTAGAAGGTTCGTTTCTCCTTTTATGTGTTGGATGGACCAATAATATTTTTGTGGAATGGGATAGATCGATCTTGTGATACTTCCACTTTGACTTGGGAACAACTCTTGGCACTCTTTTGTGAGAAGAATGTGTGTACCTCCACTCTTAGGAAGAAGGAAGTAATGTTCTATATCTTGAAGCAAGGTTCCTTATATGCCCTTTCTTATGTGCAAAGTTTCCTCTTGCTTCAACATTATGATAATGGGTTGAGTGAGGATTGTAGGGCTACTCTATTCTTAGAATGACTCAACTACTGTGTGGTTTGTGCTCTGGTCTAATGACTTCCTCTCACGTTCCTATAAATGGTTGATAAAGCCTTATCCATTGAGTCTTACCCAGGTTTTTAGGCCCCAACACATGGTGAGAACATCAACAAGTGCAAGCGTGCTAGTGAGGAGTAGAGACCTTCTAGGTGAAACTGCTACCATCGACACTATCCTTCAAGAAAGTGCACGACCCAAAATGGCGGTTGAAATCCCACTTGCCACTTGTGTGGTTAGCCTAGACATATTCAACTAGAATGCCCCCAGCTTCAGCAACACCAAGTACCAACCCATCCACCTCACCACCCTCCAATGAATAACAATTACAATTAAAGGGGACCTCCTATTGAGAGATGTGCAGTTCATGTTTTTGCACTCGACGTTGTGAGTGTCAAGGATGTTCATGCAGTACGTGAACGTAACGTGCACCCAAACCCATTTCTTATGTGAGTACCTTTTTTCTGATCCAACTTAGATTTTCTACCTCAAAGTATACAAGAATAATAGAATTTGCAGAGATCGCATGCAGATTAGTATATTCTATTACATGTTACACCCATGTCATAAAGGTTATATGAGGAGAATGAATTTCATCCTGAGTTAGAAGTATGGTAGTTGATCTTCTTGGGCACTATGAGGTTTTGTACATCTCTTTGGATTGGACAATACTAAAATAGTTAGTTGAGAGGTGATGGTTGGTGACTTGGCATTGCATTGATTTTGGTGCTAATTTTCATCACATATATTTTCAATGGCAACTTATTTTATGTTATGTACACAAAAGAAAAGTTTTGGAGATGTTTCCAAAAAACTAAGTAAACACAATGTGAAGTTTCAAATAAATAAATAAAAACTTTAGATAGAACCTCTAATTTTTTAGGTCAACCTGATACCCTTAACCTAGAATAGAACTATGGTAGCTATGTTGTGATGAATATAGTTGTTGTACCTCATTCTATTCTTATAGTATGACTAGTTAAGGGGCAGAGTCACGAACCCTTAGTCTATAAGAGTAGAAATCAAATTAAGGATATTCAGACTTAAACACAATAGCTAACTCCTATGTTAATTCTCAAATTAATGACATCTCTATATAACTACATCCTAAACAGGGTGCCTGTGTATAGTTGTCTACGTGGGACATCATGGGTGTTAGGTGGACGTATACAACATCATTGAGGAAAAATTGCACCAATCTAAACAATAATATAGGTAGCCGTAACAAATATAGTGATGTTCTAAGAACTTTTAGGGTTGGTTGAATATTAGGGACAAAATCCTATTTAAGGGATGGAGTGTTGTGACATACTCAATCCTAGGTAAAAATTGTATCTTTTTTTTTTTGAGAACTAAAGCCTTATATATTACTTATGCAGCAACTGGATTCCTTACATCGAGCAGGGAAATCCTCAGAACAGACGACGTCTCCCTCCCACCCCGAACCCCTCTTAGCAAGATTATGAGCACAACAATTACCCTCCCTGTTCACAAAAGAGATATTACAATACATAAATGAATCCTTCATCTCCTTAATCTTTTTGTAGATCTGCGCCACAGGCCCGCACCCTTCAGTTTTCTTCTGCAGCCTTTGAACAACTCCCAGCGCGTCCGATTCAACCCAAATCCTCTGGAAGCCCCTCATAACAGCTATCTCCAGACTGAAGAGGATCGCATAGGCTTCAGCCGTCGACACATCCCAGCCGTCGACCATTCAGAAAAGACCATTCTTAATTCCCATGTTGAATGGTCTTTTCTGACTTAGAACGTACTAGGATATTAAGAATTAAATATCATGAAGTTTTTGTCAATAAATATTGTATTTGAGGATTTAATACATGTATTGAAGAAATATACTAGTTAGGGGTTGAAAATGAAACTTTACACATTTAATATTAAAGTTGGGACTAGATACTCCTCAATGTTAGTTACATAGGGGTTGTTCAAGAGGCAAGGTCTAGATACTTTGATGATATATACAAGAAGTTGGAAATAAGAGAAGGGGAAAAAGGTATATAAAATGGCTCATATAAGAGAATGGAAAGGTAGAGACTTTGATCAAGTAAAATGCATCAAGAATGAAAATGGTAGAGTGTTGGTGAAGGATGATGCTATCAAGAACCAATGGAGAAATTACTTCCATAAGATTTTCAATGGAGACACTGTAAATAATGTTAGAGATTCTTGTGACATAAATACAAGAGATATCATTTACACACGATGAGTTTCACTATTTGAGATCAAGAATGCTATAAAAAGGTGAAAATGAGAAAGGCACGTGGACCAAACAATATTCACATTGATTTACGAAAGAGTACGGGGGTTGAAGGAGTTATTTGGTTAACAAATTTATTTAACAAGATCATGAAGATTAAGAAGATGCAGGATGAGTGAAGAAATAGTAATATTGTACCCATCTACAAGAACAAAGGAGATGTTCAGAGCTGCACAAACTACAGAGGTATAAATTTGATGAGTTACACTATGATGCTTTGGGATAGAATTATTGAGAAGCGGCTAAGATCTATAATGCAAATATCAAATTACCAATTTGGTTTCATGCTTGGAAGATCAACAACATATGTTATTTTTATAACAAGGAGGCTTATGGATGGATAAGTATAAAGAAAGCAAAAGAGATTTTAATGTGGTTTTTATTGATTTGGAAAAGTCTTATGATCGAGTACCCTAGTAAGTGTTGTGGATGGTTTTGAAGAAAAAGGGTGTGTTGATCCAATACATTGACTTGATTAAAGACATGTATGATAGCTCTACTATAAGCGTGAGGACTCCTGGAGGAGAGACACCAACATTTACTATCACAGTTGGGGTACACCAAGGATCCACACTCATACCATATCCATTCGTTCTTATTATGGATGAGTTGGCAAAGAATGTTCAGGATGATATTCCTTGGTGTATTTTATTTGTTGATGATATTGTATCTATTGATGAAACTAGGTGTATGTTATTTTCTGATGATATTGTATGTATTGATGAAACTAAAGATGGATTGAATGATAAAGTTGAAGTTTTAAGATAGGTATTTGAATCAAATGGATTGATGATTAGTAGGAGAAAAAATGGGTATATGCATTGCAATTTCAGCCAATCTTGTAGAGTGAATGGCAGAGCCAAGTTGGATGGAGTAGATATACCAAAATGAGATAAATTTCATCACTTGGGTTCTATTACTCAAATAAATGGGGATTTCCAAAATTATGTTTGTCACATGAACACTATAGGATGGTTGAAATGGAGGAGTGGAAGTCGAGTACTATGTGATCAAAAGATCCATCTCGGATTAAAAAGAAAGTTTGTAGAACAACAATACGACCGGCCATGCTCTATGGGAGTGAATGTTGGGCAGTGAAGAAACAAGGACTCAATAAGATGAACACGACTTAAATGCATATGCTGAGATGGATGTGTGGGAAGATAAGAAAAGATCGCTTGATAAATGACTATATCAGGAATGAAGTGGGGGTGGTGAGCTTTGAGGACAAGTTGCACGAGGGCTAACTCAGATAGTATGGACACGTGCAACATAGATCGACTAATGCGCCTATACAAATAAATGCTATTGAGTCAAGAACAATTAATAGAAGAAGAGGAAGGCCAAAGTTAACATGGTAAGAATTTATAAAGAGATATTTTGAATCACTACATCTCGACGAGAATATGACCCATGATTGAGATGAATTTTAATGAAGGATCCATGTAGGCGACTCCAACATAGTTGGGACTGAGGCTTAGATGATGATGATTAAAGTTGGGACTAGAATTTTATTAATATTAGATAACACAGAGACAAAGAAAACCAACATTTTGAAGAAAAAAGAGTAAAGGAAAAGATAATACAATAAAAGTTATTATTTACTCAAGTCACAAATTTTGTATAATAGAAGTTAATAAAAATAAAATTGATTTCAGATTTGGATTCCTTATGTCCCAATTAGTCTACTTATCAATTTTCATCTTATGTGGGCATTGATTGCTACTCCAATTTGATTAGAATAGAAAAAGAGTAATAAATGTGTTTCACTTTATTCCAAATCCAATATGGGTATGTTATCCCGCATATATACATGTCACATGCATTTAATTTGACTTTCCTTTTTTTTTCCAGTGTAGGACCACTCTTTGGATGGCTGGTATTGGATCCCAAGACAGGTCCATTGATCCCGCGACCGGGGGATCATCTTCTTCCCCAATTTTTACTCTATGTCTGAACCTGTTTCCATTAGAAACTTCGACAAGGGATATCTCCCTTTCTGGTCCATGAAAAGACTGTAGGATCAATGAGCTCTATGGGGGGGGGGGTTGAATAGAGATATAAACATTTGGACCATATTTAGTAGACCTTCTAATTACTTCCAAGATATATGGTTACAAATATGGAATTTGAGTGCAACTAAAACATACATAGCAATGATGAGAAAGATTGAACAAGCACAAGAATACAAGCTGTGCATAGTTGTTCCAAACTCCAAACTAGGAGTGTGTACATCCACTACCTAGAGAGGTCAACCTCTAGGATTTTTCAACCATGTCTCACTCCTTATATTCTAGTATAAGAGTTACAACATATGATCTTCCTTTTCTGAGATAAGGATACCCAACCTTCCCTTTGAGGAAGGGGTAGCCAATAAACTTACAAAGGACTTACCCATCCTTGAAAAAATTCTTGTACCTCACCAAGGACTTATACACTTTTGCAACAAGTCTTCCGCCTTCACCAAGGACATACCCACTCTCCCAACAAGTCTTCCACCTTGAAGGCATTACCCACTCTTAACTTGGATCTTCTCCTTTGACTTCACCTTCACCAAGGAGAAGCTTTCACCAAGGGACTCCTTCCTTTCTTATTCTTCATCCCTCTTAGACAAGAGAGAGAACCTTCATCTTCATGGTAGAAATAGAGATTGGGAGGTGGAGGAAGTGATAGCCTCACAAGATATACATGTAGGACTATCTCTCTAAAAAATCTCCTACTCACTCTAATGCATGTAGCAAGTGATTAAGCTTAAGATGGGAAGGAGGTTCTTGGAGACACTCAACTATAATATAGGGACCTTCATAGTGCTTGGATAATCACGAGATGAAGCCCACAGGGTTCTATTTATAGTTGAGGGTGCCTGCTAGCTAGTAGAAGCACTTAAGGACGAATTCTAGCCATTTGGGGTATTACATCGGATATATTTTTGAGTTTTGCAACACTCCAATGGTTAGAAACACTTCTTGTGCACATTCCATACAGTGTAGTTGGTGAGATTTACTTTTGGGAAACTCGTCTGATGGCACTATGCAAAAAAGAAAGTTTGAGTTTTCATTCAAGTTTATCATGGATGAAGCTTGGTCGATGGCTTAAAATTCATTTTCCTGTGCAGGGGTGTCGAATGAGTTTGTCCTGGGGAAACTCAGTCGACCCTAGTAGTTCCCAAGATCCATCAAGGGTGTCAGTTGAGTTTATCCTAGATGGCACTCGGCCGATAAAAGTCCCTATGATGAATTATGGAAAGTGCCATAAAGTGCTTAAATATTCAATTTAAGTGCTCCTAATTTTTTCTAAGCTTAATTACAAGCCATACAATCATTATAGGAGATTTACAACATGATTCTAATAGATTTTATGTCTTTTCTAGAAAAGTGTACTTGCATTGATTTTGACTTGTCTTTTCTCCAAGTTAGGATGTGCAAGTTTATTCATTTGGAGTGTGTCTTTACCTAATCTGAAATCACTCAAGTAGAAGCATTCAACACAAATAAGTGGAATGGTTTGTCATAATCAAAACAAGGGTTTAGTTGATTTGGACCTTGAGTCAACATTCTCCCCCTTTTTGATTATGACAAACCATTCCATAAATGTATGGAAAGCATTTAAATAAAATCACAACTTTGGAGAAACCTAGGGGTTTTAATGGAATCAAGTTCATATGCTCCCCCTCGATTGATGATATTTCTCCTGCGTGGTTAGCTTTCATAACATTTATAGAAATTATGTCTTCTACTCATGTATGTTATACATATATGTTTCCTCCCCTTTACATAAGACATATCTCCCCCCCCCCTTTGTCATTTCAAAAAGAGAGGGGGTTGAAGGGGTACACCACAACTTGTTATAAAAGGAAGTGTAGAAGAGCAAAAACTAAGGGATTGTCCAAGAAATGTATGAAAAGCAAATCAAGACATGCATTAGAGCAACCTGAGATGTAGTTCTAGTAAATAATCAAGGTAATTATATGCAAGCAAGTAGCTCAAAATAGTAGATATACAAATCAAGGAGCATGCTTGAGTATGTATTAAACAAGATACAATCATATCATATGGTTGGATACCAAAAGATGAACAAGGCTAGAGCTACATGTATATGAACTACTAGCAGATGATATCACATGTTAGAGCTACTAGTAGGATCTAGATCATAGCATAAAATGCACAAGTTAAATAAAAAGCTATGATTAGATTGTAGAGAAAATATCCAAACAAAGAGATGCAATTTCATAAGCATGAAAGGATATTACTCACTAGCAAATATGCATCATTACCAAAAGATGATTACCACTAAGAAACTCAAAGCTGTATCAAAACAAGATATACATCTATATAGATGTAGCAAGTTAGAGCATAATGGAAGAAAATTATATCACAACCAAGAGAGTCAAAGAAATTACCATCAAAATATGCATAACAACTCAAGATAAGCAATGAGAAGATATAGAGATGCCACTTTATAGAAATGAGAGAGATAGAGTTGTATGCAAGGAAGCAATCTAAAGAATGGCATTATGCTTATCATAAAAAGGTACCAATGAAAGTGCCATAGAATAAGGCTATTAGTTGATAAAGTTTAGTTGAGAGGGAAATTATCATCCAAAAAGCCATATGTATATTATATAAGTAAAGAGGGTTACAAAAATCGCCTCTACTGAGAAGAACAGACTTATAGAATCAATAAACTCAAGCAAATAAGTCAAGAAAACCCAAGTTTTAGATATGAACTTAAAAGAGTAGGCACCCTTCTCCACAAGGAAGCAAAACCCTAGAAGAAGAAGCAAGAAAGGTAGATTCTTGAGTTCTAGAGGAACTTCTACCATGGAAAAGTAAGGCTACGACCTAGAGAAAGGTATGAGAAAGAAGAAAAGAGAAATAAATGAAGGAAATAAGGGTATACTTACTCATTTAGGTAAAGATCACCAAGAAGGAGCTTTAGAAACCATAAAGGAAGCAAATCGTAACCCTAGATGCTTCTACCAAGAAGATCCAAACCTTCTTCTTCCCTGGATAGGTCTTCCATAGAAGAACAGAGGTAAGATGAATCTCTTAGTAGGAAAGAAGTGGTAGAGAGAAAAAAATTTGTTTGGGTGCTTAAGGATAGGTATATAAAACATTAGGATAAAAAAAGAAGAATTTGAGGTGTCCTAGTAGCTCTCCATGTGTCCATGGTCTTAAACTAATATGGATATACAAGTAGACACAAATGTAGCTGATCCACCATTCATGGAGACCTTCTTATCCATCATTTTATGGTTTTCCAAGCCAATCAAATAAATCATTGGTTGATAGCGCCCAAAGGTAGCTCATCCATAAAGGGGTAAACCCTAAAATACCCTTGAAGAAGACACCTCCAAACCAAGGTTCAATTAGGCACCCCATGTATAAAAAAGATAAAAAATGATAAGATAACATCTAAGGAACATAATAAATGTGAAAAATTGAAAAGAAAACCTCAAATATGGGTAAATTATAGGAAAGTAAAAAATGTACATAAAATTGCATAACTTGCTCAAACAACGTCCAAATTGGACCAAAATTGAAACTTAAGCTTGTCACACGATAACAAAGAATATCATAAGGTTATATTAAGGTATTAATCACTCAATTATGATAATTAAGCATGTTCAACACTTTAAGCATGTTCAGGGGTCTTATAATCTCAAACTGTGATTATCATGCACAAGAGAGGTAATAGTAGAAGACAACTGATTGATATCATCTCTAGCATGCAAAATATCAGTTTCTAAGAAAAGATATTTGGTCATATAAGAATATTTTTAAAGAGTAAGATCAATAACTTTATTCTCTCTACTAGTAGAATTAGAACAAGTTTCAAAGAAATTGATTCTAGCAAGCAAAGAAGCATTTTCTCTTTCAAGAAAAGAAATCTTAGAAAGGTAAACACTATTTTTAGATTCTATTCATTGCAACACAAAATCTTTGTTCTATTTTTTAGTTTTAGGAACATTAATGTCAAGCATGAGAAAATTCACAATTTTAGTATGCTCTTCATTACAACTAGGCATAAGAGGTTGAGCTTCTAGAAATCTGATCTTATTGAGAAAATATGCATCTTCAAGTTTAAGAGAGTCTACTTGACTAATATAAGCATTGTTTTCATCTTGAATGCAAATTTTAGCATGTTCAAGATCATATTTTTCTTCATGCAAGTTATCAACAATTATAGCCAACCTTTTCTTTTTATGCTTAGTAGACTTAAGATAGGCACAAATAGAATGAATAATTGCAATTAAAGATTATTTGTCTAAGGAGTTTAGATCTACCTCATTTGATTTTTATTTGTACTTGTCATGAATCCTAGATATTGACCTCTCTAGGTAGTGGATGTACACTCTCCTAGTTTGGAGTTTGGAACCTCTATACATAGAGAAAAATGGCATTCTTCATCTTCACTAGAGATAGAGCTAGATACTCCACTTGAATCTTCACTTGAGCTTGAGTTGGAGGAGTCACTAGAGATTTTGTGCCATTTATCCTTCTTCTTGTGCTTCTATTCCCTTATCTTGTAATGATGTGTCTTTTTTCCTTGAGGACAATCTTCCTTGAAGTGACCCTTCTTTCCACATTTGAAGCACCAGGTGGAGGAGAAAGCTTTCCTTTGTGAAGTCTACCTTTGTAGTACGTAGCATCTTCTTCAACTTGAGAGGATATAGAAGATTTACTAACAATAATTTCAACTTGGGCTTTGATTTTAGTCTTCTTCATTCTCTTGAGCTCTTTCTATTCTTTTCTTTCTTCTTCCTCTTACTTGTCAAGCTCAACTTCATGGGCTTGTAGATATCCTATGAGCTCTTCAATAGGAATATGACCAAGACTCATTATTTCTTCAATGGAGGTCACCTGGGATTGCCACCTCTTGGGGAGAGTTCTAAGGATATTTGAATTTATCTCTCCTCAATTTATAGGATGACCTAGAATGACAAGACCATTCACAATGGTGTTGAGGCTTGAGTACTTCTCAACTACCCTCTCCTCCTTTCCCATCTTGAAGTTTTCAAGAAGCCCTTTGAGCATATAGACCTTGCTTTCCTTCACTTTCTTTGTCCCTTCATAAATGACACATAGCTTTCTCCATATCTCATAGGCCGTTTCACATGAAGAAATCTGATTGAACTTGATGGGGGAAATGAAGGCATAGAGAATGTTGATGTATCTTACATTCAAGGCTACATTCTTCAAAGTAGCTTCATCCTATTCTTCTATCTTTATCTCTGGTATCTTGTATGGAAGGTCTACCATTCTCCATATCTCAAGACTTGATCCTTGGTTGTAGAATTGTAACCTTCTCTTCCAATAGAGGAAGTTGATCCCATAAAAAATTGGAATGTTGATGAGGTATCTTCCACCTTGATAATTGCCCATGTTCTCCTACTTGTGGAAGTATTCTTGGAGAAGACCTACTCTGATACACTTATAGGATCAATGGGCTCTAGAGGGGGGGTGAATAGAGCTATAAACACTTGGACCAAATTCATTAAAACTTCAAATTACTTCAACTCCTTATATTCCATTATAAGAGTTCCAACATATGAAATTATTTTTCTAGGACAAGGATACCCAACCTTCCCTTTGAGGACAAGGGAGGCAATAACTTTACAAAGGACTTACCTATCCATGAGGAAGAGTATTCTACCTTACCAATGATTTACCCACTTTTGCAATTAGTTTTTCGCCTTTACCAAGGACTTACCCACTCTTTCAACAAGTCGTCTGCCTTGAAGGAATTGCCTACTCTTAACTTGGATCTTCCGCCTTTGACTTCACCTTCACCAAGGAGAAGCTTTCACCAAGGGACTCCTTCAGTAAGGCCCATGACCTAGCTTAGGGCTAATTTATGTTTGCTTTTCTTAATGAGATGCTTAAAACTTAATCTAATCTCTTGAGATGCCTTAATATCATGTGACATGTTCATGTTTTCAATTTGGTCCCGTTTGGTTGATGTTTGAGCTATATATGTTTATTTTAGAACAAGTTGCAATTTACCCATGTTGAGGGTTTATATTGCAATTTGTCATATGTAGAGAGTGTTTCTTGTGATTTAGCATCACAAGAGAGAAGATAATACTATGTGATGCCTTGTTTGGGCCTTGGATGTTGAGGTGGAATCTTGAGGTGACATTAGGGTTTTGCATGTGTTACATGATGGTAGAGACCATGTGTATGTTCTTAATGTGTCGACCAGTGTAGAAACCATGATGATGTGTTTGGAGAGTGCTTTGACTGCTACACTATGTTTGGTTGAGTTTTCTTTGACCTTGTACTTTGGGCACATGCTTTGATTGCTAGGGTTTTACCATGTTAATGTGTTGTGACCGCAACACATTTGTTTTGCTTTTGTTTTGGTCGATACAAGGTTTATTGTGTGTTGTGACCACCATGCATATCTATTCTTCGACCATGATGAGTTTTAAGGACCAAGTGATTGCTACACCACTTTGGTATTAATGATTATCTTACATGTTAACATGCATGGCTGATCCTTGGATGGACAAGTGTTCTTTTGATGTCCTAACACCTCAAAACCTCCTATCTTTACCTCCCTCCTATCTCTTGAGTATATAAGCCCTCTCTTCAACATGTAGGCAACTCTTTTAGTTCTCTCTTCTTCCACTTTTTTGCTTGGCCGACCTTAGACCTTGGGGATCTAGAGAAGGTTGATCTTGAAGCTTTGGTGGCAGATCATCCTTGCATGTGGTGATTGTGTGATCAATCATCATTTTTCTGGTGATTCTTAGTGATTTCTCTTCTTGGTAAGCAGTTTTATCTCCTTGATCACATTTTTCCTTTGACACTCTATCTTCTTCTTACCCCTATTGGCTGTGAGACTATGTTGTGACCATGGTGGCTATCTTGAAGATATTATCTTCACAAAAACTGGAAACTATGGTTCTCCATGGTGGTATCTAAGTGAAAAGAAGCTCTCTTCTCTCTTCTTTCATCCTCCTTGATTGGACGGGTTTGATATTTCTTTTCTTGCATTCTCCTTTAACCTTGGCATTATCTTCTCTTCTTGAGATATCTTGTGGTCGAGGTGTTGATCCGAGTTGGAGCTTCTTTCTCTCTCTTGGATCTTGTGATCTTGGAGCTTGATCTTCAATATAAGGCAGGTTATATAACTTTTCCCTCTTCTATTATTTGCATCATAATCTTGCATGCGTGATACTAATCTCATATCTAGAACGTGATCCTAATATGCTAGATGATGATACCATGATCTAGGGTTTATGATTGTGTAGTATTCTCATGTGGATTACTCTTTCTCCTAAACCCTAATTTTCATGCACCCGATTATGAGTGAAGGAGGAGTTGTTGATTCTTAAATGTAATCTTATTTTTAGTGCTATCATAATGATCATGTGATGTCAAAGGTTTGATCTTGGATTTCATGAGTTTAATGCATGGTTTCCTCTCTCTTAATATGGTTCTCCACGTGGTTTTGGTAACACTTGATTTAGGGTTTTTAATGTCCATCTTGTATGGAGGTTACTTAATGATAACACTTCATTTTCTTGACATTCATCATCTATTTTAGACGCGGTCTATCCCTGGTTCGATGATGGTTAAGTGTTGTTGAGGTACCTTGACCTTGATAGTCGTTACGCTCACTTTGATCCTATGGTCGCTACATGTCTAACGGTTGTTGTTGTTGATACATTTTTAGTGTTGTTGTGGGTGCCACACCTTATTGTGATGCTTATGGTCATTACCCTCAATATGATGTTTTGGGTTGTTACCATATTGGTTTTTGTTATGGTTGGTGCGCCTTAGGTTGAGTTGTTTCATGCTTGCTATGTGTGGTGTTGCGGGTGCTACATGGCTAACCCTAATAGCCATGGTCGCTACCCCTCTTTGCTTGGTCATAGCACATGGTTGTTTGTAGTGGGTCACTACACTTGTACCCAGTTGGTCACAATGCCTATTATGGCTATGTTTGTGCGTTGTGGTCAAAGTCCCCAATGCATTATAGTCAATACTCTTGCATTCTCTTTGGTTGCAACATGAGCTTTGGTTGGTTTTTGGCTAAGTTATGTGTAGTGGTGTGTAGCGGGTCGTTATACATGTTCTTGATGTGTTTCAATTGTACCAAGTTACCCTAACCTATGGTAACATTCACTACTGCTAGGTAAACATGTTGGTTGCTACAAGGTGTTATTATGACGGTTGCTACACTTTGGTGTGTGTATGAGATGGTCGCAACACATGTATATGCATGGTGCTTGCTACACTTGCATGAGTAATGAGTAGCGGTCACTACATATTACTATTTATATAATAATACTTACATGTCTATCAAGATAATGTTGAAACCCCAATGTGCTCCAAGAAAATGGGAATTCATGTATCTAGGGTTTCATGGTGATTGTTTTATTGGAAACCCTAATCGGCTATGTGAGAAACCCTAACCCTAATCTCAAGTGTATGATATACTTGTTGAGCTTGCTCGGATAACTAGCATGTAATATATTTTCTCTCTCCTACTATTGTAATACTAACTATGTAGGGTAATGAAAGCCATAGCTAATGATTTCTATGGTGTATATGTGATATGACACAGGTGATGATAATGAGCTTTGATGAGGCATATTGAGATCATAATGAGGTGATTGGTCTTATGACCTGGTGAAGCCTCAATGCCTAAGTGTGAGGTGATATCTTCTAGTGAAAAGATAATGGATTGACATCCCCACTGATGTGATAATGATGTGAACCATGTTTGGCACCAATAATATGTGATGATATTGATGGCCTTGATTAATCCAATGAGATAGTGATGTCATGAGATGATGTGACAAGTTTTATACTTCATATGTTTTATATCTTCTAGAGTTATATTATCCCCTTATCTTTGTAGAGTTTGTTTGGGTTTATATGTTGTAACTTGATTGATGCTAAAATATACTCAATTGGCCTAAATAATCAAGTGAAACCCTAATCATGTAGCTACCCTATGCCATACATCCATCTTCAGTGTCAGCACCTTGCTGGATGGTAAAATGGGTATTCCCAAGGGAAACATGGAGCACATACTATTGAGTATGTGACGTGCAAGTACTACGTGTCCTTGACATCTTGATCCCAAGTGTTTTGAGAACGACTATGGCCGGGTCTCAGTGATGAGCATGTGATATGATGTGAGAGGACAGTTGCGGTTGTACCTCCACGATTGGGTTATATACCCTGGTTTCTAGCACAGTGACCTATACCAAGGTGGGCTAAGTGTTTTATAGGACCATAGCCTTGACTATGAGTTGCTTTATTTATAGGGACTATAGATTTAACTATAAGTTGTCATATTTGTAGCTTGACTATATGTCACTACGGTGAAGAATTGAAATGACGGAGTAGTGCATATCATAGAGTCTGGCTCTTCCATTGATCTTATATGGTAGCGATTTTGACTTCACAGTGGTCAATTGGAGTTGAGTGGTAAGCCTCAAATCCTTAGGGCAAATAATAGATGTAGTATAGTCATGTAGTATAATTTCTTAGTGTCAAACATGACTCACATTGGATGGCCCTTTGCCTTATCCTTGTACTAATTTCTTGAATTATAATGTGGTAAGAGAAATTGACTGTTATACATGTTCTTCATACTCCTTCTTAAAATAAAAGATGTACTACCAGTCAGTTGTAGATGCATGAATTGTTAGACAATGATAATGGCTTAATTCATATCATTTAATCAACTTGACTATATGTGTTATCTTGCTTCTTTATGTTTATCTGTGCGTATAATAGTTGCAGCGGAGAGTTATATTTCTCATTGGGACGTTTGGTCTCACCTCATGGGTTTCCGCATCTTTTAGGTGGTCGTGCAGGATGAGGGAGAGATCATGTGACTGATACTGACAACAAAAGGAGATGTAGTTGTTGGACCATGGGTATGAAGCTAGTGTCTAGTAGTAGAGTCCTATGTGTCGTTCCTATACTCTCAGGTCCTTGGGGGTGCTTTATAGACGTTGTACATCGATTTGAGTTTTTGGCTGTGTGCCTAGTTGTATAGATATGATTTGTATACATGAACATGTACTAGGTCGTGGCCAGTTAGCCAGTGAACAAAGATATGTAATATCCCTTGGCATATATGAAATACAAGTGGCATAAGTTTATGGACTTAATTATGATGTGTTCATCTTGAAGTGTTGTTATGTGATCGATTTTAATTTACCATGTTTTGTGGTAATGTGATTTTTAATGATAATTACACATTTTGTTTTGAGTAATCTCGCTTTTTGTGGAAATGGGAGTCACATTTGGTGGTACCACAACACTAGGTTTGCTGAGTCTATAGGGACACTAGGACTTATGTCTAGGATGATGTCCAAGCTGAGAACATGACATAAAATAGGGTGCATACTGCCTAACCTTAGTACTTGGATGCCCTGGCCAGGTATTCAACTATTGAAGAAAAGGTAAGTATAAAACTCTTAGATTGTTATCTTTCTGATTACTTTGATCAAGTAGTCATTTTGAAACAATCTAAAGAGCATAACAAATCAGGAATCATGATGATAATACCTCCATATTACCCTAAAGAAGATGAGAAATACATTGAAACCTACCAAAACTTGAGTGTTTGATAACTAAAAGAGAAAGATACGACACCGTGAAACTTAAACCTGAACACAAATAAGATGTGATAGGTTCTTGAAGCTGTAATTTCAAGAAGTTTATAAAGCAAAAGACAAATACATATGTGCTAATGAAGTAAGTTAAGGTGTAAAATCCACATAAGATGGAGAGAACTCCTGAGATAAGTATGATATGAGAAGACGGATAAGCACGATGATGAATGAATAAAGTAGAAATTGAGTTAGTCTCAGACCTACCCATGTCAGTAAGAAAGTGCTAAAATAAAACCTTTGTGGAATATGAAAGAATTAAATGGAGATGATCCCTTCTCAATGAAGAAAATATGAAAAATGGCAATCTAACTCTTGAGGAGGGGTTGAAAAACATGATTAAACAAGAGGATATACATAAGAATGATGAATAACTAACAAGGAAAGAGCAATGAGGAACATTAGTCTTGATAATTCCTATGATGATGGCAAGGGACCTAAAATGAAAATGGTAAAATGACATATAAGGAGTTGTAAACATGTATAATAAAGAAAAGAGTTGGTTATCCCCTCTTGTTAGCAATCCCTGGTCAGTGTTGTTGTGTTAAGGGAAGTGTGTTCCCTTTGTGTTCCTTCTTTCTTAGGATGTGGCATTCAAGTGATTGTATACTAATTGATATGCATGGTTTCGATGTGATCCTTGGGATGGATACTTTGAAGAAGTAACAGATGGTCTTGAACTGTAGTTCCAAGGTGGATACATTTGTTGATGTTGATGTTTCATGGATCTTCCAAGGTGATAGGAATATTCTTCTGACATGTTTCGAATTGGTGATGACAGTTGAGAGGCTGATGAGGTAGGGTTGTGTTGCATTTTTGGCTCATGTGGTGGATGCCAAGGTGAGGGGCCCTAGTATCCAGGAAGTTCCAGTTGCCCATGAGTTTAGAGATGTGTTTCTTGAGGAGTTCCCAGGTGTTCCCCCTACTAAAGAGATTTATTTTGAGATCAATCTGGTTCCTAGTACCCAACCTATAGTACAAACATTGTATAGGATGATGCCAGTTGAGATGCAAGAGCTAAAGATATAGTTGTAAGAACTACTTGGGGAATGTAATATCTTCCTCCTTAACAAAATAACACTGGAGCACCCCAAGGAGACATACTCGATCTGATAAGGTTGTGCATTGATTACCTACAGTTGAACTATGTGACAATCAAGAATAAAAATCCTTTGCCACAGATAGATGATTTGTTTGACCAGTTGTGGGGTGCCACAGTCTTTTCAAGGATAGACCTGAGGTCGGGTTATCACCAGTTGTGGATCAAAAGATGACATACCAAAGTCATATTTTAGGACAAGGTATGGTCACTAAGAGTTTGTGGTTATGCTATTTGGGCTAATCCACACACCAACAATGTTCATAGATCTAATGGACAATGTGTTCAGACCCTATCTAGATCTATTCATGGTAGTGTTCATAGACAACATTTTGACCTACTCCCGAGATATTCAACAACATGAGCAACATATTTGTTAGATATTCACCAACCACAAGAACCTACAGTACATCATCTCAAAGCAAGAACTGCACATGCAACAAAGTCGCCAAATGGAGTTAATCAAGGACTATGATTACACAATAGATTACCATCCAAGAAAGGCAAATGAGGTGGTAGATGCACTGAGTCGGAAGTCTTCTTCGCCATCATCTACTGAGCAGGCGCGGTTGTGAGCTTTGGTGTGTCTTAAGAGAGACATGTTGGTCTCCTTACATCAGAAGAACATACAACTAGAGGTGTCCTTGTTAGAAGGTATGCTGGCACAGTTACAAGCTAAGCCTACATTAAGGTAGTAGATCAGAGATGTAAAACATAATGATACTATGATTTAGTAGATACGAGTAGAGTTTGGAAGCGAGAAGCATGGTGGCTTCCATGAGTCAGAAGATGGTACAATGTGTTTCCATGATAGGGCAGTTGTACTAGATATTAATAATATGAGAACATTGGTTCTGGAAGAGGCACACTCATCCATGTATGCTACGCATCTAGGTAGCACCAAGATGTATTAGAATCTAAAGGATCTATATTGGTGTCCATGCTTGAAGCGGGATGTAGTAGAGTTTGTAGCCAAGTGTGCAGTGTGTCAGTAGGTTAAGGTCGAGTATCAGGAAATTGCATGAGCTTTACGACTGATACCTACACCGTTCTGTCTGAGAGAATGATACAAATGTTGGAGGATATGTCAAGAGCTTATATCTTACAATCTTTGGAAATTAAGTAGGGTTGTCCACCTCAGCCAAATAAAGTTTGTTTTAATAACAACTAGCAGAGGATCATTTATAGGCTACCACACGAGCAATTTTATGGGGAAGATTATAGATCTTCATGTGTTGGTAGAAGACATGAGAATGTCAACTTCTAGATCCTGATCTTGTGCAGCAAAATATAGAGAGGATCAAAGTGATTCAATAATAGATGAAGGAAACGCAAAATAGATAGAAGTCTTATGCTGATGATATTGGTAGACCCTATAGTTCCAAGAGGGAGATAAGGTGTATCTCTAGGTCTCTCCTAGGAAGAGACGTGATGAGGTTTGAGAAGTATGTGTTGGCTCCCAGGTTTGTGGATCTTATCCTATAGTGGTACATGTTGAGAAGGTGGCCTATAAGTTGGAGTTACCACCTGAGTTACACAGGTTGCACCTAGAGTTCCACGTTTCGATGTTGAGGAAGTTGTCACTCTGATATGGAGTTGACTCTACAGTCTATTGAGGTTGAGTTGGTTGAAGATGTGTCTTATGTGGAAGTCCCTATGTTGATCCTAGATAGAAGGATCAATAAGTTGAAGAAGAAGGACATCATGTTGATAAAGTTTTGGTGGCATCACCATGGCATAGAGGAAGCCACATGGGAGCTCGAGGATGAGATGCATGGGAAGTATCACTCTCTTTTCGCGTAGGATTTTGGGGGGGAAAATACTTGTGAGGGGTTTATGGTTGCAATGCCCCTGACCTATCTTAGTGTTCATTTATGTTTTCTTTGCTTCATGAGATGCTTAAACCTTAATCTAATATATTGATATGCATTAAATATCATGTGATATGTTCATGTTTTCAATTTGGTCCTGTTTGGTTGATGCTTGAGCCATATATGCTTATTTTGGAATAAGTTGCAATTTACCCATGTTTGTTGGCTAAATTGAACATTAATATACCCTTTGTTTTGATTATGACAAACATTTCAAACTTGTGGATCTAACATGTTATTTGAGCATTTTAGGGTTTCAAAGAAATAATGAAATCTTACTAAGTGGGAAGATGAAGAAGATCAAAATGCGCTTAATTGTATAAATGTTCATGATTTTACTCAAATGTAAACACTTGTACAAAAATATAATGTACAAGTACTTAGACATCATGAAAATCAAGCGTTGATCATCTATACCCACTTATAACCCTTAGATAGATTTCCCCCAAAGTTAGAGTCACCAACACACGTTGAAACACACACTTAGCAGGTGATTCAAAAGTCTAAAATAGGGACACTGTAAAGAGGTGAAATCAATCACCTCTCTACTAATAACAATGGTAAACAAAATCCAATTTAGATAGCAGCGGAAGATAAAATTTCTGACTACATTCAATTTAAAATAAAGTGTACATAAAAATATTCTCCCAATATGGGTGTACATGCTTTATACAAAAATAGGATCTAAGTAGAGGGAAGTCTAGACTACTCCACTTTTGTCTCCAAGCAACATATCCATCATCTAGTCCATGTCAACGCTAAGATCTTCATGCCATATCCATCACCTTGCTCCACATCTGGTGGTTGGGAAAGCACCTAGCAAGAGGGAAGGAAAATAAAAGTAGGTGTCACTAAACTATTCTAAAGGTGAAAAGATAAATATAACAAGTAAATCAGGCTAGGGATTCATCAAAAGATGAGACATCAAGAGAATGAGGCTTTAATTAAGGAAACTTGCCAATAACAAAAGTAAATAAAGGATTTGCATGTAAATTAATATGTCTACCTAACTAAGTAGGGTTGAGGCACCTACCGGACCTCTAACCTTAGGTGAGGGGAGAATAAGACATTCCCAATCACCTATAATATTATGGGGAGAATTATAAACATTGCCCTAGGGCGATTATAAACATGCCCTCTGTGGGTGGTTGTACATAAGTACCACTACTTTACAATTAAATAGAACATATAACTACATGCTAGCAAAAGAGTTATGGCAAGATTAATCAAATGATTTATATAACATGGCAGTGGGGTATAAAAACCCAATCAAGATAATACTACAACTGATTTTGAGGCATAAACAATTTATGTTTCAAGAATCAAGAATTAGTTTAGATTAAGCCTCATTAGGGAATATGGGTATTGGTATAAAATTTCCCAACTGAAGGTGTAGATGTACATACCTCTTTTCACACATAAAGGTTAACTTGAATAGTATACTTTGGTCCACAAAGTCAACTTTTCATCCTAGAAACACATTATGTATATTAGCCAAGTCAAAGTGAACATATTCGTTCCTATTATATTTTTATATTATTATTATTATTACCCAATTCCCGACCATGTAATGTCATGTTAGGGTTTATGATTTTAATCTTTGTTGAGATAATATGTGATGCTTTACATATCTATCTTAGTTCTAGTTATTAATATTTAGTCACATAAGTTTATGTAACTCATATATATGTGGATAATAATATATATGCTTCCAATATAGGTTTAATGATGTGAGTCCATATTATTCCTAACATCATGCTTACCATGTTTATTGTTGTAAGTATATTCCATATGAATATTTATTAGGTTCACTAATCTACACATGCTTTGATCCAACTAACATGTCAAAAAGTATATTCCTTTACACATTTTTTTACTATTTAATTCCTAAGAAGACAATATCGTTAGATGAATTCTTATATAGATTTCAAGTTCCCTTAGATTAATTTAGATGAGAGTGTTCCCTAGATCCATATGTATTTCTAATTATCATGTAATGCACCTATATATATATGATTTCTAATGTAAAGGATACATTAACACAAGGATACACCCACTAATAATTCTTAGGGTTTGGTAAGTATAGAATAATCAATTAGGGTGATTCATTAATCATTTTTTATATCAATCCACCCGAGTCTAATACAATACGTTCTATTTAATATCAAGTCTCCACTTTAACGTATCATTATAGGTTTGATTTCATGCAATCTAATATTTACATTTGTATACAACAAAGTTGATAGGTAAGATAATTGACTAGTTCGTGTTATAGTTTTAAATAACTAGATTATCCTTACTCCATACTCATCCCATCTTTGTAATCTATTTTCTAAAACAAAACTATTGAAAGTGAAATGAAGACTTACATGTCTAGAGTTACCATGGGGGTTGCATGTCTGGTTGATTCACAACAAGATGGGGACCCAAACACATCATCATGTGACCCAGGAAGAAGCAACATGTAATGAGTCACCATCGTCAGGTTGAATGAAGGTGTTTGCAAACGTCATGGTCTTGTAGATCTAGTAGTTGTGAATGACGACGTCATTGTCAAGGTCGATGACGTTGCACTTGGTGGCTACGATGCCCTGCTGTCAGTGTGTGTTGGTGTTGGGGTTGCTCTGGAAGTGGTGTTGTTGGCGTCGGGGCATCAGGGTGTTGGGGCGTCGCAGCGTCAGGGCATCGAGGCATCGCGATGTCAGAAGGGCAGGTGGTAGTGATGCTAACGCAGCGTCGAGGCGTCAGTTGGGCAAATGTTAGTGATGCCGACGCAGCGTCGGGGGTTGCTGGGCGTCAAGGGTCAGACAGGAAGGTGTTAACGACACCGACGCAGCGTCGAGGTTGCTGGGTGTTGGATTTCAGGCATCGTTCATGGAGAGGAAGAAGAAGAGGAGGAGGCGATGCTGCCCAACGATCCTCAAATCTGTTTGGTGTTGCTCGCCATGGTTGGACGCAAGGTGAGGGTAGGCTGGGTGACTAGGGCTTCGTGTGTTTGAGGAGAAAAGGAATGAAGGGAGGAAGATAAATAGGATACATAGAGGAAGGGTTGGGCATTGCCCGTTTTGAAAGGGGGGAAATGTGAGGTCACGTTAGAGGGAGAGGAAGCAACACAACGTTGCTTTACGTTTGCTTTAGGAAAACAATAATTTGTTTAATCAAATACCACTATTAAAGCCTATGATAATTAGGATTTCATATACCAATTCATTTGGGAAAGCAAGCATTATCCAGTTAAATATAAAATTTTAATCCTTTACTATTTAATACATGTAGATCCCAATTGTAACATTAGTTTTCATTTTTGGGAATTCTAAGTATTTTATTTAATTCCTTTAAAGTTATTCATATTTTCTCTTTCTTAATATATTAGAGACTTATATAATTATCAATTAATGTGAAACTTCACTCTCAAGCAAAACAAAATATATGGAACATAAATTTGTTATTAACTTCATTTGTTTAGTTATTTTAATTAATGATTTAAATATTTTACACATGTTCTCTCTCCTAAATTCACGTTCTCACCAAATATTTTCCAAATTGATTCAAAATTCATCCAAAGGTCTATTTTAACCTATATAACACGAATTTGGCATTATTTAATTTTTTGAAGACTTTTATTATTTTATTTAATACATTTAAATTTTATCACTTAGTTTATCCTTTTAATTTATTAGAGGCATCTAGAAACATTATAAAATGTAAAACTTGGCCTATAAGCAATACTAAATGTGTGGAACACGATTTTGGCAATAATTAATTTTTTTCAACATATATTTAATATTTTTGGTCTTTAAGTCATTTTCTCTCTCCTAAATAAAATAAAATATTAAACATTTTCCAAATTAAATACAAATTCCCAGATAGACTCATTTTGATATATAAATTACGAATTTGGAGTTATTTTTCCAATTTGAGGACATTAGATATTTTATTTCACCTTATTGGATTATTTCCCATTATCTTATAATAAAGGCTTATATATATTTATTTATTATCCAAATTAGATGATACTTGGCCATTAAGTATATTTTAAGTCAAGAAAACGAATTTGCATATCAAATTATCTCTTGGTTTCCTATTTGGGATTTTTGGAATAATATATTCCACATTATCTCCTTTTATCCATTATATCCCATATTATTTCCAATTATTACATTTATCATCTCCTTTATGTATATTTCGAGATTTCCTTTCCTTTTCATATTCTAAAAAGCACTAGAAAGTTCTAGGACGAAATATTGTATTATCTTTATTATTTAAGTGGACATTTTACATATTAAACCCATTTCTAATCTTTCACTGAGGTATTTGTGCATAAACCCAAATATTGGAATAAAAGGTGAACAGATGTTTATTAAACCATCATATTGTCCACAAATTAAATAGAAAGGCCAAAGAGGATAGAAATGAAAGGAAAAGATGGAAAAGAGGACCAAAAAGGCAAAGTGCCCAGAATTTAGTATGTTACAGACACCCTTGGTCGAAGAACTTGTCGACCGAGATACACTCGGTTGAAGTTCTTATCAACCTAAAACCACCTCGGTCAAACTTGTGAGCACTGTTCAACAACTTACACAATTGTGCTCTAAGATAGTCTTCGGTCGAAAATAATCTTGACCGAGGAAGCAATGATCTAAAGCTTGCGACCGTTAGACTGGGTGGTTAGTAGTTGAGAATTAGAAATAGACGTTGTAATACTTTTTCCTTAAATCCAGGCTTGGTCTAAGAAAATCTTGATTGAGACACAGTTTAGTAGACCAAATTGTCGACAGAGTAGGGTTCCAGATTGTTCTTTTCAAGCACGAACAAATTAGCAATTGCTAGCCAACTAATGTACACCTAACGGCTAGTTAAGCACTAAGAACGCTCTATGCACTCCCTAGAACGTCCCTAATCACTTGTAAACCATTCCTATAAATAGGATAGGCCTTATGACACTCAAATCATTACTTGCATATACAATACCTAAGCTACACTTGAGTATCAACTATTAAGAGCAACAAAGCTAGAATTCACTTGCCATCTTCATCCTTGTGCTCTAGAATTGTGTCCTATAGTTACAATCTCCTAGCCATCACATATAGTCACGTCCATCCTAAGTGGATAGGAGATCTAAACTCTTGATATAGGATCAAAGTGATGTACTTTATTGGATAAGTATTTTCTTTCTTCCAATCTATTTCTTCTATATTGTACTTCATTCTCCTTGACTACTCCTAGGGTTGGAGGTTGTTGAAAGGAGGTTTATTGGTGATACTTCAACAAAGTGAAGGCTACTCCAAGGTGTTCTTGAGATTACTTCAAGAAGGCTGCTTGAAAGGAGGTTGGAGCTACTTCTAGGTGAAGGCTATCTCAAGGTGGTGGAGCTACTTCAAGGTGGTGAAGGCTGCTCACGGGATTGCTCGTGGTTATTAAAGAAGGATGCTTCAAGGGGGTTGAGGCTACTTCAAGGTGAAGGCTACTTTGAGTGGAAGGTGATTGTATTTTATTAACATCCTTGCAAGGTTATAAAATAAACCGCTTTCAAAATCCCAAATGGAAACAATTGGACAGTGGACTGACAACCTTTGATTCAAAGGTCGGAACCACTCTAAATCGAAGTGTCTTCCTTGGTTCCTCCTACTTCTTTGGTTGAGTGATTTAATTGTTTAAATTAACTTTAAATTATCCAAAAATCTCTATTTACCCCCCTCTAGATCTTTCAATTGGTATCAGAGCAGGTCTTCAAGGAGCCAAAATAGGTCTTGAAGAATGGGGGACAATGTACTTCACAACCTCAACCTTGAAGGAACCTAAGTGAGCCAGCCACCACCCTTTGATGGAAGCAACTACACTTATTGTAAGATAAGGATGCAATTTTACTTCCAAGGAATAAGCTTAGACCTTTGGAGGATGGTATCTACACCCTATGTACTTCCAGCGATAGAATATGCAACATGGAATCCAAATACGGTAAAACATGTTCAATTAAATGCAAAGGCGGTAAGCATTTTATATTGTTCTATTTTTGTAAGTGAGTTCAATAGAATATCTTCATGTGATACGGCTTATGATATATGGCATAAACTCTCCATAACATATGAAGGAACTACCCAAGTTAAAAACACTAAAATTAATATGCTTAAACAAAAGTTTGAAAAATTTCATATTCTACCTAATGAATATATTAGTGAAATGTATGCAAGATTTTCTTCCATTGTTAACAATTTAAGTGCATTAGAAAAATATATAAGTGAAGAAGATAAAGTTTCCAAAATTCTTAGATCATTACCTCCAAGATACAAGACAAATGTGACAGCCATTAAAGAAGCTAATGATCTCACCACAATGAGGATGGAGCAGCTCATTGGTAACCTAGAGACTCATGAGGTAACTCTTGTAGAAGAAGAAAGATTGGAAGCCGAACACAAGAAGGATAAAAGGAAGGACATTACTTTTAGGGCGTCAACTAAAGAAAGAAATGAAACAAGAGGAGAAGATAGTGAAGAAGAGGCACTCATTGTAAATGGTAAGCAATATAGAAGGTTTAAAACTAACAAAAAATCGTATGCTTGTTCTTCTTCCTTTAGGTGCTTTGAATGTGGTAAGAATGGACATTTAAAAAATGAGTGTCCCAAAGTCAAGAAGGGAAATAAATCCTCTCTCAAGAAGAAAGAAAAAGCATACAAAGTAGCTTGGGATGACTCAAGCGATGATAGCAAGAGTGAGGAGGAAGTGGAATGTCTCATGACCAAAGAAGACACAGTAATATGTATAATTGCAACACAAAATGAAGAAGAAAATGAGGTAAGTCTTCTTGATTTATCTAAAGAAGAGTTAGTCACTAGTATTGAAGAATTACATCATAAATATGTTGATTGTAAAAAGAAATTAAAAAGGCTTACACAAACCAATGAAGATTTGTATGCTAAATTGAATGATCTTACTTTTGAAAAGGAAATTCTTATTGTCTAAAAAAGATAATTTGAAATCATCTATTAATGATTGCAATATTAAGTTTCTTTCTCTAGAAACTAGCAATAATTTTCTTTGCCAAGAAAAGGTTGAATTGCTTGCCAAGATAAATGATCTTCAAACTCAACCTATTCTGTATACTCATTCAGATTATGATGCTATTGTCAAAGAAAGAGATAGTTTGTTATCTAATCTAGATCAAGAAAAATTAGACATTAAAAGGAGAATGGATGAAAATGCTAAGTTGCAAAAGGATATTAGTAGCTTGAAGAAAGAAGACATTCTTGATAAAATCCTAATGGACTCATCTGGCCAAACTGGGAGGAGAGGCCTAGGTTATGTGCCCTAAGATAAATCGTACCAAAAACCTAGACCTAAAAAGACTCAAGAACCCAAAACCAAAGTCATGTATGTACCTAAAAACAATCCAGTTCATGACTACAATGTTAAAAAGAGAAATGAAATTGATTTCATTTGTTGTCATTACTATTTACATCTAGGAAATTATTCATTCTCTTACCCATACAAGAAAAAGGATGTTGACTTGGTTTGGGTTCCATAAACCCCAACTTAGAAATGTTGGACATATTAGTTGAGATTTGACCTAAACTTCACCTTGAAATTTATAATGTCTTATCTCAACTAAATTAAGCTTGAACTTGTATATCTTTGTATATTTTCATTGCTTACTGATGTTATCCAAAAATAATGGGATGATATGTTTATATTCATCTTGGTCGAACAAATAGTTTGACCGAAAATTCTTTTGGTTGAAGAAAAGATCGATTGAAGGTAGTTCTGTTAACATTGTCTTACTGGAAAATCTTTCCGGTCGACAACTAGCTCGACTGAAAATTTTGTAGGTCAAAGAAATGTTTGACCGAAGATAGTTCTGTCAAAGATGCTTATTGAAAACAAAATTATTCAATTGAAATTAAATTTGGTGACCCAAATCTGTACTAAACTCTTCATATTAAATTGTCCCAAATAGTTGAAATGATAAAATATTTATAGTAATGCCCCTAACCAAATGGACCACTATATGGGACCAAAACTTTCATACTTTGTAGGTTTGGATGGTCTATTAAAGATACTCTAAAAGGCACATGAAACAAGAAGGTTTTCACACACTTGGAGAAAAGGTAAAATTATTGTTCACATGTGAAGAAAATTTCAAATGTAAGACTATTGGCATAAGTGATGTTGATACAAATTTTCAATGTGCTATGTGTCAAAGAACTACATCATAAGTTCTATAACAACAGTTATGATTCAAAACATCAAAGTTGTTGATAAAGGAAATTGTAAACTTCTTAACACTATGGACATTAATTGCAAAAGTAAATTGGTTATGGCATAAAAATATTGTCCACACAAGAAAAGTTCTTTGAATCATTACCTAAATTTTTGTGATAAATCTAAAATTTGTGTATTCTAGACAAGCAAAAGTTAGACAAAATTGATCTTGTCACAAAAAAGCTTTATTTTAAAATAATCAAAATGAATAGTCAAAGGTTTATAAGTATAAATGATGATTATGCACAACAAGTCTTAGTGATATCCTAAAAGATTTAATTATTGCACAAATGAGACTACTAAAAATAATGAATAAAATTCTGCTCCTAGACCTAAAAGCAAAACATTAGAACTATATGGGCATGATGGAGTAACATTAATAGTTAATGAGAAGAAATAGATTTAGATATGATTTATGAATCATTGGGTAAGACTTGACATCATCAAGTGGATGTAAAAATGGATAAGGCTGATTGGTCATTTATGCTAATAAAAGAAAATATTACATCTTGGTTCATTCTAAGAATAAAGCTACATGATTGGGATATCTGTAGAAATGCCTCTCGGTCGAAAAGGAGTTCATCTGAGGGGGTGCCCCAGTCGAAGTCATGGTCGACAAAAAATAATCCTGACAAAAATGCTTATTTGTAAATCAGAACATTCACCTACACCCAACATTGGTATACTAAATCTGCAACTTGCTCATCATGTTAAATATTTAGAATAAGAGAAATTTTTAAGATAGTGCAAGAAACAAGATTTCTTATAAAAAATTGACTCATAGTCTTACTTAATCAATTGATTTTAAAGTTGGTTATGATTTGAAATACCTTAGTATCTTTAAGCTCACTTTCGTTATGAGATTAAGGGGAATCTCACAATTTTTTTGGATATAATGTATATCTTGCTTTTAATTGGATTCTCTACACCAATTAGGGGTTAACATCCTTTGTATTTGTTTAGAGATACATTTATTGATTCCACTATGAGCCTAAAGGAAGCTCATATCATTTCAGGGCTTAACATCCCTTGCAAATGGTTGAGAATTAATATAAAAATACATTCATTGATCCCACCATGAGCCTACAAGAATCTCATATCATTTCAGGGCATACCATCCCTTGCAAATGGTTCAGAAATTAATGATCTTTTTAATTGTGGCTAAATTTGACATTCTTTTTGAAGCAAAAAATTAAGGGAGAGTAATAAATTAAGGGGGAGTCTTATTGACTTACACATATGATTATATGGCTATCTTTTTGAAATGACGAAGGGGGAGAAATTATATAAATCAAAATAAATGAGTTTCATGGCTTGACATTAATTGATGCTACATTTCTTAAGAGATGGATATGATGTTCCACACCTCTTTAGGAATAATTAGCACACATTTTATAAAATACTTTTCATCTCAGGTAAATCTCAAGTATGAAACTCATCTCTTTTAAATCATTTTGATTATATTTTAAAAATGTTTGCCATATTCAAAAAGGGGGAGATTGTTGGCTAAATTGTACATTAATATACCCTTTGTTTTGATGATGACAAAAATTTCACACTTGTGAATCTAACATGTTATTTGAGCATTTCATGGTTCAAATAAATAAGGAAATCTTACTAAGTGGGAAGATGAAGATCAATGAGAATCGAAGATCAAATGTGCTTAATTGTATAAATATTCATGATTGTACTCAAACGTAAATACTTGTACAAAAATATAATGTACAAGTACTTATATATCATGTAAATCAGGCATTAGATCTTCTCTACCCACTTGTAACCCTTAGATAGATTTCCCCCAAAGTTAGAGTCACCAACACACAATGAAACACACACTTAGTAGGTGATTCAAAAGTCTAAAATAGGGACACCCTCAGTCCAAGAACTTGTCGACCGAGACATACTCAGTCAAAATTATTATCGACCAAGAACAACCTCAATCGAACTTGTGAGCATTGTTCAACAACTTACACAGTTATGCTCTAAAATAGTCTTCGGTAAAAAATAATCTCAACTGAGTAAGAAATGGTCTAAAGCTTGTGACTGTTAGACTGGGTGGTTGGTAGTTGGTAGTTGGAAATATAAGTTGCAATACTTTTGCCTTAAATAAAGGCTTGGTCTAAGAAAATCTCGACCGAGACACAGTTCGGTCGACCAAATTTTCGACAGATCAGGGTTCTGGATTGTTATTTTCAAGCACGAACAAATTAGCAATTGCTAGCCAACTAATGTACACCTAACAACTAGTTAAGCACTAAGAACACTCTAGACACTCCCTAGAACGTCCCTAATCACTTGTAAACCATTCCTATAAATAGGAGAGGCCTTAGGACCCAAATAACTACTTGCATATACAATACCTAAGCTACATTGATTATCCACTATTGAGAGCAACAAAGCTAGAATTCACTTGCCATCTTCATCTTGTGCTCTATAATTGTGTCCTATAGTTACAATCTCCTAGCCACCACATATATCCACGTCCAACCTAAGTGTATAGGAGATCTAAATGCTTGATATAGGATCAAAGTGTTGTACTTCATTGGATAAGTATTTTCTTTCTTCCAATCTATTTCTTCTGTATTGTACTTCGTTCTCCTTGACTACTCCTAGGGTTGGAGGTTGTTGAAAGGAGGTTTCTTGCTGCTACTTGAACAAAGTGAAGGCTTCTCCAAGGTGTTCTTGAGATTACTTCAAGAAGGCTGCTTCAAAGGAGGTTGGGGCTACTTCTAGGTGAAGGCTTCTCCAAGGTATTCTTGAGATTACTTCAAGAAGGCTACTTCAAAGGAGGCTGGAGCTACTTCTAGGTGAAGGCTATCTCAAGGCAGTGGAGCCACTTCAAGGTGGTGAAGGCAGCTACAAGGATTTCTCATGGTTATTTCAAGAAGGCTGCTTCAAGGGGGTTGAACTTCAAGGTGAAGGCTACTTCGAGTGGAAGGTGATTGTTTTTTATGTGACATCCTTGCTAGGTAATAAAATAAATTTCTTTCAAAATTCCAATTGAAAACAATTGGGTAGTGGACTGACAACATTTGATTCAAAGGTTAGAACCACTCTAAATCGAAGTGTCTTCCTCGTTTCCTCCTCCTTCTTTGGATGGGTGCTTTAATTGTTTCAATTATATTTAAATTATCCAAAAAGCGCTATTCACCCCCTCTAGATCTTTCAATGTTGAGGGTTTATATTGCAATTGTCACATGTAGAGAGTGTTGTTTGTGATTAAGCATCATGGGAGAGAAGATGATGCTATGGGATGCCTTTTTTGGGCCTTGGATGTTGAGTTGGAATCTTGAGGTGACATTAGGGTTTTGCATGTGTTACATGATGGTAGCGACAATGTGTATGTTCTTAATGCGTCGACCAGTGTAGCGACCATGATGATGTGTTTGGAGAGTGCTTTGATCGCCACACTATGCTTTTTTGAGTTTGCTTCGACCTTATGCTTTGGGCACATGCTTTGGTTGCTAGAGTTTTACCATGTTAATGTGTTGCAACCACAACACAATTGTTTTGCTTTTGTTTCGGTTGATACAAGGTTTGGTGTGTGTTGCAACCACTATGCATATCTGTGATTCAACCATGATGTGTTTTGACGACCAAGTGGTCACTACACCATTTGGTATTAACATTTATCTTGCATGTTAACATGCATAATCGATCCTTGGAGGGACACATGTTCTTTTGATGCCCTAACATCTAGACACCTCATATCTTTACCTCCCTCTATCTATTGAGTATATAAGACCTCTCTTCATCATTCAAGCAACTCTTTTATCTCTCTCTTCTTCCTATTTCTTGCTTAGCTGACCTTGGAGCTTGGTGGAGCTAGAGAAGGATGATCTTGAAGCTTTGGTGGCCGATCATCCTTGCATGTGGTGATGTTGTGCTTGATCATCATATTTGTGGTGATTGTTGGTGGTTTCTCATCTTGGTAAGCACTTTTATTTACTTGATCATGTTTTTCCTTTGACACCCTATCTACATCTTCCCCCTTTTGTCCGTGAGACTATGGTGTAACCATGGTGTCTTTCCTGAAGATCTTCTCTTCATAAAGATTAGATACTATGGCTTGCCATGGTGGTATCCAAGTGAAAAGAAGCTCTCTTCTCTCTTTTTTCACCCTCCTTGATTGGACTAGGGTTTGAACTTCCTTTTCTTGAGCTCTCCTTTTACCTTAGCATTTTCTTCTCTTCTTGAGGTGACCTTGTGGCCTATATGTTGATCCGAGTTGGAAATTCTTTCTCTCTCTTAGAGCTTGTGATCTTCGAACTTGATCTTCAACATAAGGTAGGTTATATAATTTTCCCCTCTTCTATTATTTGCATCACAATCTTGCTTGCATGATACTGATCTCATATCTAAATCATGAATCTAATATGCTAGATGATGATACCATGATCTAGGGTTTATGATTGTGTAGTATTCTCATGTGGATTACTCTTTCTCCTAAACCCTAATTTCATGCACCTGATTATGAGTGAAGGAGGAGTTGTTGATTCTCACATGTAATCTGATTTTAGTGTTATCATAATGATCATGTGATGTCAAAGGTTTGATCTTGGATTTCATGAATTTAACATATGGTTTCATCTCTCTTATTATGGTTCTCCATGTGGTTTTGGTAAGGCTTGATTTAGGTTATTATTGTCCATCTTGTATGGAGGTTAATTCATGATAACACTTGGTTTCATTATTTATTTTAGATGGGGTATATCCCTAGTTCAATGATGGTTAAGTGTTGTTGAGGCATCTTGACCTTGATAGTCGCTACACTCACTTTGATCCTATGGTCGCTACATGTCTCATGATTGTTGCGCTCAATACATTTTTAGTGTTGTTGTGGGTGCCACACCTTATTTTAATGCTTATGTTCGTTACCCTCAATTTGATGTTTTAGGTCGATACCCTGTTGGTTTTTGTTGTAGTCGACGCGCCTTGGTTTGAGTTGGTTCATGCTTGCTATGTGTGGTGTTGTGGGCGCTACATGGCTAACCCTAATAGCCATGGTCGCTAATGTTAGTTATGTATGCCCAGAGAGCCAATCATGCGATGATTGTAATGGTATATCATGTAAAAATTATTTGATTATTAATAAAAGGCATTTGATTCAGGAAACAAATAGATTGACAACACTGCCAAATGCCCATCTCAAGTGTTGAAACGGTGGTCTGGAAGTGCCAAACACCCGTCTCAAGGGTTGAGATGGGCGTCTCGGTGTCGAGCTGGTTGTGAGTTAAAATTGGAAATGGAGCGAACCGACCCCACTAAATGGGCTCAACTCAGGTCACACGACAACCATCTGGGTGAACCGAGATGGCCGTTTCACATGGGCAAGATGGTCCATCTCAGTTGGGGAAAGTTGTAGTTGTTTCCCGATCTGTTTTGCTTGAGCAATACTTGTTGCACAAGGAAATCAATGTCTAACATTGATGTGAATTGATTTTCCAAATTTGTACACAACTGGAAACTATGAAACGGCTGTCTCGCAGTGCGAGACGACTGTCTAGCTCAAACAAACTACCGTTTTGGCTGTCACATGTTGTGCAATTTCTAGTAAAGTTGTGAAAATTCAAGATCTATTTGTTCTTTCCACTCCCACACTTTAGTCCCGCAATGGTGGGGACTGGGAATCCTAACCCCTCCTATATATAGAGGGGTACTGGGGGCTTCCCAAAGTACAACTACAACACAGTCAACTGAGAATCAGTTCCTCTGACAACTGTTGTCCTCTCTGGTTGTGGTAACCACGAGAGCCCAGACAAGTCCTATCTAACTAGGGAGGGATAGCCACGGGAGAGAACAACCGAGAGTTGTTTTTGTGGGAGAGAAAGTCAGTGACTAGTACATCGATGAAGAGGGATAACTCCTTCCTATGTAGTCTAGAAGGATGACAAGAGTTCTAGGCAGTCCATGTGGACTACCATATAGGCAGGAAGCCATTGTTTGCTGCTTGGAGGACAATGTCAACCAGCAGTCCATGAAAAGAGGAGCTGCTAAAGAAAACGACGTTCATTGTTGTAGTACGTGGTGTAGACCAAGAGGTGCAACATTCATACGTATCCCAGTGCAACTAGGATTCATATTTGTGCATCTACAATGACGAGGATTGTCACTGGACTTGCTCCAAGACTAGGTATATCCCATAAACCATCCTTCTTGCATTATAGTTATTGACGCGATCTACTGTTTATGGGGAATATGACAATAAAACTTTAAATTTTGTTGCCTGCTCTGTACCATATTTTCCTACAGTTGTATCAGAGCCCATGTCAATTTACTATATTACAAGATAATGATATGATTGGATTTTGGTTTCGTCGTTCTATTATTGCATGCGATGTGAATAATATCTTGTCAAATCCAAACACCACGTTAATCCCAAACTGATATATATATATGATATATATATATATATATATATATATATATATATATATATATATATATATATATATATATATATATATATGCAATTTACACACGTCGCCCTAAAATGGTTTTGATGGTGGATGTGTAGCATGGTTATGGCCAATAACCCATATTTGTGCATGGTTGTATGTGGTTGGTTTATCCGTTTATCTTAGTCTACATACTGAGCCTCCATCTCATCTTCCCCATGTAAAGTTAATTCTCTTCTACCTTTGCTCCCCCTCAAATGTAACTCGAGGTTTCCCTATAATCATGTAAAAGTATGATAGTTTACTTTTCTATTATTACGAAGATGAAGGACCTTGGAGGACATGATGGACAAGTCAAACCGATCACCTGGTGGACCCAACCGATCTGTTGGAGGAGCCATCCGATGGTGGACAGAAGGACCAAGCAACTGGTGAGACAAACTAATAACCGACCAGGAGGTGAGCTGATCGGTTCAAGGATTGAACCGATCAACCCAAATTGGCAAACATAGATCTTCATCAACAATAGGTTTCTACATGTAGACCTAGATGACTGTTATTCCTTGAGGCTCTAAGGGTTTACATTAGGACTAGCCATAACCATCACTTTTTTTATCACATGTTTTCATTGTGGGATATATCATGTATATGATACATACTATATATGTGGTGATTGGATAAATTATATATATATATATATACTAACAAAAATCCCTCAATTAAAATATCAAGTCTTGGGTGATTTCCAAAAGTGGCACACATGAAAAGCTTGATCGACTAAGCATAGGTTCAGCCTCCACGGGTGCTCCGTCTATCTCATGGAAGTGTGATGGTAATGATGTAGGTTCTGCCTCCACGGGGTGCATTATTATCGTGTCAGCTTTTGGGTCAGGCTTGACTGGTGATTCTCAGAGCGTCTGAGTCCATAGGATGCAGATGATTATGGCAAGAGGTTGCACATATCATCCATCCAGAATTGCATATGATACAATTCACATGAGTTGCCTACCTTGATCGTTGATTGTGTTTGTGGTGTTGATCGGGCCACAGTTGAATCATCTCAGATCTGGCCCACTAGAATATTGTACGCTGCAATATTCTGAATTGATATTGAGGGCTATCAATTCGAATAAAATAGTGGGAGCAATAATAATCAAAGACCTAATTATATCGTCAAAATTTTCAAATCAAAAGGTTTTTGACAAATGCAAATTTTATCTCTTGTAGAATCAAATGACAAACAAATCTGCATTGCGATTGGATGAATTAAATGTGATTTATTTCCATAACTGATTGAGGACCTTGAGAAGTTCTCTGCATGATCCTGAAATACCAGTGCCCGTATCCACTCCAAATTTTCCTAAGACTAACACGGATGCTTCTTTGAAGTATGCCAATAATGTTGTGAACATCAAGAACCTTATGCTGGGATGTATGAAATGTGAGTTTCATAAACAACATGATAATCATTAAAGGTATAATGTCTCTAAGGCTCTATTTGAGTGCAAACTAACAGAAGGATATCCATTAGAGCCTCATGTGCTCAATATTATTGGACATATGAAGCATCTTGAAAGACTGGGATTTCCTTTAGGTCAAGAGTTGGCCACATATATGATTTTGAAATCTTTGCCTAAATCATATAGCCGGTTTATCGAGTGTTACCACTTGAGTAACATGACTAGACTGCTGTCAGAGTTGCTTGACATCTTGATTAGTGTCTAAGCACAAATGAAGAAGGACAAATCCGTGATGATGATTAGTGGAGTTGAGTCCAAGGACAAAGGCAAAGCCAAGAAGCGTTATGTGGCTAAGCTAAGGTCCAAGTCTTCAACACTCAAAATTAGGAAATGGATAAGGGAACCTAGGAAGAAAGGGATTGATATTTCTACTTCTGGTGTATACGTTATTGAGGTTAACTTTACTACTTCCTCATCATGGGTACTAGATACCGGATGTGGATCACACATTTGCTCAAATGTGAAGGATCCGAAAAGAAGTGGACCTTTAAAGAAAGGTGAGGTTGAACTGCATGTTGTAAATGATGCAAGAGTTGTAGCCAATGTAGTTGGAACCTATGAGTTATCTCTGCCTAGTGGGCTTGTAATAGAGTTAGAGAACTGCTATTATGAGCCTACCATTAATAGGAACATCATATATGTATCTTGTTTAGAAAAGAACTGATTTGAATTTTCTTATACAAAATGCAAGATGTTCTATTAGTAAAGATGGGATCTTTTATGGCAGTACCCCTATGTATTATGGTCTTTAGTGATCTAGAGACAAGTGTATATAACATAAATACCAAAAGAAAAAAAGTCAATGACTCAAACCAAACATACCTTTGACATTGTCGTCTGGGGCACATAAATGAGAAACGCATATCCAGACTCCATAAGGATGGTTATCTGGACTCTTTTGATCTTGAATCAATAGAGATATGTGAATCTTGTTTGTTGGGTAAGACGACCAAGACTCCCTTTATTGGAAAGAGTGAAAGGGTAAGTGATCTATTAGGACTCATACATATTGATGTATGTGGCCCTTTTAGAATAGATGCTAGAGATGGTTTGATAACACCCAAATTTATGCATTTATGCTAAGCATTTATTTATGGTATTGTGTCACTATAGAATTAATATGCCCAAAATAACCCATGCTTCTTATCTTTTAATAATTTATGTCTTTTCTTAGATAAAGTTGCTCAACTAGCCAATTTTGGGACTGGCAGGCACCGGACCTGAAAAGACATCTATTCTCAATGATTTCTCCCCAACACACAGTTTTTGTAGTAGCTAGACTCCCATCCGTTATGACCGCGGTGGACTAAGCATCACACTATGTGCACCAGCTTAGGAGACGGTGGTCCCGCTAACTGACTAGCGGGCCCAAGAAACTTTTGATATCTTGGACCCTATTTTTGATGGCCAATCCTTTATCAGGATGCACTCTCGCTAATCAAAAGGGCTAATCGATGCGAGCCCCTCAACCACCAGTAATAGCCCCCCCAGGGTGGGTTCATTCCATGATGCTGCGACCACGACCAAGAAGAAGTGACCTAGGCCGTTACTGAGGTACATCCTCCTAGACCATGACCACGACAAGGATGAAGTAACCTTGACTGCAACTGAGGTACAACTTCCTCGACCTCGATCGTGACCGCAGTATCTACCTACCCCGAGACCGCGATTGAGGCATCCACCTCGACCGCAATCCAAACCTTGACCGCGACTGAGGTACATCCTCCTAGACCGCGACCACGACCAAGATGAAGTAACCTTGACCGCGACCAAGGTACATCTTCCTTGACTTCAACCATGATTGTGGGGTGCACCGCGACCACGATCGAGCAAGACCGCGGTCTGGATTAGTACCTCGACCATTTCACCTATAAATACACACCCCCCACAACCTAGAGAGGGGTTCTAATCTGGGGAGTTTTTCCACCTAGTGGTTCTGACCTAGTGAGGTTCCTAGAGCCCCATGGGAGAGTCTGGAGGTCTGAGAAGGCTGAAGTGCTGGTTCTACACCCATCTCTTCAACATGCTTCCATTCCCCACCATCTTCCACCTCTAGTCTTAGATCTCCAAAGGTAGAAGTTAAGGAGAGAGAAGATTGAGGATCCATCTTCTTCGAGAGAAGGAGAACATCCACACCATCATCTTCCACCCCTATCTACCAACCAAGCTGCTGTTCGGGGTTGATCTAGAGAGTAAGGAGGCCAAGGAGCCCAGAAGATCAAGGAGGATGACCCAAAAGACGAGATCCGACCTATACGGAGGCTAGGGAGCGAGAGCCACCTCTCCTCTAAGGGCTAAATCTCTTCTTCTTCTACTGTTCTCCTTTGTTTCTGTACAAATGATGTTCTTTCATCTTTGTTCGGTGCCAACTATGCTTGTCCATGGCTAGTTGAGCTCCTTCTTGGCTATGTAGTATGTTTTGGGCATGTTTATGTACTTTTGCCTTAAGCAAGTAGATTTAATCTAGACTTAGTACATTTTCTGTTCTATCTTCTCTTTATGGTTATGATTGCTAGTTTGGTTGATCTCTTTCTTGCTTGAACTGCTATTTTTGCCTATATCGAGAGATTCGTTGTAGAAATAGACAAGAGAAGATAGTTTGGATCGAAATCTGAAAGGAGGATGGTCCAAGGTCATCTGTTCCTAACATCCCAGAATATTCTAGACCTGAGAGGGTATCTAGAATATTCTAGGATGTTGGTTTGTCATCCTCGAGAGAGGTTTCATACCATAGATGGGTTTTAGTCACACTATGCGAGAGCAAGTGGAATGACCCCATAGGAACAGATACCACGATGCGTGCTATGTTTGAATTTAAATTTCTTGTTGAGGTGTTCGAGGGTTGTCTATGCGTGAGAATGGGTGCATAGACTGCCCAACTTGTGGTTACATAGCCAAGAACTCCTTCTCTCTGATTAGTAGAATCCTACAGACTCTGTTTTATTTTGTTTTCTTTGTTTTATTTTAATTCATGACAACCCGCTAGACTAGTTCTAGCTCCATACTTTTATCGACTATCGACTTGGCTCATCTGACTCAAGAACAAAATCCCAAGCATCCTAAACGTCACCACGTCCCTGTGTTTGACCCCGTATATCTACTTCAACCCCGTAATAAAGTTGCGGGGGTCCTTGAAGATTTCGGGTTATAAATTTAAAAGTTTGATTCCTTCTGAGTCTGCCTCCCCTTCTGGATGCATGATTCATGCCGATCATGGGTACAAGTACTTCATTACCTTTACTGATGACTTTAGTAGGTATGGCTATGTCTACCTATTGAGACACAAGTCAAAAACTTGAAAAGTTCAAAGAGTTTATGAATGAAGTACAAAACCAGCTTGGAAAAAGTATTAAGGCACTTCGTTCCGATCGAGGTGGAGAATACTTAAGACAAGAATTTTAGGACCTTCTGAGAGCCCACGGGATTGTATCCCAGTGGACTCCACCCGGAACATCACAACATAATGGTGTATCAGAAAGAAGGAATCACACATTGTTAGATATGGTGCAATCTATGATGAGTTTTGCTGATCTTCTGACTTCCTTCTAGGGTATGCCCTTGAAACCACTGCGTTTACACTAAACCGAGTACCATCTAAGTCGGTTCAAAAGACACCATATGAGATATGGAATGGGAAGTGTCCCAATATGTCTTTTATGAGGATTTGGGGTTACAAAGCTTATGTCAAGAAAATGTTTCCTAAAAAGCTTGGCCCAAGATCCAATAAATGTTATTTTGTTGGATATCCTAAATAAACAAGAGGATATTACTTTTATTCCCAATCTGACAAAAAAGTGTTTGTTGCTAGGGATGCTACATTCCTTGAGATGGACTTCATTTCCAAAGGAATTTGTGGGAGGAAAGTGGAACTTGAAGAAGTTCGAGACCAATAAGAGAACATAGAACTGATAGATGAACCAGAGGAACTCAGAGAATCACAAAGTGTTATGGAGACTCAAATTCCTCAAGTGACACAAGAACCTCATAGATCTAGTAGGACACGCCTTGAACCTGAGAGATTTGGATATCTTGTGACTCAGGAAGGCAGTGAATTGGTCATAGATGATGAGCCAATAACCTATAAAGATGTTATAGAGGGACCAAAGTCTGAGAAATGGCTAGAGGCCATGAGATCTGAGATGGAATCCATGTATACCAACAAAGTATGGACTTTGGTGGATCCACATGTAGGGGTAAAATCCATAGGGTGCAAGTGGATCTTCAAGAAGAAGACTGACATGGATGCAAAAGTTCAAACCTATTAGTGCAAATTGGTTGCAAAGGATTTTAGACAAGTTCAAGGTGTTGACTATGAAGAAACCTTTTCTCCAGTGGCCATGGTTAAATCCATCAGGATCATGCTTGCTATTGCAACTTATCATGATTATGAGATTTGGCAAATGGATATTAAAACTACATTGCTTATGGGAATCTTGTAGAGGATGTGTATATGACACAACCTGAGGGGTTTATAGATCTAAAGTTTGCCAATAAAGTCTATAAGCTACAAAGTTTAATCTATGGATTGAAGCAAGCATCTCGAAGTTGGAATCTTTGTTTTGATGAGATGGTCAAAGGGTTTGGCTTTGCTCAAAATGAAGATGAACCTTGTGTATACAAGAAGGTTAGTGGGAGCATAGTGACATTCCTCATATTGTATGTAGATGACATACTATTATTGGAAAATGACATCCCTACTTTACAAAAGGTAAATGCATGGATTGGAAATACATTCTCTATGAAAGACATGGGAGAAGCATCCTACATCTTCAGAATAAAGATCTATATAGATACATCCAGAAGGCTTCTCAGAGTAAGTCAGAGCACATACATTGACAAAGTGTTGAAGCAGTTCAGCATGGAGGACCCAAAGAGAGGAAACCTATATGTGCGCCATGGTGTTCCCATCTCTAGAGCTAAATGTCCCATTTCTTATGAAGAAAGGGGACACATGACTGTGATTCCATATGCCTCAGCAATTGGATCAATCATGTATGCAATGTTATGTACCCATCCAGATGTCTTGTATGATTTAAGCATGATGAGCAGATATCAGTCAGATCTAGGTGGTGCTCACTGGATAGCCATAAAGAACATCCTAAAGTACTTGAGAAGGACTAAGGATCAGTTCTTGGTCTACAATAGAGAGGGAGAGTTGGTGGTAAAAGGTTACACCGATGCAAGCTTCTGGACCGATCAAGATGGTTACAAGTCACAATCAAGATTCGTGTTCTGCCTCAACAATGGAGCTATAAGTTGGAAGAGTTCCAAGTAAGAAATAGTTTCTGATTCTACAACAGAGGGCGAGTATATTGCATAAGATAAGGAACCTAGATTGCATCAGCTCGCAAAGCATATACAAAGGCTGTATCAACTCATATGAGAAATTGTACAACATAGAGATGTAAATATTTGCAAAGTACAAACTTAAAGCAATGTTACTGATCCTTTGACGAAAGCACTTTCACAGCAGAAGCATGATGTACATGTAAGGTCACTCAGAATAAGATTTGTGGGTGATTGGCTCTAAGTGCAAGTGGGAGTCTGTTGGTTATGTATGCCCAGAAATCCAATCATGTGATGATTGTAATGGCATATCATGTAAAAATGATTTGATTATTAATAAAAGGCAAGCTTCCAATTTATTTTAGTTAATTTAGTTATGAGATAATGATGTAACATTATAAATGTCTAGAGAATAATATTACTCAATGACGTATGTCTTCAAGTATGTGACTTGGAACAAATGAGATCATACAGATGTTAATAGTACATATTTACATTCTCATTATGTCCCTGATCGGTTGTTATTGTGGAAGATTGATAAACAACAATTACACATAAGATTAGAGTGTGAGTTGGTTGATGATTGAGTCTCATTGGTCATGATTTGGAAATATAAAACCAATCATACAGATACATATTATAGAATGGTGTATGAGAAAGACCCACCGTGAGTCTGACACATGGAAGCCATCATCTTGGAAGTCATAGTCATCTCTCATAGTGATGGTGGTGGTTGTGGTTCTTATACATGAAATCACTACACTTAACACATATTGTTGGGTACACTTTGACATCATCAAACACAATCGTGAAACATGGGTTGTTATAACGGTGATGATTGGGTGGCTTTGACACATGAGGACTGACTTTGAGTGATAGACATGGGATTTGTCCCTCCTACTGGAGTGTGATGTCCTAGGTCTCTTGATTAGTGAGATTGAGAAAAGCATGGCCATGCGAATTTGAGTCAATATGTGATATTGAGCTTACATATATCTCATACAATCTACTCTTGGTACAAGAAACAAAGATTGAATAATAATGAGGGTGACTGCTCCACGCCTCTAGTTCAATCTGGACATTAGTGACAAAGGAACTATACAAACACAGCAACACCATACACAGATTGTCGGTTGAAGTTGTTCCCCACCTTTTCCATTTACTTGGGTAGCAATGATGTGCGACTAGACACCACTCTTTGCTTGTAATTTCATAATGTTGTTATGGACATTCACTGCCAATGTAATATGGGACCTATAGGGTCACACACATAGGTTTTGACCTAGAAGAGGAGTTTAGATCTTGAATGACAGTTGAATTAAGTGCTAAAGTGTTTAGGCATTTGATTCAGGCAACAAACAGGCTGACAACACTGCCAAACACCCATCTCGATTGTTGAGATGGTGGTCTGGAATTGCCAAACAACCGTCTCAAGGGTTGATATGGGCGTCTGGGTGTTGAGCTGGTTGTGAGTTGAAATTGGCAATAGAACGAGCCAACCCAGCCAAACGGGCTCAACTCGGGTCACCAGACGACCGTATGGCTAAGATGGCCATTTTTCATGGGCAAGATGGTCCATCTCATTTGGAGAAGGTTCTAGCTGTTTCCCAATCCATTTTGCTTGAGCAATACTTGTCGCACAAGGAAATCAATGTCTAACAATGATGGAATTTGATTTGCCAAATTCGTACACAATTGGAAACTGTAAAATGGCCGTATCGCAATGCGAGATGACCGTATTGCATGCGAGACGACTGTCTAGCTCAGCCAAACGATCGTTTTAGCTGTCGCAGGTTGTGTAATTTCTAGAATAGTTGTGAAAATTCAAGATCTATTTGTTCTTTCCACTCCTGCACTTTAGTCTGACATTTGTGGGGACTGGGAACCCGGACCCTAACCCCTCCTATATATAGAGGGGTACTGGGGGCTTCCCACAACACAACTACAACACAAACAACTGAGAATCAGTTCCTCTAGCAACTGTTGTCCTCTCTGATTGTGGTAACCATGAAAGACCAGGAAAGTCCTACCCGACTAGGGAGAGATACCCACAGGAGAGAACAACTGAGAGTTGTTATTGTGGGAGATCAAGTCGGTGACTAGTACATTGACAGAGAGGGACAACTCCTTCCTGTCTGGTCTATAAGGATGACAGAAGCTCTAGGCAGTTTGTGTGGACTACCATAGAGGCAGGAAGTCATTGTTGGCCGCTTAGAGGACAACGTCAACCAGCAGTCTGTGATAAGAGGAGATGCTGAAGAAGATGTGCAGTACGTGGTGTAGACCAGGAGGTGCAACAGTCAGACGAGTCCTAGTACAACTAGGATTCAGAGTTGCACATATACATGATGAGGATTGTCACTGGACTTGCTCCGGGACCATGTATATCCTATAAACCATCCTTCCTGCATTATAGTTATTGACGCGATCTACTTTTTATGGGGTATATGGTAATAAAATTTTAAATTATGCTACCTGCTCTTTACCATATTTCCCTACAACGACCCCTCTTTGCTTGGTCACAACACAGTTGTTTGTAGCGGGTCGCTACACTTGTGCCCAGTTGGTCGCAACACCTGGTATGGCTATGTTGGTGCATTGCGGTCGAAGTGACTGATGCATTATAGTTGCTACTCTTGTGTTCGGTTTGGTCACAACACAATCTTTGGTTGGTTTTTGGCTAAGTTGTGTGTGGTGATGTGTAGCGGGTCGTTACACACGTTCTTGATGAGTTTCAGTCATAACAAGTTACCCTAACCTATGGTAACGATGCTACACCTAGGTAAGCATGTTGGTCGCTATAAGGTGTTATTATGATAATCACTACACTTTGGTGTGTATATGAGATGGTCACAACACATGTGTATATTCCTTGTGCTCACTACACTTGCATGATTAATGAGTAGCGGTCACTATATATTGTTATTTACATAATAATACTTACATGTCTATCAGAATAATGTTGAAACCCAATGTGCTCCAAGAAGATGGGAATTCATGTATTCAGGGCTTCATGATGATTGTTTTATTAGAAACCCTAATCGGCTGTGTGAGAAACCCTAACCCTGATCTCAAGTGTATGATATACTTTTTGAGCTTGCTCAAATAACTAAAATGTAATTATATTTTCTCTCTCTTACTTGTGTAATCCTAACTATGCATGGGAATGAATGTCATAGCTAGTGATTGCTATGGTGTATATGTGATATGACACAGGTGATTAGAATGAGCTTTGAAGAGGCATGTTGAGATCATAATGATGTGATTGGTCTTATGACCTGGTGAAGGCTTAATGCCTAAGGATGAGGTGATAACCTCAAGTGAAAAGATAAGGGATCGACATCCCCAGTGACGTGATAATGATGTGAGCCACGTTTGGCAACAATAATATGTGATGATGTTGATGGACTTGATTAAGCCAGTGAGACAGTGATGTCATGAGATGAGGTGACAATTTTTTTACTTCATACATTTATATCTTCTGGAGTTATATTGTCTCCTTATCTTTGTAGAGTTTGTTTAGGGCTTATACATTGTAACTTGATTGATGCTAAAAGATACTCAATTGGCCTTACTAATCAAGTGAAACCCTAATCATGTAGTTGCCATATACCATAGATCCATCTTCAGTGTCAGTACCTTGCTAGCTAGATGGTGAAATGGGTATTCTCAAGGGAAACCTGGAGCACATATTGTTGTGTATGTGAGGTGCAATTGACTATGTATCCTTGACATCTTTTGATCCCAAGTGTTTTGATAACAACTATGGTCAGGTCTCAGTCATGAGTGTGTGATATGATGTGGTAGAGGACAGCTGTGGCTGTACCTCCACAATTGGGTTATATACCCAGGTTTCTAGCGACATGACTTGTACTAAGGAGGGCTAGGTGTTTTACAGGACCATAGCCTTAACTATGAGTTGCTGTCTTTATAGGACTATAGCTTTGACTATAAGTTGTTGTCTTTGCATCTTGACTATATGTCACTGCGGTGCAGACTCAAACTGACCGAGTAGTGTAGGAGAAGATGATGGAGTCTGACTCTTTCATTGATCTTGTATGGCATCGATTTTGAGTTCGCAGTGGTCATTTGGATTTGAGTGGCACACCTCAAATTCTCAGGCAAATAAAAGAATAATACAACAATGTAGTATAATTGCTTAGGGTTAAACATGACTCACGTTGGATGACCCTTTGCCTTATCCTAGTACTGATTTATTGAATTATAATGCGGTAAGAGAAATAGATTATTGTACATGTTTTTCATATTCCTTCTTAAAATAAAAGGTGTTCTTCCACTCAGTTGTAGATTCCTGAATTGTTAGACAATGATAATGGCTTAATTCATATCATTGAGCTGAATTTGCTCAACCTTATTATATATGTTATCTTGCTACTTTAAGTTTATCTGTGCTTATAATAGTTGCGGTAGAGAGTTATAACTCTCATTGGGACATTTGGTCTCACCCCGTCAGTTTCCACATATTTTAGGTGGTCGTGCACGATGAGGGAGAGATCGTGCAGCTGAGACTGACAACAGGAGGAGTTATAGCTGTTGGACCATGGGTATGCAACTAGTGTCTAGTAGTAGAGTTCTATGTGTCATACCTATACTCTTAAGGTCCTTGGGGGTGTTTTATAGATGTTGTACATTGATTCAATTTTTGTCTATGTGCCTTAGTCGCACAGATATGATTTGTATACATGAACATGTCATCATATGTAATAGGTTGGAGCCAGTTAGCCAGTGAACAAAGATATGTAATATCTCTTGGCATACATTAAATACAAGTGGCATAAGTTTATGGTTTCAATTATTATGTGTTTAGCTTGAGGTTTTGTTATGTGATCAATTTTAATTTACCCAATTTTGTGGTAATTGGTTGTTAATGATAATTCTGTGTTTTGTTTTGAGTAATCTTGCTTTGTGTGGTGATGGACATCACACCTTCCTTACTTCTTCTTCTTCTTCTTCTTCACCTCTCTTAGACAAGAGAGAGAACCTTCATCTTCATGGTAGAAAGAAAAATTGGGAGGTGGAGGAAGTGAAAGCCTCACAAGATATACATGTAGTAGGACTAGCTCTCTTACAAATCTCCTACTCACTCTATTGGATGTAGCAAATGATTAAACTTAAGAGTGGAAAGATGCTCTTAGAGGCACTCAACTATAATATTATGACCTTCATAATGCTTGGATAACCATGGGATGAAGCCCAAGGGGTCCTATTTATAGTTGAGGATGGCTACTAGCCACTAGAAGCACTTAAGGATGAATTCTAGTTGTTTGGAGTGTTGAAATAGATATATTTTTTTAATTTTTCAACACTCTAATGGTTAGAAACACTTTTCTGCATATTCCATGTCGTACAGTCGGCCAGCGTATGGAGTCTTTCGACGGGGCAACCTGGATTGGTTCGCACGGTAGATCCGATCGAGGAAAAAAGTTACTAACTATCAAACTAACTATATTTTTTAAATATATCTAGGATTCCACTGTAGTAATTTAGTCTAAGAATATGAGAATATACTTAATGGCCATCTACTTTAATGCTCTAATACCATACTGTAACACTCCAATTTTCATATCACATGAGAGGAAGAAAATACTTTTTTTTTTAACTTGGGAGTGTCACAAACATGATACATGACAATAACAATAGAAATAAACCAACACAGCTTAGTGTACATATTCTCATGAATTATGGGAGTACAAACTTGGTTACATAAAACTTTACAAGAAAGACTAAATACATGGTGGGAAAACATACACTCTATTTATCATCTTGGATCGTGTATATGACGCCCTGCCAAACAAACCACTCTTAAACATGTAGATGAGTCCTTTGTCTTGACTAATATTCCTGAAGATTAGTACGTGTAGACATCTCATCCCCATCCATGCACAAAGGGGAGCTTTGGTTAGAGTAAGTGGCATTGAATTTCTAATAACATAAGTATGAATATATTATAAATGAAATGTGAACTAATATCTAAAAATTATAAAATTATATTGAATCGATGTATCTTTTATTTATGTCTTTTATCTAATTTGTGGCCATCATTATACGATAAGTCCTCCTATATTGACATTGAAGTTTCCTCTATAGTGCAACACATCCTCTGTTGGCACTATGTGCCTTCTGTTGACACTGAAGTGTCCTCTATGGTGCAAAGCACCCTCTGTTCGCACAACATGCCGTCTATTGATATTGAAGTGTCCTCTATGGTACAACACATCCTCTGTTGGCACAATGTGTCCTCTGTGACACATGTATTGTCTGGCATAGTGCACCCTCTGAATTATCCTGAGATTCTCTAGTGATGACTTATCATATAATGTATTAATGTTCGGTGTCATTTTCTAACTCTATTCTTAATTTCTTATCTATGAATCTTAATCTTTTATCTATAAATATATTTTTAAACTATTATCTCTGAATCTTAATCTCTTATCTCTAAATCTTAATCTCTTATCTCTAAATCTATTCATAATTTCTATCTCTAAATTTGTATCTTTGTTCTTAAATTCTAAACTGAATCTAACTGTGAATCTAGAACTTGATATTCTTGTTGTCTAGATAAATCTTAATCTAAATCTCTTTCATTTAGAAATTACATGAAAATTTATATCTGAGTCCAAGGTCTTGAGAGAATAAACTGAACTAAGAATATAAATATTGAGTGTCTAAAAGTATATAAATATCAAATATCTAAATTTTGAAAGTCTGGCAACATAACTCAAATTGAATGAAATCTGATTACTCAAAGCCTGATAAGATATGAAACACTAAAGTCTGCAAGTAACTTAATCTCTAAGTTGCTTTATAGGAAGGGGTAGGCTGAATCGTAATATCGCTAAAACTATGTCTGAAGGTAACTTAATCTCTAAATTACCTTGTAGGAAGGTGTAGGTTGAATCATAATATTGTTGAAACTCAATGGACATGGCCCATTTACCTATTACAATGAGAAATCCAAATATACATTTAGGTTATGGTCAAGCATTAGGTTTCTTGAAAATGATGATGATGCATATATCATAATTATATCCAGAAATATCCTAATATACTTTCTAGGTCTTTTAATCTATTGTGAGATTTCTTTATGTATCATAAACATGATACCATCCTCTTATAAAATTAGATATGATCATGAATTATCATAATATATGATCTATATTTACATCATTACTAGTATCATAGATTTCTTAACCACCTTAATAAACATCATGGACTAACTTCTCTAACATTAAATTCTCATAATAGGTATTATCTTCTAAACTCAAATAAAACAATATTTTAGTGAGACATACATCAAAATAGGATTTTAGAGATTTTCTACAAATTTTATCTCATCGTTATATGACTCAAATTATAATAGTAACTCTAATGAGTTAATTCATCATAATAAATTATATTCATCAAAACCCTAAGATCAGATCTTGCAATTGTGTTTTAGAATTCAGAATAGATCACATGAACTCCTCAAATTCAAACATCACAATATATTGCATAAACAACATCATCATATATACTTTTTCTATTAAATCTTTTACTTAGTAAACATCTAAATATCCTCAAATAGTATTTTTATAATAATCTAATCTTTAATGTCCTTTCAAGACACCTTATTTTCCATGATTGGATGTCTAATCTAAAAGATATGGGCTTTTCAAGATTACCTCTTTCTATACGTTCTAGGCCATTCAACTTGAATTTGACAGATTACATCCCAACTTTCTAGTTTTTTTTTCTTTCCTTTCCTCTGGTTCATGGATCTCCTCCTTGTGATTGTCTATCTAGAAATCCAGATTCGACTAGCCCTTGTCACCTTCCTCTTCCTTTCAGCGTATACGAGTGTGACACCTTCCCTAGTTTGCGTTCCAGATGTGTCTTTGAATGCGGCCACGTTGCCGAGCTATAGCAAGGGCTCCATGGCTGAATAGACTCCTCCATGATTATCCCATGATACATATGACTCACATATGAGCCTTTGAATGAGACTGGTTTTTGGGAATAAAGAGAGTCTCCCATATGGCAATCATTGTCTACATATCGTTCCTCGAGAAGACTTCTTTCTTATTCCCTTTTTATTGAATACAAAGGACGATAACTCTACAAAGACGTGATATCATATGCCCTATGTTTTACAATGCATCACTACTCTGTGTTCTAGATCCTTCTTCTTTAAATTTTGCATTTTTATCGAAAAGTAATTCTTAACTGGAATAAAAAATTCCCACACTCGTCCCTTCTCTACAAGGAAGGAGGGTGTTATCTCTTTCCTTTTAGTATTTAATTTATTAATTCAATTAGTTTTGGTCTTAATGGATCAGATGTCCCCACTATTGATAGTGATTCTCTTACTTGAACACCCACAATATTGAGTCATTCACCATGTTATTTATAACTTGGACACCATTCAGACACACTTAAGGTTATAAAAACAAAACTAACAATTTTTAATATTATCCTTCCTTTCCAATTGTGTCCATGGTACGCATCATAATGAATTGACCCCAAGAATTATACACATGTTCTTTTAATATTTGTTTTCTTCAAAGCCTATTTATCTTTCATAAAATTTATACAAGATCCAAAAATTAGAGATAAAATTTTCTCATTATACAAATCAACCTAAGTTTAAGAAAGCCAAATGAACACCATAATCCTATGAAGTTATATACATTTATCCTCATATTCATAAAAACACTCGATGGACAACAATCTCATTAAATATATTATCCTTGGACTCACATACATGGTAGTTTAGATTTCATTAAAGTTTCCTTTATTCATATATTTTTTTAATTATCTCACACAAGACCATAAATTTATGGCGGCTGATGGTGGATCAAGATGTATAACAATCGATGGATCTATATTTTTTGTTCATTAAGTCATAATAATTAATGAGATTGGTTTGACCCATTATCTCTCCATAAGAAAATCTCAAGAAAATACACAAAGTGTTTTTTTCCCATGTTCTCCTTCACTTCTATTTTCAAAATCATAGTTTCCATATTACTAGATATCAACCACTAAATAATTAGTACTATTTAAATTTGATAACAAATCTAACAATGTTGTCTAGTTTCAAAATTTATTTACCTTATCAAAATAAACACCCAAAAGTTATGTTATACTTTCCTAGAAAACCTCTTCCATACTTCTTTCCTTCTTTAAAAGAATTGAAGTAAAACTGCTTTCCAATTTGCAACAAAAATTAATGAATGTTACTAAAAATATATGGTATTATCCTTAAGACCACTATATCCTTAATTTTTTTATCAAAATCCAATAATCTCACTCTTATAATTTTTGACCATAATTTTAAATTCTACTTTACCATCTTTAAATCACTAGAATGTTTATCAACTCTATAATTATTTGATTTATCTATCATTCACCACACATATTCTTATCTTTCTTAAAGTTATTCCCTTATCTAACATTAACAAAAAATCATAAAACTTCAACCACTATTGTGTATTTATCTAAGGATTATAAATAAGGTCTTAAAAATTCAAAATAAAATCATTCAAAATTTTTAATCACTCATAATCCCTTTTTGTGTAAAAAGTATAAATATTTTTATATGAACATTATTAAAATAAAAAAAACTTGGTCAGCATATATTTCTCATTATTTTGATGATGTATATATATATATACTTTTGGAAAAATCAATTAACACATGCCAATAGCCAAAATACCATTTTGCGCTATTGTGATTATGGACAATTAATGGGCTCAAAATGTGCTTCTAAATCATTAGATGAATGTAGCATATGTGTCATGTATTCATCTTGGGCCTCGTAAGGATAAAATGATATATGTTAGATTACTTAGAATTTGGGACGTTACATGGGAACTGCCAGGGTTGCTCGAGTTTCCCTAGGACAAACTCGACCGACACCCCTGCACATGTAAATCAATTTTAAGCTATCGACTGAGTTTCATCTAGGATAAACTCAACTGACAACTCAAAATTACTTTATTGCATAGTGCCATCGGTCGTGTATTGCTTTTAGATCTTTAAGTGTTAATTGTATATATGCCTATAACATGACCTCTCTATTTTCAGAGGTGTGTGGTTAGGAACACATATCATATGAAATTGTAGAGAAAATGTTATGGCATCAAAATATTTATGATGTTTTTCTCACCATTTTGAGTGCATGTGGTATGGGACATGTCTACTAATGATGTGTAATATAAGTATCGGCCATATTTAGGTATATATGCGACAAGTATATATTAGGAGATGCCCAAGGAAATAGTTGATATTAAGAGTCCTAAATATATATTTACTTGAACCTAATGGCATTAAGAGTACATAAAGTCCCACTATCCATATAAAGTGTTGTCGCCTCATGAAAAATAATAAGACAATGATATTATTCATGAAGTTATAAGAGAACAAAGACACATGATAATGCCTATGAGAAGTAATGTGTAGACATGTAGAACCTCATAACTTTTGTTATTGAGGTATCTTATAAATGAAATAGGTGCACATACCTACTTAAGAATTTACCACTAAGATTAATAAGAATATTTTTTTTTTACTATACATGAAGGTTAATTTAGAATAAGTTCCATTTAGAGGTGAATCTTGAACTACAACGATCAATGGGATATCTTACAAGAAGGTTTTGTTTGAATTGTTTGGTCCTCACTACTACATGTCTTAAGGTAACGGATATCCCCTAACCCAAAAGTCATACTTAGAACTCATAATGTAAATCTTGTGACTTATTTCAAGAGGTGTTGAGAAAATATTAACTGCTTATTTGATAAATAATCTTTATGAGAATGATTCCCTTTTTTATATAAGTGAACCTCAAAAGAAAAATTCTGATAATTGACTCTGAATAACTAGTTACATCCAATGAATTTTAACTAATTTTGAATTTTTTATATGAGGTCGAATCTGAAGAGAATACATAAGACCGTGCATTTAGTATGAATAAGTCAGCAAAGTTGGATCAACATAGTGTGGATCCGTATAACCCACTAAAGGACATAGAATATTCTTCTTAGAGCTGATATTTTAAAGAAAAACAGAAAAGTTTGAGATCATGATGTGGTTAGACTAAGCATAGTACATAGAGACGAAGGTCAGTAAGGTTAAAACTATGAACTTTATAATTGATATAGATGTAAGAATTTTAAAGTTATTCAATGATGTACATGAGATTAAAGCTATCGTTAATATTGTTAGTGACAATGAATCCTTGAGGTGTGTATCTTCACATGATCCTAGATGAATTTCGAGGATGAAATTCCCAAAAAGGTGGGTAATACTGCAACATCCAAAATTATAAGTAATTAATGTATATAATTTGATCCTTATGAGGTCCAATCTGAATACATGACACATATGCTACATTGATCTAATGATCGATAAGCGCATTTTGAGCCCATTAACTGTCCATAATCACAATAGTGTAAAATGGTATTTTGGCTATTGGCATGTGTTAGTTGATTTTTCCAAAAGTATATATACATCATCGAAATAATGAGAAATACATGTTGACCAAGTTTTTTATTTTAATAATGTTCATATAAGAAAAATGTATATAATTTACACAAAAAGGAAATATGAGTGATTAAAATATCGAATGATTATATTTTGAAAATTTAAGACTTATTTATAATCCTTAGATAAATACACAATACTGGTAGAAGTTTTATGATTTTGGTTTAACGTTAGATAAGGAAATAAATTCAAGAAAGATGATAATATGTGTGGTGAATGCTAGATAAATAAAATAATGAGAGAGATCATAAATGTAAGTTTTTTTATTAGATCGAAAGTTAGTAAAGTAGAATTTAAAATTATGGTCAAACATTACAAGAGTGAGATTCTTGGATTATGATAAAAAAATTAGGGGATATAGTGGTATTAAGGATAATACCATTATATATTTTAGTAACGTTCATCAATTTTTGTTGCAAATTGGAAAATAATTTTACTTCAATTCTTTTAAAGAAGAAAAAAAGTATGGAAGATGTTTTTTGGGAAGGTATAACATAAATTTTGGGTGTTTATTTTGATAAGGTAAACAAATTTTGAAAGTAGAAAAGAAGGTTTGATTTGTTATCAAATTTAAATGGTACTAAATTTGGACGACATTCATCAAAAGTTGATAATTGTTTCCATTAATCGAGATGCACACACTATCAATATAGTTTGAGCCATTATTATTAGAACTGAACCGGCCAGTTGAACCCGGAACTGGACACTCTACCAGTTCGGTTCCCTCCCAAAGCCGGAAATGAAGTCTGACCGACATCAAACTGGTGAACCAACCGATTGAACCGGCGAATCGGTCCAATTTTAGCCCAACCGGCCAGTTCTCTCACGTAATAAATAAATGTATTGTTGCTGCAATTTTTCATTATTTAATTTTGAATACTACATAAATGTTGGCATATGTATGTCAAAGAATAGAATAATATTTGCTATTTGGTTTGTTTATCAAGTTATTGTGAGAAGTTATGCTTAATTCATGTTTCATAACTTTTGCAGGGATATTTTCCATGAGTATCAAAGACATTTATTTATTTATTTTTAAACTATTAGTGATGCCATGCTGATATCACCGGTTGAACCGGTCAGATCACTGGTTGAACTAGTCAACCGAGAACTAGTGGTTGATATTAGTAATATGGATTTTGAAATTAGAAGTGGAGGAGAACATAGAAAACCATTTATTGTATTGTCTTGATATTTTCTTATGGATAAATAATGAGTCAAAACCAAACTCATTAATTATGTGATATGACTTAATGAACAAGAAATATATATCCATAGATTGTTATACATCTTGGTCTACCATCAACCACCACAAATTTATGGTCTTAGTGAGATAAGTAAAATATGAATAAAGGAAACTTTAATGAGATCTAAACAACCATGTTTATGAGTCCAAGGATAATATATTTCACCATATCGTAGTACATAGGGCGTTTTGTTCAATATGAGGATAAATATATATAATTCATAGGGTTATGGTGTTCATTTGATTTTTTTAACTTAGGTTAATTTGTATAATGAGAAAATTTTATCTCTAATTTTTGTACCTTGCATGAATTTTACAAAAGCGAAATTGACTTTGAAAAAAATATATGAAAAGAACATGTGTATATTCTTGGGGTCAATTCATTATGATACATACCATTGACACAATTGGAAAGGAAGGATAATATTATAAACTGTAGGTTTTGTTTTTATAACCTTAAGTGTGAATGAACGGTGTCCAAGTTATAAATAACATTGTCAATGACTCAATAGTATGGGTGTTCAAGTAAAAGAAACATAATCAATAGTGGGGAGACCTGATCCATTATGACCAAAACTAATTGAATTAATTAATTAAATACTAAAAGGAAAGAGATAACACCCTCCTTCCTTGTGGAGAAGGGATGAGTGTGGGAAGTTTTGATTCCAATTAAGAGTCAGTTTTCGATCTAAATGTAGAATTTAAACCAGAAGGATTTAGAACACAGAGCAGCGATGCATTGTAAAACATGGGGCTTAGTATATCACGTTTTTATCGATTTACCTTCCTCTGTATTCAATAAAAAGGGATTAAGAAAGAAGTCTTCACAAGGAGAGATATGTAGACAATGACTGCCGCACGGGAGATTCTCTTTATTCCCAAGAATTAGTCTTATTCAAAGACTCATATGTGAGTGGCAAGTATCATGGAATAATCATGGAGGAGTCTACTCAGCCATGGAGCCCTCACTAAATCTTTGTAGTGTGGCCACATTCAAAGGCACATTTGACACGCAAAGCAGGGAAGACATCATATGTACGGACACATAAAGGAAGATGAAGGTGACAAGGGCTAGCCAGATCTGGTTTCTAGACAGGAAAACCCAAGGAGGAGATCCGAAAACTAGAGGAAAGGAAAGAAAAAAATAGAAAGCTGGGATGTAATCTGTCAGATTCAAGATGAATGACCCTGATCTTCTAGAAAGAGGTAATCTTGAAAAGCCCATATCTTTTAGCTTAGACATCCAATCAAGGAAAATAAGGTGTCGTTGGAAAGATATTAGTGAGTATATTATTATAAAAATACTATTTTGAGGATATTTAAATGTTTAATAGGCCAAAAATTTTGTAGAATAAAATATATATCATGATGGTGTTTATGCAATATATTGTGATGTTCAAATTTGAGGAGATAAATTCATGTGATCTATTCTTTTTTTGAAAATATCTCAATATCATTAAAAGCAAGCCATACGACATCTACAAGATAAACATCTCTCATCAAGTAACCAAACAAAAACTCCTTTTGCGGAAAGACATAGCACAAGGCACATATTGGGATGTGATAGGTACATTTTAGCACCGTCCACCTCTTGTAGTGGCTGTTTAAAATAACTATCTGGGATGGAATACATCAATCTATACGCGCCTATGAGTACATCGGGATAGGAGTTTGCATAGCCTCTAGTAGAGATTACCATCATGAAGATAACGAAAGATCACCTGAAAAAGAGCTCGACCATAAAGTAACAACACATACACAACGCCCCACAAAACTGGACTAGAAACACAACTACCAGCGACAAGTACTAAGGTTGCACCAACCAGTAGGGGTGTAAACGGTGTAGGTATGGTGCGAGTCTGGTCATACCCATACCCATACCCATCTAATTTAGCGGGTCCGGTTCTGGTTCTAGGCCTGCATAATACAAAACTTGGACCCGCACCATACCCGTACCCGCAATAGTAATGGGTATGCGGTGCAGATATGTGGGTAAGCGGCTCTATAAAATATCATATTGTTTATGTAAGAGAAATGGCTGTGTTCTATATATTTTAATGTAACAAGATATTATTATTATATAGTATATTAACATGCAATAGTTATATTAGATAATGCTATATTTTATACATTATCCTTAATTGTGTTAATTATTTACATATTTATAGTCATCATCATACCGTTTAACTTATGTATAAAGTAATGTAAATTAGTAGACATTTTGATATTAAGTTTACATATAATATTTATTATTATAATTAGAATAGTGAATTCTTAATTATATGACTAGTCTCAACCTTATTGTGGATTGAGTAGGATATAATCTCAAGAATTGTATTAGTTAGACTAGTAAAGTAAGATATATATAATATATTATTTAAGTAGTTACTTATGTATAGTGGGTACACGGGTCTAGTGGGTCTGGGTCCAAGCATACCCAGTATTGGACCCGCTTATATGCGGGTCTAAGAGTATACGGGTCGAAGTGTATACGGGTATAAAAAATTAGACCCGTGACGGATTTTTTAAGTGTCTGAATTTGCGGGTCCACGGGTCTACCCATACCCATTTACAACCCTACCAACCAGGAGACCCAGGAAGGAGGCCAAACCCCAGCGATGTAGATATAGAGGAAGGATGGCTCATGCGGATACAAAGGTGGGGAGTAGAGGGTGTCGGGAACTCCACCATCACTCCCGACCAGCACTACGAACAGGGGGCAGAAGACCCGCACGAAGCACAAACCCAGCTTACTCCTCCTCTGCTTGAAGCACCAAGGGGTACCCGAGCTCACCATACGCCCAAGAAGGAACCTGAGGCACGACCACGACCAACAAACAACCACCACAGATAAAAAAACTGACTGAGAAAAAAGGAGCACCTGTAAAATAGGAGCTCCTTGCTCCCACAAAGGAGAGACTAACCAGAAGAACAACAAGGTCGATGACCGGTGACTAAAACGCAAGACGAAGCTGCCACAAACACCAAACCAACCACCTGACATGAGAATAAATGGAAACAAGCAAGAACAAAAATGAGACAAAGTTTGTATTTTAGAATTTACATAGTAACTCTAATAAATAAACTCATAATAAATTAATGAGTCATCAAAAAATGAGATAAAATTCATAAAAAATCTTTGAAATTCTATTTTGAAGTATGTCTCACTAAAATATTATTTTGTTTGAGTTTAAAAGATAAATACTTATTATGCGAGTTTAATGTTAGGGAAGTTAGGCCATGATGTTAATTAAGGTGGGTAAGAAATTGATGCTATTAATAATGATGTAAATGTGTAGAGATCATGTATGATGATAATTCATGATCGTATCCGATTTTATTAGAGGATGGTATCATGTTTATGATACATAAAGAAATCCCAACATACATTAGAAGACCTAGAAAGTCTATTAGCATAACTCTGGATATAATTATGATATATGCATCATCTTCATTTTCAGGGAACCTAATGCTTGACCATAACCTAAAAGTGTATTTGGATTTCTCATTGTAACAAGTCAGTAGGCCGTGCCCATTGAGTTTTAATATTATTATGATTCATCCTTCACCTTCCTATAAAGTAACTTAGATATTAAGTTACTTTTAGACTTTACTATTTCATATCTTGTCAGGCTTTGAGTAATCGGATTTCATTTAGTTTGAGTTATGCTGCAAAATTTCCAGAGTTTAGATATTTGATATTTATATTACTTTTAGAAACTATGATTAGTTTAATTTATTTTCTCAAGACCCTGGGCTCAAATATACATTTTGTATAATTGCTAAATGAAAGAGCTTCAGATTAATATTTATCTAGATAATAAGAATTTCAATTTCTAGATTTAGATTTAAATTCAGTTTAGAATTCAAGAATAGAGATACAAATTTAGAGACAAAAATTAAGAATAGATTCATAGATAAGAGATTAAGCTTCATAGATAAGGGATTAAGATTAAGAGATGAGAGATTAAGAATAAATTAAGATATAAAAGATTAAGATTCATAGATAAGAAATTAAGAACAAAGATAGAAAATGACACCAGAATATTAATGCATTATATGATAAGTCCTCACCAGAGAGTCCTGGGACAATTCTGAGGGCACACTATGCCAGACATTGTGGTTGTCCCAGAGGACACATTGTACCAATTGAGGGTGTGTTGCACCATAGAGGACACTTCAATATCAATAAAGGGCACATTGTGCCAACAAAGGGTGCATATCACCATAGAGGACACTTCAGTGTCAACAGAGGGCACATAGTGCCAACAGAGGGTGTGTTGCACTATAGAGGACACTTCAGTATCAATAGAGGAGGACTTATCATATAATGGTAGTCATAAACCAGATCAAAGATATAAATAAAATATACATCGATTGAATGCAATGTTTCAATTTTAGATTTTATTTTAGTTTTTAGTTATAGTATATTCATATTTATCTTATTAGAAATTCAATGCCACTTACTCTAACCTAAGTTTCCCTTTGTGCATGGTTGGGGATGTGATGTCCATAGGTTCTAATATTTAGGAAGATCAATCAATACAAAGGACTCATCAACAATTTTAAGAGAGGTTTTTTTGGTGGGGGTGCCATTTATACATTCCAACAATTTTAAGGATGTGATGTATTTTGTTTTTCTTATAATGTTTTATGTAACCAAGTTTGTATTCTAAAAATTTATGAGAATATGTACACTAACCTATGTTGGTTTCTTTCTATTATCATTGTGATGTATCATGTTTGTGACCCTCCCTAGTTAAATAAATAAATATTTGCTTCCGCTCGTGTGATATGAAAATTGGACTGTTACATCCCAAGATTTTCGACCAAGTTCATCCTAGATGAAACTGAGTGGAAAAAAATCCCTATGATGAATTTTAGAAAGTGCCATAAAAGTGCTTAAAATTTGATTTAAGTACTCTTGATTTTTTCTAAGCATGATTACAAGTCATATAATCATTACAAGTGACTTACAACATGATTCTACTAGATTTGATGTCTTTTGCACAAAAGTGCACTTGCATCAATTTTGACTTGTCTTCTCTCCAAGTTAGGATGCGCAAGTTTAGGCATTTGGATTGAGTCTTTACCTAATCTAAAATCATTCAAGTAGAAGCATTTGACACAAATAAGTGTAATGGTTAGTCATCATCAAAACAAGGGTTTAGTTGACTTGTTGGAAGCTCCAAAAGTACAAAAAATATGTTTTAGAATCATGAGATTTTTCTCTATTTACTGGTTTGATTTTCACTGCCTGATTTCAAAGTTTTAAAGACATGGTTTTTAGGGTTTTAATCTCTATTTTGTCTTTTATCAAAATCTGGGGAAATCATAATGAAGAAATTATGAATGCAATAGGTAATGTTGAATAAGTTTTTGAATCAATAATATATGACCCTCCCATTATACTAATATAATGAATTAACTTAGGATTTATCTAAGGTTAGATTTCTAGGATTTCATGATATGATACGTAATTGAACCCTGGTCTATATAAATATAATCATGTGTGGGTTGGAGGGAATTCTAGACTTGAGTGGTGTAGTATGTCCTTATCTAAACATACAAGTCACAGTATGTGCATTTTTACTTTATTTAAATTGGGCATTATCATGACTAAATATCCTTTTCCCATATGAAGCTTTAATTGAATTGTGAACTTTCTTCTCATCTTATTGACATAATGTTCTTTGTGAATATCTTCTTGATTTGTTCTTGATGGTGCATGAATACAAATTCTTGTTCATTTGGCCCGATCTTGGTATTTATTTGGGTCCTCTAATCTCACTTGATAATAATTTATTATTCTTATAGCTTACATGGAAATGATTTTACTTCATCTTTCATGTCCTATTTTCATGTGTGGTTGACTTGTCATAACTAGAAGTAGTGACCCGATATAGGCACTGTATTTTATTCCCCTACCATGTTTAAATTTAGGAACTGAGTTTTATTCCCCTACCAAGTAATTGGTTTTATTCCCCCATCACATATGATATTAGGCATTGGGTTTTGTTCCCTACCATGCCCTGAGGTCTTATTCCTCCTGCAAAATTTTATATTTGTTTGGCACTAAGGTTTTATTATTCCTATCCATTGGTATGGAATGTATGGGCTCATGCCCTATTTATTAGTATATGCTAGTCTAAATTTTATGTACCATGCAACTATTATTCTTTGTGATATTTAAAGTGGAATTGTATGGCAAGAAACATTTGGAATAGTCATATATTTACTAATAAATGCCTCATCTAATGTCATGTTAAATATTTTGAAACTTTTCTCCTTTATATATCCCTTTATAGACATCTCTTTAATTGATCTCCCTTGCCTTAAATAATGTCCAATTTCTTGTACTCTAAACATACTCAACTTTTACTAAATTATATATTTCCTCCTATGGGTGTTGATTTTAGCCCACCTAGAGGTTGAAAAGCCTGAGGACCAAGAAGTAGGAGGTGCCACCTAGAATTATCTCTAGGAGACTTCTGAGATGGACAGGTTGCTCGATGCAAACTAATCATGGTAGATTAGTAGTGCCCCCTTAGTTGAAATTTGACATAATTTATAATAGGTAGTTTTACCTTTCCGGTACTGCAATACTATGTTCTTTACCAATCTATTTGAGAAAATATTATGCACCCCTTAATTTGATAGTTATTATTCTATGTTTGGAAATGAATGTGTTTTTATGTTCTACATTCTTAAATTAAGGAGTGGACCCCTCTCGGGTCCCACTCTTTACAATTTGGATATGGATATTGAACATGGTATTATATTTCATTGTGATATTAGAAATATCATATTTATAGATTGTTGTTTGTATGTCAAGCTTATTAGTTGAAATTGTGGATATTTTAGGGGTACTAATTTAAGATTGTGAACTCTTCAACATGCCAATATTAGCATGAATGGTGAATTTGTGAGCTACCCACCTCACAATGACCTCCCCTAGTGTCATCTCTCTTTGAAACTACCTTCCTCCTTTCTTCCTTAGCTCTTGAGGCCTATGCCTTCTCCTCTCTTTCCTCTCACCACAACTTGTAGAATCTTCCTTCCCCTCTCCCTCCTCTCCACCACTTTCCACCTCTTGCTTTCTCTCTCCTTTGTCTCCAACCCCATCACCTCTGACTTACCCTGTATGATACCAGTCATGGCAATCTAGTATCATAAAATGCATGATCCATTGTCAGGCCGAGTAACTTCAACACAACCCATTGCCACCTACAATAAAATTACTACCCGATGGAGTTTTCTATTAGTGATGCAATAGGTTCCCTATCAAGTGATTCTCCCTACTGCATGCCTAGTGACCACCACCTTTTCACTCAAATGAATTGGTTGTAGGATTGATGATGAAGTCTTATCCAGTAACTCACTGGAACCTATGTACAACACATGTTTGATTTGTCATGGGTATTTGAAGTATATGGTTACCAAAATATGATGCTTGTAACTAATGTAGTTCGTTATTGATGCAATTTAATCTCCTCGCTCTGTAGATTCAAATTAATTCTCAAATATGGCATTCAAATGGCTCGTTATCATTTGAATAAAATATTAAAATGAATGATATATGCGAGTATTTTGGCATTTTAAGAACATAAGTGCTACCTTTTAGATGAGGGATAGTTAAAGACTTTATTGTAAAATTTATTAGATGAGAAATAAATAGTTGAACATGATGAATATAGCTCACACTTTAGATATTTTCTTTAGATAAGAATAAAAAATATTTTTGGTAATCTTTGTGTGAGTGTAATAATTCCACCCAAGAAACAAGTATTTCACTTCAAAATGTATTAACCACCATCACTGACAACAAGTTGCATCATTGATAAATATAATATAGGGATAGGATAAATAGGGATCAATAAACATTTAACCTTCATGAAGTGGGGATACATTAAAATACCCTTGGACTTTCCTAGTTGATTGATTTAAGTGTTACCAATTCATAAAAGGGATTTGATCGCCATCTTTTACCAAGATGAGTAAAGAATTGCTTATTTGTGTTTAAAAGTAGATGCTTCCTATAAAACTATATTGCAAATAGGAAGCTCACTAGCTAGCTCTCCCTTTTGGAAAACCTTGATAAAGAATTCTTAGAGAAGTTTGCATATGGAGAATCTATATATCGATGGACATCTATGTGTGTGTTGGATTACCAATACAACCAAAATCAAACATGGGAATCATCAATGTGGTTTACCCCCAAAGTAGCTGTAAGTGTCTCACCTTTTAAATTCTTATTTTTAGATGTACCTAACTTGAACTCAATAATATGCAATTGTGCAATATTGTGGCTATGAGAATTTTATACGAACATACACATATATAGGGTGAATTGTATGGTAATATAACTACTAACCTACCTTCATATGTCAAATTATGTGGTCTTTGGATTCATTGAATTTTTTGTTATTCATGCGTTACAAAAGGCGGCTTCCTTGTCCTCTTTATGTTGTTGGTATCTCTGTCAGGGAGAAAATTATTTTCTTGATCCATGCAGAGTTCCACAAATTCATGCGTACAAATAGGAGAGAAACTAAGTGAGCACATTTCATGATACATAAATCTATTTGGAAATTTAAATAGGTTTTGTATAGATATACATGTTCACTCCATGTGTGTCATTCCTATATCATGTCATAAATCACATTGAAACTAAAGTTCTAGTTTCGCCAGTCTTTTTTTTAAGTGGCCATTCTATTCATCCCGTGGTCAGGAGTCAAACCTGAGACCTCTTGGTAACACAACAAGGGTCTTAACCAACTTGGCTATCCTCACTTGGATTGACTTCACTAGTCTCTGATTATATATTGTATGTCAAAATAAATAATGAATTGATCATTCATGCCCTTAATATTGAGAAAGCACAGTCCAAAAAGGTCAAAGAGATAAATTTCACTTATTATATCTATATTCATAATAAACTTGTACATAACCATCAACAAAAATGCAATGTCATAAAACATGCACTAGAAACATGCACCATTAAGACACTACTAAGTTTCTGGTATGATTTTGGGTTGAACTATGTTTTAGGTCTCATTTTTGTGTTTGATACTACCATTTCTCTAAGAAGAATGCATGTAAAATTGTGCTTCTTCAATTATTCTGTCTAATCAGATATAAACCCATGATATGCACAATTTCTTTATTAAAATAAATAAAATTAACTTGTAATTTAGAAAATAAAGAGAAAAAATTATCCAAAATTCTCTACACCTTTTCATTTATAATATCGATAGGCATAAAAAAATTTATATACTAGTTTTTAATTTAAAAAATGAATATAAATACATAATCAAACTCCATCCACACTAAAAAATTGCATCCAACTAACACACAAGGACCAATTTGTGATTCTAAAAATAATAGAAAAATGTATATAGCCCCGTATATAAGCTTGCAATAAAGAAACTACTATGAGTATATAGGGATGAATAATTTTTATACATAGGAATGGCACGAATTCATTAAATGATGTAAACCTCTGAAAAAATAACTCTTTGTTAGACATGAAAATGGGTTGACATGGATTTTCATACACCAAGCTCATAGAATTTGGCAAAAATTAAAACTGACTTGGCATGTCTAAGCATGACATAAATAGACATTGAAGATTACAAAAAACAAAATTGGATGTTGGTTGTGGTAAAGAAGACAAAGAAACTCACTTCTTGCAAAATTATTGCATTAACAGAACTTATTGTTCTAATCCATTAACTACACTATCAAATTTAGTGAAAGGATACATTGAAAATGAGTACATTCATCGACCCAATCGATATTATAGATGTTGACATGCTTTTCTAAATGGAATCATTTCAAAACTTAATGCTACTATTATTGATTACATTGTCCCTCAACTATTACTCTGAAACAAACTTAATTCCAGCATATAACCTGATTTTTTTAAATATTTCATATATTCATCGGCAAGATGGAAGGGCAGATAGAATCAACTCATATATGAGTGTCTCTATGTTGATAAGAGAACTAAAAGTTGTGTTCCACTACAATATGAAAACTTCTACAATGTGAAGAGAGGCTTCAAAGTAGAAATAATGACCTTATACTTTTTCAACAAATAATGAGGAGCAAAAAATGTACAACAACTATGAGTTTGAGATAGGCTTTGGTTTAGGGATGATAAAGTTTGTTAGCAAAGTAGTTGTATGTCTAGAGATGGTCAAAATTGAAAGGAATCAAAGCACCAACCCATGATTGATTCTAACTACAATGAATTTTTTGTTGAGTATGTGAGCCTGCATTTGACCCACAAAAGGATAGTCAAGATGAAGATTAGAGCTTGAGTTTAAATCTTTCTGTGTAGTGGAGTCTATGGTTTTGTCTAGAACTCTAGTTTTACTGATGTCATGATCTAAGAGGTTATTACATAAGCATTTAGGGTTTTGGGGAAGAAAGATTGAAGGAGATAAAAATGGAGGAGGATGGCATTTAAGTGGAAATGTGTATCCATGATGTAAAGTTTGTCCTGAGCCAAGGGAATGCATGGAGCATGGAGATAGGTTGATAGGGTTTTGTTTTTCTCTTCAGAGTGTGGAATAGAGATCAATATCTATCTATCCATCATTTTCTTCAATGAGATGGAAGATAATTACTGAAATATCACAATTAGTACAATGTAGTGATCACATGTATCCACCAGATGAAGAGCTAGAAAGGAAACATACACTATGTATGATTTTTCATGGAAAAAACTGATGTGTCTTACTGGAGAGTGGAGAAGGAAGGGTGGATTATTTGGATTATCTCAACTATTCAAATCATTGTATATAAATATGGTATGGTAATGACAATTTTTTTGTATACAAGGGTGTTAAAGAAAGTTTTTTGGTATATACTTAGCATTATTTTAGTTTTATACTCTATTTTATAATAATACAATTTTAGAATATAAGAATAAATAAATTTTAGAAAGTGTTTTTGTTAAAATAGGTTCTATTATTACTGATTTCAGCAGAAATTATAAGGCTCACAGCCTAGCTTAAACCTTAAACATGCTTCATTTTCAGAATTGGACTATTAATACCTTAATTACATGATTGATTTATTTTTGAATTGAATTGATTGAAAGAAAAGTTGAATTTGACTAAATTTGCATGTTGTTTTCTTTATTTTGCAATTTTGTGTGATTTTATGAACCTATATGAAAGGTCCCCACACGTCGAGGATCTTGTTGCAATTTATATGCATCCTATCTTGTCTCATGTTATCCTTGTATATGATGCTTGGTTGGTTTTCCTTTGCATCCTTTGATCATAGCTAATTAAGGGTTTAACCGCTTGCTGTATACCTAATATCTTGGCTTGGGGTTTGGTTGTCCATGATTTTTGGTTGGATAGGAAATAAATTTTAAAAATGAATATGTTGTCCCATCTCAGTGATCGATTAGGAGGCCAGGTCTACCAAATAGTGACTTCTAAACCAATGGGTGAGAGATCTCTCAACCGTGAGAGACCCAATTCTACCAATCGATGATGAGGGGCTAATGAGCCTCCTTCTACCATCAAACATGATGACTAATGAGGAGTTCGTGCTTGGGGATTAATGGTGGAAGAAGCTCAAAAACCAATGAAATATGGTGAAACCAACAAGAGAGAAATAGTTAGACTGATGACCAACAAGTGTCGTCAATTAATGATGATTGCCGAAAGCATCCAAAAGTTGACAACCAATGAGGGATCAATTGCTAAAGTACAACAAGACCTTATCATGCTAAATTGATGATGATATTTATGATGTAATCATCCAATGAGAAGTAGGTGTAGATGAATGAGGACAAGCCTATTTTGGACTATGAATGACCAATAAAATTGATCTATGGGAACCCTAGTCATTGTCAGGATAGTTTAGACCTTTTCTTTCCCTCTCCCCTCACCTGTAAATACCCCCCTAGATCCCTATTTTCCATTAGAAATGCTGGAGATTGATAAGATCTTTGCTTCTAGTTGACAACAACAGTTGTGTTACAAATAATCAAGGACTAAAAACATGTGTTTGAGCTTGATGGTACATGTGTGTCCATGCATGCTTAGGTTTCATCTTCTCTCAGATCTATCATTTTATAGAGTGGAAGCTCAAACCTTTGGAGTTGAATTTGTATGATACTTTCTTAGAACCTTTAGTTCATTTCTTGGAAGGAAAGTGATGTAACATTTTAATAAAATAATATAAGAGTTTATGCATTTCTTGCCTACTATATCCATGCAAACTCAATTCTTGCTCTAAAATTGATTAAAACCTATAAAGGTGATCTTTCATGGATGGGTTTAGACAAATAATATGGAAATAAAAATATTCATGTTATTTATGATCTCTTAAAAATATTATCTGATTTTAATCACATGCCTTATTAGCCATGAATGGGCTTAGATTCAAAATACATGTGAAAATGCCCTTAAAATGTCATTTTTATATCATTTTTGTATCATAAGATGGGAAACATAGCTACATGATGTTCCTTAATTGTTATGTTGTTGGAGTTCTCATCTAAATTAGATCAACTAACTCAAACAAGCTCATCTATGCATAAAAATGGTCTTTTTATGCTGACTCTTGTACTCAATATAACATATACATACTTTTGAATTCAATGGTGAAATTCTATTTGGTGGTGTGTTATCGTAATATGAAGTGGAATATAGAATTTTGTATGGTTTTACAGTGATATGATATTTTGTGGGAACTGGCCATGTGGTGTCCTAATAAAATTACTTGATCTTGGTATGCTCAACGGTGGTTATATGCACCCTAAATTAGTTTATTGGATTTTTATGGTTATATGTTTTATATCTTCTAAAGTTGTGAGGACTTTATTTAATCTTGTAGTTACTTTTATTTTACTTGTACATAATTTGATTGATGCAATCTATAGATGAGTAAATGATCTAATTAATCAAGTGAAATCTAATCATGTAGTCCCTAATTTTTTTGATACATTTTTAGGATTATGTGGGATAGATAGTGAAACAAGTTAATCTTGTAACAATTTGGAGATTGTGAGAGGATTCTTTGAGTCATATATTTTTTAATATAAGTGGGTTTTTGGGGTTGTTTTAGGTTGACATATTGAGTGCTTGTTTGAACTCGACTAAAACCAATGTTAAGATGATATGTGAAAGAGGGTGGATATGGTCATATCACTTTTATGGGTTTATACCATAGTTTTTTGTGTGTGACCCAGGACAAGCATCTAATATATAAACCAACCTTTGAGCACTCCATGATCAATCGACCTTTGAGCTCACTACCTTGTTTAACCTCACTTTGATATGAGGTATGAGAGATATCAAGGGGTTGGTTAATCCTTAGATATTATACTGAGCTAGTGTCAATTCACAATTTATAGCTAGTAGTTTGAGTTGTACGCCTCAAACTACCCATGGATTAATATAAAATTAACTCAGACATGTAGTGTATCTCCTTAGGGTTTTATTGATAAATCACAGTGTGTAATTTGTTTCTTTTCTATTTCCTATGAGTACAAAGTGACTCATAATATTTGTTTGTATCATTTTCTATTTTTGTATATACTATATATAACCTCTCTACTTGTGAACAATATGCCATATATGTAATTTACTTACAAGATATGGGTATCACCCGGTGGTTCTACACAATTTTTAGGTGACCAATAGAGAAAATAGGGTTATTGAGGTGAGGAACCTATGTTTGATGGTAATAAATAGCTCATAGGCTGGCGAAGTCTAGTGAATTATCATATTAGAGATGTACTTGTACTCTCAGGTCTTGACTGGGGATATTTCAAGATGTATCTCAAGTCATGGTTTTCATTAATGCTTTCATGGTGTACATGTTGTAAGTACGGTAAGATATCTCTTGTATATAGGCACTACTAAGGTCACTGCACAATTATATTATGAAGTTACATGTGATAATGAATGAAAGTAAGGGCCTTTGTGCAATTTATCTTGTTGTTAGAACTTAAATTTTTTATCACATACTTCTCCTATTAACATTTTTGATAGTGATGGTCAATTAGTGATTTATCGACATTTGGTCTTGAATAATCTTGCACTTTTATGGTAGATTCTCATTGGAATGATGTGTTTAAGCTTACAATGACAATGTGTGCATAAGTGATATGATAAAAAACTTAAAGGAACTGATTTTTCTAATGAATCAAGGATATGTGTGACCTTGTATACCACATCTAAAGAATCTTCATATGTGTGGCACAAGATTAATGTGCTTGAAACATAGATGTTATCCATGATCTATTTGTACCCATGGTTTATGTGATGACCCATACCTTGATTATTCAAAAACCTTCAGGTTAATGATAACCTTAGTGTTAATTATATTTTAATTGGTGATTACAACTTCATTAACACCTTGCATGAAATTATGGTTGATTAAATATTTAATTATGGTTAAACTTTTTTTTGATAAGTCAAAATCAAATGTTGAGCATACTATGAGATTTGAGCCTTAGTGAAAAGAGATTCAAAAACCTTCATAGTAATAGCCTACACATGTTAGTGAAAAGAGATTCAATGATACTTGAGGAATCATTTAATAAAGAAATTATTTAAGAGTTTTACTAAATTGCATTATATAATTATAGAGATTCAATTATTTATATAATAAAAAGAATGAAAAAAAATAGGAGTTAATATGAGAGAGTTGTGGCATGTTTTACTAATTACACAAAATTTCCATTGGTTGACAACTAGTGGGATATCAACAGATCCCATTAGTCGATGGGCTTCCTATTGATGGAGCAAACATACAAGATGACTTTTGACTGACTCACAAACTGATGAAAATGTGTTACAACCACCACTTGACATAGCAAATCACTAAAATGCCCATAACTTTTGACATACTTATCAGAATTTGGTGAAATTTGTTTTGAAAAAAATTGTATTTAAATTATACACACAACCAAAGCCATAAATATCGAAAATGATGAATGAGAAGGTGATCTTTAAAGTGATGTTTGGAGAAGAACTGGGAGAAAAAAAACTAGCTACAGATCCATCATGGTATGTTTGTTTTAGTCATGGATTCCTTCTCTCTTACTTTTTCCCTTAAATAAAGTCTGTTGAAGGACTCACTATATATTATGTTTACCTCTCATCTTCATCTTCTTCCTTTAGTAGGTATTTCTTGGAGCTAAGGACCAAGCATTAGGCTGTTTGGAGGTGGTTTGCAAGATTTTAGCTCAAATCCAAGCTGAGTAGGTGAAAACTAGGGCATACCAAACCTAGATTCGAGATTAGTAATCTTAGATTAAATTCAGGTGGGTGAAAATTCATAATTTAGATATGATTTTCACAAATATCAAACCTAAACTTAGAGCTATATCTTATTTCATTGTTCTTAGTTCAGTAAGCCCTAATTCAGATTTCTAAGGTATGGAATATTGAAATACATAGAAAATCTATGAGACTTAAATGATTCCAGCTTTAGAATGCATGTACATGATTTTTATGAATTCCAAACACAACAAAATCTAGAGGCATCAGTGTACCTGGGGTTTCCCTAAATCTTTAGTAACAAAATGCATGATAAGAAGGGCTATTATGTAGTTTGATTTCCTTTTAGTTATGAGTTTGATTTCCCTTTAGTTATGAATTTTGGGATGATATAGTGCATAATCAATTTAGTGTTATTTATTTGATGCTTGCATTAGCAAATTCAAGCTATATACAATTCTTAATATCAACAATTCGTTACATATCAACTATAATAGAATAAGTAGCATCGAGTATGAAGGATAAATGGTATTATCACACAAATCGTACTAGTATATTTAGAAATGCTCAAGTTATTAAGTGCAAGTGAAATATAATGCTCAATGCAAGTGAAATATAAAATTGAAAGATAGTAACTTGGTTATGGTTGAATCTTAGTTTATGTATTTTTAGAATCAGATTTATCTATATTTGTTTTGTATGATTTTCAGTAGTACAAACATAGAACATAATACAAAATGAAAGAGGAATGGTCTAATTTCTAGCTATATCTAAGAAAAGTTAAGTAGATCCTTGAACAGTGCAATAGACATTTAGATATGCTAAACATGTGAATTCCTTATGGAGGTTTGCACTGCAGTGGAGGAAATAACTTACCCCCTGGTAGAATCTAAGAGAGGGTGTTGGAGTGTGCCATTGGGCAGTGAGGGGTTAAGTCTAGAGTGGATGTCCTCTTGAATTGTAGTAGGGGTTTCCAATATTAATCAGATATTCTATTGATAGCCAATGGTACCCAAGAATAACCAATTGGGTGGTACCAAGTTTTTCGTACAATTATACCAAGGCACTCAACGTTAATCAAAGATTTATGTGGTATCTAGTTCGATTACTACTTAGTGAGTCAGCCCTTGTGGAACCACTGATGTAGGAATTATAAGTCAGAGTGCTTCGATTCTCTACCAGTGTACTCAGGTTCAGAGGAGGAGTTCAGTTTATCCATCCAGATGTATAGCCATCGAGGCCAGACGTAGAGAGGACCTTTGTAGATTGGGTAGCTAATTAGCAGACTTGGAATCCCAGTTTAACTTGAAGTCTTATATGGTGAGATCATATCTTGGTGTGATGCTTCCACATATTATGGTAAACCTCATGCGGGTCCACTCCATCAATAAATCAATATAAAAAATTAATAATTTAGACTCATGAATATATTTATTTTAGTTCATGTGATGGCTCTTGTGCTCCCCTCTGTCGTGCATGACAAGGTGATAGGGAAGGCGACGGTCCTCCGACCGCCTCCCTGGAGAGATCTCAGGCAAGGAGAAGGATTGAGATCTGAGGTAGCATCATAAGTCAATCATATGTCTAAAGGTAGTGCAGATCTAGTTCTTGATCAAGGTTCAACAAAGTGGGAGGACATCAAATCAATAGTTACCAGGAGCTCATCGAATTTGAAGAAGATGGAGATATTGATTGTTGAAGGAAAAATGGTGTATCCAAAAAAAGAGGCAGTTGAGAATGCAGATTGATGGAGAAAATCTTTAATGGGGTATGTCGTTGAATTTTGGCCTCATATCCCCACTCATGTCAGCCACTTTGCAAGCATTTGGAATGTGCAAGTCTCATTTGAGATCTTTGATAGGGGAGATGGTTTTTTCATGATAACATTCTCTAATCAAGGAAATCTCAATACAATCCTTGGTGGTGAATGGTATGTTAAGAGCGGGCCAGCCATACTAAAAAAATGGAAGATAGGTGATATTCAATTTAAAGCCATTCTAACTGACGTTCCAGTTTGGGTGAAGATTAGGAACTTGCCGTTGGAACTGTGGGACATTAGATCTTTTGAAAGAATCCAGCCTTATCTGGGATTTCCTCTAAAGATGGATGAAATGACACATAGTCTAAGATGCTTCAAATTTGCTCGTATTAAAGTGTTAATGAAGATGGATGATAAGTATCCTTCAAAGATCACATTAGCTAGTGATGAGGGGGACGAACATGTTGTGGAATTGGAATATGACTGAATTCCTCACAGATGTAGAAGTTGTGTATTTCTAGGATATGATGACTGTCTTGTAAAAACAGATCCAGTAAAGTTGAGCAATATGAACACTATTTTCCGTAAGAATGTCTGGGAAGCAAAAAAGGTTCCGGAGGCAGTTCATATTGAGAAAGTTCCCATACCTATACTGAATGAAGATAACATGTTTGTTAATGAAGAGGTTGTTGTTGCGGAAGAGTTACATAATGCATATATAATGAGATGACGAAAGAACATTTTGATGTGTTGTCTTACAGGCAGATACCTCATGAGAATTCATCTCTTCCATCAACACCTACTCCTATCCCCATATTCTCAAAAAGTTCACTGGATAGTGAAATTAGCTCTCAAGCTTCTTCAAGTTCTGTTGTGTTGAAGAACAAGCATAAATCCCCCCCCCCCAAATGCCAAGCAAAGTTGAATGTGGGTATTTGTCACAAGATTACTAATTCAATCTATTCACTAATGTCAAGTGGTTTTGAAATCATCAATGAGAATTGTGACGTCCCCGGATTTTGGCTTCTCCAAACCCTATTGGGAATGAGAGGTCAGAATTCGAGAACATCATCCAATCATATCAGAAAGCGATGCGGAAGCATAATACACATACATGAACATACAGCCATAACATTATCAACATTCAATATGTACTTTACAAATGAATTATTTTTACAACTTACATTTCATAGTTTGAAGAAAATTCTATAAGTCTATGAACATGTATGCTAACAAGATCTTAACACAATAGGTACAACCTGGACAATTTCTCACTTCTCGTCTTTTATCCCACGCTAGCTCTGAACCTAAAACATACGTGAAACAACAAATCAACACACAAGGTGATGTGCACGTGGGTAGAAAGATACATACTAATATGTTTGCATAATTGAAATAACTTGAGAAAGAAATATTAAAAGAAAAACATTGTTTAAAGTGATAATCAGGTAACCCATATTTTTAGATGTCTTTTGATGCGTTTGTACTACTAAGTGGTGTTGCACTTCATTTTTCCCTGCCCCTTGGGCTATAGGGACCGAGTGCCAACCTTATATTTAGAGGGGGGAGAGAGAGAGATGTCGCACTTCATTTTTCCCCGCCCCTTGGGCTATGGGGACCGAGTGCCGACCTTATAATTAGAGGAAGAGAGAGAGAATTGAGGGGGAGAGAGAGATCATATATCCACTTAGTAGCTACAAACCATTTATATTCTTTTTATATTCTTTAATGTTTTGCAGAGCATATACTACTAATACACATCCAATAATTTATATGCAAACACAAACATCCAAAGTACATCATATCATTATGCATTCATGAAAACTAGTCTTATACTTAATAAAACCCACGTACCTAAGTTCAAAGATTTCTAATCATTCTTGCTCATCTAGATATCTGGTCATCACCTGGTTAAAAACAAATATTCATCATTAATACAAGGTTCACCATTATTAATGATATTTTGGTCCAGTTTAGGATTTAGGTCAAATCTAGGTGTTACTGATCTAAAATGTATCTTTGGTATTTTTATACTTATCCAGATGTCATTCTAAGGGTCTGGTTCAGATTTCATAATTTCCTGATAACTGGTCTATTTTCTAGAATTAAAATGAGGCTAAAAGCACATAATTATACTTTAATACCACAAGACCTGATATTGAGCAATATATTTCAAATAAGGGTCAACCTATTGTCTCCAAATAATATTAGAGTTCAACAATAGTTTTCTCATATTTAATCTCAATCATTTGCTAATTATATCAATTAACAAACCCTAAAATAGAGCATAAGAATCTATATTTGAAACAACCATATAATGTTGTTCAAAAGTCTAATTTAGGGATCTAATAACAAAGGGGACATTTTTCTGAGTGTGACGATATTTTTGGGGGATTTTTACACCAAGGGATCTATTTTCTAGGAATTATACAAGTTCTAGTTATATTGTGGAAATTAGAACATGATTTACCTATTTATCGTGGTAGCCGGATCTTGGATAGGATCCACCAAGATCCAAACCCGCAGATGTGTGTGCTCTTTCACACGAGTCATGGTCTTCTACAGGTGCCGCTTGCATAGAGAAATCCGCCTTGCACACAATAGAGTGGTCTTCACACCAGAAGGGAATCGAACCCACCTTCAAGAAGGGGTGAGCAACTGTCACGGAACCGAAATCCCAGTCCATGAACCAAACGTATACCAAAGGCAACATGAGGAAGCTTAAAGCTTAGCACACATGAACAGATAACAAGATACAAGCACCAACATAATCTCAACAATCAACAAGATATATTAAGCAACATTATTATATCACACAATTTGAATTACATATTCTAGAGTCACTTTGTATAAGTGTGCTCATGTATACTATATCTGGATCTTACAACAAGTACACCAAGCCCATCAACCTTCTAGCCATCTCTGAACCTAAAAACAAAATATGAGAAATGGGTCAACACACGAGATGTTGAGTATGGGGCAGAAAGATACATATATGTATAAGCTTTGCATAATTTTGAAAAGATTTCAAGACTAAACGAACAAGAATAAACATGTTAATTGTTTAACAAATACAAAACCATATTTTATGTCATTTCACTCCATTATACCAACAATATCAAGCATGTTTAAGGCCTTTGACCAACTTCCCATTGGAAGGGTCCGTAAGGGTGCTCAAGCTTAGCTAACCCTTTTATACGAGAGGGACCTCAAGGACGTAACCAAGAGTTAACCCTTTATCAACAATATTATAATGGAGTTCTGTATATATGTGTGTTCAAGTTATAAAAATGACGAGGCCGAGTAAGACATAGCAATACTACATGGCAATATTTGCCCAAATAGAAAAACAAGCATACAATATATGTCTTTTCAAGCAAGAAAGTGATAGTCATATAACTAGATAAGGCCCATACCTGATTCAGAGATTTCATAACCTAACACATCCTTCACCATCTAGCCACATATCAAACCTGATTAACAACAAGATTACATATATGCATTAGATTCTCATCATTAACCCTAATTAGGTGCATTTTAGGGTTTTGGCCAAGTTGGTTTCAAGGTTGGTTATTAGTACATTAGATGATCTCATATTGATCTAGGGTCCATCATAAGAGTATGGTTCAAGTTTCATATCATTTCGAGGTTTCATGCGGACATTACAAGATTTAGGACACTTATGCTCAAATTAGGTCACGAGACTCATAATAGAGTAATCCAGGTCAAAGATTATCAATTCAAGGGGACCAAGCATCAAGGATGGTCAAGATCAGCAACATAAAGACATAGAGACATGCATAGGTTAGGTCAACCCAACATTGGTTCAAAATATAATCAAACATTCACATACTAGGGGCATAAACATGCATTAGATGTCAAAAGAAACAACCATAGCAAGGAGGATTCTAGGGGCTGATATTAAGGTCAAGCAGAGACATATATTACTTCTTTGGGATTGATTAGACATTATTTCATCATTAAGTAGCTAGATTATCAGTTTAGGGAAGGGTACATCATTAGAATCTCAACACTAGTATATATCTACAACTAGAGTAATGTATAAGAAATAGGGATGATGATGACTCTCATTAAGCTCAATATGTACAAAAGTTATTGACTTCAAGGTTAGGAGTGTAGGTATACATCAAATATTCAAGATTCATCACAATTATGCATTAAGCATGGTCAAAGAAGTCAAGGATCACATATCTAGAATTATTAGAGAATTAGAAGAAGATTCAAGGTATGAAACCATTCTCATGTTGTAGATCTTTTCGAGTTGATCGATTTGATATATAGGTTCGTGAATTTTGGACTTAGGGTCTAGGAGTCATCATATTTCAAAGAATTGATCTTGAAAAGGGGAACAATACCTTATTTTAGCTAGAAACTTGGTCTGTCCCTTGACTGGGCCTTGGCCGCCCATGCGTGCTGGGCCTCCGGCCTTGCTGGTCCAAGCCCAAGCAGGCGTCTCCCCCTTCCTTGCGATTCCCCTATTAACCACTCATGAACAGGGGGAAAACATGGGACGTTAGGCGCTGAGATCCGACCGGGAAGAAGAGGGGAGGAGACGAAGGGCCCCTGGGCGTCAGCGAGGACAACCTCTGGGAGAACCCAGGTGAGCTGCTTGCATGAGTCCCGCCTGCTGCAGCTGGCTGCTGAGGAGGAACAACAGGCGCATCTCCATGGTGGCGCCAGACATCCAGGGTCTGGATCAAGAACGGTGGCGGAGTGTGGAAGTGTTGGAGGCCAATCCTAGTGCAGAGAGGAGGCCAATCGTGGGGAGGTGACACCGAGGGCCGACGACGCCCTGGAGGTGCGTGTAGTAGGCACTCATTAGTTGCAGCTGCACTCAGGATAGAGCCTCCGGCCGTGAAGCAGTGAGGGGAGAGGGATGACGAGCAAAGATGGAGGAAATGAAGCATAGGCACTAGGGTTAGATGGGGGCGGGTTATATAGAACATCATGGATGCTAGGGTTTAGATCCCAGCAATCTTGAGCACCCCTCAGAGCATTTACTGCTATTCGTTTCTTTCCTGAAGGGGAAAGGGGAGACGATGACTCCCTGGTCAAATGCTCCCTTCTGTTTCGGGAAGGTAGACAACAAGATAAATGGGCCACGCGTCTGGTATTGGGCCCAAGAAGAGTTGAAGAATAAGTAAAACATGTACTATATGAGTCAATTTTCAAATACCCATATCTTGGGCTGGGATGGTCCAAATGAGGTAATTTTTGTACCGTTGGGAAGATAAAAGAACACTCTATATTTTGAAACAAATTATAGAGCAAGGTGATCATACTAACCAGGTTCAAGATTATTTACAAAGTAGTGAATCATTAAATAGTGAAAATTAGATCAAGAGAGCAAATCAAATGTACACATTGTGAAATTGATCATTATAGTGGCCAAATTGGAATATCACAACCATCTATTATGTATTTAATATCAAATTAAGTAAGAGACACTTGATGAGAGGGGAGTAGTACAATAGAAGAGAGAGAAAATTGAGGTTGTCACAACAACCCCAACGGCTCCCTCTTGTATCTGAAATCGCTTCAGACCTCGCCATGGGTCCAGGCGGCCAACGAAGGTGTGGCAACAATGGGGTTTCTTCCTATCTGAACTCACAATCCACTGCTTCCTCCTCAGATGATGGCTCCAAAGGACACCTTCGGTGTGTGCGCATCTCGACGGTGACCCACAACATTAGGGGAAGGTCCATGGCCCAGTCGCAGACTGAACTCACGTGGTCTCCCCCCTCCTCGCGCTCCGACTCTCTACTTCTGCGTATGGGAGCTCTGCCATGAGAAAGCACTCCAGCGTGTGGTCCTCCCCTCCCTAATCTCGTGGCTCTGAAGGACCCCTTAGGTATGGGCACCCTCCCATGCCAGGTTTCAGCACCTAGAGAGGATCTTTAGCTCATTAGGAATTCTCACTCAAAATCACGGCGAAGGAGAGCAACATAGGTTGGGGATAGCCTAGTCTCCTCAGCGGGTCTCCTATTGCACAGGATCTATTCTCCGCGAGCGTGCCACCCTACAACGAGGATCTGGGTGGGGGACGATGATCTTCAACACAAGGAGACGACATCCTCACCTCTATTGGATTATGCCGAAAGGGTTCATCTCCCAGTTGAGCCTCGAGCATTGCATGAGCTCAAGCTGGGTGTTGCTATGCTCCAACCCATTATTGCCTAGAGAATAAAAGGGGAAGCCTACGATGCCTACTGCAACTTGTCCCAGCCTTTGGTTTGTGGTACATGATGGTGGAGAGTCCAAACCCAACTCTCCTTCTCCGGCGGCTGTACTGGTCTCCGTAGATCCAAAACAACCAGTCCCCGATTCATGTACACCACCTCATCAATGACTTCCTCAATCCGATAATCTTAACTACCTAGAAGGCTCTAAGGTTCACCTCTACTCCTCCACCTCCAGCCTATGGTTGACACGATGGTTGAAGAGGGTAGGGTAGTGAGGGATCAAACTCTTTGGATTCGGGACTGAAGGGTTAATGAGAGAAGCCTTCAGATCTGGGTAGTCTGTAAAACAACAGCCAGTTTGAGATGCGTCGCTGGGATGGGCTGAGACTGCTTCCTCCATAGAAATAAGAGGTGCGAGACGCAGTCTGCATTCTCAGATTAATTTAGGAAATTGCAGTCTGATTGGGTCACGTTGCCAAGCTTTGGGTTGTTCCCAAGAAAAAGGATGATAACCCAGTGTGACACCAAAAAAACAATTATCATAATCTATATACTAGATGATTAAAATACCAAAGTTTGACCATTTCTATTTCATTCAATGTCTTCAACTGCAATTCATTATATCTAAATATAGGAACCACCTATTGTCTTTGAATTTTGGGACACGACTCTTACATTGTATAATCTTCTTAAAAGATTGATACCAAAAGTCATTTATGATCATGTACATAAAGTCCTTAGTTAAGTAACATTAGGTATAGGCATAGAGACCTTAAAATTAAATTTCTATTAATCACCAAATCATGGTTAAACAAGTCCATAATTTTTTTAATCCTAAAACACTTAATAGTTCATCAATTGACCATATGATACCTCAAGGTCTATCACTAATTCATATTATTCGAGGTACTTCATCAAATACTATATGAAAAATTAAAATTCTAAAATTAGGGTCATCACATTCACCCCACCTAATAAGGAATTTCATCCTCAAAATTCAACTAATCGCATACCTAAGGTGGTTTCAAGAAGTCTCTACATTTTCTAGGTGATCACTTCCATGTGTTAGGTCTATCATAGTTACCCTAAGTTGCCATCTTAGAATTCATAGTAATTAAGGTGTACCCACCCCACCTTATATATATAGGTTGAAGCATCACATAAAAAAAGGGTATTGAAACATCATTAGTGGCTCAGTTATATCATGACATTCTTTAATTTAGGATTTAGATCCTTTTTCTCCTTATGAAATAGGATTTATCCATGCATATGAAGTTGAGAAGGTATCACTTAAGGTTTCATCTTTCATCCTTAATCATATATGTAAGGTGTTATAAGATTGCACATCATATACTAATGAAATTTTAACACTCAACATCCTTATTTTGGGTTGAGATCAACACATTATTAGGATTTTATCCCATTACGAGAGTTGTTGTCAAAGTAGAATCTTATATTCATAAGATTTGAGGTTAAGAACTTTTTTTTATCATTTAATATATGATCCAAAGATATCTTTATTCTTGGATCAAATCTATATCTTTCATGTACGATATGAAAGGAATGAGAATATACAAAGTTAAGCCCATGATTTCAAACTTATATTGTTCACACATGATATAGAGGGAAAGAGAACATACTAAGCCAATCTTATCATGATTTCAAACTTGGATATCACATGTATGATATAGGAAGGAAAATATAGGATAGGTTAGGTTTATATGAGTGACTCTTCATACATGGTCATCCAAATAGCTCAAGTGAGGTTTCTAGCATCATATATATATAGAAAGAGAAGTGGAAGGAATAACATTTATGAGTATCTTATGCACGAAGCATTTTACTCTTAGAACCAAAGTTCATATATCACCTCACTTGCAGCTAATGATGAGATCCACAAACATATGTCACTCAAGCTAGGACCTAACACAATCAAAAGGATAGACTTTCTCATTATAAGTCACCTACCCATCAAGATCCTTTTTTTTAACCCAACTCTCACATATAGGATTGAATCATGCAAAAATGACTCAACTCGTCTACTCAGCAGTAACCCAACTTAGGACACATCATTTCATATATATATCACATATTTTTCATATATTGGGGGTAGGTCCTATGACCCTCTCCCTGTGGGACTCACTCTCTCTCAAGTTCACCACGTATCTTATCCTAACACTAGAGGTCCTCCTTTGTAAAAGATCTTGAGGCTCATGCATATTCAACTTTATCTTAACTCATCTTAAGTAAGAAAAGAAAATGTACTTTCATCATCGAGACGTAGCTTAGATTCTCCAAATTGGGATTCAACTCATATACAACTTAAATCTTTATAAGGAAACTTATAGTAGAGATCAAACTTGGATAAGATTACACATGCTTATATCATATATATAAATCAATCGTCTACTCTAACTTTCACATATCCAATAAGGCTCTAGACATCTAATCTAGATCTACTCTCTCTTCTAGACTGATGTCACTCCTTTTCACTTAGGTTGCATGAACACTAACTACTCTCCAGTGTGAGGGACACATTTTATATTTACACATATTTAATAAAATAACATATAATTTTTCTCCGAGAAAGAAGACGTTAGAGAAAACTGTCGAGGCTCGAGCCGATTGGAAAAAAAAACCAAATCAGCAAAATCAAGTGTCCCACACACAGTAGATAGTCTAGTGCTATGTCACCTAGTGAAATGGTGAGAATGAGATGTAGACTAGTGTATCTACCCCATACATATGAGCTCTATATGGAAAGGGTCTCACACAGTTGTCTAAACCTAGTTCTCGAACATCTAGGTTCTAACCTAAAGGCTAAGTCAGAACTTATTTCTATAGAACAACTTACTAAGTTTCTAGGGTTTAAAGTGAAAGGTGAAATTATGTTTTATGTTTCATGGTGAGAAATTGTCAGGCGTAGCTATTGTTCATGCTATGATACCAACTGTGACGTCCCCGGATTTTGGCTTCTCCAAACCCTATTGGGAATGAGAGGTCAGAATCCGAGAACATCATCCAATCATATCAGAAAGCGATGCGGAAGCATAATACACATACATGAACATACAACCATAACATTATAAACATTCAATATGTAATTTACAAATGAATTATTTTTACAACTTACATTTACATAGTTTGAAGAAAATTCTATAAGTCTATGAACATGTATGCTAACATGATCTTAACACAATAGGTACAACCTGGACAATTGCTCACTTCCCGTCTTTTATCCCACGCTAGCTCTGAACCTAAAACATATGGGAAACAACGAATCAACACACAAGGTTTTGTGCACGTAGGTAGAAAGATACATACTAATATGTTTGCATAATTGAAATAACTTGAGAAAGAAAGATTAAAAGAAAAACATTGTTTAAAGCGATAATCAGGTAACACATATTTTTAGATGCCTTTTGATGCGTTTGTACTACTAAGTGGTGGTTCACTTCATTTTTTCCTGCCCCTTGGGCTATAGGGACCGAGTGACAACCTTATATTTAGAGGGGAGAGAGAGAGAGAGATGTCACACTTCATTTTTCCCCGCCCCTTGGGCTATGGGGACCGAGTGCCAACCTTATATTTAGAAGAAGACATAGAGTTGAGGGAGAGAGAGATCATATATCCACTTAGTAGCTACAAACCATCTATATTCTTTTTATATTCTTTAATGTTTTGCAGATCATATACTATTAATACACATTCAAGAATTTATATGCAAACACAAACATCCAAAGTACATCATATCATTATGCATTCATGAAAACTAGTCTTATACTTAATAAAACCCATGTACCTAAGTTCAGAGATTTCTAATCATTCTTTCTCATCTAGATATCTGGTCATCACCTGGTTAAAACAAATATTCATCATTAATACAAGGTTCACCATTATTAATGATATTTTGGTCCAGTTTAGGATTTAGGTCAAATCTAGGTGTTACTGATCTAAAATGTATCTTTGGTATTTTTATACTGATCCAAATGTCATTCTAAGGGTCTGGTTCAGATTTCAAAATTTCCTGATAACTGGTCTATTTTCTAGAATTAAAATGAGGCTAAAAGCACATAATTATACTTTAATACCACAAGACCTGATATTGAGCAATATATTTCAAATAAGGGTCAACCTATTGTCTCAAAATAATATTAGAGTTCAACAATAGTTTTCTCATATTTAATCTCAATCATTTGCTAATTATATCAATTAACAAACCCTAAAATAGAGCATAAGAATCTATATTTGAAACAACCATATAATGTTGTTCAAAAGTCTGATTTAGGGATCTAATAACAAAGGGGACATTTTTCTGAGTGTGACAATATTTTTGGGGGATTTTTGCACCAAGGGATCTATTTTCTAGGAATTATACAAGTTCTCAATATATTGTGGAAATTAGAACATGATTTACCTATTTATCGTGGTAGCCGGATCTTGGATAGGATCCGCCAAGATCCAAACCTACAAATGTGTCTGATCTTTCATGCGAGTCACAGTCTTCTGCAGGTGCCGCTTGCACAGAGAAATCTGCCTTGCACACAACAGAGTGGTCTTCACACCAGAAGGGAATTGAACCCACCTTCAAGAAGGGGTGAGCAACCCCGATGGCTCCCTCTTGTATCTGAAATCCCTTCAGACCTCGCCATGGGTCCAGGTGGCCAACAAAGGTGCGACAACAATGGGGTTTCTTCCTATCTAAACTCATGATCCACTACTTCCTTCTCAGCTGATGGCTCCAAAGGATACCTTCGGTGTGGGCACATCTCGACGGTGACCCACGACATCAGGGGAAGGTCCATGGCCCAGTCGCAGACTGAACTCACGCGGTCTCCCCCCTCCTCGCGCTCTGACTCTCTACTTCTACATATGGGAGCTCTGCCATGAGAAAGCACTCCGGCGTGTGGTCCTCCCCTCCCTAATCTCGTGGCTCTGAAGGACCCCTTAGGTATGGGCACCCTCCCATGCCAGGTTTCAACACCTAGAGAGGATCTGTAGCTCATTGGGAATTCTCACTCAAAATCACGACGAAGGAGAGCGACGTAGGTTGGGGATAGCCTGGTCTCCTCGGCGGGTCTCCTATTGCACGGGATCTGTTCTCCGTGAGCGTGCCGCCCTACAGTGAGGATCTGGGTGGGGGACGATGATCTTCAACACAAGGAGACGACATCCTCACCTCTATTGGATTATGTCGCAAGGGTTCATCTCCCAGGTGAGCCTCGGGCATTCCACGAGCTCGAGCTGGGTGTTGCTATGCTCCAACCCATTACTTCCTGGAGAATAAAAGGGGAAGCCTACGATGCCTACTGCAACTTGTCCCATCCTTTGGTTTGTGGTACATGATGGTGGAGAGTCCAGACCCAACTCTCCTTCTCCGGCGGCTGTACTGGTCTCCGTAGATCCAAAACAACCAGTCCCCGATTCATGTACACCACCTCGTCAATGACTTCCTCAATCCGATAATCTTTAATACCTAGAAGGCTCTAAGGTTCACCTCTGCTCCTCCACCTCCAGCCTATGGTTGACACAATGGTTGAAGAGGGTAGGGTAGTGAGGGATCAAACTCTTTGGATTCAGGACTGAAGGGTTAATGTGAGAAGCCTTCAGATTTGGGTAGTCTGTAAAACAACATCCAGTCTGAGATGCGTCGCTGGGATGGGTTGAGACTACTTCCTCCATAGAAACAAGAGGTGCGAGACGCAGTCTGCATTCTCAGATTAATTTAGGAAATTGCAGTCAGATTGGGTCACGTTGCCAAGCTTTGGGTTGTTCCCAAGAAAAAGGATGATAACCAGTGTGACACCAAAAATAAAATTATCATAATTTGTATACTAGATGATTAAAATACCAAAGTTTGACAATTTCTATTTCATTCAATGTCTTCAACTGCAATTCATTATATCTAATTATAGGAACCACCTATTGTCTTTGAATTTTGGGATACGACTCTTACATTGTATAATCTTCTTAAAAGATTGATACCAAAAGTCATTTATGATCATGTACATAAAGTCTTTAGTTAAGTAACATTAGGGATAGGCGTAGAGACCTTAAAATTAAATTTCTATTAATCACCAAATCATGGTTAAACAAGTCCATAATTTATTTATTTTTTTATCCTAAAACACTTAATAGTTCATCAATTGACCATATGATACCTCAAGGTCTATCACTAATTCATATTATTCGAGGTACTTCATCAAATACTATATGAAAATTAAAATTCTAAAATTAGGGTCATCACAAGAATGTTGAGGCTAATAGCTCAACAACCCCAGATATTAAATGAATCCCTCCATTGCTATCTTTTCTTGGAACATAAGTGGAATAAGTAACAAGATCCTAAATGTTAAATAAGAGGTACTTAGACCAAACTCTGATGTGTTTGTTCTAATAGAAACCAAGTTGAGAAAAAATAAAATTGAGAAAGTTATGAGAAGGTATTTTAATGATTACAAGTGGATTTCTAATATTAACTCCCACACATTGGGAAGGAGTATTGTTCTCTGGAAAAATGTCAACTGCATGATTCTCCCTATTGCTGAGAGTGACTAGGCCATTCATATGATGATTGGAAAAGATGAAGTGAGTTTTGACTTTACAACGGTGTATGGGCACAATGATGATGCTAATAGAGATAATCTATGGAAAGACTTAGAAAGATTTCAGTAGAATATTCATGTTCCTTGGGTCTTAGCTGGTGATTTTAATGCTGTCTGGAAAAATGAGGAGAAAATTGGTATACAACCTCCCACTAAGAGATCTATGGATGATTTTAACAATTTGTTTATGGATAATGGTCTATATGAACTTGTTCTCACTGGTCCTTTTTTCACTAGGGACAACCACCAAGATGGCGATGGTTTTATTACTTCAAAAATCGATAAAATCCTCTACAATGATGATTTTCAAAACCATTTCAAGCTCTTTCATGGTGAGTGTATCTCAAACACCATAAGTGATCATAGGAAGATTTGCCTTCGTATTAGAGATGTCAAAAAGAAGAATATGAATTTCAGGTTTATTACTAAATGGATGAAGCATAAAGACTTTGAAAGGATCCTTAAAGACTACTGGAACATCAATGTGCAAGGTTATGTTACTTTCAAGCTATACAGGAAACTTGAGAATCTTAAAGGTAACATTAAAGTATGGAATAGAACCATCTTTGGGGATATTACTGAAAACGTTTTTGTGTCTAAGGACAAGGCCTTGCGAGCTCAAATTCAAGCTGACTTAAATCCTATGGATGATGAGTTCAGAAGTATTGCTAACTGTCTCAGAAAAGAAGCTAAAGAGGTTGAAGAAGCACTTATCAGGAAAAAATCTCATGTTCAATGGCTTAAGGAAGGCAATTTAAATACCAAAATTTTCTATTCCTCACTCAGAACAAGAATATTGAGAAATTCTATTAACTGTCTGAATATAGAAGGAACTATTCAAAGAGATTCTAGTAATATCAAGGACTCCATTGCTCGTTTCTATGAAAATCTTTTCTGCAGAAAGGAAGATGGTTATATTTGGGAAGGTGCATGGAATGGGCCCCATGTTTCAAATCAACATAACATTTCTCTTACAAGAATGGTCACGATAAAAGAAATTGAAGACATTGTCAAAGATCTTAACGAAGACAAATGCCCTAGACCCGATGGTTTTAATGGGTATTTCTTCAAACATGCTTGGTATGTCATTGGTAATGATGTAGTGGAAGCTATCAAAGATTTCTTTATGAATGGGAGTCTTATCAGAGAGGTAAATAGGACTTATATTACTATCCTTCCTAAAGGGTTGGACTCCTCTCTTATTTATAACTGATGACCTATTGCCTTATGCAACACTTTCTACAAAATTATCTCCAAGATTTTAGCTAACAGGTTGCAAGCTATTTTACCTTTTATTATTGATGATAATCAATGTACATTTATCAAGGGCATAAGCATCAAGGATGCTATCCTTGTCTCAAATGAAATTCTTAGTGATTTCAAAAAGAATGGCTCTCATTTGTGCATCCAAGCATATATTTCCAAAGCTTACGATTCTATTAGTTGGAAATATTTATATTCTATTCTCTTCAAGATGGGTTTTGCTTCCAAATGGATCAGGTGGATCGAAGTTATTTTCAATACTACTTCTTACCAGGTCTTGGTGAATGGTGAACCAACTTCTCCTATTTTCCCATATAATGGTGTGAGGGAAGGAGATCCTATTACCCCGTACTTATTTGTTATAGCTATGTAGGGTTTCTCAGAGATGATGAAGTCTTGTTGTGTAGAAAAGTCTATACATCCTATCTATGCCTCAAAAATCTTTCTTTCTCTCATATTATTTTTGTCTATGACCTTATGGTTTTTTATAGAGTTGATCCTATTAATGCCAATAATATTAAGGATCTTCTTGATAATTTTGGTTCCATGTCTGGTTTACACATCAATAAAGAGAAGAGCATGATAATCATTGGTAAGAATAAAGATAGTCACGTTATTTCTTATAGACTTGAAATAAAGATTGGTAAAATGGAAGATACAAAGTACCTTGGTCTACCCCTTTTTGTAGGTAAGCTCAATAAGAAACATTGTCAAAAATTGATTGATAGAATCAAAAAGAGATTGGAACTGTGGAAGGAAAAAACTCTATCTTTAGCAGGCAGAGTGGAGTTGGTTAAATCGACCTTGGCAACCATGCATTTGTACTGGGTCTTTTCATTCCCTATTCCTAGCTCTACTTTATAGGAAATTGACAAGCTTCATAGAAATTTCATCTGGGGTCAATCTGAGAATAAACACAATCTCCATCTTATTAAATGGGAAGTGGTAACTTTACCTAAATCAGAAGGAGGTTTAGGTTTCAAGAAGAGAAAAGAAGTAGTTGATGCTTGTCTCATTTTAAATGCCTGGGATGTTGCTAACAAAAAAGATACTTTATGGGTCAAGTGGATAGGAGAGCAATATTTGAAGAAAGAGTCCTTTTTGAGTATTTTAAGCTCTCCTAATTTCTCATGGATGTTTAATTGAATTCTTAGAGCTATAGATAGGTTGTGACCTCATTTCAAGATCAGTATTGGTTTAGGGAGAAGCATTCAAACTAAACACGATCCTTGGTTTAATGGTCTCTTCCTTAAGGAATGTATTGATGACAATATGGCCATCAGAGCTGGAATTCCTAGAAACTCCATGTTGAGCTCGATCATAAATAACAGAATATGGGATATTCAATCCTCTAGATGTTCTTCTCTTCTTCTGGATAAACTATTAATGTAAATATTATGGTTTTTGATGATGATAATTATCAGTTTGATGGTCAGAAACTGATCAATTTAAAGATCATTTGGAATGTTATTAGAATCAAGGGTGTGACGAATGACATGTTCATTTTGATTTGGAAGGCAAATTGTCATATGAATTGTATGTTCCATGCATGGAAATCTTTACATAACAAACTTCCCACTTCTGATTATGTGAGGAGAAGAGGGATCTCTGTTGTCACCATTTGCTTCTTATGTGTGAATGCATATGAAGATACAATGCATATATGCTTTGCTTGTAGTTTTATAAAGAAGTTATGGGAGTTGGCTCTGAGAGAAAATATTATTACTTTTATCCCATCCAACTAGGACAATTTGATTAATTTGAATAGGAAGAAGGAGTCTTATGTTGTTCTTTAGATTCTCTATCACTCTTGGCTTGAAAGAAATATGAGAGTTCATGAAACCTATATTGATGCTCAGATATCTTATGGAAAAGGATCATTTATGACTTTAAAGGCTTATCTAATTAATGCTCATGTAGGTTTCTGGATGATATCTACTTATAATTCTCCCTCTTGGCTGGTGGTGTGGTTCAGTTTGTTTCTGATTTTTCTAAGGTCCTCTTTAATGCTGATCTGATAGAAGTCTGAGTCTATGGAGTGTCTCTGGTCTGTTAACTTATGGAAAAGATGTATCTAGTTTTTGTGTGATGTTTATTTGATTCGTTGGATCTTGTTTGATGATGGCCAAGAGTTTCTTAGTTGGTTCTCTAATAAATCTATTGAATGATGTTCACTGCCCCCTTGACCCTACAGGACTGAAGATATGTTCTCTTATGAGAGCTTGAGCTTCTTATCCTTTCTTCTATCTATGGAAGTTTTCATATATTCTTTGGTTGTTTGGTCCTTTGATATTACAAGGAGGAGTGGTTCTTATGCTTCTGGACTTTTGGGGTTTTCTTTTATGCTGATATGAGAGAATTTAGAGTTTATGGAGAGTTTCTGCCCTAATATCTCATGGAAATGGTTCTTTCTTGTCCACATTTTTGAGTTGATCTATTTGAGGTTCCTATAGCTCTTTTGCATTTCTGGATGATGGTTTTCTTGTGCTAACCTTCTTTTTTTGAGATGATTCATTGAGTTCATAATTTGTTTGATGATGGTCAAGAGATCCTTATTTGGTTCTCTTATATACCTATTGAATGATGTTTGCTATCCTTGACCCTACAGGCCTGAAGATGTGCTTATGTTACCAATTTCTTTTATGAGAGTTGGAGCTTCTTATCATTTTAGATGTTCCTTATTCTTTGATTCATTTTTCTTTCTTTCTTTTATCTTTGGAAGGTTTTCTTTGTATATTCACTAATACCTTGTAAATATGAACTCTCAAAAAATACAAAAATAGCAAGGCGGTTTTGGATTGACCAAAAAAATCTAGATGTTACATTAAAAAATGTCTTATTTAGTTGATTTGGAGTTTAGTATGTTGATGAGTTGTACATTATTTATCATTTGGTTCAATATTTAATATCATTATGTATGCTTATGTTGAAAACCACTTAATAAAGATTATATATACTATGTTGTCTACTCGGTCATTCTATTCACTGAGCAAAAACTCACATTATACTAAACCATTTTTAGGTAACCCTATTGATTATGGAGATATCTACAAATTTAGAAGAGTCCTGCCACATAAGGATGTTAGCAATGTTTCAAGGTATAATTAGATAGTCTTGATACCTATGCACTCTAGATCCTTTAGTGAGAAAAAGAAAGAGTTGTAATAGTCAAGTATAAAGCATTATAACTTCCTTCCTTGTAGAATGGTTGTAAACCATATGCTTTATGTATTTGAATGTGTTGAACTATCAAGTGATGAATAAGAAAATCTCTTGTGGTTCGACTATGAAATTAATTTTTATATGGAGGATTTTATCTACGCATCAAGACTTGTATATAAAAAAATAAAAAAGGGCCATACACATTTGTTCTAGCCAGCTTAATCACCTCAAACCCTAAACATATGGTATAAGAGATATTATGGGATTTAGGGCCTGGCATCTTGGTATCAGATCCTAGGTTGAGTCTTCATAAATGATTAATTTAGATAGACAGAGTCATAGGTGTGGCAACTAGTTGGTGATGTGGTTATATCTCTAAGAGTTCGACCATTAAGATACCCTAGCCTGATATCTAAATACTTTGGTTGACCAATATCAAGCTACTTTGTCTATACTTCCCTATATACCATGGCCATGTATGAATAGGGAGGATGGGATAGAGAGAAACCTATAAGTACTATGGTTAGAGGACCAGAGAATAACAAGAATAAGATTGTAAATATAAAATATGATATGACTTTTTTCTAATACTATTCATTTTATTTGAAATGGATAAAAAATGCTCTTACCTATGTGAATCCTAGATTCTCAATTTTCAAAAGTATACAGTTCACTTAAGATTGTTGTACATTTAGAATTCATATCAGTTATTCTTTGTTATTCTTGACATAAAGTAGACTTAAAGTTATTCTAGTATGAGTTCTTCAAAAGTGAATGTCCTTTCCATATGTTTGATATAAATAGGAGTTGGTTAAACCATAGTAGCTCTTAGCTTTAGGACTAAAGGTTTAGCCTAGTCCAGATGGTAGGACGTGTTATTGGGATCTAAAGACTCCTATTAATAATTTAATAACAGTGAACTCCGGTTACAATAAATCCATAATGTAGAAAGAATGTGTATACATTAAGATATTGGAATCTAAGGGAATGGATGTGACAACCAAAATTAAGTTGGAAATAACTATGTGCAAGGTTTGAACAAAAAACAAAAAACCCTAATTTGATGCATAAATGAATAAAGAATACAATTCAAGGCACAAATTAGTATAAAACATGTTAAATGATGAAGAGCATCTTAGAATGGACGATAAAAGCCCTTTGTATATCTAATTTGAACAAAAATAGTCAAGAAACCCTAGCATAGCATAATACAATAGAAGGAAAGAGGTCAAGATGAGAGTCTAGAAATTTTAGAATTAGTATTAACAAAGAAAACTTGTTAAAAATTGAAGTGAGTATCTTAAATAAGAAATATAAAGGATTTGATGGTTTAAAAATGAAGGAAATTGAGAAATAAAAGAGAGTATGAAGAGAATGATAAATGTGTTAATTTGAGAACTTCAAGAGTGAAGATCTAAAAAGTTGAGATAGGATGAGAAAGACACATAAAGAAACGAAATTAAGGTGGAATCAAAAGTTTGACAAATACCCTTACATGGATAACCCTGAACATGAGATGTTTGACAAGGTGACTAAATCTTCAAAAAGAGAAAGGTTATGTGACAAGATTGGGATATGAAGATATGTGCCTTTATAAGTAATTGTTTTTGCTCTTGTTTGAAAATTATGCTATTGTAGAGTAATTATTTGTTATGCTTTGATGCATTTCAATATATTTATTGTGACTACATGTGATATAAAAGATAAAGTTCAGGTTAAGTAAAAGAGCAAGCTACACAAGCATGGATGAAGAACATCTAAGTTTAGTGTGAAAAGATAAGTGTTATCCTTATATGAGTTTTATAATGTGGAATATTAGATATTTCATGTGATGAGCTTGATAAGAACTTTAAAATAGAATGTTGAATAAAAAATTAAATTATGAAAACAATTAAGAGATAACAAGATATATAATGATATAACACATAACACACATTTAAATCGGGGTTAAAAAGAGAATAACCTAATTATACTATATGCATGAAATAGAACATGGTATGATGATGGTAAGAAGTATATGATAGTTTTAATAAAGGAAGGTAATACCTGGGTGGTAAGCTCCAACTAAGACTAGACTCCGAAAGGAGCAAAAAGTGTGAAGAATGGGAAAATGCTAAACAATTAATGTTTCTAATAAAGATTGATTTGAATGGATGAGGTGAAATATTTAAGAAATTAATAGAAGGGACATAATTTCAGATTTTATATATTCTCTTTTTTCATAATTTTCTTGCATGAAAGTAAAGAAAAGAAAATATATATTGAAGGTGAACCAATGAGAAAATAAGAGAAACATTCAAAATTCTACTTGAATACAAAATTAGAATAGATAAAGGTGGGGTATGACATGAGGATAAGTGTTGCATGCCACCTTGATTAGACAAGTTTATAGAAAAGTGTCATATCAGAGGTTACATTATAGAGATTTATGTTTTTCACAATGTTGAGTATAAGAAAAACCCAGATATCCAAATAAGAACAACATATTGTACTGCTTATCCATTAATTCTTGGTTTGTGTATTCTTGAGAGCTCTAGAACCTTCAAATAACCTTGAGAATACTACTATCCTTGTCTACATAAGATTTTTACTCGTTCTTATCCAACTTCTCACAAACACTAGACAATATACTTTTATAAGAAATGTTGGTGCTAGTAGTATCAACACATCTGAAGTATCTTTCAACCATATTACCCTTAGTTGCTTTGATATTGTTTCCTCTACCCATGGCTAGATCCAGTAGTGACAACTACATGTAGACATGTCAATATCATAATAATGAAAAAATATCTAAGCATTTAATATTCCCAGTTGGTTGGCATAGAGTCCCACATCATAGCAAAGCTAAGATCAAGCTTTTTTATTTGTTCACCTTTTTGTCAATTTTAAGCATAGTCAAGAGGGATATCCATTTGTGGTCATATATGGAGAGAGTTATGGAACTCCAATGTATAGAAGAGGACACAATCTACTATTCCATTGGTTGCAAATTGATTGAAGTGTGCTTATTTTCCCAACAGGTGGGGGCCGACAAGGCTTTTTTGTTTTTCTGTCAATTTTGTGCACATTTTTCTCTTTGTTAGTTGAAAACTGACGGATTTGTTCTACCCTTTTATCAGTTAAGAAGCGATGGAAGTGGCCATCCATGTAACCTTATGTGTTTTTATCGATTTCCTACTTATCAAGCAGTTGGATGGCTGAGTGGTGGGTTTTCATCGATTGAGTATTGTTGTAAATCCTAAATTGTGTACTAATGGTTTCTTTATGCTCTAAAAATGATGAACCTAGAGAGTGTGTGTGTGTGTTTTTGATGATTTTCTTGAGAACTTGAATTACTTGTGATGTAAAAACTACTTCAACCAAGTACAAGTAATGTATCCAATATACATGAATAGCCATTTGTGATTATTTTCTTGTTAGGTTAGTAGTCCAGTATAACTTAGTTGTGTTAACTCATGTTTATAGTCTATGGGGACTCGAAATGAGATTCCTAGTGTGGAAAAGGAAAATATGATATAATTTCCTTCGTCATTATATGATGTACTCAAAATTATAGTGAAGAATGTTGTAGAAGATGACATAGTAAAGATCATAATACCAGTTGAGGGTGGAGTCTCAAGAGAGTATATCCCAGTATAAAAGTAGATAAATTTCCAATAACTTAGCATGTGAAAGAAACATTCTTGTTGTGTTTGAAATGGTTTAATACATCATGAAAAGATTAAATAAAGAAGGTTGTATATGAGAATCTCAGAGTAAGAAAGACGAATGATTTAATATATATAAAGATAGTCTTATTATACCATTCTTGCATACCTATAAGTTTCGGGGACAAAACTACTTAAGGGGGAGAGGTTTTTATGACCCATACTTTGCTTATTTGGAAACATTTGGGTTAATAATAACCTTAGTGTTATTTACAACTTCATTAGTGACTACAAATTCGATAGTACCCTGCATGAAATTTTGGTTCATTAAATGTATAATTTATAGTTAAACTTGTTCCTTGATAAATCTAGATCATACTTTGAGCATATTATGAGATTTGAGCCTTAACATATTAATAGACCAGACACGTTTGTAAAAAGAGTTTGAAAGATACTTGATGAATTAATTAATAAAGAAAATATCATTTGAGAATTTTGTCACAATTTGCGTAGAATTTTAGTTAATTCCATTATGAAAGTAAAGAAATTTAGATAATTCAATTATGAAATTAAAGAAAAAAAGATGTACTAAACCAGAGTTAGAGAGGATTATGACATTTTTAGTAATCACACAAAATTTCCAATAGTTTACAAGTGAAGATCCATTAACTGACGACCCATTTATCAATAGCCCATCAACCTAAGGGCCTTCTAGTGATGATGCATATTAACGAGCTGCCTTTTGAAGGGTCCACAAACTGATGGAAAGTGATGCATCTGCCACCTAACACAACCAATCATGAAATGGCCATAACTTCTGATATACTTATCAAAACTTGACGAAATTTATTTCATTGAATTTTTATTTCAATTATCCATACAAGTAAATCCATAAAAAGTAGAAAAGATGAACAAGAAGGAAAATTTTAACGTGATTTTTAGGTTAGAACATGAAGAACTAGGATAATAGAGAACCTAGCTATAAATCCACCATGGTAAGTTCGTTTTAGCCATAGATTCCTTCTCTCTTTCTATTTCTTATGCTATGAGTATGTTGTAAGACTCACTAGAGGTTCTATTTTTCCACTCCTCTTCATCTTATTCATGTAGTAGGTACTTCTTAGAGCTACATACCTAATGTTAGGCCGTTTCGAGGTGGTTTTTGAGATTTTAGCTAAAATCCAAATTGAGTAGACCAAAATTTGGAGATACCAAGCCTAGGTTTCGATATTAGTAACCATCAATCAAATCTAGAAGTGTGGAAATTTATCTTTCAATCTTGATTTTCATATAACATAAGCTGAAATGTGGAGAATGTGTATTGTCTTGTATATTTTTTTATTGTTCTTAGTTTAGTAACCCCTAATTCATATTTGGAAGGTATGAAAGATTTAAATAATTAGAAATTTTATGAGAGTTGAATGATTTTAGTTCTAAATTTAAGTTGCAAACATAGTGAAATATAAAGGCATCTGTGTATATGGGTTTTCCATAAATCGTTAGTAACAAAATACATGCTAAGAAGTACTACTAAATAGTTTGATTTCCTTTTGATTAAAAATTTAGAGATGATAAAGTGCATACTTACTTCTAATTATTTATTTGATGCTCATTTTATCCAGTTCAAGCTATATACATTCTTAATATCAACAGTTTAACATAGATCAATTAAACTAGAATAAGTATCATCTAGTATGAAAGATAAATTCTATTGTTATAGCAAAGGTCATACCAATATATTTAGATAAGCTTAAGTTATTAAGTGCAATATAATACAATGCTCAATGCAACTGAAATATGATATTGAATGATATTAACTGAGTTATGATAACAACTCAGTTTATTAATTTCAAAGTATTAGACTTATATTTATTTGCTGGTGTATGATTTTTAGTAGCACAAACACATAATAGGATACAAAAATAAAAAGGAAGAGTCTAATTACTGGATAAAGCTAAAAAAAGGTTTAGTAGAACATTGAAAAGTGGAATTAAAGAATCATTAGACATGTAGATGTTGTGAACACCATAGATTTCTTATGGAGTTCTAGGTCATGTTGGAGTTGACAACTTACCTATTGGTAGCTTCTGGAGAGAAAGTCAAAATGTGTTGGTGAAGCATTGATAACATCCAATTTTGTGGACGATACATACCTATTTTGTCCTCATTTCTCTTAGCATTCTAGGGTTTATACTAATAAATCTCATTTCTACTTGTACTTTAGATACACTTTGTTCCTTTCTTGCACTTTCTGCCTTTGTGTAGGAAAAAGGGATAAAACATGTCAATGCCATCCTCCATAACCTGATGGCCCATTGGACAACCCAAGGAAGCGCCAACAAGTGTTGCACAAGAGAAACATCAGTCACCCACTGATGCAATCCCTTCCAAACTACTCGGCACCAACATGAGTTGATACCCAGGAAAGTCGTCGATCACTCACTGATGTAGCATTTTAGTCCCACAATCAAAGCTCTATCCAATCACTAGCAAACTCACACCTAGCATCGATGCTTGACCAAAGCTTAATGAATGTACATCCCTGATGGCTGACCTGCACCTGACCCCGATGCTCGACCCACTGTTGGACCCCAATCTGATGGTCGAGCAGAATATCATTGCAAGATCCCCAAATTTTGTAAATTTGAATTCGATGAATATAAGGCTTGGTTTGATAAAACAATTCCCTAATTATAAGTGATAGAATAATAAAGTTGACCAATTTGTGTCCTAGGTGCAAGCCATGGCCCAAGAGAGGCCAATGAGTCTATTTGCTTTACAACTAGGCTCTGGTGGCACAAGTTTTAGAAATAAAAGGAATTTTTGCATAAATGAATAATAATGGCTTAATCTGCTTTAATTAATAAAAATATGGAATAATAAGCAAGTTTCCAAAAGAAAATTAGATATGTTGTATTTTAAATCATTAATGGAGTATTTATTTAACCATGAATGGCAAAATAATATTTGAGGCATCAAGTAGTGTAATTTTGATCTAAATTTTGGGAATACTTGAATACAATGAGGAAATTAAGACAATTCTAGAATTTGGGAAAAAAGGACGTTCCATGAGATAATGGTAATTTTTTTAATGAAATGCTTAAAAGAGATAGTTTTTTGTATATGGAAGATATCCCAATAAATCCCAAAAACTAGATATAAATTGGGAAATGCATTAATGAATTTCCATGAAATAAGGATAATTGATTTAAGGAATATATCAAAGAGATAGAGAGATAAAGAATAATCTAGATTTCAAGTCATAAAGAGTTTTCTAATAGTTTAATAATCAAATTATCTAATAAGTGCCATAAATGTATATGCATTCCTTAATGGCTTTTGGTGTGTCAATCAAGTAATAAGGATTATTGATTTAGGAAATGTATTGAATAAAGATAAAGAGAGGGAGAGATAAGGTATACAAATTTCTGATCATCAAGACTTTTCACATTTTGAATTAAAAAGTTTTATTTATATATCATGGGCAATATGGTTTGGTCCTTTCCTTAATTAACCAACAAGTCAACTTTTACATTTCTATAAAAGTAAACAGAAGAATAAGGGAATTGACAAGTTATTATTATTTAGGATAGGAAACAAGATCAGAAGAAGGTGAGCTCAATGGAAGGTTTCCATGAGTGCAATGTATAAATAGGTAGGTTTCCGCCTTCTCGTTTCATACTCCCTCTCCAAAAATCTATGTCCTTCTTTTATAGATTGCATGCAGACTGGGGGCAAGGATGGTTGCATTCCCTATCCTTCTTCCTAGTAGTAGTTTTCTATGCTTTGCAGCACTGATACGTTGGAGTTTTGGGGCTGAAGGTAATGGTCTAGTTGAGACATAGCAGATGACAATGGGAGGATGAAGACAACCTTGTGAGGCCCGCAATCGGTGATGCATAGACAAGTAGTATAATTAACCTAGATGCAAAAAATGGTAACCTGAGAGATGAACACCTTGTGTCCTCGGTACTGGGGTGTTGGCAGAAGATGAGATCATGGTGGAGGAAAGCATGCAGGGTAGTGAGGGATGACACAAACTCTTTCTTACCCTATGTCAAGGAGTTAGTCACTGCAATGGTGTTGCCTTACCCTATGGAACTAGTGAGTCAGGTTGTTAGGGTTTTCTACTGATCTGGAGGACGAAGATGATGGAAAAGAGACAGAGAGTTTAGGTGGAGAGAACTAGAGGTGGTGTCGACATTTGGTGTGCCTACGGTGGTGCCATGAACCTATCTTCGTGTGAAGGCACGAGGCCGACGAAAATGATGGAGAAGAGACTTGAGCCTGGTTGGCCCTGGACTGGTCGATTTAGGCTCAATCTGGGCACAAACCATGGTCACTTATACTACTAGACCATAGGTCCCGGGTGGTGTGGCCTAAGTGTCGGCTGCGATGCCATATATGCTCAAGATATTTTACTTTTAATATGGTAAATCTTCCAAAAATCATGGTAATTGCTAGGATTATCTGAACATAGGCGAACTACATATCAGATTAATTAGAAAAATGAGTACAATCCAAATATGATAATTTTAGTGACAAAATATGCTTTTTATTTGAAAAGTTATACCAATACATGATTAAGTGGTAATTAAAGAATATAAACCTTAGTTTTGATGAATAGATTATTAACCATGTTAAATACATTTCTTTGATATATAAACTAATAATCCAAGATGATAATGATAATAATGATGAATCATTAGGGTCCCTAAAATGAATCATCATATATATGATGAATTAGAGTTTTCAAACCAAATATTGTAACTTTCCATGATGTTAATGCATATACATGAATCTAAGAGTTCATAATGCGAGTATATGATAATCTTAATTAGGGCTTCACCTAATGTTTAATATGATATGGAATTAGGGTTTGTACCCTTATACCTTATCAAAACCTGAGGACAACCCTAAAGCCGAATTTAGGACATATGAGCAGGGTTTAATCTAAATAACATGATGGTGACATTTTAGGATATATATATACATGCATGTTAAATGTTGATTGTTTTGATTCATCTTTTCTTGCTTGATTGGAGGATATGTTTAAAGTACATGAAGTATGATTATATGGTCTACATGGTTCTAAATTGAGGTAGTGGTTAATTATGTATAACCTCCTTAACAACTTTTGAGTTTTTTCCAAATGTTTCTCACATGTGTTTCCAATAACCTACATGGATGTTTATTTATGTCTTGCAAATTATAAAGCCCTATGTGTATCACCTTATATGAATATAACTTACTCAAACCCAAATTTCTATCTCTGGTGAGTTGATTGATCATGTGAAAGGAAGAAGTCATTGTGATGACTTGTGATCAAGCTAGGATAGGAAGATAACCAACATGCCAAACCCAAAAAGGAAGGCATATATAAAACCAAGTCTGGGTGAGGGAAGTTTATGAGAGTCCAATGTCAGAACCAAATCCTAAAGAGAGGGTACCCCACAAAGAATCTCCTATACCATAAAGCGTGACCAAATATGGATCAACAAGTTAAACAGAAAATGCATGTTTGATTATTTAATAATAATAATTAATTCTTGGTGTGGTTGATATGTTGTTACACCTACATGCACATATTTTGTTTGCACCCCACATACAAAATATAGCAATAAAACTAATCCAAATTTTGGTTGTCAAAGAATAAGGTAAATGCAATATATGAAGATACCAAGACATGATGAATCATATGAGATATACTGAAGACATTTAAGCTAAGCAAAGGAGTATTCATTAGATTCTTGTTCTCATATGTATTAGTCCCATGTTAGAAATTCATGTAACTCCTTATAGAAGCATCATTATATATTTTGTAAACAATATTTTTTAAATAATGGAAATTATTTGCTATTGTTTGTTATTTACTAAATTTGGATCCGTGGGAATTTAGGTAATGTCTCTCGACTTTGAGGTCCTTCCTTAATTGGGAGACACTAAAAAGTGAGTTTGTCACAAGCATAGACCGACAATCGCATGTATCCTAATCTCAGCCCCTACGGTAGACTAGCATGATAGCTCACCTACATGAACTCGACATTTCAGGCAAATCAACACCCTAACAACTAGTCACGAAACCATTGATCGATGAAGAAACTCAATAATTGGAGTCCATCAAAGCATTTATAGAGCATACCTAATGTTTCTTTTAGTTAAGCACTACACTGAGGCATGTGCTCTAAGGATTGAGGAACAACTAAAGTGTCCTATATCCAGGAGCCTCAGGGACACAAAGATCAACTATAATAGTGGTCCAGAGCCTCCATGGAAGAGATCTTCAGCTATGCCAAGAAGTGTTGTGCAATTTTGCTCTCATTACTAACCATGGAAGGACAAGAACGAGAGTCCAAGGTTCTCCATCATCATCCCTCTCTCCCCGATGGCTTGTTGGATCATCTTTAAGAGAAGAAGGACTTGGATCCACCATCTTCATCACCATCAATATCATGATGAAGGAGGTCAAGATTGACCATCAATACCCCTATGGTTATTGTTTCTTGTATTTACTTCCTTCTTCCCCATCTTATTCATCTCCCTCCCTCCATCCATCCATCCATCTATCGTTTTATGCATTCACTCATTTTAAATCTATATCATCTCTCATTAATATGAGTGGCTAGACCTTTTTCTTGGGTTGGGAGTAGCCACTAAGGATCTCCTAACATGTAAATATTCACATCTACTAATTATATATACTCTTAGCAATGTTTATCTCCATACTCTTAGTCTTTAAGGATTCACTTGAAAGATTAGCTACCATCTTGTGTTGTTTGGTTTCTAATGCCCTGAAAGAGTAGTATTAGTCTATATCTTGAGTTATGGAGAAATATGACTGCATGAGGATGTTTGAATGCTAAATCTAATTATCATATGGCTGTATTTTTGGCTATTTGTTTTCCATCGAGAGAGAGACACACACACTTATGATCTAGATCTAACCCAATCTCAAGAGAGGAGTAAATACACATCAATTATGATTGCATGTAAAGTATGCTAAGGGTATATAATGGGCGATTATTTTAGGTTGGTGAGAGACCTTAAATGGAAAAATCCAATCCAAGCTTTACCCATATGTGAAAATGTACTAAAGGATCCAATTTCTATTTTTACTTGTTAATATGTATTTACCTTACTTTTGTTGTCTTATTATTTTTTTGTATACCATCTTCATGTAAGGGACACCTATCTCTCTTTTTGGTTAGATGTAACTAAGCCAAGACCTCAAATCCTATACACGTGTCACCCCTTGTTTCTATGTTTGATCCCATCTTCTACACAAGACCTTGTGATCTTAGGCGATGAACTTTCGATGTCATTTCTAGGGACAAGGCTTTTGACAACTATTAAGGATCCAATGTCTACTTAGACGATGTACTGCCTTAAGTCTAGTTATAGACTTAACTGTACATTCTTTTAGATTCGATAATACTATACCTTAAAAGTTCTTTTAACATGTCTGATTTCTAACCTTGACCATACGATCTCTTTTAGGAGCTTAGTGTGGGGTGGATCTTTCTTGATTCATCAAAGAAGTTATGGACGCTCAAGGTGTCAAAGGAGGACATGAAAATGGGAATGGAAACAAGCTTCCTCCTAAGGTACCATCTGGTGTCCAAGGTGTGAGAGGCAATGGAAACAACCCACCTAATGTTGGTTCATCTCTCTGGTTAATGGATCCCACATGTGCCAACGAGACAAGACAACCAATTTTCCTTACCCACATCAATGTAGCCAACTTTGACTTGAAACCTATTTTTCTAAATATTGCTCAATAATGAACTTTCAAGGGAAAATTAGTAGAAAATCACCCCTATCACCACTTGGACGCATTCAAAAACATTTGTGACACTATCAAGACTAATAGAGTTCACCATGAGGTGATTTCTTGCAAGTATTTCAATTTTTCTTTGAGGGACAAGGCCCTTGCTTGGTATCTTGCTCTAAAGGATAGGAGTCTTCAAGGTTGGTAGCCCTTACCTCATGCCTTAGTCACTAAGTTCTACTCTATATATACAACCATATGTTGTAGAAACAAGCTCACTTGCTTACTATAGAAACCCAGTGAGAACTTGGGTGAAGCTTGGAAAAGAGATTGCCCTCACATTTGATGAGGGATACCTACTAACTACCTACAGTGGGTTAACTACAAGTGAGAGAACATCCCTCAATGCTCCCTTCAAAAGTAATTTCATGAGGCATAACCTGAAATGACCAAAGGAGATAGTTGATAACATGACTATCTTTCAAGTCAATTTAGGATCTGAAAGAGGACCATCTAATAATGTCTTTGTGGTGGGGATTGCCACTGAATCTAAGGCATTTGAAACTCTTACCACAAAAAATGATAAGAAAGCTACATATGTTCTCATTATGAAGGAGATCAACTATAATGAAAAGGATCATGTTGAAACCACAATTAATTGTGTAACCCATAGAGAGAGTGGCCATGACACTTATTATTGTATCTACTCTCGCGAAGAGGAGGATAAATAGGATGGGTCAATAAAAATGTCTCTTCTACCAACTTTAAGAAATCTGACCATCCCAAATTTTCTGATGGAAACTAGAATGATGTAGAAAACTGTCACCAATTGAACATTCCGAGCAATCAACCCCTAAGGCCACTTGGCTTTGGAAGAGGCGGTGGATTGTCTGGGTTCACCCACAACACTACTTATCAATAGAATAAGAACAATTTCCAAGGCCAAAATCAAGGCCATAACCAATGGTAGAATCAAGGACAAAGTCAGAATCAGATCCAGATGTAGACAAAATTGAAGTCTAAGATGTTCTCCTTTACAAAAAGACAAGTGTACCTCAACAACAATATGAACCAAAATTTAATCAACAACAATAACATTTTGAGTATGATGCAAGAGCAGATGGGTTGTGTAACTAGGCTGATAGATGATATGTAGATACATAACAAAATTACTTATCGACAACTTGCAAACCTATCAGACCTTATAAAGAACCCACATGGAAGGATTTCATCCAGAATTGAGAAAAATCCCAGAGGACATGAAACAACAAAGATAGACAAGCTCAAGCCAATTACCATCCTATAGAATTATTCATGTAAAGTCTAGTAAGAGAGTACTACCATTCCTGATCCCAACCTAATATGTTCAAGATTGAACAAGAACCTACACCTACAGTGGTTCTTGAAAAGACAAAGTCAAAAATGAAAGGCAAGGGAAAGAGACTAATTAAAGAAAAATAGCTTGATTTTTTTGCAAAAGCAATTGCTAACATAGACCCTTACGCTTTGAGAATCCCTTTTCCATACAAGATAATCAAGGCTCGTCTAAAGAAGAGATACAAGAAGTTTATTGAAATAGTAAAGAAGCTACATCTGGGCATTCCTTTCTTGGATGGCATAGAGGAGATGCCAACTTATGCTAAATTCCTCAGAGATCTAATTACAAATAGGACATCTTTTGATGAAGTATAGACTATTAAACTTGAAAAAAATGTCAAGAACCTTCATTCAAGACAATATTCCAACAAAGAAAAAAGTCCTAGGAGCATTCACTATCCCTTTCAATGTAGGGGATAATGAGAGAGGAAAGGACTTGCTGATTTGGGGGATAGCATAAGTTTAATGCCTCTCACTATTTCCCAAATTCTTGTCCTTACTAAAATCAAGAAGACGGGGATGAAGTTTCATCTACTTGATCATGCTTCCACTAAACTTTTTGGTGTTGTGGAAGATGTTCCCATCCGAGTTGGAAGATTCTTTATTCCATGTGATATCGTTGTTATTGAAATAGTGGAAGACCTGACTTTTCCTATGATTTTTGTAAGACCCTTCCTTTCTATAGGGAGAGCCTTAATACATGTTGAGGCTGGTATCATCACCATTAAGGTAGGAAATGATCACATCAACTTCAATGTTCAAGACTCTATGTGAGGCCCTTCCCTGTTTGATTTGGTTTATTTCATGGACAACTAGAACCAACTTTGTGAAGATATACAAGAAGAAAATGACATTGTTGGTCTTTTAATGAGAGATCTAACTGATCGTAGTTAAAATGTTGAAGATCCTTAGGTTGTTGAACTTCTTGATTACCTGTATGTTGAGGAAAATGATAAAAAAGTTGAAGAATAATCTATTGTAGAGACATTTAAATATGACTCTCTTGAGAGGACACTTGCTGATGAGGAAGGTACATCACCAAAGTATGAGGTAAAATAATTACTAGAAGGTCTTAAGTGCAAGGTCCTAGATGTTGAAGAACATAATCCTTTCATCATAAGATTTATTCTATCTGAGGACCAAGAAGAAAAACTCTTAACTGAGCTAAAGCTGAGAAGAAAAGCAGTAGAATATTTTGTATATGATTGAAGAGGGTTGAACCCTATTGATTATATGCATCACATTCACGTTGCATTAGATGTGAAGCCTATAGCTCAAGATAAAAGAAGGTTAAATAAAAACTTGAGAGAGGTAGTGAATAAGGAATTCATTAAGCTCCATGATGTAGGGATGGTGTACCCAATTGGCGATAGAAAATTGGTGAACCTTGTCCATGTGGTACCCAAGAAGGGAGGTATGACAATGATCAAGGGAGATAATGCAAATGAAATTGCAACTAGAACTGTCACATGGTGGCAGATTTGTATGGACTAGATGAAGCTGAATGCAACAAGAAAGAATGACCACTTCACCCATTCATAGACTGAGTGCTAGAGCATCTTGCTCATCATTCATAGTTACATTATCTAGATGGGTATTGTGGTTTTTACCAAGTTCTAATACACCCTGACGATCAAGAAAAAACAACATTCACATGTTTCTATGCTACATATCTGCCTTTAGGTGTATGCCTTTTAGCATGTGCAACACACTTGCAACTTGTCAGAGGAGCATGGTATCAATCTTATCCAACTTTATAAAGGATATATTAATGAAAGTTTTTATGGATTAATTTACTATTTATGGCACATCTTTTGATTACTATTTGAGGAATCTTTCCCTTGTCTAGAAATGGTGCTAAGAGAAACATCTTGCCCTTATTTAGGAGAAGTGCCATTTCATGGTGCAAGAGGGGATTGTTTTGGGACACAAAGTTTTTGAGAAATTAATTGAGGTCAACCTTAGAAAAGTCAAGGCTATAACAAAATTTCCACCTCCTAAGTCTGTCATGGATATGAGAAGCTTCTTGGGACACACTGGCTACTACAGACAATTTATCAAAGACTATTCAAAGATCTTCAAATCTTTGCCAAACCTTCTTGTGAAAGATGCCATTTTTTACTTTAAAGAGAACTAACTATAAGCTTTTGACACATTAAAGAATGCTTTTAATACCACCTGTGATAATCCAAGCACCAAACTAGGATATCCTATTTGAGCTGATGTGCTATGCAAGTGAATATTTTGTGGCTCCTAGGACAGAACAAAGACAAGAAACATTATATCATATATTATGTGAGCATGACCCTAGACAAGGTCCAATTTAACTAAAGAACCATTGAGAAAGAGATGATGGCTATAGTATAAACTTTCAAAATATTTTGCTCATATTTGATAGGTCCTAAGGTTTTGTGTACATGAACAAAAAAATTAAGTACTTGATGTTGAAAAAGGATATGAAGCCTAGGCTATTATGATGATCCCTCCTTTTACAGGAGTTTGATCATGAGATTGTAGATAAGAAAGGGTTGGAGAATGTAGTGACTAACCACTTATAAATAATACATTTGTGGGATGGATACCTATAGATTACAACTACCAAGATAAAGCTCTTATAATGGTCAAAGATGTAGACCCCATTGTACCTTGGTATGCCAACATATGTAATTACCCATCTTATCAGCATCTCCCTTGAAACATCACCTACAATGAAAATAAGAAAATCATCTATGATCTCAGCAATTATTATTCAGATAACCCCTTGATGTTTAGGAAATGTTCTAACAATTTCTATAGGAGGTGTATACATGTGGAAGAGGTGACTCAAATTCTACATGTATGACATGCTTCACCTTATGGTGGGAATTTAGGTGGTGACATGACCACCATAAATATTCTTTAGTTACTTGAAAAACTTGTTTAAAGATGCTCAAGTGTATGTGAAGTCTTACAACACATTCCAGAGAATGGGAACTATACCGAGGAGGAATGAAATTCCACTATGAAATTGTATAAAAGTGGAAATCTTTGATGTTTGGGGGATTGACTACACGAGTCTGTTCCCCTCATCATGTGGAAACTAGTTTATTCAGGTTGTAGTTGATTATGTATCAAAGTGGGTGAAATTTGTTGCGACCCTACTTGTGACTCTAAAGTTATGATGAGCATTTTTGATAAACTTATATTTCCTCAATATGGGGTACCAAGATCCGTCATCAGTGATGGGGGATCCCATTTTAGGGAGAGAAAGTGTGAAGCCCAGCTACAAAAGTATGGAGTGAAGCATATGTTTCTGCCCCGACCACCCACGTATGTATAGACAGGTTGAGGTCTCAAATAAATAAATCAAGACTATTAGTAGGACAAGAAAGGATTGGGAAATGAATCTAGATGATGCTTTATGGGCATAGTAGATTGCATACACCTATAGGGACCACTCCCTACATATTGATATATGGAAAATCATGCCATCTTCCTATGGATCTAGAGCACAAAGCCTTTTGGGAAATTAAGTTCCTTAACATGGATCAAGATATGGTAGGAAAAAAGAGATTCTTGTAGCTGTTAGAACTATAAGAGTTAAGGATGAACACCTATGAAAATGCATGTATTTACAAAATGGACAAAGGTGTGGCATGACGCACACCCAAAGAGAAAAGATGTCAAATGAAGGAGAAAAGGTTCTCCTATTGAATTCTACCATCAACTTGTTCCATGGAAAGCTGAGGCAAAGATGGTTAGGACCCTTTACAATCATAAAGATATTTACATCATGAATGATGGAATTATTTAGTGAACAATCAAGAACCTTTCCCATTAATGGTCATAGAGTAAAAAGTTACTATGAAGACAAAGCATTTCACCTGGCAAGCTGAACTGCAACTTGAGGAACCACCAACCCAAGATTTGGAAGATCGTTGTAACATCCCACATTTTAAGTAAAAAACATTTAGGATCTCAATAGAATTTCCCATAAATAAATTCAAATCTTGGACTTCAATGCAAGTCAGCCCTAATTAGCAACCCATTTCAGATCAATAATTAGATGCTTCAAGTAAACCCTAATGTGATGATGAGATCCTAATATATGTTTGAAACATGTTCCCATAAAGTAATCAATGACTATAACTTGTTTCAATTAGTTTGTGATTCACTTACATCAAACTTAGCCCTAAATGGGTGAACAAGTCACACATCAAGGTTTACAGCGGATTGACCTAAATACGATTCATCATATAGTCTAATAAAAGTTATATGAGTTTAACACAATAATAAATGACTTTCCTCACAATATCAACCTCTATTTGTCTTTAGATAATACTGGGTGATTAAATGGAGGTTTAACTTAAAATGGAAAATAAAGATGGTTGTGTTTGTAAAACTTAGAAACTAACTGAATATTTAGATTCCTCATACTCAAATTATCTAACACACTAATTTCACTTGTTTTGAATAATTTTGATGTTCTAATTCAATTGGTCAAGGGACTACCTAAAATGATTTATATATAGTCATAGTTACTATAGAACTAAGGTCCCAATATATTTTCTAGTAGTCGACCCTACCCCTCCGAGTCAGGCTTTTAGACCCACAATTAGTTATGACATGGGAGCCACCTCTCCCGCCCGACTCCTCCGTTTCCCTTCGAATCCAATAGCCTATGACTCCTCCTTCCCTCTACCTCTATGATCAATATCTCACTACCAAGAGACTCTTCACATCATTCCCCAACTTTCAAAAGAAAGATAAACCTTATGAGCCCTCATAAAGATAGACTCCTCCATTCACAGACTCCCATTATGATCCTGACATAGTCTTACTAGTTTTCAACTAATGTTAATTATTACTGCTACTTCAGGCCATCACACGTATAAGAACCCATTCCCAATTATTGAGAAATCTCGAGGGAAGTACCACAACAATGTGAACCTTTTCAATATAAGAGAGCACCACAAATCAATGTTGGTAGTTGGAGATGTTGTGAATCCATCAAGCTTCTTAGCAAACTTACTTCAATACCTCTTTACCTTCATACCTATGTAGCAGAATGCCATCATGGGTGGCACAACCATAAAAATCATCTAGAACATGGATTAGAACCGGGCACCTATAGGAAACTTTAGGTATTAACAATTTCCCTTCTAATCATGGTACTATCACAACCCTCTTTTTTATGTATAGATCATTGCATGAGTTCATTCACCCTTTCCACTAATTTCCCCATGGTTTTCTTTGGTTCAAGTTTCCTCCTAGACTCATACTGCTTTTTCATTGTGTATTTTGGCCTAGATTGTCCCTAGTTTTTGACGTGTGTGTTTTTTCACCGGCAAATTCACTAGGTTTGGAATCCCCACAGTTTACCTAAACAAGTACAATAATCACCACCCACTAGCAGACAGATCCTATAGTAGTATAGTTCAAGACCAAACCCAAAGGAGAACATTTTTAAGAAGTAATTTGACCAAGTCAACCATGCAAGAACTAATATTCAACACAAGATTGATGGTTGTTGATTATACTAAGAAGCAAATAGTAAAAGGGCTAAAGTAAATGTTTGATAAATCAATGGATGTGAACACTAGGGTGGAATGGGTTTCACCACCTCTACCTACCATTCGCTCTCTCACTACATCATATTAAGCATCATCATGTATACGTTGAGTTTGGGAAAATCCCCATTTTGGTGTTAGGATAAAAGGCTAGACATATATCACTCTTAGCTCACCGTCGCCTTATCTAGAGATTATACATCTATCGCCTCAGAAAACACGCATCTGAAATTTTAATCAATGGTTTAACTAGAATCGAATCGATATACTAGATCTTGGGTTCAAAGTTATCTACATCCAAGATCATGGTAAACATGTAAACCTACTTATCAGACAAGTACACAAGCATAAAATGATTAATTCAAAACATGCAATAGCCCATACAAAAATAAAATCATATATAAGAGCAAAATCGGGTAGTGGTGCTACTTCCCGCACCCTAGTAGGAGGACTACTTGCTCATCGAAGCAGTAGTAGAAACAACAAGGGAAGAGAAGGAGAACACCATGATCATATAAGATGGAGTCACAATTGTGGTGTATGGAAGTAGCTCTTCAAACTATAAAATGATGGTGTCGATGGACAAGCAAGAACACCCCTAGATGTTTGTTGGGGATGGGCTAGGGCCGCCAATCTTCCTTACTTGTGCAATGGATCTAATATTCTATGGAGAAATTACAAGGTTGGTGATGGAAAATGTCATTAACCAATGGAAGGAGGCACCACAAAATAGACCCCTATCGAGGTCAGGTCTTAGTACCTTGGTGGTAGTAGAGTGGAAGCACCTTCGGTTGACGTACCTCGACTGATGGAAATGGTCGAAGGTGGCTAAAGGTCAAAGGTGAGTAGTAAAATCAATAACCTTGGAGTTTCAAAATGGAAGAGCTCGCTTCTGTAGGTTTTTGTCTTCTATTTATAGGCGTAGAATAGGGTTTGGAACTCTCCCATCTGCATAGGAGTGAAGTCCTAGAAACCATGGAAGCGAAGAGTTGGTGGAGGTGCAAGGAAGATGAAGGGATCACATATGTAGTAACATCATTGGTAGGCAAGGGGTATCATGACATTTAGTGGAGCCATTGTAGGGAAATATGGCATCAGATATGGCAGTAGAAACAAAAAATTTACTGCCATGATCCTCTTTGCACAGTAGATCTAATCGACAATGATGTAATGGAAGGAAGGTTGAAAGGTTTATACCTGGTCTTAGAGCAAGTCCAACAACTATCCCTTGCTACAGTGTGCACCTTTCTTCAAGTTGCACTTAGATAGTGTCGGTAGCAGCCTCCTAGTTGATCACCATGAATGACAGTTGATTACGTCCTCCTAGCGTGTGACAATATCCTCCTCACCTTTATAGTAGTCCACATGGATAATTGGGAACTCTTGTTATTCTATTTGAAAGGACAAGGAGTTGTCCCTTCTAGTCAATGTGGTAGCATCAACTTGCTCTCCCAACTGTCTCTCCCTTGTTGTTCCTCCCTTCGGTGGGTAGAACTTTCTTGGGTTCTCACGTTACCACAACTGTGAGAATACAAAAATGGTTAGAGCTTATTTTTGTGTCTGTAGAAAGCCTCGACTACCCCTCTATTTATAGAAGGTCAGGGTCAGGAGTTCTAATCTGAGCAAGAGTCAGAGGGACATAATTTCATGAATTTTCCAGAAATTGCAAACATTGAACCAGTCGGTTCAATAGTGAACTGGCTGGTTCACATATGAGACAATTGGTTCAACCCTTGAACTGGTCGTATCACTATGTTTCCTATTTACAATTGTATTGGCAATTAAAATCCAATTAATTCACAACTTGTCATCAACATCAATCCTTGATCCAATTGTATTGATCAACCAAACAGTCAATTCACAACTTGAACCAATTGGTTTAGTCATTTGAGCCCATCGGTTCACTTGTTGAACCTGACATTTTAGAGATCTGATTGCCAATTTTGGTTTAAATTGGCCTGGCACTTGAATGAATCAGTTCAACACTTGAATTAGTCAGTTCAGAGTTTAGTCAATCAATTTCCAACCATTATTGTTTAAATTGAATACCTAACACTTTAGTAATCAAGTTAAACACCATTCATGAATAAACTCATATTCCAAGTGTATCCTATGTGTGTGACCCTATAGGTTCCAAGTTACGTAAGCAGTGAATATCCATAACTCACTTATGGCATCACAGGAAATGAGTGGTATCTAGAAAGACGTCATTGCTACCCAAGTAATCAAAAAGTTGGAGAACAACTTCAACCTACAATATGTGATTGGTGTTACAATGATCGTATAGTTCCTTTGTCACTGATATCCAGATTAAACTACAGACATGGAATCGTGATCTTCTTCAACATTCAATCAATGTTCCTTGAACTAGATCATAGTCTTTGAGATATATTAAGCTCAATATCACATATTGACTCACATAAGCATGGCCATGCATTTCTCAGTCTCGCTATCAAGTTTCCCAGATATCATTCTCCTGTAGGAGGGACAAATCCCATATACAATACCCACAATCACCCCCATGTGTCACAATGCATCTGAGAACCACCTTTATGGCAACCCTTATTCAAGGTCACAGTGGATAATGTTAAAGTATTTAGAATGACATGTGATGAGCGTAGTGATTTCAGATCTAAGAACGACAATCACCACCATCAGTATGAGAGATGATTCTGACTACCAATCATGGTTTCCATGTATCATTCTCAAGGTGGGTCTATTTGATACACCGTTTTCTAACGAGAATCTATGTGTTTGGTTTGATATCACATATCATGATTTAAGGAGATTATGTCATCAACAAACTCACACTCTAGTCTTATGTAATATTGTTGTCTATCAACCTTCCACAATAACATCTAACTAGGGACATAATAGGAATGCATATACTCTTAACATCTGTATGATCTCATTGTTCAGGTCCTCAACTTGAAGATATACGTCATTGAGTAATATCATTCTCTAGACAATTTATTATGTTATATCATTATCTCATAACTGAATAAAATAGATTGCCTTTATTATTAATCAAATCATTTATAAGATACGCCATTACTATCATCATATGATCGACTCTCTAGGCATACATACCAATAGACTCCCACTTGCACTTAGAGCCATTCACCCATGAACTTAATCCCAAGTTATCTAACATGACCTTCATGCTTTTGTTGTGAAAGTATTTTTGTCAAGGGGTCAGCCACATTGCTCTCAGTTAGCACTTTGCAAATCTTCACATCTCCTCATTGTACAATTTCTCGCATGTGATGGAATCGTCTTTGTATGTGCTTGTAACACTGGTGTGATTTTTGTTTGTTAGCATGTGAAATAGCTACATTTTTTTTTGCAATATAGCTCAATTGCAACACTAATTCTTGGAACTCTCCAAGTTTTGAAATGAACTTCTTGATCCAAACAACCTCCTTTGTTGCATTGGATGCAACAATATACTCAGCCTCTATTGTAGAATCAACAACTGTCTCATTCTTGGAACACTTCCACCTTACAACTTTTTTGGTAAAGTAGAACACAAATCCAAACAGTGATCTATAGTCATCTTTGTTAGTTTGGAAACTTGCATCAATGTAACCTTTTACCACCAACTCTTACTCACCATCGTAGACAAGGAATTGATCCTTAGTTCTTATCAAGTACTTAAGGATGTTCTTCACAGTAGTCTAGTGAGATTTACTGGGATTTGACTGATATCTGCTCATCATGCTCAAGGAATACAAGACATCTGGATGAGTACATAACATTGCGTACATGATAGATCCAATTGTTGATGCATATGGAATCTTAGTCATGCGCTCCCTTTCTTCACAAGAATTGGGACACTGATATCTAGAGATAGTTATACCATGAGACATGGACATGTTTCCTCTCTTTGAGATCTGCATGTTGAACCTATTCAACACTTTGTCAATGTATGTGCTCTGACTTAGCCTAAGAAGCCTTATATATCTATTTCTATATATCTTGATTCCTAAGATGTAGGATGCTTCACCTAAGTCCTTCATAGATAATGTATTTCCTAGCCTGGGATTTACCATCTATAAAGTATGAATGTCATTCCCCATCAATAGTATGTCATCCACATACAATATGGGGAATACAATCATGCTCCCACTTATTGTCTTGAAAACACATGGTTCATCTTCATTTTGACTAAAGCCAAACTCTTTGACTGTTTTGTCAAATCAAAGGTTCTAGCTCTGAGTTGCTTGCTTCAATCCATTGATCTTGGTAGCTGACAGACTTTATTTACATCCTTCGTATTTATAAAACCCTCAATTTGTGTCATGTACACATCCTTAAGAAGATTCTTGTTAAGGAATGTGGTTTTAACATCAATCTGCCAAATCTCATAGTCATGATAAGATGCATGGCAAGCATGATCCTTATGGACTTAACCATGGCAACTAGAGAAAACATTTCATCATAGTCAACACCTTGAACTTGTCTCAAACCCTTTGCAACCAATCATCCTTTGTAAGTTTGTACATTACCATCCATGTTAGTATTCTTCTTGAAGAACCACTTGCACCCTATGGGTTTAACCCCTTTGTGGATCCACCAAGGTCCATACCTTGTTGGTGTACATGGATTCCATCTTAAATCTCATGGCCTGAAGCCATTTCTCAGACTCTAGACCCTTTATAGTTTTGAGGTAGGTATTTGGATCATCATCAATGACTAACTCATCGCCTTCTTGAGTCACAAGATAACCAAATATATCTATCTCAAGGCGTGTCCTACTAGATCTATGAGGTTCCTATGTTACATTAGGAGACATTCCACAATAGTTTGTGAATATCTATGTTACTGTTGTACCTATATAGGTTCAATGATTTCATGTTGGTCTCGAACTTCTTTGAGTTCTAATTTCCTCCCAATGATTCCTTTGGAAATGTATTCCTTTCTCTAGGAATACATCATCCATGAAAAAAAAACACTTTGTTGTCAGATGGAGTATAAAAGTAATATCTTTTGGTTTCCCTGGGATATCCAATAAAATAACATAGATCTGATTTGGGTCCAAGATTTTTGGGAAATTGCTTTCTCACATAATCTTCACAACCCCAAATCTTCATAAAAGACACATTGGGATGCTTCCCATACCATATCTCATATGGTGTCTTTTGAACCGAATTAATGGTACACAGTTTAGTGTAAACCCGGTGGTTTCGAGAGCATAGCCCTATAAGGAAGTCATAAGTTCAAAAAACTCATCATATACCACATCATATCAAGTAATGTTCAATTCCTTCTTTATAATACACCATTGTGCTGTGGTGTTACAGGTGGAGTTCATTGTGATACAAAACCACGATCTCACTAAAGGTCCTCAAACTCTTAGCTTAAGTATTCTTCACCTTGATCAAAATGACAAGCCTTAATACTTTTACCAAGTTGATTATGTACTCCATTCATGAAATCCTTGAACTTTTCAAAAGTTCCTTACTTATGTTTCATCAAGTAAGCATAACCATACCTACTGAAGTCATCAGTAAAGATAATGAAGTACTGATAACCATGCCTATAGCATTTGTTCAAAAAGGGCCACATACATCAGTATGTATGAGTCCTAATAGATCACTAGCCCTCTCACTATTGCTAGTAAAGGGAGTCTTTGTCATCTTGCCCAACAAGCAAGACTCACATGTCTCTATTGATTCAAAATCAAAGGAGTCTAGATAACCATCTTTATGGAGCTAGAGATTCGATTCTCATTGATGTGCCCTACACGACAATGCCAAAGATATGTTTTATTTGAGTTATCTAGTATTAATGTTTTGTTATTAACATTATAAACATTGTCTTTAGATCCAGCAAATAAACACCATAAGACATTGGGACACTTCCATAAATGATCTCATCTTTTGAAATAGAGCATTGACCATTCTTTATATGAAATCCATGTCCATCCTTGTCCATACAAGATATAGAAATAATGTTTCTATTTATTGCAGGTACAAAATAGTGATTCTTTAAATTTATAACAAGCCTCATTGGTAGAGATAAATTATAGGTTCCAACTATAGTGGAAAAAAATCTTTCTCCATTTGCAATGTTGAGTTAAACCTCACCCTTTTGTAAAGGCTTACTTTTTTTCAAATCCTGCATATTCAAACATATGTGAGACCCACATCTGGTATCTAGTATCTGAGATGAAGAAGTTGGCAAATTTATCTCAATACTATATATACCTAAAGTGGAGATCTCTATCCCCACCTTCTTCCTCAGTTCCTCTAGGTAGAGAGGGAAATTCCTCTTCCAATGTTTAGGCTGGTGATAGCGGTGACAATTGCCTCCCTTGTTCACCCCTCTCTTTGCTTTGAGTGCAAATGAATTGGGTTTCTAGCCATATTTAGAACTCCTCTTAGCTTTGGATTTGCCCTTGGACTTCCCTTTTCCTTTGTTTATCACCATCATATATTTGGGGTTGTCCTTCTTCATTTGTGCTTTAGTAGTTCTCAACATACCAAGCAATTCTGACAATGTCTTGTCAAAATTGTTCATGTTGTAGTTCATGAAAAACTGGCTAAATATATTTGGTACTGATTGTAGAATCACATTTGTGGCCAACTCTTGACCCAAGGGAAATCCCAATCTAGCAAGGTTCTCCACGTACCCAATAAGCTTGAGCACATGGGGACCTACTAGATCTTCTTTTGCCATGTTGCACTTGAAAATTTCCTTGGAGACGTCATATCTCTCTTGGCTTTCTTGATATGATATGTGTTCTTAAGATGTGTTACAATCTCAGTGACATCCATGTTCTCATGTTGTCTCTACAACTCATAGTTTTTTGAGCACATAATTAGGCACTTGACATCAACATCATCTTCAGAGTGCTTCTTGTAAGCATCCATGTCAACCTTAGGTGCAGTGGGAGTTGGTTCATCTAGATTTGGTTTCTGTAGGACATGGAGCTTGCATTCATGTGTGAGAATAATTCTCAATGTCCTGAACCAATCATGGAAATTATTCCCATTCAACTTGTCCTTCTCAAGGACTTGTCGCAAGGAAAAAGTGTTATTGGTTGCCATTTGATTCTATAAGAAAAAAATGCAATTTGTCAAAACACTTTTGACTTGATTTGATTAAAATAAAATTTAATGATGTTTAATTAGGCCTTTAATTAATTATTGCTCCCACTATTTTGTTCAAATTGATAGCCCTCACATATCAATTCGGAAGATTGCAACATACAACTTTTTAGTAAGCCAAGACCCAAAACAATTGAGTTATTACCTGGCCAACACTAGTGTCCATAATTAATGATTAAGGTAGGCAACTTTTGCATTACATCTTATGCAATTCTTAGATAGATGGTATGCACAACTCTTTATCATAGTCATCTACATGATTCTAGGTACTTAATCTCATTAGTATTATCTAGTTAAGTTTGACCCAAAATCCAATAGGATAGTAATGCACCCTACTTGGCAGACCCACATGACTACCATTACACTTGCACAAGATATACATCGCACAATGCTTGACGTGCCCACACATAGTTGATCAGGCTTTTCATGTTGTTGCTTATGGAAAGCATCTAAGACTTAATATTTTATTGAGGAGTTTTATTGTAACACCCCCGACCTGGGTTATGGCTTAACTCTAGAAGTTTTGCTTAAAAATATAATTATAAACTTGTTCTAATCCTTTGAAAAGTAATTAAGACTCTTTGAGAAGTTTATTTCCAAGTTTAAGCTTATTTGCAAACTATGTGTGCATTATATGGCAATCTAAGTCAAAAGTGCAATTTGCCCAAGATGAGGGGCTACATTGCAAAATGTTACATGTTGAGTGTGTCTTAAGTGTTTTAATATTATAAGAGAGAGAATGATGCTAAGTGGTGGCTTGAGGAAAGCCTAAATTTCAAGTATAAGCTTGTTTAAACAATGCTAGTGCCTTTTTCACTAATTTTGATACAAATTTTAAGTTACCCAAATATAGGGTTGATACACAAATTACCACCTGTAGTGTATCCCTACTCCCTCTAGGTATCATTTAGAGGAGAGAGAAAGAAGGGGGTGCCATAATTGAACCACCTTTGAGGGATGGTACTCTTAGTGATGAAAAGACCAAGAAAGAAATGAAGGAGAAGCCCTTACTTGAGCTATATCAAGTTGTAGACTTAGATTGGGAATCCCTATCGACCAAGGGGCCATGAAGAGGGTCTCCTATCGATTTTGATGATTCTTAATTTTGGCCCATGATGGGAATGCCACTTCAAAGAAGTGATAAGCATTGATTTACAACTTGTAATGGAAAAGATGGAATTGAATATAATAATACGGTGAGTGGAAGAAGACTTGGCTTAGAAGCTAACTCAAGAGCCGACCCTTATCCTCTACATTATCCTTGGACTTTTATTTTTGCACAGCAAGATAGATAATGGGATGCATGCAAATGTATGTGTCGACTATGCATGGCTAGGTGGCATTTAGTAGCCTAAGCTAATGACACCTCTTACACTCTTTTCCATAAACCTCTAGTATAAATACCTTGCCCTTTACTTGTTAGTAAGATTTTTAAATCTTGTTAGTAACCTTCACTCTTGTACCATGAATACCCTCTGATATCATGCATAGTGATGAGATTTGAGTGATAAGAGCTTGATATCGGCCAAGGAAAAGAGATATCAGCCAAATAGGTCATAGAAGGTGTTATCACCTATTGGGATTGGAGATATCGTGCAAAAGCTAAGGAGCTCAAGTCTTGGATTGTTGAGAGGTTCATCTTCAACCTTGGAATGTGAGGAGTTGAAGCTTGAAGCTTGGAAGTTGTTCATAAGGTGTGTTATATAACTTGAACCCATCTATATTATTATCTTTTCTTCAATATTATTTAACTTGTTGATTTCTTTCAAAATCAAATTTTCTTTGATCAATTGAAATATCTATGAGTTCCAATTAGTATTTAGGACTGTTATCCATGGTTTTGAATAATTATATAAGGACCTTGAGGTTGATGATGATGACATCATCATTGAACAAACCGATATGGGTTGAAGACTCTTGAAACCTGATATGGAACCCGATATAGAGCCTTACCCGATATGAAGGTAGGTCATATTTTATAAAATAGGTCTTATGAATGATATGGAAGATACCTATCCATATTTTATATTTGATACAAGGTAAGAGTAATACCCTATGCACGATAGGAGATCAAGCATGTACTCTAACTCAATATAGTAAACCCTATAGGATGAGCAATCTGATATGTTGATGTAAACCCACTACAAGTATGACATAGTGAGAAGTGAGTATTTCATGGGCAATATGAGTAAGTATTTATACACCCCTTGAGCATGATATAGGGCCATATACTCACCTTATGCACGATATCATGTTAGGTCTATATCCTAACCCAACATGAGTTAAAAACCCTAGATGGTAATGAGAAATCCGATATGAAACTCAATATGAAAAGTAACCTGATATAGTGGTGAGTGATACTTTATACTTGATAAGAGACATGTCTAGTAAATGAGATGGGAGTTACCTACTAGAACCTTATACACGATACAAAGGTAAAGCAATACCTTTTGCACGATATGAGCAAACCTTAGATGAAGACATGGGAACCCGATATGTTTTGGAATCTATACTCCTTTGAAAACTCAATATACCCCATTACTTTGTGATGGGTAGAAGAACAAATTAGAACCCATCTTGTCATGTACTTATAAGAAAAGAACTGAACCTTAAAAAGATTATGAGTTCAAGGTTCTATCTATTCAAGTAAACTGATATGGTGAATCCATGAGGAAAACTGATATGATGTTCAAAGGTGTAACCCGATATGATACCTAAGATAGGTAAACCGATATGATAGTCAACATGGGATCACGATATGACAAATTCAATATGGGGACACGATATGGTAACCCAAGATGAAATCCAATATGAAAATCTAAGAGGAAGACCGATATGATGGAAAATCGATATGGAAAGTTTAAAATGAAAAAGCTGATATGACTAACTAAGGTAAAGAACTACTATAATATTATCTTGAAAGATATATGGAAAATCCATAATGGTATGCCCAATATGGTGTACTATTGTACATGATATGAGAACCCAATATGCCTCTATACCCAATATAAGGTCAAGAGTTCAACCTATACTCGATATGTGAATGACTTAAGATGATAAAACCTAAAGTGATGGCCAACCCAACATGGCTACATGATATGGAGTTAGGTGATAAACCCTAAACCCGACATGATGTTGTGGTGTTGTCAAAGGATTTATATGGAACTATAATATGATGTTATGTGCACCTTTGAGCACAAATAGGATAGCAATATGGACCATGATACCTGATACGGTAGGCATGCTCCAATCCATTAAAATTGTCTAAGTGATGTATGTTGTATGATTAATATTGAGACATAATGAGTTTGATTCAATTTGATAATGATAAGCTAATAGATCTTAAAGAGGTGAATTAAATAAGATGCAATCAATACCCTAATACGGATAAGAGAGAGACTTTTACATGTGTGATAAACATGTTGATAAGAATGTATTGATACTCCTAAGATGAGTGGAGTATGAATTAGGGTTTGATTCTAGACATTATGATTTTCAATCCTTAATTGTTAATAAGGGGAAAATCTAACCTTAATGAAGGGAGATGATATTATTTTACAAACATAATCAGTTAGATTGAGAAATCCTAACCCTAATAATGGGAAGGATGTACTTTCTTATATCATAGGGTGATGATGTATACAATCCTAACCCTAACCATGGGAAGGATGCATTTCTCTTAAATTGTATAATGATGTCATATGTTGATAAGAGTCTTTCATCATAAAGAGCACACTATACAAGAATCATGAAATGATGAGCATAGTAAGATATGAGCCAAGATGTTCCATATCAATAGATTTAAATAAGTTTTGTAAGTTGTATGAAATACTTGTATAGCAAGTATAATGATTATATAGTCTGATGTCTTAAAAGATAAGTTGTTTCCTAGTAAGAGGTGACAAGATGTTTAATGAACTATGTGAGCTATGTGAAATACTTGAACACCAAGTAAGATGAATACCTTGGTCAGAGGACCTAGAGGTAATAGTTACCTATTACAGAGGTAACAATGCTATGTGGTGATCTAAGGGTTTGAATACTCAGATCCAGTAATCATGATGATGATGATGATATGAAGGGATGAGAATCCCCAGTGATGTGATAATGGACTGAGATCCCGAGTGATATACCTTCAAAAATGTTCCAAATATCTTAAAAGTACTACTCTTTCTTTAATAACATCTATTATAATTTATATTTGAAAACTTGGTTGGTGCTAAAAGAATATTGTAAGGTACCTAATTAATCAATTTAAATCTCATCCTGTAGTGCCCTGACCATAGATCCATTCAGTGTCAGAATTTTCTGATGGTGAAATGAGTTTAACTCGGAAGCACATATTTTTGAATATGCGGCGGTGAAGGACAAAGTATATCCAAACGTCCAAATGAAGAATCGGTGTCTCACCTTCCTTATTTATCCCAGGATGATGTAAAATCTCCTGACCAAATAATAAATTGATGTGTAAATCCTTCTTCATTTCTAAGTGGTATCGGGATTGAACTGTAAAAATCTCCCGACCAGGAGAGGAATTGATGTTGATCTTCCTTATCCTTAAATTATAATCCAGGAAAGCTATGTGGACTTCTCCTGAAGAGAGTACATGCTACAGAAGTAACTCTATAGTGAATATGTTGCTATACCCCGGCATGCTAAAAGTAGATGACACAAGATGTCCTGTTGAATCCTAAGTGGTCTTGTACTGACTGAGACAGGTGAGGTCTTGACATCTGGCTCTGCCATTGACCTTGTATGGTACCGATTTCGACTTACTAGTGGTCAGTTGGAGTATGAAAGGTATATTTCATCTCCTCAAGGTATAAGCATGTTTGTAATATGTAATCACCTGTGTAGTGTATTTGCTTAAGGATCAAATACAGAAAGACATTGGTTGATGTACACTCCTTTTCTACATCTTAGTTGAATAGATGTTATTCATATTTTTTCATATTCCCTTGAATAGTGAATAGATGATTTATTGCTCTACCATAGATATATGCATTATTTTAAGAAGAATGACTACTCTATTCTACTTATAATAGTGATTAATCCTGCTCATTTATATAAAAGAACATCTCCTTAGTTTTTATACTACTTAATCTTGATAATAATATAGTTGGCGGAGAATTATATCTCTCGCTGGGACAATTGTCTCACCCCGTGGGATCCACAATTTTTAGGTGGATGTGTACGAGGAGGTAGAAACCTTTCTGCAGAAGAAGAACAACAGACATGATAGAGTGATAGCTCAGGTTGACGTATTATCTGTCATGTCTTATAGATAGAAGTTCTATGTGTCATCTCCGTACTCTCAGGTCCTTGGGAGATAGTTCTTAGTGGTTTTTTGGAACGAATTGAGATTTTGGTTGTTTACCTTGAGATTTTTACGTTGCTATTGTACATGTTAAAGTAAAGCAACTGGCACTTATTGTCCTCGAGATGAGACAGTACAATGTATGTACGATATGAACCACATGTATATACATTTTTGGTTCTTTTTGTAAGAATTTCCTAAAACATGATCTATGTGCAAAATGGTTTTAAATTCTTAGTGATTTTTGTTAAATTCTGTTGATTATGGTTATTCCGCGATTATTACTGGTGATGGCTTGATTTGTAATTGGCTCGTCACATTTATATTTATACATACACATATCCAAACACCACATACTTATAGTACATATCATATACATGTTATATCCCACAAACAAAAAAATGTAGTTATAAAACACAAGCAATGGTTATAGCCATACTATTATAATTCCTTGAGACATAAGGAATTACTACCACCTAAGGTCCACATCATATGTAGCAACATATTTTTAATGAAGATCTATGCTGGAACCAGTCTGAGATGACCAATTAGACTCTTGAACTGATGGATTTTCCTCTTGGTCAGTCAGTTGGTCTATCATATTTGATCGTATGGTCTTCGATCTAAGCAACTTGTGGACACCTCCACTCGATTGGTTGGACCACCAGTCAATCCTCCAGTCAATCAGTTCCTTTGCTGAAACGGGCAGTTCGTTTAGTGCTGAGCATCTTCTTTTCCATAACAAGAGCTAAAACTATCCTAATCCAATCATATTACAAGGTAATAGGAAAATCTTGAGTTACATTTGAGGAGAGCATAAGAAGGAGACAATCAATACCTTCACATATGGAAAATGAGAGAGAGACTCGGTATGCAAACTGAGATATAAAATAGGAATAAAAACCATCCAACAATGCACAAATTTCTAGGGGTTATTGGCCATAACCATGCCAACATCCACCATCAAAACCAAATTCAGGGAGATGCGTATAAATTACATATATATCATATCATATACACATATATATCAGTTGGGATCATATGTGGTATTTAATCGGATATGCACATTAATCATTTTATGTATTCACATCATATGCAATATAATAAATGATAAAACCAAATCTGATCATATCGATTAAATACCAAAACATAGTAAATTGACGTGGCTTGATACCATTACAGGGAAATAAGGCATCAAGTATGGCAGTGGAAATTAAATTTTTACTACCATATTCCCCTTTGAACAGTAGACCATCAACTATGTAGTGGGAAGGAAGGTTGTAAGGTTTCTACCTGGTCTTGAAGCATGGTTTAAGGAGTGGGGTCCCAGAGGGGGACCACTTCCTACTAGAAACAAAAAGGCAACATCCCTTGAACCAAACACCACATAAACAATTTCGCCAAAGGGATGGAGACCAATTCATTCAACATGTATGTATCATTACACAATGAGTAGCAGCGGAAAATATTATTATCTAACAATTTACAAAGCTTGATAAAATAGTACACCACTTCACCCCACATGGGTGTCCAAATAGAAAACTAAACATATAAACCAAATATCAAGACGAGGGTCATCTAACAACCTCTTCAAGTCTCTCAAAAGATCAGCTACAAGGTTGATGTAGAAGTTCACCTCTCCTTGATCTAACCTGGGGTTGGAAGCATGCCACACAAAAGAAAAGAAGAAAAGAAAACATCAACAAAAAGTTGGTATGTGTATACTAAAAGAAAACTTGAGCAATATATGGAAATAAGGACATCAAGTATAAGTGCTTCCCATGCAAAAGAAAAGGACTACCCACACTCGAATAAAAGATCAGATTCATCATCATCATCAAGAAAGATACTTGCCATAATTAAAACAATAAAGTAGTGCCACATAAACACATGTCATAACCATCATCCTGCATGTATGTGAGATAAGCATAAAACTAGAATATTATAAGAGACAAAGATGACCAAGAATCACACATCTTGAACCTAGTGAGACATGGGCCAAGAATCACACATCCTGCCCTGGCATGGGGAATCACACATCCACCACCCAAACATATATATAACATGGTCCAGGATTCACACATCCTTCCCTGGCATGGGGAATCACACATCCACCATCCAAAATATCACAATGTTGCCATAAATCACAATGACACAAAACCAATGCAATTATACTACTCTAGGGCTACTGAATCACATAGCAGGTAATTGTAGAGGCAAGTAGGAGGTATGATCAGAAATTATACAATGTTGACATATCACACAATGGAAAACACATGCATCTACAAATAAACATCCACATCACAGTTGGAAGATACCATCAACAAGTCTATCGTGCACCATAGCACAAAATAAGATATCAAGAGATTATCCAAGACCGCAATAAGTAGGATAATTCACATGAACCATGATATCAAGAGATAAGACATATTGTGTAAGCCAAATTCAAGGGAATGAAAAGATAGGTGAATTGCTCATCATTGAGTAATAGGGGATACTACGTACCTCAATATCAAAATCTAAAGTCCAAAGCACTTCTAGATCCAAGTCTAGGTCACCAAAGATCCTATTAAACACATATACATATTTTACGTCAATTTCACACACATTAACCAAACCCAAAAAACCACCTCTTATCAACATGTGAATTAGGTTATGAAAATTGTGCCACATTTTAGTTTACATTATTAGGAGTACAAAACATATTTTATTATATTTTTATGACTTATAAATATTTAATTATGAATTATACAAGTTATTATCTCATTTAATTAGATCAATTAAAATCACCTCTTTATAACATAAGATTCATGTGAGAAAACGAATACCAATAGAAAGCTTACATTTTTCTGAATCCAATGAGTATTTATTTGTAATTTTTGGATCAGCGAATAAAAAGATATAATTTTCATAAAATCAACCAATCAGAAATTGCCTAAATTCCAAATAAGCGAAAGAGTGGGGAAGAGAGAGGATCGGGCCCGTGTGATTTGGACCAATTAGGTGCAATCATGTCACCTGGTCAAAGACAGTGAGACCCGCACCAACAAAAGAAAACAACAAGGCGAATTACCAAGGTGCCCCCGCACGAGAAAATAATGAAAGAAGGAACTTGGGAGGGCAAAATGGTAAAATTATCAAGGGGATCATCCCCAAGCTCGTCCGTATCAATGGTGCCAAGGAGCTCTAGCCTGATTTGGGTGATTTCATAGTACATAGCCAAACTTTGAGATGTGGGTACCGAAAGAAATCCCAAGCAAAGAAATGAGAAATGCATCAAAATCTACTAATACATGTGTCCCATGCCACACAGACCAGTAAGAAATGAGAGATGCATCAAAATCTAGTGCTTATGACATTCCTCTTCAGTTCTCAATTGGCTGTCCATAACCATTGAGAATGGAGAAGCAACATCATTATCTAGGGTTAGGTTGAAACATGAGACCTAGAATAGGTAAACATCTATCTATGACATCTCTATTTCTTCTAAGGCGAAAACTTTTAGTTATTCTAGGTCATTGTATCTTTCTTTGGGAATCTATCCCTAAACCCTAATTTCTTATCTTCATCCTAGGGTGACTATGAGAATCATCTTTGCCTAGTGTCCATTTACCAAATTGCTCTGATACCATATTGTAACACCCCGATTTTCATAAGACATGAGCGGAAGCTTTTTTTTTCTTTCAACTGGGAGTGTCACAAACATGATAACCATTGCAATTAAAGAAAATGAAACATTTTTCATAGAGAAAAACTAATTCATACATAATCCTTGATAAAAGGAAAACTATAACTCATCTAATGTACACCGGTAACAAGACTATGCATAAAAAGAAATGTCTAAACTCTGGATCATCTCGTTAGATGGCACCCCACTAGGCAAGCTTGAAAAATCTCCTAGACCTTTACTTGTTCCCTTGATCCTCAGCTGCTCCAAATACTGTGGACATCGCATCCCCAACCATGCATTGGGAAAAATAGTCATTAGAGTAAGTGGCATGAGTATTTTAAAATATACATTGCTAAAGAACTAAAATATTACAAAAGATTCTTGAACATTATAAATATGAAATGAACATTTAACTCTGATTAAATCTAGAAACATATTATCTCTCATTTCTTAAACTTTTATTTCTACTCTATCTTTCTTGAGACCTATACTCTGGGTCTCATGGTCTACACCAAAGTGTTTGTATCATAAATATCTTATCTAAATTCCTCTCATCACACTCGTGGATGAGATTACAGACATGCTCTAATCTTAAGTATCTTTTACTTACGATTTTTATCTACTTGTGGAGACCATTATACAATAAGTTCTACTTTGGTGTATCAACGCCCTAAGATGGTACCATGTACCCTGAGTTGGCACTATATTCCCTGAATGACACTAAAGTGTATCTGCTTTGACGTTTCTACGCCCTAAAATGGTGCCGCAACACCTCTGAGTTGGAGTAAACACTCCTCTGAATTGGCAACAACTACCTCTGAATTGTCTCGGGACTAACTAAATGAGAACTTATCATATAATGTATTATGTGAAGGTTTCAACTTATTTTTCTTAAGTCTAAAATTACTTAATTCTTAATCTGAATTGAAGTTGAATACTAACAGCTTTACTGAATACTGAATCTGAACTTATCTTATATTAAAACTGAATATTGATAATTGAACTTATCTGAAACTGATTACTGAGTACTGAGCATGTACTGAATTCTAAATCTGAATCTGAATCTGAATCTGAATCTTTTATTCTTAAGTGATAAACTTATTCTAAAATTGAATGTGAATATGGATCTCAATTACTTCATAATTGAGATTGGCTCTAAAACCCTTATCATGTATCTTTATTCATAATGTGGCTACTCACACAAGGAGTAGTCTAAGTCTAGATATAAATCTAATATCCATATTATCTAGATAATCCTTAATCTAATTCTTCAATCTGATAGGAATATCGTAGCTATTTTTGATACTAAATATATGACAACTAAGCCTATAGGCTTAGGGAAAGGATCTGAACTAAATATGGAAATACAAAGTAAATGAGAGTTCTCAAGTATCAAATATATAAACTAATGTGATTTCTAAAAAGGTAACTCAAAATCTATAAAATCTCAATAAGTCATCTCAATACATTCATATGAACTTAAATCTTAAATATTAAAGTAGAAATCATATAGAGTCTCAACGTGCAACTTAATCATGACTTAATGTCTCATAATTTGGTATTATCATTATATACTCATGTTACAATATATTCTAATCCCAATAGTATATTTATCTTGGAAATTGGGCCATGGTCTACCATGTGCAACACCCATATTCTCACATAATACTTAACTTTTAAACATCAACCTTATTAAGGGATCTATTTCACTTCTTAATTTCTTAGATCGCTACATATATAAGAAACCTTGATGACATGTTCCTATTTGAAATCTCAATACATGGTTACATCTATATTTAAGAGATATGATAGAACTATATTTTCTTATCCTTCTTATGAACTTAACTTCATGATCTAGAATCATTCCATGACACATCACTACTTAAGGTATTGAGCATATAGATGGATTCCCGAGCTCCCTCTGTCGTGGGCAATAAGGCAAAAGGCAAGGCGACGGCGACACCACCTAGTCGTTCATCTTCCCTGAGTTTGAGTCTGTGTATGCCATCGAATCACAGTAAAATAGTGGAAACCTCAGTCTCATCTCAAGCTCCGGTGGTTTCACAAGTTATAAACCATGCTACAGTCAATTCACCGCTATAGTGGGGTGCCTTCAAGCCTTTATCTGTTGGGAATGCATCGAGATTACAATGTGTTGATATCTCCACGATTAATGGTAAGCTGCTTTATCCTAGCAAGGAAGTAGAGGAAAATGCTAGTAAATGGAAGAAATGCCTTCTTGGTTATATCATCGATTTTTGGCCTGATATCTTCACCCTTGCGAACCACTTTAATGCGATTTGGAATACTCGTGGCCGCTTTGAGATGTTTGATAGAGGTAGTGGTTTTTTCCTGGTAAGATTTGACGATTTAGAAGACCTGGAGGATGCTTTTAAAGGTGAATGGACTATCTTTGGAAGACCAATTATCCTTAAGAAATGGGTTCCAGGGGAACAATAGACTAGAACTGTATTATCTGATGTACCTATTTGGGTCGATATTCTAAGCCTTCCTATGGAGCTGTGGGATACCAGGACCTTCAATAGGATTGGCTCTTTCCTTGGCCGTCCTATGAAGATGGATGAAGACACTGTCAGTCTGAAACGGTTAGACATTGCGAGGATCCAAGTTATTGTTAAGGAAGATGCTAAGTTCTCGAGGAGTTTAACTTTAATTAGTGATTCTGGTTCTGAGCACATAATAGCTCTTGATTATGAATGGATTCCATATAAATGTAGTAGATGCGGGATCCTAGGGAATGGAGAATGCAAGTCAGCTCGTTCAGGGGAAATACAGAGAGCCAAACCTCCAGCTAAATCAAAGAAAATGTGGAAGGTTAAAAGAACTGATGCAGACCAGGTGTTTGATGTTATTCCTAATATCAGTCTGGAAAATAGTGGAGTTTATGTAATCGAAGAAATCTCAGATGAAGAGGAAATACAACGCAAGAAACTTATGATTTAACAGATGGATATTACTGTTGAGGATGAGGAAATTTCTAATGCTGTTAATGAAGGATTGAACACTACTAGTTCAACTCCAGCTGGCAGGACTGGCTCTATTCCTTTGACTCCTATTGAGATACATGTTTTCTCTAATATCACCCCTGATAGTTCTAACATTGACAAAGTTCAGATCGACCCAAGTGATAGAAGAAGGAATATATTCCCTCCTGAGCATCAACCAAAACAAAGCACTGGTATCTATTATAGAATTATAGAGTCAAACCTTTCCCCTATTCTTGCACAGATTGAGGAACTAAATGTGTCTACTGATGAAGCTGAGGTTGTCAGCCCAATAGCCCAGGTGGACAAATGATTCCTCCTTTATCTATTTCTTCTTGGTATGTCCGTGGTATAAGTAATAAAATTTAGGACATTCAAGAAGAAATTAGGAAGGCTAGTGACAGTATAGTTATTTTGGTTGAAACTAAAGTCAGGCCTTGTAAGATTAAAGTTTTTTATCAATAAGTACTTTCCTGGTTATAATTGGCTCTCGAATCATACCTCTCACGTCCTTGGTAGGATAGTTGTCCTCTGGAATCCTGCTGAATGTGATATTTCTGGAATTGCTGAAAATGACCAAGTTCTCCATATGAAGGTTATTACTGACCAATCTTATTTTTATCTATCTGCTGTTTATGGCCATAACCCTTATAATCACAGAGAAAGACTTTGGTCCTCCATTTCCTCCTTTTGTTCCAGAGTGGATAGTCCTTGGCTCATATTGGGTGATTTCAATTGTGTGCGTAAGAATGTGGAAAGGATTAGCAAGAAAATGCCCATTAGAAAATCCATGGATGATTTCAATGAATGCATCTTAAACTGTAATCTTTTTGAAATGAACCTCCAAGGGCCTTTCTACACTTGGGATAATAGACAAGAAGGTGATAGTTTTGTTATGTCAAAAATTGATAGAGTTTTCTATAATACTGGTTTTCTCAATACTATTACTGAGTTTTCGGGTGAAGTGATCTCCAATATTATCGGTGACCATCAAAAAGTCCTTGTCAAAATTGGTAATCCGAGGAGAGTAAAATCACCTTTCAGATTTATTAATGCATGGGTTGAACATCAAGACTTCATATCCATAGTTAAGAACTCGTGGGTTATGGAAGTTCCTGGATTCACCATGTTTAAATTATACGGGAAATTGGAGAAACTCAAGAATGATCTTATTAAGTGGAATAAAGAGTTTTATGGGAACATCAATGATAATATTAAGATAGCTAAATTCAATGCTGTCAAAGCTCAAGAGAAAGCTGACTTGGACCCTTTGAATGAAGATCTAAGGGTTATTGCTAAGAATCTTAGACTGGAAGTGAATCAATATGCTGCAGCCCAAGAATCTCTCTATAAACAAAAGTCGAGGGTTAAATGGCTCAAGGAAGGTGATTCTAACACTGCTTACTTTTATGCCTCCATGAAGGTTAGAAGACAATCTAATTCTATTAAAAGCCTCAATATTGATGGTAACCTTTCGCATGACAATGATGCTATTAAGAAGTCTATTTCTGAATTTTACTCCAAGCTTTTCAATAATTCAACTGGTTCTAATGGAGTGTGGCAAGGAGAATGGCCCGACAACACTTTAACTCTTCAGCAGAAAAATTCTCTCATCTTAAATGTTACTAGGGCTGAAATTTAGGAGGTCATAAAGGTTTTAAAAGTTGATAAGGCCCCGGGGCCTGATGGTTTTAATGGGTTTTTCTATAAGAAGTGTTGGGATATTATTGGAGATGATGTTTGTGAGGCTGTCTTTGAGTTTTTCAGGAATAGTAAAATTCTTCAGGAGGCCAACATAACTTTTCTAACCCTTATTCCCAAGGGCTCTGATTCCACCTTGATTAAAAATTGGAGGCCCATTGCTTTGTGTAATACTTTCTATAAAATTATTTCCAAGATTCTTGCTAATAGACTTCAAAGTGTCTTGCCTTCTATTATTGATTATTCTCAATGTGCCTTTGTTAAAGATAGAAGCATAAAGGAGGCTACATTGCTTACTAATGAAATTTTGAGTGATTTTAAAAAACCTTATGCTTCTCCTAGAATGTCCATCCAAGCCGATATAATGAAAGCTTATGATTCTGTTAAGTGGTCTTTCCTTTTCTCTATTATGCACAAAATGGGCTTTCCTTCCATATGGATAAACTGGGTCAGAGAAATCTTTTACTCTACCTCATATTAGGTTCTTATTAACGGGGAGCCTTCTGATCCTTTTAAACCCACTAATGGGGTTAGACAGAGGGACCCCATCGCTCCTTATTTGTTTGTCATTGGCATGCAAGGTATATCTGAGCTTTTTAAGAGAATGGTTAGGGATGGTGGTCTTGAGCCCATTGCTATTTCTAAGCAGATGAATAGATCCCATCTCCTGTTTGCGGATGACCTCATGATTTGTTTCTAAAGCAAGCAGTGATAATGCTATTGCTATAAAGAATGTTCTTGACTCTTTTGCTGATGTTTCTGGCCTTTGTGTTAATTATGAGAAGAGTTCTATTATCTATAGCAAGAATGCTGACAAGCATATTATCACAGAAATCACAAAAATCAAAGAAGGTTGCTTCCCATCTAAGTACCTTGGGTTACCTCTGTTCTCTGGGAAATTATCCAAAAGATTTTGCGTGTCTTTGATTGATAAAGTCAAATCTAGATTGGACTCTTAGAAATCAAAATTGTTGTCTATTACTGCTCGAATGGAGCTGATTAAGTCTACTCTCTCCAATATGCACTTATACTGCCTTTTTTCCTTTCCCATCCCAAGTTCCACGATTGATCAAATTGATAAAATTTGTCGTGATTTTCTCTGGGGAGAAACAGAGTCAAAGAAGAATCTCCATCTTGTCAAATGGGATGTTGTTACTGAACCTAAAGACGATGGTGGTCTAAATATAAAAAAACCCAATGATGTGGCTAAAGTTTGCTTGTTACTGACTACTTGGGACATAGCAAGTAAAAAAGAAACCCTTTGGGTGAAGTGGATTTCTGAGAAATACTTAAAAAAGCAATCCTTCTGGGTTGCTAAGGAGTCTCCCAACTATTCCTGGTTGTTTAATAACCTTATTCGTATCAAAGAGGATCTGCTTGGTTATATTAATTTTTTGGTGGGAGATGGCACCTCTATTCATACTTGGCAAGATCCCTAGTGTAACAATACTTTTCTTGAAAATCTTGTGGGAAAAGAGTGTATTATCAGAGTAGGTATTCCGTGGGATTCAACTCTGAATGTCATGATAAAAAATGGTGCCTGGAATATGCTTAGGATTAACAATCGAGGCCAAGCTAATATTTTTAAAGTTGTTAACTCCTTTCAAATTCACAGGGGTCTAAGAGATTCTATTCTTTTTTATGTAAAGAAGGATATTAAATTCCATGATGTCTGGGAAGTTGTTAGAACTAAAAAACCTAGATGTATCAACTTTGGGTGGCTTTGAAAGATTAAAACTCACAATCGTGCTAGGTTACATCTCTGGAAAGCAAGGCATAATAGGCTTCCCACAACTGACTATTCCAGGAGGAGAGGCCTATGCCTGGCCTCTATGTGTTACTTATGTCAAAATGATTACGAAGATACCAATCACATTCTGTTTGAGTGCAAATATGTTGATGAGATCTGGGCTGCGGCCAATATTCCTAAGATCAGTTCTTGGAGTCAGGCTGAAAATTTGAATGATCAAAAAGTAAAATGTATTATGAGCATCATTTTCTATCACTCTTGGGTAGAGAGAAATCAAAGAGTTTATGAGGACAAATATAGGAATCCGGTTCAATTATGGAAAGTTATTAATCAGGATACCCTTTGTTTCTTCACAGGAAATTGAGCTTGGCCTCTTTCGTTCGGTCCTCTTTGTGTTAGGTTTTTTCTGCTGGTTCTTGGTTAGCTTCTGTTCTAATGATGGTTGAGTCCCCATTTATGGGTGTCAACGCTCCCCTCTTTCTAGTTCCTGTTGTTGGATGTCCTTGGCTGCCTTGGTGATGAGGTCCCTTTCTTGCTATGAAGGTAGTATTATGGTTTTTTGGTTGAGTATGTGCTTGTGGTTGCCTTGTTCAGGTTTTTTGGTTGCGTATCTGATGATGTTTGATCTCTCTGAAGCTGTGCTTGTTTCTCCCCTCTCACTCGTTGAGTGATGGTTGAGCTTGTTGAGTTTCTTCTTATTTCTTTAATATGAAGATGAATCTGTTCTAGCTTTGAAGGTAGTAACAATTTGGTGGTTGGCTCTGAGATGGTTTCCTTGGTGTGGAACGTTGGTTAAGCTTGTTGATTCCTGCTGTTCACTGCTTGGTTTGCTGACGTCTGCTATAATGAGTTGTTTGTTTTGGAGATTTCTTCGACATCTTCTTTTATCTCTTTGGCTGGTTTTATGTTGGGGTTTCTTTCTCACAGGCTGGGTTATCTGTTGGAGCTTTATTTATCTCACAGGATGCTGTCTGAAGCTGAGTTTGTTGCTCCCCTCTCACTCTAGAAATGATGGTCGAGTCTACTGGCAACGCATATGAAGATTATAAACATGTTATGTGGACTGGAAGATCTCTTTCAAGACTTTTTGAGGGATGTTTTTGGTGTGAGGTTCTGCAGGTTCTACTGTGCTTGGACCTTTTTTTCCCAGCTGTGCCATATGATATAAAGAATAAAATGTTTTCCTTTTCACATCAGCATGATGTAGTTGCAACAGCTGCTTTGTGCTGCTCTGTGGTAGAGTTGTTTCTCGTTTGACCTTGGGTGGATGAGTTTATCTATTGAGGAATGACAGAACTCTCTCAAGAATGTTGGTTTCTCTGATACTTGAGTGGTCGAGATTATCCTGGGTGGAGTGGCAGATCTCGCTCAAGTTTTTACTGTGGAACTTTCTTTCTTAGCCTGCTGTGCCTTTTGTTTTTATGACCTACTTTTTGTGACAGAGCTTGGCCTTATTTTGGCCTTGTGTGGTTGAGTTTATCCTTTGAGGAGTGGCAGAACTCTACCAAGATTTAGTTTGGGTGTTTGCAGGATGCTTAGTTCTTTTTCCTTTGTTCTTGAGTGGTTAAGTTTATCCTGTGTGGAGTGGCAGAACTCGATCAAGGTTCAAGCTTCACTGTGGTTGCTCTTACCTTTCCTTTGGAGTGGATGATCTTGATCCTGGTTGCCCCTGGGATGGTGAGTTTTTTTTCCTTATGTGGACTGGCAGATCTAGATCTAGGCATTACGATGGTTTCTTTTGTTATGAGGGGCTACAGTTTCTGCTGTGGTTGCCTATTATAGCCAGTTATGCCTCTTGGCTCTATGAACAAAAGCTTTCACCTCAATGATCCTTTTTGAAGCTACAATGTTTTTGCCAACTGGTTTGATGAGTTGTTGTCTATCCCTTTGTGGGTTATGCTTAATTGTTTCTTATCTTTTGATGAGAGTGATGCTCATATAGATTATTGTATGTATGAGTAGGAGTCCTTTCTGGTTCCATTTTTTTCTATCCCTGATGATGTATAGATAGGTTTCCCTCCTTAAGTTGGCTCTCATTTGAGAGCTAACAAGTTTTGTACTTTCAAAAACAAAAATGAAAAAAAGCAACAGGAGTTTTGATCGACCAAAAAAAAGGTATTGAGCATATGAAATTCTACAATCATAAGCACATAAAATCTTTCTTACATATTTAACTTAGAATGTAGGACATGAAGGTCTTATCTAAGAAGAATGTAAATGAACTTGGTTTGATAAACATAAATACTCATGGGCATGAACCACTTACCTCTTGTACTGGGGTATCTATAAGGAAGTCATGATTCTAGTTCCATAACTTTAATATCCTGGATACCATCATAGTTTTGTTAGTCCAAGAGTATGCTCCCTTTCTATTTCTAAATCTCAAAACCCCATCATCCTAAATTTATATACCAACTTATGGTTCTTATTTAGACTAAACATAACTTTAACCTAATATCACCATAAAATCTTGGCATTGAAAAATAAATAAAAACTCTTATTATGTAGTTACTATAATCTCTATACTCAAATAAGACATAAGTCATCGTATGCACTAATATGAACATATACTTCATATAATAAGAAAAATCTTAAACATAGTCATATATACTGATTTTACTTGACTCTATTATGAAATCAAAGTAGAATACCATTACATAAATAATATCAGACTTAATTAGGCATATATATCACTTATTGTCTCAAGATAATCATTTATTATTCTTTCATAATGGCTACTCATCTAGAACTAAATACTAATATAATAGCACAAGAAACTTCATCAAATTTCCAAAAAAGTATTCATATAATGTAGGACGATCATGCATTAAAATATTAGGTCATTTAAAAATCAGATCATGGGTGAAATACCCAAAATACCCTTATTAGGGTTTATATCAAAAACCTCAATAAAACTTCATATAAGAGAGATCAAGCTTTGAAATCATGTCCAGAATATTATAATAAACATTGAATAAAATTTTCATGAATTTCTAAATTCGTTTGCTATTTTTAATTGACAAAACATCAAAATCATATAGTTTTGGCTATCCAACACATAATAAATAATAGACATCCAAATCACATTCTTTAGTTATTTTTAGAATATAGTAAATTTGAAGAGCTTTCCATGGATATCTTATTTGACAAAATCTGAGTTTAGAATCCCAAGATATGATTTTTAGAAGAATACCTATTTCTATGTGATCTAAGCCGTTCAAACATGATCCAACGCTAGAGAGGGATCAACTAGGCTTGAATTTTCTAGGAGGATCTGGGCAGGATCTGTTCTTCCTCACCTAATGGAAAGGGGGTTTCTCCCCTGCTTCTATCGTAAGAACATGGCGATGTGCCCAGTGCTTCTCACGGTGAAGCCATGCGCTTGGCTGTTTGAAAAATCAGGCAGAGGTTGCCCTGGCCGCCGAAACTCCTGACCTTCATCTCTGTCCATGCTATGGTGGCTCGATGTCTGCCAAACAATGCTCCACCTGAACCCTAGAGCTTCCGCCTCCTGACCTTTTTCTCCAATTTTCTCCTCTCCCTCTCATGCTCCCTCGCAAAAACCCTAAAATCAACTTCAGACCACCCCTACGTTTGGATATCTAGGGCTTTTATAGCCTCCCATGCCTGTGATCATGGGAGAGGGCCCCCTTTTGTGGGTGCTCTATTTGCACCCTGTAAACAGGGGTCGCGGACTGGGGTTGCCCCCCTTTTTTATTTTATTTTTCTTTTGCATAAAAATCCAAATTAGAGAAATATTTATGGATTCCATATCAGAGCTCTGTTTGATCCCAAAATTTGGGAGAAACACTCCATGGTTATCATCTATATATGAACAAGATATCAAGTCAAAACTAAATGGATAACACTTCAAACTTTTCTTTTTAATAAGAACATGATAATTACTAATTTAATTAATTAGGCCACTATATACATCAAAATCATATGAGATTTCTCCCACAATTTTATATTAGAGTTATTCTTCCAATAAAAATATCTTGAGCATTTATTATGACACCAAAATACTCCATACTCAAATTTGTACTCCAAGGACCCATGTGAAATCCTTAATTTGCCTTATTGGGCTAAATTTGGATCCTAGGGCCAATGGCCCTTCTCTTGATTTCCAAAAAAATGCATATGATTAATCATATCCTCAATTACAACATTAAACTATTGAATAAACATCATTCCTCAATTACAGGTTCCTTATGATACCTTCAATGATTATGACTTCACTTACTATGTAGAACTCAACTAGGTCTAGGGCTCAAACCATCAACTACAGTCATCGTGTTTCCTTCATAGTTCAACTTTTTATTTCATCTCATATTATCAAATTAAATATTAGGTTCCCAGACTTTTATGATACTACAAAACCATCATGAGTGCGTAAAAGACCTCTCTGCATTCTTTTTCCATAGAATCTAAATATTATGAAAATTGGATAAACTTTATTGTAAACATAAATCTATCCTATATTGATGTCATCAATAACTTAATCATGTACTTTCTAGGTTCCAAAGATCAGGGCGTGACAATACTGCCCACCTTTTTGGGAATTTTGTCTGCAAATTTCTCTAGGCTACTACCCACCTTAGGGTTCTGCTTACCTCGTCATCATATTAAGCTACACTTATGTTCAAAAAAAATTGTATGCAAAAAGATACGTAATGTATTTTCATAAAATGTTTATGTGAGAATTATCTATTACCTTGGTCTACTTCTGAACTCATGCTTAGGGTTTATGAGACTAAACTTGGCTCTATACTTAGGACATCTACCTCAACATTGTCATGACTTTCTAACATTAGGTGTACATGATTTTGTAATCTTACATTCTATAGGTAACTCCTACATTCCTAGATATGTGGTGATCAGGCACATACCTAGAGATGTGGGATCCTGACATGCTATCTCTTATTAACCTACTAATACATGTGTCCCATACCACACAGACCAGTAAGAAATGAGAGATGCATCAAAATCTAGTGCTTATGACATTCCTCTTCAGTTCTTAATTGGCTGGCTATAACCATTGAGAATGGAGAAGCAACATCATTAGCTAGGGTTAGGTTGAAACATGAGATCTAGAATAGGTAAACATCTATCTATGACATCTCTATTTCTTCTAAGGAGAAAACTTTTAGTTATTCTAGGTCATTGTATCTTTCTTTGGGAATCTATCCCTAAACACTAATCTCTTATCTTCATCCTAGGGTGACTATGAGAATCATCTTTGTCTAGTGGCCATTTACCAAATTTCTCTGATACCATATTGTAACACCCCGATTTTCATAACACATGAGCGGAAGCTATATTTTTTTTTCTTTCAACTGGGAGTGTCAAAAACATGATAACCATTGCAATTAAAGAAAATGAAACACTTTGCATAGAGAAAAACTAATTCATACATAGTCCTTGATAAAAGGAAAACTATAACTCTTCTAATGTACATTGGTAACAAGACTATGCATAAAAAGAGATGTCTAAACTCTGGACCATCTCAGTAGATGACACCCCACTAGGAAAGCTTGAAAAATCTCCTATACCTTTACTTGTTCCCTTGATCCTCAGCTGCTCCAAATCCTGCGGACATCACGTCCCCAGCCATGTTTTGGGAAAAATAGTCATTAGAGTAAGTGGCATGAGAATTTTAAAATATACATTGCTAAAGAACTAAAATATTACAAAAGATTCTTGAAAATTATAAATGTGAAATGAACATTTAACTCTGATTAAATCTAGAAACATATTATCTCTCATTTCTTAAACTCTTATTTCTACTCTATCTTTCTGGAGACCTATACTCTGGGTCTCATGGTCTACACCAAAGTGTCTAGATCATAAATATCTTATCTGAATTCCTCTCATCACACTCGTGGATGAGATTACAGACATGCTCTAATATTAAGTATCTTTTACTTAAGATTTTTATCTACTTGTGGACACCATTATACAATACGTTCTCATGCTTTGGTGTATCAACGCCCTGCGATGGTACCATGTTCCCTGAGTTGGCACTATATGCCCTGAATGACACTAAAGTGTCTCTGCTTTGGCATGTCTACACCCTGAAATGGTGTCGCAACACCTCTAAGTTGGAGTAAACACTCCTCTGAATTGGCAACAACTGCCTCTGAATTGTCCCGGGACTAACTGAATGAGAACTTATCATATAATGTATTATGTGAAGGCTTCAACTTATTTATCTTAAGTCTAATCTTACTTAATTCTTAATCTAAACTGAAGCTGAATACTAATAGCTTTACTAAATACTGAATCTGAACTTATCTTATATTAAAACTGAATATTGATAATTGAACTTATCTAAAATGGATTACTGAGTATTGAGCATGTACTGAATTCTAAATCAGAATCTGAATTTGAATCTTTTACTCTTAAGTGATAAACTTATTCTAAAACTGAATGTGAATATGGATCTCAATTACTTCATAATTGAGATTGGCTCTAAAACCCTTATCATGTATCTTTATTCATAATATGGCTAGTCAAACAAGGAGTAGTCTAACTCTGGATATAAATCTAATATCCATATTATCTAGATAATCCTTGATCTAATTCTTCAATCTGATAGGAATATCATAGCTATTTTTGATACTAAATATATGACAACTAAGCCTACAGGCTTAGGGAAAGGATCTGAACTAAATATGTAAATACGAAGTATATGAGAGTTCTCAAGTATCAAATATCTAAACTAATGTGATTTCTGAAAAGGTAACTCGAAATATATAAAATCTCAATAAGTCATCTCAATACATTCATATGAACTTAAATCTTAAATATTAAAGTAGAAATCATATAGAGTCTCAACGTGCAACTTAATCATGACTTAATGTCTCATAATTTGGTATTATCATCATAAACGCATGTTACAATATATTCTAATCCCAATAGTATATTTATCTTGGAAATTGGGCCATGGTATACCATGTGCAACACCCACATTCTCACATAATACTTAACTTTTAAACATCAATTAAGGAATCTATTTCACTTCTTAATTTCTTAGATCGCTACATAAATAAGAAACCTTGATGACATGTTCCTATTTGAAATCTCAATACATTGTTACATCTATATTTAAGAGATATGATAGAACTATATTTTCTTATCCTTCTTATGAACTTAACTTCATGATCTAGAATCATTCCATGACACGTCACTACTTAAGGTATTGATCATATGAAATTCTACAATCATAAGCACATAAAATCTTTCTTACATATTTAACTTAGAATGTAGGACATGAAGGTCTTATCTAAGAAGCATGTAATTGTACTTGGTTTGATAAACATAAATACTCATGGGCATGAACCACTTACCTCTTGTACTGGGGTATCTATAAGGAAGTCCTAATTCCAGTTCCATAACTTTAATATCCTGGATACCATCATAGTTTTGTTAGTCCAAGAGTATGTTCCCTTTCTATTTCTAAATCTCAAAACCCCATCATCCTAACTTTATATACCAACTTATGGTTCTTATTTAGACTAAACATAACTTTAACCTAATATCACCATAAAATCTTGGCATTGAAAAATAAATAAAAACTCTTATTATGTAGTTACTATAATCTCTATACTCAAATAAGACATAAGTCATCGTATGCACTAATATGAACATATACTTCATATAATAAGAAAAATCTTAAACATAGTTATATATACTGATTTTACTTGACTCTATTATGAAATCAAAGTAGAATACCCTTAGATAAATAATATTAAACTTAATTAGGCATATATATCACTTATTGTCTCAAGATAATCATTTATTATTCTTTCATAATGGCTACTCATCTAGAACTAAATACTAATATAATAGCACAAGAAATTCCATCAAATTTCCAGGAAAGTATTCATGTAATGTAGGAAGATCATGTATTAAAATATCATGTCATTTAAAAATCAGATCATGGGTGAAATTCCCAAAATACCCTTATTAGGGTTTATATCAAAAACCTCAATAAAACTTCATATAAGAGAGATCAGTCTTTAAAATCATGTTAAGAATATTATAATAAACATTGAATAAAATTTTCATGAATTTCTAAATTCGTTTGCTACTTTTAATTGACAAAACATCAAAATCATTTAGTTTTGTCTATCCAAGACATAATAAATAATACACATCCAAATCACATTCCTTAGATATTTTTAAAATATAGTACATTGAAGAGATTTCCATAGATATCTTATTTGATAAAATCTGAGTTCCCAATCCCAAGATATGATTTTTAGAAGAATACCTATTTCTATGTGATCTGGATCGTTCAAACATGATCCAACGCTAGAGAGGGATCAACTAGGCTTGAATTTGCTAGGCAGATTAGGGCAGGATCCGTTCTTCCTCACTTGATGGAAAGGGGGTTTCTCCCCTGCTTCTACCGTAAGAATAGGGCGTCGTGCCCAGTGCTTCTCACGGTGAAGCCATGTGCTTGGCTGTTTGAAAAATCAGGCAGAGGTTGCCCTGGCCGTCGACACTCCACCTCTTCATCTCCGTCCATGCTATGCTGGCTCGATGTCTGCCAAACAATGCTCCACCTGAACCCTAGAGCTACCGTCGCCTGACCCTTTTCTCCGATTTTCTCCTCTCCCTCTCATGCTCCCTCGTAAAAACCCTAAAATCAACTTCGGACCACCCCTACGTTTGGATATTAGGGGATTTTATAGCCTCACATGTCTGTGATCATGGGTGAGGGCCCCCTTTTGTGGGTGCTCTATTTTCACCCTGTTAACAGGGGTCGCGGCCTCCAGTCCGCGCGGACTGGGGTCGCACTCTTTTTTATTTTATTTTTCTTTTGCATAAAAGTCCAAATTAGAGAAATATTTATGGATTCCATATCAGAGCTCTGTTTGATCCCAAAATTTTGGAGAAACACTCCATGGTTATCATTTATATATGAAAAAGATATCAAGTCAAAACTAAATGGATAAACACTTCAAACTTGTCTTTTAAATAAGAACATGATAATTACTAATTTAATTACTTAGGCCACTATATACATCAAAATCATATGAGATTTCTCCCACAATTTTATATTAGAGTTATTCTTCCAATAAAAATATCTTGAGCATTTATTAATGAACCACTTACCTCTTGTACTGGGGTATCTATAAGGAAATCCCGATTCCAGTTCCATAACTTTAATATCCTGGATACCATCATAGTTTTGTTAGTCCAAGAATATGTTCCATTTCTATTTCTAAATCTCAAAACCCCATCATCCTAACTTTATATACCAACTTAGGGTTCTTATCTAGACTAAACATAACTTTAACCTAATATCACCATAAAATCTTGGCATTGAAAAATAAATAAAAACTCTTATTATGTAGTTACTATAATCTCTATACTGAAATAAGACATAAGTCATCGCATGCACTAATATGAACATATACTTCATATAATAAGAAAAATCTTAAACATAGTCATATATACTGATTTTACTTGACTCTATTATGAAATCAAAATAGAATACCATTAGATAAATAATATCAAACTTAATTAGGCATATATATCACTTATTGTCTCAAGATAATCATTTATTATTCTTTCATAATGGCTACTCATCTAGAACTAAATACTAAAATAATAGCACAAGAAACTTCATCAAATTTCCAGAAAAGTATTCATATAATGTAGGAAGATCATGTATTAAAATATTAGGTCATTTAAAAATCAAATCATGGGTGAAATACCTAAAATACCCTTATTAGGGTTTATATCAAAAACCTCAATAAAACTTCATATAAGAGAGACCAAGCTTTGAAATCATGTTAAGAATATTATAATAACCATCTAAAAAAAATTCATGAATTTTTAAATTCATTTGTTATTTTTAATTGACAAAACATCAAAATCATATAGTTTTGGCTATCCAACACATAATAAATAATAGACATCCAAATCACATTCTGTAGATATTTTTAGAATATAGTACATTTGAAGAGCTTTCCATGGATATCTTATTTGATAAAATCTGAGTTCCCAATCCCAAGATAGGATTTTTAAAAGAATACATGTTTCTATGTGATCTGGGTCGTTCAAACATGGTCCAACGCTGGAGAGGGATCAACTAGGATTGAATTTGCTAGGTGGATCTGGGTGGGATCCATTCTTCCTCATCCGGTGGAAAGGGGGTTTCTCCCCTGCTTCTACCGTAAGAATAGGGTGTCGTGCCTAGTGCTTCTCACGGTGAAGCCATGAGCATGGCTGTTTGAAAAATCAGGCAGAGGTTGCCCTAGACATCAACACTCGTCCTCTTCATCTCCATCCATGCTACGCTGGCTCGATGTCTTCCAAATGATGCTCCACCTGAACCCTAGAGCTGCTGCCGCCTGACCCTTTTCTCCGATTTTCTCCTCTCCCTCTCATGCTCCCTCGCAAAACCCCTAAAATCAACTTCGGACCACCCCTACATTTGGATATCTGGGGTTTTTATAGCCTCCCATGCCTGTGATCATGGGTGAGGGCCCCCTTTTGTGGGTGCTCTATTTGCACCCTGTAAACAGGGGTCGCGGCCTCCAGTCCGTGCGGACTGGGGTCACCCCCTTTTTTTATTTTATTTTTCTTTTGCAGAAAAATCCAAATTAGAGAAATATTTATGGATTCCATATCAGAGCTCTATTTGATCCCAAAATTTGGGAGAAACACTCCATGGTTATCATCTATGTATGAACAAGATATGAAGTCGAAACTAAATGGATAAACACTTCAAACTTGTCTTTTAAATAAGAACATGATAATTACTAATTTAATTACTTAGGCCACTATATTGACCGGCCTAAATCGCACGTCCTAAAATTGGAGGCGGATTTGAAGTAGTCGGACTTTTACATTTATAAACTGAAACCTTCTAGGCCCCCGCAACTTTGTTTACGGGGTCGAAGTAGATATACGGGGTCGAACACAGGGACAAGGGTGGTAGTGTTGAGAACACGGAATCGACATGTTACACTCTGGTAAGGGTAAAGAGATGGTAAAATTCCCAAAGGGAACAACAGGATAAGACCGATAAAACAAAAGAAATCTATCTCCAACTGGAGCTACGAGGAGAAATTAGGTTTTAAGCATTATCAGTTTTTAGTGTTTTCGTGCAACGGAAACAGAGAGATAAAACTATTGCATTAGTAAGGTACGAAGGAGAAGACTTTGGTAAAACAAGCGGAAGTAGAAACATCTTGTACCCCTCCTCTCAAAGCGGGTACCTCTAACCAAGCATCAACACCCCTCTTGAAGTTGCTGGGCTTAAGTTAGAGTGGAAAGGTTACTAAAGCAACTCTGATTCCGGGCACTCTCGTACTCCAGTATCAGACCAAACACTAGAGCCACAACACCTCTCTCGAGGCTGTTGCAACGAGAAAAACATGATTCGGTAGCTAATCGAAACACGATCCAAGCGTACAAGCTAGAGTTTAGATGTTAAACATAGTAGTCATTCAACAAAGGTACCAAACATAAAGCAGTAGATAATTAAACTCTTATATTTCCATAAACATATAAGGGTCTGATTACATTGCATAAGATAAAGGAAGTAAATAACAAAGATAAATGTCGCCTTCTTGATTTAGAAGGTCGATAGACAGCAGCCGACTCTCCAGCCCGATACCGGGCAGGATCCTCGCCCGATACACCCGTGTCGGGTGAAACACCCTCTCGGGCGACACACTCATGACAGGTAGACGTATCGTGCGGGGAGCCCTTGCCCGATACGATCATGTTGGGCGGCACCATCTCAGGCGACACGCTGCGACTGACGATGCGTATCGGGGCTCAGTATCTTGCCTGGCTAGAGTGTTGCTTCCGAGTATCGGCCACTCCTATCAGGTATCCTTGTTGGCCGATATCGGCCTGTAGCGGCGCCCGGGACGACCATAAGTGAACCATTCCCTCCCTCTCGGGATGGGGAAGTATTCACCTAGAATCGCCCGTCACAACCTCTGAGGCACGACACACTAGCTCCAGATGCTTTCCTCAATTGGCTCTCGGGGATTCCGATCTGTCTTTTCGGCTTCCTGTAGTTGCTATTTATAGGCAGTGGTTGGAAGAAGTAATGGTGCTCCGGACGCCACGTGTCCTTCTTTAGTTCCATTATTGTGGCTTCAAGCACGCCCGATATGCGTATCACCCGACACGAGGATGTCGGGCTGTCGGTCATCGTGACGAGTGGCGCCTACCGGTGGGTGGCCTGTATCGCGCGACACGCTACAGCAGTCGTGGCGAGTCCGGCTCCCTGTCGGGTAAAAGGTGTATCGCTTGTCCTCTTCCTCTTGTACGGCACCCTTGTGTCGTGCGTCAGTGTATCGCGCTACCCTATCGGGCAGTGAGCGTATTGGTCGACCTCCTGGGGAAAAAGGTCGATGCAGGTAGCACACGTTTATGGGCCGGGACGGGTCTTTTCGATGATAAATGAGTCAAAAATGGAGGAAAACTCTGCAAAAGATGGAAATATTGAGTTAAGAGCGTAGCGTGTCCTGTTATTGCAAAAGTACATATAAAAAGAGAGGAAAACAGTTAAAAAGGGCAGTTTTGATAATGAAATAAGGGCCAAAAACATCACAAAATTTGGTGTTATCAACTCCCCCAAACTTAGCATTTTGATTGTCCTCAATCAATCTTTATACTTTGTTTTTGTGATGCTTCTTCTTGACCGGTATAGTTTTCAGGCTAAGGTTTTGAGCGAGCATTGAGATGTCTTACTGAGAATGCGGCCTGACCACGAACAACAGACTTTATTTCTCCTGCCTTATTTAAGCAAAAAAAATTCTCCAAAGCTTCAGCGAGACTTAGGTGCATGATTTCGAAGTTAGCTTTCACACCAAACAGCTTTTGGGGGCAGAAAGTTGTGTGTTTGGGTAGGCTTAAGGCTTTTTGGGTTTTTCTTGTTTCCCATTAGTCCATCCAGGTACGGGTCCGTTAACAGGCAAGTGGTCCCTGCAGTCTAAGCCAGTTGGCTTTAGTGCAGTGATTTCACATCCTACGTACCACTGCCCCAGATCTACCATGCCTAAAGATGGGTACTTTTGGAAAATCAAGTGTGTATATGTATTTTTTTTTCTTTCTTTTCATTTGGCACAACTCTTATGCTTTTATTCACTCTCATAAGGCTATTCTCTCTTTTTTGGGATTTTGTTGGGTAGGGAAAACAAGAGAAATTTTTGCTGTTTGGTCAACTTTTTCCTTCTGCATACACGTCTCTTAGCTGCTGCAAGATTATTTTTTCGAAATTTTTGGCATGGAAGTTCGTAGTATTTTGTCATTTTGAGGCTGCATTATCAGAAAGACATAACAAAACTTGCGTCTCCTTGGGAACATAGAAAACAAACGGGCAAGAAGTCGTATCAGGTTTTTACTGATATAGTGACTTTGTACGTATGCAGGGAGACAAAATAAGCAAAATTTTTCAAAATTTTTATATGAGCATGTATATGTATATGTACAGATGATATAGAAGAAAAACAAAAGAACAAAAAGGTGGAGTCTAAAATTTTTTTGAATTTTTGTACCTCCCTCACTAGTACATGGTACCCCCCCTAAACTTACTCCACACTCTGTCCCAGAGCTGTGAAGTGGATAAGGTAGGGTAATGTTAACCCAGTGAGGGTTAGCTAGTGAGCGCGCCTGCGCCAGATAGAAGCTCCCACACATATTCTCCTCGTTTGTTGTGGTAATCGATGTGGTGGAGCTGGTCAGGTGTCGCTTCATTCGATATCCATTCCAGCACGAAGATGTCGCAGTCATTGGATAAGGGAATATGTTGTGGACTGCAATGGCAGAACTGAAGCTCGTGCCATTTGAAGCTGCTGTGTCTAGGAATGGTTGTATCCGCGCCGCCACATCCTCGTAGTATTTTCATACTAGGCGCTCGAGGGAGGTCAACGTTGTTGATGTACACTGCACCAGATGGTCTTTGTTGCTGTCCGAGCTGTTGTAAAAGATTCCTTCTCATTGGCGACTGTACACTGTCAGGAGCATCCAGTGGTTGTAGTGCAGGATGGGTAGGAAGATAGTCCGTGGAACCCTGCTTTCCAACTCTACCAGAAATTCTTGCTTTGCTCCTGTTTCATCGGCAAGGCAGATGTCATTGAACAACATTGGATGAGCTATGTATGCGTGTTCGAACCTTGGCTATAGTATTTGGATGTAAGCAGCCACCACTGATACAGCCAAGCATCCTCCTTCTTTTACCATGTCCCTTAAGTCATCAACCGGGACTATGACATTGCCTGCCTCGTAGACGACATCTGTCGGGGTAGAATCGACCAACTTCAGAAGAATTTCATTGACCTACTCCTGCGTGAGTGTAGCGCACGAGAAGCGGTCAAAATTGTTGATAAGTTCTTCTGATGTTTCAGGTGAAGCAGGGTCTTCGAATCCGTGCACTTCCCGCATGATTTTTAACTGCTTGCCTGCCCCGTACATGTCTTTTTCCATCTCAGCCTCCTCCTCTGGAGTGCTGCTGGGTTGTGAAGATTCGTCATCGTGGCCGATGTCCAGCAGCCTCCCAAGTACCCCTGCATCTTGGAAATAGTGCCCATCTTTGATCAATAGTAGGGCGTATATGCTCCTGAGTTGGTAAAAATTTTGGCCCTGGAGGTGCCTCATGTTTCCAAATATGTTGAGCAGCTCCATGGCACGCAAGATGATAAAGGCGCTATTTCCGCTTCCCTCTTCAGCTTGGATGGGGAAGTCTCGGATAGAAAAGAAGTTTCAAATGCCGTTGTGATATTTGACTCCTTGCTTGATAGCTCGTAGAAGATGCAGTGTAGAAGCCTCAGATTTTTGTCCTTCGAGCGACTAAAAACAAGCCCAGAGCGTGGCACCTCATTGCTGCTGCAGCTAAATAGTTGGACGTCGTGGTTCCTGAGGTCTGCCATGTAGAGGAACCACACGTTGCGGTGCTTGTACGGGGCCAACACGATGTTCGTGTTATTCTCTTCAACATTCTCTAGCATGTTGGCCACCGCAATGGAGTCTGGTACTCCCAACATCAGCCTTCTTGCCAAGGTCGGGGTGGCGTTGTATACTGTCTTCCGACCTGTCCCTGTGCTGATATTTTCTATTATTGCACCTTCAAGGACCCTGAACAACTTTTTGCCGACAATGGCTGGCGAGCAGAATATGCCTCGGAGTGCTCCCCGTCGTACGGAGAAGTAGCCGTCGCTCCATACGTCTTCTTCATCTGCCTGCGACCTTAGGACCTTGTAAGCAATTTTTGGTCTCTGATCGTCAAGTAGCCGATGGCCCTTCTGTCGAAGTCGACCATCTCAAAGGAAGGTATCTCTGACGATGCAGAGAACGCATCTGCCATCGAGTGTTTTCCTCTGGGGGGGGTGTCTTTCGTTGGAGGCACAAACGTCCCCCCCTTCTCCCTCTGATTCATCAGAAGAGTCCTCCCCGATGTTGATGCCTTCGTTGTCATATTCAGCTTCGTCCAAGGGGACTCAGGGAGCTGTTTCTTCCAGGCCGTGAAAGCTCGCCTGTCTTGCTGGAGATCCGTTGGCCGATCCCTGTGGCGTCCCTTCCTCGGGCGATGTGGACGGCTCGCTGGAGGAGGAAGAGGACGATGATCCTGAGGAGGCTGCCGACGAAGAAGGTAGAGAGCCAGAGCCAGGAGGTGATGGAGACCTTCTCAGCTACCTTCGGCGCGGATGGTCGTCTCCCCTGTTTAGTCTCTTCTCGATCATGTCAAGGCATTGGAGGGCCTGCTGAAGCATGGCGTTTAGAGTCTCTAGTTGGCCGGGAAGGCTAACTAGAGTCAGCAGTTCCCGTTCTTGGCTATTCAACCGCTGCTGGAAAAATGAAAACTTGCGGGTTAGAGAATTAAACGTAGCCGAATGGCTCTCTGTTACCTCCTACAAGTATTCAAGTTTGTGCCCCAGCATTTTCCCAAGCGACGGAGGGGTTCCTGCGGGTCTCCCTCCCGTCCTCGCGATACTTCTCTCGCGTGAGGGTCTACCCTACGAGGTAGAACCTATCTCGATCGTCCACGAGGTGGAAGCTGCTGGGCGAGGCATTGGCACCCTTGCGGCTGCTGCAACCTCGCCTTCTTGTCGTGGTGGAGAAGGTTGCGGTGTGGGTGAATGCTATTCCACCTATACACTGACGGCGATCTCTTCACCGACTGCTATAGGAGACACCGGCGGCGGTGTCGGCATTAGCTGTGCAGCCCTGAGCTCCATCTCGAGGATCTCGGCGAACCCCCAATCATCGGCGTCCGACTGTACTTCTTCATCTGCCTCTAAAGGCACTACAGAAATTTCGGGGGATGCGGATGTCTCTTCTGCGGCAGCTCTCATAGTTGTTGTCTTGGTGACCTCAACGATCACCGGTTCTTCTTTAGCCACAACAAGTGCTGTTGTGATTGTGACTAGTATGGTAGGAGCGACGAAAGCTCTATCAACTATTGTCGTCGGTGGCTCTGGATTGGCGGTTGGCTCGGCGAAGTTCGTTGACGCTTTATCCTGCCTTGGGTCGAGCGGAATTGGTTCTCCTCTCGCAGCCGCCCTCTCTTGAATTCTGGTGGTGGCGGCATAAGCGGCGTCTACCGCTACAGCTTCTATTTCTACTGTGGTGAAGAACAGCTTTTCTACGTCATTGGTGGCGCAGTGAGGGAGTGGAAGGAGGGTATCTGTCCTTACAAACTTGTAGAAGTAGCATCTCCCCTCCTTCTTTATAATGCTGGCCCTCATGAGGTATTTGAGGTTGATCAGCTCATCGCCCTTGTCCTTGACAGACTGCGCGGCTCTCGTGGATACCCAAGCCCAGCCGCAATCAGGTTGATGATGCCACCCATGCAGTATTCCTTGGTGGCATCATTTATTGGGTGCATCCTGTTCAGCAGAAACCGTCCAAGGTTGATCACTCTGCCCTCCATCATGTGCCACATGACGTGGAGTTCTTTGGTGTAAATGTTGTTGGACTCGTTCTTACTGAACAGTAGGCATGCCACCAGCTTGTGCACTATTTTCCAGAAACATGAGTGCACCGCCGCCACCTTGCTTCCCGGCTTGAATGATGATTCGCCGGTCAGCCTTTTCCAGAGCTCCACGGGATTGAACTCGTCTCCTTCGATGATCCTTTCACCGTTATTCATCTGCTTCTTCTCCTCCTCACTGGAGGAGAAGATCTCGTTGAGCAGCTTCTCGGAGATGGAGTGCTCCGAATTGTACAGCCGCGCTTGGAGTCTGTCTGCTCCGCCATATTCTTCAATTTCCTCAGCAGTATTCTTCACTCGGTGGAGATACGACATGAACTCCCTCGTGAGTTTGGTGTAGGAGGCAGAAAGGGTGAGGCAGATCTTCCTCAGTCCTGCCGTGGCGAGGACGCTCTCCAGTCTTCCACAAATACCCAGCTGAATGAAAGAAGACTGGTGGCAGAATATGCTCGGCCTATAGAGCTTGGTTGCCAGTTCTGCATACCGGCGTCCATGCTCGTCATCTCTCGGCACGAACCTTCCTGGCATGTGATCCAGGGGTTCTGCCACTACTGTTGGGGCTGTTGCTGGAGCCACCACTTCTCCCGTTCTTGTTCTTTTTTCAGCGGTTGATGGCCCAGCCACCTTAAGATTCGGGCGTTTCTGCCTGACTGTGGTCGCTTCAGCTGCGGCCTCGACATCGATTCTTCTTCCGTGTTCGTCAACTCGAACGACGGTTTGCTTTGTACGGGCCATTTCTGTTAGCATAAACAAATTCATTGATTAATTTAAATGTGCCGATATTAATGTAGGCAGGAACTAAATTTTGATACCGACGTTTTAAAAGAAAACAGAAAATACGATAAGATTTGGCCCGATACAAAATTACCCTACACCACTGTATCGGGCGATACGAGGCTTTCAAAGATGTAGGCTCGTTCCCGGTACGAGATCTGGGTATCGTCCGTCAGAAGAACATCAAGGCGATACAAAACTGGATGATACGGGGAAAACCCAAGTGTCATAGTCGTAGCCCGACACGAGTGTGTCGGGCGATACGGTCACGTGAAAGAGTGTGCTCGATAGGGTCTTCTCGGAGGAAAATGTGTCGCCCGACAACAAGAACAAACGAGGCGGCACAAGGATGATATGGCGTATCGGGTGAGCGTGAGCTAAAGGTGCATCGCGTGATGCATTTGTTGGGCGATACAAGAAGTGGTAAGCCTGATACGATGCTCGAGATATGAAGTTGTGTCAGGCAAGCATGGAGGATAGGGTTGTCGGGCTATACCTTTGCTTTCTTAAGTGTCCTGCGCGACACGAGAGCAGAAGAGGGTTGCGTGACACCAGAGCAAAAGAAAGGAACTACAACACGATACGGGTAGCTGAAAATAGTAAAGGCAATAGCCTGACATGGTAAACTCTCCATACTATTTATAGCGATCTCGACCGGGGGTAAAATGGGTAATTTATGGAACGCATCTCGGCCGTTGGGATAGGTCATTCCCGAGACGGGCATTCCATCCGTCGGCACAAGGGTAATTACTCCTCTAGCACGATATGGGTGCACGCCGCCCAGGAATGTCATCCGTCACATCCTTTGCGATGCCCAAAATACCATCGCTCGATATGAGCGCGTTCTGTGCGCCGGTTGAGCTGTTGCCCGATACGAAAACTTCAGAACAAAATCAAGGTGAAAAAAAACTTTAAAACAAAGCGGAGAAAAAGCAGTCGATGAGTAAAACATCATTGGCCGGGGTAAGATTCCCTACCTCAGATAGTATTACCCATACCGGTCCATGAAACAGAGCAGTGGCCCATAAAACAGAAGAGTTAGTGCATGTGGCGCATGTGCTGACTCGGGCCTTATTACAGTCCAAATGTCCATAATGTTTGTTTTGCAAGAAAGAAAATAACATCCTATTCTAGGAAAAATAAAAAAGCTCGGGCTGCCTCTCGAGGAGCGCTGGAGTTTGTGTCGCCAGCTCGACCGCTTCAGGTTCTTCACTTTTAGCCTCCTGCAGCATCCATACTCGCAACTCGATCTCTGCCTTTCTTGATCACAACCCTGCCTTCTTTGCGGTTTCGGTGTTGGACGGTATTTTGCCTGATGGATTCTTTATTAATTCGGCCATCTGAGCTAATTGCTGATCAATTTGGTGTTGATGCGTCTGCATATCCGCCATCTGGACCTGCAATGAGTTCAAAACACCCGAATTTGAAAGCGCACTCTGCGCTAGCTGGTTATTAATCGTGTCCTGCCTTTTTACAAAATCAAACAATTGTCCAACCACATCTGATTGGCTTGAAACCTTGTCATGTCCCTACTCTTTGGATGATCCTTGGTATTTAAATTGCCCCTGGAAGTTTCCTTTGTTTGACTGGAAGGGGGTGTTTTTGACGAATTGACTATGTCTCCCCTTTTCTCGAAGGCTTGAGGTGGCTTGGAGGAAGTATGCAGTTGATGTGAATTCTCAGCTGCATCTTTGTTGCCATAACTGAAACTGGGATGGTCTGGCCTTTTGAAGTTAACAAAAGAGACATTCTCAGTCTCCCCATCCTCGGATTCAGTATCGCTCGATGTGTCGGGTCGGGTGTAGATGCAATTATCTACCCCGTGTCCTCCCTCTCCACAGGTAACACACTTCATAACCTTCTCAAATTGCTTCTTTCCCTTCCCACTGGACTCTTTCAGCTGCTTCACATTAGTTGCGATCATCTGGATCTGAGAAGTGATGGTCTCCAAAGCCTTGGATTCAAAAGAAGGTCCTTCACCAGCCTTCTTAGCTTGTCCCCTGTCAGATCTATCATAGTCAGTGCCGACTTGCAGCTCGGCCATGTTTTTGATGATCTTCTCGGACTTGCTCGGCTTCTTTCCCAGAAAGTCACTTCCTGCAGCTGCATTCAATGAAACTCTTTCCTCGGGGGTTAAACCGTTATAGAAGGTGGTGACCAAGAAACTTTTCTTGTAATTGTGATGCAGACAGTCCCTCTGATATTCCTGATATCTTTCCCAGGCGTCGTGGAGGTTCTCGTTTGGCTTTTGCATGAAGGAAGTTATCCTTTGTCTGTTCCACACGGTCTTCTCAGTTGGATAGAACTTGTTCACGAAGGCATCCGCCAGTGCTCCCCATCCATTCAGGGCTTGGTGGGGCAGCCCCAGATACCATGATAGAGCCTTATCTTCCAAAGAGAAGATGAAGCCCTTGCAGTAGATTACCTCCTGGGGAACTCCCCGTATCTTGATGGTGTCGCATATGTTTTTGAAAGCATCCAAGTGGTGGTAGGGATTGTCATTCTTAGAATTCCCTCTAAAGATTTTATTTTGAATCATGGAGATTACCGATGGCTTGAGCTCGAAATTGGTGGCGTTGAATCGCGGAATGATGACAGGGCATTAGGAATTTTTAGCCTTTGTGGAGGCTAACTCCCTTAGAGTCTTTTCTTCTTCTTCTGAATCATCACTGTCGCTACCTTCCTGGCTCTGTTCTTGATTATTGTGATTTCTTCTGTGCCTCTGGTGATGACGACGTCTATCACAACAATGGTCTTCCTCAGACTACTCCATTTCTGGATCTTCAAGTTGATTATTACCGTTGTAGCAGTCATTGACTTCAGGTGGAGGCGAATGAGGCCTAGCTCTCCCTTGGCGTTCAACTTCTGAATGGGGTAGCTCAACGTGGGGTGGCATGTTGGACGGTGTCGGTGCTCTGTAGAACAGAATGCCTTTCTTCTGAGTACCTGAGCATCACGTAACAATCAAGTTAGAAAATCTGTTATCAATAATACGAATTATTCATTTCAGGCAAATAATAATAATAAAAATAATAATGAGATGAAAAAGAGAGTGTTGTCAAGCTTATTCCTAAGCTTGAGGCACTGGATTGTAGTTAGTGGATTCGGGTTTGTCAACAGTACCATTTTGCCTTGTCCCCAGCAATGGCGCCAAAAAGTTGACCGGCCTAAATCGCGCGTCCTAAAATTGGAGGCGGATTTGAAGTAGTCAGACTTTTACATTTATAACCTGAAACCTTCTAGGCCCCCACAACTTTGTTTACGGGGTCGAAGTAGATATACGGGGTCGAACACAGGGACAAGGGTGGTAGTGTTGAGAATGCAGAATCGACACGTTACACTCTGGCAAGGGTAAAGAGATGGTAAAATTCCCAAAGGGAACAGCAGGATAAGACAGATAAAACAAAAGAAATCTATCTCCAACTGGAGCTACGAGGAAAAATTAGGTTTTAAGCATTATTAGTTTTTAGGGTTTTCGTGCAACGGAAATAGAGAGATAAAGCTATTGCATTAGTAAGGTACGAAGGAGAAGACTTCGGTAAAAAAAGCGGCAGTAGAAACATCATGTACCCCTCTTATCAAAGTGGGTACCTCTAACCAAGCATCAACACCCCTCTCGAGGTTGCTGGGCTTAAGTTAGAGTGGAAAGGTTACTAAAGTAATTCCGATTTCGGGCACTCTTGTACTCCAGTATCGGACCAAACACTAGAGCCACAACACCTCTCTCGAGGCTGTTGCAACGGGAAAAACATGATTTGGTAGCTAATCGAAACGCGATCCAAGCATACAAGCTAGAGTTTAGATGTTAAACATAGCAGTCATTCAACAAAGGTACCAAACATAAAGCAGCAGATAATTAAACTCTTCTATTTCCATAAACATATAAGGGTCTGATTACATTGCATAAGATAAAGGAAGTAAATAACAAAGATAAATGTCGCCTTCTTGATTTAGAAGGTCGAAAGACAGCAACCGACTATCTAGCCCGATACCAGGCAGGAGCCTCTCCCGATACACCCGTGTCGGGCGGCACACCCTCTCGAGCGACACACTCATGACGGGTAGACGTATCGTGCGGGGAGCCCTTGCCCGATACGATCATGTCGGGCGGCACCCTCTCGGGCGACACGCTGCGACTGGCGATGCGTATCGGGGCTCGGTATCGTGCCTGGCTAGAGTGTTGCTTCCGGGTATCGACCACTCCTATCGGGTATCCTTGTTGGTTGATATCGGCCTGCAGCGGCGCCCGGGACGGCCCTAAGTGAACCATTCCCTCCCTCTCGGGATGGAGAAGTGCTCACCTAGAATCGCCCGGCACAACCTCTGAGGCACGACACACTAGCTCCAGATGCTTTCCTAAGTTGGCTCTCGGGGGTTCCGACCTGTCTTTTCGGCTTCCTATAACTACTATTTATAGGCAGCGGTTGGAAGAAGTAATGGTGCTTCGGACGCCACGTGTCCTTCTTTAGTTCCATTATTGTGGCTTTAGGCACGCCCGATATGTGTATCGCCTAGCATGAGGATGTCGGGCTGTCGGTCATCATGACGAGTGGCGCCTGCCGATGGGTGGCCTGTATCGCGCGACACGCTACAGCCGTCATGGCGAGTCCGGCTCCTTGTCGGGTAAAAGGTGTATCACTCGTCCTCTTCCTCTTGTACGGCACCCTTGTGTCGCGCGTCAGTGTATCGCACTACCCTATCGGGCAGTGAGCGTATCGGTCGACTTCTTGGGGAAAAAGGTCGATGCAGGTAGCACACGTTTATGGGCCGGGACGGGTCTTTTCGATGATAAATGAGTCAAAAATGGAGGAAAACTCTGTAAAAGATGGAAATATTGAATTAAGAGCGTAGCGTGGCCTGTTATTGCAAAAGTACATATAAAAAGAGAGGAAAACAGTCAAAAGGGGCAGTTTTGATAATGAAATAAGGGCCAAAAACATCACACAATTTGGTGTTATCATATATACATCAAAATCATATGAGATTGCTCCCACAATTTTATATTTGAGTTATTCTTCCAATAAAAATATCTTGAGCATTTATTATGACACAAAATACTCGATACTCAAATTTGTACTCCAAGGACCCATGTGAAATCCTTAATTTGCCTTATTGGGCTGAATTTGGATCCTAGGGCCAATGGCCCTTCTCTTGATTTCCAAAAGAATGCATATGATTAATCATATCCTCAATTACAACATTAAACTATTGAATAAACATCATTCCTCAATTACAAGTTCCTTATGATACCTTCAATGATTATGACTTCACTTACTATGTAGAACTCAACTAGGACTAGGGCTCAAACCATCAACTACAGTCATCATGTTTCCTTCATAGTTCAACTTTGTATTTCATCTCATATTATCGAATTAAATATCAGGTTCCCAGACTTTTATGATACTACAAAACCATCATGAGTGTGTAAAAGACCTCTCTGCATTCGTTTTCCATAGAATCTAAATATTATGAAAATTGGATAAACTTTATTGTAAACATAAATCTATCCTATATTGATGTCATCAATAACTTGATCATGTACTTTCTAGGTTCCAAATATCAGGGTGTGACACAATGGCTCAAATGATTTGAGAGAATCATTGCAAGGATCTCTAGAGAGCCGAGGGTTAAACAATGGCCCGAACTTGCTTGTTGGGCAAGGTTTGGGGTTTCACAATCTGAGAAGAAAAAGGTAGGGAAAGTAGGGATCAAAATAAGTGGAATCAAACAAGGAATCCAATGGCAAAGAAATCTCGAAGAAAGACCAACTCTAGAGAGAGAAATCGTCGACCAAATATATGAGAGCTGGTGGGTTACTGTAGCAATCTGACTCGGGGTTGAAGACAAGCTGAGAGCCGTCCAATCAGAGAATCAACGGTCTAGATCAACGCACCAAGATAAAGCTGTGTGACGAATTAATTTGATATTAAAACTTTGTTTTTGGATAAGGAAAAATATTACTAGATCAACAAAAAGAGTATAGGGGTAAACAAACCCGTATACTGTACATGGTCACTTAAGACCCCACATCAGAATGACCTCAGGTTTCACCTTAAACAGGATACTCGGGTTCGCTTTACAATGCCAAACTAGACTATTTACAAATTCAACAAAAACTTGGTACTTATCCCTCCCCCTTTTCCCATGGGTCCTGCTGTTCCTCTCATGCCAAATGTGAAACAAGAGGCCGGTCCAAACAAGACCAGCATACCTTCTATGATGTCTATCACCTTTGGTCCTATTTAACAACCAATCCAAACTGTTCTGGATGCCCGTAGGAGGGTTGCCACCCCACATGAGTTTGAGAGAAGAACGGACCCAAAGGTACTTGGTAAATTCACACTCAAAGAAGAGGTGTTGCTGCATTTCTTTAGCCTGATGGCATAGTGGGTAGGAGATCACAATGCCATTGAACCACCTGCTGGTTCTATCACTGGTAGGAAGCCTGCCCAGAATCACCCTATATGCAAAGAAGCTCCATCTGGGGCAATGGTTCTTCCGCCAAAGCAGCTGGTACCAGGGGACTTGAGGTTTATTCTGATGAATCTACCAAGGTTTCCCCCCCACAACCACACTCCAGTTCCCGTTATCCTCCACATAATTTAGCTTGTAAAGATCCCAAGCGCAGCACATCTTCCTCCAGTTCCCGATATTAAAACTTATTTGACTAAAGTGTGATGAAATTAATTCCTTGTTTTCTCTCTCCTCTAAATAGGGTGCAAACAAACTCCAAATTAGGTAAAATTTTGCACATAGGCTAATTAAAGGACGTAGATTCTGAATATAAAATTAGATTTGCCTTTTGAAAACTTTTAATGTGTTAAATAAATCAAATCATATTTCCTCTTTCCTCCTTCATTAATGGCATTGGGATTATCCAAATTTGATGAAACTTGACCCACAGTCATATGGAATGTGTTGGATACAAATTTGCCATCAATTTTACATGTTGGAGTTGTTTGATCATTTATTTAATATTTTGAAGGTTCTACACACTTTCTCTCTCCTAATTTCACCTTTTAAGCAAACTTTCTCCAAATTGGATGAAAATTCACCCAAAGGCTATATTTATTATGTAGATTACAAATCCAAGATTATTTTCCTCTTTTGGAGTCATATATTATATATTTGATATTTTTAGGGAAAATTCACATCTTCTTTTCCAATTTGAATTAAATGAATTTTTATTATGTGAATAATGTGAAACTTGACTCCCGAGGCAATTGGGACCCAAGGAACGCGATTTTAAACTTATATTTTACTTTTGGGATTTCTTTTTATGAGATATGTCATATGGCCCATCATTAGTTCATTATTTATCCAATTAAGTTCTTTAATTTCTTATTATCATCCAAATGAGTCATTATTAGGCACAAATTATTATGTATTTTCTTATATACTTGAGGTGTCACAATTTATGTTCCATTATTGGCTTAATAACATGTATTAGATTATCCTTGTTTGGCTAAGTAAATAGGGTCAAACTACTAAGGTAGGGTTCTAGTTCTAGTATGTTACAACACACCACCCCTTAAAGGAATTTCATCCTTGAAATCAAAACATTCATAAGCAAACTTATCCACGACCTCTTAAAAGGGTTCATCTTATTATATCAAACTAAACTTCAGATACAACAGGGTCAACTATACTTCTTACATCCAACTACATAAGCAACATGCAAAAAGGAAACATAACTTGTAAAGACTAATCTAAGGAACTATGGGTTAGCTTGCTCTTATTCATCATCATTAACTTCTTCACCATCCAAAGCAAAAACTCTTCCAGCTCTCCTTTCTGTAGGCTTCTTACCATTATTGTTGCCATGGTTATGAGGAGGTGCTTGTTGTGGAACATATCCTGGTCCAAAACGAAGCTTGGGACATTGAGGTCTGACATTTCTAGGTTCATTGCAATGATGGCATCCCACTGGAGTATTATGATGAGGTTTGTCCTGAGAACACTTTCCTGGAGGATGGTAACCATTGCACTTAGCACACTTGTCCCTTTTCTGTTCATCCCCTGAGGACTTCCTCTTCTTGTCAAACTCCCTAGGTTGAAACCCTGGGTAAGACTCCACAGCCAAAGCTTTATCAACCATCTGCTGAAAGGTCAAAGGTAGTTGTGGGATAAGAGCACGACCCACATTGTAGTTGAGTCCCTGAAAGAATAGGTCAGCCCTACGTTCCTCACCCAAACCAACTGCATAACATTCCAACAGTAGAAACTTTTGCATAAAAGTAGAAATGGATAAGGAACCTTGCTTCAAGCTATAGAACTCTACTTCTTTCTTCTTTAGGGCAGCAGTGCAGATGTACTTCCCACGGTAGAGAGAAAAAAAACTCCACCCAAGCCATGGTTGAGATGTCTCTTGTCCTTGCAATTCCATTCCACCAAACTCTTATCGGTCCTTCCAAGACATATGAAGCAAACTTAACCTTTTGATGTGGAGGACAAGCCATATCATCAAAAGTCCTCTCCATGTCTAACACCCAATCATCGGCTTTTTCGACCATCTCAATTTCACCTTCACCCTTAAAGGAGGGTGGTTAGATCTTCATGAACTCCATGATTAAGAACTCCTTAGTCTTTTCAGGTACATACGGGTCTTTCATCTTCCCCGCCATGGAAGAAGCAAAAAGTTGTCGATACGTAGCCAACTCTTGCTTTGGAGTCATAACTACTCCTGAACCAGTAGAACTTGTGGTCCCCTGACCAAACCTAGGGTTTTTGGGTGCCTCGTAACCATACTGGTTGTCAACCGTCGAGTTATCTCCTGCCATTAGGGTTTTTCCTTCACAAGGCAAGGTACTAGGTGTAAGAAACCTAAGATAAAGGTAAATATCCTAAGGGAGACGAGTTTGAAATAGTTAGATAACTGACTGCTAGTGGCTCTGATACCATATTGTAAGGAGTGGGGTCCCAGAGGGGAACCACTCCCTACTAGAAACAAAAAGAACCGAACACCACATAAAATTTTTCACCAAAGGGATGGATACCAATTCATTCAACATATATGTATCATTACACAATGAGTAGCAGCAGAAAAGATTATTATCTAACAATTTATAAAGCTTGATAACATAGTACACCACTTCACAACACATGGGTGTCCAAAAGGAAAACTAAACACATAAGACAAAGATCAAGCCGAGGGTCATCTAACCACCTCTTCAAGTCTCCCAAAAACTCAGCTACATGGTTGATGTCGAAGTTCACCTCTCCTTGATCTAATCTGGGGTTGGAAGCATACCCCACAAAAGAAGAGAAGAAAAGAAAACATCAGCAAAAAGTTGGTATGTGTACACTAAAAGAAAACTTGAGCAATATATGGAAATAAGGACATCAAGTATAAGTGTTTCCCATGCAAAATAAAAGGACTACCCACACGGGCATAAAAGATAAGATTCATCATCATCATCAAGAAAGATACTTGCCATAATTAAAACAATAAAGTAGTGCCACATAAGCACATGCAATAACCATCATCCTACATGTATGTGAGATAAGCATAACACTACAATATTATAAGAGACAAAGGTGTCCAAGAATCACACATCTTGAACCTAGTGAGACATGGACCAGGAATCACACATCTTGTCTTGGCATGGGGAATCACACATCCACCGCCCAAACATATATATAACATGGTCCAGGAATCACACATCATGCCCTGACATGGGTAATCACACATCCACCATCCAAAAGATCACAATGTTGCCATAAACTACAATGACACAAAACCAATGCAATTATACTACTCTAGGGCTACTGAATCACATAGTAGGTAAATGTAGAGTCAAGTAGGAGGTATGATAAAAAATTATACAATGTTGCCATATCACACAATGGACAACACATGCATCTACAAATAAACATCGACATGATAGTTGGCAGATACCATCAACAAGTCTATCATTCACCATAGCACAAAATAAGATATCAAGAGATTATTCAAGATCACAATAAGCAGGATAGTTCACATGAACCATGATATCAAGAGATAAGACATATTGTGTAGGCCAAATTCAAGAGAATGAATGATAGGTGAATTTCTCATCATTGAGTAATAGGGGATACAACATACCTCAATATTAGAATCCAATATCCAAAGCACTTCTAGATCCAAGTCCAGGTCACCAAAGAGCCTATTAAACACATATACAGATTTTACGTCAATTTCACACACATTAACCAAACCCTAAAAACCACCTTTTTATCAATGTGTAAATTAGATTATGAAAACTGTGCCACATTTTAGTTTACATTATTAGGAGTCCAAAACATATTTTTATTATATTTTTCTGACTTATGAATATTTAGTTATGAATTATACAAGCTATTATCTCATTTAATTAGATCCATTAAAATCACCTCTTTATAACATAAGATTCAGATGACAAAACCAATACCAATAGAAAGCTTACATTTTTCTGAATCCAACGAGTATTTATTTGTAATTTTTGGATCAGCGAATAAAAAGATATAATTTTCATAAAATCAACCAATCAGAAATTGTCTAAATTCCAAATAAGCGAGAGAGTGGGGAAGAGAGAGGATTGGGCCCGTGTGACTTGGACCAATCAGGCGCAGTCATGTCACCTGGTCAAAGACAATGAGACCCGTGCCAACAAAAGAAACCAAGAAGGCGAATTACCAAGGTGCCCCCGCACGAGAAAATAATGAAATAAGGAACTTGGGAGGGCAAAATGATAAAATTATCAAGGGGATCATCCCCAAGTTCCGTCATAGCCATGGCGCCGAAGAGCTCCAGCCCGATTTGGGTGATTTCGCAGTACATAACCAAACTTTGAGATGTGGGTGTTGAAAGAAAGCCCAAGAAAAGACGAAACCAACCTTACCTTCAATTCACATAGAGGTGGTGAGGAAAGAGGGAGTGACCTGTCGCAAAGGCCAGGGCTTTTGGTTGATCTCTGGTGACACACACACAAGCAATGGCTCAATTAAGTTGAGAGAATCATTGCAAGGATCTCCAGAGAGCTGAGGGTAGAGCTATTTATAGACAAGGATGGGTAGGGATGCGAGTAAACAATGGCCCGAACTTGCTTGTTGGGTAAGGTTTGGGATTTCACAATCCGAGAAGAAAAAGGTAGGGAAAGTAGGGATCAGAATAAGTAGAATCAAACTAGGAATCCAAAGGCAAAGAAATCTTGAAGAAAGACCAACTGTAGAGAGAGAAATCATCGACCAAATATATGAGAGCCGATGGGTTACTGTAGCAATCCGACTCAGGGTTGAAGACAAGCTGAGAGCCATCCAATCAGAGAATCAATGGTCCAGATCAATGCGTGAAGATAAAGTTGTGTGACAAATTAAATTTGATATTAAAACTTATTTGACTAAAGTGCGATGACATTAATTCCTTGTTTTCTCTCTCCCCCAAAAAGGGTGCAAACAAACTCCAAATTATGTAAAAAAATTCACAGAGGCTAATTAAAGCATGTAGATTCCAAATATAAAATTATATTTGCCTTTTGAAAACTTTAATGTGTTAAATAAATCAAATCATATTTTCTCTTTCCTCCTTCATTAATGGCATTAGGATTATCCAAATTTGATGAAACTTGACCTACAAGTCATATTTAATGTGTTAGATACAAATTTGCCATCAATTTTACATGTTGGATTTGTTTGAGCATTTATTTAATATTTTGAAGGTTCTACACACTTTCTCTCTCCTAATTTCACATTTTAAGCAAACTTTCTCCAAATTGGATGAAAATTCACCCAAAGGATATATTTTTTATGTAGATTACAAATCCAAGAATATTTTCCTCTTTTGGAGTCGTATATTATATATTTGATATTTTTAGGGAAAACTCACGTCTTGTTTTCTAATTTGAACTAAATGAATTTTTATTATGTGAATAATGTGAAACTTGACTTCCAAGGAACACTATTTTAAACGTAAATTATACTTTTGGTATTTCTTTTTATGAGATATGTCATATGTCCCATCATTAGTTCATTATTTATCCAATTAAGTTCTTTAATTTCTTATTATCATCCAAATGAGTCAGTTATTAGGCACAAATTATTATGTATTCCCTTATATACTTGAGGTGTCACATTTTATGTTCTATTATTGGCTTAATTACATGTATTAGCTTATCCTTGTTTGGATAAGTAAAAAGGGTCAAACTACTAAGGTAGGGTTCTAGTTCCAGTATGTTACAGAAGTCATGTGACTATCCCTTGTTGCAGCGTGTACCTTTCTATAAGTTGTACTTGGACAATATCGACATCTCCTCCTGGTTGATCACCCCATACTACAGTTGACCGCATCCTCCTATTGGGTGTCAATGGCCTCCTCGCCTCTGTAGTAGTCCACACGGATCACCAAAAATCTTGACGTTCTAGTTGAACGGACAAGATGGAGTTGTCACTTCTAGTCAATGTGCTAGCGTCAACTTGCTCTCCCAATTTTCTCTCCCTTGCTTTTCCTCCCTTTGATGGGTAGAACTTGCTCAGGTTCTCATGTTACCACAACTCTAAGAAGACAACAATTGTCAGAGCTTATTGTTGTGTCTCTAGAAACGAATACCACTCTATATATAGGAGGATCACGTTAGGAGTTCTAGTCTGAGAGGTAGTTAATGGGACAAAATTTCATGATTTTTTGGAACCTACGAATGTTGAACCGATTAGTTCAATAATGAACTGGTCAATTCCCACATGATATGGTCGGTTCAACCCTTGAAGCATTCGTTCCACTAGGTTTCCTATTCTCAATTTTATTGGAAATAAATATTTGATTAATGCACAACATGTTGTCAGTATCAATCCTTGATACAACCGTATTGATCAACCAAATAGTCAGTTCACAACTTGAACCAATCGGTTCAGTCATCTAAGCTGATTGGTTCACTTGTTGAACCAGTCTTTTCAGAGATATGATTACCAATATTGATTTAAATTGAATTGACACTTAGATCAATTGCTTCAACACTTGAACCAGTCAGTTCACATTTGGGTAAGTCAATTTCCAAACTTTGTTGTTTAAATTGAAAACCTACACTTTAGTAATCAAGTTAAACACCATTCATGAATAAACTCCTATACCAAGTGTATCCTATGTGTGTGACCCTATAGGTTACAAGTTACATTGGTAGTGAATGTCCATAACTGATTAATGACATCACAAACAATGAGTGGTAAACATCATTGCCACCCAAGTAATCAGAAAATTAGAGAACAACTTCAACCTACAATCTGTGATTGGTATTAAAGTGATTGTATAGTTCCTTTGTCATTGATATCCATACTGAACTCGAGGTATGGAATCATCATCCTCTTCAATGTTCTATCCATGTTCCTTGAACTACAACATATTGTTAGAGATATATGTAATCTCAATATCACATATTGACTCACATAAGCATGGCCATGCATTTCTCAGTCCCACTTATCAAGTGGCCAGAATATCATGCTCCCGTAGGAAGGACAAATCCCATCTACATCACTCACAGTCACTCCCATGTGTCACAATACACCTAAGAACCACCTTTATGGAAATCTTTATTCAAGATCATGGTGGATGATGTCAAAGGACATCGAATGACATGTGATGAGTGTAGTAAATTCAGGTTTAATAACCACAATTACCACCATCACTATGAGAGATGATTCTGACTACCAATCATGGTTTCCATGCATCATTCTCAAGGTGGGTCTGTGTGATACATTGTTCTCTAAAAAAATGTATGTGTTTAGTTTGGTATCACATATCATGACTTAATGAGATTTTTTCATCAACCAACACACACTCTAGTCTTATGTGTTATTGTTGTCTATCAACCTTCCACAATAACATCCGACTAGGGACATAATAGGACTGCATATACTCTTAACATTTGTATGGTCTCATTGTCTAGGTCCTCAACTTGAAGACATACATCATTGAGTAATATCATTCTTTAGACATTTATTACGTTATATCATTATCTCATAACTGAATAAAACAAAATAAATTGGAATATTACCTTTATTATTAATCAAACCATTTACAAGATATGCCATTACAATCATCATATGATTGGCTCTCTGGGCATACATACCAACAACTATCAGTAGGTGAACTATCACACAATGATTGTGAGAAGGAAAAGTGGATGACCCATCAGTAGGCAAGCATATCTACCTTTAGTTGATGATGTAGAATGGCCATCAGTTGATAGGTGTAGGGAAGCCATCGGAAGGAAAACACAGTACAAACATAAGAAGGCCAACAATAAAGGTCCATCAAATGGTGAAGGTAGAGTTTACTTTGAAGGTACTTGCAAGATCTCCATCAAAAGTCAATGTGGAATCTCCTTCGGTCGTTGGAGCAAAACAACCATTAGAAAGCCATAGTTGGTTGTCAACTAAAGGACATATGGAATGGTGAGCATAGATAATGCAATCCAATGGTTTGGCAGATGATACCCACCTGAGGGACTGTTGGCATAAGATCAGTGTTTGCACTTATGTAACATCATTTAATGGAGGGGAAGCACAAAGAAACTCAATGTCTTTGTAGGTGTAAAGCGATATGATTGTTTCAACAACCGATGAAGTAATGGGTCATAAAAAATATGGTACAATTATTCAAAATTTTCTTGGGCCTACAAATCGATTAGAAGGACCACCAACTGCTACACTTACAACATGCAATGAAGCTCCAGCATGTTATGTAAAATAAGAATACAGATCAAAACCTTATAAATTACCATGAAATTAAGAAAGCATTTGTGCAAGATAGTTCTAAGATAAAGTGATGGAAATGAATGCAAAAGTAGGTTATAAATGCAACTAAAACTAGGATGAATATGTATTTTTCAGGTTTCTTCCTTTTCCCCATCCACGACAGGTAGTCGTTCTATGGCGTCTCACCTTCCCAAAACTTCCATAAGAGATCGTTGAGCTCAATTTGATCTATAGATGCTTCTGATTAAAGTTTTAATCGACAAGTAATGTGGATTTTCCTAATTGAAATCCCAAGATTTGGTTTGATTGATCTTATCTTCCACTGTGAAACTCATTGTTGTGAATACGATGAACAAACCAGGGTACTAGTTTCTAGTTTTACCCTTACTTTGTATTTTTGTTGGTCCTACCTGGAACGAACATGATTGGGTTTTCATGCACATGTATATATCAATGGCTGCATGTTGAGTTTGAGGGACCCTGACCAAGTGGGTGTTTATCTTTAGATCATGTCATTGTCTAGTATGTTGTTCTATCATATTTTATAGGGATTTTATAAATCACCTTGGCTTTATTTGATTGGTCAAACCTTTAAAAATTCATAGTATTACAACCTTGGCCTAAAAATATCATATAAATTGTCATTGAAAAGGACTTTGAATAAGGAATTTGATTTTCAAGTTTTCAATACCTAGTTCCATCATTTAAGATTGTGTTTTTCCTATGAGTCTAGATTATGGATTGAGATGTAATCAAGATGATGATGATTGAAAGGTATGTTACTATTAGGACTTTAGGGTTTCTATAAATCCCAAGAGAAGCTACATGAATTCTTCTCTCACTAATAATTGGATCATACACTCTTAGTAACAAGCATGGTCAAATGGCATTACATTCACTTATACATATGAAATTCAATTACAATGATATCAAGTACATATTTTAATGAATACATGCAAAAGATTTGATTATGAATTAGATTATGATCTTCAATATATATTTCTCATAGAATGCTACCATCATAACATGCCCATGCTTTTTGAGTCAATTTAATGCTTTAAGTTATTGTTCTCAACATCAATGTTAAGCGTATGATGGATGAATTATGATCACTCCTTCAAATATTAATTCACCTTTTCTGGCATAAGCTATGTGTGAGCAATGAACACTTGTGTTGATAAGCTCTATGTGAGCAATGAACTCTTGGGAGCATATTTAAAAATGAAGGACAACATATTAAGCCCAAGACAATAATGTCAATGGTTAAGATAATTAAAGATGAAGTTATATGACATGTAAATAATCCAATGTTTATCATGTTTACATTTATTTATCTTAAAAGTACACTTATTTTCAGTTCATATCATGTTACTTAGTGCAACTTACTCTAACCTAAATTTTTGTTTTGCTCTACATGTTTGGGGACGTGATGTTCGTAAGAAAGAATGATAAAGGAGCTTAGACAGAAGCATGCAACTCAAGGTCAAATGTGGGAGACAAAACCTGGTGGGGTGCCAACTATAATAGAATGATCCCTTTCCTTTCAAGTTATGAGAGGTGTGTATTAGTTTAAAGTGATAGTTTCATGTTAAAATCTTGAGATGTGAGAAATTGAAATTATATCCCATGTTGGTTCAATATATTATACTTTTCTACAATAACTATCATGTTTGTGACATACCCCTTGAGAATGATGCCTACTCTCAGTAATGTTTATGTTTTAGAATATTGGGGATTACAATCACAGAGACATTCAAGCTAAGGACTATAAATTAGCACATCTTCAGAGGCAGCCAAAGGGTTTTTATACCATTCTACACTTTTTATTCTTGGTTTTGATAGTTTGATCTTTGTTTGCAATTTTGTTATGTTTTATTTTTCGCTATTTTACAAAATCTTTACGGATTTTTTAATGCAATTTTATTTTTCTAATTTTAGTGTATAATAAAATTAGTTGCTAATTTCATTGCTCATATGATGTTGGAAGGACAGACTTGAAGATCGAAGGGAAGTCTTTAGGGTCTTCATCGACCCTTAAATAAATAATCTTTGTTGATTAAACAAGGTCGAAAGCTACATCGGGCCTCAAGCTAAAGCAAACAACCCATTGAAGTTCAATTTGCACTAACACCCCATGTGAATGCCAAGAGTCAAGTCTTCATCAGTTGATGGTATGCATGATTTCTGTTAGGGAAAACCTCATCACACCCCTCGGAGGACACCTAGTATCACAAATAATTAGATTTCTTGTCAATCGGTGAGACCTGGAAAAACCATTAGAGTGCCAAGGACAGGAAACTTGTCAGAGGTGGTGACTTAGTAAAAGACATCGATCGATGAGGTGGTAGATTTTCGTCAGGGATCAATAACCTAAATTCCTATCGACCCTCATCCCCGATGAAGAGGTTGTCCCATAGACACTTATAAGTGGGGTTATAAAAGAATTTCATACACTCTCAATAATCCATTCAGAACCCTAATTCTCAAGAGCAAAGATTAAACCTCAATCGTTGCTTTGACAACCTAATCGCCACTCAAATACTCTTGTTCCTATTGACCCCAAAATAAGGACCTCCGACAAAGAAGCACTGTTAAACTTCCATCACCAATCACATCTGACTAGGACATTCAAGTCGTAGAGTGGCGTTGGCACCCACCAATGACAATCCTGTCTGGACAAAGACCGGCATAGGATAAGAAACTAGATACCCAAAGCACAAGGCAGAGATGAGAGGTGATAGAGATGAGGGGAACCAGAGGAGCATTGGAGACACTCAATCATCAGCCTAGGTCAACGAGAGTAAGGCCTTCACCTTGCTTTCATTTTCAGCATCATTTTTCCTCTCTTGTATTAATTTTTTCACATGATCATCCACATGATCTCATTTGAATCCCTAATTAAGTCAGTGTTTGACCTCCCCTATGTTTTTCAAAAAAAAATATTCCCTCAACTCTCTTCATTAAGTTTTTTTTTTACTTAAACCTTTGCTTTAAGTTTTCTTTGATATAGGTGCCATCCTAATAAAAAAGCATTGTAATTAACTAGTACCATCACTCTGACAACCTTTACTCCTCTTAATCACCCTTGTCATTGAGTTCCTACTCCTAATTTGTTTTTGACCCTCCACGTATGAAGATTCTCATCACCGGTGATGGAATCCATTCTTTGTTAGTTAGGTGCTTCTACTTGGGATCTTTCTAAAAATCCATCTATGTTGATTTTTCATCGGAGCGGTTAGTTCTCTATTTGAGCTTTCTCACTAAATTGATTATTTATGTTTCCATCGACCCCCCTCAAAAAATCTTGTTAGACCCTTGTTGAACCCATCAACCAAAGACTGAGAAAATACCTTACGTTCTTTGGTCATAGGATGTTGTCCTATGCTAAAAATTTGTATCATTTTCATCTATTGACTCTCAACCGATATTACTATTAATGTATTTTTCAATTGAATTTAGAAAGGAGAATATCTACATCTGACACCCAAGAGAAAAAGGCTGCATCAAAAGAGGAGATTAGGACATTACTCTGAGAAATCAAAAAGCACCTAGATGAGAACAGGCATCCCCTTTAGAAAGAACTTGCAAATGTAGTTTGAAAGGGATCGTCTACTAACTGAATTGGACTCTGTAATATCTAAATTGGAGGTAGAGAGAAAGGCAACACCTATCTCTAAATATGTACCATCAGCGGATGAAGGGAAGAAGATTCTAAAGCACCCTCTAATAGCACAACAAGAATGAAGACTAGGGTAGGAAAAACAATAGAAGCTGAGGCTAAAATAAAAATAGTTGAACAACTAAAATTGACCTTTCAAACTGCTCACAAACCAACAGCCCCACATGAGACTATGGAAGAACCTCTAGTTGTTGTGATAACAAATGAAGCTCCCTAAAACACATAAACTTAGCAGTCAGAGAACAAGTTTGAGCCTAGAGACAAACACATGAGATCAAATATGACTCGTTTTTGCAAAGTAGGACTTGCATAGAAACAAGAAATGCATGCAATAAAACCTTGAAGAAGCTAGGGATAAAAGATAGGGTGAAGATAATGATAAGAGGAGTCCACCTCTAATTCCCTTGCATGTATAACCAACAATCTTACATTGACCAAACATGGAGTTCATAACATCGTTAAAGAAAGTCCCTATAGAGAAAGAGAAGAAATAATGGGTTGGAGGAGATTTTAGACTCTTTGTTTTCATGTTCAATAAGGAACACATCTTAACCAAGCTTATATCAAACAAAATATTTTGTGAAACTGACAAACTGTGTTCTACCTCTAGTGTAGCTGAATACGACAAAGAGTTAAGGAAGTTCAACACTAACAAGGTCACAGAGAAGCTAACTAGAGAACACAATCATAAGCATGGGAAGTAAAAATCTTCTCAAATACATTCTAGGATCCTACAAGTCATTCCTAAGATAGTCACATGTTCACTTTTTGCACTGAGTGACATTGGGAATATGACAAGGGCATGCATGTTTATAATATGGAGAATAATGGATAAGAAACCCATCTATATAGGGGGATTATTGATTGAGAAGCTAGTTGCTACAAGTGGCCCTGATGGCTCAAAGGAGCTATGCATGGGGGCAGATAATCGTGATAGGTTTCCACCTTCAATACCCTTGACTTATAAGGAAATTCATAGAGAGAAAGGGCGATAAATTTGTTGATGTAAAATATCTTCTCTCCACATATGTGATTGACAAAAAGGGAGAGAAGTACTATTACATGTTCATGAATACTAATGACTTACTACCTCTCCCGAAGATGAGAAACTAGACTATAATAATCATACTTTCTCCACCAAAGATATACTGAAGATGATATCTAGTGTGACGACATGGATGAATAGGGATGACACAAGTACGACAACTTGGGGACAAAACATGACCAATGAAGAAAAGTCAACAATGAAAAACTTAAAACTCAAAATCTACAAACCTATTGCCAAAGGGTCAGGGGTTGAAAAGGTTGATAGTGTATAAAAACACCAAGTCATAATGACAGGGGACGTCAAAAAGGATCTGGAAGCATCTGACAAAGAACATTTAGATCCAATATGTCAAACAAGACCCTGGTCTAGGAAAAGATAAAGCTACAGAGAATGAGTAATGTGATCCTAAAGAAGTACAAATGAATGAGGTAGAGGATCTTCCAATGATAGAATAGCTTGCACAACCTTAGCAAGTTGTTCCACCCCCACCATAGGTCAAACCTAAATTCACCTCACAAACAAAGGATGCAATGACATTGAAACCTATGTCACTGTATAGATAGACACATACACCAAATTAAGAGGAGGAGCTCAGATGGCAATTTGACGTCATGTGTGAGTAAATTTTCAAATCCTCCTATAATTTTTCTTCTTTATCATCTAGCCTACAGGTTTGAACAACACAATTAGAAAGAATAGATATAAGCATTGTCCCTATCCTGCAATTCATGAAGAAAATTGTAGAACATCAACACCACATGATGAACAACATGGCTATAATGGCGGTAGACTGGCAGAGTTGTGGAGAGAGTATGATGACACAAGGCAAGAACAAGATAAATTTATAGAATAATGGGAGAATGAGAAGTAATGGTATCAAGAAAAGCGTGCAACGAAAATATATAACAACATGGGAAAAGTCCATCATGAGGTTCTACTTCATTATGCCTATCAACCTCATCATATTTAGAGGAAACAGAGTATCCAATATTAGATACAAAAGAAGAAAGCAAACTACAAGCTTCTCAAAGAAAGAAAACCAATGTCATCATCTCAATAGACCTAAACCTCTTGCTAGCTAGAGACAAACCTATGGATGAGGAACAATAGAAAGAGGCCACCCTTGTACAACCTATGGAAGAAGACTATCTTCAACTAAAGGAAATCTAGTCCCCTTCACCACAGATCTTAACACCTAAGCAAGAAGAAACAATACGTGTTGAAGATGTTGTGCTCGAAAAACTCTGGCATGAAACCGTACAAAATAGTAAGAACATACTCACCATTGCAACATATCCATGGATCTAGATGTCTTTACATCAGACATTTGTCATCTATCTGTAGTTCAGTGATGCTAAAGATCGGATCCAAGGAAATAATGCAGTAACTAATGGGACCACAATGAGTGAAGTCAAGAGGATTCCCAATAGGTGAAGAATTTTTTGATGAAAGTGAAGAAGGGATGAACTTCTTTGATGATGTCCCTTCCACAAAACCTGCCCATTTTATCAGTATCTAGAACCTATAGAAGTCACACAAGGTCCCATGCCTCCAACACTTCCTTGAAAAATGGAGGGAATGGACTTGACAATAGTATCAAGGATATCTTGTAGAGATGTCTCTATCCTCGTAGATATCTTGGACGAACTCCCTAGAGTAGATATTTTTTGCATCAATGAGGGGTTCTCTTTGATGAGAGAGCATTTTAGAGGGATGTTCAGGATAAAGGTGCAAGTAAATGCATGACTATACTAGGTCTTTTCTACATCGACCCTCAAAGAGTTCCTAGATCCAAAGAAGATGCAACCAGTATTTAATGGGAAACCAACTCTACCCAACTGTCTTTCCACAAAAAAGAGTCATTACATCCGGTCCTCGAGCTAGAAGATGTAGTAAGAAGACATGAAACTAATTTTATTACGATATCATACAAGATCAAGGACTGTTGGCTTCTGACATTGGTGACCTTCATAAAAGGCACACATGTTCATCTACAACTAATGTGCCAAGAAACTTAAACATAACACAATAGTCTTCTATGACAAGGAGACACACAAATTATAATAGATCCCAATATGACTAGAATTTGCCATTAAGGGGGCTACAAAATGGCATAAAAGTAATTGGAAAGCTTTTCAGATATACACAAAGTCCCTCAAGAAGACCATAAATTTGGAAACTTAGCATTCATCATGTTAAGGTTGACAGAGACTATCAATTTAGGTAATCCTTTTGAGGTCCTATTCTAGGAATGCTTAAATGAAGTACAAGGTCTATATGAAATTGAGGTCATATATGACAGACACTTCTTCCATGACCATGTGATGCCTTCGGATGTTGTACCACAAAGACTCTATATAGGCATCCCTCTACCTGAGAAGCATCCATGGTGAGAGGTTGGGAGGACATTGTGGATTGACCCTACTGAGATGAAAAGGGCTATGGACTCACAAAAGGATGGAAGGCTTCTGAACAGTAGATACATCAACGGCTACTTCCAAGTGAGACAACAACAAATCACCAGCTAACTCTACCAGGAAAGGAACAATAGACTGAGGAGCATAAAGAAATATCACGTCCAATGAAACCAGCTGATGAAGTGGTTGACATACCTATGGAAGTTGAAAAACATTCCACAAATGACTAGACATAGGAGTGATGACTAAAAGATGAAGTTCCTACAAATGAAATCCTCCTAGCCAAACCTAAAGATATTTACCTCCTAGACTTTCAAGAAGTAGTACCTAAAGGTCTAGTAGGGATTGTCTAAGCTTCTTTCCCAAATTTTGATAGGTGGGCTTCTAGAGTCTATCATAAGATGACCTAGATCTTTTCATGGATAGGATGAAAGAAGATAATAACTTTAGAGATATTGTCTTACAAAGAGGTGGAATATGCATTCTAAAAGACGACCTCCATGTACATTTAAGATTAATGGGTATATGTGTGTGAGTGTGATGTCGGCATACCAATCTCTGCTAGGGGATGGACTACCAACCATGCACATACCTCTTACAGGAGGATATTATATATAATAAGAACTCAGGAGAGAAAGAAATATTGATATAATGCATACAAAGCTCTCTACCAGCCTTCATCTTCCTTCCTCTTTTACATGAAAACCATTGGACCCTGTTGGAAATTAATATCAAAGAAAAAACACCAGTCCTTTATAACAGTTCTGATGTTGTGTACATACTAGAAAGGTACAAAAATATGACAAATACATGAAGAATCACTAAAGAGAAAGAAAAATCTTAGGTAGAAGAGATCATCAATCTTAACCAGAGCCATGGCAAGAAATTATAAATTTGTCCCAGGAAAAAAACTTCAAGAAGTCATAGTTCTATCATTGAAGCCCTCAATAGCTATATTAATCAAACAACCACGACTTCCACTGGCTTAGATAGATGTAGGCTCTAGCCTTGAGGGAAGTAAGGGTTGAAATTCTACAACACAAGTGCTATCATCCTCTTTGTAGAATTTATGCTTACCAACTTCTACATTCTCACTGGACAAATGAGGGGCCGCACAAAGAGTAAACGTCACCAGTTTACATTCAACCTCATTTTGTTTCACTTTAGGACAGAGTGTAGGATAAGTTTGAGGTGCATAAATAGATGAGGGAGTTACTATCTTTCCCCCCTCTACTCTAAATATATTTCTACTACATTATCATTGCATATATCCTTCCTTTCAAACTTCCTTTCAATTTTGAAAATATTAAACTTTTTTCCCAACACTTGTTGAGTTTCTTCTTATTCATAATTCAGAAATTTTTGCTCAAACAAAGGATAAAGTTTTTCTTTGGAAATATTTTGAATTCAATTAGTTCGGATGTCTTTATCACTCCTATATTAGATCTTGTTGTCTCCAAGCTACTTTTTAGTGCAATCATGGTAACATGTACACACTTGGGCTATAAATTCACCTATACGCTTCTAAGTGATAATGTTTTTGTATCATCTATATTTCAAGACACTATAGACTATCGATGAATGTCCACTATCCCTAGAGAAACTCTTTGAAATAAGGAGGACTTAGTCTGATACACTCCTAATCAATTACTCAATCCTCCTAGTACAGGTTGGAAGTGCACAACTATTGTAAAAAAACAAAAAGCTACCCCATGAAGTTCTTGGAATCTTGCAAAAGATAAAAGAGGCTTGGTGTCCCACACATCCTAAAATTTTATCAACCATAAGCATGCGAGCTAGAATAAAAGCATGAGAGTTGTGCCCGATAAAAGCTGAAGGGTTTTTCCTGGAGGGTGTAAAACTTTGCTCACAGTCGTAGATATGTAATGACCGGGAATGGAACCTAAGAGTTAAAAATATCACCCCTTGTTTTTTAAGGGCAGTCATATAAGCCACCTGAAATTATAATAGGACTAACGGGTGAGTAACACTGTTATAATAAGAGTTTTCATGCTTAAGTGACCCTAAGAAATATAGGATACACAACAACCTTAGCCCACCCCAACACACTCTTTTGACTATCCTAAAAAATAATATTTGAAGTTGTAAAGTCCCAGAGGATTTGAGGTCTTTGATAAAATGACCTTAAAAGGAATTATCAAACAACCCATATCAGGTGCACTTCTTTTTTTGTGACCCCATTACTAAGAAATCCAAAGTTAAGTATGTTTGACTTAAACTAGTACTAGGATGGGTGACTAGATGGGAAATCGAGGCTCTAAAGTTAAGTGTGCACCTCCTTTTTAGGGAGCCCATCACAAAGAACTCTAAAGTTAAGCATGCTTGGCTTGGAGTAGTATTGTGATGGGTGACTAGTTGGGAAGTTGGTCTCATCTTGTGTGTGAGTGAGGACAAAGCACACACTTAAGGCCAGTGGTGGTATGTGGTGCCAGTCTCATTCATGAAACTCTATAAGAGCCTTGGGAAATGGTCCTAGGTGTTTACATGAGTGAAAGATAACTTAGCAAGATCAATGCACAATGGCTAGGAATTGAGGCTCAGAGTCAAAAACCCAAGGGAGAAACCCTTACATGGAAGAAGGTAGTAACAAAACAAAGATTCAAGAAACTCTAATATCTAATAAGGAAATTGTCGGTACAACAAGGAAGCTAGGTATCCAAGAAGAAACATGAGCTAAAGATGGCATAAAAACATGATCATGCTAAAACAACTAAACTAAAGAAAGCCCTTTATGTCCCTTGATGATTTGATTCTATTTATTAGCTTGAGGACAAGCTAGATTCTAAGTTTTACTGGGGTGAGAAAATGCAAATATGTATATGTTACATGCCTATTGTATCCTCATTTTTCTTAGCATTCTAGGGTTTACATAGATAAATCTTATTTCTTCTTGCACTTTAGAAATATGTCCTTCTTTTCTAACACTTTCCACAGTTTTGTAGGAAAAAATGCTAAAACCTACCACCACCATCGACCAAAGATTGATGTCTCATTGGACAACCCAAGGAAAAACTAAGAGGGAAACACAGGAGAACCATCAGTCATTGATTGATGGGATCCCCTCCAAACTACTTAGCACCAATAGAAGTTGATACTGAGGAAAGTCATTGATAACTCACTGATGTTGACTCTTATTCCTTCCATCAGACCCCTAACCAACAATCGAGAAGACTTACACCTAGCTCCAATGCTCAGTCAGACCCAAAAAATGTATATCCCTGATGGCTGACCAACACCTGACCCAATGCTTATCCCACCATCAGACCCCAGTTTGATGACTGAGCATAACAACATTGACTGATGGTTGGGCAGATCCTACACTCATCCTCGACAACACTTCATCCTGATGACTCGGCTACATGATCTTTATGCTCAAGCAAATCAACATCTCATTGATTGGTCAATACACCATCGACCAAAAAAGACACCGAGTAACTGGAGCTCAAAAAAGTTTATGTAGAGCATGTGCAACATCCCATGATTTTGAGGATTGGATAGAATGATCTTAAAAGGAATGATTGTACTACCCATATCACCAAGGTGCACTTCCTTTTTAGGAAGCCCCTCAGTAATACCTTTATTCTTAAGCATGCTCAGCCAAGAGTAGTACTAGGATGAATGAACAGTCAGGAAGTTGATCCAGACTTGTGCTCAAGTGAGGATAAAGCACACAGTTAAGTCTAGTGGTGGTTTGTGGGGCCATTCTTCATTCCTAAAACTCCACTAGAGCCTTGGGTAGTGGGCCCAGGCATTACAAATGGTATGAGAGCCATAACCCCTCCAGTAGGTGGGGCCCACACAGGCATGTGGCATTCCAGTCTTGATCCATGCATTCTAGGCATGTTGGTAAGGGTTTTCCATGGTGATGTAGCCACCCTTGAGTTGGTAGTTGTGATAGGAAGCTGGGTGTCCATGGGCCATTGTGGGTTTGAACAATGGGGAAATAGCATAATTTCATATAGTTGAGACTTGATAAGGATGTCAAGAGTCTAACTAGTGGAGACTCTAACATCCTAGGGTTTGAGGCCTCACATAATGCAATCTTAAAAGGAATGATTGGACTACCCATATCACCAAGGTGCACCTCCTTTTCAAGAAGCCCATATCTAAGACCTTTATGGTTAAGTGTACTCTACCCAGAGTAGTACTAGGATGGGCATCCAGATGGGAATCTAATCTTGGCTTGTGCATGAGTGAGGACAAAGTGCATAGTTAAGGCTAATGGTGGTTTATGGGGCCAGTCATCATTCTTGAAACTATACTAGAGCCTTAGGCAGTGAGCCCATGCATTACAGCTTGCTCACCGCTTTGTTAGTTAATTGCTTGCCCTAAGACGTGTACTTTGAGGCTTGGGGTGAAAGTAAAGTACCTCACATCTAGGAGCCTTGAGAACACAAAGATCAACTATAAATAAAGGTACAAAGCCTCCATGGAAGACACATTTGGATACACCACAAAGTGTAGTCCAATTCCACACTCATCATCAACCATTAGAGGCCAAGGATGAGAGGTCATCCTTGACCCTTACTCCTCAAGGCTTGGTGGATCATTCTTCAAGAGAAGAAGGACTATTGGAGCCACCATCTTCATCACCATCAGTGTCACTGTCACATGTGAACAAGGAACCCCTATTGTTACTATTTGTTTTATTTTATTCCTTCTTCCCCATCTTGTTCATCTCCTTCCATCCATTCATCTTGTTATGGATTCCTTCATTTGTAAATCCATATTGTCTTTTATTACCATCAGTGGATAGACCTTTTTCTTGGTTGCGAGTAGCCATAGAGGCTCTCCCAACTATAAATATTCACATATATTAATTATATATACACATAGAAATGTCTATCTCCATACTCTTGGTCTTTAAAACTTCACTTGGATGATTAGGTACTACCTGTGTTGTTTGATTACTAATGCCTTGAAAGAGTAGTAGTTGTCTATATCTAAAGTTATGGAGTAATATGAATGCATTAGAATGCTCAAATGCTAAAGCTAATGATCATATGGTTGTATTTTTATTTGTATATTTTCCATCGAGAGAGAGAGAGAGACATGATATATCATACCCAATCCCAAGATAGGAGAGAATAGACACTAATGGTGATTGATTGTAAACTATGCTAAGGGTATATAATGGGTGTGAGTATTGCATGTTGGTGGGAGACCTGAAATGGAAAAATCCAATCCAAGTTTTATCAATATATAATAGAATACCAAAAAATCTATATTCTATCTTGACTTGTTTATATAGATTTACATTTCTTTTATTTTTCTTATTTTTTGTTTGGATACCATTATTCCGTAAGGGACACCATCTCTCCTTTTGATTAGACATAATGAAGACATGACCTCAAACCCTACACACATGTCACCCCTTGTCTGTGCATTTGATCCCATTTACTAAACAAGACCACATTATAATTGTGGATATTTAAGTATTGTGTCACAAATATAAAATCGATTAATTACTCTAAATCTGCCTTCTTTTTTATTCATGATTCTAGGGAATTAGACGCGAGGGGTTAAGCCTAGTGTAGATGACCTCTTGAATTACATAATGGGTATCCAACATTATCTAGAGATTTCTTTGGTACCTAGTGGTATCCAACAATAACTGAATGGTACAAGGTCTTTGGTACAGTTATAGGAAGGCAGTCAACATTAACTGGAGATTCTAACGATATCAAGTTTAGTTACTATTTAGCGATTCAGCCTTTGTGGAACTAGTGATGTATGCAGTTTAGGCCAGAATGCTTTGACTCTCTACCTGAGTATTAAGGTTTAGAGGAGGATTCTAATTTATCCATCCAGCTGATATAGCCATTGAAGCCAGACCTGGCGAGTCCTACTACAAAGCGGATGGCCAATTTGCAGACTTAGACTCACAAGCAAAATCTAAGTCTTATATTGTGAGATCGTAGCTTGTTTTGATGATTCCACATGTTGTGGTACACATCATGTGGATCCAGGGTATTAATAAAGTTATTAAAATATTTAAGAAGTTAGACTCATGAATTTATTATTAAGTTATTCCAAAATTTGATATCAGATTCAGAAATGTATTGTTTAGTTATTATCACTATATAGTATGTGTTGAATTTTACATTATTACTCATTTAGTTCAGTATTGAATATCTTTCTGATTTCGGCTTATGTTTCAACTACTTAATAAAGAATATATGTACTATATTGTCTACTTGGTGAATTCCATTTACTAAGCTAGTAGCTCACGCTCTACTAAACTTTTTTTATGGAACCCTGCTGATTATGGAGATAGATACAAATTTAGAAGACTCATGCCACATAAGTATGTCAATAGTGTTTGAAGCTAGAAATAGACAGTCAATCCCTATCCATTCTAGGTCCTTTAATTAACCAAAGAAAGGGTTGTAATAGTCAAGCATAAAGTATTGTAATTTCCTTCCTTATAGAATGGTTGTACTTAAATGTGTTAAACTATCAAGATTGATGAATAAGAAAAGTCATTGAGGTATGATCATGAGATGAATGTTCATATGGAAGGATTTTATCTACATGCCATACCTTGTATATATAAAAAGAAAACATTCCAAACATGTTTGTTTATCCATCTTAATCACCTCATGCCCTAACCTTGCAGTCTAAGAGACCTGAAATTTTGGTATTAAAACCTAGGTTGACTCATTAGGGACCATTAAGTTAGATAGTCATAATCATAAGTGTGGTAGTTAGGAGGTGATGTGGTTATAGCTCTGAGAAGTCTAAGCATTTAGGTACCCTGACTAGATATCTGAATACTAAGGTTGATGAGTATAAAGCTACCCTATCTATTCTTCCTTGTATACCTTGGCTAGGTATGTAGAGGGACAATGGGGTAGAGACAAAATTATAGAAGTATTAGGGTTAGAAGACCAAAAAGTAACATAAGAATAAGATTATAAAGATAGAATATTATATGTTGTTTATCTCAATACTATTAAAAAGAATCATGCATTTACATTGAGATAGAAGATAAGAGAACAACAAATTGTACTACCACCCCTTTCTGTACAGCAAAACCAATTCTTTAGAACACTACATCCATGGATCTAGGCTCATAACATCACTATTTATAACTTTTTGAACCATTTTGAGAACACCCAAAACATCCAGTGATAAGAAGCCATAGGTATCAAATCCAAAATGTATAAAGGTGTGAAAATTTTTGGTGCATGCTTTCTCTTGTTTTGCCACTTTAGATAAGGCAGATTTGAAGGAAACCAATCCCACAATGAATGAACTGTCCCTCAATCCCATCAGTGGGAAAACTCCAGTACGGTCCACACATGCATGCCTCCCACCAATCCATCCAAAAAGAAAGAAATTAGATGGTCTAGTTGTCAATCTTCCCTCCTATAGATCAATCAAAAACTTCATAGGTTCTTCTTTCTTAGAAGCACTCCCGCTTGTCTGAGGACATCATAGAGAACGTCCCTAACAAGATCATGTCTATACTTGAATCCAAACCACATGCTCTCCAAAAGCATTTAGGCATTCTTTATGACAAATAGGGCATACCTCGTCAAATGAATACAAAATGCTAGTCAAATGACAAATAGGGAATATGATATGACTTTTTTATACTACTAATTTGATTTTAAATGAATACAATATGTAAATCATAGATTTCAATTTTAATTAGCATATTTCACTTAAGATTGTTGTAAATTTAGAATTCATATCATATGTTGTTTGTTTCTCTTGACGTTAAGTCGGCCTAAAGTTATTCTAATATGAGTTCTCCTAACATGAATATCCTTTCCATAATAAATAGGATTTGGTTCACCCTGAGTAGCTATTGACTTTAGGACTATAGGTTTATCCTGATCTAGATGACAGGATGCATCACTAGGATCTAAATACTCCTATCAATAATTTAATAAGAGTGAACAATGGACAAAGTAAATCCATGATGTAATGAGAATGCACACACACTAAGATATTGAAATCTAAGGAAATGAATGGAATAACCAAAATTTTGATGGAATTAGTAACTATCTGTAAGGTTTGGACATAAAATAAGAAACCCTAATTTGATGCATAAAGGAAGAAAGAATATAATTCAAGGCACAAACTAGTATGAAGCATATAATGATGAAGATCATTAAGAAGGGATGATAAAAACCTTTAATATGGTTTAACAAAAATAAAAGATTCAATTAAACCTAGAATAGTGTAACAAGAGAGAAAGAAAGAGGAGAATATTGGAGTGTAGAAATTTCAAAATTAGTATCAGGGAAGAAATATTGTTCAAAATAGAAGGGAATCCTTAATACAAAAAATATAAAGGATTTGGTGGTTTCACAGATAGGGAAACTTTAATAAAAAAGTGAGTCTAAAAAGAATGATGATTGGGTTAATTTGAGAGCTTCAAGAGTAAAGACCTAAACAATTGAGATAAGATGAGAAAGACACAAAAATGAATGGAATTAAGGTGAAATTAAAATTTTGACAAATAACCTCACATGAATAACGCTAAACATGAGTTCTTCGATAAGGTGAGGAAAATGAATATATAGAAATGGCAATGAAATATATTAAGAGAACTGGATTGTATAGTTATTTGATACATTTTATTCAAAATTTTGAACAAAGTAAGGTCAAGAAGAAAAGAGGTGAAAAATATTGAAGGGCATATTAAGAAGAACAATTACCATAAGTGTAAAATTAAATATTTTTGATTGAACATATGAAAGATGAAATCATGATAAGGAATCAAGAAGAAGTAGAGATGGACAAGGCAAGAATAAACCTTGTTAAAGAGAGTGTTTATGTGATAAGAATGGAATATGAAGATATGTGAACTACTAAACAAAACTATTTTCAAAATAGTTCATTTTTCCATTTTACAACATGTGTCAATCATTGTATTAAATCATGTGGTCTTATGGTGGGGTTCTTTATACAATAAGTGTTTTACATGTTGAAATATGTGTATTATATACCACAGTTATTGCATGTTGTAGTCCATTGAACACACCCATTGTAATAGTGGTGTTTTATACAACATGTTGGGAAAAAAAAGGAAAACAGTCTGGACACAAGTTTCAAACTTGAGACCACATGAAAGTAAAGCACAACTCAAACCATCAAACCAATTTCTTGTTATGCACAACATGCATTCTTTTTTGTACATATACAACGAGTTGTGTTTACACTTGTTGTGTGAATGTGGTCTATTACAACATGTAACTATTACAACAGGTGAAAGCTCGTTGTGTGATTATGGTATATTACAACGGATAGAGTATGTTGTGTAATTATGGTCTATTGCAATAGATTATCATACATGACTATTAAACATATTAGAGCATGTTGTGTAATTATGGTCTTTTACAACGGGTTTGAGTATGTTGTAATATTATAGTCTATTATAATAGTTTAGTACCTATTCTAGTATCACATATACTACAACGAGTTTCTCCCATTGTATATAACTTGTGTTGTATAATATATACAGTAAACAACACAGAAATAGACTTGTTGTAATAAATATGCTAACTACAACACAACCAACAGAACTGTTGTGTTTTATTTTTTGTAAAAAGCATTTTCTATAATAGTGGTTCCTTGACAAATATATTTTTTTGCTCTTGTTTTTTACTCTTATTCTATTGTCAAGTAATTATTTGTTCTTCTTTGATGTATTTCAGTAGATTCCTTATGACTACATGTACTATGAAAGATAAAGTTAGCGTTAAGTAAAAGAGTAAGTTACATGAGCATGGATGGTATGAAGAACATATAAGTTTTGTGTGAAAGATGAGTGTTATACTTATATGAGTTATATGAAGTGGACTATAAGACATGTAATATGCTAAGATTAATTACGAACTTTAAGATAGAATGTTGAATTAGAAATTATATTATGAAGATAGTTAAGACATAATAAGGATGTATTAATAGAATGCATATCACACGTTTAAATTAGGGCTAAAAAGAGATAATCCAATTATTATAGATGGGATAAATAGAATATTGTATAAAGATGGTAAGAGGTACGTGATAGTTTCACACAAGGAAGGTGATACCTGGGTGGTAAGCTCAAACTAAAACTAGACTTTGAAAGGAGAGAAAATGTGAAGAATGAGAAAATACTAAACAATTAATATTCTTAATAAAGATTGATTAGATTGGATAAGGTGAAAGCTTTAAGAAAGCAATAAAAGGGAAATAATTCCATATTTGTATATATTCTCTTTGTCCATAATTTTCTTGCATGAAAGTAAAGAAAAGGAAATGTAAATTGAAGGTGAACCAATGACAACATAATAGAAACACTCAAAGTGTAGTTGAGTAGAAAGGTAAGAGTAGATAATGGATGGGTATGAGATGAGGATAAGTAATCTACATGTCACCCTGATTAGACAAGTTTATAACAAAAATGGTGATATGAGAAGTTACAGTGTATACATCTAAGTTTTAGATAATTTTGAGCATAAGGAAAACCTAGATAAGAACAACATATTGTACTCCTTATCTGTTGATTCTTGGTATATGTCTATTCTTTACAACACTAGAACCTTTGGATAACCTTGTGAATACAACTATCCTTGTAGAAATAAGCTTTACACTCATTCTTATCCAACTTCTCACAAGCACTAGACAAGATGATGTGAAAAGCCCCTAGGTCACTAGTGGTTGTTAGTGGAAGGGCGAGCTAAGCTAGCCATGTGACATATGATGGAACAAAGTTGACTTCTAACTAGGCACTCAGATAATAGGTGAGGCAAGTTGGAATGTGGTAAAACTTGGGGCCAAGTTCAATTCAAACTCTTGAGGACCAATATTTTGAGAATCACAAGTTTTTAAAAACATGCAGTTCCTTCCAAGTAAGAAAAGAAGGTAAAACCATTTTCATGACCGAATTGCCTCTTAAAATCAAGATGTATAACACATAACCATATGGTTTTCCATTTTTAAAATGTCTAGGATTCAATCTCATAGCTAGGATCTTGGTAATCATGTTAAACAAAATGGGTCGACAACTCTTAAAGTTCACCAGACTTCTTTGTATATTTGGTATGCCTATACTTTATGTTTGATAATCCTCCTCACATCTAGCCATTTTGTATTAAAAATTTAGTATATTTCTTTCATGGCATCACATAGAATTGATAATGAGAAGGATAAGAGAAGTAAGCAATAGAGAATAAAATCCTCCAAGGTGCATAAATTATGCATAATAACAAGATAAAAAGATAAAAATCTGAGGTGGATGTCAAGCAACAATGTTGAGGATGATCTTAGCGACTCATGTCAATAGATTCTGCCTTTAGTTGTAAAAGATATGTCACAGACACTTTCTTCTATTATTTCCTCCTCTCTGGCCGTATCCATATGTGAATAATGAGCTAGATGTGTTATCCCCTAATTTTATGTCTTAAGTAACCTATATTGGATGATTAATCTCAATCGTTAGATCATCTAAATATAAATTAATTACAAGTCAATTATATAGGTGCTAGGTTGATGCACCGACATCTAGTGTCAATGCATCCACAAGAAATTGTCAGCTTAGTGTTGTTGAATTAAGCCTATGTTGATGAACGGACAGAGGATATTTATGCTTGAAGAAAATGTCTCTAAATTGATGCCATCGGCATGTTGACATAATTCCCTTTTAGATCCTTACCCTTGGGAGGACATGATCTCACACTAGGTTGACACATTGATTCAAAAGCTATAGAATGATGATTTATCTTACAAATGCCGCCATCATTTTTCATGAATATATATGGTCGAATAATGATATAAAGGAACATAAAATGGAGAAATTGATGAGCTAATGATTAGTTTTCTGTTACAAGGTATTTGACTCAAGTAATGTACAATAAAGAACCAATAGTCAACAAATTTGCACCAAAACACATAGAAATTATGCAAAAACTATGTGTAAATCACAAGACCATATAGGAAAAAAAATGAAATATAGTGAATTAGTAACCATAATAATGGAGAAAAATGGTACTTGATGTCGGGGAATATGGACGGAAGAGAATCCAACATAAACAATTTTTTATCCCTATTTTTACCAGTAGATCTTGTCAACAACAATGTATCTAGGAAAAAGGTATTAAGAGGTATACCTGGTCCTGGAGTAAGTCCAATGACTACTCTTTCATGGTGATGTGCACTCTTTACAAGACGTACACGAATAAGTGGTAACGATGGCCTTCTGGTGCAAAATCACGGACAACAGTGATTTTTGTCCTCTTAGCATGGTGGCGACGACCTCCACACCTCTACATAGTCCACACGAACCACCAGAAACTCCATGTTGTGCTAATAGAGCCAAGGGGAAGGACTTGTCCCTTCGAACTTCAGCCTACTAGAGTTATTTTTCTCTCCCGTGTTATCTCTCCCTTGTTGTCCCTCCCTTTTACAAGTAGGACTTGCTCAGGCTCTCACATTACCACAATTGTGAGAGGACACCAATTGTAAGAGCTTATTGTTGTGTCTTATAAAAACCTAGAGTGCCCCCCTATTTATAGGATGTCCAGGGTCAGCGGTTTCCAGATCATCTGGGAGTCAAAGAGACATAATTTAATGAATTTTCTAGAAGTTACAAACATCAAATCGATCGGTTCACAACTGAACTAGTTGATTCACATGTGAAATGATCGGTTCAACACTTGAACTGATTAGTTCACTTGCTTTCTTATTCTCAATACATTGGCTTTCAATATTGAATAATACACAACATGATGTTAGCATCAATCCTTGATCCAATTGAATTGATCATTGAACTAGGTGATTCACAAGTTGAACCGGATCTTTCATCCCTTGAATCGGTCAGTTCACCAATAGAATCAGTCAATTCGTGTCCCAGTTCAGGCAATGTTCATGCAGTTTTAATTGACCTAAAACTTGAATCGATCGGTTCACAGTCCAATAAGTCAATTTTCAGCCATTGTTGTTTAAATTGAATACTTAAACATTTTAGTAATCAAGTTAAACATCATTCATGAATAAACTCCTATTCTAGATGCATCCTATGTGTGTGAACCTATAGGTCCCAAGTTACATTGGCAATGTATGTCCATAATCAAAATATGACATCACAAGCAATGAGCGGTATCTTGCAATACATCATTGTTTTCTAAGTAATCAGAAAGTTGGAGAACACGTTCAACCTACAATTTGTGATCAATGTTACAGTGATCGCATAGTTCCTTTATCTTTGATATTCATATTGGACTCGAGTCATTGAATTGTCATCCTCTCAACATTCAGTCCATGTTCCTTGAACTAGAGCATACTGTCTGAGATGCATGTGAGCTCACATATCATATATTGATTCACATGAGTATGACCATATGTTTCTCAGACTTTCTTATCAAATGGACATGATATCAATCTCTTGTAGGAGGGACAAGTCCCATATACATCACTCACACTCAGTCCATGTGTGTCACAACGTACCCAAGAACCACCTTTATGGTGACCCTTATTTAGGGTCACGTTGGATGATGTCAAAATACATCAAATGACATGTGAGAGTGTAGTGACTTTAGGTCTAAGAACCACAATCACAAATATAACTACGAGAGATGATTCTGACTACCCTTCCATGGTCAACATGTATCACTCTCATAGAGGGTATGTCCGATACACTTTTCTCTAACATGCACCTATGTGCCTAGTTTGATATCACATATCATGACTAACGAGATTTTGTCATCAACCAATATGTAAAATTGTTATCTATTTTCCTTCTATAGTAATATTTGACTGGGGACATAACAAAAATATATATATTCTTATCATACATATCATCTCATTATTCAAGTTCTCAACCTGAATGCATATGTCATCGAGTAACATAATTCTTTAGATATTTACTATGTCTTTGTCATCATATCATGATTGATACAAACACAATAGACAAAATTATCTTTCATATTATAAAATCAAGTATATGATGCCCCATTAAAATCATCATAGGATTGACTCTATGAGCACAAATACCAACACTTGATGCCCACAATTAACTAGAAAGAACAATGGTTTTATGTATTTAGTTAGTTATGAGGTGATGAGAAATGTTCTCATTAGGCATTGTGTAATGAGAAAACCCTTATAGAACCGCTACAATAGGTTATTCTATTGGACAAAGAGCATTGAACTCCCTCCTAGTCAGTATCTAAGACATAGGAGTCTATAGCATAGAAACCATCTATTTATCCATATAGGGTATCTAGGGTGCAAGTTTTGTAGTGTTAGTATCCCTAGGTTTGACCTTATTGAGAGGATTTCACACAAGGTGTACATCTGTGTGGGTTTAGGGAGGTTAATAAAATAAAAATATTTAAATAATGGATGTAGTATATTTCAATTAGACTTATTCTTAGTTCATAAGAGCCTTTCATATTTGTCTATTGCTAATATTTAGTTACTACTAAATTTCTAATTATTTATTTCACCAAGCCTATCATGTAATAGTCAAAATTATTGTCTTCCTTATAATATGTATATTTTAAATGTTTTTCTGTATCACTTAAATTGTTTCACTTCTATATTATCATATGAAATGTCTATTTGGTAATGATTGAGAGTTAAATATCACCATTTGAGTTAGTAGGTTATGTTGTATTGCCCAACACTTTTCATGTCATATCCACTAGGAGAAGGAGAATGCAAGATAAATATGTCTTTAGTCCTAGTACTTATGATGAAACAAATATTGCAAATCAGATGGCTATTTCTATTGTAAAATTTGCCATAACGGCTTGTCGTCAAGTATAATTATTAATTTGTTATGTTTTAAGATTTACTTAAAGACATAATTTGATTTATAATTTTGGAGGTTAAATTTTTCTCAATTATTCAATACTACCATAAAATTATAAGTATCGTTAACCAATTGATTATAAATCATCATATAAAATTGATATATATATATATATATATATATATATATATATATATATATATATGAGTCAGGCTAGAATACACTCGAGTGTACAGATCACACCGTGGACTTAATTGGTGTTTACATACCTCGATAATTTTTTTTAAATCCAAACCGTTGAGATTCATTGTTATAAAAAAAGGGGTACATGCAAAATTTGAGCTCATTTTGATTTTTAAGTCACTCTTTCATGACCAACCAAACTAATGCACAAAACTAATTTGAATTGCACAATTTAAATATATTTAGATGCATGACCTATAAGTGTCCATAATGTTGGTATAGTATGCCCAGAGAGCCAATCATATGATGATTGCAATGAGGCATGTGATACTTGATTTGATAATAATAAAGGCAATTTTCATCTATATGTTTTAACTTTTTTTGAGATAATAGTTGAACATGTTAAATGTCTAGAGAGTGAAAATACTCAATGACATATGTCTTCAAGTAGGTGACTTGAACAATGAGATCATATGGATGTTAAGAGTATGTACATTCTCACTATCATCCTTAGTCGGTTGTTATTGTGGAAATAAACATAGACATCAATAATACAAAAGACTAGAGTGTGTGTTGGTTGATGACAAAATCTCAACAATCATGATATATGATACCAAACCAAGCACACAGATACATGTTAGAGAACAGTGTATCAGACAGACCCACTGTAAGAGTGATGCATGGAAAGCACACTTGGTTAGTCAAGATCATCTCTTATAGTATTGGTGGTGACTGTGGTTCTTAGACCTGAAATCACTGCACTCATCACATGTGGTTGGGTACACTTTGACATCATCAAATGTAGGCCTAAAACATGGGTTGTTATAACAGTGATGATTGGGTGACTTTGATACATGGGAACTTGATTGTGAGTGATAGATATGGAATTTGTCCCTCCTAAGGGAGTGTGGTATCATGGCCACTTGAGGAGTGAGACTAAGAAATGCATGGCCATGCACATGTAAGTCAATATATGATATTGAGCTTACATATATCTCAGACAGTCTAGTCTGAATCAAGAAGCATATATTGAACATTTGTAGAGGATGATAAGTCCATGCCTCGAGTTCAATCCAGATATCAGTGACAAAGGAACTATACATTCACTGTAACACCAATAACAGATTGTAGATTGAAAGTTGTTCTCCAACTTTCCTTTTCACTTAGGTAGCACTGATGTGCGACTAGGTACCGCTCTTTGCTTTTGATGTCATTAGTTAGTTATGGACATTCATTGCCAACGTGAAATGGAACCTACAGGGTCACACACATAGGATTAACCTAGAAGAGGAGTTTATCCATGAATGATGTTTAGATTGATTACTAAAGTATTTAGGTACTCAATTAAACATTCAATCAATAGACTTGACTCAAAATCATCAAGTTCAAGTGTTGAAGCAACTAATTAGAATGCCAGATTGATTGAGAACTGCATTGACTAAGTTTTTCACAACCTGGACCACCAACTGGCCGGTTCACTGGGTGAACTGATTGGCTCATGGTCAGTGAGACGACTGGTTCACTCTAGTGAACCGATTGGTTCACATGGACCAAATGAGCAAGTGTTGGGTTTCCTGGTTTGTGGGAAAATATCCTTGTTTCACTTGTTCAATTTGATTGGGACAAGAATTTATATTTGCATTAATTAGAAACAAATAAGGACAGTCAACTGTGGGCAAGTCTAGGAAGTGAAACGACCGGTTGACTGAGTGAACCGATTGGCTCACCTGCCCAAACGATCGGTTCAGTTATGAACTGACTGGTTCACCTATCGTAGTACAATAAGTTCATAGAAACTTTGGACCCTTCTACTCCCGCACAGACTGGGAACCATGTACCTACCCTCTATTATAAATAGAGGGGTACAGGGGGCTTATTAGAATACACAACTCAGAACATTAGTTGCTTTGCAAAGTTATTGTCCTCTCTAGTTATGGTAACTGAGAGAGCCCAAGCAAGTTCTACCCATCTAGGGAGGAACGGTAAGGGAAAGACAACTGTAGAAAAGAGTCTGGTGGTTGGAGAGTGTGTCGGTGACTAGTACACCGATAGAAGGGGACGACTCCTTCTAGTATGTCCATTAGGATGACTAGAGTTCCCGGTGGTCTGTGTGGACTATCTATAGAGGTGGTAGATTTCTGCCACTTAGGAGGATGATCGTTAACCGCAGTCAGGGTCAAGACCAGGAGCTGCATAGATGTCATCGAAGACTAGGTGGTTGAAGGCCACACTAGTTGTGAGGTATTGTCACTAAGCAAGCCTTAGGACCATGTATATCTCGCTAAACCATCTTTCTTATTGCATAGTTGTTGATGTGATCTACTAGTTATGGGTTTGTGGTTAGATAAAATTTTTATTTCCGATGTCTATTCTGTCCCATAAAACCCAATAGTGGTATGAGAGCCACATCAATATACTATGTTTTAGGATTAATCAATATGATCGGATTTTGATTTTTCGCCATTTATTTATTGCATACGATGTGAATACTTTAACTGGATGATATGCATATTTGATTAAACACCATGATCCCTATATACATATATGATGTGGTATATATATGCAATCGATACGAGTCGCTCTAAAATGGTTTTAATGATGGATGTGTAGTGTGGTTAAGGCCTATAAACCCCTATGTGTGTGCCTGGTTGGTTGTGGTTGTTTGCATCTCGGTTTGTATATCGAGTCCTTTCTTCTATTCTAGATGTAACTCGAGATAACTCGAGCCTTCTCTTCTACCTTTGCTCCCCCCGAATGTAACTTGGGGTTTCTCAAAGAAATATGTAAAAGTCGGATAGTTTTATTTCCTATTATGTCGAAGAACGATGGACACTAAGACGAGCGATTGGAGGACCGAGACGACCGGATGATGGTACAAGACGAGCAGCTGGTGGCCTGATGAGGAACATGAACACCCAACGAACCGACCGTTTGGAGGAGTCAGACGATCGGTTGGTGACAACCAACCGACCGGCCAGGAGACGAGTCGATCAGTCATAGGATGAGCTGATCAACCCAAAATAGTCCAAGCACAGATCTTCATCAACTATAGGTTGTTGCATGTGATGTAGACCTAGATGACCGTAATTCCTTGTGGCTCAAGGAATTACGATAGAATGACCATAATTATTGCTTTATCGCTTCACATGTTTTCTTGTGGGATATAGAATGTATATGATACGTACTATATATGTGGTGATTGTATTTGTATATGTATATATATACCAAACCCCTCAATATAAATATTAAGTTTAAGATGCCTACCAAAAGTAGGACACATGAAAAACTTGATCTACTAAGTGTGGGCACGCCTAGCATGGTGCACCGTCTATCTCATGGAAGTGTGATGGTGAATATGTGGGTCTGCCCTAGTAGGGTGCATATTCATTGTGTTGGAATTTGGGTTGGACTTAACTAGGTGACCTTGATCGGATCAAGCACCTTGAGGCATGGATATGTACATGATAAAGATTTTTGCATGACATCTATCAAGAGTTGCATAAGATGCAATTGGCAAAAGTTTCCTACCTGAAAGAATCTATAGCCCTAGCTAGTTCATAACTTAGAGGAAGTCATGATCTTGCTCACTAGAAGGTTGTACGCTATAATCTTATGAATTGATACATGAGGGTTATCGATTTGATCAAAATAGTGGGAGTGATAATTAATTAAAGACTTAATTAATATAGTCAACTTTATCAAGTCAAACAAATCAAAAATGTTTTGAAATGTTGCAAAATTCTTTTGTAGAATCCAAATGACAAACACAAATACATTATCGTTGCAATCAGTTCATAAAAGGGATAAACTTTAAATCTAGTTTGGGACCTTTGAGAAGTGTTCTCAATAGTGAGTGTAAACTCTAAAGTCTTTGAAAGACCAGAGCCAGTAGAACCACTCCAAATACGCCTAAGGCTAAGATTGGATGCTTACTTGAAGTATGTAAATGATGAACCTTATGCTGAGCTGTATGAACTATGAGTTGCATAAATAGCTTGAAGCATGGACATACTTGAGACGTTTATACATCCTAAAAATCATGTAAAGTGTGAAAGGTATAATGTCTTCAAAGCAATATTTGAGTATAATCAGACAGATGGAGATCAAGTATAATCTCATATGCTCAATATGATTGTGCATATAGATCAACTGTGATTTCTTATAGGTCAAGAGTTGACCAAACATATGATTCTACAAATCATTATGTAAATCATATAGCCAGTTTATCAAATGTTGAGTAACTTGGCCAAACCATTGTCTGAAGTGCTTGGCATATTGATGCCAAAGCATGAATGAAGAAAGGACAAAACTTGTGATAATGATCAGCAGAGTGAAGTCCATAGACTAAAACAAGGTCAAGAAATGTTCTTAAGCCAAGCTTAGGTCCAAGTCTTCAACACTCAAGATATGGAGAGGAGTAACATGGAAAGGGAAATAACCTCTTTATAGAGGATATCAGGAAGAAGAAAGAGAGATAGAGATCTCTACTTCAGGACCTAATAAGAAGTAAGCTAGAAATTATATGGAGTAAGAGTTTCTACCATTACAGTTACAATATGACATTCATGGGCATATAATAGAGTTAGTGAATTGTTATTATACATCTGCCATCAATGATATCATCATACATCTTGTATGGACAAGAGTGTAATGAACTGATGTTTCATTTCAAAGAAATGATCTTTGATGGCAATGCCTATGTCTCATCAACTATACTTGATAGTTAAAGAGACAAATGTGTGTGACACATGTAATGAATGGAATGATAACTCAAACTTGAATACCTATAGCATAGTCATCTGTAGTGCATAAATGAGACTTGCATTTCTAGAAATCCATATGATGGTTATCTAGACTCATTTTGGTTATTGAACCAATAGAGACATGCTAATCTCATTCACTGTACAATATGACAAAGGTTCTTCACTAGATGTAGTGGGAGAATGATTATTATATTAAGGATTATACATATCGATGTATATAGACCTTTTAGAATAAATGCTAAAGGTAATCAATAGTACTTCAATATATTTATTGATGACCTCAGTAGATATGGTAGTTTGTATTTTATAAATACAAAAATGAATCTCTTGAATTGTTCAAGGAGATCATAAATGAAGCACATAACAAACTTGGTATAATTAGTAAATTCTGATATGATCAATATAGAAATACTTTGAACCAAGAGTTTGTAAACCTTCTGGAAGATCATGATAATGTATCATGATGGACTCCACCTAAAACACAATGATAGTGTATCATGAGAAGTGTATCATAAAGAAGGAATCACACCTTGATAAGTTAGTGTGTGAATACCAGCTAAACTTCAAATTTCCTTTTGGGCACATGCTTAACACTAAATGAAGTACAATTAGTTCAAAAGACACCATATGAGATATGGAATGGGAAGTGTCCCGATATGTCTTTATAAAGATTAGGATTGAAAGCATAAATAAGAAAAAAAGTTTCTTAAAAGGTTTTGTCCACAAATTGCATCAATGTTATTTTGTTGAATACTACTTTGATATCCAAATCCAATAACAAAGGTGTTTTGGATCGCTGCATTCCTAGAGGAGAACCTAGTTCTAAAGGAATCAGTGGGAGAAAAAAGTAGAACACAAAATGTTCAAGACAAACAAGGAAAACATTGAACTTAAAGAGGTACAATGGGAATAAAGAGAATCACAAAATGATGTGGAATCTCAAAGTTCCTTAAGTAACACACAGAACTCATGGTTCTGGTAGAACACGCCTAGAGCTTGAATGATATATGATATCTTATGGACAAGAAGGTAGTGAGTTGATCATATGATGAGTCAACAGTCTACCTAGAAGCTAATGAGAGCTAGAAATTGAGATATGGCTTAAAGACATGAAATCCAAGATGAACTCCATGTACATCAACAAAGTATGACCTTGGTTGATCCACCTAAAGGGGTAAAACCCATAGGGTACTTTTGGGTCTTCTAAAAGAAGATTGACATGGAGGGTACTTCAGTTGCAAAGAGTTTCTAACAAGTTCAAGGTGTTAAACATGATGAAATCTTTCAGCAATTACCAAGGATAAATCCATCGAGATAATACTTGCTGATGTAGCTTAATGGAAATAATGTCCATGAAGCTGCATAGATCAATCTTTGGATTGAAGCGGGCACCTCAGAACTGGGACCTTCTATTTGATAAGATAGTCAAAGAGTTTGACTTGAGTCAAAATAAAGAAGTAATGTGTGATTATAAGAATTTAGTGGGAGCATAAGTATACTCTGCATATTGATGGGGAATAACATCCTTATACTGCAAATATTAAAACTTGGCAACAAAGTGCATTCTAAAGTTTTAAAGAAGCATCCTATGTGATAGGAATCAAGATCAATAGATATAGATCAAGAGGGCTTCTTGACCTAAGAAATAGAACATACATCGACAAGATGCTAAAAGGGTTCAACATGATGAGAGAAAACTTGTCCATGTTTCATTGAGTTAGTCTCTCAAGAGTCAAGTGTCCCAATTCTTATAAAGAATAAGGAACACATGGATAGATGCCATATGCATTCACAATTGGATCTATCACATATGAACTCATCTCTTTATCTTGTATGTATTGGACATGATAAGAAAATATGAACTAGTTATCTTGTATGTATTGGACATGACAAGAATATACGAACTCATCATCTTGTATGTAATGGATATGACAAGAAGATATGAAATCCAATTATTTCGTATGTATTGGACATGAAGAATGGATATCTATTGAAATCTAGTGTGAGTTACTAGAATACCATGAAGGATATCTTTATGTACTTGTGAAGTACTAAAAAGATTAGTTCTTTAATTATGGTAATAAGGAAGAGTTGGGTATAAAGAGTTACACTGACACAAGCTTCCTAAATGAAAAAATTGTGTTTGACCTTAGAATAAGAATTGTTAGTTGGAATTATTCCAAACATAAGACAATTGATTAATTCTACAATAAGAAGTTGAGTACCTTAGTGTTACGAACATTGTAAAGGATATTGTATGGATCTAGAAGTTCATATGGATGAACTTATGGGAGGTTCTGACCATTGGTGACTCAGTAGTAATATTGTGACAACAATGGAGCTAGGCAAAGGAATTTCAGATAGCATAGTACGGCACTTCCATCTCATATGAGCTGTCATACAGCGAGGGGATGTGAAACATGCAATATACCGACTTGAAGCAAATGTTGCTTACCCGCTATAAAAGCACGTGTGTAGTAGAAACATGTTGGACATGTTAATATCATTTGAAATATGATTCATGGGTGATTCGCTCTAAGTGCAAGTGGGAATCTATTGGTGTAGTATGCCCAGAGAGCCAATCATATGATGATTTCAATGAGGCATGTGATACTTTATTTTATAATAATAAAGGCAATTTTTTCTATATGTTTTAACTATTTTTGAGATAATAGTATAACATGTTAGATGTCTAGAGAGTGGCAACACTCAATGATGTATGCCTTCAAGTACGTGACTTGAACAATGAGATCATATAGATGTTAAGAGTATGTACATTCTCACTATCGTCCCTAGTCGGTTGTTATTGTGGAAATAACCATAGACATCAATAACACAAAAGACTAGAGTGCGTGTTGGTTGATGACAGAATATCATCAGTCATGATATATGATATCAAACCAAGCACACAGATACATGTTAGATAACAGTATATCAGACAGACCCACCGTAAGAGTGATGCTTGGAAACCACACTTAGTTAGTCAGGAATATCTCTTATAGTATTGGAGGTGATTGTGGTTCTTAGACCTAAAATCACTACACTACTCACATGCAATTGGGTACACTTTGACATCATCAAACGCAATACTGAAACATAGGTTGTTATAACGGTGATGATTGGGTGACTTTGACACATGGGGCCTTGACTGTGAGTGATAAATATGGAATTTGTCCCTCCTAGGGGAGTGTGATATCCTGGCCACTTGAGGAGTGAGACTAACAAATGCATGGTCATGCACATGTAAGTCAATATATGATATTGAGCATACATATATCTCAGACAGTCTACTCTGAATCAAGAAACATAGATTGAACATTTGTGGAGGATGACAAGTCCATGCATCGAGTTCAATATGGATATCAGCGACAAAGGAACTATACATTCACTGTAACACCAATAACAGATTGTAGGTTGAAAGTTGTGCTCCAATTTTCCTTTTCGCTTGGGTAGCACTGATGTGTGACTAGGTACCGCTCTTTGCTTGTGATGTCATAAGTTAGTTATAGACATTCAATGCCAATGTGAAATGGAACCTATAGGGTCACACACATAGGAATAACCTGGAAGAGGAGTTTATTCATGAATGATGTTTAGATTGATTACTAAAGTATTTAGGTACTCAATTAAACATTTAATTAATAGACTTGACTCAAAATCATCAAGTTCAAGTGTTGAACCAATTGATTAGAGTGTCAAATTGATTGAGAACTCCATTGACTGAGTTCTGCACAACCTAGACCAGCAATTGATGGTTTACTGGGTGAACTGATCAGCTCATGGTCAGTGAGACGATCAGTTCACTCTAGTGAACCGATCGGTTCACATGGACCAAACGAGCAAGTGTTGGGTTTCCCGGTTCGTGAGAAAAGATCCTCATTTTACTTATTCAATTCGATTGGGACAAGAATTAATCTTTGCATTGATTAGAAATGAATAAGAAAAGTAAATTGTGGGTAAGTCTAGGAAGTGAAACAACCAGTTCACTGGGTGAACCGATCGGCTCACTGGGTGAACCGATCGGCTCACCTACTCAAACGATCGGTTCAGTTATGAACCGACTGGTTCGCCTGCCACAGTACAATCAATTCATGGAAAATCCAGACCCTTCTACTCCCGCACAGACCGGGAACCCTGACCTTGCCCTCTACTATAAATAGAGGGGTACAGGGTGCTTCTCAGAATACACAACTCATAACATCATTTGCTCTGTAAAGTTGTTTTCCTCTCTAGTTTTGGTAATCGAGAGAGCCCAAGCAACTTCTACCTGTCTGGGGAGGAACAACGAGGGAAAGACAACTACAGAAAAGTGACTGGTGGTGGGAGAGTGTGTTGGTGACTAGTACGCTGATAGAAGGGGGAGACTCCTTCTAGTCTGTCTATCAGGATGACTAGAGTTCTGGGTGTTCCATGTGGACTATCTATAGAGACAGGAGATTTCTGCCGCTCAAGAGGATGACTGTCAACTACATTCTAGGTCAAGACCAGGAGCTGCACAAACACCGTCGAAGAATAGGTGGTTGAAGGCCACACTAGTTGTGAGGTATTGTCACTGAGTAAGCCTCATGACTAGGTATATCTCGCTAAATCATCTTTCCTATTGCATAGTTGTTGATGCGATCTGCTGGTTATGGATTTGTGATTAGATAAAAAAATTGTTCCCGTTGTCTATTCTGTCTCACAAAACCCAACACATATGAGCTCAAATTTTACATGTAGCTTGTTCATATGATATTTAAGAACATCAATGAATTATATTTTAAAAATAAACATTGTATGATGGAAAACGACTTGAATGTATTCGGTCTCCGGTACACTCGAGTGTATTCTAGCCCAACTCTCTATTCTATATATATATATTCAATTGTTTGCATCTCAATGAACTTATATTGTTTTTCGTTCAAAGATCTTCAATTATTAGCTAAGAAGTGGGATGCAAAAAAGCACAAAACTCCCTAGAATGCATAAATAAATAATTTATCCTTACACATACTACAAGAATGTGTAATTAAATTTTTGTGGTGCAAATGTTGAAAATTCACTTATAGATAACAAATACCTTGTAACAAATTAAGTAATTTAGGCACACAACAAATCCGTCTACTTTCTATTCTACTTTATAGTCATGTCCTATATAAAGTTGCATAACGATACATACACATGAACAATTGATTTAGGCACACACACTCATGTCTAGATAATGTTTCCATACTACATAATGAATAGAATAAAAAGATTTGTTGGAGATTTTTTGTTAACAGGAAAATTTTTGTCACTGAATTAGATAAAAATATAATATATTAGATTTACCAATTCATATATAAAACAAAATAAGCACCAATTAGCAATCAACTAAAAAAATAGAAAAAAGAAAGAGTAAGCAAGTGGGTGAATGCATTTATAATTTCATTGTTTTCTTGAATAAAAATAATCTATAACATGTGCAATATCCTCTTTAGTAGTCTAAATTTTCAAGGTCAAGCATCTACTATGCTTGATACAACCTCCAAGTTCCGTAAGGAGATTCACGTCAAACATGAATATCATCACGTGTCATCTGAGCAAATAATATCTTAGGACTAGTCAAAGCGCACAACTCAAAGTAGGTAAACGCAAACACATACAAAGAATTTGGATAGATTGAGGTAGAGGTGAGCTTCAAAACTGGACTTGACTTACTAGACCGAGGACCAAATCTACACAAAAGTATGAATTGTAGGCATGATTGTTTTGAAGTAGGACCGGATCAGGACTGGATCGTTTGAAAGTAGGATCGCACCGGGACTGGACCGCTTCAAAGTAGGACCGGACCGGGACTGGACCGTTTCAAAGACAATCATAATCTTTTAGCATTCTGTAACATGTTTAATATTAAAACTTTGATACTTCTAATTACTTCTAACAGTTTGTTCACACCTTTAATATTAAAACTTTGAGGGGGGCTTAAAGACTCACTTCGCACCATACTACTAGTGTTGTACTATGTAATTTATTTATACTTTTGACTAATATAACTTCATATTTAAAGGCATTTTATATATAAAATAGTCAACGGTCTGACCCATTGTCTAACCGGTTTTGAATCGGACCAGATGGCAGATCAAATATTCAAAAAATTTAGACCGCGGACCGGACCGAACTCAAAATGGTCCAAAACCAGACCAGACCGGACCGGACCGGGCCGAACTGACCGGTCCAGTTAGATTTCGCAGTCTGACCAAGATTTGCTCACCCAGAATTGAGGTTGGGATTCCTACTTGCACACACTTAAATAGGTAATGTGATATAAAATGGAACCAAGTTAACTTCTAACTAGGCACTTAGATAAAGGGTGAGATAAGTTGCCACGTGGTAAAACTTGGGGCTAAGTTGAATTCAAACTCTTGAGAACCAAGAGTTTGAGAATCACATGTTCTTAAAAAACAAGCATTTCCTTACAAGGAATCTAAGAATGTAACCCATTTTCGTGAGCAACTTACCTCTTGAAATCAAGATGTATAACACAACCGTAATGCTTATTCATTTTTTTTAAATGTCTTAGGTTTCAGTCTCGTTGCTAGGATCTCGGTAATCATGTTGGACAAAATGGGTCGTCAACTCTTGTGACTGATCGGACTTCTGTGTATATTGGATATGCATCTGATTAATGTTTGATTAATCCTTCTCGCATCTAGCCATTTTGTAGAAAAAAGTTGTATTTTGCGTTCACTACGTCACGCGGAATGAAGTACGTGCGAGAGGTAGCCGCTAGTATTGGACTGAGTCTTACATTTATTTTTATGACAACCAATCACAATCTATTATCTCAATCTCACTCGGTTTCAAAAACCCAACCTCCTAAAATAAAATAAAATAAAGAAACGTCAACTATATACTATAACACAATCTTATCGGATCCTATCAAATTTCGATAAAATGTGTCATATAGAAAAGACGGGTTGAAGTTATCTATGTGTGAGATAATGTGCCCGACACATTCGAACCGTACACTCCACTATGGGGTCCACAAGTTTGTAGATCAAGTGTTGTGGGCACAGAGGTTATACTAGTGAAAATTATCTCTAGAGTTGACTAAAAAGACCCTATAATGTCGGTTTCCAAGCGACATTTAAGTGGACAACACTAGAGGCACAAGTCTATGACGTCGGTTTGTTGAGGAGGCGCAAATCGGCGTCGGGTATCTAGCCTCGGTTGCTATGATAAACACAATCGACATAGTTAAGTGACTTAGTCGCCGGTTGTGAAACAATAATTGATGTTCTTATGGCCATACTACTTCACATTTGTTAAAGGAAGAGGCTCCTCAGTGTCGGTTGAATACATAAACCGACACCAGATTACTATCATGTAATGTCGGTTTTTGGCCTTAAATCGACGACTAAGACTTATAATGTTCAGTACAGACTTTTGGGTTTAGTTCTATAATGTCGGTTGTTGGTCTAAAACTGATGACTAAGATCTATAATGTCGATTTTTATGTAACAATCGACGACTATATTTTTTCTTCTAAATAGCATATCTACAGACTTACTGTTCGGCTGGTCAACAGGATGTAGAACCTGCAGTTCAGAATTGGAGTTCTGAACTGCAGGTTAATAACATCCTGTAAGTTTAGCTTAACAACGAGCCACTAAACCTGCAATAACAAATCTTATTCATTCTCTAATTCCATTCTCATCATATGTGCAAATATAATTCTATTCATGCATCTTCACATTCATTCACACAAATGATCTTCATTCACATATACACACAAATTATGTTCTCATGACATGTAGAAACACAACTCATTTGTTCATCTTCACATTCACACACATGTATACATTTACATATGCATCAATATTTGACCGCATTAAATTTAAAGTTATAAGAGTCATAAGCACCACATTTATTTTGAAGTAATGACATCAAAGTTTATAATTAAAACTCAATCTTTATCCCAATCAAATTCAAAGTTCACTTCTTTAACGAGGCTTGTGCCCTTTGTTCTCGTATTTCATCTAGTTATTCTGTCGCATAGGATTTTTTCATATCATACAGTTACAAATAGAATGACATATATAATTAAAAAGTTTGATATCTTCATATTATCAAATGAGACTGTTACTTATGATGATCAAGACTATATATATATTATATTTTGTATACAGATGATGTCTAGTGCCCCATATCTTACAATCATCTCCATATACCACATCATGTAGTATATACATGCCCAACCATTGTATTAAACAACACATTATAAATTTCAACATACAAAATGTAAGTAAGCATAGTTGGCATAAAAATGTATTGGAGTCAGAAAACTACATCATCTTGCCAAGTTATCGCTTTCTTTTTCTTGTCCACCTTTCCTCCAGTCTTTTTGAAATTTTTTATAGCCCTATACGTTAATGTCACACATTAAATTATATTAGTTAATAGTCATGTAATAATATATGTTAATGAATATAGATATAAAAATTTACTCACATGAACAATATCTTTTTCAATTCATGTCCCCCACTATCTACTTTGTCACCCTTAGGATCTAGATAATACAAAGTTAATGTTGTGGGGACAATAACCAATAACACACAATGATTATTCATGAGTGAAAAGAAGGAAAACAAAATAAAACTCAAAACTCTACAATGAAATGTAATTCTTAAGTCAAAATTATAAGCGAAGTAAGTAAACTTACTCAACATTGTACAGAGCTAACATCACACACTTTTTCACTTTATCAAAATATTTAAACGTGGTAGAACAATATTGGATAACAGATGCAAGGTCTTTAATTATACAGCTAACACTGATGGAACTAGAAATGCCACATGGGACAGTAAAAACTCTTTACAAACCCTATGTAAGTAGCTGCAAAATGTATATCATGTATACATTAATATATAAGAAAATAGATCAAAAATATAACGAGGTATTTATCTATATAAAATCTTACCATATCCAAAATTCTATCACAAATGTACTCAACCAAGCATAAGTAAACATCTTCAAAATATCTTGTAAAAATATACTAGTACCATGAGGTTGACCTACAACGTCCTCCTTAATATAGGACACCATAGGCGACCCTCTTCAAAGTCACCTATCCACACTACCATATCCTTATAATGAGGACCTAGCTAGTCAAGTAGGTCCTTTAAAAGCCAACCATGTAATTCAGGAGGTGGAGGTGGAGGACGAGCTATAGGGGTTTCTTAGGCGTTGTGTCATGCATATATATAATTTGATATCAATTGTCATGTATATATAGATAAAAATGCAATGTAAATTTAGCATACATCGGTATAGACAACTCCTGCTTTGGGCCACACGACCACATTGCCTTTTGCTTCACCTATCGTCTCGTGCTCGGGGTGGTTATATGGAAGTGTAGTCTACTTCCACACGTTGTAGACAAACCTCGGCGTCACCCAAACCGCATCGGCGGGCAGGGGAGTACCATGAATCATGTCACCTTCAAGGTGTGGGTAAGTCGCGCCTACTGCAACAATATACCCTTGTAATTTTAGACGGAATGGTCTCAACCCCTACAAATTTTCATAGAGTGTTATATTTATTGAACTCAAATATATTATACAAATCATTCTAAAAGACTGCTATATTATAAAAATACTTACAATGGGCATGCTAGGTGGTGGGTAAAAGGGATTACTCCCAACCACCTCTATCATAGGAGGGTCTACCTCATATGAAGAGTGGGGTGCTACAAGAACTGTCTGAGAAGAATGATACTTTCTCATTGTTTCCTCTATATCCTTTACAATCATCTCTTATATCTTTTCTTCTAAGAATTTCCCTTTTTGGACAGATTTTTGCTTATGCTCTGATGGCCCAAAGACGGCTCTTATACCGATACCAGCGCCAACATCCCTAACACGCCCAAGATGCTCTAGGCTACCTAGAAAAAATAGCCAAATCACCCTCTATGTCCTCAGGGATGAACTTTCCTTGAATCCTTTAATTGTGGAGCTCCTCCTAATCATCATCATTTGTAATTGGTAAGTAAAACATAACAATCATCAATGCTAATTTCTTTGAGAGTTGAATTTTACTATTTTAGTAGGTGCCTCGACTGTTGCAGGGTTGGGTATTTCTCCATATTTGGTTTGCCTCCCAGCTATCCATAGATCATGATGAAGTAGAGGTTCATTAGTAGTAGAGGACTCAGTAGTCCCAAGAGTAGGCTTCTAAGAAGAAGACGCTTGTAGTCACTTTTGGCAAATATTTGCATAGCCACCTAGACCCATTGTGTGGTTGTGCACATTCTTTTCACACCTTTCTTTTTGAGCATTTCTTATAGCCTGGCTAGTCCAAACCATATGTTAAATATGTGATATAATGAATTCAAAATGAGGAGCAAGGCTTAATACCTTGAATTCGTCAGTTTGTCTCTTACTAACAAACACCTCACATACCTTCAGATCAAGATATTTTTATTTCTCAGTGGTGGAATTCTTCTCTTCTCAGATTTATCCTGTAATTCCTTAGTACCCTGCTATAGCGTTGCATCACCTTTTTACGATGTATTTTTTTATCTAGGTTAAGTATACTCTGTAAAACTTCATATACTTAATGGAGTATTCTTAAAAATAGAATTATAAATAGCTTTAAAAATAGAATTGTAAATGATAGTATATGACACATAGTTCCTTCCATATTAAGTCTTTCTTGCTTGGATCAACTTTATGCCAAGATTGTACATTTACATCCGTTTTGCTAATAGTCAGAACCCCTAGATATGACACAAAAGAATTGCGGTTCTTCTTAACAAGATTTCCTGGATTATCAAATTCAACAACCAGCCTTGGTTTGTTATACCTTTGTTCTAGTAACTTGTTCATCATGGTGATGCCTCATATTGGTGCACACTTATGATGTTGCGCATCAAGCTCAGTAAGATCCTCAACGTGCACATCCTCATGCTAAAATTGACCAAAAGCACACATAAGTCATAAAGAGATATAACTTATAAATGTGATACAATAAGATAGACATTATAAAATACACATCTATGAAATAAAGTAATACAACTTACAACAATTTTAGGGTGATCTTACTCACGGTAATCATCATCACAATCATCAAACTCATGGTCAGGTGCCATCTCAAATAATGTCATATAAAAAATAGTCAAACAATGAAATATAAGTGATAAAGAATGTAAAATGCTTATCTAACATTTGAAAAAAAAATCATGCCTCTAATATTTGGATCTTTTATGAATTGACATTCCCTCAAAATGATCTCCATATATATAAAAGTCAGTTTCAGCTTCAATATTTGGTGTTGGCAAGCCAACTGCGAATGGACTGGAGTCATCATACTTGTCATAGTACTCTTCTTCATCTATATGATCTATTTTACCATGAAGAATAACGAATCATTTTTTATTTACAGGATCATCGATATAAAATATTTTCTTCTCCTATGATGCCACTATGAATAGTGCACCCTTCTCATCAATCCTTTCAAAAATCACTAATGTGAAACCCAGTTCATCCACTACAATTATTTTGGTGTTATCAACCCAATTACACCTAAAGACAGGAACTCTAAAATCTATATAGTAAAACTCCTATATGTCTTCATGACATTGTAATATGACATTTTATCTTCACATGGACTCTTATCCTTCACACTAGAAAAATACAATGAAGATGCTTGAAGGATGACCTGACTGTGTTAAAATGACACTCTTATCATCTTAAAGCTTTGTATGATACGAAAATCCATTTATGTCAAACCCTTCATAAGACATAACATTCATTTTTGGTTTAAAGGTGAGGTATTTGATATTCTAAGCAACACTATTTAGTATTTGAGATAGTTGAAGTAAGATTAAATCACCTAAAAAATGTCTTTTTATGCTCTCTAGCAAGCCACATTGAATTGGATCGAGGATATTTTGTCTTGATGAAATTGGTATGTTCGATGATATAACTATTCACTTCATCGATGTTGTGTAAAATATACAAGTGTGCTTGTTCCCACAACTCACGACTGATTACTTCCACTCGTGCTCCTAAAGTCTCTTTTCCGGAATAGTCCTCAATATTCTTGTCATTTACTGGAGCTTCATTACAACTCAAAAAGTCATTACAAAAGTCCATAACATCCATGGCCACATAACCCTCAATAATATTTCCTTTAGGCGGATAACGGTTTCAAAAATCACCATTAAAAACAATCATGTATCATTTAAAAGGATACATCCAATGCAAGAAAATTGGTCCCAAACAACAAGATGTATCATGATATCAAAGACTAAAGGAGGAAAATACATCTCAAGTTGGAATAGGGTAACAATCACTTCTCTTTGCAACTTATTGAGATTGTTAGGATCAATAACTTTGCTGCATAGAGAATTGAAGAAGAAATAAAGCCTAGTGATTGCAAACCTTACTTGCTTCAGTAGTATAGATCGAATTCCCAATATATTGTGCAAATCATGAGATTTAAGACCTTCATTGATTCTGATCTACGGGTATTGGAAGAGTATCCTTGTGATACCTTAACATTAAGCAAGCACTTGCAAAAAGTTTTCTTCTCCTTTCGAGACAATGTGTAACAAGCAGGAGGTGAATATGTTTTTTGATCACTACTAACTTCTTTTCTTAATTATTTACTAATTCCTATTTCATGTAGGCCCATTCTAGATTTGATTCCATCTTTAGTCTTACCTAGTATATTCAATAGAATACCAATGACGATATCACAGACATTTTTCTCAACATGTATGACATCAATATAGTGCCTAACTAGCAATGAACTCCAATTAGGAAGATCCCAGAATATTGACATCTTCTTATATAAAGATTTGTCACTTTGTGTGGGAATGATACATTGTGATCTCTTACCGAATGCATTCACAAAGTCTTTTATTCTTTCATAAATAACCTCCCATGATATAGGTTTAGGGGTACTCCATTCCTCGTTTGATCCGTTGAACGCTTTATGCAACCTTCGGTAAGGATGAACTTTTAGAAGAAACCTTTGATGACCAAGATATACAGTCTTGCCCACCATGTTTTAGTTGTATTCAATCAGTGTTCTCTTCACATATAGACCATGCTTTGGATCCTTTTACACTGCATATGCTGAAAAGTCATTAATACTGCAAAATAACATAGCATGCAAACAAAATGTCTCTCTACGCGAAGCATCATAGGTCATCACACCTTCTCCCCAAAGTTTCTTAAGTAACCAATTAGAGGTTCAAGATAAACATCTATATCATTTCTAGGTTGTTTACGGCCCGATATCAACAACGATAATATAATATACTTGTTTTTCATACACAACAATGGAGGAAGTGTAAGACCCTTGACCTAGCTTTGTGATGATTGTGATTGCTTTGCTTAATAAGATGTTTTAACCTTAATCTAATCATATGATTCACCTTAATAACATGTGACATGCTTATATTTTTAGTTGGTCATGTTTGGTTGATGTTTGAGCTAGTCATACTTGTTTTGGACCAAGTTGGAATTTACCCATGTTGAGGGTTTATCTTGAAATTTGTCACATATAGGTTGTTCCTTAGCATCATGAGAGAGATAGTGATGCTTAAGGGCACCCTATTGGACCTTGGTTGATGAGGTGGCACATGAGATTATATAAGGGTTTGCATAGCTTTGCATGGATACTTGAGTTTGATGGTATATCGACTTTGTAAGTTGGTTTTGAGGTGTTGTGACCACAACACTCTCTTGGTCGGTGTTTTTGTGACCTTGTACCTTGGGCATGTGTGTTGGTCTCTAGGGTTTGTGCTCCTGTGGTGTGTTACGATCTTGGGTGGTGTTGCGACCTACCTATGTGCTTTGCTTCGACCTTGTGAGTGTAGTGGACCAAAGTGGTCGCTACACCACATAGTTTTTAACAACCTTATTGCATGTGTGTTTGCATGGTCGATCCTTTGTGTGACAAGTGTCCATTTAGTTCTCTTATACCTTGACACCTCATATCTTTACCTTCCTCCCACCCCTTGAGTATATATGCTCTCTCTTCACGTGCAAGTATCTCCTTTAGCTCTTTTTCCTCTCTTCTTCCTTATGTTTGGCCTTGATCTTGGTGGAGCTAGAGAAGTTGGTGATCTTGGAGCTTTGGTGGTCGATCACCCTTGCATGTGGTGATCTTGAGCTTGATCATCTTCTTTGTAATGATCATTGATGATCTTCCCTCTTGGTAAGTGGTTCTCTACCTTTGATCATGTTTTATTTGAACCCTACCTTCTTCCTTCCTTGTCTTGTCCGTGAGACTATGGTTCTACCATGGTGTCTATCTTGAGGAACTTCTCTCTATAGAGGTTGGTGACTATGGTTTGACCATGGTAGTACCTAAGTAAGATGAAGCTTTCTTCCTATTTCTTCCTCATTCTCGCTTTGTTCAACCTAGGGCTCGTGCTTTCTTCATCTTGAAATTTCCTTTGACCTTGGTATGTTTTTATTCTTCTTGAGGTGACCTTGTGGTCGTGGAGTTGATCCATGTTGGAGTTCCTCTTCTCTCTTGGGTCTCATGGCTTTGGAGCTTGATCTTCTTCTTAAGGTGGGTTATATAACTTTCCCTTCTACTGTTATTGCACCATATTCTTGCTTGGATGATGTTTTTTAATCTCTATAATGTGATCCTAAGATGTTGGATGATGCTTTCATAATTAGGGTTTAAGATTTTAAAGTATTTTTTATTACACTACTCTTTCACTTAAACCCTAATTTCATGCACCCGATTTCAGAGCGATAAAAGAGTTGTTGTTCCTACATGCATATTGATCCTTAGGTCTATCACCATGTTATGTTTCGGCCATCATATGATGTTGGAGGTTTTTTATCTTTGGTTTACATGAGTTGGATGCATGGTTTTCCTTCTATTTTCATGGTTTTCCATGTTTACCTTGTGGCGTTGGTTTTAGGGTTTTTATGACCATCTTTGTATGGAGTTTCCCCCCATGTTGATGCTTAAGTTTTCTTGATGTTTGTCATCTATTTTGATCATTGTTCATTTCTATTTTGGAGTCAGTTATGTTTTTCTTGGAGTGGGCTGACCTTGTGGTCACTATGCTTACTTTGGTGCTTGAGGTCGCTACATTTTGTTGATGTGTTGCGGGCACACCAACCCTAACCCTAGTGGGTGGTCTCTACATATGCCCTTCTTGTGGTTGCAACACCTGTTTTGTTTGGTTTGGTTGCAACTGGATCCTCAACCGTAGTTTGGTCACAACAAGGTGTTAATCACCTATGATCACTACACCATGTGCTTTGTTTGGTCGCTATACATGCATGAGATTTGGACGCTACACTTTGAGCTTGAGTGGTCGCTACACATGTGTTATAAAGGTTGGTCGCTACATTTGTTTCTTTATATGGTTGAAACATAGTGTTTCTTTGGATGACTGACTAATCATGATAATAATGATGCTTAACCCTAATGTGTTCCAAGAATGTGGGGTATGATGCACCTAACATTAAAGTTGAATAATGTTTTGAAAACCCTAATCAGCTATATGAGAAACTCTAACCCTAATTCTCAAGTGTAGGATGTATTTGTTGAGCTTGCTTGAATAAATAGCATGAGTTGATGTTTTCTCTCTCTTACTTGTATAATCCTAACCTTGCATGTGGAATGAGTATCATATCTAGTGATTTTTATGGTGTGTTTGATATGACATACAGTGATGGTTGTGAGCTTTTATGAGACATGATGAGATAATGATGATGTGCAGGAACTATGTGTCTGGGTCTTATGACCTCGTAGAGGCTCAATGCCTAGTGTGAGGTGGTTTCCTCCAGTGATGAGATGTGGAATTGTTATCCCCTAGTGTTGTGATATGTTGATGTCCTTGTACGGCAGTGGTATCAAGAGATGATGTGAAAAGTTTATACCTCATGCATTTTATATCTTATGGAGTTGTATCATGTCCTTATCTTTGTAGAGTTTGTTTAGGGCTTGTACGTTGTAACTTGATTGATGCTAAAAGACACCCAATTGGCTTAACTAATCAAGTGAAATGCTAATCATATTGTTGCCCTATGCCATAGATCCATCTTTAGTGTTGTATTTGTTGGATGGTGAAACAGGTTCTCCCTCAGTGGAAGCTCTGAGTCGTATATTGTTGAGTATATGCATTTTCATGGGATTGGTTGCGATCATACCCTAGCAGGAGAATGGTCGAGGTCATATCTCAGACAATGAGATTCAACATATATTTATGATGCATCTTGAGGATGGTTGCGGTCATACCTCGGCAGGAGTGTGGCTATAGTCGTAAGTCAGTTTTTACTAGTGTTGTGCCTGTATACCAAGGTGGACTAGGTTGTTTTGTAGTTGGACTTTATATGTCACTGTGGAAGACTCAGACTGGATGAGAGTGTGGGAGATAATAGGAGTTTTGATCCTCCTAGATCTTGTATGGCACTAATTTTGACTTAACAATTATCAGTTGGAGTATGAGTGGTATACCTCATCTCCTCATGGCATAATAAAATACGTAATACAACCGTGTAGTATATTTTCTTAGGGTTAAATACGACTCACATTGGATGACCCTTTGCCTTGTTTCTTGTACTAATTAGTTAGATTATAATGTGGTAAGAGAAATCAACTATTATACATGTTCTTCATATTCCTTCTAAAAGTATAATATGTTCTACTATTCAGTTGTAGATGCCTAAATTGCTTAAATAGTGTTAATTGCTTTGCCCATATCATTTAGTTGAATCTGCTCATCCTGGTAATAATGCTATTTTACTACTTTAAAATTATATATTCTTATAATAGTTGTTGGCAGAGAGTTATATCTCTCGCTGGGATGTTGGTCTCACCCCTTGGGTTTCTACATCTTTTAGGTGATCGTGCACGATGAGGTAGAGATTTGTGGTTGAGGTTGAGCAATAAGAGGAGCAGTACTTGTTGAAGGTTGGATATGATGCTTGTGTTTTGTAGTAGAGTCATATATGCTGTCCACGTACTCTCAAGTACTTGGGGGTGTTCTGTAGACATTGTACATCGACACGAGTTTTTGGCAGTAGGTCATGGTTGTACAGATATGTCTTGTATATGTGAACATATTACTATATGTAACAAAAGTGAACAGTGATATGTATCATATTGTGACATGATATGTAATACATGTGGCATTGTTTGTGGAGTCAGATGTAATATGTTTCCGCTTTTGTGGTTATATGAAATCAGTTTTAATTTACCCTTTTTGTGTAATCCTATATGTTAGTGTTAGTTCCATGCTTTGTTTTTGAGTTATCTTGTTCGTGTGGCATCGGGTTGTCACGTGACATGAAGATTGTATATAACAATCATAACATGCCATGTGCTATGTTGGCTGCTAAGTGTGTCGTATGGATTCATCCCATCGTTACAAAGCCTAAGCCTTAGATTTCTGACTTCTTCACCAAATTCATAGTACAATAAATCGATCTTCTTCCACTATGGGAATCAAACACATGTCGTAAGATCTCATCATTATTTTTCTTTACATATGCATGCCACCTTAAATTCTCCGCATCTATGGTATTGGCAAATAAGCATTGAAATCATGGTATTATAGGTAGGTACCACATCACCTTGGCATGAGAGCCAGTTTTTAACTTCTCTGAAGTTGATATTTTAGATATATACTTTTCCTTTCCTCATAAGCATCATAATATTTCTCCTACTAATTATCAATCTTAGGTTATCTTCTCTCATCAAGTATTCATGTTTCTCATTAGACAACATGGTTCTACTAAGATTCTGGTTATTAATAACCCAAACATTAATCATGAAACATTGTATATAAATAACAATTAATTCAGTACACACTGCTAGAGATAACATATGATAATTGGCCACTCAATTTCATACGATTTATGCAACTTAATATAGAGCATAACTTAATTTCAACATCCCATATGTATCACAAAGTTATTGTAAAAATAAGATTCTTATAGAAATCCTAGATTTCAGTTCAACATTTAGGAATCCTACTTATATATTAACATTTAGGATGCAAGAAATGGGAACTATTGCCATTTAAATAAGAAAAATAAGAAAAATACCTTGCTTTGTTTCCGATAATGGCCAACAATAATGTAACATCCCAAATTTATGAAAAGGACTCAATTTAAAATAAGGATAAAGTACGTACTCAAATGCAAATTTATAAAACTCGAGGGTATTTTATAAAAATTGTCTATACAACATAATGTAGGTGTATATCTTAGTGATTAATTGGTCTTATGACTATATGAGATGATAGTGTCACGATCCCCAAGGCATATGTATATAGTACACTCTTATTTCAAATAGGAACAATGTGTAATAATGGGAATATTAAACTAAGACAAGATTTAATTATAACATGATATACGGAAGTTTGATTGGTTTCAAATTTTAAACGACTTTTTGAGTGCTTATAACAAGATCCAATGACAAGGTAATTACCTATACACAATAATAGTCATATGGTTTAATTTTAGTCAACTTCAAATAGTCTTACATGTTTTAATGGATTTTAGGAAGAAAGCGAGTTCGTTTACCAAGGTTTGACTTTGATATATAAATTATACAATTGATTTATCAAGTTCACCTAGGTGAGTCGAATTAATGGCAATCCAATTTTCCATCTGAATTTTTGAGCCATTTTCTGTACTTCTAGTATATGCGGACCTGCATCCATCGTTAGATGTATCTCCCTCATAGGAGAACGACTCCAAGATGAACAAGGAATCAAGTTCCCAATCATGATCACCTTCGAATTTCTCATACTTTGGTGGATAATATTGGAAACTAGGGTACCGTCATCACTGTGACTCCCTCTTGGTCCTTTTAAGCCTAGTCATGAACCCTAGTTCTGTCCCCCTTTGGGAAACGCCCGAGAGCGCCGCCATCCTTCCCCAAGGCGGTCCCTTGTAGACTTCCAATGGACTAAAGCCAATGTGAGGGAAGCTTTTGGAAGCCTCGTGGAGTTCATGCCTTCTTTCTCTGGCCCTCCATCTGTATCGTTGAACCCCCTTAGCCCTAAAGCCTGGATGCGATCATCTTCCTCCTTGGGACCACTGTGAAGCCACTCACAATAGTCGATGTATCATCCACTACTACCCTCAAACATGGAGCTACCAGAGCCCTAGACCGCTCATCGAGTAGGACTGAAAGATGACGAGTAGCAAAGGAACCGTGGATGGGCGTAGCTTCCTGTGTCCTTCTACCACAGCCCCAGGTTGTATACCAGCATCGGCACAAAGGCACTAGCATCCGACCACTGCTCGACGAGGACTCAAAGAGGCCAGTATGTTTCCAGAAGCAATAGGTGGGATGCGCCTTAGAGGATGGCTTGTCTTGGTGAACCAAGGGTGGCCGATGAGCCACTGCTTCTCTCACCCAAACGTTGAAGACGGATGCTCTATAAAATAGAGGAAACAGAGTAGGCGCTCCCCGTCCGCGCGCGGCTGAGAACGAGGGGATCTCGGGTCAAGAGGATCCCGCCCAAGATGGATCCTGCCCAGATCCAATAAAACCCAACAAAATGTAATTTATTTTGGCAACACATCCCATTATCACACAGATAGCGAGGTGTTATGTGAAAACGTGTGGAAGTCACCATAACTACAGATTACCAAAAACACGGGTTAATTAAAACCGGTAGCGGAAAATTGATAAACTGAGAAACTATTACATTCCAGTCCTCATCCTGCAAGGAAGCATGTTATATATACATATACAAGATATGATACGTGTCCACAACTTACAGGAACAGCTGTCTATCCATCACATGAGTTCACCACCTGTTCATATACATAAAGGCCCAAATCCGGCCTGCAACAGAATATACAAAACATCAACGATCATACATCGTGAAACAATGACAAAACACCTCCAAGGACCTGAGAGTACAGGGATGACTCCAGAATTTAGTATAAAACATCCAAAACAGCAGCATTTCCATCACTTGCCTTCTATTGCTCTTCTTGCTGCTCGGCCACAACTCCGCGACCACCACCACGTCTAGCTCGACCACCTAAAAAGGGTGTAAACCAGTGGGGTGAGACAATCGAACGTTGTCCCAGCGAGAAACATAACTCCCCGCCGAAGCTACAAAACCTCAGATATATGCATAGCAACTAACTGATAAAAGTATACAAGAGCAGTTATATGATAAAACTGTTCATACTTATCAAGTTTACCAGATGTATTCCAGCATATATTCAACTATTTGTTTAAGGGACATGGTTATCAGGATAAGATTTATAAAGATCTACCACATATGAGAAACATATAAGCATCTGCAAGATGTAACAAAGTTAACTACACAAACAAGGCCTCAACCAATGTTTCATGTTTGTCTTAAGTAGTAAATGCTAAACGGCTGGATTACGTATTATCATGCCCTGAGGAAGTGAGTTGTACCGCTCATTGCGAAACCCAAGCCGGTGCCATACAAGGTCAATGGAAGATCCAGACTCCATGACCTCTCCACCTCATGGTCAGTGCATGAGTACAACACAAGCAGGACTGCAATCTCATGCTAAAGTGGTCTTAGCCACAGGTTCAGGCTACCCTCTGTCTAGCCCACCTCGGTACAGGTCTCGGTGCTAGTGAAACTGAGCCACGGGCCTGTTCACCGTGCTCTGAGCCATGAACACATTCATGCTCCTCATATCACATATCCGGATCCATGGGCCTATTCACCATGCTCTTATCACAATTGGGCTACGGGCCTAAATCCGCACCCTGGAGTCTACAACCGAAGTTGCACTCTTACCTCCTCACTTTAGGCTAGGAGAAACCTCGCATACTCAACAATATGCACTCCGGGTTAACCCGTAGGAGAACCCGTTTCACCATCACCAAATTCCTGACGATGATGGATCTATGGCCAGGGCAACTACATGATAGATTTCACTGTGATTAATTAGTATCTTTTATATGGATTGCAAGATTCAACCAAGTTGTATAACATGCAATTATAACATAAGTAAACAACATAAAACTCAACATTATGCTTTTATGGTAATCACATCAATCTGATCCATCTCAAGGATCCAACATCACATGTTATCACTTGGCCTCTTGCCAATCATCCAGATCCATATCAAGGATCATCACATACCATGGGATCTCAATCCCCCATCATATCTTGCCACTGCCTCTCAAGGCTCACATCATCATGGAACAAATACATCATACATGCAATCTCATCAACCAGAGTAATTATCAAAGTGATGTTACTCTTCACATATTCATCATAGTCTGTTCTGGGCTAATTATCACCTGCATGGTTAGGGTATACAATAATCATAGTTTCAACATAAGGACTTATGCTTACCATCATGAGATGACATTCAAGATGCTATACTTATCAATCATACATCAATTGATGATCATGTGCATAAAGCACATCATATATCAAACCATATCTATGATTATCCTCTTCTCCTTTTTATACAAATAATCAAGGTGATCACTTCATGCATATCATCATGGTAGATGTACAGAACAAGTGTTATCATTACCACTACCATTACCATTTTTAGCATTAAGAGATAATCATTTTCATATGTGTAGCTAGGCTAAGATAAATGAACAAGCTTATGATAACGAGCATCATTGTCTATATAAGGAGTTACCATCATTTTACTAAGAACATAACCACAAGGCTGTTTTCATAACGGGATGAATCATCATAAAAACATCGGGGACCCTCACTATAGGTCACCACGAACCCTCACTAAAAGGTTGTGTTGGTCACCTTCCCTCACCCAAAGCTTAAAGCACAACGGCCGGTATATAAGCAAGCATCAACGCTGCGTTACGTGCAGCTGCGGGCACTCACTTATCAGAAATGCCCATCACAACCACAAGGCATATCGCCTGACACAGGAACAAAGGGTGTCGCCCGACACCACAACATATCGCCCGACACAGGCCTGTCGGCCAACACACACTCATGGACTATCGCCCATCACTTACTCATGGTCATCTTCTACCTCAAGCACAAGGTACCCGGAACCCTAGAAGATGGCTCACCTCAATCGACTAGGAAAGAGGGGTCGTGCACATCAACCATCACCAAACGGGTCATCACAAGGGAAACCCTAAAAAGAGTCACCACCACAACCAAGCTCACCCTTCTAGTCCATGGTGAGAGGAGAGTATTGTTCAAACAACTAGAATACAAGCTCACCTCAATCGGCTAGGAAAAAGGGGTGTTGCTCATGATACTAGGAGTTCAATCTCACTCCTCTAGACCAAGGAGAGAAAGGAGTATTTCTCACTGAGAAACCCTAGATCACAAGGATCGGCCAACATGAAAGCTAAGCAAGAAACTAAGCTACTAACATATAAACAAGATCATAGAGAGAGATAATGTAGTTAGGGTTAGAAGTTATGCAACCCACCTCAAGAAACTTCAAGCTCCTATCTCCAAGCACCACCAAGCAAGGAAGATGGACACTCCAAGGCTATCGGCCACCACTTGCTCCTCCAAGGTGTGTCGGCCACCAAGCTTGCTCCTTCCGGGGGGGGGGGGGGGTTATCGGCCACCACTAGCAAGGAAGAGGGTTATGTCGTGCCACAAGGTGGAGAGGAACCAAGGGACCAAAAGGAACTCATAGCTAAGGAAAGGAACCACCTATATAGAAGGAAAGGGAGGAGAAACAAGGTTGGTCCAAGCAAGGTGTCACTTGCCTAGGGACACTTGTCCTAGTGCACGAGCCACCACTCTAGCAAGCTCTATACACATGTCCAAGGTATGCACCAAGTGTCCACTAAACAAGGTCAAGGCTAGGTCAAGCATCATGGGCGACACAACAACTTGCTCCTAGGGCGACACACCTCATCCTCATGGGCGACACACTCCCTTGGTCGATACACAACCACATCATGGCTGATACAAGGCTTCCACCAAAACGAGTCAAGGCACCTCAAGGCCCAACAAGCTCAACAAAGCCGAAAAGAACTCAAGCAACGGACCCAAGCCTTCCTCTCTACACAAGAGGAAGCAAAGAGAGGGAGGAACACCTCACAAGGTGGCAAACTTGCCAGCAAAACCCTAGACTTGGTTTATTTGCAAGTAGCACCTCCAACTCTCAACAAAGCATAACCAACCCTAATCACCACTAAAGGTGATTAGCAAGCACCAAAGCACCATGGTTAAGCAAAACAAACAGGTTAAACCCTAAACGAAGGTCAGGGTCCTTGCAAGCTAACCCCCTTTAAGGGATTTCGTCCCCGAAATCTGAAGAGAAAAGCGAGGGATACTTCCTCCTCATCTCTTCCTCAAGCTCCCACGTAGCTTCCTCAATGCCATGATGATGCCAAATAACCTTCACAAGAACCAGGTCCTTCCTCTTCAGCTTTTTAACTCTTCTGTCAAGGATCACCACAGGACCTTCCTCGTAGGTCACATCTTCAACTAGCTCAACTTCCACTGGTTGTATCACTATTCCTGAATCTGGATGACTTTTCTTCAGCATACTGACATGGAACAATGGATGTAACCTGTGCAATTCTGGAGGCAACTCTATCTCATAGGCTACCTTACCAACTCGTGTTGTGACTGGGTAAGGCCCCATATACCTGGGTGCCAACTTACCCTTCCGGCCAAACCTCAGCACACCTTTCCACGGCGAGACTTTAAGATATACTTTGTCTCCTACCTGGAACTCCAAAGGTCGTCGGCGATTCTCCGCATAAGACTTCTGCCTGTCTTGTGTCATTTTCAACTGTTGTTGTATCACTTTGATCTTTTCTGTGGTCTGCTGTACCAACTCAAGACCCAAAAGCTGATACTCACCAGACTGATACCAACACAAAGGAGATATGCACTTCCTTCCATACAAGGCCTCATAAGGAGTCATGTCAATGCTCCTCTGATAGTTGTTGTTATAAGCAAACTCTATCAAACTAAGATGTATGTCCCAAGTGCCCAGAAACTGCAAAACACAAGCTCGAAGGAGATCTTCCAAAATCTGAATAGTCCTCTCAGACTGTCCATCTGTCTGTGGGTGGAAAGCGGTACTAAATCTCAACTGTGTTCCCAATGCCTTGTGCAACTGTTCCCAGAAACGACTTGTAAACTGTAGACCTCTGTCAGAAACTATCGTCGCTGGAACACTATGCAAACGTACTATCTCGTCCACATACATTCTAGCGAGCTTCTCGGCTGTATGCGTCGTCTTTACCAGTAGGAAGTGGGCAGACTTTGTCAATCTGTCCACTATCACCCAAATGCAATCATGATTTCTAGTTGTCCTGGGTAGACCAACTACAAAATCCATGGTTATATGGTCCCATTTCCACTGTGGTATCGGCAAAGGTTGCAATGTACCTGCCGGCTTCTGATGTTCAGCCTTCACTTGTTGACAAACCACACATCTAGCCACGAACTCTGCTACATCTTTCTTTAAGTCGGGCCACCAATACAAATTCTTCAGACTATGATACATCTTGGTGACACCTGGATGCATAGCATACATCGACGTGTGTGCTTCCTTGAGTACTAACTTCCTCAGATCATCAGCATCTGGGACCACCATCCTATCATGATAGCAAACTAGCCCATCCTCGGATTCGTGAAACCCATCATGCTTTTTGCTGCCGAACTCTGATCTTATCAACTGTACCGCATCATCTGTCTGTTGGGCATCTTTGATCTGTTGTCTCAGCATAGGTTTTACTTGCATCTGCACTAAGAGTCCAGCTAACAAGGAAACTTCCATCTGCACATTCATTTGTCGCAAGGAATCAAACATACCCTGCCTATGGCATGCCAGAGAACTCAACTGTGCTTTCTTTGAAGAAAGAGAAGAAGACTTTCTACTAAGCACATTAGCTACCACATTCGCCTTACCAGGATGATACTCGATAGTGCAGTCGTAATCATTAATCAACTCCATCCATCGCCGTTGTCGCATGTTTAACTCTTGCCGCGTAAAGATGTACTTCAGGTTCTTATGATCCGTAAAGATCTGACACACTTCCCCATAAAGATAGTGTCTCCAAATCTTTAATGCATGAACCACTGCTGCCAGCTCCAAGTCATGAGTCGGATAGTTCTCCTCATGTTTCTTAAGCTGTCGTGAAGCAAAAGAAACCACATGATCTTCCTGCATCAGCACACAACCTGAACCTTTCTTAGAAGCATCACAGAAAACAACATAGCCTTTCCCAGGCTCTGGCAGGACCAACACTGGAGCACTGGTCAGCTTCCCCTTCAAACTCTGGAAAGCTTGTTGACATCGATCATCCCAAACGAAAGGTACATCCTTCCTAGTCAACTTCGTCATCGATAACGCAATCGCACTGAAGTCCTTGATAAACCTCCAGTAGTATCCTGCTAAACCAAGAAAACTACGAACTTCTGTCGGCATCTTCGGCTGCTCTCATTCTGCAACAGATTCCACCTTTTTCAGATCTACTTTGACTCCTTCAGAAGATATCACGTGACCCAAGAAAGTCACTTCTTCCAACCAGAACTCACACTTACTGAACTTGGCATACAACTGATGTTGGCGAAGAAGAGTCAACGCTCGTCGAAGATGTTGCTCATGCTCTAGCCTGTCCCGACTATAGATCAAAATGTCATCTATAAAGACTACAACAAATTGATCTAAGAATGGACGGAACACTCAGTTCATCAAGTCCATGAAAGCAGTAGGTGCATTGGTTAACCCGAACGGCATAACCACAAACTCATAGTGACCATACCTCATCCTGAAAGCTGACTTTGGTATGTCATCCACCTTAATCCTCAACTGATGATAACCAGACCGTAGATCGATCTTCGAAAACACTGTAGCACCACGCAACTGATCAAACAGATCATCTATCCTCGGCAACGGGTATTTGTTCTTGATTGTGACCTTGTTCAAATGTCGGTAGTCTATACACAACCGCATCGAACCATCCTTCTTCTTGACGAACAACACGGGAGCACCCCAAGGCGACGTACTTGGTCGGATAAAACCTTTCTCCAACAACTCTTGCAACTGCTTCTTCAGCTTTGCCATCTCTACTGGAGCCATCCTATACGGTGTCTGTGCAACTGGTTGTGTCCCTAGGACCAGATTGATCTCAAAGTCAATCTCTCGGGGTGGGGGAACACTAGGAAACTCCTCAGGAAACACGTCGGCAAACTCTCGGACAACTGACACCTCCTCGAGGCTCGGACCTTTCGCCTTGGTAGCCATGACGCTATCCACCACGTGAGCCAAGAACACCTCACATCCCTGTCTTAGCAATTTATCTGCCACCATAGCTGATACCAGACACGTCATAAGAATCTTCCTATCTCCCTGGAAGATCCACTTCTCTCTAACATCATCAAACACAACCTGCTTCGAACCGCAGTCCAAAATGGCCTTATACTTCTCTAAGGTATCCATCCCAAGGATGACATCGAAACCATACATATCAAGTGGTATGAGATCCACTTGAATGCGGTGTCCCAAGAAAGATAAGACACAAGATGGACACTCTTCTCGAAGCAACGAGGAACCATCAAGAGGGGTTTTTAACAACAAACTATCCTTCTTATAGCTAATAGGTAAACGACAGTTCTCAAGCATACTATAGGCGATAAAAGAGTGTGTAGCACCCGGGTCAACCAGAACAGATATAAAGCAAGAAGAAGACATATCAGAATGAAATAACTCCATCTGATCTGTCACCACTCACGGGTTGACTATCGCCTCCAGCTGATTCATAGCATAGAATCGAGTCGTTCCTTGCTGTCCACGCCCTCTGCTTCCTTGAGCAGACGATCCAGCTTGAGACGCTTGACCGCGTCCTCGTCCTCTACTACCACTGGGCTGCTGTCGATCCGATCCTTGATGATTCTGCCTCGGCTGTTGTGTCACTTCAACATCTCTATTCGGGCAGTTGAACCTCCAATGCCCGATCTGACCACACAGATGGCATGCTCTATCATCAACCCGTGGCCTAGATGGCCCTGTCACTGCCACGGAAGCTGTACTTTGTACCTTAGATGGTGAAGAAACATAACCTCTTCCTTTACTCAGAGACCACTGAGATGGTCCACCAGAACCTCTCATTACTGACGGTGCTACAAACCTTGGCTTCTTGAAGCTACCAAACCTTTGTCCCTGGAACTGAGCAAGTCTCTTCTTAGCCATAGACTCTCTCTTCTCCCTAACTGATCGTTCGATCCTCCGGACAGATTCCACAAACGTAGCAAACCTCTCTCGATTCTCCAACGCAGACACAGGTGATGTCAGCTCAGAACTCAGACCCTTCTCGAAACGTCTGATCCGTTCCTCATATGTCGCTGCCATGTGAGGGCAAAACCTCAACAGATCCATGAACTTGGCTTCGTACTCGGTAATGTTCAATGTCCCTTGTTGCAAGCTCTCAAATTGACTGATCTTCTCATCCAGATACGTCTTCGGGAAGTATCTGGTGACGAACTCGCACCGGAAAACCTCCCAACAGATCACCTCACCAGGTCGCTTTTCTTCCTCGATGGTCCACCAGTGACTAGCACTACCCTTCAGAAGGTAGACAGTGTGCTTTACTTTGTCTGCTTCAGGGATGTCGAGGATCCAGAAAGCCTTCTCAAGACTTGTCAGCCACAGATCTGCATCCGCTGGATCAGTCGTTCCAGCATAATTCGAAGCTCCGACTCGGCGAAGCTGCTCGAAGGTCTTCCCAATACCCGATGTTTCTCCATGGGGAGCTTGTGCTCTCGGAGGAGGCACTGGCAGTCGCTCAACCATGAGATTCATCGTAGCCATCATCTACGCCATAAGCTGTTGGTAGGCAGGATGTTCAAGTATGGCTGGGTCAGGTTGGGGGACCTCAGGCACCCGATCTTCATGTGCCTGCCCAAAAGCTCCATCAACTGATGCAGCATCACGGTGCTCATCAACATGTTCTTCATGGTTTCCAGACATCTTGGCTTTTCTTCTGCTGAGGCAGAAGATGATTGTAAGAAAATCTGGAAAAACCCATAAGAACAGACACAACCTAGTCCTAAATCCCTGTAGACTCAGCAAACCTAAAGCTCTGATACCAAACTTTGTGGCAACACATCCCACTATCACACAGACAGCGAGGTGTTACGTAAAAATGTGTGAAAGTCACCATAACCACAATTACCAAAAACACGGGTTAATTAAAACCGGTTACGGAAAACTGATAAACTGAGAAACTATTACATTCCAGTCCTCATCCTGCAAGGAAGCAGGTTATATATACATATACAAGATCTGATACGTGTCCACAACTTACATGAACAGCTGTCTATCCATCACATGAGTTCACCACATGTTCATATACATAAAGGCCCAAATCTGACCAGCAGCAGAATATACAAAACATCAATGATCATACCTCGTGAAACAACGAAAAAACACCTCCAAGGACCTGAGAGTACAGGGATGACTCTAGACTTTACTACAAAACATCCAAAACAGCAGCATTTCCATCGCTTGCCTTCTACTTCTCTTCTTGCTGCTCGGCCGCAACTCCGCAACCACCACCACATCTAGCTCGACCACCTAAAAAGGGTGTAAACCAGTGGGGTGAGATAATTGAACATTGTCCCAACGAGAAACATAACTCCCCGCCAAAGCTATGTATAGCAGCTAACTAATAAAAGTATACAAGAGCATCTATATGATAAAACTGTTCATACTTATCAAGTTTACCATATGTATTCCAGCATATATTCAACTATTTGTTTAAGGGACATGGTTATCAGGATAAGATTTATAAAGATCTGCCACATATGAGAAACATATAAGCATCTGCAAGATGTAACAAAGTTAACTACACAAACAAGGCCTCAACCAATGTTTCGTGTTTGTCTTAAGAAGTAAATGCTAAACGGTTGGATTACGTATTATCATGCCCTAAGGAAGTGAGTCGTACCGCTCAAATCCAACCTTCGGTTGCGAAACCCAAGCCGGTGCCATACAAGGTCAATGGAAGAGCCGGACTCCATGACCTCTCCGCCTCATGGTCAGTGCATGAGTACAACACAAGCAGGACCGCAGTCTCATGCTGAAGTGGTCTTAGCCACAGGGTCAGGCTACCCTCTGTCTAGCCCGCCTCGGTACAGGTCTCTGTGCTAGTGAAACTGAGCCACGGGCCTGTTCACCGTGCTCTGAGCCATGAACACATTCATGCTCCTCATATCACATGTCCTGAGCCATTGGCCTATTCACCATGCTCTTATCACAATTGGGCTACGGGCCTGAATCCGTACCCTGGAGTCTACAACCAAAGTTGCACTCTTACCTCCTCACTTTAGGCTAGGAGAAACCTCGCATACTCAACAATATGCACTCCGGGTTAACCCGCAGGAGAACCCGTTTCACCATCACCAAATTCCTGACGATGATGGATCTATGGCCAGGGAAACTACATGATAGATTTCACTGTGATTAATTAGTATCTTTTATATGGATTGCAAGATTCAACCAAGTTGTATAACATGCAATTATAATAGAAGTAAACAACATAAAACTCAACATTATGCTTTTATGGTAATCACATCAACCTGATCCATCTCAAGGATCCAACATCACATGTTATCACTTGGCCTTTTTCCAATCATCCAGATCCATCTCAAGGATCATCACATACCATGGGATCTCAATCCCCCATCATATCTTGCCACTGCCTCTCAAGGCTCACATCATCATGGAACAAATACATCATACATGCAATCTCATCAACCAGAGTAATTATCAAAGTGATGTTACTCTTCACATATTCCTCATAGTCTGTTCTGGGCTAATCATCACCTGCATGGTTAGGGTATACAATAATCATAGTTTCAACATAAGGACTTATGCTTACCATCATGAGATGAAATTCAAGATGCTATACTTATCAATCATACATCAACTGATGATCATGTGCATAAAGCACATCATATATCAAACCATATCTATGCTTATCCTCTTCTCCTTTTTATACAAATAATCAAGGTGATCACTTCATGCATAACGTCATGCTAGATGTACAGAACAAGTGTTATCATTACCACTACCATTACCATTCTTAGCATTAAGAGATAATCATTTTCATATGTGTAGCCAGGCTAAGATAAATGAACAAGCTTATGATAACGAGCATCATTGTCTATATAAGGAGTTACCATCATTTTACTAAGAACATAACCACAAGGTTGTTTTCATAACGGGATGAATCATCATAAAAAGCACCGGGGACCCTCACTATAGGTCACCAAGAACCCTCACTAAAAGGTTGTGTCGGTCACCTGCCCTCACCCAAATCTTAAAGCACAACAGCTGGTATATAAGCAAGTAGCAACGCTGCGTTACGTGCAGCTGCGGACACTCACTTATCAGCAACGCCCGTCACAACCACAAGGCATATCGCCCGACACAGGAATAAAGAGTGTCGCCCGACACCACAACATATCGCCCAACACAGGCCTGTCGGCCAACACACACTCATGGACTATCGCCCATCACTTACTCATGGTCATCTTCTACCTCAAGCACAAGGTACCCGGAACCCTAGAAGATGGCTCACCTCAATCGACTAGGAAAGAGGGGTCTTGTACATCAACCATCACCAAATGGGTCATCACAAGAAAAACCCTAAAAAGAGTCACCACCACAACCAAGCTCACCCTTCTAGTCCATGGTGAGAGGAGAGTGTTGTTCAAACAACTAGAACACAAGCTCACCTCAATCGGCTAGGAAAAAGGGGTGTTGCTCATGATACTAGGAGTTCAAGCTCACTCCTCTAGACCAAGGAGAGAAAGGAGTATTGCTCACCGAGAAACCCTAGATCACAAGGATCAGCCAACATGAAATCTAAGCAAGAAACTAAGCTACTAACATATAAACAAGATCATAGCGAGAGATAATGTAGTTAGGGTTAGAAGTTATGCAACCCGCCTCAAGCAACTTCAAGCTCCTAGCTCCAAGCACCACCAAGCAAGGAAGATGGAGACTCCAAGGATATCGGCCACCACTTGCTCCTCCAAGGTGTGTCGGCCACCAAGCTTGCTCCTCCCAGGGGGGGGGTATCGGCCACCACTAGCAAGGAAGAGGGTTGTGTCGTGCCACAAGGTGGAGAGGAACCAAGGGACCAAAAAGAACTCCTAGCTAAGGAAAGGAACCACCTATATAGAAGGAAAGGGAGGAGAAAACAAGGTTGGTCCAAGCAAGGTGTCACTTGCCTAGGGACACTTGTCCTAGTGCACGAGCCACCACTCTAGCAAGCTCTATACACATGTCCAAGGTATGCACCAAGTGTCCACTAAACAAGGTCAAGGCTAGGTCAAGCATCATGGGCGACACAACAACTTGCTCCTAGGGCGACACACTCCCTTGGTCGATACACATCCACATCATGGCCGATACAAGGCTTCAACCAAAACGAAGCAAGGCACCTCAAGGCCCAACAAGCTCAACAAAGCCCAAAAGAACTCAAGCAACGGACCCAAGCCTTCCTCTCTACACAAGAGGAAGCAAAGAGAGGGAGGAACACCTCACAAGGTGGCAAACTTTCCAGCAAAACCCTAGACTTGGTTTATTTGCAAGTAGCACCTCCAACTCTCAACAAAGCATAACCAACCCTAATCATCACTAAAGGTGATTAGCAAGCACCAAAGCACCAGGGTTAAGCAAAACAAATAGGGTAAACCCTAAACGAAGGTCAGGGTCCTTACATTTATTGTTTAAATCATATCTTGTGACCCGTAAGTCCATATTGAATGAATAAGGTACCTGTGTGAAGCTATAGGAGTATAGAATTCTAAAAAAATATTATATCTAAGATTTGATGCTTATAGTGGACAAATCATCATATTAGAATCAATACATGACACATTTTCTAGATCGACCAAATTAATGCCATATATCGAAGGATAATTATCAAAGTGCTTATTAGACCCCTGATGATGTATACTGTTGATAACATATATCTGATCATGTTTCATGTTGAAATATAATATAGTGTATGCCTGACCACCCGATCAGGGGTTGTAACCCTAATCTAAGTCGAGAAAATGACATGGTGATAAGTTAATGCCCTAAACATCATCATATGATTAGTTGAACATATGAAATATGTTTATAATCTATTGGATAGTAAACAAGTGTAAGTAGAATGAGACTAGGTATGTTCACACACACACATCTAAGATGAAACACAAAGCCCTAATTTGACCTATGAGGTATGGGATTTTGATTTATTGGATATTCATAAGATGTTCATGACTTTTTCAGGAATTAGGATTTTGATTCAAGGATTAAAGACCTTAAATTCATGTTTTCTCTATCTCAGGTAAGTGGTCCATGCCCATGAGTACTCATGATTTAAGATCAATATGTTTACATGTCACTTAATAAGACTTTCATGATTTATGTGATTCAATATGCTAAGACCTTAATGTTAAGATGTGTAAATAGGATTATTCCCATACTTCTATCTTTATGTAAGTTCATATACTCAAATCTCAAATAGAGATATGTTGCTCTCTACGGTTGTGACTCATGGACTAGGTCCATGGGAAAAATTAAGGAATCAAATTCTTATAAGATTTATTGGTGATGATTTAAAGATTGTGAGATAAGATATGAAAGTAATATAATCATACTTAGTTAATGATTTGGGATAACTTTATATTGATATTTAAAGTATAATTATGCTATTAGGATTTCTCATATCTATATATATAACATTGTATTTAGATTTCAATTAGAAATATGAGAGTAAGATGTCTTATATATGTAGAGAATCTAAGAGCTAATAAGTTAATCAGATTTCTTAGGATGAGTAATATCTATAAGTTAACTATAATGTGAAAAATATAAGTTTTGAAAATATTAATATATGGCCCAATTTTCATAATCGAGGTACTATTGGGATCAGAATAAATTGTAAAATGAGTTTAGAATAATATTATAAGATGATGATGCATAAAGCTATGATTAAGTGCAAGACAATATTTTATAAGATTTCTATTTTGATATTTAAGGTTTAATATGTAAGTTCATATGCAAACATTAAGGTTCAGGGTAAGATCAGATTTAATAAGATCTTATAAAGGTTAAATCATCTTGTCAAAATTCATGTTTTTAGATATTTTGTACTTAAACTACTTTCATAAACTTGATTTAAGGTACTTTGTATGCTTAGTCTTTCTATATGTAATTTAGATCCTTTTTCCTAAGCCTCTAGACTCAGTTGTCATATAATTATTATCAATGAGGTCGTTCTAATGAATCAGAGTTTCAAATTAAGATGTATCTAGATAACAAGGACATCAGATTTAGATTCAGATTACTCAATGTGTGAGTAGCCAGATACTAAATAAACATGATAAGGGTTTTAGACCCAATCTCAATTATGAAGTAATTGAGATCCATATTCACATTCAGTTGTAGATTTAGTTTATCACTTAAGAATAAAAGATTCAGATTCAGATTTAGATTTAGAATTTAGTACTTGCTCAATACTCAGTAATCAGTTTCAGATAAGATCAATTATCAATATTCAGTTTAATATAAGATAAGTTCAGATTCAGTATTCAGTAAAGCTATCAGTATTCGGCTTCAGTTCAGAATAAGAATTAAGTAAGTTTAGACTTAAGATAATTAAGTTGAAACCTTCACATAAGACATTATATGATAAGTCCTCATTCAGTAGTCCCGGGACGATTCAGAGGCATCTGTTGCCAATTCAGAGGAGTGTTACTCCAATTCAGAGGTATTGCGACACCAATTCAGGGCGTAGCCACGCCAATTCAGAGACACCTCGGTGTCATTCAGAGGCATGTAGTGCCATTCAGGGTACTTCGGTACCAATTCATGGCGTAGATACGTCAATTCAGGAGGACTTATTGTATAATGGTGGCCATAGTTAGATAAAAATCATAAGTAAAAGATACCTTAGATTAGAGATGCCCATAACCTCATCCATGAGTACGATGAGAGGGAACTAGATAAGATAAGTATGACCTAGGCACTTTGGTGTAGGTCATGAGATCCATGTACTAGAGTACATGACTTCAGAATAAGATAAGAATTCAGATTAAGAAATGAGAGACTTTATGTTTCAGATTTTATTCAGAGATTAATGTTAGTTTTATTTTTATAATGTCTCATTTTAGTTCTTCAGCAATGTATATTTAGAATACTCATGCCACTTACTCTAACGACTGTTTTTCCCAATGCATGGCTGGGGACGCGATGTAAGTAGGTTTTGGAGCAGTTGAGGATCAAAGGAACAAGTAAAGGTCTAGGAGATTTTCAAGCTTGCCTAGTGGGGTGCCATCTACCGAGACGATCTACAGTTTAGACATCTTTTATTATGCACAGTCTTTTTAGTAGAGTATATTAGATGACTTGTTTTCTTTGTCGAAACTATGTATGAATCGGTTTTCCAAAGTGTTTCATTTACTGTAATTGCATTGGTAATCATGTTTGTGATACCCCAGTAAAAAAACTGCTTCCACTGACGTGATAAAAAAATTTGGGTGTTACAATATGGTATCAGAGAAATTTGGTAAATGGCCACTAGGCAAGCATGATTCTCATAGTCACCCTATATTCAAGATAAGAGATTAGGGTTTAGGGATAGATTCCTAAGAAAAGATACAATGACCTAGAACGACTAACCGTTTTCACCTTAGAAGAAATAGAGATGTCAAAGCTAGATGTTTACCTATTCTAGGTCTCATGTTTCAACCTAACCCTAGTTAATGATGTTGCTTCTCCATTTGCAATGGTTATGGCCATCCAATTGAGAATTGAAAAGGAATTTCATAAGCACTAGACTTTTAAGCATCTCTCCTTTCTTACTATCCCATGTGGTATGGGACACATTTGTTAGTGGGTTAGTGAGGGATAGCATGTCAGGATCCCGTATCTCTAGGTATGTGTCTGATCACCACATATCTAGGAATGTAGGAGTTACCTAAAGAACCCAAGATTTTACAACCATGTGCAACTAATGTTAGGAAGTCATGACAAGGTTGAGGTAGATGCCCTAAGTATAGAGACAAGTTTAGTTTCATAAACCCTAAGCATGAGTTGAGAAGTAGACAAAGATAATGATTAGTGCTCACATGAATATTTATGAAATACATTACATATAACATTTCATGCAATTTTTTTTAACAAATATGTACCTTAATGTGTTGATTGTCAATGAATGAAGAGGTAAGAAGAACCCTAAGGTGCGTAGTAGCCTAGAAAAATTTCTAGGATGAAATTTGTAAAAAGTGGGTAGAATTGTAACATCCCAAATTTACGAAAAGGACTCAATTTAAAATAAGGATAAAGTATGTACTCAAATGCAAATTTATAAAACTCGAGGGTATTTTATGAAAATTGTCTATAAAACATAATGTAGGTGTATATCTTAGTGATTAATTGGGCTTATGACTATATGAGATGATAGTGTCACGATCCCCAAGGCATATGTATATAGTACACTCTTATTTCAAATAGGAACGATGTGTAATAATGGGAATATTAAACTAAGACAAGATTTAATTATAACATGATATACGGAAGTTTGATTGGTTTCAAATTTTGAAGGACTTTTTGAGTGCTTATAAGAAGATCCAATGACAAGATAATTACCTATACACAATAATAGTCATATGGTTTAATTTTAGTCAACTTCAAATAGTCTTATATGTTTTAATGGATTTTAGAAAGAAAGCGGGTTCGTTTACCAAGGTTTGACTTTGATATATAAATTATACAATTGATTTATCAAGTTCACCTAGGTGAGTCGAGTTAATGGAAATCCAATTTTCCATGTGAATTTCTGAGCCATTTTCTCTACTTCTAGTATATGCGGACCTGCATCCGTCGTTAGATGTATCTCCCTCATAGGAGAACGACTCCAAGATGAACAAGGAATCAAGTTCCCAATCCTGATCATCTTCGAATTTCTCATAATTTGGTGGATAATATTGGAAACTAGGGTACCATCATCATTGTGACTCCCTCTTGGTCCTTTTAAGCCTAGTCATGAACCCTAGTTCTGTCCCCTTTTGGGAAATGCCCGAGAGCGCTGCCATCCTTCTCTAAGGTGATCCCTTGTACACTTCCAATGGACTAAAGCCAATGTAAGGGAAGCTTTTGGAAGCCTCATGGAGTTCATGCCTTCTTTCTCTGGCCCTCCATCTGTATCGTTGAACCCCCTTAACCCTAAAGCCTAGATGTGATCATCTTCCTCCTTGGGATCATTGTGAAGCCACTCACAATAGTCGATGTATCAGCCACTACTACCCTCAAACCTGGAGCTACCAGAGCCCTCGACCGCTCATCGAGCAGGACCGAAAGATGACGAGTAGCAAAGGAACCGTGGATGGGTGTTTCCCCCAAGCTTCCTGTGTCCTTCTACCGCAACCCCAGGTTGGGTACCAGCATCGGCACAAAGGCACTGGCATCCTACCACTGCTTGACGAGGACTCAAAGAGGCCAGTATGTTTCCAGCTGCAATAGGAGGGAGGCGCCTTAGAGGATGGCTTGTCGTGGTGAACCAAGGGTGGCCGATGAGCCACTTCTTCTCTCGCCCAAACACTGAAGACAGATGCTCTATAAAACAGAGGAAATAGAGCAGGTGCTCCCCGTCCGCACGCGGCTGAGAACGAGGGGATCTCGGGTCAAGCGGATCCCGCCTAAGATGGATCCTTTCCAGATCCAATAAAATCCAACAAAAGGTAATTTATTGTTTAAATCATATCTTGTGACCCGTAAGTCCATCTTGAATGAATAAGGTACTTGTGTGAAGCTATAGGAGTATAGAATTCTACAAAAATATTAGATCCAAGATTTGATGCTTATAGTAGACAATTCATCATATTAGAATTAATACATGACACTTTTTCTAGATCGACCAAATTAATGCCATATATTGAAGGATAATTATCAAAGTGCCTATTAGACCCCTGACGATATGTACTATTAATAACATATATCTGATCGTGTTTCATGTTGAAAGATAACATAGTGTATGCCTGACCACCCGATCAGGGGTTGTAACCCTAATCTAAGTCGAGAAAATGACATGGTGATAAGTTAATGCCCTAAACATCATCATATGATTAGTTGAACATATGAAATATGTTTATAATCTATTGGATAGTATACAAGTGTAAGTAGAATGAGACTAGGTATGTTCACACACACACATATAAGATGAAACACAAAGCCCTAATTTGACCTATGAGGTATGGGATTTTTATTTATTGGATATTCATAAGATGTTCATGACTTTTTCAGGAATTAGGATTTTGATTCAAGGATTCAAGACCTTAAATTCATGTTTTCTCTATCTCAGGTAAGTGGTCCATGCCCATGAGTACTCATGATTTAAGATCAATATGTTTACATGTCACTTAATAAGACTTTCATGATTTACGTTATTCAATATGCTAAGACCTTAATGTTAAGATGTGTAAATAGGATTATTCCCATACTTCTATCTTTATGTAAGTTCATATACTCAAATCTCAAATAGAGATATGTTGCTCTCTATGGTTGTGACTCTTGGACTAGGTCCATGGGAAAAATTAAGGAATCAAATTCTTATAAGTTTTATTGGTGATGATTTAAAGATTGCGAGATAAGATATGAAAGTAATATAATCATACTTAGTTAATGATTTGGGATAAATTTATATTGAGATTTAAAGTATAATTATGCTATTAGGATTTCTCATATCGATAGATATAACATTGTATTTAGATTTCAATTAGAAATATGAGAGTAAGATGTCTTATATATGTAGAGAATCTAAGAGCTAATAAGTTAATCAGATTTCTTACGATGAGTAATATCTATAAGTTAACTATAATGTGAAAAATATAAGTTTTGAACATATTAAGATATGGCCCAATTTTCAAAATCGAGGTACTATTGGGATCAGAATAAATTGTAAAATGAGTTTTGAATAATATTATAAGATGATGATGCATAAAGCTATGATTAAGTGCAAGACAATATTTTATAAGATTTCTATTTTGATATTTCAGGTTTAATATGTAAGTTCATATGCAAACATTAAGGTTCAGGGTAAGATCAGATTTAATAAGATCTTATAAGGGTTAAATCATATTGTCAAAATTCATGTTTTTAGATATTTTGTACTTAAACTACTTTCATAAACTTGACTTAAGGTACTTTGTATGCTTAGTCTTTCTATATGTAATTTAGATCCTTTATCCTAAGCCTATAGACTCAGTTGTCATATAATTATTATCAATGAGGTCATTTTAATGAATCGGAGTTTCAAATTAAGATGTATCTAGATAAAAAGGACATCAGATTTAGATTCAGATTACTTAATGTGTGAGTAGCCAGATACTAAATAAACATGATAAGGGTTTTAGACCCAATCTCAATTATGAAGTAATTGAGATCCATATTCACATTCAGTTGTAGATTTAGTTTATCACTTAAGAATAAAAGATTCAGATTCAGATTTAGATTTAGAATTTAGTACTTGCTCAATACTCAGTAATCAGTTTCAGATAAGATCAATTATCAATATTCAGTTTAATATAAGATAAGTTCAGATTCAGTATTCAGTAAAGCTATTAGTATTCGGCTTCAGTTCAGAATAAGAATTAAGTAAGTTTAGACTTAAGATAATTAAGTTGAAACCTTCACATAAGACATTATATGATAAGTCCTCATTCAGTAGTCCCGGGACGATTCAGAGGCATCTGTTGCCAATTCAGAGGAGTGTTACTCCAATTCAGAGGTTTTGCAACACCAATTCAGGGCGTAGCCATGCCAATTCAGAGACACCTCGGTGTCATTCAGAGGCATGTTGTGCCATTCAGGGTACTTCGGTACCAATTCAGGGCGTAGATACGTCAATTCAGGAGGACTTATTGTATAATGGTGGCCACATTCAGATAAAAATTGTAAGTAAAAGATACCTTAGATTAGATATGCCCATAACCTCATCCATGAGTACGATGAGAGGGAACTAGATAAGATAAGTATGACCTAGGCACTTTGGTGTAGGTCATGAGATCCATGTACCAGAGTACATGACTCCAGAATAAGATAAGAATTCAGATTAAGAAATAAGAGACTTTATGTTTCAGATTTTATTCAGAGCTTAATGTTAGTTTTATGTTTATAATGTCTCATTTTAGTTCTTCAGCAATGTATATTTAGAATACTCATGCCACTTACTCTAACGACTGTTTTTCCCAATGCATGGTTGGGGACGCGATGTCAGCAGGTTTTGGAGCAGTTGAGGATCAAAGGAACAAGTAAAGGTCTAGGAGATTTTCAAGCTTGCCTAGTGGGATGACATCTACCGAGACGATCCAGAGTTTAGACATCTTTTATTATGCATAGTCTTTTTAGTAGAGTATATTAGCTGACTTGTTTTCTTTGTCAAAACTATGTATGAATTAGTTTTCCAAAGTGTTTCATTTACTATAATTACATTGGTAATCATGTTTGTGATACCCTAGTAAAAAAATGCTTCCACTGACGTGATAAAAAAAATCTGGGTATTACAATATGGTATCGTAGCAATTTGGTAAATGGCCACTAGGCAAGCATGATTCTCATAGTCACCCTAGATTCAAGATAAGAGATTAGGGTTTAAGGATAGATTCCTAAGAAAGATACAATGACCTAGAACGACTAAGAGTTTTCACCTTAGAAGAAATAGAGATATCAGAGCTAGATGTTTACCTATTCTAGGTCTATGTTGCTTCTCCATTCTCAATGGTTATGGCCAGCCAATTGAGAATTGAAAAGGAATTTCATAAGCACTAGACTTTTATGCATCTCTCCTTTCTTACTAGCCCATGTGGTATGGGATACATGTGTTAGTGGGTTAGTGAGGGATAGCATGTCAGGATTCCTCATCTCTAGGTATGTGCCTAATCACCACATATCTAGGAATGTAGGAGTTACCTAAAGAACCCAAGATTTGACAACCATGTGCAACTAATGTTAGGAAGTCATGACAAGGTTGAGGTAGATGCCCTAAGTATAGAGACAAGTTTTATTTCATAAACCCTAAGCATGAGTTGAGAAGTAGACAAAGATAATGATTAGTGCTCACATGAATATTTATGAAATACATTACATATAACATTTCATGCAATTTTTTTTAACAAATATGTACCTTAATGTGTTGATTGTCAATGAATGAAGAGGTAAGAAGAACCCTAAGGTGGGTACTAGCCTAGAAAAATTTTGAGGACGAAATTTGTAAAAGGTGGGTAGAATTGTAACATCCCAAATTTATGAAAAGGACTCAATTTAAAATAAGGATAAAGTACGTACTCAAATGCAAATTTATAAACTCGAGGGTATTTTATGAAAATTGTCTATACAACATAATGTAGGTGTATATCTTAGTGATTAATTGGTCTTATGACTATATGAGATGATAGTGTCAGGATCCCCAAGGCATATGTATATAGTGCACTCTTATTTCAAATAGGAACAATGTGTAATAATGGGAATATTAAACTAAGACAAGATTTAATTATAACATGATATACGGAAGTTTGATTGGTTTCAAATTTTAAAGGACTTTTTGAGTGCTTATAAGAAGATCCAATGACAAGATAATTACCTATACACAATAACAGTCATATGGTTTATTTTTAGTCAACTTCAAATAGTCTTACATGTTTTAATGGATTTTAGGAAGAAAGCGGGTTCGTTTACCAAGGTTTGACTTTGATATATAAATTATACAATTGATTTATCAAGTTCACCTAGGTGAGTCGAGTTAATGGCAATCCAATTTGCCATGTGAATTTCTGAGCCATTTTCTCTACTTCTAGTATATGCAGACCTGCATCCGCCGTTAGATGTATATCCCTCATAGGAGAACGACTCCAAGATGAACAAGGAATCAAGTTCCCAATCCTGATCACCTTCGAATTTCTCATAATTTGGTGGATAATATTGGAAACTAGGGTACCGTCATCATTGTGACTCCCTCTTGGTCCTTTTAAGCCTAGTTATGAACCCTAGTTCTGTCCCCTTTTGGGAAACGCCCGAGAGTGCCGCCATCCTTCTCCAAGGCGGTCCCTTGTAGACTTCCAATGGACTAAAGCCAATGCGAGGGAAGCTTTTGGAAGCCTCGTGGAGTTCATGCCTTCTTTCTCTAGCCCTCCATCTTTATCGTTGAACCCCCTTATCCCTAAATCCTGGATTTGATCATCTTCCTCCTTGGGATCACTGTGAAGCCACTCACAATAGTCGATGTATCAGCCACTACTACCCTCAAACCTGGAGCTACCAGAGCCCTCGACCGCTCATCGAGTAGGACCGAAAGATGACGAGTAGCAAAGGAACTGTGGATGGGCGTTGCCCCCAAGCTTCCTGTGTCCTTCTACCGCAGCCCCAAGTTGGGTACCGGCATCGGCACAAAGGCACTGGCATCCTACCACTGCTCGATGAGGACTCAAAGAGGCCAGTATGTTTCCAGCTGCAATAGGAGGGAGGCACCTTAGAGGATGGCTTGTCTTGGTGAACCAAGGGTGGCCGATGAGCCACTGCTTCTCTCGCCCAAATGCTGAAGACGGATGCTCTGTAAAACAGAGGAAACAGAGCAGGCGCTCCCCGTCTGTGCGCGGCTGAGAACGAGGGGATCTCGGGTCAAGCGGATCCTGACCAAGATGGATCCTGCCCAGATCCAATAAAACCCAACAAAAGGTAATTTATTGTTTAAATCATATCTTGTGACATGTAAGTCCATCTTGAATGAATAAGGTACTTGTGTGAAGCTATAGGAGTATAGAATTCTACAAAAATATTATATCCAAGATTTGATGCTTATAGTGGACAAGTCATCATATTAGAATCAATACATGACACTTTTTGTAGATCGACCAAATTAATGCCATATATCGAAGGATAATTATAAAAGTGCTTATTAGACCCCTAACGATGTATACAGTTGATAACATGTATCTCATCATGTTTCATGTTGAAAGATAACATAGTGTATGCCTGACCACCCGATCAGGGGTTGTAACCCTAATCTAAGTCGAGAAAATGACATGGTGATAAGTTAATGCCCTAAACATCATCATATGATTAGTTGAACATATGAAATATGTTTATAATCTATTGGATAGTATACAAGTGTAAGTAGAATGAGACTAGGTATGTTCACACACACTCACATCTAAGATGAAACACAAAGCCCTAATTTGACCTATGAGGTATGGGATTTTGATTTATTAGATATTCATAAGATGTTCATGACTTTTTCAGGAATTAGGATTTCGATTCAAGGATTCAAGACCTTAAATTCATGTTTTATCTATCTCAGGTAAGTGGTCCATGCCCATGAGTACCCATGATTTCAAATCAATATGTTTACATGTCACTTAATAAGACTTTCATGATTTACGTGATTTGATATGCTAAGACCTTAATGTTAAGATGTGTAAATAGGATTATTCCCATACTTCTATCTTTATGGGAAAAATTAAGGAATCAAATTCTTATAAGATTTATTGGTGATGATTTAAAGATCGCGAGATAATATGTGAAAGTAATATAATCATACTTAGTTAATGATTTGGGATAACTTTATATTGAGATTTAAAGTATAATTATGCTATTAAGATTTCTCATATTTATAGATATAACATTGTATTTAGATTTCAATTAGAAATATGAGAGTAAGATGTCTTATATATGTAGAGAATCTAAGAGCTAATAAGTTAATCAGATTTCTTATGATGAGTAATATCTATAAGTTAACTATAATGTGAAAAATATAAGTTTTGAACATATTAAGATATGGCCCAATTTTTAGAATCGAGGTACCATTGGGATCAGAATAAATTGTAAAATGAGTTTAGAATAATATTATAAGATGATGATGCATAAAGCTATGATTAAGTGCAAGACAATATTTTATAAGATTTCTGTTTTGATATTTAAGGTTTAATATGTAAGTTCATATGAAAACATTAAGGTTCAGGGTAAGATCCGATTTAATAAGATCTTATAAAGGCTAAATCATCTTGTTAAAATTCATGTTTTTAGATATTTTGTATTTAAACTACTTTCATAAACTTGACTTAAGGTACTTTGTATGCTTAGTCTTTCTATATGTAATTTAGATCCTTTTTCCTAAGCCTCTAGACTCAGTTGTCATATAATTATTATCAATGAGGTCATTCTAATGAATCAGAGTTTCAAATTAAGATGTATCTAGATAACAAGGACATCAGATTTAGATTCATATTACTCAATGTGTGAGTAGCCAGATACTAAATAAACATGATAAGGGTTTTAGACCCAATCTCAATTATGAAATAATTGAGATCCATATTCACATTCAGTTGTAGATTTAGTTAATCACTTAAGAATAAAAGATTCAGATTCAGATTTAGATTTAGAATTTAGTACCTGCTCAATACTCAGTAATCCATTTCAGATAAGATCAATTATCAATATTCAGTTTAATATAAGATAAGTTCAGATTCAGTATTCAGTAAAGCTATCAGTATTCAGCTTCAGTTCAGAATAAGAATTAAGTAAGTTTAGACTTAAGATAATTAAGTTGAAACCTTCACATAAGACATTATATGATAAGTCCTCATTTAGTAGTCCCGGGATGATTCAAAGGCATTTTTTGCCAATTCAGAGGAGTGTTACTCCAATTCAGAGGTGTTGCGGCACCAATTCAGGGCGTAGCCATGCCAATTCAGAGACACCTCGGTATCATTCAGAGGCATGTAGTGCCATTCAGGGTACTTCGATACCAATTCAGGGCGTAGATATGCCAATTCAGGAGGACTTATTGTATAATGGTGGCCACAGTCAGATAAAAATTGTAAGTAAAAGATACCTTAGATTAGAGATGCCCATAACCTCATCCATGAGTACGATGAGAGGGAACTAGATAAGATCAGTATGACCTAAGCACTTTGGTGTAGGTCATGAGATCCATGTACCAGAGTACATGACTCCAGAATAAGATAAGAATTCAGATTAAGAAACAATAGACTTTATGTTTCAGATTTTATTCAGAGCTCAATGTTAGTTTTATGTTTATAATGTCTCATTTTAGTTCTTCAGTAATGTATATTTTAGAATACTCATGCCACTTACTCTAACGACTATTTTTCCCAATGCATGGCTGGGGACGCGATGTCCGTAGGTTTTGGAGCAGCTGAGGATCAAAGGAACAAGTAAAGGTCTAGGAGATTTTCAAGCTTGCCTAGTAGGGTGCCATCTACCGAGACAATACAGAGTTTAGACATCTTTTATTATGCATAGTCTTTTTAGTATAGTATATTAGATGACTTGTTTTCTTTTTCGAAACTATGTATGAATCGGTTTTCCAAAGTGTTTCATTTACTGTAATTGCATTGGTAATCATGTTTGTGATACCCCAGTAAAAAAAATGCTTCCTCTGACGTGATAAAAAAATATGGGTGTTACAAGCAACATCGGCACAGAGTGGAAGCATGAGCAGCAACGACGACGGCTAGCTCCTCAAGAGACAACAGCACCGCCGAACTCAAGTGATGGCGGCAGCAAGCTCCAACAATGACGACGGCAAAAAGCTCCAGTGATGGCAAAATCTAGTGTTGGTGGCGGCGGTGAGCAAACCAGGGATGGTGGCGAGCACAACAACTGGAGCAGAGGATCGGTAGTGACGATTTCCATAGTAGAGTGAAGTTAGGATGATGAAATAGAGAATGGGATAAAGAAACTTTGTGGATGGTATTATGTAGGACATAGTCATCGGTTGTTTTTAATAACCGACAACTAAATACTTAATGCCATTTTCTTTTAAAGAAATGACACCTAACCTAGTGACTTAGATGTCAGTTACCTATAAAAAATTGTGTAAGAGGCCATTATCCGAACAACAACAAAATTGGCCTGAGTAATTGCCTTAGTCATCGGTTGTATAACAAAACCCGACACCTAACCTAGTGACTTGGACGTCGGCTCAATTTAAGAACAGATGCCAGATGTCTTTATCTGAATAAAAAAAGATCGGCCTCAGTAGGGCCTGAGTCATAAGTTTCTCCTGGAAGAACCGACACTAGAGTGTAATTTAGGGGGAACACTTTTTTCGTCGGGACGTGGAGTGAAATGTCAATTTCTTTCCAAAATAGCAACACTGATTGTGTAAATTTTCGTGGACTTTTTTTTGCAAATCAATGTCGGTTTTGCATAGAAACAACCAATGCAAGAAGTATTTTGGAGATAAAATTTATTTCGCAGGAATGTGTTTGTCGTTGGTTCCCCCACAAATGACGCTCATCCTAAAGTTATTGGAAACAAATATTTTTTTATGAAAAATTATATTTCGTGGGTTATTTTAGACATCGATTTGTCAAGTTATAAACTTACGTTAAAGAAAAAGTGATACTTGTGTCTTTTCTTAATTGGCAGGACTTGATCGATGATGATGTTTGTTCTTGTTAACTGATGTTTTTGCTATATAATGTCACTTTTTTAATGTAATTGACGTCAGAAAAACTAACATTAAAGATCATAAATGTACTAGTATCAGATACAGAAGATTTGAATCTAGAAAAGACGTTGTGGACGTTGCATATGAAAAGGATAAAAGTAGGAGCGATAGAAAATCAAAACTGGACAACCACCCTAAATTTTTAGCCGTTACAATAGTCTGGACCATTTATTTTGAATGTAATATAGTATCCATCAATAGAATTACCTAATTAGACATGGCCATTGTAATGTTAGTGAATATTATTAAATATAGCATACACTTATGGTACAGCCTATTGAGAATCCCTTTGGCTACAAGAGATTAATAGAGATTTGCTATATAGATGACCATCCCAGACAAGATTCCAAACCCCTCCCTCCTTTTTCTTTACGTTACCCGACGCACGCTCCCCAACTCACGTTGCACACTGCCCAAGACGTTCTGCTGGCAGAAAATGTTGACGTTGTAAAAGTAAATGTGAGGGAGAGAGGGGAGTAGAGAGAGAGGGAGGGGAGTGGAGAGAGGGGAGGGGAGAGAGAAAGTGGTTGTAGGAGAGAGAGAAAAGAGGATACAATTTTGTCAATAACTTTTAAAAGATAATGAATTTTTTGATGAAATAAATACCGATGGACTCCTCATAAAGATATTTTACAACAAGATCAAGTTCAATAAATTTTGAAAAAATAAAATAAACAATCTAAAAGGGAAGTGATAATTTGATTATAAGAAATCAAAAAAAGAGGAGAGAGGAATTCATTCAGCTTATAACTTTCAAACAATAGTGAATTTTTTAGCAAAATAAAAAATATTGAGTTACTAATAAAAAATACTTTAAAATAAGACTAATGTCAACACATTTTGAAAATGATTTTTTTTACTAAATAAGTATAATACATAGAATAACATGTTGTAACATGGTATAACACATGATATAAAATAGATTAACGTGAGGTGACATATAATTAGACCTGAGATGACATACAATTAAATAACATAGATAACATAAAATAATATAAAATAACATGAACAACATGGATAATATGGATAACGTGGAATAACATAGATAATATAAAATAACATAGAATAATAAGAATAACATGGATAACATGGATGATATGAATAACATGGAATAACATGGATAAAATAGTACAACATGCTATAACATGGATAACATAAAATTTGACATGGGATAACGTACAATTTGACATGGGATAACGTACAATTTGACATGGGATAACATACAATTTAACATGGGATAACATGGAATAACATGGGTAACATGGGATAACATGGATAAAATGGTATAGCATGAACAACATCGAATAACATGGATAAGATGGATAACATGGACAACATGGAATAACATGGACAACAAGGATAACATGTATAAAATGATATAACATATATAAAATTGACACAGAATAGGAGGGAGTGATGTCCTAATTTTTTATCAAAAGTATGTTAACATTGGTGTTATTTTAAAGTACTTTTTGTAAGGAACGCAATGATTTTTTTTGTTTAAAAAATGATTACAATTTGAAAGTTATTAGCAAAAGTAAATTGGTATATTTCTCTCTCCTAAAATAGGAGGGAAGTATTGTGATTCATTTTTCATAAGAATATATTAAGATTGGCCTTATTTTAATCTATTTTTGTTACGAACGCAACTATTTTTATTTTGTCAAAAAATTATTACGGATAGAAAAGTATTAACAAAAATGTGAAGAATAGGAGGGAAGTAATGTATTTATTTTTTTTATCAAAAATGCTTTAATATTGTTTTAAAGTATTTTTTTGTAACGAATACAACGACTTTCATTTTGTCAAAAAATTAATTACAGTTTGAAAAATATTAACAAAAAACTTATTATTTTTTTTTCTCTCCAGCCACTCTCTCCCACTCTTTCTCTCCACTTCCCTTCTCTCTCACATTTTCCAGTTAGTCCAGGAAGTATTGTAATTCATTTTTCATAACAATATGTTAATATTGGTCTTATTTTATTGTACTTTTGTTAAGAATGCAACCAATTTTATTTCGTCAAAAAATTATTGCGGATAGAAAATTATTAACAAAAAGTGAATAATAAGAGGGAAGTAATGCATTTATTTTTTATCAAAAATATGTTAACATTGATCTTTTTTTAAGTACTTTTTGTAACGAATACAGAGGTTTTTATTTTATCAAAATTAATTATAGTTTGAAAAATATTAGCAAAAATAAGTTATTTTTTTCTCTCCTACAAGAACTCTCTCTCCTACTCTTTCTCCTCACTTCCCTTCTCTCTCCTGTTTTCCAATTAGCCCCTATTTTCCGTTCATTTCAATTTTTGGGTAGAGTGTTGGAGAAATGTGTTGGGTGGACACTATTGGACAATGTGCTAGGTGGACCTATGTGTAATAACATGTATACCATGTGATATTCCATGTTATTCAATGTTATAACATATTATCCCATGTGTTGTACTTATTTCATTAAAAAAATCATTGTCAAAGTATGTTGACATTAATCTTATTTTAAAGTATCTTTTGTTAGTAACTCATTAGTTTTTTTCATTAAAAAATTCATTACGGTTAAAGAGTTATAGGCAAAATAAATTCCTCTCTCCTCCTTTTTGACCTTTTACAATCACATAATCTCTCCTCTTTTAGATTGTATATTTTATTTTTCTCAAAATTTGTCAGATTTGATCTTGTTGTAAAGTAATTTTTATTAGGAATACACCAGTGTTTATTTCGTCAAAAAATGTATTGTCGTTTAAGAGTTATGGACAAAAATATTTCATCTTTTTTCTCTCTCCTAAAACCACTTTCTCACTCCATTCTCCCTCCATCTCTCCCCCTCTCCCCCCTCCCCTCATGTTGTAAAAGCAACTACAATAACAAACATGGTAGAGTCAGCATGTGGTAAGTGGGACTGGTTGGTAGTGGGCAAGTGGGACTGTTGGGGAATGAGAACAAAATGACAAATGGTCATCCCACTTCTCGTCTGGCTTCAGGTCCGTATTAGAACTCTCAATGGGTAAGGATAAACCCACTTACCCTTTACCCATACCATGTAGGGAAGGATAAGGGTAAAGAATTTTCTTAACTTTTACCCTCCTACCCGCTATCCTCTAACCCGCTACCGTAGTGGGTAAGGGTAAGGATAAGTCATTACTCATACCCTCTAACCCGCTACCTGTTAATATTTATGTATAATATATTAAATATATAGTTAATATTTTGTTTGAGTTAATAGATTATTCAACTTTATATGGTCATTATTTAGTACAATATGTAATTTTCTTATCTACTTCTTATCTAGTTAATTTGGTAGTGCATACAACACCATTTTGGATGTGTAGAACATACATGCAAAAAATAACTAAATTTTATAATTTTTACAATAAAAATCATGTATATAATGTTGTAGAAGATTACTTCTAATTATTTTGAATAGTTAATAACCATTTAGGAGCATATTCATATTTCACTTAAATGTATAAATGTATTAGGCATATCATTATAGTTTCTTTTAGTATAATTTTTTGAAAGACATATAAATTTCCCATTTCACCTTTACCCTCCTTGTTTACCATGTGGGTAAGAGGATAAGGATAAGGATAAAGGTAGGATAAGAACAATGGTGGAGTGGGGAACCCATATCCTTACCCACCACACTAGGTGGGTATGAGTAAGGGTAATCCCTTACCCTCCCATAACCCCCATTGACAGCCCTAATCCGTATATCAATTTAATTTTCCAACTTAATATGTACATCAATTTCAGCCATGAAATACAAAGAAGGATGGTACAAGTCAACTCCAGAACAGCTAGTTGAGTTCATTTGAGGCCAGGTTGTACAAGAAGATGAATCATATAATTACATATTAACAGGAAGAAATGGAATGGGAATCAATAGAACTTCACTATTTTTTTGAAAAAGCTCATTTTCATTACTACCATAAAAAGTTTGCTGACAAAATGCAAGTTATCACCTGCAATGTCTGGTATTACACTACTGATGTAACTAGAAAATAAAATGCAGCATGGTCGACATAAGTAAGATGTCTATGGGGGAGGCACCCCTTAACAAGCCCCAGCATACAAGATCTAATATATGGTTATGGTACAATTCTGGCAGCGGCATGAAGAAGTCCAGTTTCAGTTTCTTCATCAAGCATCTCCTTGAGCTGGCATAGATATTCCGCATCCGATTGACCTGCATTAATTTCCACTATTTCCTCTGTTGCCTGTTGACCTGTAGTGATGGATAACATTTAGATCTGATTCTATTAAATTTATGATGATATTCTTGGGTTTCCTAGTATTATTGAATCTTTTGTTGTTCCTCTCTTGCCATAAATTCTCAAAAATGGTAACTAGAAAATCATCAGCAAGAAGCTGGTGATTGTTTCTAAGCGGAATGAGGACTGTTAGAATGTTCATGAAGTTAAGATCATGATGTTTGATTCTTAAGAAATGTTTAATAATGCTAATCGATAAATGCAGTGGTTGAAAATGTGCTCCACTATCTCTGCTTCCCTCATACAAAGAATGCACCTAGATGGTCCAACAAAGCCTCTTTTGTTTAAATTTTGGTCTGTGAGGAGTTTGTTATTTAGTAGGAGCCAAAGAAAGATTTTGAATTTTTGTGGCCATCTATGTTTCCAGACGTTTGAACTTGGTGGGGAGATACCTCAGTATAAAAGGAAGGAGTATGCCTCTTTGGGTGTATATTTCACACCCCATCTCCATGCAATTTCATTTGAGGTGTTGTATTCTAACTCATAGATGATGTTGTTGAGTTCGACATGGTTGATATGTGAAAGTATCCACCATTTGAGAGCATTTGGTCTATTGTTGGTTAGGAGGCCAAGAGCTTTGGCCGTGGTGGTTTTGTAGGATTTTTTGGGATAATCCAGTCGATGTGCATGTTTTTTATGGTGCCATTTTTGAACCATGGATCGTCCCAAAAGGATATAAAATTGTGTGTGTGTGGAGGAGTGCAGATGATTTGCTTGATGAGAATGATGTGTTTGTTTATGTACTTCCAAAGTGGCGAAACCTTTTTTTCTTAGTCTTATGACATGGGGGGATATCTGATAGTATTTTCCCATGATTAGGTTTTGCCAGATTTTATTTTTATTGTTAGCTAGGCTATTTATGATTTTAGCAATCAAACAGAAAGTGTGTTTTTCTAGATTGATGATCCCCCATCCACCTTGGTTGATGGGAGCAGTGATGGTTTCCCAGTTCACCAAGTGGATGTGCTTTCCTACTATAGTGGTATTGTGGTGGTTGTTCTGGAGGAAGTTTCTTCTAATTTTGTCAATGGTGTTTCTGGTCTTGGAGGGGAGTGGGATGCAGCTGAGGTAGTGGGTAGTAATAGGAGTGATAACACTATTGAGGAGAGTGAGTCGGCCAGCAAGGTTCAGGAAATTGTTTGACCAAGAAGAGAGTTTGTTTTGGATTTTTTCTATGATTGGGTTCCAAGTTGTATGGGAGATACCGAGTGGAGTGATGGGAAGGTCCAAATAGATGATAGGAAAGTTTTCAATCTTGCACCTAAGCAAGGCTTTGTATCTATTCATCATATGTTGGTCTATGTGTACTCCAAAGATGGAGGATTTTTGAAGGTTGATTCTGAGCCCTAATATGTAGGAGAAGATGTCGATGATCCTGATGGTGTTTATAATGGAGTTGTCTTCTGGTGTGATAAGGATTATAGTGTCATCAGCAAATTATATGATGTTCTCCATACACTCAGATGGTGTGGCTATCATGCCTCTATAGACCCCTAATTTAATCATTCTGGTGAGGATAGAGGTAACTATGATGAAGAGATAGGGGGAGAGCGGGTCCCCTTGTCTGAGGCCATTTGTATTTTTGAAGTATCCAAAAGGTGCTCCACTTATGATGGTGGAGAAGTGATTTGTAGAAACACATGCATGTATCTAGTGTATCCATTTGTTGAGGAAGCCAAAGCCTGCCAGGGTTTTGATGAGGCAGTTCTAGTTTATGAAGTCAAAAGCTTTTTCAAAGTCCAGTTTGATGGCTAGGATTGGGGTTTTATTGGTGTGGCAAAAGTGGATAGTTTCATTGACCATTAGGTAGGTGGCTTGAATGCTACACCCTTTTAGGAAGGCGTTCTGATTTAGAGGGATGATGTGGTTGATATGGGGTTTTATTCGGTTATCCAGGGTTTTTGCTATGATTTTGTATGAGTTTTTGATGAGGCTTATAGGTCTGTATTGTGTTATGAGATCAGGTTGGTTAGTTTTCTTGATGAGAGAAATGAAGGTTTTGTTCAGGTGTTTAAGGATGCAGTGTGCATTGTTGCTATGATGCAGCTCCTGAAGAATGGCGAGAAAGTCTTTTCTGTAATGAATCCGATTTGCAAGGTAGAACTCAACATTTAGGCCATCAGGCCTAAGAGATTTGTTAAGTCCCAGGGACTTGATAGCTAGGTCGAGTTCTTCAGTGCAAAATGGGTGAGTGAGAGATTGTGGCTGAAAATTCTTATAGGGCAGAGAGAATTCCAATCAAGGGCATTCAGACAAGTAGGTTGATGTTGAGTATTGAAGATGTTTGTGAAGTGTTTGACAATGTGTGTTGTAATCATGTGTTTGTTCATAGTTATGATTCCATTAATGTTGAGGTAAGCTATAGTATTTTTCCTGTGGTTGTTGTTGCAAATTTTGTGGAAAATTTTTGTGTTTTTGTCCCCATCCTTGGCCCAGGAGATTTTTTCTCTCTGTCTCCACTTCATGTCCAGACAATTTTTGATGTGGTCCATTTCAGCTTTGATGGTGATTACAAGAGCAGGATCCGCAGAAGGGTCCAGGTCCACATAGAGGAATTGTTGTTCAAGGTCTCTAAGGGAGTTTGAGAGGTTGAGGGGGTGTTGGTGGGTCCAGTTTTTTATGAAATTTTTTATTTGTTAGTGTTATGTAGGATGTGTAGGCTAAGATTTGTGGAGTGAGTTTCAGCAAGACTCCAGTGGTATACACATGAGTTGCTGAAGTTTGGGAGAGTGAGCCAAAAATTGTCAAAGCAGAAGGGTCGAAAACCCCAAAAATCAGAAGAGGTGTCAATGATTATGGGAAAATGATTTGATATAGCTCTATGTGCAATGTGTAAATTAGCGAGTGGGAAGTGGTCCTCCCAATTGGAAGAGTACATAAAGTGGTCCAGTCTGACAAAAGTTTGGTTCATGGACCAGGTGAAGGCTGCATTGGAGGGTTGGATGTCTATCATGTTGTGTGTAGAGAGAAGTTGAGCAAAGGATCTGTCAGTAGAAGAAAGTGTAGATGTGGAGTTTGAAGGGTTGTATATGTCTATGGTTTGGGTTATAAGATTAAAGTCCCCTCCAAGGAGCCAGGGTTGTTGGTAGTTAGCAGCCATTATGGATGACAATTCTGTGAGAAAAGTTGCTTTGTTGTACCCAGGTTCACCATACACTCTCGTGAAGATCCAAGTGAAGCCATCGGAGATATTTTTAAAGGTGAGAGATATAGAAAAATTATAACTTTCCTTTTTATGAGAGTGAAAATCTTGTTGTTGTATCCCACTAGAAGACCACCCTTGAAACCAGATGAAGGGATTTGAAACCAATCTGATATCTTGTTTCCACCAATAGTTTTGAGCACAAAAGGAGAGAGGTTTGTTTTGTTTTCTTGGATAGTTATTAGATCGATGTTGTTTTTATAGATGTGGTATCTTATTTCTTTGCATTTATTTAGTCTGGCTGCCCCGCAGACATTCCATGATGTGATTTTCATTTTGAGATGTGTGAATGTTCGAACACTTCAAGGGATCTTATAGAAAACTCATTTGATTAAAGTTTATATATGTTTCTTCTATTTTTCTTTGGTTGTACCACCCCAAGAATCTTTCTATGTTGTCGAGGGCTTTGTGGGCTTCTGGTTCTTTCTCAAATTTGATTCCTATTTTATTAGCAAAGGAGGTGAAACTAGCTATATTGGACCAAGATGTTATATCTTCAATTTTGTCCAAGTCATGGTCTAACGAAGAAATAGTAGGAGAAGGAAAATCACTATCATCTGATTTATCTGAGACATGTGAAGTTAATGAATTGGGTGTGAAAGTACCTGTCTCTGATCCATTGAAAATGTGTCTTTTCTTCACTCCTTCTGGGCTGGGCAAAATTGGTTGAATAGACTTGATGATGTTGTCTCCTTTTCCTTTACCTTTCTGTTTCGGACTCTGCGATGACCTAATCTCATCAATGATGACAGATTTAAGCTTATTCATAGTATTTGAGCTAATATTGATGGGTGGGTTGCCTTCTTTTGTTTGAGGGGGAAAGGTGTGGCTAGGGTTGATAGGGGAGGAGGTGGAATGGTCTTTGGGTTGGGAAGAAGTTCTTGGTCTTTTAAGGTTTTGAGATTTGTTTGAATTTCCCAAAGATGTAGTCAGGGTTGTTTTTCTTTCCCAAACCAAGTTTCTGTCACCAAGTTTGTTGTTTGTGTTCAGGGGTTTCCAACTTTTTAATGGACAGTACCATGAAGGTGGATGGGCTGAGAGGTCCGAGAAGGCAGTCTTGGTTGCAGAGGGGTGTATAGCTGAGAGTTTGATGTTATGGATGGTTTCACCAAGTCTGATGTTGATGAAGGTAGGGAGAGATATTGCTTGTTTAACAGAAAGGAGATAGAAGGCTTTTATGTATTGTGTAGGGTAGAGAGTCTCAGGACTGATTTATTGGAGGGTGGCACCTATAGTATGTGCTATAGCTCGGAAAATCTCTACTTCCCAGAGGTGTGGGGGAAGGTTTGAGATGGTGACCCAGTCAGACCCCCTATCAGAGCCTCGTAAGCACCCATCTCAGCAGACCATTTTGTAAGGTTGGCTTGAGCAAAGATGGAACCACAATGGATGGTTAGGGCTTGACCAAACAGATGGTATATCTTTGTCCCTTCAGGGACGGAGTAGAGAAGCTGAGTTGGTGAAAGAATCTTAGGTTTGAGGACAGTATGGCCCGGTATCAGAAGGGTGATAGCCCTTATTACATCGAGAATGTTGACCTTGTTGTTGTTTATGTTGTTTTCAATGGTTGCTATAACACTTCATAGGGAGAAAACATTAAGGAGTCTCATGGAGTTTGTTGGGAGATCAAGGGGGTGGCATATTTGAGATGGGCAGGAGCCTCCATTGAAGTGGAAAAACAGAGGGGACGGGTGTTTGTTGCAAACTAGTGGGCGGGAAGGATGGTTTGTTTAGCAGTGGCGTTCAAATGAGGGTTAAATAACTGGGGCAGGTTGTGGAGTGCAGGTTTTGAAAGGGTGTGCGAAGAAGGTTTTAGTTGTGGGTGGTTGCTGTGAGGGACGTGTGCATGGTTAGGTGGGAGAGGTGGATCTGCAAGGCATGCAAAAGGGTTTTTGGAGAAAAGGGGAGAATGATTTGGTTTTCTTAGATGATTTGATTTGTCCTTCCTTGGTAAGTGGTAAAATTGTCGAAAAGTGGTGTTGTCATCATGGTTTTCTCTGGGGAAATGTCTTCCCTTTCTCGGGACAGTGCTGGGGCAAATAGAGTTGGGGTGAGCAGTACAGTACCTTTTGGTGTGGCCTTTTTGTTGGCACCTGAAGCATGTGATACGTTTGGGGCATCTGGAACAAGAATGGGTTCTGTTGTTGCAGGTGGTATAGATCAAAGCCCGAAAGGGGCATTTTGGAGGGGTTGGAACCCAGGCCTAAGAAAGATGGTTTTTTTCAAAGCACTCGTTGATGAGAGAGAGCAATGGAAGATGCCCTAGAGGGGGAAAGTTGAGATTTAATTTTTCTTCATCACTAGGAATGATATCATCTTTGGGACCCTGAGGGGAACAGGTGACATGGAAGGGAGTGGCTCCCTTTTGGGGAGGGGAATACCTGCTCGCGATTGAGTTCTGGTGGGTTGCATGGAAGGAAGTGGCTCACTTTTGGGGAGGGGAATACCTGGCCGTGATTGAGTCATGGTGAGTTGCTGATGTCGTCGTATCCTCTAAGTCTTCTTCCTCCGAGGTTGATGATATGGAGATTGGCCAGTTTTTCATCCCTATCGGGAGTTGGTGTCCATCCCTAACAAAGAGTTGGTCCTCCGAGTCAGAGGTAGATGAGAGGGAGCGCTCCCGCTGGCTGAAGAAGATGGGGTACAGCTCCTGGGGGGTTCGTTGTTGAAATCACACACCCAGGTTGTGAGGGTTTTGTGAGCAGATGGTTTTATGAAGATAGTCAATTCCCTCCAGAAATTCAGGACAGATATCATGTTAGCCCAGCCTTCAGTGATCATCAGGGTCGATGTTTTACTGCACCAACTGTGATCGTCCTGCTTGGACCATTCAATGGTCATCGGAAAAGATCGGTTGCCCATGCATCCAGTATTTGGCCCCGGGGAGATGCCGAAACGGTGGTATTTCCATGCCCTAGGCAGGGGGATGCTAGAGACGAAAGCTGGTTGGAAAGCTGGTAGTCCATGAAGGTGAATGTGGAGGTCATCTCGGCTGAAAGCGGTGGGGAATGAGCTGTAACAAGTTTTGTTGGTGGTTTCTTATGGTGAAGCGCTTGCTTGAAGAGCGATGGCTTGCCCGAAAGCCCCCAAGTCCTTTTTTTGAAGCTCAAAGCCATAGAAAAGGTGCCTCCAGTTCTCATGATTTGATAGTTGAGATGGAGGATGATGGGAGTAGGGGCAAAATGAACTCTTTTCCCGGAGAGGATAAAGGTCGAAGAGTATCAGGCGTACAATCTGGTATCACGTCATGTGCTCTGGCGGGAGGGGTGTCACTGCAGATTGGTGTGAGTAATAAATGGAACTCGGGTTGAAAGAAACCCAAGCAACTATCTTAGCCGCCACGGTTTGGGTAAGATCAACAGGTGTTGGATTTTAAGTGCATGCAGTCACTGATTTTAGAGTGTGAACATATAATCGAGTATTGATGCCGTCCCGATCTCTGATCAGCTGCTGTCGCTGTGATGTGGGAGTTAATGGTGGAACCTGGACGGATGATGAGGCGGAGGAAAAATTTGAAACGGAACAAAGTCTGTACCTTGGTTTGAAAGCTTGTATCTTGATGCCGAGTTGGAGGGCAGCGAGGTGTGATGGTGCGGGAGATCGTATCTTGATCACCAGAGTAGATGGGGCTTTGCTCCGAGCAGCTGGTTAGGGTTTTCGGGTGTTTCTAGAAAGAAGGTGGAGCTTTCTCTCACTACTGCTTGGAGTCTCGGAGAGTATCGGGCATTCGGAAGATATCAGAACTTCAGTGTGTAAGATAGAATAGTGGCATCATCACCCCGCTGCGTACGTACGTACGTTTAGACAGATAGCCTATCTCTTATTTCCTCATGAGCCTTCCTGTCCTGAGGCAGCGAGAGCCACCGCACCCACCGTCACCACTTACTGCACCACCATGCGTTCGGCGTCGTCACCCGCCGGGGTGAACGACAAAAGCTTCCACGAGTTCTCCCATGAGCGAACGACGATCTGGGCGTTGTACCTACCGGTTCCACCCGCGACAGAGACAGTGAGGTAGTACTTGATCCCGGCGACCACCTGGCTCTGCGCTCGCTCAACCCTGCGGTGCGGAAGGCTAGGAGGCTCTGCTTGGCTGAGGAGAGCGATAACCTCTTTTTGTGCTCCGCGACGACGAAGCACCCAAGAGCCTGGAACTCCTCATTGTTTTCAACACCCTCCAGTTCCTTCCTGCCACCCACCTTCTGGCCGAGCCTGTTGGTGCAGCCGTCGGGGTTGGACGAGGAAAGTAGAGGGCGGCCGGCGGCGTGCGAAGGCAGGGGAGGGAAGAAGAGGACGGCGGCGAGTACCAGGAAAAGGAGGCTGTTAGGGTGACCGTCCATAGCGCCGCGGCGGGGAATGGCGAATGCACGGGGTTTCGACATGGAGAGGGACGCGTGGTAAATGCCGAGAACGCGCAGACGAAGTGCCTGACTGCCTGGGCCGGCGGACCGTAATCCAACCGTGAGCGTTGTCACTGATTGGTTACCTGTTCGAGTACACGTACCACAAGACACGACGGTGCCATCCCGGCCGAAACAACAGACATCTTCTTTTAATAATGCTACATGAACAAGAAATGAGTTTAGAAATGGGACCATTTTGTCCCCATATATACGTAACAACAAAAAAGATGAGGAAAGCAAATTACTTTTCTTCGCTATTTTATTGTTATGCACATATAAGGACAAAAAGGGTGTCATTCCTGATTTTATTTCTTGTTCCTATAGTAAACTTCATCTTCTTTTATATAAAATATTTTTAATTCATAAAAAAATCTCAAATATCATCCGTAAATTCAGATTGTATGATAGATAGGAATAGATTGCATTTTTTGTTACCAGATATAAAAGAAATACAATTTAAGAAAATATAAATATAGAGAAGTTTGTGGGGGAGGCACACGTAAACAACCTTAAGTGATAAGAAGCAAACTATAAGCGTAGATGGTCTATGGCTTCAATGTCATATGAGTCCATCTCATCACGCTTCATTTTTCTTCTAGAAATTACTCCATTAAATATGTATCATGGTATATGTAAGGACCCTGACCCACGTTTTGGGATAACTCTGGTTGTTTTACCTAAGTATGTTGCTTAGCATCTTTTTCTAATCATCTAAGATGTAATTATGGCATGTTGGAAGCTTGAAGTTTCTTGTTTGAACTTGTTTGGATGATGCTTGTGTTTTGTGGTGAGGTTTTGGTACAAATTGTCTTTTCACCCAGAGTAGGGGTTGATGTGCAAGTTTGCCACCTCTAGAGTGTTCCTTCTCTCTCTTGGCATCATCTTGAGAAGAGAGAGAGAGAGAGAGATGGGCACCTTGTTTGGGCCTTGGTTGTGTGGTGACATCCTTGGTGGTTCTTTGAACCCATGGGTGAGGTGTGCCTTACACCTAGATGTGTTATCTCAGGCTAGAAAGCCTTGGAGAGGTTGTGTATTGGTTTGTGAGTGTGTTGGGTTGCACCCTATTGTGAGTGTGTAGGGTTGCACCCTATCGGTTTGTGAGTGTGTAGGGTTGCACCCTACCGGTTTGTGAGTGTGTGGGGTTGCACCCTATCGGTTTATGAGTGTGTAGAGTGGTGCCTATCAGTTGTGGAGATATAGTAACATGCATGAACTTGGTAGGAAACTTAAGGGACGAGACCTAGATCTTATCACCACGTCTTGCATGGTGTTGCATGTGGCCCTTCTTTGTGGACAAGTCTCACCAAAGGTGATGACACCTTTCTCTTGATATCTCTCTCATCCCTCTTGTATATAATCCCCTTTCTCTCCATGAAAGAGAATCCTTTTGGCCATCCTTGCTTCCACTCCTCCTTGGTGGACGACCATGAAAAGATTAAGGAACTAGAGAGTCTCTCTTAGAGCTTGGTGGACGAGTTCCAAGTTGTGGTGTTCCTTGATCATCCTTCATCTTCTACCTTGGTAAGCCATGTTTTCTATCTTCTTCTTCTTTTCTTTCTCAGCCATGAATCTTAGATACCTTCTATACATCTTGAATCATCTTAACCTTGGTATCATCTTCTTCCTTGGAGGTATGGTGGTGGTCAAGTTGGTGGATCATCTTCTATCTTGAGCTCATGAGCTTGGAGCTTGACCTTAGAGCTTGGATTCTGGTGGTGACCTTTGAGGAGGGTTATATAACTCTTAACCTCCTTTTCTATTATCGCTCTTCATATGATATGTTGTTTTTCATCTCTAATTTGTTTATCTCTTACACGTGAGTAGTTCTTGGTAGTTTGAGATCTATTTTGAAGATGGAGTTTCGTTTAGTTGTTACCCATGTATTGCACCTTCTTGCCATGATGATAGGTAGACTAGTAGACGGGTCTCCTAAGGTTGAAGATGACTAGGTTGGCACATGGTGGTGTGTGTGGTCATCACGACTTGTGGTGCAACAAGCTAGCACACCATGTGACCGGTCGTCTCGACTTGAGGATGTCTAGGCTGACATGTCTTGTGGATGCTTAGGTTGTCATGGGTTGAGAAGGTTAGCTTGTCTTGTGGTTGTTAAACCAATATGGTGGATGGGTCTTGAAGGATCTAACCCATCATAACCTAAGAGTGCCTAAAATGATATGGTGCCTAACTAATATGTGTTGCTAATCTAAGATGGTGTTAGCCATCATGGCCATGGATATACCTAGTGGGGTTGGTCTGTGTTGAGGGCTAACCATGACGTCCTGGTTGGGTGGAAGCCGAAACACCTCTAGCGTGATGTTGAACCCTAACCCGTGATACCTAGACAAACCCTAACCATAACAACCGACATACCTTGGCATTGTCTAACACACCTTGGCATTGCCCGTCATAGCTTAGGTGTTGTTGTTGCCCGTCACAACTTAGGTGTTATTGTTTCCCATCATATCTTAGGTGTTGATGTTTCCTGTCACAGCTTAGGTGTTGTTGTTGACCGTCATAGCTTAGGTGTTGTTCTTGCCCGTCACAGCTTAGGTGTTGTTGTATCCTGTCACAGCTTAGGTGTTGTTGTTGCCCGTCACAGTTTAGGTGTTGATGTAGCCCGTCACAGCTTAGGTGTTGTTGTTTCTTGACACACCTTAGGAGGTCTTGAATGTCACACTCTCAAGAAGTAGTAAAACGATACACTATATGATAGTCTCAAACGATACCTTATGATGGTGGTTATGTAACATCATGTTGATGATAGGGTTACATGATATGATGTGATACCCTATGGGGTGGTTGTGAGTATAATAACAACAGTGATGTTTTATATAATCTTTATTTCATAACATACTTTATAATGATGATGGGAACAATGATCTAAGTGTGGTTGTCAATCCAACCTTGTAAACCCTAATTGATTAAGAAGAACTCAATCCCTAATGATGTAAAATGTATGGCATGAATCTTATGAGATGGTAGTGTTGATGATGTATTACTCTTCTTGTTACCAGTCCCTAACTATGCAGTAACACCAGTTGGAATGCATATCCAGGTATGAACTATGGTGATTATGATATGCTTGAATGGGCCTTGTAATGCATATGTGATATTGGGCATCATTGAAAGAGGAGGAAAATGGTCTTATGACCTAATGATGGCTTATTGCCTTATATGAGATGGTAATTTCCCCAGTGATGAGATGAGGGGTTTCTACCCTAAAATATGTGATCCTTGTGAGGGAAAATATGGTGAATGACAAGAATCAAGTGATAATGTGATGAGATCACACCTTATATGCTCAATTGTGTTCTGGTGATGTATTATGCCTTGTTGATGTAGAATTTGTTGAGAATTATATGTTGTAACTTGATTGATGCTAAAAGATGCTTAAATGGACTATCTAATCCAGTGGAACTTAATCTAGTATATTGTCCTATGCCATAGATCCATTCAGTGTCAACATTTGGTGAATGGTAAACGATTTTAACTCAGAATGCATATTCTTGAACATGCGGGGTACAAGTCAAGTAATTCCTTGTATCCTTAACTACGTGATGTGTGAGACGTCCATGTGTGAGTCGATCTCATTGTGATATGTGGATGGCCATGCATGAGCCACTCCTTCTTATTAGAACAGCCATGTGTGAGCATGTTCTTCTAGTGTCGTACCTATACCAAGGTGGTCTAGGTATGATTACATATGTGGATTGCCATGCGTGAGTCAATCCCTGAGATTGACTATATGTCATTGTTGTAGTTGAATGATATGTCTCTGCAGTCTTTTTCCTTGTGCTGACCAAGAGGTGTGGGGAGGTTGTGGATTCTGTCTCTTCCATTGACCCTGTATGGCACCGATTTCGACTTAGCAGTGGTCGATTGGATTTGGGTGGTACGACTCAAATCTTTGGGGCATAATAAATACATAATCAGCCGCGTAGTATACTTGTATATGATCAAAATATGGAAATAATGGATGAGGCCTTACTTGATCTTTATACAATGTTGTTGATAGGAAATATGCATGTTCTTCATATTCCTTTTAAATTGTTAAGATGTTTCATAATTCAATAGCAATTGTTCATCTTGTTAATAATGACTACTTGCTTCTTATAATTGTACTTTACTACTCGCTTTAATTATCTTATATATGATAATAATAGAGTTGGTTGAGAGTTATATCTCCCGTCAAAATTGAGAATCTCACCCTGTGGGTTTCCCATATCCTTTTTAGGTGGTCGTGCACGAAGAGGTAGAGATTGTGAAGCAGAGGTTGAGGAGCAGCAAGAGAGGCAGTAGCTGACAAGGTTGGAAGTGTTGTTGGATGTCCTTTGTTGATAGAGTCCTTGATTCGTTCATGTACACTCGGGTCTTTGGGAATGTTTTGTAGATGTTTTCTGGACGTGCTTTCAATATGTGGTTGGCTTGTGTGCCCTTTTGTATACAGATGTAGTGGATATATGTATATATGTTCTGGAATAGGTTCTCTGGTAACAGGTTGATGGCACACATAGTAAGTGCTTTGTGGCATGAAAGGACCCATATGTAAAGGTTCTTGCTTTTTTACATGTTTTATGAAAACGGTTTTAAATTTTAGTATTTTCCTAGTAATCTACTTGTTAATCTTTCTTCTGTGGTTTTTTTAGTAGTCTTGCTTTGTGTGGCAAAGGGTGTCACATTTGGTGATATCAGAGCTTTATGTTTGTAGAGTCTATAGGGACCTAGGACTAGGGTTTGTGTCTGTTCTTATATCCTCCAATCTGTCTTATAATGACTTCTACTTATGTAGAAGAAGAAGAAGAAGAAGAAAAGGTTAAATATGTCTGGAGAACACAAAGAACATGCTGCTGAGAGCAGTGTTGCTGCACCAAGTGGTGGTGCAAGGAACCAGGGATGAGAAGATTGGGTGCCTGAAGTCCCCCAGTCTGACCCAACCATGATTGAAAATCCTGCCTTCCAATCTCTTTTTGGGCAGTTTATGGCTACTATGACTCATAAGGCGGATAGGATGTCTGCACCTCAGCCTAGGGAACCGGTTCCCAATGTGGAATCTTCATGTACTGGGAAGACTTTTGAGCAGCTTCGCCATGTTGGGGCGGTAGAATATGTTGGGATGACTGATCCAACAGATGCAAATTTGTGGCTTACCGAGCTTGAGAAAACCTTTAAGATCCTAAGTATCCCCGAAGAGGACAAGGTGAATGTCACAGAACTAGAATCCCTGTCCCATGAACTAAACGTATACCAAAGGAGAAATGCAAAAGCATAAAGCTTAACACACATGAACTGATAACAAGATACAAGCACCAACATAAACTCAACAATCAATAAGATATATTAAGCAACATCATTATATTACATGATTTGAATTACATATTCAAGAGTCACTTTGTACAAGTCTGCTCATGTATACTATATCTGGATCTTACAACAAGTACACCTAGCAAAGCTCACCAAGCCCATCAACCTTCTAGCCATCTCTGAACCTAAAAACAAAATACGAGAAATGGGTCAACACACGAGGTGTTGAGTATGGGGCCGAAAGATACACATATATATAAGCTTCGCATAACTTTGAAAAGATTTCAAGATTAAACGTACAAGAATAAATATGTTAATTGTTTAACAAATGCAAAACCATATTTTATGTCATTTCACTCCATTATACCAACAATATCAAACATGTTTAAGGCCTTTGACCATCTTCCCATCGGAAGGGTCTGTAAGGGTGCTCAAGCTTAGCTAACCCTTTTATATGAGAGGGACCTCAAGGCCGTAGCCAAGAGCTAACCCTTTATCAATCAATATTATAATGGAGTTTTATCTATATGTGTTCAAGTTATAAAACTGACGAGGCAAACATCGAGTAACACATAGCAATACTACATGGCAATATTTGAGAGAATAGACAAACAAGCATACAATATATGTCTTTTCAAGCAAGAAAGTGGTAGTCATATAACTAGATAAGGCCCATACCTGATTCAGAGATTTCATAACCTAACATATTCTTCACCATCTAGCGACATGCCAAACCTGATTAAGAACAAGATTACATATACACATTAGATTCTTATCATTAACCCTAATTATCTTCATTTTAGGGTTTTGGCCAAGGTGGGTTCCAAGTTTCTTATTGGCTCATTATATGATATTGTGATGATCTAGAGGTCATCGTGATGGTTTGGTTCAAGTTTCATGCCATTATGATGTTCCATTCATTATATATGACCATTTCAAGGTTTTAGGTATTTACATGCATATTATAGGGCTAAAGACTCATAATAGGGCAACCAAGATCAAGTATCATCAAGGAAGAAGAGCCAAGCATAAGGGATGGTTTAGATCAGCAACATAAAGACATAGAGACATGCATAGATTAGGTCAACCCAACATTGGTTCAAAGTATAAACAAACATTCACATAATAGGGGCATATACATGCATTAGATGTCAAAAGAAACAACCATAGCAAGGAGGATGCTAGGGGATGATATTAATGTCAATCAAAGACATATATTACTTCTTTTGGTTTGATTAGACATTATTTCATCATTAAGTAGCTAGATTATCAATTTGGGGCTGGGTACATTATTAGAACCTCAACACTAGTATATATCTACAATTAGAGTAATGTATAAGAAATAGGGATGATGATGACTCCCATTAAACTCAATAGGTACAAAAGTTATTGGTTTCAAGGTTAGGAGGGTAGGTATACATCAAATATTCAAGATTCATCACAATTATGCATTAAGCATGGTCAAAGAAGTCAAAGATCACATATCTAGCATTATCAGAGATTTAGAAGAAGATTCAGGGTCTGAAACCATTCTCATGTTGTAGATCTTTTCGAGTTGATCGATTTGATATATAGGTTCGTGCATTTTGGACTTAGGGTCTAGGAGTTATCATATTCAAAGAATTGCTCTTGAAAAGGGGAACTATACCTTATGTTCCTTGACTGGGCCTTGGCCGTCCATGAGTGATGGGCCTCTGGCCTTGATGGTCCAAGCCCAAGCGGGCGTCTTCCCCTTCCTCACAATCATCATGGATCCTCTGTTTCCCGAACGGAACAGGGGAACCTGCAGGATGGCGCCCAGCCTTCCCAGGGGCCGCTGCGCCCATGGAAGACCGTGAAGAAGCGGGTCGGAGGTCCTCCGCGACTACTAGACGGGACCCTGGCGCTGAGGGCTCACGGCTGCCTACTGGCACCTCCCCAAGGGGGTTCCAGGCGGAAGCAGCAAGAAAGCAGGGGGACATTGGCGCAAGAGGAAGAAGGAGGCAACAAATGATGGTTAGCGGCGGGGGCTTATGGATTTGACCATGTCGGCTGCGGAATTTCACCCTGGTGTTGGCCTCCGGAGCACGGTTTGGGAGGAGCAAGCCTCCTGCAGTGGTCCAACCTGCAGCGATGGCCATTGCCGCCACACAAGGCAGGAAGGCAGAGGCCTAGAAAAAGAGGATGCCGTGAGAGGAGGGCACAAGGAAAGGAGGCTAGGGTTGCAAGAAGGATTTTATAAAGCAAGTTAGGGTTTGAGGTCATGCCCCCCTTCCGTTACCCAAACTGGCGGAGGCGGGGAAGCTTTCCTTTTTCTAGCCGCCTCACTAGTTTCCCAAAGAGGAAGGGTGAATGGGAGAGAGCGAGCAAGAAACTAGGCCCCAAAGTCAAATTGGGCCCATGCAGGCTGACCCGGAGTATAGAAAAGGGAAAGCAAAAGGGTTGAAATGCCCAATCTTCAAAACATCATAACTAGAGTTTCATATGTCCAAAAGATGCGATTTTGGGGTTGTTATATTTGTAATTGAGAGCTCTATAACAATATATATACTAGGAATCCAAAATGATAGAGTAATGGGGTTCAATATTAGATGTAAGAAGGTGGTGTATTAAACCATGATGGTTAGTTCAAATGAGCATACAAATGTCCCACATAGTGCAATTGATAGTTGATATCACCAAAATAGATCATCATCATATCCATACTATGGTATTTAACTCAATTGAAATAATTTAAGTCACATCTAGAAATAGAAAGGGTATAATCAAAGAGAGTGAGAAATTGAGGTTGTCACATCCTTCCCTCCTTATAGGAAATTTTGTCCTCGAAATTTGTCTAAGATCATAAACAAGATTCAAAGTCAAAATCATCAATTCTAGGTATCCAACCATGGTTGTCAACACAGTCTCCATAATGGGATGCACACTAGGTTATCATTATGAAGGGTGCACTCATATCGATCATATATGTGTTACTTCGTGTTTTATCACATAATGACATCATCATGGCATTAGGGTTTACCCATCCCTTAGTGTCCATACATTAGGGTTTTTGCCCATATCTTTATATGGGACCAAGGGGTATCATAAAAATCTATGTTATCAATTCTACAATGGATATATTCATGGTCCTGGCTTCAAGCGAGACTACCAATCAGTGTGTATCTCATCTTTACAGTAGATTTCATGCAAGTTTTTTTTTTTCATTCGGGGTATGAGATTAGGAATGTTACCCCTAACTATTCAAGCTAAGATCTCTAGGCATCACCGTATCAAGTTCATGTTTTCAAAATACATCTTCATGTATGGTTTGATTTCATACTAGGTCTAGCTTATGAGTGTGACTTATTGGGCATTTATCAAAGTTTAACTCAAGTGAGATTCTTTTAGGTATCGAGCATCATTCAAGGAACAACATTATCATCAACATCAAGGTTTTGAAACTTTCTCACTTGTATCAGAAAGGGCTTCACAAACACTAGCCACTCAATCTAAGACATACATGTCCAACATGGCATGTTAACCACAATCTTGTAACACAAAATCCTACCCATCTTAAGGTCAACCACTAGATTCCTTGATATGCATCTACTAACCCGAGTATGAGGCTCATCATGGATATCACACATAATATACATCATCTTAGGTCTTAGGACATCTCCCTCACCTACATATATCAAGAATCAATTTTTCAATTGCCTCTTTCTCTAGGGTTAGATATTTTCATAGGACATCTAGGGTTCAACATTTTCAAGGAAACCACACATGCTAGGTCACTCAACTCATATACTTAGAAGTATTCTAGCTAGGGACTCATCATCAAGTATTTCATCATTCATATTATTCAACATTTCAAATATTTTGGAGTTTAGGTACTCTAACCTTTTCCCGATACGGGTCAACTCATATCAACATGTCACCCTATTCATATGTCCCATTCTAGAGGTCCTCCTTTGTAAAGAGATTGAGGCCCGTGTTGGTCTCAAACTGTATATCACATATCATATCTCAGCATGTACAAAACTAGGTACAAGCAAGCATGCCAACCCACTAACTATGTTTATCACATCAACCAAGCCATATGTATCATACAAGGTGCTAGGTTTAGCTAGGGTTTCATGGTCCAACTCATTTCATATCATCAAACAACTTGTCCCTCTTAAGAACAACTTGCGTCTTATCAACATCAACATCATCCTCAATATCAACATCAACATCAACATCGAGATTGACATTAACATCATTATCGTTATATTAGGTTATCTATGATACTTACTATCCTAGCCTTTATCATGGCTCTAGACAACTCTTGATACTACAACTATCATCTAAACTCTCATCTAGACTTGATGCTACATCTCTTTCTCCTAGGTTGCATGGAAACTCACTGCCTTTCTGAGTGTGGTAACATTTTTCATATGTACATATAATAATACTTGAAATATGTTTTCTCCAACGTTTAAACAGGCGATGAAAACTGTGGCAACACATCCCACTATCACACAGACAACGAGGTGTTACGCAAAAATGTGCGGAAGTCACCATAACCATAGATTACCAAAAATACGGGCTAATTAAAACCGGTTGTGGAAAACTGATAAACTGAGAAACTATTACATTCCAGTCCTCATCCTGCAAGGAAGCAGGTTATATATACATATACAAGATCTGATACGTGTCCACAACTTACAGGAACAGCTGTCTATCCATCACATGAGTTCACCACATGTTCATATACATAAAGGCCCAAATCTGGCCAGCAACAGAATATACAAAACATCAACGATCATACATCGTGAAACAATGACAAAACACCTCCAAGGACCTGAGAGTACAGGGATGACTCTAGACTTTACTACAAAACATCCAAAATAGTAGCATTTCCATCGCTTGCCTTCTACTGCTCTTCTTGCTGCTCGGCCGCAACTCTGCGACCACCACCACATCTAGCTTGACCACCTAAAAAGGGTGTAAACCAGCGGGGTGAGACAATCGAACATTGTCCCAGTGAGAAACATAACTCCACGCCGAAGCTACAAAACCTCAGATATATGTATAGCAGCTAACTGATAAAAGTATACAAGAGCAGTTATATGATAAAACTGTTCATAGTTATCAAGTTTACCAGATGTATTCCAGCATATATTCAACTATTTGTTTAAGGGACATGGTTATCAGGATAATATTTATAAAGATCTACCACATATGAGAAACATATAAGCATCTGCAAGATGTAACAAAGTTAACTACACAAACAAGGCCTCAACCAATGTTTCATGTTTGTCTTAAGCAGTAAATGCTAAACAGTTGGATTATGTATTATCATGCCCTGAGGAAGTGAGACGTACCGCTCAAATCCAACCTTCGGTTGCGAAACCCAAGCTGGTGTCATACAAGGTCAATGGAAGAGCCAGACTCCACGACCTCTCTGCCTCATGGTCAGTGCATGAGTACAACACAAGCAGGACCGCAGTCTCAAGCTGAAGTGGTCTTAGCCACAGGGTCAGGCTACCCTCTACCTAGCCCGCCTCGGTACAGGTCTCGGTGCTAGTGAAACTGAGCCACGGGCCTATTCACCGTGCTATGAGCCATGAACGCATTCATGCTCCTCATATCACATATCCTGAGCCATGGGCCTATTCACCATGCTCTTATCACAATTGGGCTACGGGCCTGAATTTGCACCCTGGAGTCTACAACCAAAGTTGCACTCTTACCTCCTCACTTTAGGCTAGGAGAAACCTCGCATACTCAACAATATGCGCTCCGGGTTAACCCGCAGGAGAACCCGTTTCACCATCACCAAATTCCTGACGATGATGGATCTATGGCCAGGGAAACTACATGATAGATTTCACTATGATTAATTAGTATCTTTTATATGGATTGCAAAATTCAACCAAGTTGTATAACATGCAATTATAACATAAGTAAACAACATAAAACTCAACATTATGCTTTTATGGTAATCACATCAACTTGATCCATCTCAAGGATCCAACATCACATGTTATCACTTGGCCTCTTGCCAATCATCCAGATCCATCTCAAGGATCATCACATACCATGGGATCTCAATCCCCCATCATATCTTGCCACTGCCTCTCAAGGCTCACATCATCATGGAACAAATACATCATACATGCAATCTCATCAACTAGAGTAATTATCAAAGTGATGTTACTCTTCACATATTCCTCATAGTCTGTTTTGGGCTAATCATCACCTGCATGGTTAGGGTATACAATAATCATAGTTTCAACATAAGGACTTATGCTTACCATCATGAGATGACATTCAAGATGCTATACTTATCAATCATACATCAACTGATGATCATGTGCATAAAGCACACCATATATCAAACCATATCTATGCTTATCCTCTTCTCCTTTTTATACAAATAATCAAGGTGATCACTTCATGCATATCGTCATGCTAGATGTACAGAACAAGCATTATCATTACCACTACCATTACCATTCTTAGCATTAAGAGATAATCATTTTCATATGTGTAGCCAGGCTAAGATAAATGAACAAGCTTATGATAACGAGCACCATTGTCTATATAAGGAGTTACCATCGTTTTACTAAGAACATAACCACAAGGTTGTTTTCATAATGGGATGAATCATCTTAAAAAGCATTGGGGACCCTCACTATAGGTCAGCATGAACCCTCACTAAAAGGTTGTGTCGGTCACCTGCCCTCACCCAAAGCTTAAAGCACAACTGCTGGTATATAAGCAAGCAGCAACGCTGCGTTACGTGCAGTTGTGGGCACTCACTTATCGGCAACTCCCGTCACAACCACAAGGCATATCGCCTGACACAGGAACAAAGGGTGTCGCCCGACACCACAACATATCGCCCAACACAGGCCTGTCGGCCAACACACACTCATGGACTATCGCCCATCACTTACTCATGGTCATATTCTACCTCAAGCACAAGGTACCCGGAACCCTAGAAGATGGCTCACCTCAATCGACTAGGAAAGAGGGGTCTTGCACATCAACCATCACCAAACGGGTCATCACAAGGGAAACCCTAAAAAGAGTCACCACCACAACCAAGCTCACCCTTCTAGTCCATGGTGAGAGGAGAGTATTGTTCAAACAACTAGAACACAAGCTCACCTCAATCGGCTAGGAAAAAGGGATGTTGCTCATGATACTAGGAGTTCAAGCTCACTCCTCTAGACCAAGGAGAGAAAGGAGTATTGCTCACTGAGAAACCCTAGATCACAAGGATCGGCCAACATGAAAGCTAAGCAAGAAACCAAGCTACTAACATATAAACAAGATCATAGCGAGAGATAATGTAGTTAGGGTTAGAAGTTATGCAACCTGCCTCAAGAAACTTCAAGCTCCTAGCTCCAAGCACCACCAAGCAAGGAAGATGGAGACTCTAAGGCTATCGGCCACCACTTGCTCCTCTAAGGTGTGTCGGCCACCAAGCTTGCTCCTCCCAGGGGGGGGTATCGGCCACCACTAGCAAGGAAGAGGGTTGTGTTGTGCCACAAGGTGGAGAGGAAGCAAGGGACCAAAAGGAACTCCTAGCTAAGGAAAGGAACCACCTATATAGAAGGAAAGGGAGGAGAAAACAAGGTTGGTCCAAGCAAGGTGTCACTTGCCTAGGGACACTTGTCCTAGTGCATGAGCCACCACTCTAGCAAGCTCTATACACATGTCCAAGGTATGCACCAAGTGTCCACTAAACAAGGTCAAGGCTAGGTCAAGCATCATGGGCGACACAACAACATGCTCCTAGGGCGACACCTCATCCTCATGGGTGACACACTCCCTTGGCCGATACACATCCACATCATGGCCGATACAAGGCTTCAACCAAAATGAGGCAAGGCACCTCAAGGCCCAACAAGCTCAACAAAGCCCAAAAGAACTCAAGCAACGGACCCAAGCCTTCCTCTCTACACAAGAGGAAGCAAAGAGAGGGAGGAACACCTCACAAGGTGGCAAACTTTCCAGCAAAACCCTAGATTTGGTTTATTTGCAAGTAGCACCTCCAACTCTCAACAAAGCATAACCAACCCTAATCACCACTAAAGGTGATTAGCAAGCACCAAAGCACCAGGGTTAAGCAAAACAAACAGGGTAAACCCTAAACGAAGGTCAGGGTCCTTACAAGCTAACCCCCTTTAAGGGATTTCGTCCCCGAAATCTGAAGAGAAAAGCGAGGGATACTTCCTCTGCATCTCTTCCTCAAGCTCCCACGTAGCTTCCTCAACGCCACAATGATGCCAAAGAACCTTCACAAGAACCAGGTCCTTCCTCTTCAGCTTTTTAACTCTTCTGTCAAGGATCGCCACAGGACCTTCCTCGTAGGTCACATCTTCAACAAGCTCAACTTCCACTGGTTGTATCACTGTTCTTGAATCTGGATGACTTTTCTTCAGCATACTGACATGGAACACTGGATGTAACCTATGCAACTCTGGAGGAAACTCTATCTCATAGGCTACCTTACCAACTTGTGTTGTGACTGGGTAAGGCCCCATATACCTGGGTGCCAACTTACCCTTCCGGCCAAACCTCAGCACACCTTTCCACAGCGAGACTTTAAGATATACTTTGTCTCCTACCTGGAACTCCAAAGGTCATCGGCGATTGTCCGCATAAGACTTCTGCCTGTCCTGTGCCACTTTCAATTTTTGTTGTATCACTTTGATCTTTTCTGTGGTCTACTGTACCAACTCAGGACCCAAAAACTGATACTCACCAGACTCATACCAACACAAAGGAGATATGCACTTCCTTCCATACAAGGCCTCATAAGGAGCCATGTCGATGCTCCTCTGATAGCTGTTGTTATAAGCAAACTCTATCAAACTAAGATGTATGTCCCAACTTCCTAGAAACTACAAAACACAAGCTCGAAGGAGATCTTCCAAAATCTGAATAGTCCTCTCAGACTGTCCATCTGTCTGCGGGTGGAAAGCGGTACTAAATCTCAACTGTGTTTCCAACGCCTTGTGCAACTGTTCCCAGAAACGACTTGTAAATTGCAAACCTCTGTCAGAAACTATCATCGTTGGCACACCATGCAAGTGTACTATCTCATCCACATACATTCTAGCGAGATTCTCGGCTGTATGCATCGTCTTTACCGGTAGGAAGTGGGCAGACTTTGTCAATCTGTCCACTATCACCCAAATGGAATCATGATTTCTAGTTGTCCTGGAGACCAACTACGAAATCCATATTTATATGATCCCATTTCCACTGCGGTATCGGCAAAGGTTGCAATGTACCTGCCGACTTCTGATGTTCAGCCTTCACTTGTTGACAAACCGCACATCTAGCCACGAACTCTGCTACATCTTTCTTTAAGCCGGGCCACCAATACAAGTTCTTCAGACTATGATACATCTTGGTGACACCTGGATGCTTAGCATACATCGACGTGTGTGCTTCCTCGAGCACTAACTTCCTCAGATCATCAGCATATGGGACCACCATCCTATCACGATAGAAAATTAGCCCATCCTCAGATTCGTGAAACCCATCATGCTTTTTGCTGCCGAACTCTGATCTGATCAACTGTACCGCATCATCTGTCTGTTGGGCATCTTTGATCTGTTGTCTCAGCGTAGGTTTGACTTGCATCTGCACTAAGAGTCCATCTAATGAGGAAACTTCCATCTGTACATTCATTTGTCGCAAGGAATCAAACATACCCCGCCTATTGCATGCCAGAGAACTCAATTGTGCTTTCTTTGAAGAAAGAGAAGAAGACTTTCTGCTAAGCGCATCAGCTATCACATTCGCCTTACTAGGATGATACTCGATAGTGCAGTCATAATCATTAATCAAATCCATCCATCGTCGTTGTCGCATGTTTAACTCTTGCTGCGTAAAGATGTACTTCAGGTTCTTATGATCCGTAAAGATCTGACACACTTCCCCATACAGATAGTGTCTCCAAATCTTTAACGCATGAACCACTGCTGCCAGCTCCAAGTCATGAGTCGGATAGTTCTCCTCGTGTTTCTTAAGCTGTCGTGAAGCAAAAGAAACCACATGATCTTCCTGCATCAGCACACAACCTAAACCTTTCTTAGAAGCATCACAGAAAACAACATAGCCCTTCCCAGGCTCTGGCAGGACCAACACTGGAGCACTGGTCAGCTTCCCCTTCAAACTTTAGAAATCTTGTTGATATCGATCATCCCAAACGAAAGGTACATCCTTCCTAGTCAACTTCATCATCGGTAACGCAATCACACAGAAGTCCTTGATAAACCTCCGGTAGTATCCTACTAAACTAAGAAAACTACGAACTTCTGTCGGCGTCTTCGGCTGCTCCCATTCTGTAACGGATTCCACCTTTTTCAGATCTACTTTGACTCCTTCAGAAGATATCACGTGACCCAAGAAAGTCACTTCTTCCAACCAGAACTCACACTTACTGAACTTGGCATACAACTGATGTTGGCGAAGAAGAGTCAACGCTCGTCGAAGATGTTGCTCATGCTCTAGCCTGACCCAACTATAGATCAAAATGTCATCTATAAAGACTACAACAAACTGATCTAAGAATGGACGGAACACTCTGTTCATCAAGTCCATGAAAGCAGTAGGTGCATTGGTTAACCCAAACGACATAACCACAAACTCATAGTGACCATACCTCATCCTGAAAGCTGACTTTGGTATGTCATCCGCCTTAATCCTCAACTGATGATAACCAGATCGTAGATCGATCTTCGAAAACACTGTAGCACCATGCAACTGATCAAACATATCATCTATCCTCGGCAACGGGTATTTGTTCTTGATTGTGACCTTGTTCAACTGCCGGTAGTCTATACACAACCGCATCGAACCGTCCTTCTTCTTGACGAACAACACGGGAGCACCCCAAGGCGACGTACTTGGTGGGATAAAACCTTTCTCCAACAACTCTTGCAACTACTTCTTCAGCTCTGCCATCTCTACTGGAGCCATCCTATATGGTGTTTGTGCAACTGGCTGCATCCCTAGGACCAGATTGATCTCAAAGTCAATCTCTCGGGGTGGGGGAACACCAGGAAACTCCTCAGGAAACACATCGGCAAACTCTCAGACAACTGACACCTCCTCGAGGCTCATACCTTTCGCCTTGGTAGCCACGACGGTATCCACCACGTGAGCCAAGAACGCCTCACATCCCTGTCGTAGCAATTTATCTTCCACCATAGCTAATACCAGACACATCAGAAGAATCTTCCTATCTCCTTGGAAGATCCACTTCTCTCCAGCATCATCAAACACAGCCTGCTTTGAACCGCAGTCCAAAATGACCTTATACTTCTCTAAGGTATCCATCCCAAGGATGACATCAAAACCATACATATCAAGTGGTATGAGATCCACTTGAATGCGGTGTCCTGAGAAAGATAAGACACAAGATGGACACTCTTCTCGAAGCAACGAGGAACCATCGAGAGGGGGTTTTAACAACATACTATCCTTCTTACAGCTAATAGGTAAACGACAGTTCTCAAGCATACTATAGGCGATAAAAGAGTGTGTAGCACCCGGGTCAACCAGAACAGATATAAAGCAAGAAGAAGACATATCAGAATGAAATAACTCCATCTGACCTATCACCACTCGTGGGTTGACTATCGCCTCCGGCTGATTCATAGCATAGAATCGAGTTGTTGCTTGCTGTCCACGCCCTCTGCTTCCTTGAGCAGACGATCCAGCTTGAAACGCTTGATCACATCCTCGTCCTTTTCTACCACTGGGCTACTTTTGATCCGATCCTTGATGATTCTGCCTCGGCTGTTGTATGACTTCAACATCTCTATTCAGGCAGTTGAACCTCCAATGCCCGATCTGACCACACAGATGGCATGCTCTATCGTCAACCCGTGGCCTAGATGGCCCTGTCACTGCCACGGAAGTTGTACTTTGTGCCTTAGATGGTGAAGAAACATAACCTATTCCTTTACTCAGAGACCACTGAGACGGTCTACCAAAACCTCTCATTACTGACGGTGCTGCAAACCTTGGTTTCTTGAAGCCACCAAACCTCTGTCCCTAGAACTGAGCATGTCTCTTCTTAGCCATAGACTCTCTCTTCTCCCTAACTGATCGTTCGATCCTCCGGACAGATTCCAAAAACGTAGCAAACCTCTCAATTCTCCAACGCAGACACAGGTGTTGTCAGCTCAGAACTCAAACCCTTCTCGAAACGTCTGATCTGTTCCTCATCTGTCGCTGCCATGTGAGGGCAAAACCTCAACAGATCCATGAACTTGGCTTCGTACTCAATAATGTTCATCGTACCTTGTCGCAAGCTCTCAAACTTACTGATCTTCTCATCCAGATATGTCTTCGGGAAGTATCTGGTGACGAACTCGCGCCGGAAAACCTCCCAACAGATCACCTCACCAGGCCGCTTTTCTTCCTCGATGGTCCACTAGTGACCAGCATTACCCTTCAGAAGGTAGACAACGTGCTTTACTTTGTCTGCTTCAGGGATGTCAAGGATCCAGAAACCCTTCTCAAGACTTGTCATCCACAGATCCACATCCGCTGGATCAGCCGTTCCAACATAATCCGAAGCTCCGACTCGGCGAAGCCGCTCGAAGGTCTAGCCAATACCTGATGTTTCTCCATGGGGAAACTGTGCTCTCGGATGAGGCATTGGCAGTCTCTCAACCATGAGATTCATCGTAGCCATCATCTGTGCCATAAGCTGTTGGTAGGCAGGATGTTCAAGTATGGCTGGGTCAGGTTGGGGGACCTCAGGCACCCGATCTTCATGTGTCTGCCCAAAAGCTCCATCAACTGATGCAGCATCACTATGCTCATCAGCATGTTCTTCATGGTTTCCAGACATCTTGGCTTTTCTTCCGCTGAGGTAGAAGATGATTGTAAGAAAATCTGGAAAAACCCATAAGAACAGACACAACCTAGTCCTAAATCCCTGTAGACTCAGTGAACCTAAAGCTCTGATACCAAACTTTGTGGCAACACATCCCACTATCACACAGACAGCGAGGTGTTACGCGAAAACGTGCGGAAGTCACCATAACCACAGATTACCAAAAACACGGGTTAATTAAAACCGGTTGCAGAAAACTGATAAACTGAGAAACTATTACATTCCAGTCCTCATCCTGCAAGGAAGCATGTTATATATACATATACAAGATCTGATACGTGTCCACACCTTACAGGAACAGATGTCTATCCATCACATGAGTTCACCACATGTTCATATACATAAAGGCCCAAATCTGGCCAGCAGCAGAATATACAAAACATCAACGATCATACATCATGAAACAATGACAAAACACCTCCAAGGACCTGAGAGTACAGGGATGACTCTAGACTTTACTACAAAACATCCAAAACAGCAGCATTTCCATCGCTTGCCTTCTACTGCTCTTCTTGCTGCTCGGACGCAACTCCGCGACCACCACCACGTCTAGCTCGACCACCTAAAAAGGGTGTAAACTAGCGGGGTGAGACAATCGAACATTGTCCCAGTGAGAAACATAACTCCCCGCCGAAGCTACAAAACCTCAAATATATGTATAGCAGCTAACTGATAAAAGTATACAAGAGCAGTTATATGATAAAACTGTTCATACTTATCAAGTTTACCATATGTATTCCAGTATATATTCAACTATTTATTTAAGGGACATGGTTATCAAGATAAGATTTATAAAGATCTACCACATATGAGAAACATATAAGCATCTGTAAGATGTAACAAAGTTAACTACACAAACAAGGCCTCAACCAATGTTTCGTGTTTGTCTTAAGCAATAAATGCTAAATGGTTGGATTACGTATTATCATGCCCTGAGGAAGTGAGCCATACCGCTCAAATCCAACCTTCAGTTGCGAAACCCAAGCCGGTGCCATACAAGGTCAATGGAAGAGTCGGACTCCACGACCTCTCCACCTCATGGTCAGTGCATGAGTACAACACAAGCAGGACCGCAGTCTCATGCTGAAGTGGTCTTAGCCACAGGGTCAGGCTACCCTCTGCCCAGACCGCCTCGGCACAGGTCTCGGTGCTAGTGAAGCTGAGCCACGGGCCTGTTCACCGTGCTCTGAGCCATGAACGCATTCATTCTCCTCATATCACATATCCTGAGCCATGGGCCTATTCACCATGATCTTATCACAATTGGGCTACGGGCCTGAATCTGCACCCTGGAGTCTACAACCGAAGTTGCACTCTTACCTCCTCACTTTAGGCTAGGAGAAACCTCACATACTCAACAATATGTGCTCCGGGTTAACCCGTAGGAGACCCCGTTTCACCATCACCAAATTCCTGACAATGATGGATCTATGGCCAGGGAAACTACATGATAGATTTCACTATGATTAATTAGTATCTTTTATATGGATTGCAAGATTCAACCAAGTTGTATAACATGCAATTATAACAGAAGTAAACAACATAAAACTCAACATTATGCTTTTATGGTAATCACATCAACCTGATCCATCTCAAGGATCCAACATCACATGTTATCACTTGGCCTCTTGCCAATCATCCAGATCCATCTCAAGGATCATCACATACCATGGGATCTCAATCCCCCATCATATCTTGCCACTTCCTCTCAAGGCTCACATCATCATGGAACAAATACATCATACATGCAATCTCATCAACCAGAGTAATTATCAAAGTGATGTTACTTTTCACATATTCCTCATAGTCTGTTCTAGGCTAATCATCACCTGCATGGTTAGGGTATACAATAATCATAGTTTCAACATAAGGACTTATGCTTACCATCATGAGATGACATTCAAGATTCTATACTTATCAATCATACATCAAATGATGATCATGTGCATAAAGCACATCATATATCAAACCATATCTATGATTATCCTCTTCTCCTTTTTATACAAATAATCAAGGTGATCACTTCATGCATATCGTCATGCTAGATGTACAGAACAAGCGTTATCATTACCACTACCATTACCATTCTTAGCATTAAGAGATAATCATTTTCATATGTGTATCCAGGCTAAGATAAATGAACAAGCTTATGATAATGAGCATCATTGTCTATATAAGGAGTTACCATCATTTTACTAAGAAATAACCACAAGGCTGTTTTCATAACGGGATGAATCATCATAAAAAGCATCGGGGACCCTCACTATAGGTCACCACGAACCCTCACTAAAAGGCTGTGTCGGTCACCTGCCCTCACCCAAAGCTTAAAGCACAATGGCCGGTATATAAGCAAGCAGCAATGTTGCGTTATGTGCAGCTGCCGGCACTCACTTATCGGCAATGCCCGTCACAACCACAAGGCATATCGCCTGACACAGGAATAAAGGGTGTCGCCCGACACCACAACATATCGCCCGACACCACAACATATCGCCCAACACAGGCCTATCGGCCAACACACACTCATGGACTATCACCCATCACTTACTCATGGTCATCTTCTACCTCAAGCACAAGGTACCCGGAACCCTAGAAGATGGCTCACCTCAATCGACTAGGAAAGAGGGGTCTTTAACATCAACCATCACCAAACGGGTCATCACAAGGGAAACCCTAAAAAGAGTCACCACCACAACCAAGCTCACCCTTCTAGTCCATGGTGAGAGGAGAGTATTGTTCAAACAACTAGAACACAAGCTCACCTCAATCAGCTAGGAAAAAGGGGTGTTGCTCATGATACTAGGAGTTCAAGCTCACTCCTCTAGACCAAGGAGAGAAAGGAGTATTGCTCACCGAGATACCCTAGATCACAAGGATCGGCCAACATGAAAGCTAAGCAAGAAACTAAGCTACTAACATATAAACAAGATCATAGCGAGAGATAATGTAGTTAGGGTTAGAAGTTATGCAACCTGCCTCAAGCAACTTCAAGCTCCTAGCTCCAAGCACCACCAAGCAAGGAAGATGGAGACTCCAAGGCTATCGGCCACCACTTGCTCCTCCAAGGTGTGTCAGCCACCAAGCTTGCTCCTCCGGGGGGGGGGGTATTGGCCACCACTAGCAAGGAAGAGGGTTGTGTCGTGCCACAAGGTGGAGAGGAACCAAGGGACCAAAAGGAACTCCTAGCTAAGGAAAGTAACCACCTATATAGAAGGAAAGGGAGGAGAAAACAAGGTTGGTCCAAGCAAGGTGTCACTTGCCTAGGGACACTTGTCCTAGTGCACGAGCTACCACTCTAGCAAGCTCTATACACATGTCCAAGGTATGCACCAAGTGTCCACTAAACAAGGTCAAGGCTAGGTCAAGCATCATGGGAGACATAACAACTTGCTCATAGGGCGACACACCTCATCCTCATGGGCGACACACTCCCTTGGCTGATACACATCCACATCATGGCCGATACAAGGCTTCAACCAAAACGAGGCAAGGCACCTCAAGGCCCAACAAGCTCAATAAAGCCCAAAAGAACTCAAGCAACGGACCCAAGCCTTCCTCTCTACACAAGAGGAAGCAAAGAGAGGGAGGATTAACACCTCACAAGGTGGCAAACTTTCCAGCAAAACCCTTGACTTGGTTTATTTGCAAGTAGCACCTCCAACTCTCAACAAAGCATAACCAACCCTAATCACCACTAAAGGTGCTTAGCAAGCACCAAAGCACCAGGGTTAAGCAAAACAAATAGGGTAAACCCTAAATGAAGGTCAGCGTCCTTACAAAAACCACCATACTCCATATGAATAAAACCAAAACCAAAACGAGTTACCACACTCATTAGGTAGTCTAGTATCATGACACCTAGAGAACTAGCAAGAACATGGTGCATACTTGTGTAGACATCCTAAGCACATGTCGCAAATCATGTCTAGGGAGGTAATTTACACAATTCTACACCTGGTTCTAGAACATCTAGGTTCTAACCTAGAGGCTAAGTCAACCTAATCCACAAAGGACATTTCATTAAGTTTCTAGGGTTGAGATGTAAGGTGAGTTTAGTGTGTGTTTCATGTGAGCAATGTTTGGTGTAGTTATTGTTCATGCTCTGATACCATCTGTCACGGAACTGGAATCCCAGTCCCATGAACTAAACGTATACCAAAGGTGAAATGCGGAAGCGTAAAGCTTAGCACACATGAACAGATAACAAGATACAAGCACCAACATAAACTCAACAATCAACAAGATATATTAAGCAACATCATTATATTACATGATTTGAATTACATATTCAAGAGTCACTTTGTACAAGTCTGCTCATGTATACTATATCTGGATCTTACAACAAGTACACCTAGCAAAGCTCACCAAGCCCATCAACCTTCTAGCCATCTCTGAACCTAAAAACAAAATACAAGAAATGGGTCAACACACGAGGTGTTGAGTATGGGGCCGAAAGATACACATATATATAAGCTTTGCATAATTTTGAAAAGATTTCAAGATTAAACGTACAAGAATAAATATGTTAATTGTTTAACAAACGCAAAACCATATTTTATGTCATTTCACTCCATTATACCAACAATATCAAACATGTTTAAGGCCTTTGACCATCTTCCCGTCGGAAGGGTCCGTAAGGGTGCTCAAGCTTAGCTAACCCTTTTATACGAGAGGGACCTCAAGGCCGTAGCCAAGAGCTAACCCTTTATCAATCAATATTATAATGGAGTTTTATCTATATGTGTTCAAGTTATAAAACTGACAAGGCAAACATCGAGTAACACATAGCAATACTACATGGCAATATTTGAGAGAATAGACAAACAAGCATACAATATATGTCTTTTCAAGCAAGAAAGAGGTAGTCATATAACTAGATAAGTCCCATACCTAATTCAGAGATTTCATAACCTAACATATTTTTCACCATCTAGCAACATGCCAAACCTGATTAAGAACAAGATTACATATACACATTAGATTCTTATCATTAACCCTAATTATCTTCATTTTAGGGTTTTGGCCAAGGTGGGTTCCAAGTTTCTTATTGGCTCATTATATGATATTGTGATGATCTAGAGGTCATCGTGATGGTTTGGTTCAAGTTTCATGCCATTATGATGTTCCATTCATTATATATGACCATTTCAAGGTTTTAGGCATTTACATGCATATTATAGGGCTAAAGACTCATAATAGGGAAACCAAGATCAAGTATCATCAAGGAAGAAGATCCAAGCATAAGGGATGGTTTAGATCATCAACATAAAGACATAGAGACATGCATATGTTAGGTCAACCCAACATTGGTTCAAAGTATAAACAAACATTCACATAATAGGGGCATATACATGCATTAGATGTCAAAAGAAACAACCATAGCAAGGAGGATGCTAGGGGATGATATTAAGGTCAAGCAAAGACATATATTACTTCTGTGAGTTTGATTAGACATTATTTCATCATTAAGTAGCTAGATTATCAATTTCGGCAGGGTACATTATTAGAACCTCAACACTAGTATATATCTACAATTAGAGTAATGTATAAGAAATAGGGATGATGATGACTCCCATTAAACTCAATAGGTACAAAAGTTATTGGTTTCAAGGTTAGGAGGGTAGGTATACATCAAATATTCAAGATTCATCACAATTATGCATTAAGCATGGTCAAAGAAGTCAAAGATCACATATCTAGCATTATCAGAGATTTAGAAGAAGATTCAGGGTCTGAAACCATTCTCATGTTGTAGATATTTTCGAGTTGATCGATTTGATATATAGGTTCGTGCATTTTGGACTTAGGGTCTAGGAGTTATCATATTCAAAGAATTGCTCTTGAAAAGGGGAACTATACCTTATGTTCCTTGACTGGGCCTTGGCCGTCCATGAGTGATGGGCCTCTGGCCTTGCTGGTCCAAGCCCAAGCGGGCGTCTTCCCCTTCCTCACAATCGTCATGGATCCTCTGTTTCCCGAACGGAATAGGGGAACCTGCAGGACGGCACCCAGCCTTCCCAGGGGCCGCTGCGCCCATGTAAGACCGTGAAGAAGCGGGTCGGAGGTCCTCCGTGACTACTAGACAGGACCCTGGTGCTGAGGGCTCACGGATGCCTACTGGCACCTCCCCAAGGGGGTTCCAGGCAGAAGCAGAAAGAAAGCAGGGGGATGTTGGCGCGAGAGGAAGAAGTAGGCAGCAAATGATGGTTAGCGGTGGGGGCTTATGGATTTGACCATGTCGGCTGCGGAATTTCACCCTGGTGCTGGCCTCCGGAGCACAGTTTGGGAGGAGCAACCCGCCTGCAGTGGTCCAACCTGCAACGATGGCCATTTCCGCCACACAAGGTAGGAAGGAAGAGGCCTGGAAAAAGAGGATGTCTCGAGAGGAGGGCATAAGGAAAGGAGGCTAGGGTTGCAAGCAGGATTCTATAAAGCAAGTTAGGGTTTGGGGTCATGCCCCCCTTCCGTTACCCAAACTGGCGGAGGTGGGGAAGCTTTCCTTTTTCTAGCCGCCTCACTGGTTTCCCAAAGAGGAAGGGTGAATGGGAGAGAGCGAGCAAGAAACTGGGCCCCAAAGTCAAATTGGGCCCATGCAGGCTGACCCGGAGTATAGAAAAGGGAAAGCAAAAGGGTTGAAATGCCCAATCTTCAAAACATCATAACTAGAGTTTCATAGGTCTAAAAGATGCAATTTTCGGGTTGTTAGATTCGTAATTGAGAGCTCTATAACAATATATATACTAGGAATCCAAAAGGATAGAGTAATGGGGTTCAATATTAGATGTAAGAAGGTGGTGTATTAAACCATGATGGTTAGTTCAAATGAGCATACAAATGTCCCACATAGTGCAATTGATAGTTGATATCACCAAAATAGATCATCATCATATCCATACTATGGTATTTAACTCAATTGAAAGAATTTAAGTCACATCTAGAAAGATAAAGGGTATAATCAAAGAGAGTGAGAAATTGAGGTTGTCACAGTGAAGCATGTGGTGTACCTTCTAAAAGGGAGTGTTGACCATTGGTGGGCCATGGAGGAGGAGAAGAGATCATGTGTTGTGATCGATTGGGAGGAGTTTTGATGTGAGTTCATTAGTTGGTACTTTCCTCAGACGTACCTTGACAAGAAGATCAACTAGTTTTAGAGGATTTGACAGGGATCATGATGATCAATAAGTATGAAGCAAGGTTTATGGAGTTGTTGAGGTTCTGTCCTCACATGGATGCCACATAGTACAAGCGGATTTGTCATTTTGAGAAGGGGTTGAACACTGAGTTTTCTACCCTGGCAGCTACTTTGGAGAATCGGGAAAGGTTTGTCGTGTTTTTGGAGTTTGTTTGGAGGATAGAATGACATGTGAAAGAAAAGTGGGAGAGGAGTGTCAGGAAGAGGTCTACATAATCTTAGGGGCAGATGTCAAGAGGATTTAAGAAGCTGAGGTTTTTTGCAGCACCATCATTGCAGAGATTTAGTGCATGGACCCAGTGGTCACCAAGCAAGGGAAGAGGTCGTAGTTTTCTGCCTACAGGAGCCCAGAGTGATGCATCAGTGTCCGTGACGGAACCACCTAGGCCTTGGTATGAGAACAGGATGTGTTATAAGTGCAGGCAGGTCGAGCATACTAAATCATTTTGCCCTATGAAATATGATGAGGTGACCCAGCAACTGAGGGCTCACAGAGACAGCAAAACAATAGTGCAGGAGGACGAGGACGTGGCCAAGCGTCGTAGGCCAGATTGTCTGCTCAAGGAAGCAGGGGACGAGGGTGACAATAGGCAATGGCTAGATTCTACGCTATGAGTCAGTCAAAGGCGGTGGTCAATCTACGAGTGGTGATATGTCAAATGGAGTGATTTCATTTGAATTTGTCTTCTTCTTACTTTGTATCTATTTTGGTTGACCCGGGTGTAACGACTCTTTTATCGCTCATGAAGTGCTTAGAAGTTGTCTTTTTCCTGTTAGTCATAATACGAATAGTTTGTTGTTGGAAACCTTGTTAGTTGGTTCTACGGTGTTGGAGGATGTATGTCCTTCATGTGTTCTCTCCTTTTCGGGGAACAACATTCAAGTGGATCTCATACCACTTGACATGCATGGATTTGATGTAATCCTTAGAATGAATACCTTGGGGAAGTATAGAGTGGTCTTGGATTGTAGGTCCAACCATGTGACATTTATATATTATGGTGAGACATGGATCTTCCAAGGAGATAGGAAAATTCTTCCGACGTGTCTGGTATCGGATATGGTAGCAAGGAAGTTTTTGAGACAAGGTTGTGAGGTGTTCTTAGCACATGTGATGGATACTAAGGTGAGGAGTCCTAGTATTCAGGAGAAGTAGTTGTTAGAAAATTTGAGGATGTGTTCCCTGAGGAGTTTCCAGGTGTTCCCCCACCCCGGGAGATTGATTTTGAGATCAATATTTTCCCCGGCATACAAGTGATATCTCAAACACCATACAGGATGGCACCAACAGAGATGACAATGTTGAAGAGATAGTTGCAAGAACTGCTTGACAAAGGTTTCATCAGGCCAGTATGTCACTGTGGGGTGCTCCAGTGTTGTTTGTAAAGAAGAATGATGGGTCTATGAGGTTGTGTATAGACTACAGACAGTTGAACAAGGTGACGATAAAGAATAAGTATCCCTTTCAGAGGATAGATGATCTATTTGACCTGTTATATGGTCTGACAGTGTTCTCAAAGATAGATCTGAGATCAGGATATCAGCAGTTGAGGATCAAGGAGGATGACATGCCTAAGTTAGCTTTTAGGACGAGGTAAGAGTTTGTGGTTATGCCGTTTGGGCTGACCAATGCACCAGCAGCATTCATGGTTTTGATGAACAGAGTATTCCTGTCGTTCCTTAATCAGTTTGTGGTGGTCTTCATAGATGACATCTTAATATATAGTCATGACAGTCAAAAACATGAACAACATCTTCTTCGGGAGTACGTGTGGAGTCTAAGAAAGTGGAGTCTATGACAGAGGGAGTATGTGTGGATCCTAAGAAAGTGGAGTCTATGACAGAGTGGGAGCAGCCTAAGATGTTGATAGAAGTGCACAGTTTTTTAGGTTTGGCAGGCTATTACAAGAGGTTCATCAAGGACTTCAGTGCTATCGCCTTACCTCTAACTAAGTTAACGAGGAAGGATGTGCCATTTTCCTGGGACGACATATGTCAACATGCTTCTTATATGTTGAAGGAGAAGTTGACAAGTGCAGCAGTTCTGGTCTTGCCTGAGAAAGGAAAAGGATACATAGTCTTCTATGATGCATCCAGGAATGGTTTGGGTTGTGTGCTGATGCAGGACAAGCAAGTGGTTTCTTTCTCTTCCCGACAGCTTAAGAAATACGAGGAGAATTACCCGGCTCATTATCTCTAGAGTTAGTTGTTGTAGTTCATGCTTTGAAGATTTGGAGGCACTACATGTATGGGTAAAAGTGTCAGATCTTCACATATCACAAAAACCTAAAGTACATTTTTTCACAATAGGAGTTGAATATGAGACAACGTCGCTGGATGGAGTTAATTAGAGACTACGACTGCACGATTGATTATCATCCTAGGAAGGCAAATGTCATGGTAGATATGTTGAGTAGGAAGTCTTCATCTTCGCCTATGGATAGAGCCCAGTTGAGTTCTTTGATGTACTAAAAATGAGACTTGTTGGTCTCCTTACGTTAGAGGAATGTTAAGTTGGAGGTATCCTTGCTAGCAGGTTTGTTGGAACAGTTACAAGTGAAGCCTACGTTGAGATAGTAGATCAAATAGGCATAATAGATGGATACTATAATATAGAATATTAGATCAAAGTTTGGCAGCTAGAAGCGTGATGGTTTCCATGAGTCAGATGATGGGACAATTTGTTACCATGGCAGAGTTGTAGTTCATGATGCTAATGACCTAAGGAAGATGGTGCTAGAAGAGGCTCATTCATCCATGTATGCTATGCACCCAGGTAGCACCAAGATGTATCATAATTTAAAGGATATGTATTGGCAGCTAGGCTTGAAGAAGGATGTGTCTGAGTTCATCATAAGGTGGGGTGTATGTCAGTAGGTTAAAGTTGAGCATCAGAAGCCTGCAGGGATGCTGCAACCATTGACTATACCATAGTGGAAGTGGGTTCATGTGACTATGGACTTTGTGGTCAGTCCGACTAGGACAGCTAAAGACCATGATTCTATGTGGGTGATCGTTGACAGATTGACTAAGTCAATGCATTTCCTTCCCATGAAGATGATGTTCATAGCATAGAAGCTTGCTCAGATCTATGTGGATGAGATAGTGTATTTGCATGGTGTTCCAACAACTATCATGTATGATAGGGGTCCCCAGTTTATGAGTCTCTTTTGGGAGCGACTGCACATAGCTTTGGGTACGCAGTTAAAGTTTAGTACTACTTTCCACCTATAGACAAATGGTCAATCTGAGAGGACCATTCAGACCTTATAGGATCTATTGAGGGCCTATGTTCTTAATTTTTCAGGAAGTTGTCATATACATCTCAGTTTAATAGAGTTCACCTGCAACAACAGCTATCAGAGTATAATCGACATGGCACCTTATGAGGCGTTGTATGGGAGGTGTTGTAGATCTTTGTTATGTTGGTACAAGAAAGGTGAGTATCAGCTTCTTGGTCCTGAGCTTGTGCAACATACGACATAGAAGATCAAGGTGATACAACAACAGTTGAAGGCACCACAGGACAGACAGAAGTCGTATGCAGATAACCGTCATAGACCCTTACAGTTCTAAGTGGGAGACGAGGTATATTTAAAAATCTCTCCTTGGAAGGGTATTCTGAGGTTTGGGGAGAAGGGTAAGTTGGCTCCTAGGTTTTGGGACCCTATCCAGTGGTGGAACATGTTGGGAAGGTGGCCTACAAGTTGGAGTGGCCACATGAGTTGCACAGGTTGCACTCAGTGTTTCATGTGAGTATGCTGAGGAAATTCCATCCGGATATAGAGTTGATGTTGCAGTCGCTGGAGGTGGAGCTTGATGAAGATATGACTTATGTGGAAGGCCCAGTGTTGATCCTTGATCAGAGAGTGAAGAAGCTAAAGAGGAAGGACCTTGTGCTTGTGAAGGTTCTTTGGCATCACCATGGTGTTGAGGAAGCCACATGGGAGCTCGAGGAAGAGATGAGGAGGAAATACCCTCCCTTTTCTCTTAGGATTCGGGGGCGAAATCCTTGTTAGGGGTTTATGGCTTGTAAGGACCCTGACCCACGTTTTAGGATAGCCCTATTTGCTTTGCCTAAGTATGTTTCTTAGAATCTTTCTCTAATATCTGAGATGTAATTAGGGCATGTTAGGAGCTTGAAGTTTCTTGTTTGAGCTAGTTTGGATGATGTTTGTGTTTTTGGTGAGGTTTTGGTGCAAATTGCCATTTCACCTAGAGCAGGGGTTGATTTGCAAGTTTTCCAACTCTTGAGTATTCCTTCTCTCTATTAGCATCATCTTGAGGAGAGAGAGAGAGATGGGCACCTTGTTTGGGCCTTGGTTGTGTGGTGACATCCTTAGTGATGCTTTGGACCCATGGGTGAGGTGTGCCTTGCACCTAGATGTGTTATCTCGGGATAGAGAGCCTTTGAGAGGTTGTGTATTGGTTTGTGAGTGTGTTGGGTTGCACCCTATTGGTTGGTGAGTGTGTAGGGTTGCACCTATCGGTTTGTGGGTGTGTGGGGTTGCACCCTATCGATTTGTGAGTGTGTGGGGTTGCACCCTATCAGTTTGTGAGTGTGTAGAGTGGAGCCTATCAATTTATGGGTGTGTGGAGATATGGTATCAGGAATGACCTTGGTAGGAGACCTAAGGGACAAGACCTTGATCCTATCATCACGTCTTGCATGGTGGTGCATGTGGCCCTTCTTTTTGGACAAGTGTCACCTAAGGTGATGACACCTTTCACTTGATATCTCTCTCATCCCTCTTGTATATAATCTCCTTTCTCTCCATTCAAGAGAATCCTTTTGGCCATCCTTGCTTCCTCTCCTCCTTGGTGGATGACCTTGAGAATCTTAAGGAGCTAGAGAGTCTCTCTTGGAGCTAGGTGGACGAGTTCCAAGTTGTGGTGTTCCTTGATCATCGTTCATCGTTTACTTTGGTAAGCCATGTTTTCTAGCTTCTTCTTCTTCTTTTCTTTCTTTTCCATGGATCTTGGATACCTTCTTTCCATCTGGAACCATCTTAACCTTGGTATCATCTTCTTCCTTGGAGGTGTGGTGGTGATCAAGTTGGTGGATCATCTTCTATCTTAATCTCGTGAGCTTGGAGCTTGACCTTAGAGCTTGGATCTTGGTGGTGACCTTTAAGGCGGGTTATATAACTCTTAACCTCCTTTTTTATTATCACTCTTCATATGATATGTTGTTTTTCATCTCTAGTTTGTTTATCTCTTACCCATGAGTAGTTCTTGGCAGTTTGAGATATGTTTTGAAGATGGAGTTTCGTTTAGTTGTTGCCCATGGCTTGCACCTTCTTGCCATGATGATAGGTGGACTAGTAGACGAGTCTCCTAAGATTGAAGATGACTAGGTCGGCACATGGTGTTGTGTGTGGTCGTCACGACTTGTGGTGCAACAAGCGGACACACCATGTGACAGGTCATCATGACTTGGATGCTTAGGTCTTCATGGGATGAGAAGGTTAGCTTGTCTTGTGGTTGTTAAACCAATATGGTGGATGGGTCTTGAAGGAGCTAGCCTATCATAACCTAGGAGTGTTGAAACCAAAATGGTGCCTAACTGATATGTGTTGTTAATCCAAGAGGGTGTTATCCATCATGGCCATGGATGTACCTAGTGGGGTTGGTCTGTGTTGAGGGCTAACCATGACGCCCTGGTTGGGTGGAGGTCGAAATGCCTCTAGGGTGATGTTTCCCGGTACACCTTAACCCATGACGCCTAGCCAAACCTTAACCCTAACAACTGACAAATCTTGGCATTGCCTGTCACAGCTTAGGTGTTGTTGTTGCCCGTCTCAACTTAGGTGTTATTGTTTCCCGTCACAACTTAGGTGTTGTTGTTGCCCGTCACAACTTAGATGTTGATGTTGCCTGTGACAACTTAGGTGTTGTTGTTTCCCGACACAACTTAGGTATTTTTATTGCCTGTCACAACTTAGGTGTTGTTGTTTCCCGTCACAGCTTAGGTGTTGTTGTTGCCCGTCACACCTTGGGAGGTGTTGACTGTCACGCTCTCAAGAAGTGGTAAATTGATACACTATATGATAGTCTCAAACGATACCTTATGATGGTGGTTATGTTACATCATGTTGATGATAGGGTAACATGATATGATGTGATACCCAATGGGATGGTTGTTAGTATAATAACAAGAGTGATGTTTTCTATAATCTTTATTTCATCATATACTTTATAATGATGATGGGAACAATGATCTAAGTGTGACATCCCGCTATCACACAGACAATGAAATGCCATGCGAAAACATACGGAACTACCATAAACCACATATTATCAAAAACACGGGTTAATTAAAACTGATTGCGGAAAGCATATGAAAGAGAACTATTACATCCGATTACAAGCCTTGATACAGCTTATAGAAACCAGATGTCTTGCCAGCACAAGAGTTCACCACATGTTTATATGTACATATCAGACCACGTAAGGCCAACAACAGGATATACAAAATTACAACAACTAGTCATCGTGAAACATCGACAAAACACCTCTGAGGACCTGAGAGTACAGGGATGACTCTATGACTCTACTACAAAACCACCAAAATAGCAGCATGTCCATCTCTTACCTTCTAAAGCTCTTCCTCTTACTGCTCATCCACAACCTCGCGACCACTACCACGTCTAGTGTGATCACCTAAAAAGGTTGTAAACCAGCAGGGTGAGACACACAATCCCAGCGAGAAACATAACTCCTCGCAAAAACTATAAAACCTCATAAGGTTTAAAGCAGATAGCTAGTAAAGACATATAATAAGAGCAGCATACTAAGCAAGACTATTATTACCATCAATCTTACCAAGATATCTGTGAGGCCTATATCCAGATTTCCTTTATGGAACACGATTGACAAGATAAGCTTTATGAGAACTTATCACAAGATATTAAGATCGTACAAGTAACTGTAAGAGATAACTAGATCATCTACATAAGCAAGGACTCAACTAAGGTTCTGTGTTTTGCTCTAAGCAGTATATACTATTTGGTTGGATTACATTTTATTATACCCTGAGGAAGTGAGTTGTCCCTACTCAAATCCAACATTTTGTTGTGAAGCCCAAAACCAGTGCCATACAAGGTCAATGGGAGAGTCAGACTCCATGACCTCACCTCCTCGTGGTCAGTGCATGAAAACCAAAGTAGGACCGCAGTCTCATGCTTATATGGCCTCAGCCTTAGGGTCAGCTCTGCAAGCTACCCATATCTCTAGCTCACCTTGACATAGGTGCTAGTATACTTTTGAGCCACGGGCCTGATCACCGTGCTCTTGAGCCATGAACACATTCATGCTCTAACTCATTGAGTCATGGGCCTGTTCACCATGATCTTTACCATACGGAGTCTACAACCGCATTTGTACTCTAATCCTCCTATTTTCGACTAGGAGAAACCCTACATATTCAACAATATGCACTCCAGGTAATCCCACAGGATAAACCTATTTCACCATCACCAAATTCTGACGATGATGGATCTATGGCCAGGGCAAACTACATGATATGTTCCACTATAATTAATTAGTATATTTTAAGTGAGTTATTGAGGCAACCAAGTTATACAACATCGAGTTACATTATCACTATCACTATCATGGGATCTCAATCCCTCCTCACATATTGCTACTGCCTCTCAAGGCATCAACATCCTGGGATAGCAATCCCTTATCTCATCATCAGATGATAACACCTCAACTAGGCACTCAGCCTTTATCAGGTCCTCAAACCTATCTCACCATATTGGTGATGCATGTTATCTCATCAACAAGAATTATTATCATTTAGTGTTATTCAAAGCACATATACCTCATATCTCTTACCTGGCTATGAATCCATTTAATATACCTACATGGTTAGTATACATATCAAGAGAGATAACTTAAATCACTGAACATAGATCTTTATGATTATCATGCTATCATGTTTGGAACAACATCCATGACTATATGAAGCATAAGCTATATCAATCATATTATTGTTATCAAACCATGAGCATACACTATGCCCCATTCTTGTGAACATAATCATGTATCTTATCATCTTATGTAGTAGCATCTTAGATTCCCAACATACCCCAGTTCACAACCTACCATCATATCCCATTACTAACATAGATGCAGGTTCAAGGTGATTAATCCATTTTTTAGGATTTCCGGGTTAAATATAACCTTCAGTAAAGATTCCAACTTCCCTCACTATAAGTGTGGCAGGTAGCGCCGCCCTCACCAAAAGAACAGCGGGCAAGATCTTATCCCCCATGATAGCCTATCGGCTAGGGTTTCAAACCCTAAAGCACTTATGTCACCATATCGGTCATCAACACTTCACCCTATCGTGCACTAGAGATCAACCAACACTGAGTTATGTCGTGTAGCTTGAACCATAGATGTGTATCGTGTACAAGCATCTAGGGTATCATAACTCATCCTATCGACCAAGAACCCTATCGTTTACTAGGGTTAGGGTTTCTATCGGCCAACCCTCTCAACAAGGATCATATCGACTAGGAGCATGGTGCCCAGGACACCCTATCATCCAACCATCAAACCATGTCATCTAAGGTACCCTCATGTCGGCCAAGGCACTCTATCACCCAAAGCATCATGTCTTCCATGGGCAAGGTGGCCACTAAGGCATCACATCGACTAACTCAACTTAGGGTGTGTCGTGCAAACACAAACCCCCATGTCCGACACAATGTTTACCCATCTTACTCATATCGTTCAAGGAAGAGGCTAGGGTGTTGCCCACCTATAACAAACAATATTAAGGCACCACAAGAAGGCCTATCATCCAACTAGGTCAAGCACCTTATATTGGCCACCACTAAGGCACCTATTAGGGTTTCACCATGCAAACACCATATCAGGAAACTCAAGACTAAACCATGTCACCCAAAATAGAGATAACTTACCAGCCACCATGTCAACTAAGGGGACATCCAAAGCAAGGGATCATCTCAGCCAAAGCATATCGTCCAAGGATACTAACAAGGTGAAAGGGGTCATATCAAGCACAAGGCCAACAGGGCTCAACTGAACATATCGGCCAAGATAAAACCCACAAAAGGGTGTATCATGTAAAGGCAGAAGAACCTCACCAATATGGTCATCTTCAACCTCAAACTCTTTAGCAACAAACCCTAATTGATCAAGATAGTTGGCTCACCTCTCAACAACCAAGTGAGAGGGGTTTTTCACAACCTCCATCACAAATCGGGAAATAAGAAGGATCATCTCCAACATAGGTCATCACTCATCCAAAGGCTCACCTCTCAAATCCATGGTGAGAGGAAGGTGTTGCCCAAGAAACTAGAGCATAGACTCACCTCTCAATGACTAAGGAAGAGAGGGGTTTTGCCTACACCACTAGAGCTCAAATTCACTTCTTAAAACCAAGGAGAGAAAGGGATATTGCCCCAAAGGAAACCCTAATCTATGGGTTCAACCAACTAGGTCCAAAGGTACACGACAACAACATCATCAACAACATGATCACTATATCTACAAGATTAAAGGTACATGCTTAAGCAAGAAACATATCTAACAACATGCATGGCCGATCATGATCATATATGAACATGCAACATAAAAGAAGGTAGTATAGTTAGGGTTAGAAGTTATGTAACCCGCCTTAAGCAAGCTCTTCAAGCTCCAAAGCTCCAAGCTTTAAGCTCCTAGCTCCAAGGCACACCACCTTTGGCCACCTCAAGGAAAGGAACAAAGCTCATAACCACCATGGCCGAAGAGCAAGAAAGAAGGAGAAGGAGATGCTAAGGGGAGAGGGAAGATGCTTACCAAGGAAGAAAGACTCACCTATGGTTCGGCGACCAAGCTAGAGGAAGAAGAAGAGAACTCCTTCAAAGGGATCGGCCACCAAGCACACTAAGGGAAGGTGTATCGTGCACCAAGGAAGAGGGAGGCAACAAGGAACTAAAGGGATTCTAAGCAAGTGAAAGGGAAGGTATATATAGAAGAGGATAAAGAGGGAACTAAGGCAAGGTGTCACCCACCTAGGGACACTTGTCCATGGCCAATACCACCTTCTCATCTCGCCACATCCACATGTCCAAGGCATTTGACACATGCAAGCATCAAGCACCAAGTGTCCACAAGGGGGTGACACAAATGATGCTAAGAGTCAAAGATGGTCATAGGCCGATACATCCTCTTAGGCGATACACTCATGCTCGACACAAGCCATGGCCGACACACACTAGTCCGACACAAGCACCCAAACACTCCCTTGCCTGGTACAAGGCTCATCAAGGCAAGGCAAAGCCCAAACAAGGCAAAATAAGGCTCAACAAAGCCCAAGGCTACTCAAGCAATGATCCCAACCCATCCTCTCAACTCTAGAGGATGCAAGGAGAGAGAGAAACATCTCTCAAGGTGACAAACTTGTTTATCAACCCTAAACTTGGGTTATTTGCAAGTAGCACCTCCAACTCTCAACCAAGCACAAACAAACCCTAATCACCACTTGAGGTGATTAGCAAGCAACTAAACACCAGGGTTAGGCAAAGCAAATAGGATAAGCCCAAAACAGAGGTCAGGGTCCTTACACTAAGGGTGGTTGTTGATCCAACCTTGTAAACACTAATTGATTAAGAAGAATTCAATCCCTAATGATGTAAAATGTATGGCATGAATCTTATGAGATGGTAGTGTTGATGATGTATTACTCTTCTTGTTACCATTCCCTAACCATGCAGGTAACACCAATTGGCATGCATAGCCAGGTATGAACTATTGTGATTATGATATGTTTGAATGGGCCTTGTGAGGCATGTGTGATATTAAAATCAATGAAAGAGGAGGGAAATGGTCTTATGACCTAATGATGGCTTATTTCCTTATATGATATGATAATTTCCTTAGTGATGAGATGAGGGGTTTCTACCCCAAAATATGTGATCCTTGTGATGGAAAATTTGGTGAATGACAAGCATCAAGTGATAATGTGATGAGATCACACCTTATATGCTCAATTATGTTCTGGTGATGCATTATGCCTTGTTTATGTAGACTTTGTTGAGAGTTTGTACGTTGTAACTTGATTGATGCTAAAAGATGCTTAAATGACCTAACTAATCAAGTGGAACTTTATCTAGTAGCTTTCCCTATGCCATAGATCCATTTAGTGTCAGCATTTGTTACATGGTAAAATAAGTTTAACTCGGAGCGCATATTCTTGAATATGTGGGGTACAAGTCGAGTAATTCCTTGTATCCTTAGCTACAGGATGTGTGAGATGACCATGCGTGAGTCGATCTCATTGTGATATGTGGATGTCCATGTGTGAGCCACTCCTTCTTGTTAGAACAACCATGTGTGAACCTATTCTTCTAGTGCCATACTTATACCAAGGTGGGTTAGGTATGATTATATATGTGGATGGCCATGCGTGAGCCAATCCTTGAGATTGACTATATGTCATTGTTGCAGTTGACTTATATGCATCTACAGTGTTTCCCTTGTGCTAACTAAGAGGTGTGGGGAGGTTGTGGATTCCATCTTTTCCATTGACCATGTATGGCACTGATTTCGACTTATTAGTGGTCGGTTGGATTTGGGTGGTATGACTCAAATCCTCGGGGCATAATAAAATATTTAATAAGCCATGTTGTATACGTGTATAGGATCAAAATATATAAATAATGGATGAGGCCTTACTTGATCTTTATACAATGTTGTTGATAGGAAATATACATGTTCTTCATATTCTTTTAAATTGTAAATATGTTTCATAATATAGTAAGTGTTCATCCTATTAATAACGACTAATTGTTTCTTATTATTGTACTTTAGTGGTTGCTTTAATTATCTTATCTATGATAATAATAGAGTTGGTGGAGAGTTATGTCTCCCGCTGAGATTTAGAACCTCACCCCATGGGTTTCCCACATCCTTTTTAGGTGGTCGTGCACGAAGAGATAGAGATCGTGCAGTAGAGGTTGAGGAGCAATAGGAGAGGCAGTAGTTGATAAGGTTGGAAGTGTTGCCAGATGTATTTTTTTGATAGAGTCCTAGAGTCATCCCTGTACACTCGGGTCTTTGGGAATGTTTTGTACATGTTTTATGGACGTGCTTTTGATATGGGGTTGGCTTGTGTGCCATTTTATATACATATGTAGTGGATATTTGTATATATGTTCTGAAATAGGTTCTCTGGTAACAGGTTGATGGCACACATAGTAAGTGTTTTGAGGCATGAAAGGACCCATATGTAAAGGTTCTTGTTGTTTGATAGTTTTATGAAATTATTTTAAATTTCAGTAATTTCCTAGTAATCTTTTTATTAATCTTTCTTTCGCGATTTTGTTTTGAGTAATCTCACTTTGTGTGGCAAAAGGTGTCACAATATACATCAGCATCCTTGAAATGTATAATCTCAGTACCCTTCATCTCTCTAATTATGCTCCAATACATGAATCAGTTGTTGAAAGATAAAATGCCACTGTATAAACATTCCAATTTCTTGATTACACTAGTACATAACCGGCCTTTAGTGTCGGTTTCTAAGCGACACCTATGTGGGCGTCGTTAAAATCCCAACCGTTACGCGTCAGTTCTCAAACCGAAGCCACAACCCTTCGCACGCCACCAAAAATGCACTAGCAGGGGGTATAGGTGTCGGTTATTAGCTTTGCAACTGACGCCATATACCTTCACGCCACAGAAAGGGCGCCATCTGGGGCACTATCGGTGTCGGTTTACAGCACGGCCGTGGTGTCTGGTCCGCTGCCATGGTTGTGGTGTCTGGCCCGCTGCCACGACTGTGTCTAGCCCGCTGCCACGACCATGTCTGGCCTGCTGCCACGACTGTGCTGGCCAGCATGGCCGTGGTATCTGGCCTCATTAGGGAAATCGACGTCGGTTACTAGTAGGGTAACCGACATTGTAACCATATGTTGTCGGTTTTATACAAATAACCGACACCCATTTTATGTTTTTTTCTGTCAGTCTGCAGACCTGCTGTGGCTGGTCGCAGGATGAGAAACCTGCAGTTCAGTTATGAACTACAGGTTTTACGACATCCATTGATATCATCCAACAATAGGACACAAACCTGCAAAATTAACAACATAAATATTCACACATTTAGCAACCTACAGTTCCATTCGATTTTCACACATGTAGAAACATTCATGTAGCAATTTGTAGTTCCATTCATTTTCACATTCACACATGTAGAAACATTCATATAGCAACCAACAGTTTCATTCATTTTCACTCAGACACATGTAGAAACATTCAAACATGTAGAAACATTCACACATATTATAATTCAGAAATTCATTTACAAAATATCATTCTTTAGTCATTATTCGCTATCAACATCCCAATTATATGTTAAAACCCCCACTACTTGTATGGTTGTTGCCCATTCTTCTCTTACATCATTTAATTCTTCCGTCGTATAGGGAGCATGTACATCTGGTAAGGCATTTCCTGTACTGTGGTCAGTTTTAAACACCTGCAAAGAGAATGATGTATATATATAATTAATAATATATAAATAAGAGTGATATATTTCATATTATCTAATGAGACTATATATAATACCTCAGGAATGGTATCGATGTCCACTGCAGCATATTTGATAATCATGTGCATAAATTGCATCACATAGTATGCACATGCCCATCCGTTGTCTTGTATAGCACACTATAAATTGAAACATACAAAATATTAAAAAATACAACTAATTAAGCATTGTTCACATAAATAATATATACATTGCAGTCGGGAACTTACTTCCATGTTTGTCTAAATTATTTGTTGGTTCTTTTTCCTGGGGACCTTTCCTCCAGCCTTTTTGAACTCATCTAAACCCCTACATGTTAATGTAACACAGTACATTGCATAATTAAATAGTAATGTAATAACATATGTTAACGGATATGAAAATGAAATATTTCTCACCGGAATAATGCCATTTTCATTTTGTGTCCATATTTTGAATTCAATTTAGTCCCCTTAGGATCTAGATAATAGACAGTGAACGTCTGAGGGACAATAACTAGTAACTCCCAATGCATACCACTAGAGGTAAAAAAGTTAAAAATTAATAAATCAAAATCCACACAAAAAATGTAATTTTCTTAAGTCCAAATTATAAGCAAAGTAAACTTACTCCACATTGAATGGAGCTATTATCACCGTCTTCTTATTTTGAGCAAAATTTGTAAAAGCATCACAGCAGTATTGTTGAACTGACAGAGGGTCTTTAGCTACTAGACTAATCAAAGATGAAATCAAAAATCCTATATGTTCGAATGAAAAATCTGCACATATCTTGTCTAAGTAGCTGCAAAATATGTATTACGTATGCATTAATAAATAAGAAACCAGATCACCAGATCCTACACAAGGTATATGGATGTATAAAGAAGATATCACCTTATCCATAGCTCTATCACAGATGTATCCAGCCAATCATATCGAAACAACTCCAAAATATCTTATATAAATAGGTTGCTTTCGTATGATTGACCTACAGCATCCGCATCCATAGAAATAGTTATAGGGCAATTTATATCATGTTCGCCTAACCATATTGCCATACCCCTACAATCAGGACCTAACGGGACAGGTAGGTCTTGTAGAACCCAACTTGGTAATGTAGGAGGTGGAGGTGGAGGCATAGATGTTGTGGGTGTCTTCTTTTTAACCTGTATATATATATAATTTCAGACCAACTGACATCATATACACACAATAACAATTTAACGTAATGTAAATTTACCATACAGTTTCAGTATAGAGGACAACCGCTTTTGGCCACAATATCACTCCGCCTTCTGCCTCACCAAGCATTTCACAATCTGGGTGGGCATATGGCAATGGAAGATCCATCCAGTTGGGGAATATACGTAGCGGGCTCACACGAACCCAACCAGCTGGTAATGGAGACCCATGGAACATTTTCCCTGGTAGGGATGGGTAAGTTGACGCCTCTACAACGACAAATTCTTTACTTTTTAGACGTCATGGCTTCAACCCCTACAAAGTTTTATATAAAGAATGTTATATACATATATACATATCATCTTGAAAACATATCATCTTGAAAAGACTAGTTATTATGTCATAAAAATACTTACATTGGATGTGCTAGGTGGTGGGTCTACAGAATTACTCCCAACCTCTACAGTAGGCATAGAGCGGGACGCCATAGGTATTGTCTACTGAGTGGCAGTCTGAGATGCTTGCCACTTGCTCAGTTCTTCTTCGAGTTTCCTATCAACTAGCTTATCTACCTATACATGGATAAAAGAAATGTTAGCTTCTGATTATTGAATTCTCTTTTACAATAATATTATAAAGAAAGAATAGGTTACCTCTTCTTGTGAAAGTCTTGCTTTTGGGACATGTTTGTACTGGGATGGCCCAAAGAACGCTTTGATGCCCACACCAGCGCATGTAGCCCTAACACGTCCAGGATGCTCTGGGTTACCCAGAGCAACTGTCAGTTCATCCCTTGTGCCCTCAGGGATGAACTTTTCTTGTTTCCTTAGCTCGTGCAGCTCCCGCTAATCGCCAAAACAAAAACTTGTAATTAAGTAAACACCACAAATAATCAATATTCGAACAATTGTTGTAAGAGTTGTATTTTACCATTTTTGCAGCTGCCTCAGCAGTTGCGGGCTTCCTTATTTCTCCCTTCTTATTTTGCCTCCCAGTTATCCAGACATTATGGCGAGGCAGAGGTGTGCTACCTATAGTAGAGTACTCCTGAGTAGCAGCAGACTGAGCAGTAGCCTCAGACTGTAGTCTTTGGTGAATGCCTGCATACCCCTTTGGACCCATTGTGTGGTCATGCACATTCAGTGCACGCCTTGCTTTTTGTGCCTCACTGAGGGCCTAGTTAGTATGCACATTAATGATTTGGTTAGTAACACTAAATGTTTATCTTGAATAGGTGAATACAATGTATATTAATTAAATTGGGGGTGACACCTAATACCTTGAATTCATCAGTTTGTCTTGAAGCAACAAATGTGTACCATTATTCTTGATTCAGGAAGTTCCATTATTCTGTGGCTGTCTTCTTCCTCTTATCACCTTATTTTATGTATTCTCATGTGAGATTTGTCCTGTAGTTCCTTAGGACTCTCCCACAACATTGCATCACACATTTACGATGCAGCTTTTCATCCAATTCAAATATACTCTACAAAATCGAATTGCTATTAACTAGTATCCAAAAAATTAGTAATCTAACAAGTAGAATTGCAAATTAATAATGACTCATGCATAAATCCTTCCATATTACGTCTTTCTTCCCCTTAGGAACTTTATGCCAAGAATCTATCTTACAACCGCAATGGCTATGAGTAACATACCCAAGATATGAAACAAATGAATTGCGATTCACTCCAATTACATTTCCTGCATTATCAAAATCCACAACAAGTTTGGGTCCATTGCCCCTTTGCGCTATTAACTTCTTCATCATAGGGATGCCCCTTCTCTTGTCAACTTTTTGGTGCTTCTCATCAGTGCCTCAAGTGCTTCAGAGGTACATTTGCATCATCAACCTAAAATTTGACAAAATAAACACACTTACAGGATATAACTAGAAATGGACATATTTATATAAATATATGATATATATTTTTAAAACTTACATTGTGAGGTGGCGCATTGATGTCCTCACCCTCACGGTAATCATCAGCACAATCATCAGGAGAATGCTCAGCCATCTAAAAGTTCACATTCACATTATAAAGTTCACATTGTAAAGTAATTCATATTGTAAAGCTCACATTATAAAGTTCACATTCACATTGTAAAGTAATTCACATTATAAAATTCACATTGTAAAGTTCACATTCACATTATAAAGTAATTAACATTGTAAAGTTCACATTATAAAGTAATTCACATTGTAAAGCTCACATTGTAAAGTTCACATTCACATTGTAAAGTAATTCACATTGTAAAGTTCACATTCAGAAAAATAAAACATATAAAAAAATATAAACATGCCTCTAATATTGCAATTTTTTTATCAATTAACAATCCTTCATTGTGATCTTCATGCACATACAAGTCATCATTAGCTTCAATATTTGCTGGTGTTGGCAACCCAACTGAGAATGGACTGGAGTCATCATACTTATCATAGTACTCTTCTTCATCTATAGGATCTTCAATGAATTGTCTTTTACCATGAAGAACAACCGACCATTTATCATTTGCAGGATCATCGATATAAAATACTTGTTTCGCCTGTGATGCCAATATGAATGGTTCACCCTTCTCGCCAATCTTTACAAAGTTCACTAAATTGAAACCCATTTCATCCACTATAACTCCTTTGGTGTTATCAACCCAATTACATTTGAAGAGCGGAATTCCGAAATCTATGTAGTCAAACTCCCATATGTCTTCAATGACACCGTAATATGACATTTTAGCTTCACGTGAACTCTTATCCTTTGCACTTGCAAAAAACATAGTCGATGTTTGAAGGGTGACCCCACTGTTTTGGACGACACTCTTATCATCTTGGCACTTTGTGTAATATGTGAATCCATTAATGTCATACCCTTCATAAGACATAACATTCAATTTCGGTTTAAAGGTGAGGCATTTGATAGTTTCAGTAATATCATCTGGTGTTTGAGATAGTTGATGTAAGACTTTATCTTTGAACCACTTAATAAATGTCTTATTATGCTCTCTAGTAAGCCACATTGTAATGGCTTGAGGATATTGTCTCTTGATGAAATTGATATGTTCCTCGATATAGACACTCACTTCGTCCATGTTGTGTAAAATATACAAGTGACCTTGTTCCAACTGCTCACGGCTAATTACTTTCACCCATGATCCCAAAATTCCTTTGCCAAATTGCTCCTCAATATTCTTGTCATTACCAGGAGTGTCATTACCACTGAGAAAGTCATTACAAAAATCCATAACCTCTCTCGCCACATAACCCTCAATAATACTCCCTTCAGGCTGATAACGGTTTCGAACATCATTTTTAAAAACACTCATGTATCGTTCAAAGGGATACATCCAATGCAAGAAAACTGGTCCCAACATTTTCACTTCCCTAGTCAAGTGGACAACAAGATGTACCATGATATCAAATAACGACGGAGGAAAATACATCTCAAGCTGACATAGGGTAACAATCACTTCTCTTTGCAAATTATCGAGAGTATCAGGGTCAATAACTTTGCTGCACGGACTGTTGAAAAAGAAACAAAGTTTGGTGATTGCAAACCTTACATGCTTCGGCAATATAGATCTAATTTCCACAGGCAATATTTGTTGCATTAGAGTGTGACAATCATGAGATTTAAGACCTATCAATTTCAGAGCTTTCATTGATACCAATCTATGGATGTTGGATGAGTAACCCTGTGGCACCTTAACATTTACCAAATATTCACAAAAAGCTTTCTTCTCCTTTCTAGACAATGTGTAACAAGCGGGAGGTAAGTATGTTCTCCGATTTCCCATTTCATAAAATTCTATTAATTATGAACTTATTCCCATTTCACGTAGGTCCAGTCTGGATTTTATCCCATCTTTAGTCTTACCTGGTATATTCAACAAAGTACCAATGACACTATCACAGACATTTTTCTCAACATGCATGACATCGATACAATGTCTAACTGTCAAAGAACTCCAATAAGGAAGATCCCAAAATATTGACTTCTTCTTGAATAAAGATTTGTCACTCCGTGTGGCCATAGTACATTGTGATCTCTTACCAAATTCATTGACAAAGTCTTTTACTCTTTCATAAACAACCTCCCCTGGTATAGGTTTAGGTGCACTCCGTTCCTCATTCAATCCATTGAATGCTTTGTGCTTCCTACGATATGGATGGATTTTTGTAAGAAACCTTCGATGACCGAGATATACAGTCTTACCGCCATGTTTTAGTCTTGTTGAATCAGTGTTCTCTTCACATATAGGACACGCTTTAGCTCCTTTGACACTATATCCAGACAAATTCCCATATGTTGGAAAGTCATTAATAGTGCAAAATAACATAGAATGCAAACGAAATGTCTCTCTTCGTGAAGCATCATAGGTCATCACACCTTCACCCTAGAGTTTCTTTAAGTCATCAATCAGAGGTTTAAGATAAACATCGATATCATTTCCAAGTTATTTAGGGCCTGATATCAACAACGACGGCATTACGTACTTATTTTTCATACACAGCCAATGAGGAAGATTGTATATAACAAGCATGACTGGCCAAGTGCTGTGTTTTTTGCTCAATGTCCCGTACAGGTTCATCCCATCTGTACAAAGCCCAAGTCTTAGATTCCTTACTTCTTCACCAAATTCAGGGTACAATAGATCAATCTTCTTCCACTGTGGGGAATCAGACGCATGTCGTAGGATCCCATCATTATTTTTCTTAACATCTGCATGCCACCTCAAATTCTTCGCATCTATCGGATAGGCAAACAAGCATTGAAACTGTGATATTATAGGTAGATACCACATCACCTTGGAAAGAGAACCAGTTTTGGACTCCCCCGAAGTCGTCAATTTATACCGTGACACACCACATTTTGGACAATATTTCAAATCCACATAGTCTTTTTGAAATAATACACAATCATTCGGGCATGCATGTATCTTCTTGGCATCCATTCCAATTGGGAACAACACTTTCTTTACCTGGTATGTTGAGATTGGCAGCTCGTTTCCTTCAGGAAGTATTTCTTTCAACAAAGACAACAATGACGTGAAGCTTTTGTCGCTCCATCTATTGTTAGCTTTCAGCTTATACAATCTCAACACAATGCTAAGCTTCGTAAACTTTGTACAACCTGTGTATAACGATATCTTAGCATCATGCACAATGTTTCTAAAAATGGGAGGTGGATCGGTGTGCTCTACCCCACAACTATCCAGCATCGCATCAACGATGTCTATTGGAACTGGTTCATTCACATCTACATCATCGGAGGCAATTTCTTCTTCCACACAAGCACTGCTATCAACATCTACTGGTTTCGAGTTTGAAATCTCTCCATGCCAGTGTCATTCTGTATAGCCTTGTATAATCTTGTTACACATGACATGACTTTTGATTTCATCACCAGTGCTGACTTTCAAGTTGTTACCGCAATGCCTACATGGATAGTAGAACCTATCTCCAGGTTGTTTCCTATGTTCCTCAGCAAATTTAATAAATTGGTCAAGACCAGATATAAACTCTGGGGTGCAACGATTGCGAATGGACATACATGATCTATCCATTCTATGATCAAAGAGAAAACAAGTATATATTACAACAAGATTAGGGTCTAGGGTTAACAGATTAGAGTTTTTGCATGGCTAAAACTTTAGGCCAACAAATACATGTGTTGTCATTCTTATATATAATAAATGTATACCACCTATCCCATTCTTGAACACCTAATCTCACTAGTAAGTGTATAATGTGTATTGGGTTTTTAAGAAAATTTTGGCAGCATTTCCCCGTTGTTCTCCAAGTACATATGTACTTAGAGAACAAACGGGGAAATGCTGCCGAAATTTTCTTGAAAACCCAATACACATTATACACTTACATCCTAAGTGAGATTAGGTGTTCAAGAACAGTCTCAAACCGGGGACTATCCAAGATTTACTCCTAATGAGTAAATCTTGGATGGGTTTCTAGGCCAACAAATACATGTGTTGTCATTCTTATATATAATAAATGTGTACCGCCTATCCCATTCTTGAACACCTAATCTCACTAGTAAGTGTATAATGTGTATTGGGTTTTGAAGAAAATTTCAGCACCATTTCCTCGTTGTTCTCCAAGTACAGATGTACTTAGAGAACAAATGGGGAAATGCTACTGGAATTTTCTTGAAAACCAAATACACATTATACACTTACATCCTAAGTGAGATTAGGTGTTCAAGAACAGTCCCAAACTGGGGACTATCCAAGATTTAATCCTAATAAGTAAATCTTGGACAGGTTTCTAGGCCAACAAATACATGTATTGTCATTCTATAACATTGATTTCAACATTTCGAGTGTCCATGCATGTTCATCATCAAGATAAAGATTACACATAAATTAGTATGACCTAGGGATGGAGAGATTCATAATTGATTTCAAAATTTCAAACTAGCTCATGCATTATCATCAATCTACATCATACAATAGGGATTCATGTAGATGTTAGGGTGACACATCACTACAAAATCAGAGATTTAACATTAGGGTTTTAATATTTTACATAGATTGATCACAAGATTTCAGCAATATAGTTAATTCAAGATTATGGTGAAATGTGTATTAGGGTTTTAATATCTTAATTCAACATGCATCAAAATTTACAGAATTAGGTCAAGCATTAGTATTCAATTGTAAATGTATCTTCTTCTTCCTCCTCCCTCTCCTTACCAAATGGAAAGCAAGGCCACGACCGTGTGGACTGGCCATGGCCGTGGCCAGCCCACACGGTCGTGGCCTTGCTTTCCATTTGGTAAGGAGAGGGAGCAGGAGGAAGAAGAAGAGGTGGAGGACCATCCAACATGGTTGCTAGCACTGGTTGCATGTTGTGAAATACCACACAGAGCAGGGTACCTACTTGAGGGCGGAGGAAGAAGAGTGGCGAGGAGAGCAGGGCAGTAGAGGCGTTGGCGGCAGGAGGAGTAGGAGGAGCAGGAGACTGTCGGTGAGGAGAGCAGTAGCAACAGAGGTGCCGGTAGTGAGCAGAGAAGGAGAGGCACGCGGCAGCAGTGGCGAGCAGCTACAGCAATAGTAGGCGGCGGCAGGGAGGTAGGCGGCAGGTGACGCAGTAGCAGCAGGGAACCGGAGCAAAATCGATCAATGAAACAGAAGAAAGAGGAAGAGTCTGTTGTGCGTGGGGGCTATTAAGTTACTAAACGGCATCGATTATCTATAACAACCGACACATTTATTATTAAGTGTCGGTTATCCAAAGACTACTGACGTCAATTGGACATTCCTTTACTCTAATTTTTTTTTGGTGGGGACGGCGCGCACACCCTTGTTACGTCGGTTATGCTAAGAAAACTGATGCCTATATTGGAACTTTTGGCGCAAATTTTATCTTCATTCAGTGTCGGCTATTAGGTAAAACACCGACGTTGTATCTAACATTTTGGCAAAAAAAAATTTGCTCAAAAAAATTGGATTTCATGGGTTACTTTAGGTGTCGGTTTCATTTCTTCAACTGACACTGAATGAAAAGTTATACCCGTGTTTGGCTGGTCTTCAAATATAGACGTCGTATCTCCTTATTAACCGACGTTTAATGTTAATAGTGTCAGTTTTACTAAAAACCTGACGCCTCTAAAAGCGACGTTGAACGCTGTTTCTGTAGTAGTGTTAATAGGTTTATGTTTCGCTCTTAATTTTCAAATATCCTATAATTTATTTCTCTTGATAGTAATGACAAAATATTTCAGTAGGTGATGTTTGATATTTTGGATTATGCTTTAAATATCCGAATTTATAGCGTTCTTTTCTATGCAATGTGTGTCTTGGTGTATGAAAATATTTTTACTATATTTTTTGTGAAAATACACAGTGAAATAAAATATGCTCAACATTATCGTGTGTTGCACTACACATGAGGAAGTTGGTAGGTCCATAAAAACCACTTTTGGTGTAGTTTTTTCAGTGAGACATTTTTCTTGCCATATCATCCATACAAGGATAGTGTATTTAGAAGGAAATTTGATCTTCCAAAGCTTATCAAATGGAGTGTTGATGTCAAGTGACGAAAAAGTGATATAAGGTTTTAGGTGTATAAAATTTCACCATTTCCATTAATTGTCTATTAGATTTTCTAGTGTGTAACTAATGTGTTCTATTTCCTTATTGTTGAAAAATTCATGTCTGTAACTGTGGAATCCATTTTGTATATTTTAGTTAGAATGATCGGTGTTCTAGATGTGGTGATGTTAGACAATAGGGAGGAGGAGTTTCATGTTACTTATCTTGCACTTGCTAAGGCAGGGGTTGTCTTAGAATTTTATGTGTTTGAATGAGTGTACTAGCACTATGATACTATCATGAATAATGTATAGTGTGTTGAAAATGTATCAGTCATACAAGAGATATGCCTTCCATTATGGTGGTTTACCATAGGTTCTTGTTTATGTAGTAGTTTTTTATGATATGTGATCTCCATAATGTTTGCTTCCTAGGGTATAGGGAGACCATGATTTTATGAATGACACATTATGTGTGAAATATGATGTTGATAATATCCCATCCACCTACTTTCTTAGGGTTGCATATGTTGACCCATTTGACCAAGTGTAATTTCTTTGCCTCTATTATCTCTCCCAAAACAAACTTTTGTGTAGAATGTATATGATATGGATAATCGTGGTTGGGAGTGGTATATAGTTGGGTAAGTGTGTGATGAGAGTGTAAGTGATGTGTTGAGGAGGGTGAGATGACCCACAATGATCAGTGTTTGTGATTTCCATATAGATAGTGTTCTGTTATAATGTTGTGATAATATGGTTTCAACATGTAGTTGGAAACAAGTGTGATGACAAGGGCAAGCTGAGATATTTGATGGATATTTCTCTTCCTTAGATTATAGTATGTGTGTATCTGTACAAAACATATTGAGTGATATGTGCGACAAGGATGCAAGAATTATGCAAATAGATTTTGAGGCCTGATAGATATGAAAATATGCTTAGAGTACCAATGGTGTTGATGGCATTAAAATCATTTAGTTTGAGGAAGAGTATGGTATCATTCACATATTAAATGATTATTTCTAATCCTATGGGTGATTCAATGATTTTATTATCTGTAATTAGCAGGATCATCTTAGAAAGAATGAATATCACAAGAATGAATGGGAAATAAGATACCCTTGTCTAAGTCTGTTTGAGCTGGAGAAGTAACGAAAGGCATTGTTATCAATGATTGTAGAAAAGTGGCATGGAATAATACATGGTTTTGTCCATTTGTTCCATTTTGTTGAAAATCCACAACCTTGAAGTTAGGAAGGAAGGAAAATCCAGTTGATGTGTCAAAAGGTTTCTCAAAATCTAATTTGAGTGTAAGGAGTGTAATTTTCCTATATTGACAAGTGTGTATTGTATCATCGACTATGATATATGCATCTTGTATACTTTGGACTTCAAGAAAAAAGTTGTTATATTCTAATGATTTCTAGTAGTTTTAGCCAAGTACTGAGTATTTTTGCAATGATAATATGTGACTCATTAATCAAATTGACTGGTATAAAATGACTTATTGTGAATGGGTTATCAAGTTTTTTTTCTCATAGCAATGTAAGTTTGATTGAGTGTGCCTATTTGATGAGTAATGTCAGCATGTTAATGTATTTAAGCACAAACTTTGTGGAAGGAATGTTTAATGTTGTTTCATTGGTTGTGGTAAAACTCCATGTTGAAACCATTAGGTCCTAGATATTTGTTTGCTCCTACCTTTTTTCATGGCAGTCTTAATTTCATCTTTAGTGAAAGAATTGGTGCAATAGTAATGTTGTTGATCTTAATGGGACATAATATGTTTCAGTCAATGTGAAAAAATTGAAGTATAGTCTACCATGATTAAAGAGAGTCGTGAAGAAAGAGTTGGATGCCTCTATGATATGTGTGTTGTTTGGGTGTACACATCATTGATATATGATATGTATATGTGTGATTGATGCTTTTTTATTTCATATTTTATTATTTATCTTATATTTTTTGGCCCTTTTAAGACTTAATTTTGACACATTGTTTCCACATGATCTCGTTTATCTTGTTGAAATTTTCTTTTTCAGTTTTAAGGATAAGAGTGTGCATTGGGTTCACTAGTACATTTCTAACCTCTAATGTCACTTTTCTTAACATCGGTTTCACAAGAAAACTGACACCCTAAGTCCTCCAACGTCAGTTATAGAGCAAAAGCTTCACTACTGGTCAAGTCCTACTGACTAAGAAAAAATACGGGTACCATTTTTTCTATAATGTTAGTTATTTCTCAAAGGAACTAATGTCCTAGATAATATGTGAAATTCAATTTTTAGGAAAAATATCTAAATCCAAAAAAAAAAATTAGGTTAGCATCAGTTGTCTCAAAACTGACTATATACCCCTTCCCATGAAATAAATTTTGCCTCCAAAATACCAATTCATCGATTTAGATATAGTGACACTAACATAGCACACCTCATCAAATGTGAAAATTTATACATGTAGTGTCAGTTTGTAGTCAAGAAACTGATGACAAGGGGTTCACACCACATCCTCGTGATCCCCAAATTGCTCTCTAGTGTCAGTTCATCCAACAAAACTGACGTCTAAGTCCTTACTGAGACCTATTTTTATTTGTTTGGATAAGGGGCCCTGTCATCAATTTTTTTATCCCAAACTTACATCGAAGTCCTTATCTCAGGTGTCAGCTTATCTCCCTAAAACTGACGTCTAATTTCTTACTAAGCCCATTTTTTTGTTTGGATAAGGGTCTCTATCATCGGTTTTTTATCTCAAATCGGCTTCTAAGTCCTTACTGGGCCCTTTTTTTTTGAATAAGGGCCTCTATCATCAGTTTTTTATCCCAAACTAGCGTCTAAGTCCTTAGCTTGAGTGTCGTTTTGTCCAACAAAACTAAAGTATAAGTCCTTACTAAGGTTGACTTTTTTTGTTTGGATAAGGGCCTCTATCGTTGGGGTTTTTATCCCAAATCGACGTATTAGTCCTTAGCTTGGGTGTCAATTTACCTCCCCAAAACTGACATCTAAGTCCTTACTGAGGCTAACTTTTTTCATTTAGATAAGGGCCTCTTGTCATTGGTATTTTTATTCCAAACCAACGTCTATGTCCTTAACTTGGATATCGGTTTATCTCTCTAAAACTAACGTCTAAGTCCTTACTGATGTCAACTTTTTCTTATTTGGATAAGGGCATTTATCATTGGTTTTTTATCTCAAATTGACATCTAAGTCCACAGCCTGGGTGTCATTTACCTCCCTAAAATTGATGTCTAAATCTTACTGAGGGAGACTTTTTTATTTGGATAAGGGCATATGTCATCGGTTTTTTATCCAAGTCAACATCTAAGTCCTTAGCTTGGGTGTCGGTTTTGGATATGCAATCGACGAATATTTACTTTGTCATCTATTTTTATCAATAATCGATGACTATGTGTAACTTTAATAGCACCTGCGAAAAAAACTTTTCCTCAATATCTATTTCATTGTGTGAATTTCCCTTGATCTGGTGATTTTTTGCTCTGCTGCCGCTCCTCCGTTGTTGTCACTCCTCTGCCATTGCTACTACTGTTGCTGCCATTGTTGTTGTTCTTGTTGTTGCTGCTGCCATTGTTGTTGTTCTTGTTGTTGCTGTTGTTGTCGTTGTTGTTGTTGTTGCTCACTATCACCCTCTCTGCCGTAGCCACTCGCCATTGTTGGTCTGCTACTAACAACCCATATTGCTCACCTTTTCCACAACTATTACCTCCCTCGCCACTCACCATTCATGCTAACACCACCACCGTCATTTTCATCTATATTGACACCACAAATGAAGCATTTCTAATTGTTGCTCAGAGCCTAGGGTCGCTACCTGTTGCCACCGCTGGAGGTCAAGTCGTTGATTTGGAAGCACATCGTTGATGCCATAAGCAGAGATAACTAAAGGCGCTCCTTTTATGATATTTGAGTGCCATGTAATGGGAAAACAAAATTCATGAATTTACTTAATGTTTGAGTGAGTTTATGAAGTGATTATAAGTGTTTTCTTATATTTTATTATGTTGAAATTGTATTTACATTTCTTGTTTAAATTGGGAAATGAATACATTATATTTGGATGTCTAATTGTCTAATTCTCATGACTTGATGAACATACCTTTCTTGTGCATAATTGACATAGTTATTGTAATAATCATACAAAAATGTGGAACATAAACATTACATAAAACTTGAATCACTCTTTCTTAAAAATGCATATATTATTATATGCCTATCTTAATGTATATTTTTTTGTACTTATGGTATGAATGATGCACTAAGATCATGGGTATATGAATGACAAAATTGTTTGTTGGCCTAGAAACACATCTGAGATTTACTCGTTAGGAGTAATCTTGGATAGTCCCCAGTTTGAGAGTTTTTTGAACACTTAATCTCACTTAGGATGCAAGTGTATAATGTATATTTGGTTTTTAAGATGTTTCATCAGCACTTTCTCATTTGTTCTCTAAGTACATATGTAGGTGGATATTTTCCCATCTACATTGGTGTACTTGGAGAAGTTTGGGGAAGTACTATCAAAATTTCTTAAAAACTGAATACACATTATACACTTACTAGTGAGATTCGGTGTTCAAGAATGGGATAGGTGGTACACACATTCATAGGTGACTTTGAAGAAGGGTCACCTATGATGATCCATATTAAGGAGGACACTATAGGTCAAGCTCATGATACTCATATATTTTTACAAGATGTTGTGGAGATATTTACTTGTGCTTGGTTGAATATATCCATGATAGAACTTTTGATATGGTTAGATCATATAGCTAAATACCTCATTCTATGTATGTTGGTCTATTTTCTTATATATTAATGCATACATGATATACATTTTACTTATATAGATTATGTATAGAGTTCACACTACCCCACATGGTATTTCTAGTTCCATCATTGATTGGCTGTGTACATAAAGACCCAATATTTGTTATACAATACTGCTCTACCACATTTAAATATTTTAGTAATGTGAGAAAGAGTGTGATTATAGCTCCTTTCAATGTTGAGTAAGTTTCAGTTACTTTGCTTATAATTTTGACTTAAAAATTATATTTCATTGTGGATTTGGAGTTTTCTTTTGTTTGCCTTCTTTTCACTCAGGAAAAATCATTGGGTGTTGTTGGTAATTGTCCCCTGAGATGCTAACTGCATATTATCTAGATCCTAAGGGTGATGAAATAGACAATGGGGGGCACAAAATGAAAAACATATTATTCATGTGAGTAAATTTATATCTTTTAAAATATATTAGTTTCTGTAACAAAATGAAAAACATATTATTCATGTGAGTAAATTTATATCTATTAACATATATTAGTTTCTATATTGTTAATTACATGACTATTTATTAATGCAAATGAATATGTTACATTAACTTATAGGGGTATAAAATAATTCAAAAAGGCTGAAGAAAAGGTGGATAAGAAAATAAAGCGTTAAGTTGGAAGAATGTTGAGGTAGTTTTTCAGACCCAATACATATTTATGCCAACTATACTTACTTTTATTCATTAACATGATGGTAAATTTATAGTGCCTTATACAAGATAATGGTTGGACATGCGGATACTCAGAAATACAGTATATGAACCTGATTGTTAGACAGGGAGCACTAGACATCCAATGCATATAAAATTTAATCTATATATAGTCTTGATCATCATAAGTAAATAGCCTCATTTGATAATATGAAAATATCAAATTAAACTCTTTAATTATGTTATTCTCTTTGCAGTTGTTTGAGACGATAAAGCCTTATATGAAAGAAGAGCTAGATGAGAGATGAGAACAATGGACACATGCCTTCATTAAGAAAGTAAACTTTGAATTGGATTGGGCAAAAATATGAGTTTTCTAAACTTTGATGTCATTATTTCTATATAGACGTAGTGCTTATGACTTCTTGCAACTTTAAATTTAATGCAACTAAATTATTCTTGTATATCTGAATGATGAATATATACATATGAATACAAGATGGAACTTGCAATTTTAATGAACTGTAGGTTTTGCATCCTGTTGAACAGATGGATAGTAGGTCTACAGATCTGCTATTTAAAAATAATGTATTGTTGGTTGATACCATAAAACCAACGTTGTAGGTATTAGTAGTCAATTTCTATACTAAAATTGACATTATAGGGCTATTCAAAAAATTTCATGTTGGATAGCATGGTCACTGTACCATCTAGCTTGCGGTATTAGTTTAGGTGCAAAACTGATGACACATTTCGTCTATATTGTTGGTTTTGACATAAAGATTGATGCCACAGATATACAAAACATCAATTTATTTCAAAATGATGACATAGAAACCTTTATGGGTTTAAAAATGTGACCTGGTATGATAGTACAATGTTGCTTTTTACACCGAAATAGATGACACAAATGCTTAACTGTGTTGATTTCTTTAATCATATAAATCGAGGTTGGGTCTAAGTCATCGGTTAACGCATACCCAGAAAACTGACTTTGTGGGTGCTTAACTGTTGTGTCTCCCACTTAGGTGTCAGTACAAAATTGACGTTAGAGGGCTATTTTAACTGACTATAGAGGTGTTATCTATAACTAGTGGTCTATCTTGAATGTCTATTCATCATGTTTTTAGTTACATTTTAGATTTAATTTTGTATATTTTGTTTACGCTCTACTCCATATTTCAATATTTTATATTTTGAGTAGTCTATGCAATTTATTTGATATTTAATATATTTTTATTATTTTATTCATAGATTAATATGATATGAATTATCCCTCCATGAAAAGCCTAAGAGAATGATCAAAGATTCCATATCCTCACTCCCCAACTCTGACAATGGAAGTGAGGATCATTAAAGTATAGGTAGTCACTCAAATGGATATAAATTTCACATTAATTGAATGATATAAAAAGTAGTAGATGTACAATTCAATGATCTTATATATATATATATATATATATATATATATACATATGTATATATATATATAATTTTTATAGGATGGTTGGGTGACTAAAAAATCTGGTTGGCCAATTGGGAAGTTCCAACAAAAATCATAGTACTCTACAGAAAATAGACTTGACACTAAAAACGGTTGTAGATTCCACATCTGATGTCAAAATTGAGTGATTCATGTTTCATTTGGAAAGATGGTTTTATTATATACACAATGAATATATTTATTAACCATTTTGGATCAGTTGACTAGTTTTACAGTCACCCAAAATACCTATGAAGGAAATCTACAACAAAGGATTTTCATTGATTTGATTAATTTGGATAGATATGATATTTTGCAAGTTGATACAAAAATACTTGTGAGAATTATGTATCAAAGGGTTCATGACCTATTTAATTCCATCCAAAACCCTATCCGCTGACAAGGAGAGAAAGAGATGAAAGTTGATGGCTTGACATGGAGATGCGCTCTGCCATAGATCTGGATGGGAGACTGAAATTGTCATTCATGAGTTGTAACGAGACTGCTAGTATTCTCCTCTACTCTACTGCTTTCTCCATGATATTTTTCCTATATATATCTCTCTCTCTTTATCATGAACATGTTTAGAGCATAAACCTATTACTGGGATATAGAAATTAGTCATGCTTCTCATATTTTATTTTTGTATTTTTTTGTATGAATATCTAGATTGATAATCGATTGTTTAATGCTTCTTTATAGCCTGATCATCTATCTTGTATGATTTTTAAAATCTTAGATGTATATCACTTGAAGTCTAGTATTAAAACACCAAATGATATCATTGAACCCTGGATGAGATCATGAAAAGGCATTTTCTGGGGTGACAGATTAAGGATATGTGGGTAACGAGACCTTGAGCCTAATGGGAGATCAGTCCATGATGATTTCATACTTTGAAAGGATATACAATCTTGAGGCCACAATCTAGTATTCATATGTATGAATGACATAATGTTTACAATAATTACATAGATAGTAGCAGTGACCCCCCTCATCTTGGGAATATATCATAGTGTTAAAAATCATTTTGTTCATAGTTTGATTTTATTTCTTGTTTTATAATATAGTTAATCAACCAAAAAATCAATAATCTATTCTTATTATTTTTTCATAATCAGATCAAATATCCAATTTGTTTTTAAAAGGTGTTTGTGGTAGCTGCCATGCTAAATGAGATTACTCAAAACCAAAACATTGATCAAACACTAATTATTCATATCATCAAAAAGGTGCAAAATTAAAACTAAATAAAAATAATTTTACATTCCATAAGAAACATTTACATAGAGGTCCAACGTCACATATATTCATTCTAGGTATCTTGACATGAGTTCCATGACCTCAGCCATAACTTGTATACAAAAGATGTTGTTATGATAATTACAACATTCACATTTTTCAAGCATATAAGTAAAATCTTGAGTCGATATACATGAAACACATAATTCCCTCTCACAATTGAGAGTACATGGATGACTCTAGGACTCTATAAAACATGATCAACCTTCTGACAATAGTGATCTTTAAACCACACCTCCTTGTCACTTTGTGTCTGATGACCCTACATGTGACCTAAAAAATGTGGTAACCACAAGGTTTAGACCCATGTCCCAGCGAGAGATATAACTCCAAAAACATCTTTTGCTTACTAAAGTTATGTAATTTAAGTAGTTAAAGTAGGTATTATTATAGAGTTGAAAAACTATATAGCTTACATAAAGATCAGGAATAGCTAGAGTCATAAGTATAGTTGATTTCTCTTACTACATTATAGATCATCTACAAATTAAAAGAAACATAGAAAGGATCATCATCCAATCTGATTCACTAAGTAACTCTAATAGTTATGCTACACGGCTGAATTACATATTCCTAGGTAGTTTGAGGCATACCACACAAATTACCAGTTGACCGCTGTGAAGTCAAAATCATCCTTATATAAGATCTAGGATGATCGGAATCCTAAGATCTCTTCCTCTTGGTCAGCAAAAGTAACAACCATAGTGGCACATCGACCCAAATACTAAACATCCTAGTTGCCCTGGGTACATAGTCCATGATACTAGAAACCAGGGTGTACGACCACAGTCACTCTCAATTATGTCTGGATTTGAGACATGACCTAAGCCTCTCTTCAAACCCTAGGATCAATATGTTAAGGATATACCCTCTATGCACCAGTATATACTCAATAGTATTCAACTCTGAGCTCCTTTCGGATTACCCATTTCACTGTCCAGTAAGTTCTGACACAAGAATAGTTCAATGGTCTCAGGGAACTACTTGTTTAGAGTTACACTTGATTACTTAAGTCAATTAATTACATTTTAACCACATCAATCAAGTTACACATGAACACCAAAAAAAATCTTACAAAAATCATCGGGGTTTGCAACCTCAAAATATATGGCACGTACTAAACAATGTCATGTTACTCTAGTCATAAGTGTCTGTACACTCAAAATTATACTAAAAGAGTTTCTTTCAACACTAGGGTTTTGTCCCACCATTATTACAACATAATATCAAAAGTTTCAAGTCCCACTATTGCATAATATGTTCATCAAACTGTAAGATATAGCATGTAGGTCAAACTATTTTGTCTCTTGGGTACCAAGACATCACATACATGGTATTTGGGAGTTTAAGCACTTATATTCCACGATTTGAGACCTTTCTCACTCATGAAGGTTCATGGTACCATAAGAAAATGTTCATGAAGACCAAGTAAAACCTAAATATTCGCATCATCATTATTTTGTGACATAAAACAATATTAAAAAGACCATTTTTTACCAATTTAAGAATTCTAAAGTAGGATTAATTACATGCATGTAGATGGTAGGCAAGAAATGCATTTAGGGTTATATAACTCTCCTAATACAGAGAAGGAAACCGAAATGCAAGGTGCAAACTTCCAAAATAAGAAACACACGTTGATTTCAGTCAACTCAAACTTCCAAAATTGCTTCATATCTCCACGATCTAGGTGTTTATAGAGAAATCAAGGAATAAAAGAGAGTGCTTAACCCACATGCATAGGGCTCCACCTAGGAGACACCAAGAGATACTAAGAAACACCAAGAAACTCAATCGCATGAGGAAGGAGGGTGAAGAACGTCAAGAAAAATGAGTAGAAGAGCAAGAATCTTAGAAGAATGGAGCAAGGAAATGATCGACGACCCTAGTTCAGTACAAGGCACCTCCATTCTAGCACATGCATGCATGAAAAACATGTGATCGCTGACCACGATGGGTCTTCATCAACCTCTAGTCTCCAAAAGTTCTTATTGGGCATCTTTGATCTCTACTGAAACTCTACCAAACAAAAATGAGAGGAGAAGAGGACATGGGGGTATTTATAGGTGGGTAGGTTAAGATGTTGACTTCCTATCATTTAATAGATTTGATGGGCAGTTACTCAGCAGGTTTGTCGGGTAAGATCTCATTGGCCACTGGGGATACATTAATCAAAACTCATCGATCAAACCTCATCTGTAAGATCCCTAACCTAGTCTTATGCCTAAGTGTGTTTACTTTGCATAAATAGATGCTTAAACCACAATATAATCTTTTAATATGTCTTAAATATCATGTGATTAGCTTACATTTTCATTTTGGTCCAATTTGATTGATGTTTGAGTTATCCTTGCTATATATGTGCTTGTTTTAGACTAGTTTGCAATTTATCCATAAGTGAGGGTTATCTTGCAAAATATCACATGTAAAGAGTGTTTCTTATGCTTTAGCATCATGAGAGAGAAGATAATGCAATGGGGCACTTTGTTTGAATCATGGATGATGGTGTGACATCATCATGTTATATTAGGGTTTCTAGGGTTTGCATAGTTGATAAGTGATTAAATTAGGGTTTGAGTGTTGCAACCCTACACCACTTGTGGTGAGGTTCATGACCTAGACACATGCTTTGGATGCATTTTAATGACTGAGACAACCTTGTGAAAGGTGGTTTGAAGCACCTTGTCTTCTAGTGTCTCAACCATGTACATATGTGACCTAGGGTTTCAACCCTAAAGTGTCTCAATCGAGACAAAGATGGATGGAGTGTCATGACCGATACAAGAGGGAAACCGACCTAGTTGGTGGGGACACTACGGTTGGATAAATATGAACATTTCATTTTATGCATGCAAGTGGAAAAAAGGCTCTTTCTTTATTGGACATGTGTCCCTTGATGATGTTATATGTTGACACCTCAAAGATCTTTACTTCCCTCCTCCTTTAGGTATATAACCCATTCTCTTCCTTATAAGCAAATCTTTTCGGTCCCACACTTCTTCTCCTACCTTGAGATCATCTTTGGAGCTTTAAGAGCAAGAAGTATTAGAGATTGAACCTTGGGTGGCCGATCCATCTTAGAAATTAAAGTACTTGTACTAGGTCAACTTTTGGTGGTGAATCTTTGTGAATCTTCTCTTGGTATGTGATCTTTTCTTTGAATCACATTTTCTCTTCTGAAAACTCCATCTCCATCTTCTTCTTCCTCCTCGAGCATAGACTATGGACTATCCATGGTGGCCTTCTAGAGAGAAATCTCCTCTTCACATAGGCTTTAGACTGTGCTTTGCCATGGTGGCAATTAGTGAGAGGATGATTTCTTCTCTTTTTTATTTTCCTTCTTGGTTCAACCTAAGATCTATTTTCTTCTTTCTTGAACTCCCTTGTAATCATGGTTTTCTTCTTCTTAGAGGTGATCCTTTGGCCAAAGTGTTGGAGTTTAGTTGAAGATCTTGGAGCTTGAATCTTGGGAGGTTGTTTCTCATCAAAAATAGGTGGGTTATATAACTTCTCCCACTTCTATTATGTGCATCTTAAACATGATCTTATTGTTGTTGTTCTAGATCTTAAAAATCATGTTATATATGATAGGAGAATGATGAAGTTTAGGGTTTGATCTTATAGTATTATTGAAGAGTTATTCTTGTTATAAACCCTAAATTCATAGTACCCAATTTTTATTAATAAATGATAGATTTGTGTGTTTCTTTGGATCATCTTCTATGGAATATTAACATTTGAACTATGGTTCTTTTATTATAGAAAATAGTAACTTTTGAAGATAATAACATGCACACAAGTTATGGTTTTCTCTCTCTCTACACATAGTCCTTTTGATAATGTTCCATGAACAAGTGTTAGGATTGATGAGCATCATGATCTAGGGTGTTTTGCACTCTGATGATGTTTGGTATTCCCTACTAATAAACCCCTATTTCAACCTTGTTTAAACTTGTCATGATGATGGGAATATAGCTAATCCATGTCTGAGACACCCCTTGGCCTTCAATGGGTTGAAACCATGTATAGAAGGTTGATTAGAACTCATCAAAACAAAGGGATGGTTGTTACACGCTTGAATAATCACAACGCAGTATCGGGGGCGAGACAGCCCTGCACGCGTTGTGTTCGACTCAAGTTGCATGTGTCATGGGTCGAGACTGTGCACACATTGCAACCTTGTGCGTGTCATGGTCGAGGCAGGTTGCACGCATCGTGGGTGAGTGAGGAGTCTATGCACACCACAGGCAAGTAAGCTTGCACGCGTTGCAGGCAAGGGAGATGCTACATGCATCACAGGTCGCAACTGATACCCTACACATGTAGCGGGTCATACACAGACCTTGCACGCACTGCATGTAGTGTCACCTACTGCACGCGTTACAGGTCACTACACCATGTTGTGTGAGAGAGCAAGGATGATACACATAGTTGTATACAAGGGAAATACATAGTGTAATGGTTCACCTACGATGTTGTATTTATAATTGGCTAGTCATTAATAATAATATGTTGGAGATGATGGACTTAGGGTTTATAGGGTGTATGACGTAGTGAAACCCTATAAGTATGAATCCTAACCCTATGCATGTGTTCATGTGACTTATGTTCTCATTCTACTTGAAGAATTGTATTCCATAATAGTGTTTCTCTCTCTTGATTATGTAAAGCTAACCATGAAAGTGAGATGAATGGAATAACCATGTGAGTACTATGGTGATCCTTGTACAATACAGTGTGGTGATCATGAACAATGTTGAGATACAATGTGTTATAATTTATGCAGGATTTACAAGAATAGGACAAAAGACCTAGCAAGTGCCTTGAGCATAGTTTAAGGTGAAATCCTCTAGTGATGTGATTGAGGGATGATTACCTCATAGTAATGTGGTATTATTGATGACATAGTGAATGGAAGTAATACAAGTGCCATATGATGATGAGACAAGTTCTCACTTAATACATTTCATATATTTTGAAGTTGTAACTCACCCTTAATTTTGGAGAGTTTGTTTAGGGTTTATACATTGTAACTTGATTGATGATTTAATTGGAATGTCTAATCAAGTGAAACCCTAATCATGTAGTTTCCATGTACCATAGATCCATCTTTAGTGTTAGTATTTAGCTAGATTGTGAAAATGAGTATCTCCTATGGGAAACTCGGAGCGCATGTTATTGAATATGCGGGATGCAAGTGATATATTTCCTTGTATCCTTAAATTGTTGAAATAGTGGTATATTCTTTATCATAGAACAACCATGTGTGAGCATGTTCTCTAGTGTTGTTCCATGTACCAAGGTAGGCTAGTTTTTATACATGACCATAGCCTTGACTATGAGTTGTTGTCTCTACAGGACTATAGCTTTGACGATAAGTTGTTGTTTAGCAGTCTGACTAATGTGTCATTGCATTGCAGACTTGAACTGACCAAGTAGTGTTGGTGATGATCATGGAGTCTGACTCTTCATTGATCTTGTATGGTACTAATTTTGAATTAATAGTGGTCAGTTGGATTTGAGTGGTACGCCTCAAATCCCTAGGGCTTAATAATGAAAATGGTTAAACAGTCGTGTAGAATATTTGTTTAGGGTCAAATATGAATCACATTGGATGCCCCATGTCGTATCTTTGTATTGTTTAGATCATAACATTATGCATGTTCTTCATATTCCTTCTCAGAATATTAATTGATCTACTACTAAGTGATAACTGCCTAGTTTGTTTAATCTCCACTATATGTTGGATACATATCATTTAACTAAATCTTCTCAGCTTGATAAGTAATTAATCTACCTACTCTATTACCTATGCTTATAATAATTGTCGGTGAAAAGTTATATCTCTTGCTGGAACATTTGGTCTCACCTTGTGGGTTCCACAACTTTTTAGGTGGTCGTGGATGCAGAGGTCAAGGTTGTGGTACATGTGCAGAGCAACAAGGAGAGCAATGACTGCTAGAGGTTGGATTTGTTGTTAGAGTTTTGTTGTGGAGTCCTATGTGTCATCCATGTACTCTAAGGTATTTGGGGAGGTTTTGTTGATTTGTTTATTGACACGTAGATTTTGGTTTTATGACATGATTGTATAGAAATGGCATGTACATATAACAGGTTGTAATATGTAGCAATTGTGGCTTGATAGCCTTTGAATATGATGTACAACATCTTTTGGTACTATATATGGAATACAGGTGGCCTACTTTTGAGGCTTGTATATAAGATATTTCAATTGGCATGATGCGTTAAGAATGGTTTAATTTACCCTATTTTGTGATAATATTGTTGGTTCATGTTAATTCATCACTTGTTTTGAGTAATCTCGCTTTGTGTGGCGATGGCCGTCACATTATCGGCCACTGAGACTCCATCAGTCGTCCCCATGTGCGCACACACACATCAACCTTGTCAGTTTATGAAATTTATTGATAAATGCACAAAGGCCTAATGGCTCATTCCACTGGGCACCGGGGAAACAACGGTCACCGGGAAACAAATGGTCACTAAGAAACCATCGACCAATGAGAACACTACACTATCATCTCACCAAGCTTATATGTATTACCTATGTGAAAGAAAAGTCAAAAGCATCCAAAGGAGATGTAAAATCATAAAATTTTTATTTACATCATGAAGAAACTCAAGCGAATGTTAAAATCATATTTACACCCCCAAAAGTAGATGATTTACAAAAGGGTCCACAATTTACATGAATTTGTATATCTTGAGCAAACAAGGTATGTTTTGTTTCAAATTTTAAACATAGATTCATCATCCAGTGTGGCATCAGAAATGAGAGTTAACTTTCTAGACTAAGCATCATATAATCTAATTAGGCCAAGAAAATTATGTTTATGAATTAAGCAAGGTTAGGGGCCTTACAATCATAAAACCCTAACAAGTATTTTGCCACCAAAGTCTTAAGCAAACAAGGATGGGTACTCCCTACACATCTCATCCTCTAACTCCTTTGTGGCTTTCTATACCCCACGATGATGCCACAACACCTTCACTAAAGTTATTTCCTTCTTCCTAAGCTTCTACACATGCCTATCTAAGATCAACATTGGACCCTCAACATATGTAACATCCTCATCCAACCCCACTTCCACTGGTTGTATCATCTTCTCTATGTTTGGGTGACACTTTCTTAACTTGGAGATATGTAATGGATTATGAAACTTATGCAACTTTGACAGTAACTCCAACTTGTATGCCACCATTCCAACTGGTAATATGATAGGGTATGGTCCCATAAACCTAGGAGCCAACTTACCCTTCTTACCAAAACCTAAACACACCCTTCCAAGGAGAAACCTTGAGATACATGTGGTATCCAACTTGGAACTCCAATGGTATATGATAGTTGTCGGCATAAGACTTCTTCCTATCGTGTACTGCCTTCAAATGTTGCTGGATCACCTTGATTTCCTTTGTAGTCTACTGTACCAACTTGGTACCCAATAATTGATACTCACCTGCTTCATACCAACAAAGAGGTGACCTACATTGCCTACCATACAAAGTGTGATATGATGCCATGTTTATACTCCTGTAATAATTGTTGTTACAAGAAAACTCAATCAAGCTCAGGTTAAGGTCCCAACTTCCAAGAAATTGAAGCACACATGCTCTCAACAGATCCTCTAACGACTGTGTGGTCCTCTCAGAGTGACCATCTGTCTGTGGGTGGAAATATGTATTGAACCTCAACTGTGTCCCCAATGTTGTATGTAAACATTCCCAAAATATACTCATGAAATGAGGACCTCTGTCAGACACTATAGTAACTAGTATTTCATGCAGACAAACTATCTCATCAACATAAATTTGTGTCAACTTCTTTGTTGTATAGGTGTTCTTAACTAGAAAAAAGTGAGCTGACTTTGTCAACCAATCAAAAATCACCCAAATGGAATCATGACCCTTCACTATCCTAGAAAGTCCAACCAAAAAGTTAATGGTTATGTGATCCCATTTCCACTGCGGAATTGGCAAAGGTTGTAATGTTCCAAAAGCTTTTTTTGATGCTATACTTTAACCTACTGACTGACTGAACACTTGGGAACAAACTCTGCCACATCATGCTTCAGATCTGGCTACCAATACAAGTCTTTAAGATTATGATACATCTTTGTACTTCCAGGATGCATTATGTACATTGAGGGAATGAGCTTCCACAAGTATCATCTCTCTCAAACTGCCAACATCAGGAACTACCATCTTATTGTGAAAACACATTGTCCCATCATCTGCCTCATGAAACCCATCATATTTTCTACTTCCCAACTCTGATAGATGTTGTATATTACAATATCATCTTTTTGTGCATCTTTGAATGCTATATAATGTTGTCTTCACTTGTAATTGTTATAACAAACCCATCAACAAGGAGACTTCCAATTTCACATTCATCTACGAAAGAGACACTAGCATGTCCCGCTTGTGACACACCATGGAGTGCAATTGCACTTTATCAATAGACGAAGATGACGATGACTTCCTCCTCGAAGCATCAACCACTACATTCACCTTTCCTAGATGATAGTCTATCATATAGTCATAGCCCTTGATCAACTCCATTCATCTCCTCTGCCTCATGTTTAGCTCTTTCTTAGAGAAGATGTACTGGAGATTCTTATGATCAGTAAAAATTTGGCACTTCTCCTGATACAAATAGTGTCTCCAAATCATTAAGGCTAGAACTACAATTGCTAACTCTAGGTCATGATTTGGGTAGTTCTCCTCTATTTCTTAATTTGCGGAGAAGCAAAACAAGTTGTGTTGTTGTCCTCCATCAGCACACACCCCAAACCATTCTCGAAACATCACAAGAAATGATGTAGCCTTTCCCATGCTTTGGCAACACCAACACTGGAGCACTCATCAACTGTTCCATCAACATCTAGAATGAATGTTGACACTTGTTGTCCCCAATAAAAGGAGAACCCTTCCTAGTTAGTTTGGTTAAAGATAAAGCTATGACACTGAAGTTCTTGATGAACCTCCTATAGTAACCAACTAAGCCTAAGAAACTTTAAACTTATGTCGGTGTCTTGGGTTGCTCCCACCCCAACATTGACTCACCTTCTTAAAATCTACACAAACACCCTTCGCAGAGACGACATGTCCAAGAAAAGGCACCTTAGTCAGCCAAAACTCACACTTACTAAACTTATCATACAACCCATGCCACCAACAACTCCGCTTGATGAAGTTGTTGCACATGTTGTTGAGTATCCATGGAGTATATTGAGATATCATCTATGAACACCACTACAAATTGATCAAGATATGCATGAACACTCTGTTCACCATGTCCACAAATGTTTCTAGTGCATTAGCTATCCCAAATGACATAACCACAAACTTATAATGATTTTACCTAGTCATAAAAGTCATTTTAGGTATGTCATCTGCCTTGATTCTCAACTGGTCATATCTTGACCTTAGATCTATGCTGACAAACACTAAAGCACCTCTCAACTAGTCAAATAGATCATCTATCCTCAGAAATGGATACTTGTTCTTCACTGTGACCTTGTTCATCTTTCGGTAGTTTATGCAAAGCCCATAAAACCATCCTTCTTGTTCATTAACAACACTAGAGAGCCCAAGGGGACGTGCTCAGTCATATGAAACCTATCTCCAACAACTCATTCAACTACTTCTTCAACTCTTTCATATCAACTGGAGCCATCCTATAAGGAGCTTGTGTTATGGGTTGCGTATCGAGAACTATATTAATTTCAAAATCAACCTCCCTTGGGGGTGGAACACCTGGAAACTTATCGAGAAAATACATCCTAAAACTCACACACCACAGGTACATCCTAGATACTAGGAGTCCTCGCCTTGGTATCCACTAAGTGTGCTAGAAAATCTTCACACCCTCATCTCAACAACTTCTCCACTATTAACACTGACACAAGACAAATAAGAAAGATCTTCCTATCTCCTAGGAAAGTCTAGGATACATCACCATCACCAAATGTTGTGACTTTGGAACCACAGTCCAAAACAATCTCATACTTCTCCAAGGTATCCATCCCTAGGATCACATCAAACGCGTGCATATTAAGTGGCATGAGAGCCACTTGAATGTTGTGTCTAGAGAAAGAAAGAATGCAAGATGGATGCACTTCCTGCAACACCACAGAACCAACCAAATGGGTTTCTAACAAGAGGCTATCATCTCTACTGCATACATGCATGTTGTAACTAATTATCACCTTTCTAGTGATAAATGAGTGTGTCACACTCGGGTCAACCAAAATAGATACAAAAGAATAAGAATATAAGCAATAATGAAAGAGTTTCATCTAACTTGTTATGACGCATTGATCGGCCACTCCTTTCAACTCACTCATAGAGTAGAATCTATCCTTCATAGGTTTTCATCCTCGACCTCTACTAGCTAGTCTGAAGACCCTGTTTATGACGTCTGTCCATGACCTCTGTTGCCACCGCCATTGTAATTCTATTGTTGTTGTTGTGATCCCTATTGGCTCTTACTCGGCTACTGCATAACCTGATTCTTCATAGGAAAAGACCGTATCACATGCCCAACCTGACCACACTTATAACATTTCTTTGTATCATATTGCAGCATAGATAGCCCTATCACATACATCAAACTAGAATTGTTCACCCCAACTGGCAGAAATCTATGACATATCCCCCTGCTAGGAGACCACTACGACTGTACTTGTTTCCTTGGCTTAGAAAAGTAAACCTCTACTCATATTGTAGGTATTACGATGAAAAAACATAGGCTTCTTAAAACTGCCAGATGGTGATCCTTGGAATTGAGTAGGCCACTTTCTAGCATTGGCTTCTTGCTTCTCCACATCTATCAACTCTATCATCGTCACAAACTCCATGAAGGTGGAAAACTGTCTCAGATTTCCAAAGAAGATGTCATCCTTACCAACTTGACATTCAAACCCTTCTCGAACCTCTAGATTCTCTCCTTCTCTATGGTTTCCATCTGAGGACAAAACTTCAATAGCTCCATGAACTTCACCTCGTAGTCATTGATAGACCAAATCCTGATGTAACCATTCAAACTTAGCCATCTTCTCCTCCAGGTACATTTCCAGGAAGTAACAGATGACAAAATCCTATTAAACATCATCCCCATTGACCACCTCCCATGGCCTCTTCTCCTCCTCAATGGCCCACCAGTGGATAATACCACCCTTTAGAAGGTAGATTGCATGCTTCATCTTATCCTCCTCAGAGATGTTGAGAATCCTAAACACCTTTTCTAGCTCTGTGTACCACATGTCTGCACCAGCTGGGTCTACTGTTCCTTTGTACTCAGTGGATCCCACTTGTGTCAACCTCTCAAAGGGATTCCCTGGTCCTAAAGATTTTGCATTGGGAACATGTGCCCTTGGCTGAGGTGAAGGAGTCTTGTTTACGAGAATAATAATTGTCACCATTAGCTATCTAAACACAGACTAAAGGTTGGATTAGCTATTGTTGTAGGGTCAGATACAACCAAATGTAGCAACCCGCCATGCTAAATGAGATTACTCAAAATTGAAACCCCAATCAAACATTAATTAATCATATAATAAAAAAGTGTAGAATTAAAATTGAATAAATATAATTCAACATTCCATAAGAAACATTTACATAAATGTCCAACCTCACACATATTCATTCCATGTATCTTTGCATGAGTTCCATGGCCTCATCCATAACATGTATACAAAAGATATTGTAAACATAATTGCAACATTACATTTCTCAAGGCATATAAGAAAAATATTGAGTCAATAGACATGATATAAAGAACTCCCCGCCCAGACCTGTGAGTACATGGATTACTCTAGGACTCTAAGAAACCCAACCAACCTTCGGACACCACGGATCTTCAAATTGTGCCTCCTCATCACGTTGTGTCTGGTAGTGTTGTAGATTACCTAAAAAATGTGGTAACCACAAGGTTTAGAACCATGTCCCAGTGACATATATAACCCCAAAAACATATTTTGCTTACCACAGTTATGCACTTCAATTAGTTAAAGTAGATAGTATTACAGAGTTGAAAGACTATAAAACTTACATTAAGATTAGGCATAGCTAGAGTCATAAGTACAGTTGATCTCTCTTACCGTACTTTAAATCATCTACAAAATAAAAGAAACATAACAATGTTCATCGTGCATATGTGATTCGCCAAGTAACCCTAAAATTTATGCTACAATGATGAATTACATATTTTATTAGGCCCTAGGTAGTTTGAGGCATACTACTCAAAATACTAGCTGACCACTATGAAGTCAAAACTAGCCCCATATATGATCTATGATGACCATGATCCTCATATCTCTTCCCCTCAGTCAGCACGAGTAACAACCATAGTGGCACATTGGCCCCACTACTAAACAACCTACTCCTCCCTTGGTACACAAGCCACGACATTATAAACTAGGGTATAGTACCCTCAAATCCGAGTTACAACTACAGTCACTCTCAATTAGTGTTGCATCTAAGACACGGCCTCAGCTGCTCTCCAAAACCCATGGACCAAGATGATAGGGCTATAACCTCCCTGCACCTGCATATACTCAACTGTATACAACTCTAAGCTCCTTTTGGATTACTCATTTCACTATCCAGGAAGTTATGACATTGGAATAGTTCTTCAGTCTCAGGGCGCTACTTGTTTAGGGTTACACTTGAATACTTAAGTCAACTGATTACATTTAACTACATCAATCAAGTCACACATGAACAACAAAAAGGTTCTTACAAAAAGCATTGTGGTTAACAACCTCAAAAGATCTAAAACATATTCAACAATATCATGTTACTCTAGTCATAAGTGTCCATACACTCAAACTTATACTAAAAGAGATTTTATAAATACTAGGGTTTCGTCCAACCACTATTTCAACACCATAGCAGAAGTTTCAAGTCCCACCATTGTGTAACATGTTCACCAAACTATAAGACATAGGATGTAGGTCAAACTATTTCATCTCTTAGGTACCAAGACATCACATACATTGTATTTTGGGAGTTTAAGCACTTATATTCTGAGATTTTAGACCTTTCGTACTCTAGGAAAGTTCATGATACATAAGAAAATATTCATGAAGACCAAGTAAAACTAAAAGATTCGCATCATAATTATTTTGTGGCATAAAATCTTACATCTTTTTTAATTTAAGAGTTCTAAAATAAGATTAATGACATGCATGTAGAAGGTGGGCAAGAAATGTATTTAGGGTTATATATCTAACCTGATAGAGAGAAGGAAATTGAAATCCTATGTGAAAGCTTCCAAAATCAGCAACAAACATTGAGTTCAGCCAACTCAAACTTCCAAAAGCACTTCCTATCTCCACAATTGAGTTGTTTTTAGAGAAAGGAAGGAAGAAAAGATAGTGCTTAACCCACATGTGTATGGCTCCATCAAGGAAACACCAAGAAAGTCGGCCACAGGAGGAAGGAGGGTGAAGAACAACAAGTAGAATGAGTATAAGAGCAAGAATATTACCTAAATGGAACAAGGAAAATGATCAACAACCCTAGTTCAGTCCAAGGCACCTCTATTCTAGCAAACACAGCCATTAAAATCTTGTGATCGCCGACCTTGATGGGTCCTCATTGACCTCTGGTCTCTGGAAGTTATAGTCGGGCACCTGTGATCTCTACTGAAACTATGCCAAACAAAAATGATAGGAGAAGAGGAGAGGGGGTATTTATATATGGTTAGGTCAAAAGACTGACTTCTAGTTGATCAATAGATCCGCGGGTCAGTTACCTAGTAGGTTTGTTGGGTAAGATCTCATCATCCATTGAGGATACGTAGATCAAAACTTGTCGATCAAACCTCATCAGCCACTGAGACTCTGTCGATCATCCTCACACGCCCACACACACATCAACCTTGTCAGTCAATGAAATCCTTTGATCAACGCACAAAGTCCCAATGACTCAGAAACCTCATTAGGTACCAAGGAAAAGATCGGTCATCATGAAACAAAAGGTCACCAAGAAACCATCGACTGGTGAGAACACAACACTATCATCTCACCAAGGTTATATGTATAAACCCTATGAAAGCAAAGTTCAAAAGCATAAAAAGGAGAAGTAAAATTATAAAATTTTTATGTACATCATGAAGCAAATCAATCAAGGTTATAGTTATATTTAAACCTCCATATTTTGGTGATTTACATAAGGGTCCACTAGTTACATGAATTTGTAAATCTTGAGAAAACAAGGTCTCTTTTGATTCAAATTTTAAACATAGATTCATCATCTAGTGTGGCATCACAAGTCAGAGTTAACTTTTAAGACTAAACATAAAATTAATCCAATAAGCCAAAGTAATATGTGTTTATGAACTAAGTAGGGTTAGGGGCTTTACAGTTGTCTTTTGGGTTTGATTCTTAACTGTACTACAATAACTCATGTCTGCTTGTGGGTAGTGTAGGCAAAAATCTAGGGACTTCTCCTGAGAAAAATTGCTTGTGCTATAATTTACCGCATCAGTCTACTTGAGGGTTGTTCCCAGCACAAAAACGATTATCGATACTATCAATAAACTTTTTAGTGATCTTTTAAACAATGTTTTTGTTCCATGTGTGTATATTAAATATGATATTTTTAAGGTTTTGTTATATGAAAACTAGGTGCAATGTCATAAGGATGATCAATCCAATGATCTTTAATGATGTTCATAAAATCTAGGTGAGTAGTCCAAAAATTTTCAAAATGAAATGTTTTAGGTCCCCATATATCAACCTCGCTATTAAGGTTGATAGGAAAGTGATCTGAGATGGGATGGTTGGTGGGGAATACAAATGTTAGAGGATAATGTGTGTATATGTTTTTTATATACAAGAACTATTCCAATTTGGCACAAATATTACTTCTATTCCATGTACAGATCAACTTGTAGGCGGATAGATCAACCAATTTTTTTTGTATGAAGTTATCAAAATAAAGATCATGGACCTAGTGGGAGTGTAGAGAAGCAGTGTTGTGTGAGAGCCTTTCATATGCATTTCTAGTAAAGTTGAAGTATCCTAGTACAATACATGGGAGGGGGTATGGATGGAGGCCAAGTCTTCAATCTCTTTCATGAAGGTGTGTTTGTTTTGCCTAGTGTCACCATTAACCCCAATCAATGTCCAAGAGAGGTTATACCCACATTAACAAAGAGATGGTGATGCAGTAGCATCTGATAAAGTGTCTAATGTATATGAAGTTGTTAGGGTTCCACCCACAACAAGTCCCCCACTAAGACTTTGTTATGGAATATGAATCCATTTAGTTAGGTATTGTCCACCTACAGTGTGTAGATGGAAAGGAGTGAGGTGTGTTTTAGTCTCTTATAGTGAAATAAGGTTAATTTTGTGTCCACTAATAAATAGCATATGTACCAAATCCTAGCTTCATTCACAACACCAAAAACATTCTAGGATGTAATAATCATGATGAAGTGGTAAAACGCATATAATAAAATGGATTGATCAAATCATGAGATTCATGAGGCGTTGTACTGCAAGAGCATTAGGTTGGATATTATGACACCTTAAATTTAGTTCCAAATCTGTTAGGCCAATGTTTGTATCCAATACAGATTCATAACTAATGTCGATGTATTTAGGAAAAGTGGAAAAACCCTAAGCATTTTCCCATGATGCAAAATATTTAATTTGATCAAGTCAAGGGTTAAAAGTACACTCAATAGATGGTATACTAGTAAACTTCTTGCCTGGTTCATTGGCAACTATGAAATTCTTCTTTTTTTGCTCTTTAGTGTCCTCCCCACTATCTAGTTTTGAGCTGGTATGTTTACCTTGTTCTAGAGCTTGTGATCTATTGTTAGCTTTATTCAACCCCTAATAATATCTTAGAGTTCTACCATGTTGTGAACCTCCTTTTTTTTGGTGATATTTTGGTGGAAGGGTATGATTCATGAGTGCGGGTGGTATCATGGATGTTATTGTAGTGCTTTATTGCATGTGGTAGGTTTTTTCTTTATAAGAATCATCAAGTGTATAGTGGGGGTAGGGATGGTCATGGTTGTTTAAGTGACTTTTTAGAGTTTGTATGATTTGTGTTGTGCTCCACTGTATAAGAGGGTTATGAAGAAGGATGTTGTTTTTCTTTCCTCATATGAACATGGATTGTATGATGGTGCATGGTTTTGTTGTTGTTCTATTCTATATGGTGGAGTTTGTTAATATATTTAGGGTTGAACCGTGATGTGGGGTGTCCTAATAGGTCTCGAAAGATGGAGTAAATGATATGGGGGTTTTCCCCCTAAATTTTCATGATGTAGATGACCTTAGTGAATTTGATTTTGAGGGTACTGGGGAGTCAATCTCTTGTGTGACTAAGTAAACACGAAAAGCTTTGATATTGTTGGTTGGGTATGGAGTCTTAGGGCCTAATAAATCATATATATGAATAAATAGTTGAAGCAATATATATTAAGACGTCTACATCCCATAGGTGGGGAGAAATGCAAAAATATAGACCCAACTTGATCCTCATGCAATAGCAAGTTCAACACCAAGATCCACAGACAATTTGGTAATATGGTATTGAATGAAACTATCTCCAAAGGGAATATTTTGGAGAGGCCTTCTAGATGATCTATCTTGGCACCAATAGGGAGGGATTATATCAATTGGTAAATAGATAAAATATTGGTCTTAAGTGTGGTACAACCAATAAGAAGAATATCCAAAGATAGTGTGACATACATAGTGAGGACTGGATTGTTGTCAAGGTTGTTTTTTGATGGTGACAAGGACATTGCAGTTGGTGAGAACCTAGAGTATTCTCATGGAGTTAACTGATAGGCCAATAATGGTCTCAAATCTCATATTGTTTATGAGTTAATTCATCTTGAATGGTATATGTGAAGGTGGTTGTTTATGTGGAGGTGTGGTTCTCTAGGGGGGATAAAAAAGTAAGATGAAAAAGGATGGGGATGGTATTTGAGATCTTTTTTGATATAGTGTTGATTTATATTGGTGGAAGTATGTTGATGTATATCTGGTATAGGGGTGTGAAGATTCAATGCCACAAGACTACATGTGATCTAGCTTAGGATCAGTTTCTAAGGTTAGTGATGGTACATCTGCATGATGGAGTATAATGGAGAAGGGATTGCACAAATAGGTTGGTTTCTTACTCTGTGCTTTTTTGGAAACATAAAGTAAAGTGCTTTTTGAATGGAAGGAATAATTGTCTTTGGATGCATATCATAGTGGATGAAAGGACAAAGTGTGAAGTGTTAGGGTACCCAAAGAAAATATTTGCATCGTTAGGTAAGCAGGATGAGCAGAGTCTAAGACAGGGGCAATGATAATAAAAGTGGCATGTGACTCTATAAGCAAAACAAAATTTTGAATATTGACAATTGATGTGTTTGTTCCCTATTCTATTATAAATATGTCTTTGATATATACATTTATTATATGTCTTCTTTTCAATAATTATAATGCATTATGCAAGATTAATGGAATCATTGATAGATTGTTTTAGATTAAATGTATAATATTCATCAGTGTTGTTGTTCATATGACAGTTAGGAGAGTACTGGTAATTTTAGTCATAAAATGTAAATGAATTGTTGTATTTCCCAGTGATGTGCTTGAATGTAGTAGATGATTATGTTGTTGCATTGGGTTCTTTAGGAGGTTCATCATAATGACCATCCAGCTCAACATGTCCTCATGGTGTAGAGCTCATAGGATAATGTGGCATTCTTCATGTGGGGCATATTTGACGTTTTGAATGGTGTGTCCATTCTTATAGGTGTAGGATGAGGTGCATGTGTGAGAGAACTACATGATTTGTCCCAAAGAATAATGATCGATCTAGAGTATAAATGAATATCCATGGTAGAGGAAGTGGATGTGCCTATTCATCAAGCACATTCATAGAGATGTTAGAATAACCTAAAGGTCAAAGCTCTAGGATCCAACCATGCAAGATCCCTAGTTCACTTATGATGTGTTCCATAGCCAAGTTGAGCATAAGTGATGTTTTTCATCATCCTGAAAGAGTACTCAATAGTTGAGACTACCTAAGGTGAATATGATCCATCTTGGGTTGTAGTCATACACTAAATATATCCATTATTTTAGAAGGGTGAGACTATTGGAGGTGGATTTATATACTCTCACTTAGAGCCCATTGCTGAAGAAGGCCATATCAATATGATTTTGGAAATTGTTGTCTTCCATTGCTACTCTTTATACGTATCCATAGTTAGTGATTTTATGGTAGGTAAGAGTCCTTATCTTAGAATCCATATAAGGATTCCTAGAGGCATGGGACAGTTTACACACAAGGAGTCCACCTATTCTCATAATAATAAGTGTGTATACTAGTGAGTGTGTTGTTTCCACCGACAAGAAGGAAGAATTAAAATCAGAATAAGAAAAAGAATATTTTCCTTGTCCATACAAATTTTGATGATGACTCAACCCAAATCCACTAATTAGGGTTTAGGCCCTCCAAATAGGTTTTGGACTAACCATCCACTTTCAATCACTTACTAAAAATCATCCTTAAACTTTTCTTTATTTAAACTGATATAAATAATGAAAAATCATTATAACTATAAAAATATCCTCTTGTTTTTGCACAACATGAAAGGTTAAAATAGTGTTTGACTTTTATATAAAAGTAAGAATTCTCACTTAATATAAACCAAGTACAAAATTATTACAAACTGCTATCATTTTTCACTATCTCATTCCCAGGATCTAAAGGGAGGACAAGAGACCATCTAACTAAACTAACTATTCCATTCAAGACCTCAAATGATCTGTTTCTGATGAAAGATAGCTTATGCCTCCTCTTACAGAGCTAGACACTTGCTTGAAAAATGTTTCAGTAGATTGCATGAGGTACTTCCCAATGCATAGAAAACCAACACAAACCCATGATAATTTAGATATATATTGTTACAAGAATTTAATAAATAATAATACAATCATGATAGTTAAAAACTATAGACCATCCAACATGGCAGTAGTTCTGATAAAAGTTTCTATAAATGAATAAACTAAATACATTTATAAATCTATTAATTCATTTAATATGCCCTGGATCCACATCAAGTGCTTAACCATAGCATGTATAAGCATCGTAGAAAGCTATGATCTCAACATACAAGACTTAGAGTAGATCTGTGACTCTAAGTCTACTAAACTAGATCCCTGGTTTGCAACAGGGATCACCACTTCTGGACTTGGTGACTAAACAACTAGCTGGATAAATTGAACCCTTCCTTAAAAATTGGATACTCAGGTGGAGATTCAAAGCACTTGGCTTAACTACCTGCATCAGTGGTTCTACAAGGCTGACCTACTGAGCAATATCTTAACTAATTGATCAACATATCTCTAATTAATGTTGGATACCTTACTCATTTAAGGAGAACCTCCTCTCAGGGATTGGTCCCCGATACCCTTTTGATTCATTCCCATTACCTCATCCTGGACTGTTCCAGTCAGTATTCACATTTCCTCCTTCACGATGTAGACCTTTGTGATAGATTCTATGGTGTTTAGGGCATCTAATGTCTAGTGATCCTTTAGTTTTCACAAGTAATATTTTCATCTTGCTATTGCTACCTTTTATCTATACTTAGGGTTTCTCTTTTCACTTACCAAATTCTTAGAGAGAATACTTCACCGACTTCATTAAGGAATCTACTTTAACAAATGATTGAGCATATTAATTATCAAATTACAACTCTTCATTGAACTTTGTATGCATCGACTAGAAGCAACTATCTATCAAGCCACATGATTGAAACACATCTTTACTGTAGAAATTAGGGTGAATTCGGGATATCAGTGTGACTCATTCTATAATTGGAAATTACCATGGCCTTTGTATAGATTAACCTAGGGCAAACTACATCAATATTGCATCACGAGTATACTAAATCATTTAATAGTTTGACTAAAATTGCATAGTTAACCTAATCAAATTTGAAATTATTCATCAACATACAAATCAGTAATACTAATGATCATTTTGAGCTTCATTACTCCAACATAAGGGCTTAAAGGTGATTTTCCACTCATTTTTTGCAATCCTAGCTTACATATCTCATGTTTGAACTTGGGCAGACCAGATCCAACTCCACTAAGCTTAGTTTCGAGCTCAAAGCTTCCAAAATAGCTTTGGTCAACATTAGACTGGTGCAAAAGACCCAAATGAGGCATTCTGATGTAGAAAATCAAGAAGGAAGATCAAAGGAAACCTTTAGTTCATGATGAAAAGATTCCAAGTGAGGAAAAATGAAGAGAAGAAGAGATCTACAACTAAAACCTATTTAATAGATCGGATCTAAGAAACCATCTGTTTCTCTTATTCTCCATGTTCTTTCCATAGTCTCCCTAGAAATCATTGTTCGATTCTCCTTTTTCATGGTTTAGGGCTCTACTAAGTAAAGTATCAAAAAACAAATTAAAAAATAAGTTTCATCAAATTCTGATATATAGAAAAAGTTATGGATATTTTTGTGATTGGTTGTGCTAGACGGTGACACAGCTTAAAACCTTTGATTTGTGAGTCTGCTGAGACTTTGGTTTGTGTTGTTCAGCCTTTAGTTGTTGAACTCTTGGTTTGTGGATCTGCTAAGCCTTTATTATGTGATTATGCTGAGACTTTGGTTGTTGAACATTTGATTTGAGAATCTATCAAGCCTTTAGTTTGTGAGTCAATCGAGTATTTGGTTGTTGAACCTTCTATTTTTTAGTCTACCAAGCCTTTGGTTTGTGAGTTTGTTGAGTCTTCGATTGTTGAATCTTTGATTTGTGATTCTGTCGAGCATTTGGTTTGTGATTTTGTTGATCCTTCGATTGGTGAGCCCTCATTTGTGAGTTTTTTGAGCCTTTGATTTGTGAGTCTGTTGAGCCTTCAATTATTGAATCAAAGGTATTTCAGTGTGAAAATTAAAAGTACCATAACTATCTGACTTTAACTCCAATTTAAGTTCACTCTTTTTAGTTGTATTGATGATTGAATTTTCTATCGCTCTATAGATTTTTTTTCAAAAATATAAAATGATTTTTGAATTATTTGATTCATTAAATATTTGTGAATCTCTTTCTACCAACATGTGTGTGTTATTATTATACCAACAAAGGCCAAAACCTTTATATATTCACAATGCATGTTTTCTTTAACTTATAAAATAATAATTTTAAGATAGGGTAAACATAAATCAATTGATTGATAATGCAAAGTATTTAATAAAGGTGTAATTAACATTGGAACTATCTTAAACTCTCAAAGTATCAGTAAAATAAGGTACGGGTTATAACAATCTCCCCCTCTAATAAATATTTCATCTTAAAATTCATAGAAGAGGAAAGGATACTTGTTACACATCTAAGAATCTAACTCCCACATATATTCCTCTATAGCACAGTTCCTCCAAAGGACCTTCACTAAGGGTATCTTCTTTTTTATCTTCTGAATTCTACGGTTTAGAATTTGTATAGGTCCCCAAAAATAGGAAATATCTTCTCTTTGTTGTAGTTGTTCTAGATCTATGATATTTTTTGTACCTAGATGACACTTATTCAACATGGATACATGAAAACATCATGTAAGATGGCTAGCTTATGGGGAAACTCAAGTTTGTATGCAACTAGTCCAACTCTCTGAATGATTGGATAGGGACCCATATATCTTGGTGTTTGTTTGCCTTGCTTTCTAAACTCACTACACCGTTCTGTGCTGACACATTCAAGTAAATCACATCCCCACCTCAGAAGCATAAGCCACCACCTTTCCTTCCTGCATAAGAACAGATCCCAAACCTCTTCTAGATGCATCAAAAAACACCACATCTTCTTTATACACCTCCAGTAAAATCAAAACTAGTGTTGTAGTTAATTTTCTATTTATGTTTCAAAGGTTTTCTCACATAGACCCAAAAAAACGTCCTTCCTTGTTAAAAATGTAAGAGGTGTTGCTAAGACACTGAAGTTCCTTATATATCTCCTATAATATTTGGCTAACCCTAGAAAAATTTTGATCTTAGTAGGGGTTGTGTGTTTCTCCCATTGAAGAATAGATTCCACTTTCTTAGGGTCTACACTAACTCCTCGTGATATGACATGTTCAAGAAAGAAAACTTTATATAACTAGAACTCACATTTGCTAAAACTAGCATATAATTGATGTTGTCTCAACAACTGTAAGGTTATTCTTAGATGTTGGTCACATTGTTCTACATATCTAGAATATATAAGGACATCATCGATAAACACTACCATAAATTGATCTAGATAGAATTTGAAAGCTCTATTCATCATATCCAAAAACGTTGTAGGGGAATTTGTCAGTCTGAAAGACATAACTACAAATTCATAATGCCATATCTTGTTTTGAAGGCTGACTTTGATGCATCTGATGCATTTATCCTCAAATGATGATAATTTGACATGAGGTCTGTTCTAAACAATATTGTGCTCCGCACAACTGATTCCATATATATCATCAATCCTAGGTAAGGGATTTTTTTTTCTTGATAGTTATCTTATTCCATTGCCTATATTCTATACATAACCACATAATTCCATCTTTCTTTTTCATAATAGCACTATCAAAATCCTTATCAGAATTAATGAGTCTTCAATACATCTTCTTGTCTCCACAAACTCTTCAAAGTTTTTTCTATCTTTTTGGCCAACTACTGATAAAGTATGTCTAATTTCTAGTCTTAAACCTGCTTGAAACCTCCTGCATTTCTCTATGTCATCTATTACAAGTTATGTAGAGAACTTAATCAACCTTGTATAATGTGCCCCATACTCATCAACTGTCATACTTCCATGTCTACTCTCATGTTGTCTAATTTTATCACTCAACAAGGTAGGAGGGAAATACTTTAAGTGGAACTCGTCCACAATGTATTTCTCCTCCTGTCTTCTACTTTATGTCACTATAACTCAATATCTCTTTAAGTAGATAGATAGAATGGTTGATCTAGTTGTCCTATGATAATTCCATTAACTGGAAAACATTTTCCAATTGTCAGAGACACACATATACCACAACTGGGTCTATTATTCTAGAAAAACTTAGTCCATGTAAGCTTCTTTACCAGCCCATAGAATCTCATCATATCCTTGATAGAAGATGAAGCCTTCCTATCCATCTTATATTTCACTTTTGTCTTCAAAAAGATATGATAAACCCTAGTTGCCTCATCTCTTTCCTCTGCACCCTGAGCCATTTCCCAAGGGTCAGGGCCATAATGGCACTCAGTTTGTTCCTCACCATGACCACATCCTCTTCCTACCATCTGCATATCCATAACAAAACATATCTATTTGAAAATTGTAGTTCAAAGAGGCAAATATCCTAAACTATTGGTCTCGTACCACTTCATCCCAAATCTAAGCTCAACCTAAGCTCTCATACCAAGAGTTGACTCAAACCAATCCCACTAACCAGGGGTTAGGCCCACCAAAGAGAGTTTAGACTAACCATCCACTTACAATCACTTACCAAAACTAAGACTTAGAATGTTTTTTCTTTAAATTAATAGAACCAATAAAACATCATGATAATTAGAAATATGACATCTTATTTATGTAAAACAATGAAAGGTTACAATAGAGTTCGAATTTTTAATAAATGTAAGAGTTCCTGCTTAATATACACCAATTGAAACTTATTACAAAGTGCTCTCATTTCTCAAAATCTCATTCCCAAGATCCAGAGGAAGGATAATAGACCATCTAACTAAAGTAACTATTCTTCTCAAGTCCTTGGCTAATCTATTTCTGATGAAATCTAGATTCTTCCTCCACTTGTAGAGTTGGACCCTTCCTTGAAAAATGTAAGACCCATGTCCTTGTTTTTTGGTTGAGCATGCTTGTTTACCTATTTGGTCAAATTTGGACACTATTGGAGCAAGTTATGCAATTTTTTCTTATTTTGGGCTTGTCTGCAATTTACACATACCTAAGGTTTTTCTTGCAATTTGTTACATGATTATTGTCTCTCATATGTTTTTTTTATCATGTTTGAGTTGTTTGTGCTTTGGGGTGCCTAGATGCACCTTGGTTTGATGGTGACATCTATATATGGTTTAGGGTTTTGTCCTCATGGATAGCTACCTTGGCGGTCAGAACTTGATGGTAGGCACTTGATTGATGGGATCTGATGTTGGTGGTATCCTATGGTGGGTCCTTGTTGGTCCTTGGAGGTGTGAGGGTTGATGGTTTCCCCTGTTGAGGCTCCTTGGGTCGGTGGTTCACCTAGTAAGGTGCTGCAATCAATGGTTTTGACCCTTGTGACTCATGGTGCATCAACTGATGGTCACCATGCTTTGAAACTCTGTGCCCATCCTGGGAAGTCATGATACTATAGGATTGCAGACTCCTACAACCTATGGAGCTACTTATTTTCATGGAAGTGACCCTCTAGGCCATGGACACATGAAAAACCTAGTAGGACACCTTAACCCTCTCTTCTCTCTCATCCATAGCTTGTTATACCTTCCTCTTTCCTTGCAAACGAACCCTTTGGACCCCGTTATCCTCCTTGATGTTTAGATCTTTGTCCTCCTTGGCTAGGTGGGAAAGAAGGAGCCCAAGGTAGACGAAGGTGGCTGATCTCCTTGCATGTGCACCTAGGGTTCAGATCTACTCTAATAGAGGTTGTTTGGTGCTTCCTTGCTTGGTTTCTTAGCCTAAGTATGTGAGATCTCCCTCTTTTCCTTCGTTTGCTTTATTTGCTTGCCTTCTCCTATCTTCTTCTTGGTCGGACACATAGTTTTCCATGGTGGAACTTGTGCTAGAGCTAAAAGAACACCTCTTTCTTGCTTCCTTGACTTAGGGTTTTGCTTCCTTTCTTGGAGAAGGATCTAGCTTGGTCACGTGGAGTGCTCAAGCTAGGGTTTCTCTCCTCTTTCCCTCAAGATAACTTGCTATTTGGAGCTTCTTCTTCACCCTATAGGCGTGTTACATAACTTTTGCCACATTTATTGCTTACTACTATCTTGCATGTGCTAGATCTTACTTAAAAACAAAGTTCTAAGTGGAAAGATACTATCTTTGTCTAGGGTTTAAGCTTAAGTAATGATTCTTGAGTAGTTTATCACCATAGATGAACATTAAACCTTGTGCACGAGCCTTTCTTAGTATAGGAAGCTTTAGACATTGCTTACATATGGACATGCAATGGTTTTTGGTTCTTCAAACAATGGCCATACCTAGGGTTTTTGAGCTATTTTCCCTTCTTCTTTTGCAACCCGATGGTTTGGTTCTTAGTGACCTTCATGTGACAATCGATGGGCATGGTTTTTTTGGACTCTCTTTTATGTACACAACTAATGGTTATGTTTCCCCTTACAAATGATGGGTTTCCCCTAGAAATGATGGTTTTACTCTCTCAGAAATGGTCCTTTGCTTAGGGTTTTGAGCTGATCTTCCTTCTAGTTTTGGAACTCAATGGTTTGTAATTGGTGCTGTTTTGGTTGCCTTTCTTTCACAACAAATGGCTTTGTCTTAACTTCTGTTTGGAATATTTTGTGCTCAACAAATGATGGTTTTGGTTCTTCTTTAAGTGGTGAACTCGATGGTTTTGGTTCCCCTCTGATTTGAGGCTCAAGTTCAAGTCAAAGAGCTACAAGTGTGTATTTGTGGAAATCTATATAAACATTTTTTTAATCACTTGTAATGATGAATTGACTTGTAACTTAGATGAGAAAAATGATTGGGACATAAAACATCAAAGTTAAATCACTTTAGATGCATTTTCAAAAGATTGACATCAGGTTGTCAATCGATCGAGTTTTCCCCAGGGCAAACTCGACTGATCCATCTTGATCAATTTTCTGAAGATAGCTTTGGTTGAGTTGTGTTTTCACAGAACTTGACCGATCGAGTGCCTGACCAAAATGATCTTCATTGATCGGTCGAGTTTCCTCAGAATAAACTCGACCGACAATTTGAATATCGATTTTGTCTTTTACTTGATCGGTCGAGTTAACTTTATTGAAACTCGACCAATTGCACTGTACGGAATTTTGCAATAAAAGTGATGTGACCGTTGGTGTGTGAGGCTGCTCATTCATTGCAAACTTGGTCCTAGCATAGTTGAGAGTGTTCTAACCCTTTGAGCCCCTTTCTCTCTCTACCTTCAAGTCAAATTTGTGAGTATGAGTGAGATAGGTTCCTGTAAGAGAGCTACTTTCTGTATTTATGTAAAGCTCTCCTCCTCCATCTTTCTACCTCGATTCCCATTGAAGATAAAGTTTGAAGATCTTCTCCAAGTGAAGGAGAAGGAGGTGTTATTCTTCAAGGTTGAAGAAAGTAAGGTGCTCCAGATCTCCAAGTGAAGGAGATAGGTGCTCAAGATCTCCAAGTGAAGGAGATAGTCAAGGCAACGCTCAAGGAAGATAGGTAATCCCTTGAAGGCAGAAGACTTGAAGGAAGGAGTGGGTAAGTCCATGTTGATGGCTGAAGACTCCATGGTTCAAGTGGGTAAGCTCCTTCTATAGGTTGAAGATCTTTGCTTGAGGTACTAAGCCCTTGGATGTGTGGTTGTTGTGTCTTATAATCTTATTGTGGAATATAAGAGTACCAAGATTGCAAATCCTAGAGACTAACCCACTCTAGGCAGTGGACTGACATTGCTCCTAAGTTTAGGACATGGAACCACTCCAAACCACCTGTCCAAGTGCTTGATCTTCCTTGTCTCTCATCCTTTCTATGCATGTTAGATTAAGACATCAAATTGCTGATTGTTTAAGTTGTTACACTTTATATAATTTGGTGGTCTAATCCTTTTTGTGAGAATTGTGAAGCTCTATTCACCCTCCTCTAGAGCCCATTGATCCAACAATAGTGAATAGCTATGTCGTGCTAGGTGATGTTGGAAGATGATGTTCCTACAAGGAGAGGGCACAAAATTCCAAACATCCAAAGCCATCTGAGCAGCCCAAGTAGTCTGAGATGACTCCTCTTGTCCTGACATTACATGTCCATCCAACCTTTCAGACCATGTTTGGATAAATGATGACCACATTCACTTAATTGGTGGGCACAATCCTGACTTGGGAAGGCAGAGTGCAGACATCAAACATTGAGTTGACTGATTCCAACAAGACATTTGCATGAGTGAAGTTGAGAAGTGGATTACTTGGGTACTTTGAACCCGATGGATGAATAAATTTAGCTTACAATGCTTGATTAGGGCTTCTGATTGTTGAACATAACAAATGAGGACAAGGTGAAGCATGTCGTCTATCTGCTGAAAGGGAACGTTGGCCATTTTTGGGTCATAGAGGATGAAAAGAGGCAAGAGAAGTCATCTCTTGGACGAAGTTTAGGAGAGAGTTTGTGGATAGATACTTCCCTCCATCTTATATAGATTATAAGATCAAATAGTTTCAACAGACCCGACAAAGGACGATGATGGAAGTGGAGAAGATTTGGCAATTTGAGAGTGGATTGAATGTTGAGTTGGCAAGGTTGGTATTGACTTTGGACTCACATGAGAAGCTTTCCACCTTTGTGGAGTTGGTGAGGAGGATTGAGAGGACCTTGTTACGCATCCACAATAGTGCCAAGAGGAAGTCAACACAATTTTTGGGATAGTTCTCAGGAGGATCCAAGAGACAAAGACTTTTTGTTCTATCTAGGCCATAGTACCTACTGTCCCAACAGAGGCCAACAACATAAGAATTGAGGATGCAACAAAAATAGTCATAGTGGTCACATAGTGGATGCCAAGTTAGAGGACTATCACCATGTGAGGCAAACAGTTCAAGCTCTATCTCTATAACAGAACCATCCGGGTCGTAGAGTTCCCCATAGAAGAAGTGCTTTTACTGCCATCAACCGAGGCATGTGAGGATTACGCTCCTAGTTGAACTAGGAGACGTCTCAGTCTCAAGGGCGGAACCAATGAAATGTGTAGTAGTGTGGCAATGGCAGTGATATAGGTTGGCAAAAATTCACTGGAAGGATCATTTGGATCCACCAAGAGAGATCAAGGAAGAGACATATCACACACCACATCTAGTTTCTACATGATGATGTAGCTCGAGGGTGTTATTAGCCCCCAAGTTGTTACATGTCAGATATAACTTTCACATTATGGTTTGTCTACTTCCATGTATGTAATTTTGGTTGACCCGGGTGCAACACATTCGTTTATCACCCAAAATGTGATTAGATGATGTAATCTACCAGTTACTTGTCCACCCAAACATTTGTTTTCTTTATACCCCTCTAGTGTGATCCACAATTGTTCATGAGGTGTGACCATCATGCATCCTTGTTGTCACAGATCTATTTATTACCATAAGTTCACCCTCCTAATGGCTACAAAGCTAAAGGTGAGTGAACTTGGGTGCCTGTCTATAGAATGGCACAAATATTTTACACATGCAGTATATATGTAAAAGCAGTAACAACAAGATATAACAAGATACTATACCCAATTCTATATTCAAGATACCTCATTAGGGTTTCATTTGAAATCTTAGAGTCTTGAGCACAACATATCTTCATTCGGAAACCACAAATTCGATAAACAAAACATATTAATGCTAAAGCATTAAGTACGCTATGAAAAGGCAAGTAAACCGTTTGAGAGTACTATAAAAGTTACTTGTCTAGAAACATCATATAAGCAAGATTTAGAAATAAGGCATGAAACACTTAACAACATTCTTTTATACAAAGTGTGTTTTAAGTGTATTTCCATTTTACTCAATAACATATGGCCATTGACCAGCTTCCCATTGGAAGGGTCTGTAAGTGTGCTCAATAATAGCCAACCCTTTTGTCGACATGGTCTGCCTTATCTGGACATCTCCAGTAAGGCATCCAACCTTGTGTCCTTACCTCGAGAATATAGATAGGTACACTAGGTTTGTATAATGGACAAGTTCAGTTATGTTTGAGGTTTGTTCAACATATTTTAAGCAAAATGAACATACTAATCATAGGGAACAAGTAGCTCAAACAAATAATTATCTAGCCAAGCATTCATATGAGCATACATACAAACAAGCCAATAACATAGTAGGGTCAAGAGATTAAGCGTACCTTACGAGGAGCACAAGATCAACAACTTGATTTATAAAACCATATATAGCAAGCTTGACTAGATCTTGGCAATTGAGTCATCATAGAGATCTTGACATTACAAGTGAGTACAATTGGATTAATATAATCAAGATTAGGTCTCATTAATCATAATCATAGTGGTTAGATGTGTCACCTAAGTCTAGGTATCATATATTTCATCATTGATTTCAATATCTCAACTAGGTCATGCATAGGCATTATCAAGCGACGTAGTACGTCATGGTTTCATCTAGAACCTAAGGTGGCACATCAAAACTAAGATAGGGAGCATACCATTAGGGTTTCCTAATCTTAGATGGAGTTATTTGTGACATTAGAGTATAAACAAGGGCTAGATGAGTTAGGTATTAAAAACATCATCAAGTTACTGATTTGATACTATTATGTAACATGGATGATCAATAGAGCACGATTTTCACAAGGTTAGTGACTTGGTTATCAACATTCATACTATATTGTATTTCAACTCAAGATTAGGGCATTTAGACACATTAGGACACAAGAATGTTTCATACGACATATAGGGATACTAGGCACGAAAGATTGCTGATTTTTAGTACACATAATCATCTTGAGTAACTTTATATCAATGAAGGCATAAGGCTTAACATTCATCACAAGTGTGCATGTAAGGCCATGTAAGACACATTAAGAACAACATCATTATCAATACTGTCTAAGAAGGGTCATGATCAAGAATGATTGCATTTGAGGGTGAAATATACTGATTTAAAGCATTCACAACGATTTCAAGAATCCTTGAACTAGTTTGATCTAGGGCTGGCAATCAGGTCCGGGTTGAGCGGGTCCTATTTGGGGTCAATTCGGGTCAGATTAAATATACTCGACACGAACCCGATTCAAAAATAATTTTGGGTCAAACCTGCTTGACCGAACCCAAAATTCATATTTATGGGTCTGAATCGATGAACCTGATGGACCAAAAATATTATATTATATGAAAACCCGAAAAATTGAAAATGCAAGTCCAAAAAACCCAAAAATTCAGACCTGTTAGACTCGAAATTGCACATAATTTGCTAATTAATTATTGTTTCTCGGGAAAAGACTTATATAAACCATCACAAATTTATGTTTGTATGTGTTAAAAATTTATATGGCTATAACATGGGAAAATTATATATACATACGAAGATATAATTTTGGGTCGAGCAGATTTTGCGGGTTGAGAATTGCAAACCCAGACTGACCCACAAATAATTTTGGGTTTTTCAGGCTCGGGTCATTTCGGGTTGGGTTGAAAAAATCAAGACCCGAACCCGCTTTAGTCGGGTCTGGTCGAGTGGGTCGGGTCAGGTTTTGCTAGCCCTAGTTTGATCATTAAAGAAGTAGTTTTTATCATTAAAAGCCCATTTTAGGTCATATATGCAACATTAGAGCATTCTAGGGTACAAAGATGGATCAAGTTCGAATCATTATGTATAAAGATGTACAAGGTACTGATATTAAGATATAATCATGTCTTGGGGCATAAAAGATCAAGACCATGCATTAAAATAGGATAAACATCTTAAAAAGACTTCAAAAACATATAGTTTGGGATATCAGTAGAGATACAAACAAGATCATACCAAGGAACTATTTGTATTGGATGTTGATCGTTTTTCCAATCAAAATGACATATAATATGTCTATGTTAGGACAAAGCATCATAAAGATATGATTTTTCTAAGATCTACCTTGATCTGGATGATCAGGACCCTTGGTTCTCGATCTGAGGGCTGCGACTGGGCCACATCGCCCCTGTTGGTCCTCTCTCCCTCGTGGGCCTGTGGTGGGGAGACATGCATCTGGCCTGCAACCTCCCACCACCAGCATTTGGGAGATGTTGCTTGCCGCCCACGGGAGGAGGGGGCTCTGAGAGCGTGCGTTGAGGTGGCGAAGCTTGATTCTCTCAAGTTCTTAGTTTACTGGTAGACCAGATCTAGGCCATCCACATGAGAGTTGACGGCCATAATTATCGCTACCCTAGGCACTGCGGACCGATCGTCCCTATCACGTGAGCGTGCCTACTCCGACATGGTGGCACTGCTCCACGCCAGCTCGCCGGAGCACTGTTGAATGGCGGTAGAGGGGGAGCTCTTCCATCGGGGGTGCTGTCGGGGTGTAGACCTTCCGCACGAAACTGGGGAGGGCTTCATCTCTCAGTGGGGTAGCCTGAGGGTGCCATAATGGCTCGCCGGAGGTGCAACATGTACCATGGATGAAGGGGAGGAGAAGATGAAAGTGAGGGGCGAGAGGGCACCAAAATAGGAGGAAAAGATGGGGGAAGTGAAGGAGGAGAGAAATGGGAGCGAAAGAGAAGAGGATGGGAGTCAAAGGAGGATGGGAATCAGATTTGACACAGGAGTAGCCTGGTTGGAAAGCCATGGACGGCTTCCTGCTCTGTGCTTGCACAACAAGGGAAGTAGGTATAGGGCCGACTGTTGAATTTAGATCCAAGGGCAAAAAATAAGGGTTGTGCCTAAAAGAGGAGAGGAGAAAAAGGTAGATCTGGGGCCCTCCAAACGTGCATTCCCATTAGTTGGGAAGGATGCCCGCAGATAGGTGACATGTTAAGTGAAGAGGGGGGGATCCCACTTTAACTGGGCCGCACACCCTAGTTGGGCTCAGTAAGGCCAAAACAAGTTAAATCAAAGTTAAAACAAAGATTAGAATAACAAAGTTCAAATGACCATATTTTGAGGTTTATAACTTCGATTGAGGCAATTTTTGGGTCGTTGCATTGGAAATTGAATCAAGTACATCATGAAATACATTTGATAGTAAGGATAGTTCATTGAATGGTTTCAAAAGTGCTTGAAAGTTGATGATACATAATAAGCATGACACTTGGTTCAAAACCCAGATTAGAGTCATAAATAGGGACAAAGTGATATTTAATCAAGATCAACTCATTAGTTCAGCATATAATGACTAAATAGTCATCAAATTGAGGGTTATGAAGGTTATCAAACATAATAGAGTGTCAAAATTCAATATGTGCATTAATTGAATAAGAGGCAAAAATCCAGGTCATCACATCCTCCTCACCTTAAAAGGAATTTTGTCCCCAAAATTTAAACAAATCAAAAAGCGAGATTGAGTTTTCACACTCCATATCAAAATCAACTTGGAAATTCCTTCAACACCATCACTTCCAATATATTGAGCATCATAGTCAAAGTGCAGTCACATCGATCATCGAATTGGGTAGTGTAGTCACATGAGTCACAATTTGAGAGAGATTATCCTATACATCACCAAACTTGGAGATATCACATTTCTAAAGTCAAACAAATAGATCTCTTGCATTAAGAGTACAACATGACTTTCAATCCCAACATTTAGGGTTCTAGCTTCTACATTGGACTAGGTGGGGTTATACATCCATGATTGAGATTTTGTATTTCAACGGTTTAAGACCAACATTATATTTCAACATCGTGATTTCGTGCTCTAAATATATGGAATGGCCCACCCTAGTCCACATATAGATCAACCCTAAGTCATAAATAGAGCAAACCAACATAGTCATCATTTCAAAATTTTGAGGTTTGGAACACAAACGTCATTAGTCATATATCAAGGGTGATATCAAAATCCAAATAGGGTGATCATAGGAGTCAGGTCGAATCACCATCAATAATCATGAGTCAAGATTACATTATTCCATAACGAGAGTCAAGTTTGGACATAAAATCATAGATCCAAACACTTAGAATCTAGGGTTTAGATTCCCATGTAGACCTTAGGGTTAAACATTCAACCGTATACAACAATTGAGAAATATTTCGAGCAACATTCAACATCTCATAGTATCAACATCAAGTTCATTTTCATGGTATGCATGGTTTATGAAAGATCTAGGCCTAAGTCTTTTTTAGGAACCTAACTACTAGCGATAGTCAACAACATCATATTTCCAGATCATGATTAAATCGAGATTCAAGATCAAGTATAAGTATCATCATGGCTTTGACCTATTAGGGACTTAGGTCAATAAATAAAAATAATGTGGAAGGGGTTACCTTCATGAACTCTAAATAACCAACGAGATTGAAATTTAGAGGTAGTCCAAATAGGGATGCGACTTGGGTTAGGGGAGTCATGAGTCAACTACTACCCTAATCCAACACATTAATCTACATCGATCATGAGTCGTCAATTGTATCTGAATAGGGAGAGTATGGATTATCAAAATGCATTTCTCATGATCACGAGTCAAACATCAATATCATTAATAGATAATCCATATCTCAAGATTTTGTGAGTTCAAGGTCATTATTATGTTCCCTTTTTTTTGGGGAACCTAGAGCTTAATTAATATTCATCATGTGCTCTAGTGCAGGCCAAAACGTATCAAAGGATACATTGGTGTCCATCCCTAACCAGGGTGGTTTAGAGTTATTGAAATAAACATACGAAAAGGAAGACAAAGAATGTTTTGCAATGGAATATGAAACTAGGTTCAGGTCCCTTGGTGTGTAGATGAGGTCAACCTTGTCGGTTTGTGCCTCCAGGTTCCTATAGCTTCTCCAAAGAGGTTGGAGAGAGCCTGAGGGTGGAGCGGTTCTCGTCAGGATTGAAATGGCTTGCCAGGAGTCAGAGATGATCACCACATTGCACTATGAGTTGTCTTTGCTGGAGCAGAGAGCTTGAATTATTGCTTGAATTTCTGTGTCGAGCGGGGATGAGGCCATCAAGATACCCCAAGCCCCATAATGCAAGATCCCTATGAATTAACACATTGGATACCAAGACCAGCCTTCATGGAGGAGTGTTGAAATGCCACATCCACAAAGAGGAATAAGTCACCTACGATCAGACGCACTATCAGTACTGGAGCTGGCTACCGGCAGTAGTATAACCCTTGACTTTTGAGATTGTTTATCGTGGTAGACTATTTCTTTGAGGAATTTGACAGAAACATTATGTACGATCGTTGCGCCTTCGTGAATTAATTTGTTGCGCAAGTGCCAAACATTCCAGCACGCTATAAGGAGAATGTGGTCACCTGATTGGATAGCGAGCGAGAGAATGAAAGGAATCCACTTGTCCTCATTCAACAACAAGAAAGAGTCAGATGAAACTAGTTCATGCCAGACTGAATTGATGCTGCTACAGTCCCTCAAGATGTGTAGGAGAGAATCGGGCACATTGTTGCACGTCGGGCAGGTGATGTCAACTTCCATATGTCGCCAGATTTTCTCTGCATTGTTGAAGAGGGCTTTGTGCTGTAATAGCCAGGAGAAAACTCAAATTCTTTTAGGAGTTTTGATTTTCTAGAGCCTAGACCAGTCACCCGCATAGGACATTCTTTGGGTTCATAGATCCATGTGTAGGCACACTTGGAGGTCAGATCTCCATGGTCCTCAAACGGACACACCCATGCATCATGTCACAGGAATGGGTCTGGTGGAGGGATGAAGCGAATCTGATCCTGGGTTCCACTGGGGAGGTGAGAATAGATGAAATCATAATACCATTCCTCTGAGTCAAGTACCATACATTGAACATTTATATCCTCTAGCTTAGGTGGGGGTTGGAAGGATGACTCAAAGTCATTCATCTATTTCCACTAATCCATTTGTCTGTCTAGACATTAGTTGATAGTCCAGAGATAACAACTTTGGAACACTCTCCAGTGATTGTGTTCATATTCTTCTTATTGAAGGTCCATACCGGCGAGCTTAGCTTGTTTGAAGGGCGGCCTAGGTGCATGTACTTTTCTGTCATTACTTGAACCCAGTGGAGATTGGGCTTATTGATGAAGCACTAGACATTCTTCATCAGACGAAGGTCGGGGTGGTGGTGACTGACTCGATGTTACTCTGTTGTTCACCGAACCTAAAGGTAGGTCCCATTTGATGCCCTTCACTCATCTCATCATCAATGAGAGTAACTGAGGTGTCATTAGTAGCAACGCTATCCTTGCTTTTGGATTGCGTGCCATTTGCTGAAGTTGGCTGGCCCGTGGACTATGTAGATGATGCACGATCACCTTTCTTCTTCTAGAGACGTCCTTGGATGTAGTTCCATCCACCCTCCTCACTGCCTTGTCCCTCATTTTGACTTTGTCCTTGAGGTGGATCGACTGCTGGTACAGATGTGCCTCCCTCCCAAGCTTGGACCCCTTCTTACCCTTGCTCAGAGTTTGGTCATTAGCATGGGTATCCTTGGTCGTCTTCTTAGCCACATGCCTTCTTTTAGGCTTCTTAGCATGAATTGAAGGCATGTATTACACTAGTCTAGGAAGTGAGGTCACTACAGTTGTGGAGGGATTAGGGGTAGCAAAGATGGGTGCAAACTTTTAGTCTATCTCTGACTGCCTGATCCTTCCACACTTCATGCAGATAGTGGGCAAGTTCTCGTACTCTAGGCGGAATTTCTCCTCATCCAGGATCACTGTCAGTAGCAGAGGCTTGGAACTGTCCACCTCCACTACTATCCTAGCAAATCTCCCTTGATTGCCTATAGATGTGGTGTCATCTATCTTAATTGTTCATCCAACTAGGTCCTTGATGCTCGAGAGTAGCTGCGTTTGGTATAAGAATACAAGAAGGTCTGACACTCTTAACCAAACAATGAGCTTCCGCATGATTGGATCTAATGGCCTAAATCTTGGGGACCACGGTTGAACTGACAAGTAGTTCACATAGATTGTCTAGGGGCCTCCTGTCATCGCCTTCACAAAATCCTCATGGTTTGCAAGCTGGATGACATAGTATCCCATTTCCATGTCAATAGCGTGAACGGTATCTGTAGGGTTCCATAGGATACTTAGGCGATTGACAAGAGCCTAGAATCTGATGTTGGTTCCTAGGACTTTGAAAACAATGACAAACTTCTAGGGTTCTAGAAGTGGCTCCAGTGATTCCGGGTTGATTGAGATTGCAAGGAGGGATCCTGATTGGTCCACCCGTATGTCTTCTGGTCTCAACGTATCTAGAAGATACATTTGATCACCAATGGTGTGCGAGACGGGTTTCCAATCATATCAGTCGCATAGGACTTTACGACACCTTATGGTTGTTCAACATTAGATGATGAATCAACATTCATCACGTCAGTAATCACCGAAGGTGTCTCCGAGGGAGGTTCTTGTGCATAGCCGTGAGTAGAGTGAAGGGATCCACACCCTCCCGAGCGGTCGTCGCAGCCACGACCGCTATCACCTCTCCCAACTCCAACCATGTGGCTAGGGCATATAATTTATATTCATATAATGAAGCTGGGAGTGTGTTACCTTTATTTCATGGTAAAGGTAAGGGTAGATTTTGGAAATCAAGAAGTCAAATTGAGAACTCAAGGCTTTGAGCATAACAGTGCAAGATTCAAATCTAGGTCCATCATTGTAAGGCCCCTAAACTTGCTTGATGAGTTGAATAAGCTTAATTATTATAATTTAATTATTATAAACCTAATCTAACTTGTGATATGCTTTGAAATCATAAGATAATCTTAAGTTTCAAATTTGGTCCAATTTGGACACTCTTTGAGCAAGTTATGCAATTTTATGCACATTTTGGACTTTTCTACAATTTACCCAATTGAGAGGTTTTATTTGTAATTTATCACTTGGATTATGTTCCTTGGATATTATATCATAATGCTTGAGCTTTTGAGCCACGGGTCACCTATTTAAACCTTGTTTTGAAGGTGTTTTCTCCAAGGGTATTTTAGGGTTTACGCCTTCATGGATGAGCTACCCTTAGTAGCTATCAACTAATGAATTATTTGATTGGATGGGAAATTTGAAAAAGGAAAGCTAAGTAGGTCTATATGGAAGGGGGGGGAGCTTCTTGTGTGTGCTTGTATATTCTTAATAGTTTAAGGCCATAGACACATGAGGAAGCTACTTTTATACCTCATGCTTGCTTCCATCCTTATCCATGGGCTATATTTACCTCTTCCTTGACAAAGTATGAAACGTTGCTTGCTTTATCTTTTCTCTAACCTGGATAAACAACTCCACTCTATTTTTCTGTGGAACCAAGTTCTCTAAGGTAGAAGAAAACCTCTTTTTGGAGAAGAAGATCTCCTAGAGCTCCATCTAGCCCTACCTAGGGTTTCCAAGATCATCTTCTAGGGATTTTGATCAAGACAAGTTGTTTTCTTCCTTTATTCTCCTTTTCTCTTGCTCTTCTCCTTCCATAAACCTTCCTCCAGGTCGGAACCTTGTTGTTCCATGGTATAAATTGCTCTAAAGCACTAAAACCCTACCTTTCTTACTCCTTATGCTTAAGGTTTGCTCATTTGATGAAGAAATGTGCTAGATGGACGAGTTCACAACTTATTCTTGGATTTTCTACCCTAACTGCTCAAGTTTTCTTCTGTTTGGGATTTCATCTTCTCATTAGAGGCAAGTTTTATAACTTGCTCCACGTTTATTTCTTACCATAAGCTTGCTAGCTCATGTTCTTTCTAGAAAATGATGATTCATGCACTAAAAAGCTATTCTTGACTTGGATTTCGATTTTTATAATGTTACCTATTCTGATTTCAGTTCTAGATGAACCTGTAATCATGTGTATGTTATTCCTAAGGTATAACATGACTTGGATCATGTTGTTTTGACAACCTATGGTGCTAAACACCTATCAATCAATGGTCAATTTTAGGGTTTTAAGCTAATTTCTTTTATAAACCCATGACCCAATGATGGTACCATTGCAACAACCCTATGGTGTTGTCTTCATGACAACTGATGGTCGGGATCAAAGGTTTCATATGATGGTGACAACCTATGGTCACCCCCTTAGGTCGGGTTTTGGATCAATTAGAAGTTTAATGATCAACCATTAAGTACCCTAATAATGTTATCAATCAATGGTGACATTAGCTTAATATTTGATGTTGATTAATGAATGTAGTGTTGATCTAACAACCTATGGTGATTTAATGGTCACTAATGATGGTGGATCAGGTCTCTAAAACCTAGGTTGAGTTAAGCATTGTATTTGTATCATCAATTAAGCCTTATACCAATGGTTTCTTGGGTCACTTGATGCAATGGTCGGACCTATACTGTAATTGATGGTTTGAACATATGAAATTGACCCAATGGTCAAGATCTAATGTTTATTCCTCCAATAAAGTGGAATGATGGCTAATGTAATATGTTGGTCCTAATAATGTGATTTTGATGGTTTCCTTTATATCATCAACTTAAGGAGCTTACTTGTTGACAATGGATAGCTTGTTTTAAATGAACAGTCGATTGTGGGTTTTACCCTACTCTCAATGGAACTTTTTGTGTTGTTAATCAAGGGATGTCTAGGGTTAGATGGTGACTCTTTTTAGAGCAAAAATCAAGGACTTCATAGGTGTTTTATCCAAGGTGTTTACTTATGTAAACAACCAATGGTCTTACCTTTTAAACATCCAATGGTTCTGGGTGACATTGTGGTATGGTGATATGGGTTGAATGATGATGGAACAAATGGAGGGTTACCCTTAATAAAGTAGTCTTACCTATTCACTCATATGAATAGAAGGGATGATAATCATATTGTGTTGATATGTAACCCTAATGAGGTATAGCTTGTTATACCTAGCTTTAATATAACTAAATTATGGTAATTGGGTATGAATAGTTCTTGAATGACTAATGCAATCATGGAGTACTATGTTACTGTTGTTGAAACCCTAGTATGCTATAACCCGATGGTTACACCTTGATTTATGTGTGGGTTCATACTTGAGAATAGTATGGAATGTGATGGTGATGCTTCACCTTATGCATCCATGATCCAATGGGGATGCCATGAGTTAGGAATTATGTCATGACATCCCGCTATCATACAGACAACAAGATGCCATGCAAAAATGCGCAGAACCACCATAAACCACATATTACCGAAAACACAGGTTAATTAAAATTGATTGCGGAAAGAAGATAAAAGAGAACTATTATATCCAGATCCTCATCCTGCAAGGAAACATGTTATATAAATATTCACAGGCCTTGATATATGTCCACATCTTATAGGAACCAGCTATCCTTTCAGCACAGGAGTTCATCACCTATTTATACATACATAATGGGCCACATCAGGCCAGCAGTAGGATATACAAAGCTACATCAGTTATACATCGTAAAACATAGTCAAAACACCTCCGAGGACCTGAGAGTACAGGGACGACTCTAGGACTCTACTACAAAACAACCAAAACAACAACATATCCATCTCTTGCCTCCTACTGCTCTTCTTACTGCTCGACCACAACCTCACGACCACCACTACGTCTAGCATGATCACCTAAAAAGGTTTTAAACCAACGAGGTGATACACAGTCCCAACGAGAAACATAACTCCCCGCCAAAACTATAAAACTTCATAAAAAATAGGTGAATCTGATAACTGATATCAGTAGATCATAAGCAGATGACTTATATTATTAATAATCTTACCAAAATATGGAGGAGGCATATGACCATATATTATTTATGGAACATGATTGACAAGATAAGCTTTGTAAGAACTTATCACAAAACATAAGGATCGTATAAATAACTGCAAGTTATAACTAGATCAACTATACAAGCAAGGCCTCAATCAATGTTCTGTGCTTTGCCCTAAGCAGTATATACTATTTGACTGGATTACGTATTATCATGCCCTGAGGAAGTGAGCCGTACCGCTCAAATCCAACCATTGGCTGTGAAGCCCAAACCGGTACCATACAAGGTCAATGGAAGAGCCAAACTCCATGACCTCACCACCTCATGGTCAGTGCACGAGTGTTCAACAATCATGACCGCAATCTCATGCTTAGGTGGCTGCAGCCACACATGGTCAGGCTACCCTCTGCCTAGCCCACCATGGTACAATTATTGGTGCTAGTGATCCAAGCCACAGGTCTGTTCACTGTGCTCCATAACCATTGAGCCATGGGCCTGTTCACCATGCTCTTACCACACATCCTGAGCCATGGGCCTGTTCACCATGCTCTTTCACATTGAGCCACGGGCCTAAAACTGTGCTCGGGAGTCTACAACCGAAGTTGCACTCTAATCCTCCTATTTTTGGCTAAGAGAAACCACACATATTCAACAATATGCGCTTCTGGGTTAACCCGTAGGAGAACCCATTTCACCATCACCAACTACTGACAATTATGGATCTATGGCCAGGGCAAACTACATGATATGTTCCATGTAATTAATTAGTATATTTTAAGTAGATTGTTGAGGCAACCAAGTTGTAAAACATAAACAACATTGAGTTACATTATTACCATGGGATCTCAATCCCTCATCACAGAATGCCACTGCCTCTCAAGGCTTACATCATCATCATGGGATAGCAATCCCTTATCTCAACATCAGAGGATAACACCTCAACTAGGCACTCAGCCTTCATCATGCCAACAAACCTTTCACATCACACTGGTGATACGTGTTATCTTATCAACAAGGATGATCATCATTGAGTGTTATACAGAACACATACACCTCATAGCTCTTACCTGGCTATGAATTCACTTGATTCACCTGCATGGTTAGTATGCATATCAAGAGAGATAACTGAATCACCAAACATAGATCTTTATGATTATCATGCTATTAGGGTTGAAGGTACATGATTGGAACAACATCCATGATCATAGCTACATGAAGCACAAAGATGTATATGTAGACAAATTACATTATTGTTATCAGACCATGAGCATCCACTATGCCTTTAACTTATAAACATAAACATGTACCTTATCATCTTACTTAGCACCAACCTTAGGTATCAAACATATCACTGGTCACAACCTATCATTCTTAACGCATCATCAACAGAGGTGCGGTTACAAGATAACGACTCATCAAAACTAGGGTTTCCGAGCTAGGTGCAACCCTTACCAAAGATAATGCCTACCCTCCCTATAGGTGTGGCGGGCAGCACATCCCTCACCCAAAGGGGTATCGGATAGGATCACATCCCTCACCAAAAGCCTATCGGCTAGGGCACTTAGACACACATATCGGCCAAGACCCTATCGCCCATGCACAAGGGATATCGTGCAACCAAGGAGCATAAGTGTATCGTGCAACTAAGGCCAGAAGGGTGTCGTGTATCCAGACCCAATAGCTATGTCGTGCAGCCAAGTGCAAGGTGATATCGGACATCCAAGTGCAAGAATGTGTCAGGCAGCACAACCAGCCCTAACGACCATGACCCTATCGCCCATTAGGGTTAGGGTTCATGTTGGACACCCACCATTGTCATAACACCCAAGGCCAAGATCATAACCGCCCAACAAGCACACTACTGACCTCTATCCAACTACATCATGGCACTCAAGGAGGGCTATCATTCAACTAAGGCATCTATCTAGGGTTTCACCACCCAAGCACCATATCAGGCAACATCAAAACCAACCCATGTCGCCCAAGGCACAAAATAAAGATATCTACCAAGCACCATGTCGGTCAAAGGGACATCCAGGGTTCAACATTCCCAAAACCTTCTTAGGTAACAAGGCATATCACCCAACAACACTAACATGAAGAAGGGGTCATACTGGGCAACAAGGTCAACAGAACCCATCTTATCATATCGCCCAAAACAAAACCCTAGAAGAGGGGTGTCGTGCAAAGCACCACAAAAGGGTATCGTGCAAGGCACAAGGACCATATCAGTTTGGTCATCATCAACCTCAAGATCACCATCATCAAACCCTAATAGATCAAGAGAGTTGGCTCACCTCTCAACAACTAAGAGAGAGGGGTTTTGCACAACCTCCATCACATATCGGTCAACAAGGTGGATCATCCCCTTATCGGTCAAGATTCCAACCTAGTCTCACCTCTCAAATCCATGGTGAGAGAAGGGTATTGCCCAAGCAACTAGAGCATAGACTCACCTCTCAACAACCAAGAGAGAGGGGTTTTGCCTACACCACTAGAGCTCAAACTCACTTCTCAAAACCAAAAGGGAGAGAAAGGGGTTTTTCCCAAGGAACCCTAAACTCAAGGTTTGGACACAAGGTCTAAGAACACATCAACAACATGACCACTATATATATAACAAGATAAAAGGGTACACACTAGGGCAAGAAACATATCTAACAAGATGCATGGCCGATCAAGATGACATATAAACATGCAACATGAAAAAGGAAGCAGTATAGATAAGGTTAGGAGTTATGTAACCCACCTTAAGCAAGCTCCAAGCTCCTAGCACCAAGCTTCCAAGCTCCAAGCACCACCTTCAACCACCACAAGAAGCGAAGCAAGACACACTCTAGGGTTTGGCCACCACTAGAGGAAGAAGAAGACTCCACCAAGGAGATCGACCACCAAGCTAGCTCTACCAAGCGTATCTGCCACCAAGCTCACCAAGGGGAGGTATCGTCCACCAAGTAAGAAGGGAAGCAGCTAAGGAACTAAAGAGATCCTAAGCAAGAGAAAGGAGAGGCATATATAGAAGAGGGTGAAGAGGAAACTAAGGCAAGGTGTCACCCAACCTAGGGACACTTGTCCATGGGGAAAAGCCACCTACTATCTCACCACCACCACATGTCCAAAACTTTTGCCACATGCAAGCAACAAGCACTAAGTGTCCACAAGGGGGTGACACAAATGATGCTAGGTCAAAGAAGGTCACTTGGCCGATACACCTCATGGGCGACACATCCTTGCCCGACACAACCACCTGGCTAATACGCCATGGCCGACACACCAAGGTCATCACACTCAAGCTTGGTCGATACACTTAGGGCTTTCCCGACACAAGGCCCAATAAAGCAAGGCAAAGCCCAAATAAGGCTCAACAAGGCAAAACAAAGCCCAAAGCTACTCAAAAAATGAGCCCAACCCATTCTCTCAACCCTAGAGGATGCAAGGAGAGAGAGAAACATCTCTCAAGGTGTCAAACTTGCACATCAACCCTAAAGCTTGGGTTATTTGCATGTTGCACCTCCAACTCTCAACAAAGCACAAACAAACCCTAATCACCATTTGAGGTGATTAGCAAGCATCTAAACACAAGGTTTAGGCAAAGCAAACAAGGTAAGCCCAAAATGAAGGTCAGGGTCCTTACAAGCCATAAACTCTACAAAGGGATTTTGCCCCCAAAATCTGAAGAGAAAAGCTAGGGATACATCCTTCTCATCTCTTCCTCGAGCTCCCATGTAGCTTCCTCAATGCCACGATGATGCCAAAGAACCTTCACAAGCATCAGGTCCTTCCTTTTCAACTTTGTTACTCTTCTATCAAGAATCATCATTGGACCTTCCTCGTAGGTCACGTCTTCATCAAGTTCAACCTCAACTGGCTATATCACTGTCCCTGTGTCTGGATGACTTTTCTTTATCTTACTGACATGGAACACCAGATGTAACCTATGAACCTCTGGCGGTAGTTCTAACTTGTAAGCTATGTTGCCAACATGTGCTATTACCGGGTATGGCCCCATATACCTAGGTGTCAACTTGCCTTTCCAGCCAAACCTTAGCACACCTTTCCATGGTGAGACCTTAAGATACACCTTGTCTCCCACTTGCAACTCTAGAGGTCATTGACAATTATCTGCATACGGCTTCTGTCTGTCCTGTGCTGCTTTCAACTGTTGTTGTATCACTTTGATCTTCTCTGTTGTCTGCTGTACTAACTCAGGACCCAAAAGCTAATACTCACCCGACTCATACCAACACAAAGAAGATCTACACTTCCTGCCATATAAAGCCTCATAAGGAGCCATGTCGATGCTCCGTTGGTAACTATTGTTGTAGGCAAACTCTATCAAACTGAGATGCACGTCCCAACTGCCTAGGAACTGCAAAAAAAAAGCTTGGAGAAGATCCTCCAAAGTCTGAATAGTCCTTTCAGACTGTCCATCTGTATGTGGGTGGAAAACGGTACTGAACCTCAACTGCGTTCCCAACTCTTTGTGCAACTATTCCCAAAAACGACTCATGAACTGAGGTCCTCTGTCAGAGACTATCGTTGCGGGCACACCGAGAAAACGCACTATCTCATCCACATATACTTGAGCAAGCTTCTCTACTATATGTGTTGTCTTCACAGGTATGAAATGAGCAGACTTTGTCAATCTGTCCACTATCACCCAGATGGAATCATGATTCTTAGCTGTTCTCGGCAGACCAACTATGAAATCCATGGTTATATGATCTCATTTCCACTACGGTATCGGCATGGGTTGCAACGTACCTTCCGACTTATGATGCTTAGCCTTGACTTGCTGGCATACCGCACACCTAGCTACAAACTCTGCTACATCTCTCTTCAAGCTAGACCACCAATATAGGTCATTCAGATTATGATACATCTTGGTGACACTTGGATGCATAGCATACATCGGTATGTGTGCTTCCTCAAGAACTAGCTTTCTCAAATAATCCACATCGGGGACCACCATCCTACCATGATAGCAAACTAGTCCATCCTCAGACTCATGGAACCCATCACACTTTTTGCTGTCAAACTCTAATTTGATTACCCGAACTGAAGCATCTGCCTGTTGTGCATCTTTGATCTGCTGTCTCAACATAGGCTTTACTTGCATCTGTGTCAACAATCCTGCCAACAAGGAAACTTCTAACTATACACTCATCTGCCGCAAAGAGATGAACATATCCTGCTTATGACATACCAAGGAACTCAATTGTGCCTTCTTCAGAGAGAGAGAAGAAGACTTCCTACTAAGCGCATCAGCTACCACGTTTGCCTTACCAGGATGATACTCAATGGTGCAATCATAATCATTGATCAACTCCATCCAGCGATGCTGTCACATGTTCAGCTCACTCTGCGAGAAGATGTACTTCAAGTTCTTATGATCTGTAAAGATCTGACACACTTCCCCATAAAGATAGTGTCTCCAAATCTTTAACGCATGGACCACCACTGCCAGCTCCAAATCATGTGTCGGATAGTTCTCCTCATGTTTCTTAAGCTGTCACGAAGAAAAAGAAACCGTATGATCTTCCTGCATCGACACACATCCTAAGCCTTTTTTGGAAGCATCGCAGAATACAACATAGCCTTTCCTAGGCTCTGGCAGCACCAATACTAGAGCACTAGTCAGCTTCTCCTTCAAACTTTGGAAAGCTTGTTGACAATGATCATCCCAAACAAAAGGTACATCCTTCTTGGTCAACTTTGTCAATGGAAACATGATCATACTGAAGTTTCTTATAAACTTCCGGTAGTATCCTACTAAACCCAGAAAACTACGAACCTCAGTTGGCATCTTTGGTTGCTCCCAGTCTACAACTGACTCCACCTTCTTGGGGTCCACTCTGACTCCTTCTATAGATATCACATGACCCAAGAAAGTTACTTCTTTCAACCAGAACTCATACTTACTAAACTTGGCATAAAACTGATGTTGGCATAGAAGAGTCAACGCTTATCGAAGATGTTGTTCATGCTCTCTACTGTCCCGACTATATATCAAGATATCATCTATAAAAACTACAACAAACTGATCTAGAAATGGATGGAACACTCTGTTCATCAGATCCATGAAAGCAGCAGGCACATTAGTTAGCCCAAACGGCATAACCACGAACTCAAAGTGACCATACCTCATCCTAAAAGCTAACTTTGGTATGTCCTCATCCTTAATTCTTAACTGATGATATCCAGACCGTAGATCGATATTTGAGAACAATGTAGCGCCACACAACTGATCAAACAGATCATCTATCCTCAGTAATGGGTACTTGTTCTTAATCATAACTTTGTTCAACTGTCGGTAATCTATGCACAAACGCATCGATCCATCCTTCTTCTTTACGAACAGGACTGGAGCACCCCAAGTCGATGTGCTCGGTCTGATGAAATCTTTATCCAACAACTCTTGTAACTGCTTCTTCAGCTCTGCCATCTCGGCTGGAGCCATCCTGTACGGTGTCTAAGCAACTGGCTGTGTTCTTGGCACCAGATTGATCTCAAAGTCAATCTCTCGAGGTGGGGGAACACCGGGGGAACTCATTGGGAAACACATCTGCAAACTCTCGGATAACAGACACCTCCTCAAGGCTAGGACCTTTTGCCTTGGTATCCACAATGTGAGCTAAGAATGCCTTACATCCTTTTTGTAACAACTTCTCTACCACCATAGCTGATACTAAACTTGTCAGAAGGATCTTTCTATCTCCCTAGAAGATCCACTTCTCACTATCATCAACAAACACTGCTTGTTTGGAACCACAATCCAATACAACCGTATACTTTTCTAAGGTATCATCCCAAGGATCACATTGAATCCATGCATATCAAGTGGTATAAGATCCACTTGTATATTGTGTCCCGAAAAGGATAAAACATAAGATGAACACTCCTCTCGAAGCAACGCGGGTCCAACAAGAGGGGTTTCTAACAACAAGCTATCCTTCTTACAACTAACAGGTAAAAGACAACTATCAAGCATACTACGTGCGATAAAAGAGTGCGTAGAACCTGGGTCAACCAGAACAGATATAAAGCAAGAAGAAGACAAATCAGAATGAAATAACTCCATCTGACCTGCCACCACTCACGGGTTGACTATCGCCTCCGACTGGCTCATAGCATAGAATCTAGCCGTTGCTTGCTATCCATGTCCTCTGCTTCCTTGGGCAGACGATCCCGCTTGCGATGCTTGACCACATCCTCACCCTCTGTTACCACTAGACTGTTGTCTATCTAACCCTTGCTGATTCTGCCTCGGCTGCTGTGTCACTTCAACATCTCTCTTTGGGCAATTTGTCTTGAAATGCCCAACCTGACCACAAAGATGACATGACTGGTCTCTCTATGTGGCCTAGACGACCCTGTCACTACCACTGAAGCTGTATTGTGGGCTTTGGATGGTGAAAATCCATGCCCTCTTCCCTTACTCGGTACCACTGTGATGGCGCACTGGAACCTTATCTCACAGAAGGTTTTGAAAACCTTGGCTTCTTGAAGCCATCAAACCTCTGTCTCAAGAATTGAGTAGGCCTTTTCTTGGTCATGGGCTCTCTCTTCTCCTTGACAGACCATTCTATCCTTTAGATAGATTCCACAAATGTGGTGAACCGCTCCCAGTTCTCCAAAGCAGCAACATGTGTTGTCAACTCAGTGCTCAAACCTTTCTCAAACCGTCTGATTCTCTCGTCATCTATTGTCGCCATGTGAGGACAAAACCTTAGGAGGTCCATAAACTTGGCTTCATACTCAGTGATTCTCATAGATCCTTGGTGTAGACGCTTGAACTGGTTGATCTTCTCATCCATATATGTCTTCGGGAAGTATCGGCTGACAAACTCCCGACGGAAAACCTTCCAACAGATCACCTCACTGGGTCGCTTCTCCTCCTCGATGGCCCACCAGTGGCCAGCACTACCTTTCAGGAGGTAGACAACATTCTTGACTTTGTCTGCTTCGGGGATGTTAAGGATCCAGAAGGCCTTCTCGAGACTTGTCAGCCATAGATCTACATCCGCTGGATCAGTCATTCCAGCATAATTTGAAGCTCTGACTCGGTGAAGCCGCTCAAAGGTCTTCCCAATACCCGATGTTTCACCATGGGGAGCATGTGCTCTTGGCGGAGGCACTGGCAACCTTTCCACCATGAGATTCATCGTAGCCATTAACTGCCCCATAAGCTGCTGATAGGCAGGGTTTTCAAGAATGGCTGGGTCAAGTTGGGGGACCTCAGGCACCCGATCTTCATGTGCCTGCACTCTTGCTCCATCAACTGATGCAACATCGCTGCTCTCGGCAGCATGTTCTTCATGGTTTCCAGACATCTTTAAGCTTTATCGTCCGCTGAGGGCATAAGGTTATTGTAAGAAAATCTAGAATACTCACAAGAACAGACACGAGCCTAGTCCTAGATCCCTATAGACTCAGCGAACCTAGAGCTCTGATACCAAAAACTTGTCGTGACATCTCGCTATCATATAAACAACGAGATGCCACACAAAAATGCATGGAACCACCATAAACCACATATTACCAAAAACACGGGTTAATTAAAACCGATTGCGGAAAGCAGATAAAAGAGAACTATTATATCCAGATCCTCATCCTACAAGGAAACACATTATATAAATATTCACAAGCCTTGATATATGTCCACATCTTATAGGAACCAGCTGTCCTGTTAGTTTAGGAGTTCATCACCTGTTTATACATACATAACTAGCCACATCAGACCAGCAACAGGATATGCAAAGCTGCATCGGTTATACATCGTAAAACATCGTCAAAACACCTTCGAGGACCTGAGAGTACATGGACGACTCTAGGACTCTACTATAAAACAACCAAAACAACAACATATCCATCTCTAACCTCCTACTTCTCTTCTTGCTGCTCGGCCGCAATCTCACGACCACCACCACGTCTAGCATGATCACCTAAAAAGGTTGTAAACCAACGGGGTGAGACACATAGTCCCAGTGAGAAACATAACTCCCCGCCGAAACTATAAAACTTCAGAAAAAAGCAAGTAAAGCAGATAACTAATATCAACAGATCATAAACAGATGACTTATATTATTAACAATCTTACCAGAGTATCCAGGAGGAATATGACCATATATTCTTTATGGAACATGATTGAAAAGATAAGCTTTATAAGAACTTATCACAAAACATAAGGATCGTATAAATAACTACAAGGTATAACTAAATCAATGATACAAGCAAGGCCTCAATCAATGTTCTGTGTTTTTCCCTAAGTAGTATATATTATTCAGCTAGATTACATATTATCATGCCCTGAGGAAGTGAGCCATACCGCTCAAATCCAACCATCGGCTGTGAAGCCCAAACCGATGCCATACAAGGTCAATGGAAGAGCCGGACTCCACGACCTCACCACCTCGTGGTCAGTGCACGAGTGCTCAACAAGCAGGACTATAGTCTCATGCTTAGGTGGCCGCAGCCACACAAGGTCACGCTACCCTCTGCCTAGCCCACCTTGGTACAAGTATCGACACTAGTAATTCGAGCCATGAACCTGTTCACCGTGCTCCATAACCATTGAGCCATGGGCCTGTTCACCATGCTCTTACCACACATCTTGAGCCATGGGCCTGTTCACCATGCTCTTTCACATTGAGCCACGAGCCTGAAGTCATGCTCAGGAGTCTACAACTGAAGTTGCACTCAAATCCTCCTATTTTTGGCTAGGAGCAACCACACATATTCAACAATATGCGCTTCCGGGTTAACCCACAGGAGAACTCGTTTCACCATCACCAACTACTGACGATGATGGATCTATGGCTAGGGAAAACTACATGATATGTTCCACTGTAATTAATTAATATATTTTAAGTGGATTGTTGAGGCAACCAAGTTGTAAAACATAAATAGCATTGAGTTACATTATTACCATGGGATCTCAATCCCTCATCACAGAATGCCACTGCCTCTCAAGGCTTACATCATCACCATGGGATAGCAATCCCTTATCTCAACATTAGAGGATAACACCTCAACTAGGCACTCAGCCTTCATCAGGTCAATAGACCTTTCACATCATACTGGTGATACATGTTATCTTATCAACAAGGATTATCATCATTGAGTGTTATACAAAACACGTACACCTCATAGCTCTTACCTGGCTATGAATTCACTTGATTCACCTGCATGGTTAGTATGCATATCAAGAGAGATAACTAAATCACTAATCATAGATCTTTATGATTATCATGCTATTAGGGTTGAAGGTACATGATTGGAACAACATCCATGATCATAGCTACATGAAGCACAAAGCTGTATCTGTAGACAAATTACATTATTGTTATCATACCATGAGCATCCACTATACCTTTAACTTATAAACATAAACATGTATCTTATCATCTTACTTAGCACCAACCTTAGGTATCAAACATATCACTGGTCACAACCTATCATTCTTAACGCATCATCAACAGAGGTGCAATTACAAGATAACGACTCACCAAAACTAGGGTTTCCGAGCTAGGTGCAACCCTTACCAAAGATAACGCCTACCCTCACTATAGGTGTGGCGGGCAGCGCATCCCTCACCCAAAGGGGTATCAAGCAGGATCACATCCCTCACCAAAAGCCTATCAGCTAGGGCACTTAGCCACACATATCGGCCAAGACCCTATCTCCCATGCACAAGGGATATCGTGCAACCAAGGAGCATAAGTGTATTGTGAAACTAAGGCCAGAAGGGTGTCGTGTATCCAGACCCAAGAGTTGTGTCGTGCAGCCAAGTGCAAGGTTATATCGGGCATCCAAGTGCAAAGATGTGTCGGGAAACACAACCAGCCCTAACGGCCAAGACCCTTTCGCCCATTAGGGTTAGGGTTCATGTCAGGCACACACCATCGTCATAACGCCCAACAAGCACACTACTGACCTCTATCCAACTACATCATGGCGCTCAAGGAGGGCTATCGTTCAACTAAGGCATCTATCTAGGGGTTCACCACCCAAGCACCATATCGGGAAACATCAAAACCAACCCATGTCCCCAAAGGCACAAAGTAAAGATATCTACCAAGCACCATGTCGGTTAAAGGGACATCCAGGGTTCAACATTCCCAAAACCATCTTAGGTAACAAGGCATATCACCCAACAACACTAACATGAAGAAGGGGTCATACCAGGCAACAAGGTCAACAGAACCCAGCTTATCATATCACCCAAGAAAAAATCCTAGAAGAGGGGTGTCGTGCAAAGCACCACAAAAGGGTATCGTGCAAGGTACAAGGAGCATATCAGTTTGGTCATCATCAACCTTAAGATCACCATCATCAAACCCTAATAGATCAAGAGAGTTGGCTCAGCTCTCAACAACCAAGATAGAGGGGTTTTGCACAACCTCCATCGCATATCGAGCAACAAGGTGGATCATCCCCTTATCGGTCAAGATTCCAACCTAGGCTCACCTCTCAAATCCATGGTGAGAGAAGGGTATTGCCCAAGCAACTAGAGCATAGACTCACCTCTCAACAACCAAGAGAGAGGGGTTTTTCCTACACCACTAGAGCTCGAACTCACTTCTCAAAACCAAAAGGGAGAGAAAGGGGTTTTTCCCAAGGAATCCTAAACTCAAGGTCCGGCCACAAGGTCTAAGAACACATCAAAAAAATGACCACTATATATATAACAAGATAAAATGGTACACACTAGGGAAAAAAACATATCTAACAAGATGCATGGCCGATCAAGATGACATATAAACATGCAACATGAAAAAGGAAGTAGTATAGCTAAGGTTAGGAGTTATGTAACCCGCCTTAAGCAAGCTCCAAGCTTCCAAGCTCTAAGCACCACCTTCGGCCACTACAAGAAGAGAAGCAAGACACACTCCAGGGTTCGGCCACCACTAGAGGAAGAAGAAGATTCCACCAAGGAGATCGGCCACCAAGCTAGCTCTACCAAGTGTATCGGCCACCAATCTCACCAAGGGGAGGTATCGTCCACCAAGGAAGAAGGGAAGCAGCTAAGGACCTAAAGGGATCCTAAGTAAGAGAAAGGAGAGGCATATATAGAAGAGGGTGAAGAGGAAACTAAGGCAAGGTGTCACCCAAACTAGGGACACTTGTCAATGGGGCAAAGCCTCCTACTATCTCGCCACCATCGCATGTCCAAATCTTTTGCCACATGCAAGCAACAAGCACCAAGTGTCCACAAGGGGGTGACACAAACAATGCTAGGTCAAAGAAGGTCACTTGGCTGATACACCTCATGGGCGACACACCCTTGCCTGACACAACCACCTGGCCGATACACCATGGCCGACACACTAAGGTCGTCACACTCAAGCTTGGCCGATACACCTAGGGCTTTCCCGACACAAGGCCCAACAAAGCAAGGCAAAGCCCAAACAAGGCTCAACAAGGCAAAACAAAGCCCAAAGCTACTCAAACAACGAGCCCAACCCATCCTCTCAACCCTAGAGGATGCAAGGAGAGATAGAAACATCTCTCAAGGTGTCAAACTTGCACATCAACCCTAAAGCTTGGGTTATTTGCAAGTTGCACCTCCAACTCTCAACAAAGCACAAACAAACCCTAATCACCATTTGAGGTGATTAGCAAGCATCTAAACACAAGGTTTAGATAAAGCAAAAAAGATAAGCCCAAAAAGAAGGTTAGGGTCCTTACAGTTTGGGTATAAGTGTTGATTAGTAACAGTATTATAATTTATCATGTTGAACCTAACTCTAATGTAAATAGATAAATATGAGTATTCATGTTTAACATTCTTATATGATGGAATGATGGTGGAATGACCTCCTTAACATGGTCATTACCTTAATGTGTTAATTGGTGGTTATCATAGCCACATGGTTGATAATTTCTTATGCTAAACATGTGCATTATGAATATGATGAGTGTTAATCATATCTAGATTCCTTGCATCTTGATGAATAAAAGAATGTTCTTAATTTTAATATAACCCTGCTATGATTGTTTATGAATATCTCCTAGCTCATTAATGTAATATTATGTTGATCTGGTGTATTATATGTAAGTGATGTTGTTGAGCCTTGTTATAAGGCATGCAAAGATAATGGTGATCTTACAGGGAATAGTATGATGGTCTTAATGACCTTTGGGCATGGTTGAGCCCTGAATGAGGTGTAATACTCTTGTGTTGATAAGGGTTGATACCTATAGATATTGTGAAAAGGATTTATATCTTGTGATAGTATGATGACTAGTGTAGCCTCATGAATGGCAAGTGAACAGTACCATGTGATGATGAGATGAGAAATTATGTTGCACACATTTTATGTCTTTTGAAGTTGTGATATTTATATTCTTGTTAGAAGTGAATTAGGGTTTGTATGTCCACTTGTTTTATGCAACCTTAATTCACCCAATTGGCATAACTAATCAAGTGAAACTCTAATCATGTAGTGCCTTGTGAGATAGATCCATCTAAGTGTCAGAACTTTCCAGATGGTGAAATGAGTATTCCTAAGGGAAACTTAGAGCGCATATTGATGAGTATGCAGGGTGCTCGTCATCTTGAATTCAAGTGTTTAGGGAAGATGACTGCGGTCATACCTAGCCCTCAGTTTGAGAACAGATACGGCCATATCTCAGTGATTATATATGTGATGAGATTGGAGGACAACTGCGGTTGTACCTCAAATGGTAAGGTATGCATTCCCACCTCCTTTCACTAGTGTCGTGACCTGTACCAAGGACAAACTAGGCTATTAGCAGCTTGACCTTTTGTGTCGCTGTGGCGGACCCGTACTGACCAGGGGCGGAGAAGATCTTAGGAGTCTGGCTCTTCCTAGATCTTATATGGCACTGATTTTGACTTAGCAGTAGTCAGTTGGATTTTGAGTGGTATCCACAATTTCCTCAGGGCATAATAAAAGATGTAAGATAGCCATGTAGCATATCTATTTAGGGTTATACACAACGCTTCATATTGGATGATAACCCTTGTTTGCTTTCTTTTCATTGAGGTCATTTAGTACAATAAGAGATAATAGATATGCTTATGTTGTAGTTATGCTCATGTTGTAGACATGCTTATGTTGTCAAATATACTGACACTAATGGTTAAGATGATGCTGCTAGCTATGTTTAATATTGCTAGCCATGCCTATGTAATTATAGATGCTTAAACTGCTAATCATGCCTATGTAGTTAATTGTGCTATGATGTTAGTTCTACTTATGATATAGATATGTTCCCTTTATTTGAGATGCCAATATTGATAGCCATGTTATCTTACTAGACATATTCATGATGTCAGGGATGCTTATGCTACTAGATTGCTTGTATTGTTATCAAGGAATATGATGATAGTCAAATTAATGATAATGATTGTTATTAGATGCAATTTGATGATATTTGAGTAGATATCTATCCAAAGAAATGGATTTATTTGTTATCTATATATGCATTGATGATCAGACTTGTTGCTAAGATGATTTGCTTAATCTTTGTAGTATACTTGAACTGTTCAATCTGTTCAATTGATTATTAAATACTCCAACTGCTTAGTTATCTACTAGTTAAAATGTTGTAATCAATAAGTGTTGTTGGAGGTTATATCTCTTGCTGGGACATGAGTCTCACCCTTGTGGTTCACCGCATTTTTTTAGGTAATCGGAAGTGACGAAAACAAACATGTGGCAGCAAAGAGGAGCTATAGTAATGAATCTTTGAGAAAGTTGATTAGATATCTAGTGTGTCCTAGAGTCGTCCCTGCACTCTCAGGTTCGGGCATGAAAAGCTTGTATATGGTGTTTCAAACGAATCAGACTTTTGTTAGCATATTAATGCGTGTTTGTGTGGCATATACGAATATTGTTCTCCTGTGTATATATGTTGTGGCTAAGGCAATAGAACAATTTGTATCAAATTCTTGGCATAGTATGGATAAAGAAAGATGTTGGGCTCTTATGCAAATGTTTCTAAGCGGGTGCTGACGTTGAAATCGGTTTTAATTCACCCATATTTTTGGGTATTTGATTAATTAGTGATTGATTGTGTTTTATGTTTTGAGTAATCTCGTTTAGTGTAATGGGTTCTCACAATCATATCATTCAAATTGAGTCCACAAAGAGGAATAATAGTCAATAGGGGATTTTCCTCTTGTAGGAAGTTGTCACGTCATGATCTGGGGTCCCAAGGACAATGTCATTTGTGGCATGATCATGGTGCATATCAAAATAGGGGAAAAGTTTGCTTAACTATGGTTGAGGTTTAATCAACATTAAGGCAACATAGGTTTAATCAATAGGGACCTCATCAAGCATGAGGTGTAAAACATGAATTCCACCTTATTTCACCATATCAAGAATTTACCTCAAATATAGAAAGTACTTGTATTTTATTTGGTAATTATTGAGTTTAATAAACTTTAGACATGAGTAATCACTTTCAAGAGTAATTTCTTACATATAATAGGGTTTTCAATTTAAGATCAGATCATGGCATTATCATCTAATCAAGTTTCACATTCTCAAATGAGTTTTAATTTTTCTGTGCATAAGCTACCCAAAATCGAGATTTCATGTGATTCATAGTCATGAGAAGAGAATCACATGAGTATATGAGAAGACTACATAATAATCATCTACTTGGGTGTCTTAGGTGGTCCTTAAAGAAGAGATGAGATGCTAGAAGACTCTCTAAACTTGAGGAAAGGATTTTAGTCCTTCCTGGGTTCTTAAGATGTGTTATGCCTTAAACATATATAGAGGCATATGTGTATGGATTTGATACCATTTGTCACGGATCTATTTATTACCCTAAGCCACCCTCCTAATGGCTACAAAGCCAAAGGTGAGTGAACTTGGGCACCTGTCCATAGAATGACACAAATATTTCACACAATCACTACATATGTAAAAGTAGTAACAACAAGATATAACAAGATACTAGAAGGGGGATAGAGAAACATGTACCTAATTATATATTCAAGATACTCCATTGGTGTTTCATTTGAAATCTTAGAATCTTGAGCACAACAAATCTTCATTTGGAAACTACAAATTTAATAAATAAAACATATTAATGCTAAAGCATTAAGTACGCTATGAAAGGCAAGTAAACTGTTTAAGAATACTGTAAAAAATTTCTAGGCTAGAAACATCATATAAACAAGATTTAGAAACAAGATGTGAAACACTTAACGATATTCTTTTATGCAAAGTGTGTTTTAAGTGTATTTCCATTACACTCAACAACATAATATGGCCATTGACCAGCTTCCCATTGGAAGGGTCCGCAAGGGTGCTCAAGATTTGACAACCCTTTTATCGACATGGCCCGCCTTATCTGGACATCTCTAGTAAGGTGCCCAACCTTGTGCCCTTACCCCGAGAATACAAGCATGTACACTAGGTTTGTATAATGGACACGTTTAGTTATGTTTGAGGTTTGTTCAACATATTTAAAGAAAAATGAACATACTAATCATAGGGAACAAGTAGCTCAAACAAGTAATTATTTAGCCAAGCATTCATACGACCATACATACAAACAAACCAAAAACATAGTAGGGTCAAGAGATTAAGCGTACCTTATGAGGAGCACAAGATCAACAACTTGATTTAGAAAACTATATATAGCAAGTTTTACTAGATCTTGGCAATTAAGTCATCATAGAGATCCTAAAATTATGAGTACAATTGGATTGATATAATCAAGATTAGGTCTCATTAATCATAATCATGGAGTCTGGATGTGTCACCTAAGTCTAGGTATCATATCTTTCATCATTGATTTCAATATCTCAACTAGGTAATGCATAGGTATTATCAAGCGACACAATACGTCATGGTTTCATCTAGAACCTAAGGTGACACATCACAACTAATATAGGGATCATAGAATTATGGTTTCTTGATATTAGATAGAGTTATCATATAATTCAAACAACATAAGTGATTACATAGGCAAACTAGTCATCCTGGGTCATAATCGTTCAAAATTGTCTCCAATAGAGTATAGATAGGGTCTAAATGAGTTAGGTATTACAAATATCATCAAGTTACTGATTTGATATTATTATATAACATGGATGATCAATAGAGCAATATATTCACAAGGTTAGAGACTGGATTATCAACATTCACACTAGATTGCATTTCAATTCAAGATTAGGGCATTTAGGCACATTAGGACACAAGAATGTTCCATAAGGCATATAGGGATACCGGGCATGAAAGATTGCTGATTTTTAGCCCACATAATCATCTTGAGTAAGTTTAGATCAATGAAGGCATAAGGTTTAACATTCATCACAAGTGTGCACATAAGGCCATATAAGACACATTAAGAACAACATCATTATCATTACTGTCCAAGAAGGTCCATGATCAAGAATGATTGCATTTGAGGGTGAAATATACTGATTTAAAGCATTCACAATGATTTCTAGAACCCTTGAACCAGTTTGATCATTAAATAAGTAGTCTTTATCATTAAAAGCCCATTTTAGGTCATATATGCAACATTAGACCATCCAAGTTGCAAAGATGGATCAAGTTCGAATCATTATGTATAAAGATGTACACTGTACTGATATTAAGCTATAATCATGTCTTGGGGCATAAAAGATGAAGATCATGCATTCAAATAGGATAAACATCTTAAAAAGACTTCAAAAACATGTATTTTGGGATATCAATAGAGATACAGGCATGACCAGGCTATGGAACTATTTTTATTGGATGGGCACATTTTTCAATCAAAATGACATATAATATGTCTATGTTTGGACAAAGCATCATAAATATATGATTTTTCTAAGATCTACCTTGATTTGGATGATGAGGACCCTTGGTTCTTGATATGAGGATTGTGACTTCGCCACGTCTCCCCTGTTGATCTACTCTCCCTTGTGGGCCTAGGGTGGGGAGACGCGCATCTGGCCCGCAACCTCCCACCACCAATGTTTGGGAGATGATGCTTGCCGCCCACAGGTGCTACCAACGACTATAGGACGCTATCCACCATGAATGCTAGACCAAGGAGAGGGAGGGGGCTCTGAGAGTGTGGGCCATCTGAGTGAGAGTTGATGGCCAAGATTATGGCTATTTCAGACCAATCGTCCCTATCGCGTGAGCATGCCCACTCAGAGCAGCGATGCTGCTCCACACCAGCTCACCGGAGCACTGTTGAATGGTGGTGGAGGGGGAGATGTTCCATCGAGGGGTGTTGTTGGGGGTGAAAACCTTCCACATGAAACTGGGGAGGGCTTCATCTCTCGGCTGGGCAGCCCGAGGGCATCACAATGGCTCGTCGGAGGTGTAACATGTACCATGGATGAAGGGGAGGATAAGAGGAAAGTGAGGGGTGAGAGGGAACAAAATAGGTAGAAATGATGGGGGAAGTGAAGGAGGAGAGAAACATGAGCAAAAAAGAAGAGAATGGGATGAAAAGGAGGATGGGAGCCAGATTTGGCACAAGAGTAGCTGGCTGGAAAGACATGACTGGCTTCCTGCTCTGTCCTTGCATAGCAGGGGGAGTTGGTATAGGGTCAACCGTCAGATTTAGATCCAAGGGACAAAAAGAAAGGTCACGCCTAAAAGAGGAGAGGAGAAAAAGGTAGATCATGGGCCGTCCAAACGTGCATTCCCATTTATTGGGAAGGATGCCCGCAGATAGGTAACATATTAAGTGAAGGGGAGGGGGTGCCCACTTTAACTAGGCCGCACGTTCTATTTGGGCCCAGTAAGGCTCAAAACAAGTTAAATCGAAGTTAAAACAAAAATTAGAATAACAAAGTTCAAATGGCCATATCTTGAGATTATAACTCCAATTGAGGAAATTATTGGGTCGTTGCATTGGAAATTGAATCAAGTACATCATGAAATACATTTGATAGTAAGGAGAGTTCATTGAATGGTTTCAAAAGTGATTGCAAGTTTATGATACATAATAAGCATGACACTTAGTCCAAAACCCAGATTAGAGTCATAAATAGGGACAAAGTGATATTTAATCAAGACCAACTCATTCGTTGAGCATATGGTGACGAAATAGTCATAAAATTGAAGATGATGGAGTTTATCAAACATAATAGAGTGTCAAAAGTCAAGATGTGAATTAATTGAATAAGAGGCAAGAATCTAGGTTATCACACTTGTCTTCTTTGAGCGCATCATCCAACTAAATCTCATGACACTTGAGCTGCACAAATTGAATGTGATATGTAGAATGAACATGTTAGAGAAGTATAGGGTAGTGTCGCGTTGTAGGTCCAAAGTTGTTGAGTTTTGGGAGGAAGATGTCTCTTGTATTTTCTAAGGAGAATGAAAGATTCTTCCTACATGTTTGGTGCTTGAGATAATAGCTGAGAAGCTGATGGGGTAAGGTTGTGAGACATTTCTAGCTCACATGGTCGATACCAAGGTAGAAAGTCCTAGTATCTGTGACATGTTCGTAGTTTGAGAGTTTGAGGATGTGTTTCCTAATGAGTTTCCTGGTGTTCCAACTCCTCGATATTGACTTTGAATCAATTATTTTCTTAGTACACAACCCATAGAACAAGCACAATACAGAATGACACCAACAGAAATAAAGGAGCTACAAAAGTAGCTACAAGTTCTACTAGATAAGGGTTTTATCCAGCCTAACATTTCTTCATGAGGTGCACCTATTCTATTTTTCAATAAAAATAATGGCTCAATGAGGTTATGTATAGGTTATAGAGAGTTGAACAAAGTCACTATAAAGAACAAGTATTCTTTGCCAAGGATTCATGATTTTTTGATTAGTTGAAGTGAGCTAGAGTGTTTTCAAAGATAGATCTACCATTAGTATCATTAATTAAGGGTTAAGACCAAAGACATACCCAAGTTAGCCTTTATAACTAGGTATGTGTACTATGATTTGTGGTCATGGCATTTGGGATAACCAATGCACCTATAAATTTCATGCACATGATGAACTGAGTGTTCAAACGATATCTACACCAGATTTTAGTAGTTTTCATAGGTGACAAGTTGATCCAATCCAAGGACTAGGAACAACATGATCAATGTCTTAAATTGACCTTGGAACTCTTGAGACAACACCAGTTTTATGCTAATTTTAGAAAGTGTGAGCTCTAGCCTGTAGAAGTATCTTTTCTGGGTCACATCATATCTAGCTAGGGGATTTGTGTAGATCCCAAGAAAGTGGAGTCAGTCATGTGGTGGAAACAACCAAAAATACAAAAAGAAGTACCACATTTTCTTGGGTTAGTAGGGTATTACATGCAATTGATAAAGGACTTCGACACAATCTCTATACTGTTGACTAGGTCAACAAAATGACATGCCTTTTGTATGGACTGAGAAATGTGAGTAGACCTTCCAGCTATTGAAGGAGAAACTGACATCCTCACCATGTTTGGGTTTTCCAGATCATAGGAAGGGCCATATAGTTTTCTTTCATGCCTCAAATAAGGTCTAGGATGTGTGTTAATGCAAGAACATCTGATCTCATTCACTTTGAGGCACTTGAAGAAGCACAAAGAGAACTATCCTACTCATGACTTTGAGTTGGCAACTGTCATTCTAACACTCAAAATCTGGAGACACTATTTGTATGCCGAGAAATGTCAGATTTTTGTGGACCATAAGAATCTATGATATCTCTTCTCAAAGCGGGAGCTGAACATGAGGCAATAAAGGTGGATCAAGTTGATAAAGGATTGTAAATGCACAATAGAGTATCACCCGGGAAACACAAATGTGGTAGCAAATGCTTTAAGTAGGTGGTTGTCATCATCATCCATATTGGGAACCACATAGTTGTATTCAATGACCTACACAAGGAGGGGCGTGTTAGTAGCGCTATGACTAATGAACATGCAATGAAGGTATACACGCTTGGAGGACTACTAGCCTAACTAGAGATAAAGCCTAAATTTACAAAAGATCAACAACAAGGAGAATGATATTGGGATTCAGAGCATCAGGACAAAACATGACAGTGGTAAGCACAAAGGAATTCATGAGTCAGATCAAGGGACTCTTTATTATCATCTTAGGATGCTCGTACCAGATGTAGATGGGCTAAGAAAGTCCATTCTAGAATAAGCACATATTTCTATGTGCATGATGCATCCAAGTAGCACCAAGATGTATAATAACTGAAAACATCTAAACCGATGGTATGGGTTGAAGAAGGACATGCTAGAATTTGTGCTTAACTGTTCAATTTTCCAGTAGGTCAAGGTGGAACATAAAAAAACCACAAAACTCTACAACCTCAACCAATTCCATAATGCAAGTGGGATCATGTGAGAATGGATTTTTTAGTTGGTCTACCCAGAACTTCCAAGGGACACGATTCCATATGGGTAGTAGTGGACATGTTGACTAAGGTGGCACTCTTTTTGTCGGTCAAGACTACCTTTTCAACTGAAAGGTGGCGCAAGTCTACATGGATGAGATTTTACAATTACATGGACTGATTGAAACAATAATATATGATAGATGACCTCAATTCACCAAAAAAATTTAGGACATTATGCACACAACTTCAGTTGCATAACTAAAGTTTAGTACATATTTCCACCCTCAGAAAGCTAGTAATCAGAGAGGACGATACATACACTGGAAAACTTGCTGAGGTCTTGTGTTCTATAGTTCCAAGGAAGTTAGGATGATCATCTCTACTTGATAGAGTTTGCTTACAACAATAGTTATCAAAGGAGCCTAGACATGGAAGCATACAAGGCATTGTACCAAAGTTAATGTAAATCATCCCTATGTTGGTATGAAGCTGACAAATCTCAACTGTTGTGCCTGAAGTTGGTAAAACAGACAACATATAAGATCAGGATGATCATGAAATATCTAAAGGTGGCAGAAGACCAACAAAAGCTGTGTGCAGACAATCATAGCAGACCCGTAGAGTTCCAAGTAGGGGACAAACTCTACCTAAAACCATGAAAGGGGTTGATTCAGTGAGTAGGGTAAGTTGGTGTCCAAATCTATGGGGCCTTTTCCTATGTTGCGCGAGTTGGGAAGGTAGCTTATAAGTTGGAATTGTTGCCAAAACTTCAAAAATTGTATAACATGTTCCATGTATCCATGCTAAGGAAGTTCCATCTAGAAACTAAACTGACAATGCAACTAGTGGAGGCACAACTCGACAATGACACATCATAAAGGTCTGATAAAGATCTTGGACAAGTAGGTTCAAAAATTGAGAAAGAAATATATAGTGTTGGTAAAGGTGTTGTGGAATCACCATGGAGTTGAAGAGATATGTGGGAACTCGAGTAGAAGATGCACATGAAGTACTCAACCCTTTTCTCCAAGGATTTTTGGGGCAAAATACCTATTAGGGGCTTCTAGTTGTAAGACTCCTGACCTAGATTAACCCCATAATCCTATTTTGATGCCTTTTGTGGTTTCTTTTTAGTTGTTGGGCATCTTGTTTGTAGGTATATGTACATGTTACCTTTGATTGAGGGTTTCCTTGCAATTCGTACATAACGTGTTGTTTTCCTTCTTATCCTCTTTGCTTTGCCTTAAGTGGTGCTCATGGGTGGTCTTATCTAGCATGATGCCCTTTCATCGGTTGAGAACTCATGGGAGTGTTAAGCCCTTCAATTGTTAGAGGATCGATGGAAGTGTGCCCTCGTTTCCATTAGTTGAGAGCCGACAAAGCTCTTCTACCTTTCCATCAATTTGTGTGTATGTTTGGTTTTTTGTCGGTTGAAGAATGATGGTGTTGTATTGTCCTTCCATTAGTAGAGGATCGATGGAAGCAATCAACTATATGACGTTTTGTGCTTCCATCAGTTGTCTACCGACGAAACAACTAGTTGGCTGGGAGGTAGGTTTCCATAGTTTGAGTACTGATGGAAAGACTAAGCCATGTGTATCAATGGTTTTATACATGCATACTACCAATGATACTTCACAATGTGCCATTCTATGGGTTTGCCAAGAGATTGAACTGACGACAACAATGAACAAGTTTCATGCTTGCATCTACTGATGGTATGTCTAGTTGTATGTATCGACCAAAATGTTAGGGTACGTCTACCGATGGGATGACTGGCCGACATAGGTACAATGTTTTGATAAATGACATGATAGTTTGACTACTTTTCTCTATCAGGGATATATATCTCCCCCACTCTTCCTTCCTCATCTCATTTGTTTAAGTTGAGCCTCGAAGTGCTTCTGCAACACGAGACACCATCGGTTGGAGACAAATGATGAGAATCGTGGCTTCATTAGTCTTCATTTATGTCATCGTCTACCCTTGTTCTCTTATCTGACGATGCTTGACATAATTGGGCGCCCTCGGGCAGACCTCTTCTTCTCCACTGAATTCCATGCTTGCCAGCCTTTCGTTCATATACGTCATTTCACTTGAGATGTGAAAAACTCATCGTTGTGGGTTTTGAGATTGGCTAAAAACGCATCGATAGGGGTTTTCAGATGAGGAAATCTTCCCTTCTTAGAGCGAAAGAAGCCCATTTCACTCGATGAGCAATATGGTGATTTTTGGGCTTAAATCCAAGTAAGTCAAACCTTGATCCGAGGATCTGTTCATGATCCTTCAACTTTTCATTTGTCTTGGACATTCTCTAGGGAGGTCAAGCAAACGTCACCTACCTCCGAGATACCTTTATGCAAACATAACCCACCTCAAAACTTAGGGTTGGTTCTATCCTTGATCTTCTTCACCACTTTTAGGATAGTTGAACCACTCACCTAAAAAGTATTTAAAGCCACATGCGTGATACCCCAAGTCTCATCGACATGATATAACTGTGAAGCGTCAATTACTTACGAAATAATTTCTAAAAAGGAATAGTTATACAATTAAGGACATGAACTACTAGTATACGAGTGAGTACACATTCACATGTACACTCAAATATCAATTCGACCTACAAGAACATTAGAGAGTGTATGCAATACCAAAATATAATAGAGTTCATTAATTCAAGAACGCGATCATTTTTAGCACCAAAGAAACTTAAACAAGTATGCAACTTGGTTGAGGTATATTTTATATGCATTGGGATGATTGAGGCATACCGCTCAATCAACTAATTAGATGATATTAAACCATCCTATAAATATGTTCAAGATCTAAGGTTATATGGATTCCCTAGTTCTCTCCACATAACCTCAGGTCGAAGCAAGGTGAACAAAAGTTAGCGAGCCTTCTGGTTGAACTACTATGGATATATGCTTAAAAGTAGATCCACCAATCTCAAGCATGTCCTAGGTACATGGGTCATGGCTCTAAACATAGGGTAACAACCCTCCATATCATATCTCATCACATCATTATATCATTCTTATTCATTTTCATTGAACCATCTGCCTTTACCGTGTGCCAAGCACTATTTAAAAATGATAGGGTATAAAACCCTAAGCATCCCCATATATTCACTAATATATTGCTCTGAGCGTCTTCTCACAACTCCATGTTGCTACAAGATTTACTCTTTTCACTATTCCTCCTAGCAATCCAGGGGAATAGATCTATGGGCTCATGGCTCTACAAATTATATTTCTATTTCAATATTTAGATTCATTGTTTTATGACTACAACAACAACAACATAAAACAAGATAGCAAAAACAAACAAATAATCATGCACAATTAACTTCAGAAGATACAAAAATGTTAATCTTTGGGATGTGACTCCTCAAGGTAATGCTCTTATACCAGGTATTTGGTCTCATCAAAGCATTTTCTAAACTTCAATCTTCTAAGATAATTAGGCTAACTTATAAAAACATTGATTATTGAACCCCTAGGTACTCATCTCTATTTAGAAAAGAAGTATACTCAACCCCCTCCTTTCTCTTAAAAGGATCCATATTTACACACTTTAGTAGTCATAACATGAATAATATAGCTTAAACCAGGTAGTTAAGGTGTATACCAGACAAGCACAACTCACACATTAACATTTTGTAGACATGTAGATCATAAAAGAACAATAAGAAGAAAACTTCAACTTCTAAAGTCATTATGGTTTGTATCTAAGCCAAGGAACAACACATAATCATATTTTAATGTAAAAAAGGGTGTTCGTCATACGTAACCATGACATGCAAGCCATAAACTCTTCATTCTAGGCTCAAGTTGCATAAAGCTACCATCTTTTAGCATTCCTAAAGGAATATAATAGCAAGAAATTTGACGTGCAATCATATAGTAAGCAATAAACGAGTCAAAGGCTATATTGCCCGCCTGGAATAGGCAGAAACAAGTATGTGCACGATAAGAAACTATGAAGATCCAAGCTTCATGACAAACTCTGTTGTCGGAGGCAAACTCTCCAAGATTTGAGATCCTCCCCTCAAGCACGCTCTACTACTGCCGATTCATGGCCAAAAGCAACTAAGCAAGCAATGAGAAGGTGGAAAGATGGTGTAAGACTTCTATAACCAAAACCTAGATAATTATGAGTGTTTTAATATTTTGTGTCCATGTTCTTTAGTAACACATCAAATATAGAGCTTAACTTGTTATTTGTTGAGATATTGTGGGTGTGGTTTCTGAACTATTTTTAGGATAGGGCTTGAAGTATGTGAAATTTGTAATATGTATTTTGATCTCTTGGTGGGCAACAAGTTTATACTGATGTTATTTATGGTGTTTGGAAATATTTTTGTTCTGTGATCTCTACGTGTTTTAAGTGGTTAATGACGCTCAAGGTTTTAATTCGGGTTTGTTTTGAGCAATCTATTTTTTTGTGGCATTGGAGCGTCCCAAGAATGGTCATCCTAACATTCTTCTAGAGGAATTGATTTGGCCCAAGAAACCCAAAATTTACCCAGAAATATGCATTGTTGTTTCTATTCATTTACCCCCATAGTTGTTCCCACTACCACAAGCATTCCACCTGCACCTCACCACGGCCATGGTGGTAGTAGAATGGGTCGTTCTACCACCTTAGTCTAATAATTCCTACACCAATTTCCCAAACTATCTACCTCATTCTATTTCAATTCTACCATACTCCACCCAAAAACCCTAGATTTTAGGGTTTTGGCCACCTTCCACCCCATCTCCATGCCATTCCATCTTAGAGGAGTAAGTACCCAAGCTAGATGCTATTAAAGCTGAAGGAGGAGGCCTCTCTATTGACATCCATGACATTTCTCTCTAGCTTCTCTTCTTCTTTGGTTCTTTATTTGATTACGAGTAGCTAAGTCCTCTTACAGGCTGTTTGGGGGAATAAAATGTTACTATGCTACCATGTAATTGGGTTTTTTCATGTAAAACATTACAAGGTTAATTTCAATGCCATGTTACATTTGTTCTATCTCCCTATCTCTTGCTATTGTTATTTGAGATATGAAATCACCTAAGGAATAGAGAAAAGAGTGTTTTTGGGATTTTTAGTGGAAAACTCCTACTTCCCTAGAGGTACCTTAGCTACTTTTCCCTCATTCCCCTTTATCCTTCCATTCCACTAGCCCTAGGTGTGAGATCTAAGTATCTATATATGTTCCTTCATATGAACTTATAAAAGAGCATGGATGGGAGGTAATGGATGGTGGAACACCCTTCTCCTACATTCATACCAACTCATGTCACTAAGTACATTAGTTGAATCATGCATAGTAACCTAGACCAGGGTTGATCTAGGCTAAGAATTATCTACCCCCTAGACATTTGAGCCTCGTAAGATTGGATAGGTGGTGATAGTTACTAGTTTCCCCATGCACACCCTATTCCACCCATGGTCATCTAATAGGATAGGACTTAACCTCATCTCCTTATGGTTGTTTGGCTTGAATGACACTATTAATTGGATGCATTGATGAATGCAAACCCTAATTGCGTGTTTGACTAGTAGCATATCACCAAACAGACCACTAGCCACTCTACATATTAGCTTTTGGAGGGGGTTGCCACAGATCCATGCTGGATTGTATGGTAGAGGAGTCATTGTCAACCTCCATCCAATCAAGAATATATGGCCTTTGGAAAAGACCAACAATGCCACCACATTATCCCTATCAGACGCCTCTCACATAGAATAAACCATGGAAAAATCTTTTCCACCTCACAAAAAACCCCCTACCCCTCACTTGACCACAAGTATGACTTGAACCACTCCTACAAGGACCCCCATCTATCAACGTATTCAACTGACCCAATTTGAATTGTAGACTTCTTGCTAGTGAACCTCACACCTATATTACATCCTAGGAGCTTTACAAGGTCTCCTTTATCCTTCTCGCACTGCTAATTGCCCAAAAGAGAGCCAATCACCACCAACCAACCTCACCTCCTCCCTCCTTATCAAACCTTAAACTCCATGGTAGTCAACTAGGCACCACAACTCAACCACCCTTCTACATTATAACTAATAGGATGAAGTTTCTCAACATATCTCAGGCCATACATGAACTTCCTCCTATGATCCTCTCCTTTTCTGGCCATGTTATCCACCAGTACAACTATGCATCCACTCATGAGGAGTCATGCTACAAAAACTTTCCAATGAAGTCTTCTAGACCCCCATAAAGGTGAAGGAACCCATGTTTGCCCTTAACCGATCCGTTGTTGTCCCCTCTAACCTCACCATAATAGCCATTGGGATACTTAGCTGAAGAAGAAGAAGAAAAAGTGAAGAGGAGAACATTGGGGACAAACACTAACTATTGGCCATGCATGTGAAGACCACTCTCGACATCCAATCGGCCATCAATTTGATCCGTGGAGAATATAACTGACTCCTTGGCCTTTTTTTAAAAAAAATTAAGGAAAATAAGTTATATTGTGGAAGTTCTAATAATTGGTAGAATAGTCATATTGATACACATATTATATATCAAAATGATCAGAAAAATTCCTTTAACGATTAACAATATTATTGAGAAATGAGTCAATATCAAATTCCTTATAATTTTGAGATCACATTTAAAGTGTTTTTCATGCTAAATTGATTATAGAAATCTTTTAGAAAATTAGTATATGTTCCAGTTTCTTTAGTAACTCGTTAATAATATTTGACCTATTATGATGGCACCAGATCTTACTATAGATCATGTTTTTACATATTACTCATTCATCATTGTTAAATTCATCAATAGTCATGGCTAAAAAACATAATCAAGATCCTTTTGACTTAAATGTGGATATATAGAGATAAATTCCCATTGATAAGATCTATTTGCCAATATACATGATCCAAATTAGTACTCTATGTCTCATACTTTGTATTCATAACTCAAAATACGAAATGAACCATGTTGCTTAATCTTGAAAATTAAATTATGACTTTAGAAATACATCTAATAATCACCAAAACTCCTACAATTTTAGGATTACCAAGATACAAGTGAGGACCATATCTAGACTCCCCACTTTTAAATTAAAAGTATGATTTATTACCTCTTACTTGGCCTACTACATGGTATGGATGTATTAGATGTACACAAAAGACATAACATATGATATTGGATGAAACAAGAGCTCTTTTTCCTTATTTTCTCTATACATAGTTTTGAACTCATGAACTGTAATATATCTTTTTAGCATGTATAGTCACTACAACCTTGGGGGTATAGTGATCGAAAGGTGAACCAACCATTCAGATCACATTATTTATGTGATTCAACCTTTGGAAATCAATAAGAAGGCTTATGTTTAGTGCATCAAAACTCTCATTTTGTTAATGCATGGTAGATATAATAGAAAATGTGCTCAAAATGATGATTATCTTGTAATGAAGAATTTGACCCTTAAATATTATTTCTCTATATACTACCAAGTCTTAGATTGATTACTACTTTACCATTTTGTGGATGTGTAGCTAACACAATTATGCTAACATTTACCACATTTTATGATTTAGGTACTTTTGCATACGCTCATGATATTATTCAATAATGATGTTGATACTCCAGAAGTAATAAATCCACGAGGTTGATAAAGATAAATGTGACTCTTAGTTTAGTATTAGCTATATGCAAAAAGAAATTCATGTATTTAGTTCTCTTCTGTAGAACACCTTTCCCAATTCCATTTGCACATAAAATTTCATCTATCTATGGAAAGTTTGTTATTTTCTGCATGTATATATACATTTGTGTTCAATCCACTCAGGCACAGGTGATGGATCCCTAGATTGGATATCTATCTTGTCTTTTTCCAATATTTACATCTAAATGTTTAATAGTGTATCCAATAAACTCCATTTTAAAAAAAATGCACTTATGGATGCTTTTCACATGTTTTATAGGTACTTTGACCACTACTTGATGGAAGGGAGAAAACAAGGTTGAACCTAGGGTTTCCTAAGGTTCATAGGATCCCAAAATGAGACCAAGATCATCCCAACCTACCCAAGTGACCAGAGAATGCAGTGAAGCAAAAATCTCCATTTATGACAAAGTTCAAGACTCAAGTGAAAGATAAGAACCCCAAAACATTCAAGCTACTTCACCACAACCATGGTACATATCCCTCAATCATAGGGGAATCTCAAATTTTGAAGGAAGAAAGGTATATAAGCCACCATGACCATGTCTTCAAAATGACAATGGCATGCCAAGGCTACCACAACTATATTAGCTACCACGGCTGTGGCAAACCCCCCTAGAATGACAATGTTCAAGATCATATTCTCTACCTCTTCCATCCAACATGCCCGTGGAATTCACCACTGTAGTGCTGCCCTCATGCCACCACGGTCGTAGTGCCCATGACGATCATGATACCAACCTAAATTTTGACTTATAAGTATCATTTCCACCACCAAACCACCATGACCATTCCAAATTACCACAAATATTCCACTCAGTTGCCACCACACCGGCAGTATCCTTGAACCCTACCTATTCTATCAAACGATCTTCCTATTTCCCCCTACATATCCTGGTCACCATAGACCCCTATTACAACGTTAATGGCAACTGGGGGTCGAGGGTTAGCTCCCTTGAGCATTCATTTCCGCCACCTACCATCTACCTACCTGCACTCCTATTCTACATTTCTCCCCAAACCTAGCTTTTAGGGTTTTTGGCCACTTTACACGCCATTTTCATGGCATTCGACCTTGTAGGAGTGAAGTGCTTGAGCTTGCTTCTACTGGAGATGAAGGAGGAGTCCTCCTCATTTACATCCATGGCCTTTGCATCTATATTCTCCTCTTCTTTTGTTCTTTCTTTGATTATGGGTAGCTAAGTCCCCTTGGTGGGATGTTTAAGGGCAAATATGTTACTTGGATACCATGTAATTAGGGACTTTTCATGTGAAACATTATATTATAATTTTTGATGCATCTTATATTTGTTCTCTCTCCCTACCTCTTTCTTGGGTTGTTTAAGAAATGGAAACATAAACAAATGAGTGGTTTTGGGATTATGGAAAAATCCTAGGTTCCCTAAAGAAACCTTGTCTAGTTTTCCCTCCTTCCCCTTTATCCCTCCATTCCACCAACGCTAGGTGTGAAAAATTCCTCTACATGCACTTAAAAAAGAGCATTGAGGGAGGTAATGGAAGGTGAAATACATATCTCCTACACCTCATACCACCTCTTGCCACTAGGTACAATAGGAGAACCATGCCTAGAAACCTAGACTAGGGTTGATCTAGGCCAAGAATTATCTATCCCCTAGACAATTGAGCCACGTAAGGTTGGATAGGTGGTGATAGGGACTAGTCCCTTGATGCACACCCTATGCCACCCATGGACATCCAGTAGAATAATACTTTTAACTTCATCTCGCTATGCTTGTTAGGTTTGAAAGACACTATTAATTGGATGTGTGAATGATTGTAAACCCTAAGTGCATGTTTGACTAGTAGCACACCCCAAATGGACCACTGCCTTAATTAATTACTTGAAATCCTAATTTCCTAGTTTAGCTAATCGCTCTTACTTGCTTAAATAGACCACTTGTTAATGTTAGTTGCCTCTTCCTAGGTAACTTAATTGGTTCCCGTCCTTGGTTACATGTGCTAGGTTTTTTCTAGTTAATTACTAGTTTAGCCCTTTACTTGCCTTCTTAGGACACTTGCTAGTCTAGTTTAGTTTCTTACTTTCTGTTTCCTTGCTTAGTGTAATTGTTCTCTTCGCTCGTTAGTTAGCCTTGATTGTGTAGGGTTAATCCCAGTTTACTTCTTGGTCTCTTTAATTGCTTGCTCACTTAGTTTAAGCAACAACCCATCTTTAAACACTAAAACCCCTCACTAAGCATTAGGAACCTAGTACAAACTAACTTAGCTCTAATGTCCCCACTCTCTGTGTGGATTTGACCTTAACTTTCAGCTTCTATACTACATCCCAAGCCCATGCACTTGTGGATCATTTTGTATAAGAGTGTACCATAATTGATGTATTTGTTAGCTCGGTGTGCCCTAGGCATATCAAACTTTTCTGGCATCATGTAGAGAGTGGCACTCAGCCTAGCTAGCTTGTTTGACTTTTACTTCTACAATCTTCACCATTGCTTGTTCATTCTTTGTGTTGTTCTTGCATTTGAGATTGTTGAATCTTCTTGATTGTGAAACGTGTAGGTGACAATGCACATTAGAGAGAGAAGAAATGGTTAATCCCAATGGAGGAGCACCACTCCACAATGGAGAGCCCCCAAGGCCCCTCTAAGATTACTTTGTTCCAGGAAACTATGATTCCCTACTGCAACAAGAATTGAGGAGATGCCCTATGAAGACTTATCCATCCCTTCAAACCTTACGCAAATGCTTCCGGTCTTCTATGGGAATAATAATTAAATCCTTATAAGCATGTTGATGCTTTTCTAGACACTTGCTCAACCTTCTTCACTCTAGCCACAACCAATGATAACATCTGTTTGACCATGTTTCCATTCTCTTTAAAGGACAAAACCTAAAAGTGTATTCCTAAAAGTAGAGATCATGAATTGGAAAGATATCAAGAATGCCTTCTTGAAGAAATTATATTTTATTGGTATATTCTATGACATGCAATTTGAAATTTAGCCAAAGGGACCATGAGGAGTTTCATGAAAGTGGGGAGAGATTGCCCTCATCATGAAGTACCACTTTGGCATCTTGTGAAATCCTTTTATTCTAGATTATCTCAATTGATACATACCATGGTAGATCCATCATGTAGAGGCATGAGGAAAAGCCTCCTAAAGATTCTTGGCCCTTGTTTGAGCATCTACCTGAAAACTCAAGGCATCATGCTTCTATTTTCATCAATGACTATGATAGAAATATTTGTCCCATACCCCACAACCCCTTCATCTACTAGTAACACAAATCATATAATGATGAAAGAATCTAGATGATATGATGAACCTAATGGAAAATCAAGTGGTAGTGCCTCTAGTAATTCCGTGCAAAGCCACTATTAATGTGGAGGAGGAAGTGAAGGCCTTGCAATCTATTGACAACCTGAATATTAAAATATACATGTCATCATCTTACTAGACACATGGTCATAATTATAGTTCAAGGTTTAAAGATGAGATTCTCTCTAGATTAAAGGTTTTGACAAGGTTAAAAAGAATGTATCTAGGTTAGAGAAAAAATTTGAGCAATTATATTTGACACTTGATTGTCGTGAGGAGGGGGAAATTTCTTCGCAAACTATGGTGAACCCCAACAATGCAGGTGTAGAAATGGGTGTTCTTCAAAACTCCTAAATTTCAACCCTAATGCAAATGCATCCGCTATATCAATATTAAGGTCATCCTAAACCTCATACACCACCACCACCACAACCTCCCTACCAATATACCTACCACTACCCCTCCACCTCAGTCCCAACTCTAAAGACCACCTCCACCACCACAACCTCAATAAGACCCCCTCCTTCCTATGAGAAATTGAACGTAGTCACCAACTTGAGGAGTTAAGGTTATTGAGCAGCCCAAGAGTCAAATGGGAAATGATCATGTAAACCAAGGATATGTTGTTGAAGTGATGAAGAAGAAGAAAATTGATGATATTGTGATTGGTACAGCTGAAAATGATACAATGATACCTCATGTTGATTTTGTGATATTATGTGTTACACCCTCTACTCCGTTTGTGGTGACTACACATCTAAGATTCCACCCATGATTCCAAGAGTTCCTCACGTGTTGTCTCAAAATAATCATGTTATGCCACATAAATCAAGTGCAAGTGAACCCTCATTCTCAAATGCATTTGATGAGCACTCATCCTCCAAGATGAGGAAAAAATACAATGTAGACATTCTTGAGATCTTTTGGCAAGTAGAGGTCAATAAAATTTTAGCTTATGCCAAAATTCTCAATGATATGTGCACTTCCAATAGAAAGTCAGCGGAAAGAATGCCCAAAAGGTGAAGCTTTATAAGAAAGTGAGCTCATTCTACAACATGATCTCTCCTCGAAGAGGACAAATCTTGGAGCCCTTGTTATCCCCCAACACATTGGTGGACATCTCATTGAGAAATCCTTGCTTGATTTGGGAGCTAGTGTGAATCTTATGCCTCATAGTGTCTATCTTGAATAGGGTTTGGGCAAATTGAAGCTGGAAAATTGTACTCTACTATTGATTGACCGATATATTGAAGTTCCAAGGAAGGGTAGATGATGTATTGGTGATGATTGACGTGGATACGACAATGGTTTTATGGACGAGTTTCATTGTTCTTGATATGGAGTTGAAGGACAAGAGTATCCCTATAATTTTGGGGAGGCCCTTCCTGGAAACAGCCGATGCTGATATCCCTACAAGCACTAGTAAAATCTCACTGAGCTTCATGAACATGAAGTTGAGTATAAACATCTTTAAGGCTTGAACAAGATAAGAGGAAGAAAAGGCCACATATGAAGATGATCATTTTGAAGAAACACATGATCAACAGAAAGAGGAACAACTACTAAATGTGAATGACGCCCTTTACTTCAAGAAGGTGACCACAAACTTTCAAACTAGTTGAAAGAGAAAGGAGCTCCATGCCCGATTGAAGGCGTAAAACTTAGCGCTAGTGGGAGGCTATAAATGCACAAACCCATGCTAAAGGCTCTAATAGAGTTTTTAGGAATGGCAACTAGCCCCATAGACCACCACTAACATTGGCTATATGCTTTGTTCTCACTCAAGCATATCCTAGGATCAACTTCCTGATAGGTCATCAATCCTACTACTACTCTAGGCTGAGCATGCTTAACCACAAAGTTCTTATTGATGAGTTCCCTAAAAAAGAGTTGCACCTTAGTTGTATGGGTAGTCCTATCATTCATTTTGAAATCATTTTATCGATACCTCAATCCTAGGATGTTAAAATATACCCAACTTAGACTCCTAACATCCTCGTCAATGCTCAACCATATGGTCTCATAATTTCTTTCCTATTTTAGTGTATACCAGAATGGCCTATGCACACCCAACTCCCATCCATGACTTCCAGTCAAAGGGTGGATCCAAATCTCCATAGAGGATAGCCCTTTCCTCAAGCTTGTATTGCAGTGCTAAAGACTATAGTGCCACGTGTCCATGTGGGCCCCACCTACTAGAGAGTAACTAGCTCTAATACCATTTGTACATGTACATGCCCACTCCCCAAGGCTCTAATAGAGTTTTTAGTAATTAAAAGTGGACCCACACACCACCACTAGTCACCACTAGTCTTGTCTATGCATTCCGTTCTCACTCAAACATATCGTGGGGTCAACTTCCCGACATGTCACTCATCCTAGTAATACTATGAGTTGAGCACACTTAACCATAGTAATTTATTGATGAGATATCTGAAAAAGAGGTGTACCTTTGTGGCATGGGTAGTCCAATCATTCCTTTTGAAATCACTTCATATGAGACCTCAATACTGGGATGTTACAAAAACAACCCTAATAGGTTTACAAACTTTTTAATTAAGCTTTGTTTTTTGGTTATGCTATAGTTTTCATTCCAAGAACCACACACACATACCACATTTGATAGTTTTGTTACTTTATATTCATCTTAGAATAGGAATTTAGCTTGAAGAATGATCCATTGAGTGGCTAACTAATGAGAATATTCAAGATGAGAAGAATAAGAAAGCTAATTTGAACTGAAGACTTATAGGAAATCACCTACCACAACCATTCTATCTAACACAGCAGCAGTGAAAGCCGACCAGAACGGACGTGGTGGCCATGGGCCACCCCACTTGATATGAATCCTCCCACTTAGATGTTTAGCCACCATAGCTCTGTGATCATTATCCTACTATCCTAAGCATCCACTTCATGTTGAGGACATCATGATTTAAAAACCTGAGGTGGTAGCATAGTAAGACCTTATTGCTTTCTTGCTTTGTTCTAAATTTTGTCTAAGATTATAAAATGTTTGTCTAACCACACACTTATCTAGATTGTTTTTCATTTTTCATTTTGCTTTCTGCATGTCGTGTAGTTCATTCCCTTGCATTTTGTGCGTTCAAAAAAAATCATTTTTTTTGCACTTTTCCCTTGCCATGATATCTCACATTACATGTAGTTTTTATTAATTTCTTTATGTGTGATTAGGTAGGATTTGTTTCCTGGCTATTTCTTACTTTGTAATATATTTATGTAAATAGGGACAATGTGGGAAATATTTCTCCCTAAAAGGTGCTTTAACCTAATCTCTAAATTGTGAATAAATTGAACGACCTATGATAAATGTACTCCCAATAGAACTTGATTATAATGATATGATCTCATATTTCTAACTTACACATTTTTTACACAACTCTTGTGAAATGTTGCACTATTTGGTTGAAATACATATGAGGCAAACCATAGATGTTTAATATTATTTAAGTCTTGTAAAAAGAATGTGGTTTACCATTAGTGCTCATCCATAATTGTGTTGTTAATTATATATGAAAAATGATTGGAATACACATAGGAGACCTTATGTGAATATCCACACCATGTGACCCCTCTATTTGTCCACCTTATTCCATCATTCCAAATCCCTCTGCCTCATGAAAATATACTAAAAAGCACAAAAAGAGTAAGACTTGGCCACCCTCCAAAATTTTGGGGTGGACAATTCTTATCTACTCTTCTTCCTACCACCAAATGCCTGAACCACACAAGGGGGAAAAAAGAACGTAAGAAGTGCTCCTATGTAATATCACCTAAATAAAGAAAAGAAAAGATGAGTGTTGCTATGTAACAACACCTCAACCCTATTCTTATAATTGCATACCCATTGGGCTAGAAAACATCAAGCCTACCCCACCTTGCCCCCATATATAGCCAAGTGGGTCATGTGGACTTGATTAACATATAGGTTTGAATGCATGCAAGTGAAACAACATCCCTAGTTGTTGTGACAAATTCCAAAATGAAATGATTTACCCATACTTTAGAATACTTCATCATTTGCATGAGTCTTGGTGACATATATGGAAAGTCAATCTATTTTTGCCTTGATTGCATTTTGTTTGTGTTAGAGAGAAGTGGATTATATGTATGAATTCATACTTGAACTTATTTAGTCAATAGTCATGTACTTGATTGCATTTGTCATTTCATGAAGGATTTAATTGAAAAGAGAGATTGAATTGGAGCGTACTTGAGGACAAGTATGTTTTAAGATTAGGGTGGTGATGGATCCCTAGATTGGGCCTCCATCTTGTGTCTTTTTGCCCATTATTAATATTTTGATGTTTCATAATGGATGATATTTCCCAAACAAACTCTATTATTATCAAATGCACTAATGGATGGTTTTTTTCATGTTTAATAAGTAATTTAACCACTACTTGATGGAAGGGAGAGAAAAAGGTTGAATCTAGGGTTTCCCCAAATTTGGAGCAAAATGAGGCAAACATCACCCCAACCTAACCAAAGTGATCAAAGAATGAATTGAAGCAAAAAGATCCATGAATGACCAAGAAGACTTAAGTGATAGAGAAGGACCCCAAAATGATTGTGTTACTTCACCACGAAAATGTACCTATCCCACAATCGTAGGGGAATCTCATATTTTAAAGGAAAGATGCATTCAATGTCAAGGCCACCATGGCCTTATTAACCACTACAACACATGCCAACAACTCCCCCTCATAATGACCACGCTCATGACCATGTTCTCCATTTCTTCCATCCACCACGACTGTGGTATTCACCACAGTCATACTACCACATGGCACCATGATTGTGTTACCAACCTAAATTTCCACTTACAAGTCTGATTTCCACCACCATGTCACCATGACTGTTCCAATTTACCACAATCATTCCACCAGATTGTCACCACAGTTGTGGTGGCCAACATAAATGTCATACCTTGGAGCCCTACCTATTGTATCCACTGATCTTCTAATTTTCCACCCACTTAACCCTAGACACCCTATACCCCTATAAAAGCCTTAGTGACAACTGGGTGTTGAGGGTTAGCTCCCTTGGACATTCATTTATGCCATCGACCATCTACCTACCTCGCACCACTTACATTCTATAATACTCTACCCCAAAACTCTAGCTTTTAGGGTCTTGGCCATTTTCTACCTGATTTCCATGTCATTCCACCTTAGAGGAGTGAAGTGCTCGAGCTTGTTGTTGCAGTAGCTGAAAAAGGAGGCGCCCCCATCAAAATCCATGGCCTTTCTCTATATCTTCTCCGTCTTTTGTTCTTTCTTTGATTATAAGTCCCCTTGGTGGACTGTTTGGGCAAAAATATGTTACTATGATACCATGAAATTGGGGAATTTTCATGTGAAATGTTTAATGATGATTTTTAATGTCGTGTTGTGTTTGTTCTCTCTCCCACCTCTTGCTATGGTTGTTTGAGCTATGGAATAACCTAAGGCATAGAGAAAGGAGTGATTTTGGACTTTATGGTGGAAATACTCCTAAGTTCCCTAGAGGCACCTTAGTTGTTTTCCCTCCTCCCTATTTATCCCTCCATTGCACTAGCCCTAGGTGTGAGATCTAAGTCTAGATATGTCACTCCATATGCACTTAGAAAAGAGCATGGGTGGGAGGTAATAGTTTAACACCCTCCTCTTACACCCCATACCACCTCTTACCATTAAGTACATTAGAGAATCATGCCTAGAAACCAAAACTACAGTTGATCTAGGCCAAGAATTATCTATCCCCTAGATAATTGAGCCTCTTAAGGTTGGATCGATGGTGACAGGGACTAGTTCCCCTATGCACACTCTATGCCACCCTTGATCATCTAGTAGGATAGGATTTCTAGCCTCATCTTTGTATGCTTTTTGGTTAAAATAACACTATTAATTGGATGCTTGGATGAATGTAAACCCTAATTGCATGTTTGATTAGTGGGACACCCAAATGACCCACTACCTTAAATAATTGCTTGAAACCCTAATTGCTTAGTTTAGCCGATTTCTCTTAATTGCTTAACTAGAATACTTGTTAATATTAGTTGCCTCTTCTTAGGGTAACTTAATTGGTTCTATGCTATGTTTTGCTAGTTAGTTTCTAGTTTAGCCCTTTGCTTGCCTTCTTAGTGCATTTGCTAGTCTAGTGTAACTATTTGCTTTCTCTTGCCTTGTTTAGTTAGTTGTTTCCTTAGTTGCTAATTAGGATTGTTCTTGTTAGAGTAGTGTTGATTGCTACTCTTTAATTTCTTGCTTCAATGTAATTGTTCTTTAGTTCGTAAGCCAACCCTATTTTGTAGGGTTAATCTAGGTTTATTTCTTGGTTAGTTTAATTGGTTGTTCACCTTGTTTAACCAGCAACCCACCTTTAAAACCTAAAATCTTATACTTTGTACTAGATACTTAGTACAAACAAACTCATCTCTAGTGTCCCCACTCTCTGTTTGGATTTAACTCTGAGTTGCCACTTCTGTACTACATCCCGAGCATGTGCGCTTGCAAATCATTTTGTGTAAAAGTGTGCCATAATTCAGGCATTTGTTATCCCAATGTATCCTGGGCGTATCTATGAGCAATTTCCAAATCATTTTGCACATGATTCCCCTTTCAAAGTCTAACATGTGGATTGGGATTGAATTTGTTAACACATGACAAGCACTCCAACCCTTAAAACTCCTTAGAAATATTATATTTCCAAGCTAATAAGCTCCAACATTTATGTCTGTGTATTAGAATACACATGCAACATTAAATGAGACTGGAAGGGGCATCTTTCCATTTATGTTTGAAAAGGATGTTCCCTTCTTATGAATATGGATCACTTCCCTAAAGTAAGTTCACAATATGATGTATCAATTTTCAAATTTCATCGAATGATCGATCTCTTTTCTTGCTTAAAAACATGTTTTGCAAGTGGATGTGAAGACATCAACTTTGTTCCATGTGTAGATCCTCCTTCATTGGTTCATTTATTATTCATTGCTATAGTTTACACATGTTTCACTGTAAAAATGCCCATCTTTGACTCAATTGAATCTCAAATTTATCTTCTAATCATTTTTTTCATGTTTTTTTATACTTAGCCGTATGATCTACAAAATACACAATACATAACTTATTATCTTTTCCCTTTGGGTCTTTCTTTATCGTCATCCACCTTTAGTCCTCGACATGGGATGTAGACTATATGACTTTTTTGTCAAAACACGAACAATACATTTCATTAAAAGGTTGGCATAGTTTCTTAATACCTTCTATGTCATACACCAATATTTTAAGTAAATAGTTAGATAGGCACACTACTTTTTGCTTGGTCACTTCAACCATTCATGAAGATTTTACATTTTTTAGTAATACAAACTTTCATGATGCTTTTTCCCCTTTTTTTACTTGAGTCTATAGTGTCTTATGAGTGATGGAAGGCTCTGAAGTTTAGTTTCATCTATTGAACAATTGCTTTAAACTCTTCTGACGTGTTTGTATCTCTCAACAATCATTTATAGCTTACAACATGTTGCAGGAGGTCAAAATTCATGCTAGATTTGTTGCCATTGCATTTTATATTTTCATACACTTCCCTTGATGGTAAGGGTGAAAAAGAGACAACAAGTAGCACAACAAAAACGAGAGAAAGAGAACACATTCTTCAAATTAATAGTAATATCTCACATCATCAACCTAAATGTATTTGGATCGTTTAAAGTAATGTGCAAGCTACTATCCATCATCTCATTAACCTAATTTCCATGTGGAAGCCAAATAATCATAACATATAATTTCTTCGACGATAAATGAAATGCTTTTTTCAGCCTCATGGTTACGTTATTTAAGATTTCATCAAACTTCCAAAATTAAGTGACTTGGAATTTTTAAAGTATAAAATTAATTTAATATGTTATGTTGTATCATTGATTATGTAACTTAGAGAAAGAACATAATTGACGTAAGTTCCACGTCATTGTAACATAGATACATGAAATACTATTTGTGGCAATTGATAATAAAGATAAATACATGGAAAATATACATATTTCAGTAGATACCAAGAATCTTGAAGACTCAAACAAAGTTAGTAGAAACTATGTCATGACAAATTAGGGTTTCTTAATGTTCAAGCTACTAAAATAGAATGTAGGGGAAACAAAAAAAGTAGACTCTTATTTAAAACATATTCTTTTACGATTTCAAAGGGAAATCACATTTTTACAAAAAAATAACACAACATCACTACTTTCATTGTCGCCGGCTTGACGTCCTTGTAGTTGTGCCAGTTGCTTGAGTGGTCGCTGAATTTTTTCTTGGACCTGAGTGTTAAATTGTCCCAGTTGAAGAGTAAATGTGAAATAATATATACACATGCCTATGCATCAGGGATTGAGATAGAACAAATAGAACAGAAGGATATGTTTCAATTCTTTCAAACATGTCAACTAACAAAAATGAGGAACACACAAGAACATATGACAGATGTTTGCAAAATCAATAGAATTTCATACATAAAAATATTATATATAACAATGGGCCGCGTAAAGTTCATGGATAAATAGTAAAAATATTGTAGTAATTCATAGATACAACTACTTTAATCCATCTAATAACATGTCATGTCTTTTCTAGAATATAAACAAACATATAAAAAAGAGACTGAAACTTCAAGGGATGATCAATCATAATTAAACACTAATGAATCCAATAGAATACAAAACAAATAGAAACTTATACATACTTGGTGAAGTTCTCTTGAGCTCATTCACTTTTTGTGAAGTTGAGTTTGTCTTGGTTCTTTGGTTTGGTAATCGAGATATTTGAGATGAGCTCTTAGATCTACATTAGAAATTTGACAAATAAATACATAATATTTAAATAAAGATGATATATGAAAGTTACATTGTTGAAATGAGATCCTAATCGTTATGATTGAAAGGCATGTCTGCATATTGTGTCCTCTCATATTTCACTACAAAAGTCATATACAAAATCATAAATCCGAGAGAGTGAAATTTAGGATGTTACGAGAATATCAAGTTATTTTAGCAATGTTTTATGCAATGGACACCTCAGGCTCTTTAGTCTTTACAACACCTTGAGCATTCATAGGGACCGCTTGTTCATATTCAAGATATCCCCCAATTTACTCCTTATTCCTTTTTTCTTCTGAGTCTAAAATTAATGGTCATTTTGGCATGTTTTAGAATTTTAGTTCATGTGAAGAATATGAATCCCATCATATAGAATTATCTATTACTAGTTGAAGTATTATCCATCGATGATCCACCAATAATAGATGAGAACATATATATATGTATATATATTAGATGCAATCTAGTATTAATTTAATTTCTTGAATTCCTACATTTTATTTACTTATTGCAAACGAAGCACAATCGACGACGGAAAAAAGTTTAGTTGAAGAAACATTCCAATATATACATTTTAATCTACTCAATAATCAATTCATAACTACTACCAAAGTCATAGCCATTGGACTCCATAAGATGTGACACTTTGATTGAGAAAATTCAAAGTGCACTTTCGAAATATAGATACACTACACAATCTTATATCTCAATCATTAATTCAAATCTAGCACATTAAAAATGATCCATTTACTTTCATGTAATTTAGGAAAGCCTTTGATAATGTTGATCGTGTACATCATGTGTAACATCATGGCTCGTAGATATGTTAGAATGCTTAAGATACCCTTTCATATTCCAGTACATGTGATAATGTCATATTATGTGCTAAATATATAGTTTCATGCCATGATCAAATTAACTCACTCAATTGTTTATATATGTTTAAATTTGTGCACATTATCTGATAAATGGCATGGCTAGATATTCATGTAATGTTTCCTACACGGTTACTAAAGTGCATTATAAGTGTTTACATTTTCTTATATGACAATCTCTTCTAAATGCCAATATGAGTAGGCTAACAACTACATGATACATTATGTAGAATATGCCTTGGATATGCTTAACTAGCCATAATAATAATCCAAGGTAATGATTTATCCTAAACCTCATATGTTAATATTTATGCCTAACATATGTCACGAAGTATGTAAAAATGATCTAAGTGATCCTTGCCTAACTTTGATAAGAATTTTTTATGCTCTTTAATGTGATTCATTGAGTATAGCACATAAGTAATATGAGGTGGATGCTTAAGCATTTGGTGATTGTCATGCTTACATGAGTGACACAATGCTTGCATTTAATCATTGGAGATAGTAAAATTGAACGGAATATGCTTAATGTGCAAGTTAAGTCTTGCTTACATAGTTTCATTTACATGCCAAATTAGTATCACAATGTTCAAAGTTTTATCTCGTTACGAATGTGTTAGATTGACTTAATTTGGTAACATCAATTACATTCAAACAATACTTTTACTTAAATATTGTTAGTATAAGTGGTTCAATGGGTAATTGGGCTTAGGCCTATTGTATATACATTCTCTCTTATTGATATAAAAAGTGAGAATTCATTTACCCACTTACGTGTACCCATATATTCCCGGACTCTTGTATGTAGGAGACCTAATACCCCATGCGATACTAATCATATTGTTGGCATTCTATCTACATGGTATTAGATGCAATGCCTTAGCCTTAATCCCCTCTCATACTCCCCAATGATTAAATACTAACATCAATTACATTCAAACAATACTTTGACTTAGATATTGTTAGTATAAGTGGTTCAATGGGTTACATTCTCTGTTATTGATATAAAAAGTGAGGACTCATTTACCCACTTATATGTACCCATGTATTCCTAGATTCTTATATGTAGGAAACCCAATACCCCATGTGATACTAATCATATTGTTGGCATTCTATCTGCATGGTATCAGATGTAGTGCCCAATGTTCTGAAATGTGTTATGCGGTATGCGTTCGGTCAGGCACCGCATCGAGTATAAGAGAAATGGCATATGCATTTTTGGATTTTTTTTAAATCCTATATTTCATACATATATTTAATTAAAAAAATATAATCATAATCATAAATTTCATACTATCTAGTTTCGTAGCCTAATAGCCCAAAATGTATCGACAGATCATTACATCATGGAAGAAGAAACACATTTTCCAATCATCAAGAAGAAAAATCAATCAACAAAACCCTAAGTTTATATAATGTACTAGAATATACAAGTAACACAACACACTAACACATGCAATTCATAGCGGAACATTTATTAAATGAACACAATAAAAATAACCACAGTAACACAACACACGGTAGTTCAAAGTAGAAATAGAAAAAGAACATCAAAAACAAAAACAAAATATCAAAATGATATGAAGAAATCAAGTCAATAATAAATTGAGAAGAAAAAAATTATAGGGAATATAAATTACTCCCTAGGCAACACACAAATTTGATACTTCGTAAAAGAAAGTATCATATCCAATCAATATCTACAATAGATTCTCTTTTTATACAAGACAAAATAAGAACTGTTGCAAGTGCAACATGTTCTAATTTTAGAGCCAAATAGAAGAGAAAAAAAGAGCAAAGGAAAGAGCATAATGAAACATTGACAATTGTAAAATGTAATAATATATCTTGCACCACTCATTCAAAATAGAATTATTTTTTAGGTAACAAAATTTCAATATCTGATCTAAAACCAACTATATAGAAGTTGTCATTTAATTTGGTTGATTTTATTTGAGGTTTTTTTTTTACTTAAATCACCAAATGAAATGCGGAGCCTAAGCAGCTGCATATGCGGATCGCATGTTGCATATTCGGTCCATACCCAAAAATAGCACTGCATAGTTATATGCGGAGCGGCCGCATAAGCGACCTCATGCGGGGCATATGAGAACACAGGTAATGCCCTAACCTTAATCCCCTCTCATACTCCCCACACCCACCATTCCCCTTCCCCTTCCCCGACGATTGCTACCACCAACATCGCTAAAGCATCACCAAGCAACCACCATGAATTGTAACCAGGCACACAACGACTGACGTCCAACCCAACCACCACAATTACCTCAGGGACATATCCACCAGTCACATGTCCATGCCACTCCAATCTCCTTGCTTCTTTGTCTACAACATAAAAGAAAGGAAAAAAAAGACCCTATGCTAGTTTATAAAGCACCAAAACAGAGGGACACTGCACTATTCTTATTCCTCTTCATGTGGTTGCCCTAACCCACATTGCTGAGTGCTATTATTTTGAACAAGGGTTTACATTTTACATATCACAATGCATACATCTTGTAATTTCTCTTTTAACCTGCAATGCCTAATTTCTAATAGTACTTCCTTTTCTTGTATCTTTTCTACTGTGCATACATTCAGATAGTACTTTATTCATATGCGTTGTTTATGCCATGCTTTCAATATGATGCCATTCTTTTTTTCTAACCATGGCTAACAACAAATCTTCACCCACTGTCATCTACTGTGACATGCCCATGTCACCGCTATCAAGCTCAATGGTGATAATTTTTTATTGTGGATGAATGATGTCTAGACTTTTCTAGAATTAAACTAAATTCATCAAAGAAAAATAACTACAACATCTGATGATGCCACATGTCATTGGGATAGCCAGATTATTTCCTAGCTTTGGGAGTGCATGGAGCCTAATGTTGCAGTAAAATACATGTGGCACATGAGTGCAAAAATCATGTGGGATGAAATGAAGTATTGTTACACAGAAAAATAAGTGTCTTCACATGTACAACACCATGGAGAAGATTTTAACAAGATGACCATCCATTGTCAAAATACTACTATCTAGTAAAAACCTTATCCCACAAGCTGATTTTTTTCTCACCTACCACCTCTGCCAAAGTTACCAAAGAGAGACACTCTTTACAAGGGGCTTCCTCAATGGGCTAAATCCCCGGTATGTTGTAGTGCACCAACTCCTTGTTGGAGCAACTTTTCCATCTATGGAGTAGGCGTATGAACGTCTGTCCCAATCAAGATGGCATCCACTCTTGCCTTCCACAATTAATGATGCATTTGATGCCCAAGTAGGATTGGTTGCGGCTTACAGGGGATGAGGACGAGGTCATGGCTCACGACCCGTATGCATGTACTGTGGAAAACTAGACCACTCTGAGGATGTTTGTCGCTCCAAGAATGGACACCATGCTCACCATGGTAGAGGACGTGGTAGGGGCTTCACACATGTTGCCGAGGCTCCTACTCCGACCACTGGTCAAGGCCCTCATGCATTCCATGAAGCTCCTACTTTGACTGGGCATCCCTCTCATGTCTCACTGAAAAATTAAGAATATGAATGCCTTCGTCAAGCTTCCTGCCAATATAGAGACTCTCTTGTTTAGATTAGTATGTCAACACCACATTCCTCCCTTGATTGGCGCATTAGTGACCCACCCAATGTGTAGCCTTCAGTTCACCTAGCAACTACTCATTAAGGTAACCCATAGTCTTCTATCCTTGCCGCCAATTCTAGCTGGATTGTGGACTCAAGTGCTACTCAACACATGCCTAATATGCCACACCTCCTTACATCTTCAAACTCTATTTTTCTGCATTCCACTATCACTTTGGAAGATGGGTCGGTAGAATGAATCACAAAATGTGATAATTAAAATAATTTGTAGTTCACTTTATTCCTAATTTACCAATAATCTCATTCCTATTGCAAAATTAGCCGATTCTCTTCAAATATTTTGTAACTTTTGGACCTTTAGGTTTCATCTTACAAGATTGGCAGAATTTGATGATAATTGGACAGGGAGCATGCTCTGGTGATCTATACTACTTCTCCACTCCCCACAGACTTTGAACAATCCCCTTATTGCGGCTTCCCTCCTATATCTGCATTTATGCTTTGACCAGCCTTCTCTAGAGAAAGTCAAGATCTTAGATAGCTCTATTTGTTCTTGTTATTCTATTATGTGTGATGCTTTCCACTTGGGAGCACCATCGTGTGTCTTTCCCATCTCATAATCCTAAACAATCCTCAAGAAATATGCAACTACTTAAAAATGTTGGTCATTTAATTGATGGAACTACACTATGAGCGATTTGGGATCTTTTACCATTAATCAACCCTCAAAATAAAAGTCATCACTAATTGTTGGCTGCAAGCATCTGAACCCATTACATCTTGACGATAAGATACGATGTCTCACATCATATTGTCTCAAAGAATTAAGATGATAACTCATTATTTACTAGAAAAATACTTTTATATACACAACTGCACCTTAACTTGGTCCATATATTAACCCAAGAAGCAATTTGTACATGCTGCCATTTACATAAGAAATTTGGGACTTCCTTAACCTACTTCTCAAACTCCACTAGAAGAAAGTCAAAAGCGGTGCCACTAGAATTGTGTGCCAGTAAACACTCCAGGGGTATACTCACACAAGTGTAAAATATTATGATGTATAACTATCATGGGAAAAAGTACTATTCATATTTGTACACTTTGAAAATCCAAAATGGTGTCCAAAATCAGATTACAGACATTGTCTAGTTCTTGAAAAAGATCCGCACCTTTGAGAATACAAATAGCTCTATATTTATTTCATTTGGCATGATGATGAAGGATCATTTAATACAATTCTCTTCCAAGATTATACATATGCAGTAGACATTTTTAATAGTTTCTATAAAAATATTGAAGTGCACATATCAAAGAGCAATTTTCTCCTACATGAATATCATACTACCTTGTAGAATTTGAGTTTTGAGGTTCTTGGAAATAAATATGGCAATCTATGCATCATGCTAACCTTTTATCCAATAAAATTATGATACATATATTTTGGCATCCAAAATACTAAAATATCCTAAAGCATAGGAGCAAATTATAGGCATGAGGGTCCTTACATAATAGAGAATATGACCTCTAGGATAGAAATATTTAGGAAAGTCTAATAGAATATTATGAACCAGTTGAAATCTATGTCGTTCTCCTAGTACAAGATACTATCATGGCAAAGAATCATAGCTTAAATGAAACAACATAACACTACATATCCTATTCTCTTTGTTCTTCTATTATTTATTGCATCTCTATCAATGTCCCAATATGTTTATCCCCATGTGTTTGTCCCTCTTATTAACAATGGTATATAAGTTTTTTTCAAGAATATTTCCCCTTTAAACCCTTTCATATTTAAAGTGTCTCTTACTACACTATATATTGAGATAATGAAAACTTTATATGGTTTCCTTTCCTACTTAAGTAGGATCCTCCAATGGGATATTTTCAAACCACACACACATTTTTTTTATCAAATGTAAGACATGTGAAATCCCTCATTCCACTAGATTTCAAATGTATAGAAAAGTTGCACAAGAAATAAAACTTGTTATGATATAAAAAGCATCATGAACTATGTGGTTTGACACATTAAATTTATCAAAGGACTCCTTTGTAGTTCTTCTCATCAATGTGGTGAACAATATTATTATTTAATGACAAAAAAAACCCAATTTGATCAAAGTATGTTTAGAAAAATGAATACAAGATCAAAGGCCTCAGTCAACTAGAATATATTATTGGAATTCAAGTTTCAAAATTTTGTTGACACATAAATTTCAAAAAGGAAACAAGTCTTAGATTTATGAAAAAACTTCATAGTTGGTTTTTTTTAACTGTAACTTATAAACTAGATGGTTCCACAAGAGATCTTCCCAAGTGAAGAAAAGGGTGGGTCGATATCAAAATATGGTTAAGTTCACATAAGTATTCTTACCAATGCTTGATTGTTGGTTAATATGTGTGAACTCCTAATACTCTCTATAAAGAGAAATCCTTAGAATAACAACGATATCATATAAGAGACACCGTACATAAGTGAGGAAATGCTTCTTTAGAAAGATATACTAATGTTAGTTGAGACACATTCTTGGATGGGAATAGGACCCGACTAAATAAAATATATTTTTGTTATAACCATATGACTGAGAAGAGCTATGTGATTGCCCAACAACACATATGATTCAACTTGTTAGATGAACCATTGGTAGAGGTTTAAGGGGTTCTCATGGAGATTCTTACAATTATTTTGTTGGTCACTTTGGTGCTAATATGAAGCATACCGTGTAATTTTGTTTACATAAACTTTATACAAAAATATATTGTCAAACATAGTTTTCATATATGATCCCTATTTTGTGCATCATAAAGAAAATGTTTTTTTGTTTTAAATCTAGATCCACCACCACGACAAGGTGTTTTCGTTTAAAAAACATTTACCTTAGAGTGTCACACATACCACATTGTGTATGCACGTCAATTGGTTCGACTAGTAAACATGCCGCTATGTTAGATGCAAATTGCAGGTTCAATCCCAGCTGGAGCACTAAGGAAGGGGTTAAATTCAACAACTATGTTGCATGGCGAGTTGTTATGCTTAAGGGATATGACCCTTTTCCCAAAAAATAATATATAAAAATACCACATTGTGTATATTTCTAGATGTTCAACCATTTTGGTTGTTTTTTATTGTGTAAGTCCACAATTTTTTGAAAGTGTTCTACACATGTCAAGAAGTATAGTCTCCAAAAAGAGCAGAACAAAATAGTGGTAATAGCATGACAAATCCAACATAGTCAAAACCAAGGCTTATATTATGACAATCATTGATGTTAATGATGATTATTTCAAAAATTAAAATCATTTGATATCTGTAACGATGAGATTAAACTATATCAAAAATTTGATACTTTTTATCAAACATTTTCCATATGAGTCTATTAGATATGGGCATCTCTATTGTTAGTCTTACCTTATGGGATAATGGAAATCTCGATACAGTTGCTATAAAATGGCAATCAATATAGTACAAAGTGATAAAAAAACACATAGTTAAGAAGGGACCAGATTGCTAGTAGTATCATTAAATTTTTTCTATATCTCTAAGAGCAATGTTACAAGCATATTGTGCAACTTGATCTTTAATTCTTACGCGACTTCAAAATAATTGTATTTTTGGGCTTTGGTATTGAATGAAATTACCTTGTTGATGGTTTATTTTTGTATTGAAGGATAATATCTTATAGTTTACCCTTGTAAGCCTATAATAAACACATTTCGAGAACCTAAAATCTTTAGATAGTAAAACATTTTAGAGGCTTCACTCATGTTATGTAGGGCTTTGAAATACAAATATGTAGTGCTTTCTCATATATTTAGGGGCCCTTTGGCCCCCATATTTCTACTGGTATTTATATAGAAACAAACTGTTAATTTGATAGTAAAAAATTTTGTTCAGTATTTGATTTGGTACTTGTGTTTATACATCAACAATAGTCAGAATCAAACTATGTTTAGGGGTACTCGAACCAAGACACCTCCATTCCAGCATCAAGTTTTCAACATGTTGTTTTTCTACCTAAATGAGAGGATAACACTGTTGACGGCCATCATGATTTGAAATGAAATACCAGGAATGTATACGACTAGCATAAATTGTAAAATTGGGAGCCGAACAATCCCTTAATTTTCTTTTATATACAATGAGTCATTTGACAACAATGTTTCCATGGCAATGTTTTGATATCTTATGCTATAATTTCAATGTAGGTTTTGTTATATGATTTCATTGAAGATAAAGTAAAAGATGTATGCCATGAAAGGTGATCTATAATGATTTAGTTGTGTGCGCTACATTTTCAGATGTTACAAGAAATTTTCACAACTTTCTTATAGCAAGACCATGCACACACATGCTGAAAAAGACACATAAGTTTAATGTGTAAGTACATTCATTGTAGAATCATTAACAAGTCAAGAAGTTACAGACAAAAAGCTAACATTTTGGTGCTAGAATTGACTGTTTCATGGAAGACTAACCCCTTTGAGCATCATACCATTGAAAATTGGGTTTAGGAGTTAAAACTTTAGTGCTAAGATACAACACAATATAGAATATTATATTTTCATGCATTTATCAGGGCAATGTTAAGAGTTATTGTTTTCCTCATAGGCTTCTAAAACTGGACGCCATTTATGTTACAAATCATAATATATTATGTTTGGTGGTAGATCTATTTTTTTGGACAAAGATGTATTTGACTTTGGTACTAATCCTAGACCTTTCACCCTCCTACACACATACAAAATAACGTACAAATCCTCATTAAGTCTATTGGTCCTTTTTGTTTGGCAATTATATCATTGACCTTGTTTTGGTAATTATTCATCCAATTCATCTAAATTTGGTACTTTTAAACCATGCATCTACTTCTACAAAATGGCAACCAAAAGAACCATATATGTGCATTATTCTTTGTAGCATTTGATGCACTACGTAATGTTATCAAGACAAGATTAACATGTAAGGTAGACAAATAATATTTCACAAGATTTATTGCATGGAGATCTAAGAAGAAAATGATCTTGCATAAGTTGTCTTTAATGCTCATCTATGAGCATAAACATGAGTTTGCTAAAGCACAAATCTCTCTATTTGTGTAGACATTGTGCAAAGAGATACTCTCTCTAGAAGACTTGTGACTTCATAATCACCTCACACAATATTTTATAGAATCATTTTTTCCATTTTCCTAATATTTGCTATTTACAGTAAAGCTACTCTCTTTTGCCAGAGAGAAGTAGCTCAAGCGATAACAGACGGGAACCGAACAAAAGGGATCAAATGCCTTGGTTGTGCACCTCAAAAATGAATTAAACTCGTTAAGCAGTTTTGCCCATTGTGTGACTTAAAAGTTTTATGTCTCTAGTGTGCAAATAGTTGGGGTGGGGGTAAGAATTTACTCTATAGGGGTGGGTCCATTAGTGTCCCTACATGGGGGAGGTTTTTCGCAAAAAAAAAAACTAGTCACTTTTGGATTTTTAGTCCAAAAGGTGGTTCTACCAACTAAATTTATTTTATGCTATGACACGGCAATTTACACTATTATTGCATGTCAAACATGAATTGCAATTTCCACAAAGTTAACAAATTTCTACACAATTGTCCATTTCCACAAGGGTGAGACATATCAAATGTTAATTTGTCGATAGGCTTAGATACAGATTCAAATACTTTTTTTTTCAATCAATAAATTAGTGAACCATCTCCTAATTGGAACATTATTTGTGAAGACATGGTCATTATAATGTTACCTTTTTCCACAATATACATTTATGTGTGTATTATTGTAGATATCATTCAAGAAATAATGCATACCAACAACCCAAAAGTTGATTCTATCTCCAACGGGAGATTTAAATTGATGTAATTTCAAGTTCCAATGGATATTCTATCAATATTATAGGTGGCATGTCTACTTTATACATACAATAATATCATGAAATTCCATGCCAAAAATTTCACTTAGTTTCCACAATTTATATGATATTAAAATTTTAGCAAAAATATCCATTGATTGACAACCATTTCTTGACATTTCCATTTCCAAGGGTAGCGAAATGGTAGTGAATCAACACATCGAATCCTTGGTGTTGAATGAATACTAACTTTTGGCCAACGACATCAGATATACTTTGCATTTATAACTCATCCACATGTAAGTGACTAACATTTCAAACAAAACAAATGTGCAAAATCTATTATATAATGGATTCTTGCGTATTGATATCAACGTAATTGCTTTGGATTAACCAGTGAATCTATATTAATTCATGTAAAATAACACAAAGTCTCATATACATTCACGTGAATAGTATTTATGCCTGCCTATACTCGGTTTAAAACTTTACAGCGACATTGTGGATAATATGTGAAACTGCTCCCTTTTGGTTACATTTGGGTTGAGCTTATTTCCTCCAATCACAAAATGTTGCCACTACAAATATTACAAATTTCACTTTCTAATGTTATTTTGTTTTTGACATGATGCATTTTGGCATTGACTCATTTCATGACGGTTATTTCTTTACTATTAAATTATTATTCTATAATGCATTTTAGAAGCTAATTAAGAAATCATATACATGTAACGATTTCTATTTGAGATATATAAATTGACACCAGATATGGATGTGGTAGATTTTTACAAAATTCTAAATAAAAATTTTGTGTTTTTCGATCAATTTACATAGTCATTCTAGTACTTTTCTATGAAAATCACAGTCCTACCAAGCTAAACCAATAGAATTAGAGGTCACGTTTGAGTTAGCACGATATAACTTTTGTAAAACATTGAGTTAGCATGATATACCTTTTGCAACTAAAGTAACAATACCAGTAATGAGAAGAAATATTACAACATGAAAGAGGGGAGGGGAGAATTGGCGAAGGCCAAAACATCACAACCATGCACATAATGGTGGCAAGGGCAGGGGCAACAATCATACTAATGATGTTTGATTACGAGAAGAGGGAAAAGAATGATAATTGAAAATGTAAAAGAATACTGAATCTATTACAATTTAAATTTAAAAAAATAGAAAAAAAATCAACAAACTAACTTTTACCTTGTTATGGATACTTTTGTTATTAAAGCTTACACATATTTTGTAGTTTATATAACATTGTGAACCAATCATTTTAACTATCCCTATAAGATATAGTTGATTGTATTCTCATTTATGGATTTTTAAGCAATTCTTATCTAACACCCAACAAAATCCAACATTTCTGTTAAGTTTGTGTACTTTTTAAATTATTGCAATAATTGAAGAAAAAATATTACTTCATGTGAGTAGTAGTAGAATATAATTAGTATGAGTTAAGCAAATTATCTAGGTCACACATTGTGGGACTTAGCTATTACAATGTCAACCATGAGCACGGTAACATGAAGTATGTGCATCCCATTCTATATGTTATGACCATGTCTAAGCTTAGTTGCTAAATTAGAATTTTCTTAGATGATTACATGTGTAATTAAAGTAATCATCACTTAAACTTGATTAATTATGGTAGCACAATACTGATATTGTAAACCTAATAAGAGGCTCTAAGAATGCTTCTAATATGAAGAATTCGGATTTGAGAAGTGTAAATCCTATACGGCAAAAGTTGAGTTTTGATAGTATATGAATATGAAATTTGATCATTATAGAAGTGCAGTAAATAATTTTTCATATTTTCTATATAACTCTAATGTATTTGATATTTGGATATATCTTGTATAACTCAAACGTAAGTGATTTTAATTTTTTGTAGATGTGTGATGGACATGTTGGTTGGCTGAGTTTTCTCAAGAAAAACTCAGCCGACTAGGCATTCTGTCTGCAGTACAACATCTTGTTTGATTTTTAATTATTTTTTGGTATCTCAAAATGATCTAAATTTTTTAGTAGAGTTGTGAAACTATATATTAGACAACATGCTAATTTTTATTAAAGTTTGGATGTCTGAAACCTATTTAGTAAATTATTTATAGTAACATTTTAATGACAAAATATTTTTCTGAAAAGAAGTGTAAGGAAGGGTCAATTGCCTTAATTTATCTATATGATCAAACTAACACATTAGGAACTCCCGTATTTCGTGATTCATTCCAGAGAAACAAAATCCTAGAGAGAGAGGGTGAGGGAGAGTAAGGTTTCAATGGAGAAAGTGGTCAAGATGGCGATCTAGGATTTCTCTTCCTAAAGTTGATGAAATCAAGTAAGTTTGTCATCTCTAGATAGTTTTTCTCAGTGATTATTCTCTCACATGTTAAGATCCTATCCCCCCACTTATTCAATTAAAAATGATATGAAATCTCCCTCTATTCTCACTCTTTCTCTGTAATTCTTCATTCCTAGGGTTTCCTAATTGGAAGGAAGAAGAAAGTGATGGATTGCTAGGAGTTTGATATGGAATCTAGAATTTCAGATCTTGGGATACATTTTTAAGGTGTTTTCACACCTTAGCTGAGTGGGCACTTCCATTAAATAGTGAATTGCAAGAATTTTGATTAAATCTACTATAATCATCAGCTCTTCCTATATTCGACATTAAACCCTAATCTGCCTTTTAGTTCTAACTTTTACGAGATGATATAGAAATGGATTGTTTTCCTACTGTGATGAATTTCAGATGATGAAATCATCTATGGAATGGATACAAATCATCTAAAATAGAATTCCTAAAGTTATTGCAGAAGTTATAAGAATATACCAGAATCTAGGGTTTTCAATTATGTCTGAAATTGCTCTATAATTGAATAAAGAACTTCGCCTATTTGAATCTCCTTGTTTATAAATGATTGTTTATCTGAATGCATAGTACAGATATGTCAGATGCTATCTTAGATTTCATTTGATGTTATCAGTGTTTACTTGATATCTCAGTAAAGAAGGTGAAACCCTAGATGAATGAAAAGTTGGAAGTTTGCGAATAGACATCATAAAATTAAACTGGTGTGATTCTTTTATTGTTATAAATTTATTTATTCAAGGTTATTCTTGATGCATGATATTTTAGTGAATGGCGTGGAAACCCTAGTTCAATCGATACCAGGATATCATATATATGTTTTATTGTATGTGTACTGTTGAAAGCACTCTTTTATTAGTGAAAGTTTATGATGCATTAAATTCTTATGTGAGTCATGTGATATGTGACAGGCAAATAAAACCCTAAGGACATGGCATGCAATGAATCAAGTATTTTCATTTCCGTGTTTCTTAATATGAGATGTGGTGTTTCTCAGCAGTTCAGTTTGCGGTATATATTACAGAAGATCTATGAAATGAATAGTTTATAAAACTAAGCTAAGAAATGTTGATGTGATGATTGAACTATGAATTTAAAGAATGAATTAGACTTTAGATACCCTGAACGGTAGAATCCTCACAGGAGGCTTGCATTGTGGGGAGGAAATGTGCTTCTCCACTGGAGGTATTTTGTCTAGATCAAGGTAAGCAGAGCGTACCATTCGGGTGTGCGGGTCTAGGCCAGTGATGACAAACTCCTTACAATTGTGTGGTACCCAACACCAATTGCAGATGCTGGTGGTACCTGTGTTACGAGTTGTGTTGATCATTTGACATCTTTAGTAGGTCACCATTAATGCACAACAAGCCAAAGTACTTTGACTCTCAACCTGTGTACACTGGTTTAGAGGATGTCCAGATATTCGGTCGCTCCCATTAGTCGTCGAGAGCCAGAGGTGACAATGCCAGCCGTAGATGTGGTATTGAGATTAAAAACTTAAGAATCCTGACATGCTTCTAAGTCTTATACAGTGAGATCGTAGCTTGGTACAATGCTTTTACATGTCATGATACAGTTCATGCGGGTTCAGGGCATAATAAGATGGATGAGAAATTAATTGTGCGTAGTTATTCCTTTATTCTTTATATCTTTCTGAATTACTAGTTTCCTTTGTGATTGTTTAAGAATGTTCAGTGATTGATTTATTCTTTATAGTCATCTAGAGCATCATGTCATATATATGTTTGTGAATGACTAATTCCGTTATAGATTGCTACTATTCTACTTTATATTCAATTTCTCAACAACATATCTCTTATTACATAAGTGTTTTAAACTATTTCTTTGAAGTACTCATTCACTGAGTGAGTAGCTCAACCCTCTACTCACAATATTTAGGAAAATCATGTGGATTTGAAGAATGTCAATGCCAGAGTAGATCTGCCACAAGAGCTATGTATCATATTAGTTAAGTATAATCGGTACATGTCACTCTAGGTCCTTGTATAAAAGTAAGAGAGTTATAAATGATGATATGTAACTTTGTTTTCTTAGGAATAGAGAATGTATGCGATTATCATGTCGTATGTACATGGAAGTGTGAGAAGCAGATAGAATGTTTAGATATGTATCTTTATTGTTAAAATCATATTAGAGTAATTAAGTTTTAAATCCCATAGTATAGTTAGTTTATGCAATTAAATGTGAGAAAACAAAGAGCTTGAAATTAAAAAAAAATTTAAGGGTGTTCTTCATATTATGTTTAATCCTCAACTTATGCCCTAATCTCATGATTAGTGATTATCATGAGTTGTGGATGTAACACTATACTCACAACATATTGGCAGGTAGGTTTTCATATTAGATGTGACACTCCATTCTCATATCTTTTTTGCATGGTATATGAGCATGTTCTATGTAACACTACCCACCTAAAGGAAAAGAAACAAGGATTTTGATGTTAGAAAATAATCTCCACTAAGGGTTATTGACACAATTTTGTCTCTATTTACCGTTGCTCATGCAAATTTGACCTTTCCCCGATTGTCATTTCCATATATGTTTGCATCTCCATCTCCTATATAACAACAACAATGGCGTATAGAAGCAGAATTAGCATGCACCCTAGTAGGTGTGAAACTACCATGCAAACTGGCATCAGCCTGATTTGGTGATCAACTTCTCCACCCAATTGAATGGTAAATAGAGTGTGACCATTAAGGCGACCAAAATAGAAAGAATTAGGCAAAATTTGAATCAGTGAGAAGTACTTACTATGCCGCATGATCCTTGCCTCATATATAGTTACACAAAGGAGTAATTCTACTTGAGGACACCTCTATGCATGTCTTCTAAACAACCAATTCCTTTACATAAAAATCATCTTAATAAGAGAAGAAGAAATCATTACCCGATATGTGTTTTTCTTACAAATGTCACCATTCAGAATGTTCAGTTCAACACAGCCCCATGAGCTAGGTATACGTCCACCTCATCTTGCACTAGTGGGCACCATCAAACCTAATTGATCCAAGTGTTGTGTCCCCTAGGGGCCTTCTACTGCCTCCCTTGATGTTTTATCAAGTTGAAATAAGATATATATAAGGATTCCTTGCTTATGTGCAATTCCTTTAGCGGACATTGTAGCCTTTCTCATGATTTGATCCTCTTTTCTTCCCTTCAACATTACATGAGGAACCTTTCTTATATCATGCACTTCATCACTACCATCACCGTTGACAAGCCTACTACTCACTTTAACATTTTATTATGTTGCCATATGCATGATATAAGTAGGGTTCCACGTACAATGTCAAAGGGAAAAAAGAGGATCAATATCTCACATACAATAAAATGTGGAACATTGGATAGCTTGAGTTTTCTTCTTGATGAATAAACTTTATTCCTTTTGGGCACAAATAAGCAAGTGTTTTATATGACTTGGTTTGACTATGTTCTTTGAACCAATTATTTGACTCCATCCCACTACCATGTCCAAATCAACCATTTGTGTTCTATGTACTACATGATCAAAATGAACACAAGAGAAAAGAGGTAATGACATTTGTTCTCCCCCTCAACAAATCATCATATGCACCCCTCTGGTTGTTGTAAAGCATTAAATCAGAATGAAAACATGAGAAGAGGCCACGACACTCAGTCTAACCTTGCGATCATTGTCCCAAAATGTCTCCATTCTTCTACATGCTTGTGTCATACTCCAACTCCATCACATTCTCTTTTCCATGTTACTCATTTAGATTGTCCAAGTAAAAAAAATCATATATGCCAAAACTACTACCAAGATTCAATTGATATTTAATGCAAGAGGGAGATACAAATCAGGGGAGGAGAATAATGATAGAGAGGAATAATATGATTTAACGATTTTTTAAGAGAGCAAAATTTATGTATGTTTTGTTAATTCTTAGATCTTTGACCTTATTTTTCTGCAATGTGTGATCGTGTCACCAAAGCAACACTATTTTCCTTCTTTATATTCTAAACTTGTGACATATTTAGCAAACCATCTGAAAAATCATTTGTTATGTCAGTTTGCTTACTCATGGAATCCAATATTATGCACATAATGTATAAAACAATAACAAAATTATATTTGATATGTCAATAACCATAATACAAAAGGCAAGTGTAAATTAAAGTTAAACAATATAAAACTAAAGTACAATAAATGAACTAAGAATAAAAACTAAGAATGAATGCTATATCTCTAATGACCATCCTTCATAGCATAGGTCCTAAATAGCAATTTCATTCAAGGTGAGAATAAGACATTGGAAGAAATGTGCATTAAGAATATGAATCCCTAATAAGAATGAAATTTGGCACACAACATAAACAAACATAAATATTAAACATGATTACAATGAAAAAAACTAATATAACCAATGTATATTACCTAGAAGACACAAAAATAGGCCAATGCATAGGCAAGGTGTGGGGGTAAGACAACACCCCGTCAGGGCTCGCTACCTACGTTTGCAACTTAACAAGTATGGATAATTCGACACTCATGTCACATTTGAAAGACCTAGTGACATCCAACATGCATGATCCAGATATATCGGCTCACCTCTCATGTTTCATCCATATTTTGTGTTTTGATGCCTATTTATGTATCTCTTTCTTAAAATAAAGTTGACCTACTTATATGTCTATTCCTTTTTGAATTTGACATGATGGTGAATCACCACTTATTAGACTCCAATGATGTTGGTGACACGAGATGATGCATGTTGTTGTTTCTTCTATTATTACTTCAAATGCATTGCTTCAACTCGTTCAAAGGATAACTTCCTACCTAATTTTTATTTCTCTACTCGAAGGGCGATACTTATTTGAGGCATTTAGAGGCAATGACTAATTCTAGATGGGATAACTTTACATGTTATGTGTTTCCATATTGTTAGAGGAGTGTCCAAGATGAGCATAGGATTCTCCCAAGCTCTAACTTGAAGGGAAGTGTCAGAGAATACATTTGATCATTTAATTACTTATGACATTTATTATAAGTGTATCTAAAATGATATCGTGAGTTTTTAATGTTATGCATATTCCATATATATGGGAAGCCAATTACTTTGTTATCTCATATTATTACAATTATATATGGACACATTTGTTGATTTTGGATCAGTTAAACCTCATCATGTGCACGTCATTTGAGGATGGAGTTGGTAATCATAAAAACTCAGACTAGTTAGATCAATTATTTAAAAGCATGTAGACTTTTGGGTACTCACTTTGTAGGTTGTGTAGCTTTTCTAATTTCAAGCATGTCAAAACCACTCCTTGTATGAACATCTTCGGTTCCAATGAGAATGCTTCCACTGGAGGAGCTGCGGCGAGAATTCTTCGCACTTCGCCCGTCAGATGACATTGGAAGTTGGTTTCTGTCATCCGTAACAGCCCCTGAAAGGGTCATAGTTTCTTTTTGATGCTCGAAATCATCCATTGACTGTTGAAAATTGGTCTCAAAGATATTTCCAATGTAAGACAACCATATCCAATGTCATAAAATAATACTTATACAAAACCTCTAAAACATGAATAGCATTGGAGAATTAGAAATAGTTAATGATAGATTCTAGCAAGTATTATTGCATATTCTAAAATTTATGATTAAGAAAAGACCCATATATACATGTCACACTTACAGGTCTTTCACCATGTGGAATGTTGGGTTCCTTTAAGCCTTTATGAACATGCAAAAGCTCAATCTCCTCATCTTTTTTAGCAATCAAATCCTTTAGTGATGCCACCTGCTATGAGTTGCCCCAAATTAGTCATCATAGTAGAAACATCATATATGAAAAAGGCAAGCTCCTTATATATATATATATATATATATATATATATATATATATATATATAGTCAGGCTAGAATACACTCGAGTGTACAGATCGCATGGATACACTCAAGTGTGTTTGCTTATCAAGACTATTTTTTGCAAGATGTAAGCCATTGATCTTCATTTTCATACTATAATTAGGCTACATACAAATTTTGAGCCCGTTTGGATGAGTGTAAGTCACTCATCCGAGGGCAACAAAATCGACGCACAGAATTAATTTGAAATGCATAATTTTTGCAGTCTTTATAACATGACCTATAAATGTCCAAATGTGCTCCAATTTTTTATATGAGTTATTCACAAGATGATTAAGAAGATCAACGGATTAGATTTTTGAAAAAAATATTGCATCATGAAAAACTACTTGAGTGTATTCTAGTCTCTCTCTCTCTCTCTCTCTCTCTCTCTCTCTGTGTGTGTGTGTGTATATATATATATATATATATATATATATATATATATAAAGCAATCGGAAATGGATGAGACTCATGGGGCATAAGATAAGCTAAATATTTATATCCATGCCCTCCTTCCAAATATTTAACAAATAAAGGGCACTTGGCAACACTATAGCCAAAAAAGTTAGGTTAGGGTGAACTGAAGCCTTTTATCATGTAATATTACTAACCACTATGAAAAATACACCAAAAAATGAGTGAAGAAATCCAGTTTGACTGCATGCAAAGCAGCCTTTGAGAGGTACATAAAATCTGCTAGAACTTGCAGTAGCCACAATGCAATTCATAATTATTGATAAGGATAAGAGTCAATTTTCTGAAATTGATCAATAGATGGTTAAAAGTACCATGTCAGTTGACATAAAGACCCACACTAATGTAGAGGACAAATTTGGAGCTATTTGTCATCTGAAAGAATATTTATGTGTTCATGGTTAGACGTTTAGGTATCGAGGCAATGATACAAATATGACTGACTGCTTCCAACTCTATTTGATCAGCATATAAATCAGATCTTGTCATCAGGCCTACTATTCTACTCTCTGAAATATAATAACTGCAGTTACTTGACCAGAGAAGTTGTTATAATAGAAGTAAACTCTGCATTGTCGCTAAATGGGAAAATGGTTGATAAAAATAAGTACAAAAGTTATATTGCAAGACCTCTTCTAGCAAGTCCTTAGTGTCATGTCCTTCTTTATTGCTTCGGGCAACTCCGAGTTCCACTGTTGATACCCTTTCTGCAAATTTTAATGTGCTTAAAGTTTCTGAATATGAGTCCTGATCAGGATTTAGATGTACAAACATAAGTGTCTTTGCACGTCCACCTGAAAGACAACACATGCTATAACCAAAAAGTCGCTCATAAAAATAAGATATTCACTTTGTAATACAAAGGATATACCTAGAGAACTTTGTAGAAGGTGAGTGAGTTTGCTGTTTCTGTAAGGCACATGAGAACTTTTTTGTGAGAGAGAAGAAATTACATCTCCAAGAGCAGACAGAGATTTATTAATGTGTTGTGCTTCTTTTAGTCTGTCGCCGGTAACTTCAGACCGGTCTATCCGTTCACTTCCAGCAAGATCTATTAAATGGAGGCATCCATGAAATATATTCCCAGTCTTTAAATCTGTGCCTTGCACATGGACAGTCAGAATGCTGCAAAATCAAGACTATTCTAGCAAAACGTCTTTTGAGATACAAGGAGTATTAAAAAAAAGACAGAAACCTGTGGGACCGACTACTTCTTTCATTGAGAGCAGTGTAACTCATGGCTCTGTTTGTCAGTCCAAAGTGCATCAATTCTAAAACATCAGAGGTTGAGCTGACAGGGTAAACAGTTGCATCAGGGACAACAGGACCATCTGACTGCAAGCTACTTCGGATCCCCAATGTGTGCAGGTTAAAGAAATTAACATCGTTCCGATGACAGATGGTACAAGACTAAAAGTAAAATAAGATAATAACTTGAATGATGTAACATCAAAAGATCCAAGAAGCACGGAGATGTAGAGTGATTGTAGCCTTTGGCATATTCCACGTGCTTTGGGTGTTATTTGATATCTTTCCAGTTTATTTTGTAAAGCCTGTAGGTTAGACACACATTGGCTATCTAATTAGTTGGTCTTAAACACCTATATATAGGCTCTGTAAGCATCTTTAGAGGCAGACTTGATGATTGAATGATGTGAACCTAATGATTAAAATCTAAATAAATCTGAAACAACTAATCAAAAGGAATATATAATATCATTCAAACATTACAATTGTCAAGTTTGCCTTCTAAAAGACTTACAGAGCCTATATATAGGCGTGTAAGACCAACTAATTAGATAGGTAACCAATGTGGCACTAAACTACATGCTCGACATAACAAACTGGACAAATATCAAATAACACCCAAAATGTACAACTAATAAAACATGATTTTGCTACTCAAACAACTATGCCAAAGGCTATGCTCGTCCTACATCACACGGTAGGTACTTGTCAACAGAAAGTTAAAATTCAACATCACCAAAACTAGCCAGAACTGATTGTATGATTAAGTATTAACAGTGAATACATAAAAAGCGTCACCTAGGTATTCCTGACAACAAACATGAATAAAATTCATCGCTGCAATTGTTACACCATTACTGCTAGAGAATATCTTTTTCACTCTTCATGTTTGTTATATTCGAAGTACAATCATATCAATAAAGAACCAGACAATAGAATAGATATGTAGAAGATAACAAGGACTAATCATTAACTAATTACTGTATACATGTAAGTTCTAATATTATCCACTTTGATGAAATAGAATAAGCCTTTAACCTGTAGAAATCTGTGTGCATGTCGTCTAAAGGATGTAGGTTATACATTGGTCCATGTGTTTAAAAAGCTAGACTACAGAAATTACTACCAAAATTTCTTGTTTCTTTTCTTCTACGCAGATTTTATGTATTATCCTATAAAGATACTATAAAGTTAGTTACCTTCTGTCATACACCTAAAGATCTTGTGTAGATGAAAAAGTCAGTTCCAGTTCTTCTGTTGGGTTTCTTTCCCCACTCTCTGAAAGGAATTTCTATTTTTCACATCAACGACCAAGGTATTAACAGTATCACCTGTTCACTAATTCATTCTACATAAAGCTTTTTAGAACAATAGTGAGTATGTTACTGTCAGGGTATCAGCATGGGCAAGACTACAAGACAGATTTTATAGAGGGGTCATGTAGCCCATTCATCTTAGAATTATCCCCAATAACTCGGTGTTGTCCAATCCTTAGAACAACCATGTAATCCGGATCTACAAACTAGAGAGTAACCTCATAAACTCTAAAAACGTCGTGCTGCAATGAAAAATAAACATGTGTTTGAATGTATAGTTACAAAGTTAGAAAGGTTACAAACAGAATAGTAGAGGAGAGATTATTTGTTTTTTATGTAAGGGCCTAGAGTTTGTCTTTTACCAGAAGATGAGACATGTAATGAATATCTCTTGCCTGTTATATAAACAATTTTTGACATGAACCTAGAAAATGGTTAAAAAAATCCAAGCCTAGCAGAGAGAAAGTTCCTGTTTTATTTTAGCTCTACTATGTTAATTAAGCATATATTAAAGAAATTCATGGAGTGACTAGTTTCTGTTGTTTGTAAAATGTATGACAAGTAAAATAAATTTGGATAGTACACATCTCCTACGAAATTATGTAATATTAAAATCAATCTTGTGCAAAGTACTATCATTCCTGAAGAAAATTTAAGCCCCAGAAAAGAGTAGCTATTAGGTTGTCCTAAACAGTTGAATAGCACTGTCCCTGAAATTTACAAGCTGTGAAATCGCATTACTGATTTTTATCATTTGATCAGATATAAGGGGAGATATACGAGGAAAAGACAAAGCTACACGGAATAAGTTCATATTCAGCAATAGATTTCATTACCAAAGACACACTTTGGACTGTCATGCCTCTACAACAATGGGGAAACTTTGTACAATGCAAAATTTGTTGACCTCAAGAAAACCTCACTCTGTATACAAATGCAGATGTATATACAACAGTGAGCCGAAAACCTCACTGTGTATACAAATGCAGATGCATATACAACAGTGGGCTGATGTGGGTAGATTACAATTACGATCCTTACAGAGTTAGAAGAGAATCTGCATGCAAGCCAGTATAATTTTTTGACAAAGTAAACTCATTTTAAATTTCAAAAATGTAGTTTGCTACTGATGTGTGGTTGGATCCTAGGATAATTGTTAAATATATGGGTGAGCAATGGGCTTTATAGAGACTGTAAAATAAGGTTTATATTCCATGTAAAGCCAAAAAGATGCAGGATTCTTCATATTCTAGAGGATCTAGAATAGTAAAGAACAATGTGTTTGAAAGAAAATAGACGGCTGAAAGATTAGTGAAACCCTACTCCTATTTATAAGAGAGGGGACACAATTACAGACTTGGACCCAAACCGTAATGGGCCAGCACACTTAGGCACATTTACTAAGTAGTCACAATAAGCAAATTAACTACTTAAGTCTCAACACTTCCCCTTAAGCTAGAGCATGTTAGAATACCATGTAAAGCTTGCCAAAACTAACATACAGACTCGAAATATAACAAGGAAAGATATATCCAGCCCATACATGAAAGATCACTCCCATCGATCTTTCAATCTCAACACAAATACCTTCTTTTTAAGCAAATAACTCCAAAGCAGGTGATACATGAGCTTCTTGATCAAACCGAAGTAGCATCTGGGAAACGGTAGACAATAGGGAGAAATAACACATTGTCTCAATCACTATTATTGTCAAGACCAGAGAGTGCTGGTTCACAGTTGCATATAAAGTCTAGGCCAGAGAGTGCTGTCACAGGCAGTAAGCAGTCGACATGCATTATATAGCATAGACAAAGGTAGTAGCTATAGCAGGGAGAAACAAAGCCAGATGCATTGTTGCACAAACAAATATGCTTGATATGTAAAAAGTGAAGCTCAATAGACTAAACAGTCACACCTGCCAAAGCATTGATCTCCAGATATTTCAGCTTCTCTTTTTTCCTCTTCCATATCTAACCCTCACCCAAACAAAGAACATAATCAGAATGCAGTTGGGGTGGACACAAAAGGCGAGAAGATAACAATGTGTAGAACATCTGCATAAGAGAAAAGTTGACAGTGCTATTGGGATATAAAGCAGAGAATAAGAGCTTAACAAGACAAGAAGTGAGCTGGAGAATCTAAAACAAAAAGAATTTTATAGTTGAACTCGAAACAGCCCAGTACTGTAGTAAAACTGAAGGTAAGCAGGTCTTTATCAGAATAAAGAAAAGGCTTGCTGTCTCTAGCACTCCAGCAGTAGACATTAAAAAAAAGGAAACAAAGAAAGGCACTGCAGCAGTAGTATGTCTGGACGGAGCACAACTGTAGTCCACAGTAGAATAAGAGGGTGATAGAATAATAATGGTTTAGGCTCATACACAGGGACAAAAAGATGACACGGTAATAAGGAAAATGTAAAAAGATCATATAAAGAGGGCATACATTGCCTTCCATCTGCACGTGAACAAGAAACAAAAAAAGAGGATGTAGCAGAAATATAGAAGATGAGAAGCCCACCGACAATATTGAATGGGCATTGAGCAACTACTTTTTTTTCAAGAGAGGCAGATACATCCCTACAGAGTCATGCTGCAAGCAGATGCGATATATCTTCCGGGATAAAGTTATCTCCTTAGGAGACAAGCAGCAGCAGCACTAGAAGACTTTTAGAGGGCTCAGTGTCACCAGCAGCAAGTAGCTGGAGGCAGACTGAAGGTGTCAGCCACCCACAGTACGTCAACCCTACACTACTCTACCCCATGGAACAAGACTTCGACTTCGACAGGTCTGGAAGTGGAAGTTTGTGGAAACATTGAGGAAACTTCGAGGATTTCTACAACTAAACTTCGATGCAACTTGGACAAAAATTAAGCTAAAAAATAGTCATTTTGTGATGAAAATCTATAGATTTCATCAAATCTAGCTAAAAACCCAATATTTGTTTACATATAGCCATCCATATAGGTTTACATATGTAGAAATTACACGAATACATACAGTTATCTCCAGACTACAAAGTTCTTCCATATATAAAGTTTATGACAATAAACAAACTACATGAAATGGTGAAAATCTATGGTAGATCTAGCAGAGAGGGGGTTGATATATTAATATTAGGTTAGAATAATAAAAAATAACATCAAATTATCTTACCTCAAGCTGCAACACTTTTCCCCCTCACACAGTAAACTCCACAAAACACCAGAAGAATGTCGCCAAGTTCGACGACTTCGAGTAATGTCGAGGAAATTGGGGAATTTTTTAATAGAACTCGGCCAACTTTGTCGACATATGGAGAAATGTCGACAACTTCGACAAAATGTCGAGAATATTAAGGAATGATGATGTTTACGTGGATATGAGATCGCCAACTGTCGACTCGACAAAATTGGCAAAATTTCGGCCGATTTTGACGACATTTAATACCATGCTCTACCCTACCATACCCGACCATGAATAAGGATGGTAGTGGTTATCTCCTTCTTAGTGTTGGAGGGGTATGGATGCTAGTGGTTGAATGGATTGTTGGAATTGATAAGGTGATAAAAAAATCTTTTTATTTGGGACTTATTGCTTTTCCCTTGCTCGCAGGTCTGTTTCTTCTGGCAGTTGATCAAGTTGGTTGCCAAGTTGCATTGGATCCCTAGCTTCGCGATGGTAAAGTTTAGATATAGAAATAATTACATTTATTGACAATTGTACAATAGTTTTCTACGTTTGAATATCTAAATTCGTGTTTTTATTGAAGTCTTGGATGTCTATATTTAACAGTATATACGACATATTCAATGGTAACTCTTCAATCATCTACATTTCAAGTATTGTTTCTAATCAGCCATGTCAACAGTTTACTGCTTCAATTCTAAACGTATTTCACTCATTCAGTATTTTATTTTGGCATATTTATTCATGAGTCTGGTATTTGTTCTCGTCCTATTTAAGAAAACGCTATTCTAAGCACAAGGATAGCTATCTTGGTGATGAGGGCCAAATAAATGTAGCGAGTGATATTGGTGAGGAAGAAAGTCATATCTAGTGTTGTTGGGACATCCTCTACTAGGAAAATGAATGCAAGGAGTAATATATGGTTGGAATTCACAAAGAAAGATGTGGGTGGAGTTATGCACTTCTCAACCATAGTGGGAAACCTTTATGTAGCAACAGTAGAAATGGGACCAATCACCTACATAATCACTATGATATGTCATGTCCAACCTGAAAAGGGTTGATTAAGTAAGAGTTAACAAGAAGTTCATGTTCCACTTTTAAACAAGATATTTCAAGGAGAAACCTAACTTGAATGATGGGATGCATGAATATCCTCTCTCAATAGTGGACCACATTGGCCTTAGGACACATTCTTCCTCTTCAACCTCTTTTCAAGTGTCCTAGAAATGCGGTGAAAAAGAATATCATGTTAAACTATCTATTTGAGAAATTTAAATTAATGCAAATTCTTGAGAGAAATGATTCAATGTCCTAAATAATTACTGATATGTTGACATCCAACCATCAGAAGAGAGGCTACATGGTGATTACTGCCCACTACATTGACAATGTCAAAAGCATTTGTCGTTCTATATTTTAGAAAAGGTAAAACCCTCTCCTCTATACAGGGAAGCAAACAAAAACCCTAATGGGCCTATTATACTTAGGCCCATATTACATGAAACTTAAGTAAAAAGGGAAAAGGTAAACAAGAATAAAGAGAGTACATCATCTATATATAAATATATCTTGATACTTCCCCTCAAGCTAGAGCATAGATATCAATCACAACTCCTCAACTCTCTTGACAAAGAGAGGCTTTGTAAATATATCTGCAGTTTGCTCATGTGTAGGTAGGAAAGGGGTAGTGATCTTCTTGGCCAGTGCAGCATCTCGGAGAAATTAACAATCCACCTCAATGTGCTTGGTCCTTTCATGAAAGACATGATTACTAGCAATGAAGGTAGCAACACGATTGTCACAGTATATTGGAATAGCATAAGTGATAAGAAACTCAAAGTCGGGAAAAATAAACTTGATCCATAATAGCTCACAGATATTATGTGTCATTGCACGATACTCAAATTTTACATTGGATCTAGAGACAATATTTTGTTTCTTACTTTGCCAAGTAACCAAATTACCTCCTACAAAGGTACAATAACCAGAGGTAGATCTCCTATCAGATTTACACCCTGCATAATTAGCATCAGGATATCCAGTAACATTAAAGTACCCATTTCTTTTATAATACAGTCCTTGTTCAGGTTCATTCTTCAAATATCTCAATACTCGACATGCTGCCTCCCAATGATACTGTCTAGGGAACTCCATAAACTGAGTAAGAGCACCAACAACAAAACATATATCTGGCCTGATAACAATGAAATATAAAAGTTTTTCAACCAAATATTTATAGCTAAATTTATCTTCTGAGGGTTGGGTAGATTATGCCCATAGATCACGTGCTTGATCCATAGGGGAGACTGTAGGTCGACAATCCAACATTTCGGTTTCAATCACTAAGTTTGGAGTATACTTTCTTTGAGAATAAGATACTCCATCCTTGTGTGCTACCCTCAATACCAAAAAAATACCGCAGACGCCCAAGGTCTTTGGTTACTGTTAAAGTGTCTATATTAGTCTATTAGTTAAATAGGCTAATTAGTTTAGCGGGCCTTTATATTTTGGCCCGTCTAGTTTAGATTACTTGGGTCCTAAGTAATAGGGCGTCTCTCCTCCTATATAAAGGAGAGGCCGTCAGTCTTTGTAATCAATCTATTCCTATTCAATCAATCTTTTATATTTTAACATGGTATCAGAGTGGGTTCCATCCTGAGAGAACCCTAGCGCCGCCGCTTCCCTCTCTCTCTCTCTCCAAGCCGCCGACTTCTCCCTTGCAGCCGCCGCCGCTCCTCTCTCCGAAGAGAGCAACCGCGGGCTCTCTCCGCCTGCGGGCGGCCGTTGCCATGGCCTAGGCCGGCTGCCCGCTAGGCATATCCCGACCTCCATGGTCATCTATTCTTTATTCTTTCATTCATTCAATACAACACCTTTGCTGCCTATCATAGCAGCCGTCCTCCATCATCATTCGCAACAGTCACCGTCGTAGGCATCCGCCGCGGTAATCTTCTTCCAGCGTCATCTGAAACCAGCAGCAGCACCAGCCGGCGCCGCCGCCGCTGCAGCCAACAGGAGCAGCACCGCCCCTAGCAGCCGCCATCTCCAGCAAACGACCATCATCCAAGCCACCATCCCAAAGGAACAGCCGCCGACCATCCGTGACGCAACCTGCATTCCCGTCGTCGATACTATCGACCCGAGCGTCGATAGTATCGAGATCAGTGCAGAAGCAACCTGCTGCATTCCCGTCGATACTATCGACAGGAAGTCGATGGTATCGACTTTATCACAGCGACAGAAGAGCGTTTGTCGATGGTATCGAGAGTTGATCAGAAGCGATGTGAAACGGATACACCTATCTCATGACGTCTTCACATCAGCCTTCATCGCCGCTTTGGAGAGAGTCCGCCTTGGCTCCGCATGCATCCTCTTGGCATGCAATATCTCCGGAGTCACGCAGGAGACCCTTTGTCATCTCCTATGTTGCGACAAAGTGCTTCATCAGCCGAGCGTCATATCCAGCCATCATCCGCAAGTTGTTGCTCCTCCACTTCATCATCATCCCGACGATCTTCATCCGCAAGTTGTTGCTGCGTTGTGCGTCATCATGCTACTACTACCATCTACAGTAGGTGAACACCCATCACTCTCCACCGCTACCAAACAACCATGTTTGCTGCCCCCATATGCATTATCCCTGTCTCTATTCGGATCCTTAATCGGTTCTATTTTTTGCTAATCGAATCCTATTTTGACCCTAATCGGATTTGTTTACGGGCCAACAAACCCCCTTTTCGGGTCGGGACTAGATCCATTTATTTTTCTACCCGGATCTCATGTTGACCCATTTAGTATACTCTCTTTGGCTATCGGTTTCATTCTCCACATATTATCCATTTCACATATTCCTCTCTTTTTCCACCATTTTCTTTCCCACCCACCCATATTATGTGAGCATCCCTTTTCCACATTACGGGGGGGTCATATATCCATTTCTCCACACCAAACACTCACTTTCGTCGTATTTGGTGTGGGGGGGGGGGGGGGGGGGATAGAGAGGAGAGAAAGAGATGAGAAGGAAGAGAGAGCGAGCATGAGAGCATATGAGAGAATGTATGAGAGAGAGTATGAGATGAGATGATGATATATGTATTCAGATTATATATATTCCAGGCTATCTTCATGAAGCTTCACATTGTTCAACACATCGGTTCTCTACTTGAGCCAGCAGTGAAGATCCAGCGTCGACACCATATTCGTTGTTGATGATGTATTCCTTCAGCTGCATTCACATGAGACAGATGGGTGCTTCTTCAGAAGCTCAGAATTTTATCTTCACCGAGCTGCTTCATCACGTCTTCTCCGAGCCGCATCTGCTGTATCGACATCGCCTGTAGCTGATCCTCTTGGAACTCTCCTTGATGGATGATATCTACTTTCCTGTCAAGCCCCCATGGTTCCTGCATCGTATCAAGCAGCAGATCGTCCGTCCGCGTTCGTGCCGCGTTAAGCACGTATTCCAGTGGCGAGTTGTTGTAGTATCAGGTCCATTTGTCGACACTATATCCGCGTCCGTGCCGCATTAAGCATGTATTCCAGTGGCGCATTCTTCAGCTGCAGAGTATCTTGAGAAGTCTTCATTTCAGATGCACTACAAGGAAGACCTTCTTCAAAGCTCGAGTATCTTCAGCCTGCAGAGTCATCATCACTATTTGATTCAGGGGGAGTAACATATTTTGTATGGGAGTGATATTTATCTTCATCTTTCATTGATCATTTCTTTTTATCGAGTCTTGTAACTCTCCAAGCTTGGACATGTGTTTCACCCATGCTCCAGCTTGAGGGGGAGTGTTAAAGTGTCTATATTAGTCTATTAGTTAAATAGGCTAATTAGTTTAATGGGCCTTTATATTTCGGCCCGTCTAGTTTAGATTACTTGGGTCCTAAGTAATAGGGCGTCTCTCCTCCTATATAAAGGAGAGGCCGTCAGTCTTTGTAATCAATCTATTTCTATTCAATCAATCTTTTATATTTTAACAGTTACAAAATGCTTCATAAGATATTTCTTTGTATCAACAATTCATGTGTCATCACCATGGAATAAGGTTTCGCCGAAATTGGCGAAATTTCGGTCCAAAATACCGATTTCGTTGGGACCTGATACGAAACCTTGTGACTGTCTCGAGACGGTCGCATTTCGCGAAAAAAAACAAAATTTCGCCAAGTTTCGGCGGTTTCGCCGAAATCGTCAGAATTCGAGGGGGGTCTGTGCTATTTTGCCATCTTAAGTGGCGGTACCCGGGCGAAACCGGCGGTACCAAGCTCAGAACCTGCTGCTCTTTAGCTGTTGCTGCTATTTTGCGAGAAGAAGGTGATTTTGAGGGGGAAAACCGATTTGGAGTTGAAGATCTGCTAGACTAGAACAAGGTAAATAAATATATTTTCTTCCATTTTCATTCATTTCCAACCTCTATTTCTCCTATTATGATCTATTTTGAACACTTATTTCTCCATTTCACATAATTTCGTAATTTACACTAAAATCTTAGATCTACTCCACTATTCATCAAATTTGTGTGTTCTAAACATAGATCCACACATCTAAGCCATGGATCTATATATATCTTCAATAAATTTACACAAATAACTAATTTTTATATCTTTTTTAGATTATAAATACTAATAATAGTATATATAATATATATTCATCATAACTAGTTATTTCACTTAGGTTTAGTAGAAGAAGTTGTTATAAACACTAATATGAACACAAGGAAAATAATTTTTGTAAAAAAATAAGATATTTTTTATATTATATATACACTATTTAAAAATCCGAAAATTAAAAAAAAATCATAAAATATTCTTTTTTTTTAGAAATAAAATATTTTTGTATTGTTTTAAATATCCTATTACAGTAGTACTCCTAAGTCCTAATCACTTACATATACGTATAAATTATTTGTTAAATATGCATTTATCAATTTAAAATATATTTTCAAACCTAAAAATACAAATAAAAAATAATTCTAAACCTTTTTTCGTATTGATTAATATCCTATTACAGTAGTGTACCTAATCCATTACATATATGTACAAATTATTGATAAGTATGTGCATTTATCAATTAAAAAAATATTTTCAGACCTAAAAATACAAATAAAAAATAATTCAGACCTAAAAATACAAAAAAAATAATTCTAAACCTTTTTTCTTCCTTGTTAATTTCCTATTTCAGTAGTGTACCTAATCAGTTACATATCTGTATGAATTTTTGCTTATGTCGTTTATTGTTTTGATTGCTAATGGCCTAATGCATTGCATATTCTATGTTGTTTTTTATTTATTTCAGTGTTGACAATGTCTTCTGATGGAAATTCGTCTGGGAATGAGGGTGCTAGGCAGAATGCACCCAAACCCAAGGAAGTAGATTTTGCTTGGAATTATTGTGCTCCTGTTCCCGGGGTCAAGGGAAAGGTGGTTTGTAACTTTTGCAAAAAGACAATTGGTGGAGGGGGCATCACCAGGTTTAAGCGTCATATTACTGGGGGAGACAAGAATGTTGCCTTATGCCAGAAGTGTCTGCAATCTGTTAGGGATGATTTCAGAAAGATCATAGCATCCAAAAGGGAGAAGAAAGACAAATGTATTGAGGCCAACAAATCGTACACGGATACTCTCTTCAATGTACAAGCCACAGGTTCATCTGCCGAGTCTGATGATGACATGGTGTATCCTCCAGGTTGTGGTGATACTGCTTACGGTCGACATATGTATAGGCGGGCATATAGAGAATCAAGAAGAAGTGAGTGGGAAAGGGAGGAAGCTGCAAGAATACTACGGAGGTATGGGCCATCAGGAACCGGAGGAGGCAGTGGGACTGGACTACCTCGCAGTCAACATGTTCCTGTTGTTGATCTGGATGATGAAGATGATGTGTTTGCTCAAACAAAAAGGAAGAAAGGCACAGTTGATGTTCTGTTACGTTCTGCTAGTGCTAGATTGAAAAATATTGATGAACCAGGGGTTAGGAAGGCTGAACCTAGGCAAAAAACCCTTAAAGGCATGTTCAGTGGGGCAAAGGAGAAAGTAGAAAAGGCTGTAGGTAAATTCTTTTTTGCTCACGGAATCCCGGCACATGTTGCAACTGAACCCTATCTACAACATATGGTTGATGTGATAGGGGAGTCTGGTAGGGGAACTAAGGCCCCCACAGCTTATGAACTTATGCATAAATATCTTCCCGAGCAGAAAAAAGAGCTAGAACAGTGGGTTAAGGAGCAAAAGATATTGTGGGCTGAGTATGGGGTCACACTCATGTGTGATGGGTGGACTAGTGGCAACAGGAAACAAATTATAAACTTCCTTGCTCATTGTCGTGGATCTACTATCTTCCTTGATTCTGTTGATGCTTCTGGTGAGGTTAAAGAGTACTCATATTTATACAAGCTGATGAAGAAATACATGAAAGTTGTTGGGCCTGAGAATATTGTGCAAATTGTTACTGATAATGGATCAAATTTTAAGAAGGTTGGGGGAAAGATAATGAAGAAATCTCCCGTGTACTGGACGTCGTGTGCTGCCCATTGTATAGATCTCATATTAAAAGATATGGGAAAACTTGAGTACATCAAATCTGTGACCATTGATGCAAAATTGATTACAGGTTTCATATATAATCATTCTTTTCTGTTGAATGCAATGAGACGCCCAGAATATTGTGGAGGCGATCTAGTTAGAGTGGGGGTAACAAGATTTGCTACCAACTACTTGGCTCTAGATTCACTGAAGAACAAAAGAGATGGACTGAGGAGATTATTTAATGGAGTAGAGTGGACCTCCATGAAGGAGCACAATACCCCACTTGGTCGACGAATTGAAGAACTAATTGCTAATAGGGCTTTCTGGGACAAAGTTACCAAGGTACTTAAGGTAATGGCTCCTATAGTAAAAGTGTTGAGGTTAGTAGATGGTGACAAGGCTGCAACCATGCCTTGGTTATATGACGCAATGGAAACAATGGTGGAGAATGTGAAAAAAGCCGCTCCAACATCCAATGCACAATACATGAGCATCATAAAAAAGAGATGGACTGATATGCTTTTGCATCCACTACACAAAGTCAGTGAGCATCATTGTAATTGTATCATGTATATAATTATTTAACTGGTCTATGTTAAGAAATTAACAGGTTCTGTATTATTTATTTACAGCATACTATTTGAACCCAAGATACCATTACTCGCGACAATTGGGTATGAAACCAGACTTGATGAATGCGGTTAGGGATGTGCTCAATAAGTTGCTTACATCCACAGAAGAACGGATGCAGGTTTTGGATTAGGTATACAAATAGTTGTATAATTGTATTTCATGTTTATCTAATATCTATAACCTAACAACTATTAATGTGGTCTTTCATGTTTGTTGGCTTTTTTGTAGCTACGACAATTCCGTGAAGGCCTTGGATGCTTTGGCCACCCCAATGCAGTAGCCGACCGTGCAGAGGGTGATCCTTGTGAATGGTGGGTGTGGAATGGGAACGGTGCCCCTCAACTTAGAAAAATAGCCATACACATTCTTTCACAAACAACTTCTGCAGGGGGTGTGAAAGGAATTGGAGCACTTTTAATTTGATTCATTCAAAAAGAAGGAACAGATTGGGGGCTCTCAGGTTAAGGGATCTCGTGTATGTCCACTACAACATGCGTTTGAGAGCTAGAGCCATAAGAGAGGCCAACTACAAAGAAGTCCAATTTGCTGAAATGCATGATCCCATTGACACAGCATACACGTTCCATGAAGATAGATTTCGGGGCCTTTATGATAGTGATGATGAGGGTACCGGTACAATAGAAGATCCCTTGGAAGAATGGATGAATGAAATAGGTCGTCCAGTTCTAGACAATATTTCTTCTGGCCGTCCAGATCCATATGTGGAGGAGCAATTTGAAGATGCTTCGGGTGTTGTACCTGAGGAAGAACGAAGAAACAGAAGCCCACCTGAAAGACTTGAGCCAGAGCCTGAGCATGTAGATCTTGATATGGAAATTGACAGAGCAGTGCAAGATGAATTGGGTGGAGCATCTAGTGCTTCAAAATCTATAACTACTACATCATCTGGGTCCAAGTCTAAGAGTGATGACGACGATGATGATGGTGGTAATGGAGGTGGTGGTCAACGTTCTCCAGAGTATCCTCCACCAGTTGATCCTCAGAATGATGATCGTCCATATATCACTAGGGATATTCTACAGGAAAGAAATATCACAATGGCTGAAAAAACCTTTCCGAGGAAGAAAACTCGAGGTGGAAAAGACTACAGTGGTGCACGACCACGGCCACATGAGGATACATGCTATAGGCCTCCTACAACTACAGCTACACCTATAGGATTCCAATCCTATCCTACTTCACAATACTATACTGATTCTACTTCTGATATTGCTGAATCCATGGGAAACATGAGCCTTTCTGATTCTCTATATCCTCAACAATCATTTGGTGATACGTTGTTTGGGCACCCACAAGCGTACTATGGGTATTCTGGATATCAAACTCAGCCACCACCACAACCAGAAGCAGAATTAGAGCATCATATTGGATATACATATAGTGCAAATGTCTCGGGCCCGCAAGGAACATATCAGTACAACAGTAGTGTATTTTCTGATGATGGGGGGCAATCATGGAGTGGTGGTAGCTCAGTTATTCCTGTTGCTCAAGTCCCAATGCATGCTACTTTTCCTCAAGCTCGTCAACCTCCATCTGAAAGCAGGAGTCGATATCTTAGAGATCTGGAAGATCACTTTCCAAGGTTTGGGATGATGCAGTTTGTTTCTGGTGATGTGCACGACGAACATGTGATTTCATACAACACACTTTACAAAATGTACATGACCTGGGAGCAATATGTCAACCATATCAACACAATACAGTATGCTGAACAACCAACTCAACCAGCACGACACTCAACATACAACTAATTTGAGTTGGTAAGTTATTATATTATTGATATGTTGTAAGTTTGATATTATTGGAGAAGTGTGTGCACTTATGTTTATGGATTGTGCTAGTAAAATTGCATAACTTAATTCCTATATTTTGTCATCGAAATCCTTCATCGAAATCCTCAAGAAACAAGACAGTTCCCTTACATCCCACATGAAGGACCCCCCCAACCCACCCCCACATAAAATTTTATTGCATAAAACGATGCATTTAGGTGTAGAGATCACGCCTGTAAATTTTCATAAATTAATTCGTTCATTTTGGCGTCGAAACGGGCATAGTTGCATTTATTGAAATTTTTGTCGAAATTTCCATAAATTTCGGTTTCCATGCTGTCGAAACGGTATCGAAATCGGATACCTTATTCCTTGGTCATCACTACCAGACAAAATGATGTCATCCACATAAACAATGAGAATAATAATGCCAGCAATAGTGGCTTAATCAACACCGAATGATCACATTGAGATCGTGTGAAATCAAATTTGTGCAATATAAGGGATAATTTATCAAACCATGCTCAAGGACTCTGCTTGAGGCTATAAAGAACATTCATAACGAGACCGACTTTCTCATAATACTTCCCCTAAGCAACATAACCTGGAGGTTGTCACTACGAGGAGGAAACACCGACTGATGGTGTTTTCCAAGCTGACAAGATTGACACAAAATTCTTAGAGGACAAATTGGGAGATTAAGATTTCAACTTAGTGGTAGAAGGATGACCAAGCCTCAGGTGTCATTGATGAAGAGAGGTAGACTAGGCCACAAGTGCAGCAGTTGGAGAGGTTGACGAGGTCTGTAGGTAGTACAAACCATCTTCACCTTAAATTCCCTCACCAATTGTCTTCTTCATCCTGAGATATTGTATGGAGACATTGTAAGGAAAGAAGGTTATACTACAGTTTAAAGTCTTGGTAAAATTACTGACAAACATCAAGTTTAAAAGAAATTTGGGCACAAACAAAACATATTTATATATATCTATATAGAGATATCTATTAACCTGCTTTCTGTCAATAACATTGTGAAAAATCTTCAGTGCTCCATTAAATTTGATCCTTCTAGTTGTGTTTTGAAGGATCTCGACACGAAGACGAGGATCAGTTCGGGCCATGAGGGACCAGACAGACTACTATTTGGATGGACCACCAGCGACGTCTGCTCTTCTATCAACATCAGTAACGAGACTCCAATGGCACCACCGGCTTGGTCAACCCTCTGTTGCAAAACTGAAACATTTATTTCCTACTTTATCTGAAAAATCATTTTCTTGTGAATCTTGTCAGTTGGGTAAACAAACTCGTATTTGTTTCCTCCTAAGAAAGATATTGGCTCTAAATACATTTTTGACATTGTTCATGCGGATATTTGGGGTCCGTGTTCTATTCCTAGCCATTCTGGAGTTAAATACTTTATTACCTTCATTGATGATTACTCTCGTGCTACTCGGCTGTTTTTACTAAAAGATCGCAGCATGGCTTTGGATAATATTAGCATTTTTTTCTTTAAAGTACAGGCACAATTCAGCAGACCCATTAAATTTTTCTGCACCGATAATGCCCTTGAATTAATGCAAAAATTGGTGACATCTTTTTGTTCTGTCTGTGACACTCTACACCAAACTACCTGCCCCTACACTCCACAACAAAATGGAGTTGCTGAAAGGAAAAACCGTCATTTGTTAGAGGTTGCTCGCACTATACTCCTTCATTATAAAGTTTCTCAACGTTTCTGGCCTGAGGTTGTCTCTATGGCGTGCTATCTTATAAATCGCATGCCATCTTCTATTTTACACAATCAAATTCCTTACAACATTCTTTTACCTGATACCCAACTTTTTTTGTCCCTCTCCGCATTTTTGGGTGTACCTGCTTTGTCAAAAACCTGCGTCCCAGATTAACAAAACTTGATTCTCGCTCCACCAAGTGTATCTTTTTGGGATATTCTAGAACCCAGAAAGGTTATCGTTGTTTTGATCCTATTCTGAAGCAATGGTTTGTGAGTGTTGATGTATTTTTTTAGCATATGCCATATTACTCTGATGACAAAGCATCACTCACCAGTGATATGTTGGTACCCACGTCGTTGCCTGATGTTGTTGAGATTGTGTCATCTTCTGAGCTGCCACCTGAAGCCCGACCTTTGTAAGTTTACAAGCAAAGAAACAAGACAGATCCTGTAATACAAAGTAAGAAGGCCCAAACGTCACTGCACAATATCAACTAATTTTGCAACAGAGAGAAGATTAAAAGGAAATGCAGGCACATAGTGAACAGATTTAAGATTAATTTTAGGAGTCAGAGAAACAGATCCACTTGCTAACACTCTCCTCACTGAACCATCTGCTATGGTCACAGATTTGTGAAGAATATGTGAGTCAATGGAGGGAAGTAGTCTCCTCATACCGGTCATATATTGTGATGCTCCAGAATCAACCACCAATGAAGAAGTTGAACCAGAAGCCAGTAGGGAGGTATCCTGACTACCAGTGGTAGAAGCCAGATTTGCTGCAGAAGAAGAAGATCCCACACTCATATGCCGTGTAGCCAGAATAAATCTATCATATTCTTCCTTTGTGAGTGTGATGCCGAAGAACTAGAACTTGATGCAGATGGCTCAGAAGACTCAGCAGTACTTGCATAGTTTGCTGCCCTTACAGGTGGTGCAGCAGGTCTTCCATGCTTCTTCCAGCATTTATCAACAGTGTGTCCAGGTTTATCACAGAAGGTGCACTTAGGACGTGTTCCACGTCCTCGTCCCATACCTGTACGGCCTCCTCAAACTGCAGCAACTACAAATGCATGATAATCTCCAAAAGGCAAGAAGTTTGTAGAATCAACTGGTTCAAAATTTGATTGTAGAATCCTCAAGTAGGCTTCTTCTAGGCTGGGAAGTTTGTCAGAAGTGAGGATGACACTGCGGGCTGAACTGCAAGACGAATTCAGACCCGATAGAAACTTTGCAGTAATCAAGTCATCTCTTTCTTTGACTTGTTCTTGGACGGTCACTGGATGATATAAGCTCAGCTCCTAAGCAATGCCTTGGATCACTCCGAAATATTCTTCTAAAGGCTTGTCTTCCAGTCGTTCGGCGAAGAGGCGATCATATATCATAAACTGACGAAGAGCATTCTTTTCCTGAGAGTAATGTTTTTTCATAGCATCCCATGTATCTTTGGCAGTAGTATAGAACATGAACCTAGAAGTAATAGCATGTTCCATGCTCCCCCATAGCCATGTCTTCACTAGACTATTATGACGCTTCCATTCAGCATAGCCTTTGTCAGTAGAAGCAGGACGATCCAAGTCAACATGCCTTGCTTTATCTCGGGATTCTAACATTGTATGGACAACATTCATCCACAAGAGATAATTTTTCCCGTTAACTTGATGGAGGGGATAGGCGACATCTCGTTGTAGATAGTAGATGTCTTGGTATCCTCCATGATTCAACGGAGAGATAGAGTGACAGAGAGATACACATCATAGAAGAACAGAGAGTGACAGAGAGATACACGTCACGTCAAATGATTAGATGCGTTTTTGACGCATCCACAGCCCCCAATCGAAAATTCCCTAATCACACATGGAGGAGATGTGATTAGGAATTTCCTACGTACGGACAGAGCCTCCGATATGAAATTTTAATGAGCCATTTTGCGTAGACGCTGCCTTCGAAAGCAACTGGAGGAACCGGGGGCTGCTGGCGGCCGGTGCGCCTGCCCTAGGTTGGCGACTGTTGCTGCCGCTCCTAGCCGGCGGCGGCGGCTACGGCGCTAGGTGCTGCCCGGGAGGGGCGGCGCTTGCTGCTAGCCTTGGGCGGCGGCGCCGGCGGCTGGCCTTGTGGCTAGCGGCGGGCGGCGGCGTGGAGTGGAGTGGAGGAGAGGAGAGAGAGAGAGAGAGGTGGCGGCTGCCCGGATGAACCCTAGCAACCTTGCTCTGGTACCATGTGAATGTATGTTGCTTGCAGTGTAGCGTGTGTGTGAGGGTTCAAGACCACTCACCATTTTAATAATAGAACTGGAGAAATTACATAGAGGTCCAGCAATATATATAAATTACAAATAATAGAATATAAAGACATACATTAACATGCCTCACTTATGTTTTTTACTTGTGTGGTTTAGTCCCATATTTCTCATCTCTGTTTTCGTATCTCCTCTCTTATCCTATATAAGAGTATGCACTGTAAACCTTTTACTCATCCAATATATTTCTATTCAACCTTCTATAAGTTTCATGCTATCAAACGTTGAATGATGCCTTTGAATATGGTTGAATATGTCTTTAAACATGGCTGAATGAGTCTTTGAATATGTCTTTGAACATGGCAGCATGTGTCTTTGAATATGGCTGAATCCTGAATGTTGGTGGACGTACTTCTGTTTCCTTCTCACCCATCTGAATATATTCAAATGTCTTTGAACATGTGCCTTTGAATGCTGGTTACGTTTATGAATTGAGTGCTGTCTTTGAATATGGCTGTAGGTTGAGATTATAATGTACCTTCACAAATTGAATGATGTGTGCGATGGATTATGGAAAGCGGTGCAACACAGATTTGCAAGCAGCAGATTGTATTATCAGGTCGGGTCGGATGTATACCTTGCGGGTCGGATTTTTCAGGTTGGGTGCTTGCGGGTTTTCTTAAGTCAATAATGTTCAGGTTCAGGTTCAGATCATCTGCAAACGGATAGGGTTGGGTACGGGTCGACCCATTGTAGAAGCAGCACACCCTAAGCAAGTTGTGAGGAGCAACAACACCAAAGCGGTAACAGGAGGTGGTGTTGCCGGAAGAAGAGGAGGGTGAGATAGCACATTTATGGCCAGCAGGAGGTGGAGATCCATCAGCAGGAGGGAGGAGAAGGACTATTAACCTGCCTGTGAACAATGAGAAGGGACAGCAGCCGCCTGTTGGGTGGAAGTTCTCTTTTTAGGGTTTTGGATCTTACTGCTCTGATACCATCATAGAAAGAAAATAGTGGCTGATAGATTAGTGAAACCATACTCCTATATATAGGAGAGGGGACGCAATTACAGACTTAGACTCAAACCCTGATGGGGCAGCACACTTGGGCCCATCTACTAAATAGACACAATAAGTAAATTAACTACTTAATTTTCAAGTTTCAACACCATATTACAGGTGAGGAAATAAAAAGTTGATTGTGTAATAAGAACTAATAAATATTCTAACTCTCCCTCTTAAGTAGTTGCAGTTAGATGTTTGTCATGCCCAGTTGTCAGTGAACATAAAGGACACTTCTTTGACAAAGGTTATGTACGATCCATGATTTTGTGGAGACCAAACAAAAGAATGGATATTTTGCTTCTCAGAATCACCTGTCTAAAAAAATGGAATTCTTACTCTTTACATGTTCGGTAACTCTCGGTAAAATAGTTATTCGACGTATTTCCTTTGGCTAGAAGTGCCCAAAAACAGGAAGAGAGTACCTTCTTTCAAAGAAACCAAGGACGATGAGTCCTCATATAAGTTGGCATGTTGAGTTGAATACTGTAGCTTGTACTATGAGTAACGCACAAAATCCTAGAAGAGAGGATTTAGAAGAAGTAGATGAGTGTATGAGGCTATCAGGCATGCTGATTTATCAAACTATACAAGACTTTATATTTTCTTTGTTGTTGGTACGAGAAGTTCGTTCGTAGACAGCCCAAAACTCTTTACTTGGATGCATGTGTCAGATTCTGTGTTACCTTAAAACATCTCCTTATAAAAGCCTGTTCGATAAGAGGCGGGTAATGGTGCTATTGTTGAATATTCTGATGAAGATGTTGGTTGTCATCTAGATATGTAATCAACCACTAACTATATCAACTTAGTAATGGAAATGTAGTTATTGCCAAAAAGTATGTTATTTCTGGAACCGGTGAAGTCCTACGAATCAAATTACTTCATGCTAAATTGGTTGCTAGAACACAACCATCCCGGTGTACTGTGGGAGTCGTGCAGCTTCTTCCATTGTTAGTGACCCTGTACTTTATGAGAGAATAAAACATACAGAGGGGAACTACCACTTTGTTTGAGATGTGTTGTCCAACAAAATATGTGCTCTATCAGTCAGAGGCTACTGAATAGTTGTATATTGTAATCCTTTAAGAAATATTCCAAATCAAACAGAACATATAGTAAAAGGATATCTCTTCTGAGGGCCATCATTTGAAAGAAGATCACGCACTTGTTCATTATATATCTCAACCATTTGCACATTAACCTCATAAGCATAATTGTTGCTCCGTGATCTAGATATATCAAAAAGATCACTTAATGCGCGATAATTAACTCCCCAAGTTTCATTTGATGGGGAATTTGGACCACTCTGCAAGGTAGAAGCTCATTAATTATAAAACAAATAAGAAACTTGTTTTACAATGCAACTATATAAGGTAGTTATAGAGATGATAATAATAAAAAAATACCATAGTATATGTTTTTCCTGAGCCAGTCTGTCCATAAGCAAATATGCATACATTGAAGCCGTCAAGTACAGAGCGAATCACTGGTTGTGTATCCAGATAGACCTCCTCTATAGTCATAGAGCATACAGATGTAAATATCAATTATTGTGTGCATTGTGTTACCAGATATGATTTTAATCTTATTGAGGAAACAGAAATTGCACTTGTTAACCAACTAATATGAAATAAATAGATACTACATATCAATTTTATAAGGAAAACCTTGGGAAGCAGCTGGACCAAAGACCTTGTTAAACCTGAAACGACGACGGCCGTCTTTTCCTTGTTGGGAAGTATTTGCTATAATCAATTGACCATCCTCATTAATTGAGTCGACAACTGACATTTTTTCCGTCTCACATGAAAGGAATGGCCTTACTCGGCAGTAAACTCTTATATTTCCTAAATGAGCAATATTATCAAGTTACAATTTAAGAATGAAACAGGTCACGACTCACCATAAAAGGCTTGCAACGATCAAGCAGCCTACCTTTTAATTCCTGGAGCTCATTAAACATCTTTTTGTTTTCTGCAAGAACTGAATGGTAAGTTTCTACAACCCCTGTCAGCTCAGTGAATTTTTCTTCTGCAACAAACCACACAAATACTTTTGATGTAAGAACTATGAACTCGCACGGGATGTCAATAAGAAACCATGTTCAAACTTTTTCTTACCTAGAGTGCAGCAGTCGTCCCTCCATTGACTTTGGATGCTCAAGACCTCCCTTCTGATGAAATCTGATGTCAAGCGCAGATTCTAAAGAAACTAGAGAACTTAGTTTACACGTTATATGATAGGGTGTTCTGTAGCTTACAAATCTTTACCTTTATTTCTAGCAACTGAGTGTCGATGAAACTTTGGTAGATGTTTTCTCTCTTTTTCCAGTGTTGTGCATTTGATTTTGAGAATGCGTCTTTTTCCTCCTCTATCTTCTTTGCCTTTTGGATAAGAAACTGGTTTTCTTTTTCCTTCTCCTTCAGCACCTGTTTAGAATGTTCCAGCTGCATTTTTGTCTCTGCAAGTGCAGTTTCCAAAAGAACACAATGCTGGTTATATGTTTTGTCCTTCATTTCCATCTCCTCCTTTAATTTAATAATGATATGGTCACAATCCTCTTTCTCTTTTATCAACTGACATAAATCTTGATTATCTTGTTTCTTGTTCTCATCATGATTGGGCCCATCCATCTAGATCAACAATAAAACACATAAGAAAGACAAACTAGATTTGGGGAAAGTGAAACAACAACTAGTGTCTCACTTAAAAGTGACATACGAAAAATTCGTCAATTTTTTCATCACAATTAAAAAAATGCAAATGTTGCAAGTCAGCGAAAGTGCAAGACAAAAACATATTACTAGACAACAACATAAAGAAAAACACCATCATGTGCCACAAACTGAGTTATAAAATTATCATGAAGGGAAAATTGGAAAACTAATCCAGATATATTATGATGGTTAATGAGAACGTAGCTTTAAAGATATAGTTCATATTTGTGGATAGCACGTTGTAGTAAATGTAGTGCATAAACACCTGAAAAGTGATGCAACTTATGGACAACGATGTTAGCATTGGTATGACACAAGTGTGAAGGGCATTACAACCTTTGAGAAAATATTCTTAGTATGAAAAGTATGAAGATGTTCTCCCATGCCTCAATCCTGACACTAACATATCTGGAATTCAATCTGATAGCTACTATCTGTGTGAGACTCCACAAGCATCTTTTTGGATAAGTCCTCCCAGATACTAATTTTCAAAATCTGAACCGATCCTCTCAGTAGATACTATACAAAGTTATGGAAGATGTCATAGAAAAGAACACCAAGAGACATGCGGTTCATTTATAAGTACAGCTCTAGATAGAGAGTTAATAAAGACAGAGGAACCAAAGATGCTCACACGCTGATTGAACCGTTGATTTGCATCATTTTCCAGCGGAATGTGTAAAGTAATCAGTAAGCTTGTTGCAACCTCAAGCTGAGCAGATGCATATGACTGATTTTCCATCTGATAACAGCATCCTCTGCCATCTTTAACCCGCATAATACATGACAACATAGAATCAACTAGGACAACTCCATATCTAAGCCAACACTGTTAGAAGTTCCACAAACACGCACGAATTGTACTAGATTGTCTCCAAAAGCAAAATTTACCGTGTTTTTTGGTGGTATAGACAATCTAGCACTGAAACTTGGACGGCCAAGAATCATTGAGAAATTAATTTTGAATAGTAGGTCTATATCTTCTTTTCCTTGTCATTACTATAGTATGAATGTTCTAGGACTCTGAATCTATGATCTTTGTCAGGAACAACGATTTGACATGCCGATTTTGACAGCATTTTCCCACCCTTAGAAATGGAATTTGGAGAATTTCAAAGAAAATATTAGGAAATGCCGCTCTGTTAGAAGCCCGAGGGTAATGGAATTTTGACAGCACAGAAACCATAGATAATGCAAATTATGGAAAATCAGTATGAAATTCTAAGATGTCTTATCTACATGCAGAACATGTATCCAACCCATAATATGCATACATTAACAAATTAAAATGGGGATGTGAGAAGAGGTGAGGAGGAGAGGAGACGAACACCGAGAGATTTGTCGGCAGCAAGGAGCAGCCTCCCTTGAGAGGGCAATAGCCGTCTCTCTTCTTTTTATATATTAGGGTGAAATACATTGTGGTACAAGAAGAAAAACAGAGAGTAACAATAAATAAAACAAATAACATAATAAAGATAGAACCGGTCGATGGATTGCCAATCGCCGCTGATCAACTCTCGATACCATCGACAAGACTGTCGATGGTATCGACATACGCTCTCCTGTCGTTGTGATAAACTCGATACCATCGACTTCCTGTCGATACTATTGACGGGGATGCAGGTTGCTTCACACTCCCCCTCAAGCTGGAGAGTACACATCGTGTATGCCCAGCTTGCCACATAATCTCTGAAAAGTTGTTGGACCCAAAAGCTTTGTCAAGATATCTGCCAGTTGATCTTTAGACTTGACGTATGACGTCACAATAGTGCCATCTTTGATTTGATCAAGAATAAAATGGCAATCAACTTCTATATGCTTTGTACGCTCATGAAAGATAGAATTTCTGGCAATGTGTATAGCAGATTGGTTGTCACATTTGAGCTCCATAGAAGACAGAATAGGGATCATTAACTCAGAAAGAACATATTTGACCCATTGTAGTTCACAACATGCATGGGCCATAGCACGATATTCAGCCTCAGTGTTGGATCTAGCTACCACATGCTGCTTTTTGCTTTTCCAAGTAATCAAATGATCACCGAGGAAGGTACAGTAGCCTGATGTAGACCTTCTATCAGTACGATCACCAGCCCAATCTGCATCTGAATACCCTGTGAGAGTCAAAGTAGATGGAGGCACCTTGGGTCTAGCATATGTGATCCCCTTACCAGGAGCACTCTTCAGATATCTCAGAATCCGACAAACTACTGTCCAGTGTGACTGTCGTGGTGAGTGCATATGCTGACTCACGACGCCTACAGCAAAAGAAATGCCAGGTCATGTAACAGTCAAATATATTAACTTGCCCACTATTCTCCTGTAATATCCTGGATCTGAGTACTCAACATCATCAACCGTCTCCTTGATGTGATAGTCCATAGGAGTAGATATTGGTTTGGATTCAGTCATGCATGTCTCCTGTAGTAAGTCAAGCACATATTTCTTCTGAGATAGATTAACGCCTGCATAAGATCTAAGCACCTCAATGCCCAGAAAATATCTCAGTTTACCCAGATCCTTCGTTTGGAAGTGTCTCTGCAAACCTTCCTTCACACGAGATATGCCTGTAGAATCACTGCCAGTAATCACTATGTCATCAACATATACAGCAATAATGATAGAGCCACAAGAAGAGCTAGAGTAGAATAAAGAGTGATCAGTTATGGAGCGAGAAAAACCCATCTGGAGTACAACGTCACTGAACTTGTCAAACCAAGCTCGAGGAGACTGTTTCAGCCCATATATGGCTTTCTTCAATTTACACACCTTCTGACACTCCCCCTGAGCAACAAACCCAGGAGGTTGCTCCATGTATACCTCTTCCTGTAGGTCACCATGTAGAAAGGCATTCTTAACATCAAGCTGAAATAGGGGCCAATCAAAGGTAGTAGCCAGAGAAATAATAATCCGCACAGAATTTAGACGAGCTACTGGAGAAAAGGTCTCAAAGAAATCAACTCCATAGGTCTGTCTGTAGCCTTTTGCTACCAACCTGGCCTTCAACCTCTCAACTAATCCATCCGGATTATATTTGATTGTGAAACCCATCTGCAACCCACTGCTTTCTTCCTTGTAGGTAAGTCAACAAGATCCCATGTGCCATTATGCAAGAGAGCTGACATCTCAAGCTGCATTGCCTATTTCCAGCCACTGTCCTTCAGAGCATCATAGTGATTCCTTGGTATATCAACAGAATCAATCCCAATAGCAAATGTGCAGGCCTGCTTAGATAAGTGGGACAGACAACACACATTTGTAATAGGATGTCTAATAGTATAAAAACGAGTACCTTTCCAAATAGCAATAGGAAGATCAAGATATGATGCTTCTGCAGGAATCTCGTGAGTAGAAGACGATGAGGAAGGCTCAGGGACTGGTGTCGCTACCTCTTCTGGATCTTGTCTGCCTCACCTACTATAAACATGTCTGTACTGTTGAATAACAGGCCTGTCAACTGCCTGCTCGTCCTGAATAAAAGTATAATCAGGAATGATGGGTGGCGCTCCCTCACTCTGCACAGATGGTGCCACTCTCTCACTCTGAAAATCTGGTGGCACTCCCTCTCTCAACTGCTCCCCCTTACTCATAGCATTGGAGAAATATGGAGTGGTCTCATGGAAGGTAACATCCCTAGACACAAACATGCGACGAAGACTAGGACAGTAACACTTGTATCCTTTGCTAGTACTAGAATAACCAAGGAACAAGGTTTTAATAGACCTAGGAGAAAGTTTGTCAGCCTTAGGGTCAAAATTATGGACAAAAGAAGTGCAACCAAACACTCTAAGGGGAACAGAGAAGGGCTGATCCGTGGGTCGTAACACAGAGAAAGGGGTTTGTCCTTTAAGAACAGAGGATGGTTGTCTATTAATTAAGAAGCAAGCGATTAAAAGAGCTTCAGACCTGAATTTCTTAGGCACATTGGATTGAAACATGATCGAACGAGCAATATCAAGAAGATGGTGATTTTTTCTCTCAGACACCCCATTTTTCTGAGGGGTGTGAGGACAAGACGTGCGATGGATCATGCCCACAGAACTGCAAAAATCAGACATAGCCTTTTGAACATACTCTAAAGCATTATCAGATTGGAGAGTTTTTATATTGCAGTCAAACTGAACCTTTATTTCTTTATGAAAATGTTTCACAATAGATAACACAGACTCGCGACTTTTAAGAAGGTAGATCCATGTCATGCGGGAAAAATCATCCACAAAGGAAATAAAATAACGGAAACCATTATAACTCTGGTCTTTAACAGGACCCCATACATCACTGTGGACTAACTCAAAAGGACAAGATGCCCGCTTATTGACATGACTGGGATAAGACAACCTATGATGCTTTCCCAGCTGACATGACTGACACTCTAAAGATGACACTTGGGACAACTCAGGTTCCAACTTCCGCAGGCTCTCTAACGACGGATGTCCATATCTGCAATGCCAAAGTAAGGGGGAACCACTCAACAGGATGGATGGAGCTGGAGCAAATACTGGGCGAGGCAGACTGTCACCGTGGAAAAGGTAGAGATCACCTTTCCTAGGCCCCCCACCAATCGTCCTCATACTCTTGAGATCCTGTAATACAAAACTAGAAGGCCCAACTGTTACCGTACATTTTACAGTGTCAATCAATTTTGCAACAGAAAGAAGATTAAAAGGAAACTCAGGCACAAAGTGTACAGATTTAAGATCAATCTTGGGTGTTAGAGAGACAGATCCACTAGCTAACACTCTCCTCACTGAACCATCTGCCAGTGTGACAGATTGGTGAGGGATATACGAGTCAATAGAGTGGAGCAATCTCCTCATACCAGTCATGTGCTGTGACGCGCCAGAGTCAACCACCCAAGATGAAGTAGAGCCAGAAGCTATGAGAGATGTAGCCTGATTACCCGCAGTAGATGCCAGGTTTGCTGACGATGAAGATGACGATCCCATACTCATGTGTTGTGAAGCCTGAATGAACCGATCATACTCCTCCTGAGTAAGAGTGATGTCGGTCCCAGAATTGGTGCCCACAGCTGAAGACGGAGAGGAATCTATAGAGGTGGCATAATGCGCTGCCCCCACAGGAGGTGCAGCAGGTCTCCCATGTTTCTTCCAACACTTCTCCACTGTATGTCCCGATTTGTCACAGAAAGTACACTTAGGACGTGTCCCACGTCCTCTGCCTATACCAGGTTGTCCTCTCACCGCAACAGCTACGGATGCATGAGACTCCCCAGAGGATATAGTAGAAATAGGATTAGCAGACTCAAAAATAGACTGTTGAATTCTCGAACAGGCTTCCACAAAACTCGACAATTTATCAGAAGCCAAAATGACGCTCCCGGAAGAACCGCAAACGGGATTAAGCCCAGATAGAAATTTAGCAGTAACCAGGTTGTCTCTGTCTTTGACCAGTTCAGCAACTGTCACAGGATGATAGTAGCTCAGCTCTTGAGCAAGTGCCTGAATAGCTCCAAAGTATTCCTCAAGAGATTTGTCACCCTGCCTCTCAGCAAACAGACGATCATAGATCATGAATTACCGAAGAGCATTCTTCTCCTGAGAATAATGTTGTTTCACTGTGTCCCATATTTCTTTAGTTGTAGTGTAGAACGTAAACCTAGCCGTAATTCCAGGTTCCATACTACCCCACAACCAAGTCTTCACAAGATTGTCATGACGTTTCCATTCAGCATACCCTTTATCAGTAGAATCCAGGGGACCCGAGTCAACATGTCTCGCCTTGTCGCAAGATTCCAGGACAGTATGAACAGCGTTCATCCATAGTAGATAGTTTTTCCCGTTGAGTTTGATGGAGGAGATAGGAAATGCCTCGTTGTAGGTCTTGGTGTCCTCCATTATAGACGGGAGCCTTGTGACGAATTGATACGCGTCACAGAGACAGCTGAGGTGACGGAGAGATACACGTCACAGAGATAGATGAGGTGACAAAGAGATACACGTCACAACAAAAAATAAGGATAAATGTGTTACTGACGCATTCACAGCCTCCAATCGATTTTCCTAGTCACACATGGAGGAGATGTGACTAGGAGTCCAGCCGTCGGGTGACGAGTCCTCCAATTTAGATTTTAGATGGTCGTCGGATCACCTGAAGATCCCCAAACAACTCTGTGGTGGAGTCTACGGCAGCGTTGGAGGCCTACCGAAAACCCAGCGTAGACGAAGATAGCCCTGCAAGCCCGGTGCCTCACGCCAAAACGGCGGATGGGGCTGCAGCCGGACGGCGGCCCAGCCGCTGCCGCTGCTGCCTCTCGGCGACGCCGCCGGCGAGAGGAGAGGGAGAGGAAGAAGGAAAGAAGAAGAAGGGGCGAACGGTGACAAAAGAAGTGAGAGACGCCCTAGATTGAGCCCTGCTCTGATACCATGTGAGAAGAGGTGAGGAGGAGAGGAGACGAACACCGAGAGATTTGTCGGCTGCAAGGAGCAGCCTCCCTTGAGAGGGCAATAGTCGTCTCTCTTCTTTTTATATATTAGGGTGAAATACATTGTGGTACAAGAAGAAAAACAGAGAGTAACAATAAATAAAACAAATAACATAATAAAGATAGAACCGATCGATGGATTTCCGATCGTCGTTGATCAACTCTTGATACCATCGACAGGACTGTCGATGGTATCGACAGACGCTCTTCTTTCGCTGTGATAAACTCGATACCATCGACTTCATGCCGATACTATCGACGGGGATGCAAATTGCTTCACAGGGGATTAATAACAATTTAAGCCATTGAGTGAAGGCAAAACATTTATTAGTTTGTGGGTATGCATTCACTATTACATGTGAGATAATAATTTTTTTATAAGGAGAAACCCCTCCCAGACAGGACCACTGGACCCACCCCAGCAGAGTAAACCCCGGAACCAGCCGCGTACATGGGGCACTGTGGCACGCTTAGTGACGTGGGGCCTTGTTGCACCCTGAGGGTTGGCATCCATTGTCGAATCCGGATCTCTTCATTGAGGATTGTCGAGCCACACGCTGGGCTACCCCCTCGCCTCCATCTAACTATTACATCATAGGAAATTATAATCCAAAGTGACTATGTTTCGACAATAGAAATCTCTTAAATTTTGTCGATTTTGTTTAAGTTTGTATAGGTTTGTTTAGTTTGTCGACGGATATAGAATATGCAAAAGTCCTTCTAAAAGACAAGTCGGCCATACAAATTGTAAAACATGATATATTATTTATACAATAAAGCATTCTACAAATAAAAACAGTAATTTTTAGTTTAAAAAAAAAAAGAATTGCATAAAATAAAGGTAAAACAAACTTGTTTCTCACATGTAAGCTAAGAAAAGTAATTACGATCCAAGTCTCAACCAATATTAGTGGTGAAACCAGCCTTATGAGAAGTGATACGCCATTAATTGGCATCGAGATTCATTGTATTTTCAAGAGGAGATGAATTTGGATCTCACTCTGACATGATCTTCATATCAAGAAAAAAATAGAAATCATGTGATCCAAATATAAGCTAAAGCTAATTGAGAGTCAAGAGTAAGGCTGTGATATAATATGTAGTAAGTTCAGTTTGAAGACCATCATTTGATCTTTATAACTAATGAACATAACTCATAACAAATTAGTAAAAGCATGTTGTGCGTGTCTTTGCAAAAGAAGTACTTTTCTACAAAAGTGCTATTTCATATTATATGAAATTCAGCTTATAGCCAAAGTGCAAATTACCATTTACAGCCCATTCGAGATTTAATGGATGTTATAGCCATGGTACTAATTGTCCTTGACATGGGGTGAAATTTCGCCGATAATGTCTATGTCGACGGTTGGCGACGTCGAATCCACGTAAACATCCTTATTCCACAATATCCTCGACATTTTGTTGAAGTTGTCGACATTTTCCCATATGTCGACGAAGTTGACCCAAGTCCATTCAAAATTCCACAATGTCCTCGACATCTATCGAAGTCGTTGAAGTTTGCGACATTCTTCTGGTGTTTTGTGGAGTTTGTTGTGTGAGGGGGAAAAGTGTTGGAGCTTGAGGTAAGATGATTTTGATGTTATTTTTTACTATTCTAAGCTAATAGTAATAGACCGACCCCCTCTCTGCTAAATCTACCATAGATTTACACCATTTTTATGTAGTTTGTTTAGCGTTACAAACTTTATATATGGAAGAACTCTATAGTTCGGAGACGACTTGTATGAAATCGTGTATTTATCTACATATGTAAACCTATATGGATGGCTATATGTAAACATATATTGTGTTTTTTAGTTAGATTTGATGAAATCTGTCAATTTTCATCACAAAATGACTATTTTTAGCTTAAATTTTGTCGAATTTGCGTTGAAGTTTGGTTGTAAAAAATCCTCGACATTTCCTCGACATGTCCACAAACTTCCATGTCCGCACCTGTCGAAGTCCTGTTCCATGGTTATAGCATGTTTTTTTCAATAGATTTTTTAATAGCATTTTTATTCTGTTCGAGGACTTTTGCTACCTTGAGTTTCTTTAGCAATTAGTTGAACTACTTTGATTGACAGACTTTGCATGCCATTTGTTAATAAAACTAAATCTTTTCTTAAAAAAAAGTGCAAATTGTTATTGTGATACACATTATAGTCATGCTATTTAATGAGTTATTGAAAATAAACACCTTCAATAATAAGCCTTACAATACTTATGTTGGTGATGTGATAGAGCATCTATATGAGTGCAGAATTCTGCATTCTATAGTGCAAAAAGGAAATATATTAGATCCTAAAAAGATCAGAGAAATAAAAAAGGCATAGAACTAAATTGATTACTGTTAGAAAATGAGATAATGGGAAACTCCCTTGTATGTTTCTTATTGATAGATGGGCAAACATCTCTTGTATATATAGGAGAAGAGACAAATACAAGACACAAGAAAACCCTAATGGACTAGGAGTTTAGACTCCAATGGGCCAAATAGACTTGAGGCTATATACAAGATAAATAAAACACTCATTACTCTTACCATTCCTTCCAGCTAAATTATGGGAAATCATATCCCAACTTGTAGACATGTCGCAGAAGCAACCCATGTTTAAAATGTCGATTTTGATGCTATTTTCGATGGTCCAGAAACAGAAATTTACAGAAATTTTGGCCGAAATTTTGATATTTCCGCTTATTTCGACACAAGATTTCGATGTAAATTTTGACAATTTCGATGACCAAATAAAGGAATTAAGTCATAAGATTTTACCATGATGATCTATGTTGAAGAGTATATATTAGACTATTTAGTTAATAGGTTAATTAGGGCCCGTTTAGATTACTTGGGACACAAGCCTCGGGGTTTCTCCCTTGCTCCTATCTATAGGATAGGGTTGTGCCTCTTTTATCTATTCGAATCAATACAATCCAATATTCTTTCACATGGTATCAGAGCACGTTCGCTCCTGGGGAACCCTAGCCGTTGTCGCTTCCCTCTTCTCTCCTAGCCGCCGAACACAGCCCTAGCAGTCGCCGCTCTTCGCTCTCCGAGAGAGAAACAGAGGCTTTTCCTCCGCCTGCGGGCAGCGGCTGCCATAGCCATGGCTTAGGTCGGTCGCCCACCAGGCACATCCCGGCTTTCATGGCTTCTCATCCTCTTTCTTTTAGATCCTATCTTATTTTCTGATTTTCTTTCCGGTGCCGCCATCATCAAGTTGTTGTATCCAGCAGCGCCACCGCCGACCAGGCCAGCAGCCGTCGATGACCGCCGACCCTATGCCCTGTGTCGTCAGCTCACGGCTATCAGCGCCACCACCAACAGCAGCAAGCAGCCATCACCGCCGATCCCTGGAGCAGTAGCCGCCATTGTTGCCATCATATCCGCCTAGTCGGCTTCGTCTCTGTCGCCATCGTCTATCTAGCCTTCGTCGTAGCTAAAGGAGAAGCTTCGCACATGGCTCCGCCTGCAGCCTCATGGCCTGCAATATCTCCGGAGTCGCGCAGAAGCCCATTATCATCTCCTCCGCTATGGCCAAGTCCTACAGTAGCCGGTCATCATTTTGTCGCCGCTGAAATTAAGCGACAACATCAAAACAACCATCGTCGCCATCATCCAGGCCCCCTGGCTTCCGCTCCATCCTGCTGCCGCTGACATCCATTATTCATTGCCATCGTTGTTGAGTCCTTGTTGTTGTTGCCCCAACGCCATCACCTATCCCTAGCCAAAGAACTCCACCATATTCAACCATGCCATCACCCCCTAATCAGTTTGTCTTCTCCCAAGTTTCTGATGTCCTCTGTTTTTTTTACTGCCCCCAACTTCTCTATCTCTATTGATATTTGGATCCTTACTCGGATCTATCTTTCGCTTTTCGGGTCGGGATTAGATCCATTTAATTTTCTACCCGGATCTTACATTGACCCATTTAGCATATTCTCTCCGGTTATCGGTTTCATTCTCCACATATTACACATCTCCATATCTCAAAATCCACCAATTCCTTTCCCAGCCACCAATCATGTGTGTATCCCTTTTTTCCACGTGCGAGGGTCATATATCCATTTCGTCACACCAAACACTCTAGTCGTATTTGGTGTGCGGGAGGGGGAAGAGAGAGAGTGTGCGAGAGAATATGTATGAGAAGAGATGATATATGTATTCAGGCTACATATTTCAGGTTATCTTCATGGAGCTTCCTTTAGCACACATGTTTTCCACTTTCAGACATCATTATCACTCTTGCTGCATTCTTGAGAGACATATGGGTCCTTCTTCAGATTTCTCAGAAGCTCAGCAATTTCAAGCCTGCCAAGTCTACATCTACAAGGTTGATTCATCCAGTTTTATCTTCACCGAGCTATTTTTATCATGTCTTCTTCGAGTTGCATCTGTTGTATTAGCATCGCCTTCCGCTAATCTTCTTGGGACTTTCCTTGATGGATGATATCTCCTTTCCTGCCAAGACCCCAAGGTTCATGCGACAAAATTATGGTACATGCATCGTATCACTGACATATCGTCTGTCCGTGTTCGTGCCACGTTATGCATGTCTTCTCAGACGCTTTGAAGACACCACTACTGCTACATCATCATTGGAGATCCGCGTTCGTGCCGCGTTAAGTACGTATTCCAGTGAAGATGACGTAGTCATAGTATTGATGATCGTCTGCTCCAAGTGGCGAATTACTGCTGCAGTATTCAGGTTCCATTTCAGATGTTCTTCATTCCAGATGTATTCCACAAGACTGTCTTCAAAGCTCGAGAATTTCCAGCTTGCAGAATACAAGTCAAGAAGAGAGGCGTCGTCATCGCATGATTCAGGAGGAGTATTGTTTATGGGGGAGTATCTATTTTGTATGGGGAGTGACATCTATCTTCTTTAATCATTTTATCGTCTTATCGAGTCCTGTAACTCCAAGCTTGGACACGTGTTTCACCCATGATCCAGCTTGAGGGGGAGTATTAAAGAGTATATATTAGCCTATTTAGTTAATAGGTTAATTAGTTAGTGGGCCTTTAGTGTCTCGGCCCATTTAGATTACTTGGGACACAAGTCTCAGGGTTTCTCCCTTGCTCCTATATATAGTATAGGGTTGTACCTCTTTTATCTATTCAAATCAATACAATCCAATATTCTTTCACAATCTACATACTCACCTAATTATGCAATAATATCATATGTTGGTATAGAGTGGGGGGCTCCTACATTTTTTTTAGTGAAAATACACAAAATTGTTTCGATTAGGATTTCAATGATGCAATGGATACATACACATATTCTTATGCAATAACATGTTAGATCTATATTTTGGATTCAATTAACTCAGGGGGGGTCTCTCACATTTATTTAGGATTTTTAAGATTTTTTTAAAATTCAATGCAATTAAAAATTCGAAAATTTGGGTTATTTGGATTGTGTCCATTTTGATGTCTGGTACCGGTTGAAATCAAAATTTCAATCAAAATTTTACAATTTCGACTGAAGTTTACCATGGAAGCAACCATACAAACTCAACTAAAGAAATCAGCTCATACAAGTGTTAGAGAGTCTGGTTAATTTAGTTGATTATGTTACTTGGGTCTATTTGTATGTAGGCCCAAGTGTGTTTTGGCCAATTAGGGTTTAGTCTATAGTTTGTACGCTTCCTCCTCCTATATATAGGAAGGGGGTTCCTCTTATCAAATATATCATACAACCTTCTTTTACTTTACAACATGATATCAGACAATGATCCTACCCTAACCTAAGAGAGGACAAAAAGATTTTCTTCCTCCAGCCTTGGCTACCCACCAAGCATCTCTTCCTTTGGAGAGGAAACAAAGAAATCTCCAACTCCCTTGTTTGTGTCGTAAACCTGTTATAGATATGTGTTTATGTTTCACTGAGTGACATGTGCCTCACTTATGTTTTTACTTATGTGGTTTAGTCCCATATTGCTCTTCTATGTTTCTGTTTCTCCTCTCTTATCCTATATAAGAGAATGCACTGTAAACCTTTTCAATCGTCCAATACAATTCTCTTCAATATTCTATATGGTATCGAGAGCAGGTTCTCCCTCCCCTGTGCAATTTCCCACCCTAACCCTCATGACCTAAGCCTTCCCCCCGGCCGTTGCAACCCCTTCCCTCCCCTCTCTTCGCCGCCACCCCCTCTCATCCCCTCCCACCCGCCACCACCACACCCCCCTCTCCTTCCCCAACCGCTGCTACCATCACCACACCCCACACCCGCCGCCGCCACCCCCCCAACCCAACGCCCTCCCCTCACCGGTGCCGCCCCCTCCTCCTCCTGTTGTCCCCACCGCCGTCTCCCCCGCCCGCTCCTTCCCCTCTTCCTCTTCCACTACTTACAACCACCATTTCCCTGCTCCTCTAATTCTCTACGCTTTTTATGTCTTCGAACAGCCATAGCTATTGCACATCGAGAGTCCCTCCGGCTCTTTGGTTTCTTCCGCCTGCACCTCATGATGGAATCTTGATTTTCCTCATGACGGCGTAGGTTCCTTTATCAGTTAATCAGCCCGTAGCGGGTCTCTTCTGATCTGATGCTTCAGATCTACAGTGTTGCTTTACTGCCTCGTAGCGGGTTCCTTTGAATCTGACCTTTGTTGCTGAGTTCTACTGTTGCTGCTGCGTCGGCTATCTCTTCTTCTACTGCTGCTTCGGCTCTGTTCACCATGGCCTCTGTGGAGCCGCCCCCTTCCCTGTGTGTTACCACAGTTAAACTTGACGGCTCCAACTATCATCTTTGGTCTGCGTCCTTTGTCATGTATGTCAAAGCACAAGGCCATTATTCTCATCTCACTACTAAACCTCCTACTGCTCCTGCTGCTACTACGGATGACAAAAGCAAGCAAGCTCATGCACAATGGTCCAAAGACGACTCCAATGTCATGTCTTGGCTTCTTAATAGCACCGAGCCATGGATCAGCCAGTCATTGTTGTGTCTTCATGATGTTAAGGCCATGTGGGATCAGCTATCTCACGTCTATTCTCGTCAACAAAATCCCAAGCGCGTTTTTGAAATTTTCAAAACTTTGGCCAAGAAGGAATTCTCCTCTGACACTCCTGTTGAAGACTTCTACAATCAGTGCTCTGCCCTCTGGAATGAGTATGAAATTTATCACCCCTTGACTAATGACATCAAAGAAGCCCAGAAGCAGCGCAATGATCTACAATTAGTCCAATTTTTGGTTGCTCTTCCTGCTTCCTTCTCTGGAGTGGTCGACCAGATTCTGTCCAGTGGCCCACTACCTACTCTCTGCGACGTCCTTAAACGAGTTCAAAGACTTTCGTCTATGACCTCCGCCCCTGCCATCGAACATCCTGTTCTAGCTATTCGCACTTCTGAATCTAGTCGTGGTCGAAGCCGCGGACGTGGTCGTAGAGGACGTCTCCCTCCTAACGGTGGACGCACATCTTCTACTGCTCCTGGTCGAGGACAATCTGTTGGCCCTCGCTTCTGCAACTTCTGTGGTCATGACAATCACAATGAAGATCGGTGTTAGATCAAGCAAGGTAATCCTGCTTGGGCAAACCAAGCATCTGTGGAGACTTCCACTGATACTGCACATGAACAGCCATCTACTACGCCTTCTACTGAATGGCTTCGCTCGGAGTTTGAGAAATTTTTTCAAGAACGTGTGACTCAGCTTCCCTCTACGTCTGTTGTTGGTTCCTCCGCCTTGCTCGCCTCTCCTTCTGCTGGTAAAAATAAATGGTGCATTGACTCTGGTGGGTCGGTTCATATGGCTGGCGACATCAACTTATTTTTTGCCTTTACTAAAACCACACATATTCCGCCTGTTACTGTCGTTGATGGCTCTAAAACTTCTGTTCACGGCATCGGCATTGTTCCCTTGTCTCGGAAGTTGCATCTGAAATCTGTTTTATATATCCCAAAATTTCCTGTTAATTTGCTTTCTGTCAGTAAGACTGTAAAAAATCTTCAATGCTCCATTAAATTTGATCCTTCTGGTTGTGTTTTGAAGGATCTCGGCACGAAGACGAGGATTGGTTCGGTCCATGAAGGACCAGACGGACTCTACTATCTGGATGGACCACCAGCAACGTTTGCTCTTCTCTCTAAATCAGTCGCAAGACTCCAGTGGCACTACCGGCTTGGTCATCCCACTGCGGCAAAGTTGAAACATTTATTTCCAGCATTATTTGAAAAAATATTTTCTTGTGAATCTTGTCAGTTCGGTAAACAAACGTGGTATGTGTTTCCCGTTAAGAAAGAAATTGGTTCTCAAGCCCTTTTTGATATTGTTCATGGGGAAATCTGGGGGTCGTGTTTTGTTCCTAGTCATTCAGGCGTTAAATATTTTCTGACTGTTAAAGAGTATATATTAGCCTATTTAGTTAATAGGTTAATTAGTTAGTGGGCCTTTAGTATCTCGGCCCCTTTAGATTACTTGGGTCCCAAGTCTCAGGGTTTCTCCCTTGCTCCTATATAGGACAGGGTTGTACCTCTTTTATTAATTGAATCAGTTCAATACAGTAATCTTTCGCACTGACCTTTATTGATGATTACTCCCGTGATACTTGGTTGTTTTTACTGAAAGATCGCAGCACAGTTTTGGATAATATCAGTGTTTTTTTCTCTGAAATACAGACCCAATTCAACAAGCACATTAAAATTTTCCGCACCGATAATGCCCTTGGATTTATGCAAAAGTCAGTAACATCTTTTTGTTCTGTCCGTGGCACCATCCATCAAACTACTTGTCCCTACACTCCACAACAGAATGGCGTTGTTGAACGTAAAAATCGCCATTTGTTAGAGGTTGCTCGCACTTTACTTCTTCATTATAAAGTACCTCATTGTTTCTGGCCTGAAGCTGTTTCTACGACATGCTATCTTATCAATCGCATGCCATCCTCTGTTTTGCACAATAACATACCTTACACCATTCTCTTTCCTGATGCTCAGTTGTTCTCTGTTCCCCCTTGTATTTTTGGGTGTACCTGTTTTGTCAAAAACCTACGCCTGAGGCTAACAAAACTTGATCCTCACTCCACCAAGTGTATCTTTTTGGGATATTCTAGTACCCCGAAAGGTTATCGTTGTTTTGATCCTATTTTGAAGCAATGGTTTGTGAGTGCGAATGTAGTATTTTTTGAGCATATGCCATATTTCTCTAATGATGGAGCATCGCTCGCTAGTGATATGTTGGCGCCAACGTCGTTGCCTAATGTTGTTGAGATTCTACCATCTTCTGAATTGCCTGAAGCCCGCCCTATGCAAGTATGCAAGTGAAGGACCAAGACAAGTACTCCCTCCATGGACCCTCCACAACCAATTCCTCCTTCTGCGGATGATCATACAACCACTAAGGTAACTTCTGACTTACACCTGCCTATCAGCTAGCGCAAAGGTGTTCGTTCCTGCACACAACATCCTATAGCCATTTTTGCTCATCCGCTAACCTGAATAACATTTTTGCATGCTTCACTTCCACTATATTTGCCATCACTATTCCAAAGACTGTTGCAGAAGCTCTTCTTATTCCTGCATGGAAGCAGGCGATGGACCATGAAAAGCATGTACTCTCTAATCGCAAGACCTGCGAACTTGTGGATCGTTCTCCTTCCTACCCTACTGTTGGATGCCGATGGGTCTTCACAATCAAGTATCAACCTGATAGTACAATTGAGCAACTGAAAGCTCATCTTGTGGCAAAAGGATATACACAAACATATGGTGTGGACTACTTTGAAACCTTTTCTCCTGTAGCACGTTTTAATTATGTTCGCATTCTGATTTTTATTGTTGTAAACAAAGAATGGCCTATGTTCCAGTTGGATGTCAAAAATGTGTTTCATTATGGAGACTTGTAGGAAGAAGTTTACATGGAGCAACCACCAGGGTTTATCGCTCAGGGGGAGTCCTCCTCGCAGGTTTGTAAGCTGAGGAAAGCCATCTACGGTCTCAAACAGAGCCCTCGTGCTTGGTTCGACAAACTTAGTCAGATCTTAGTAACTTTTGGCTTTCATCGTTCCCACTCAGATCATTCGGTTTTTATCCGCAAAACTGTTGCAGGGCTAGTCATTCTTATTGTCTATGTTGACAATTTTATCTTATTTGGCAGTGATACCTTGGACATTCAAGCAACTAAAACTTACTTAGAAAAACAATGTCACCAAAGATCTAGGGAAGTTGAGATATTTTTTAGGAATCGAGGTATCCAGATCGTCTGCAGGATTGTGCCTCTCCCAACGAAAATATGTACTTGATCTCTTACAGGAAACTAGTATGCTTGATTGTAAACCAGCCAACACCCCTCCTTACCCAAATATGGATTGGGACGATGAAAACTCTCCTCCTTATGTTGATCACCACCAGTTCAGAAGGCTTGTTGGCGAGCTTATTTATCTTACTGTCACAAGAGTTGACCTCACTGTCGTTGTAGAATTCATCAGCAGGTATCTTGATAAACCACAACAGTGTCATTGGGACGTTGTATGTCGCATCCTGCGCTATCTCAAAAGCTCTTCAGGCAAAGGCTTGTTATATAAGAAGCACGACCACTGCAATCTCTCTGGTTTTTTTTACTCTGACTATGCAAGAAGTCACTCTGATCGTAAATCTACATCGGGCGATTGCACATTTGTGGGTGACAATCTTGTTGCCTGACGAAGCAAAAAGCAAATTGTCGTAGCCAGGTCTAGTACAGAGGTAGAATATCGAGCCATGGCTCATACTGCATGTGAACTTCTGTGGGTCCAGAGTCTCCTCAAGGAGTTCGACATATCCTATTCCAGCCCTATACCGATGTTTTGTGACAACAAGGCTTCTATTTTTATTGCGATCAACCCAACATTTCATGAAAGGACAAAACATGTTGAGGTCGATTGTCACTTTGTTTGCGAGATTGTTCTTTCTGGTCGTATTTGCACTCCGTATCTCAGCACTGAGCAGCAAGTAGCGGACATCTTCACCAAAATTCTTCCAAAAACTCGTTTCTAGACTCTAGTAGACAAGTTGGACATGTTCGACATCTACACTCCAGCTTGAGGGGGAGCATAGAGATATGTTTATGTTTCACTGAGTGTCATGTGCCTAGCATGTGCGTCACTTATGTTTTTACTTATGTGGTTTAGTCCCATATTGCTCATCTCTATTTTCGTATCTCCTCTCTTACCCTATATAAGAGACTGCACTGTAAACCTTTTCAATCATCCAATACAATTCTCTTCAATATTCTATACCCATCTCCACATACAGTAGTTCCCTACCTTCTTTCGTCGTCATGTTATACCTATCTTCGTTGCTCCCGCCCTCTACCCCAAACCCAGTTGTTGCTACCACGTCTCCCCTTCAGAACCACCCACCCACTGCCCTTCATCCCTCTGATCCCACCGCCGCCATCTCCTCCAGCAACCCGTCACCAAAGCAGCCTGCCGCCACTCCTGCTTCTGCTCCTATCCGCTCCAACCAAGTCACCCATGTTATCCACAATGCTACCCTACCAACCCCCTCTCCAGCCGCACACCTCACCATTGCCATTGCCACTGCCACCACCTCCCCCCCCCTCGCGCTGCCGCCAAAGCCCCTCCACATAGCCGCAAACCCCCCTTCTATTCTGCAATACAGCCAACTCCCCTCCCTGACTATAACCCTCTCTGCGACTCTGGCACGATCACCACCATAGTTCGCCATCTCAACATGCGGTCGACCAAAGCCCACCTGCTTACGTCTCCTTGGTAGAATCTACCTGCTCGATAGCCTGCAAGAAAACTGATCGACCAACTCCTTCATAGCGTGCCAGTTGCAGAAGCTCGATCATCATGGTCACAACATCTTCCACATGACATGTGTTGGACCGATCCAACACCCAGCCAAGCGATCGTCAATGCCCTACCTCGTCATTTAATATTGATCAATCAACCAAATCAGTTATGCCTTCTCGCTCGACAGTCGTCCACTTGAAGCGACAACAATGGTTTCTCTCTAAGATCAGCCCACATGTAGTTGGCATTATACAGTTTTTGGATGGATATTCCTCTTTTGTCTACTACAGTTTCAGATTTGCCCCCAAAGATGATTCTCATTCTCAAGGAACCATTTGTTGGGAACTAGTTTGTAGTATATTATTTGCCATATTTTTCTACCTCTGAATATCACTACCTATATGAGTTTCATTCATGATACTAATTGGATTCTTAACCAAATCTGATTTTTATCTAATCCATACCACAAGGGCTTTGCCCCCCCCCCTCGCGCACCCCTTTTTCGGGTTACATTAAGATCCACTTATTTTTCTATCCAGATTTGTCTAATCGGGTCATGTTGCACATTGACTCGAGTTATCAGTTGACATCCTCCACATATTTGTTTACAGATTTATTTCCTCTGCTATTGTATATGACTTGTCCACCCCAACGCCACTCTTGGTTCTTTCTGTGGTTGGTGTGAGGGGGAGAAATAGAGGAGATGAGAGATGAGATGAAGAGCGCAAATTTTATTTGCTTCTATCAATGAGAATCTTCTTGCTGCTCAATATATATTTCCAGATCTTTATGTACTTCTTGAAGAGTGTGTGGACTTCTATTATTGATATTTGCATCTAAAAGCATTTTGATGATTAGATGCTTCTCAGAGAACTTACTAGATGGAGCTTCATGTCTACTGCTTGCTTAAGTTGATGGTCTTCTATCCGGCTGCGTTGACTCTACTTTCTACTTTTTGTCCGTGTTTTGCATGTTGACATTGTTTGTGCCTTGCACACGTTGACTTCCTGAACTGTGAACCATCACTCTCTGAACTTTTCTACCGTGAACCAGCACTCTCTGAACTTTTCTACCATGAACCAACACTCTCTGGACTTCTGAACCATCACTCTCTGGTAGACTTGTAAATGGATATCCAAAATCTACACATTCGATCCGGATTTGAGTCCGAAATGTTGAAAAATATCTGAAATCCAGCGGATTCGGATCGGATATCGGATACGGAATTTTGGATCGGATACCGGATATTACTATATCCGCTCATAAAAATCTGAATTCGATAAAATATATACATATTTTATTAAATATTTATTATTCATATGTAAAAAATAAACATGTAGACATTTTATCATATATAATTAATGCAATATCAATATTTCATGTATATAACATATTTATTAACATAAAATGTGTGATTTTTGGTTCGGATTGGATATTTATCCAAATTCGGATATTATCAGTTCGGATCGGATTCGGATGTTACCATATGATATATGTCGGATATCGGATCGGATATCAAATCAAACAATTTTTTTCGGATTCGAATGTTGGATGTAGCAGTATCCGCTCCGTATTCGATCTGTTTACAGGTCTACTCTCTAGACTTTTTTGTTGTAAATCAACACTCTCTGGACTGTGACAATAGCAACTGTGATGAAGACTATGACGCTTTCTTGTTGTTTTCCACTACTTCTCCAGATGCCAAATCTTTTTTTTATCAAGAATATTTTGCAACCTGTTTGTGACCTACACCTGCAACCTAGGAAGCACGGACACGGATACGGACACGGACACGGACACGGGACACGGCAATTTTTAAAAATGTAGGACACGGACACGGGGCCGGACACGGCAAATTGTTTTTCCCACATATATATGTATACATTATTGATGTATAAACACATTCTATTATAGAAATTTAATTGTGGAGTTTGCATTTCATTTACTTAAAAGACATACAATCATCCATCCAACACATTCATCCAAATAGGAAAAATCCATCAGATACAACAAGCATGGCCTAGTGATATTTATAAATTTATGTAAACGCATCCATGTCCATGCTTCCAATCAATTAAAGCAAATTGTCAATTTAAATCATAACGCAATGACTTTTGAACAGTAAATAAACAATAATTAGACCAATTCAACAATAAAGAAATCCAACTCAGAATGATGTATGATTAAATACAGTAAATACTACAGATTTGTATAACATAACTGAACCAACAGCAGCAATTATTGTTAACATTATAACAAAATAGAAGAAAAAGACTTATTAGAAAAATTGGGCATAGATTGATAGAGGGGCAGGATTACAGTAAGAAAACAACGAAAATTTGGAGTGAAATTGAGGAGAAGGGGAGCAAATATCGGTGGGTTAGGGAACATGGATAGGTTTAGTCTTTTTTCTTAACATAACTGGACCTGGATGTGACTGGGCTGGGTCAGCCGTGTCCCAGTCGTGTCCTAGCCGTGTCCAAGCCAAAAACTCTTCAAAAAAAAGTTGGACACTCCGGGGCCGTGTCCACGGCGTGTCCGCGTCCGACACGCGGCAGACACGGCCACGACACCTCCCGGGAAGTGTCTGTGCTTCCTAGACTGCAACATGCTTCAGATTCGACCGGCCTACATGCCTGCTTTGGGTCATCTACTTGAGGGGGAGCATTTGAGTGATGGGTGCTTTATTGTAATCTTAAGGGGGAGAAATATTCTTATATGTGCTTGGTTTATCATTTTATTCTGTTTCTTTCTTTTAAGTCTGTCTATCTATATGCAAGCTGACTTGGGATTATCCCAAGCTTCAGTTTGAGGGGAAATGTTAGAGTCTGGTTAATTTGTTTAATTAGGTTATTTGAGTCTATTTATATATAGGCGCAAGTGTGTCTTCGCCCATCAGGGTTTAGTCTAAAGTTTATACGCTTTCCCCTTCTCCTACATACATGAAGCGGATTCCTCTTATCAAATATATCTTACAACCTTCTTTTACTTTACAACAACAAGAATATTACTTCCCCTCAATCTTACAATTAAACACCCAAACATCCCCTTCAAGTAGATAAACCCAAAATAGATGTATGAAGGTATTAGGGCTTCTCGATTAAACAGAAGTGGTATCCAGAGCAGCCGTAAACAACAACATGTAAGTGCAAATGTTTTCATCTTAGTCTCTTGCGTCATTGAGTAGTCCAGAGACTACTGAGTCACAAGTAGCAGATAGTGTAGAGTGTTGGAACACAAGAGCAGTAAGAGACTAGTCAATGCTCATAACACCGCATGGCCAACCAGAGTGTTGGTTCACAGTATCAAGTAGTAAAGACGGCATATACGGACAACACCAATAGCAAAAACTAGTTGCAGGCACAACATAAATCCAAGATGCTCAAACAATGAAGTAGAAGTTGCATCTGTCAATTCTGTAACACTTACAAAACTAACTCTCCAAAAGGAAAACTTTTATCATCTTTTCTTCTCTTCACTTCACCACTCCATTGCTTTCGTCTCCTCCATATCTCTCTTACGGTCACCCCCAAAAATCTATAGAATCTAAAATGAGTTAGGGTGAACAAATAAAAACTCCCACTTTGACAAGATATTGATGGAGAGATAAGGGGAATGGGTGCACAAAAGAATAGATAGAATAAGAGGAGACAAACATAAGCAGAATGAAATATATTAAAAAAAAACGTTTGAGACGAACGTTATAGTAGCTGCTACCGTAACCGTGGCTTTAGATGTCTAGAAAAGGCTGCTAGACTCTTCCTCTTTCCACATTAGAGTGGAGACCGGTACTAGGGAAGTAAGGAGAGATCTAGGGCGGCCCTTAGAGGAGGATCTCATGGCGAGACAAAACCCCTATATGGCTACATCCATGCAGAAATTTTCAAATCAGATCTCTATTAGAACATGCCACCTGTGGAGGAGAACGAAGGTATCATAACCCCCTCTCCAAAGGCAAGGGGAAGAGACTCTTCCTCTCCTGCAGTCAACTACGGGCTTAAGGGAGAAAAAGATGTTGCTAAAGGCGGCTAAAAACCACGAAGGAAAGGGCAGGATGCTCTAAACAACCCGCCATGCTACAGTAGCATTATGTAACAATATGGCAGGAAGTGAAGAACAGGTCACCTGGTGCAACTGAAAATGCAAGTAGTGATATAGAGAACTAGAGGCATCGATCTCCAGTCAAGCAGTAGGAGGAAGAGAAGCATCGGCAGCAGCAAAAAGGAAAGGAAGGAGCAGTAGAAGCCATGGAACAGCCTGTGGGCAGCCAAGATGGAAGAAGAGATGGACGCCTGCAAGCAAGTCTCTCCTTTTTCTTTTCTTCAGTAGGCTAGGGTTTGCCGGGAGCATACTACCATGTTAAAAAACAAGATAATGGAAAAGATTCCCTTGTATGTTTTTTATTGATAGATGGACAGGCCCCTCTCCTATATATAGGAGAGGAGGCAAGTACAAGACACAAGAAAACCCTAATGGAGTGAGGTCTAGATGCTAATGGGTCGAATGGACCTGAGCTCAGATACAAGTTATAAAAAACACTCAATACTCTTCAATACACCATCAAGTAACTGAAATATAAACTTGAAAACATTTTGCACAGGAAAACATAAATAAATCATTTTATTAAACTTTAGAAATGTTGCATACTATATAGATAATAAATTTGGATTTAAGGAAAGGGTGGCTAGATGCATGAAATTTTAAAAAAAAAAGGTGAATTGGTGATAGATTTAGGTCTAAGAGCAACTAAGATTTCCTGATTTCTATTCGGAAGAATTAAACATGTATCAGTGAAATTGGATTACTCATCTTTTATGTTGGAAAGGCCATAAAGAGGGGATGGGATTGGTAGGACCACATCAAACAAAAGAGGCAAGAATGTGAAGCATTGAAGGAAAATCAGGAAATCACTATACTACATGAGAACTATAGAGAGAATAGGAATTGTGTATTAGATGATTTAATAAGTGTACAATACAGTCTCTTATATAACAGAAGAGAGTAGAGACTAAAGTAGAGATGAGCAATATGGGACTAAACTACTGAAGCAAAAACATAAGTGAGGCACATGCTAGGCACATGACACTCAACAAAACACAACATATCTCTATACTCCCCCTCAAGCTGGAGCGTAGATGTCGAACATGCCCATCTTGTCCACTAGAGTCTGAAAACGAGCTTTTGGAAGAATCTTGGTGAAGATGTCCGCTACTTGCTTTTCAGTGCTGCGATATGGAGTGCAAATCCGGCCAGAAAGAACTATTTCTCGAACAAAGTGACAGTCGACCTCAATATGTTTTGTCCTCTCATGAAAAGTGGGGTTGCTCGCAATAAAAATGGAGGCCTTGTTGTCACAAAACATCGGTATAGGGCTGGAATAGGATATGTCAAAATCCTGGAGTAGACTCTTGACCCATAGAAGTTCACATGCAGTATGAGCCATGGCTCGGTATTCTGCCTTTGCACTGGATCTGGCTACGAAAGTCTGCTTTTTGATTCACCGGGTAACAAGATTTCCACCCATAAATGTATAATAGCCTGACGTTGACTTAGGATCAGAGCGACTTCCTGCATAGTCAGAGTCTGAAAAACCAGAAAGAGTACAGTGGCCATGCTTCTTATACAACAAGCCTTTGCCTGGAGAGCTTTTAAGATAGCGCAGAATGTGACATATAGCATCCCAATGACACTGCCTAGGTTTATCAAGATACATGCTGATGAATCCTACGGCAGCAGTGAGGTCAGCTCTTGTGACCCTCAGATATATAAGCTTGCCTACTAGCCTTCTGAACCGGTGATGATCAACATAGGGAGGAGAATTTTCATTGTCCCAGTCCATATTTGGATCAAGGGGAGTGTTGGCTGGTTTGCAGCCAAGCATACCAGTTTCCTGTAAGAGGTCAAGTACATATTTCCGTTGAGAGAGACGCAGCCCTGCAGATGATCTGGAAACCTCAATGCCTAAGGAATATCTCAGCTTTCCGAGATCTTTAGTGACAGTATTTTTCCAAGTAGATTTTAGTTGTCTGTATACTCAAGGTATCACTGCCAGACGCATCATATCAATAGAGACTCGTGTCGGGCAGATAGACTGATAAAGTAACCTACGTCGTAATGAGGAAAATCAAGATCTGTCATGAGGTGTGGGCAAAGAAACCCAGAGAGACGAGAGACTCTCAATGTGCAGGAGTTATGGTTGTCCGGAAGATTGCACATACGGAAATGAGTGGGAGGAAGCAAGTCAGGATGAGGGCAGCAGGAGTGGGCAGGGTGGGCTAGGTGCGCAGCAGCGGGCTAGGTTGGTGGAGGGGCGGCGGCGGGGTAGGGGTTGGAGGGGCAGTAGCGGCGGGGGAAGAGGGAGGGGGTGGCAGCAGCGGGGGAAGAGGGAGAGGGGGGTGGCGGTGGCGGTGGGGGGTGGGGGGAAGGGCAGCGCCGGCGGGGGGGGCAGTGGTGGCAGGTGGGAGGAGAGGGGGGAAGCTAGGGCATAGGGACAGGGTGGGGATTTGCAAAGCGGGAAACGGAACCTGCTCTTGATACCATATAGAGAGAATAGGAATTGTGTATTAGATGATTTAACAAGTGTACAATACAGTCTCTTATATAACAGAAGAGAGTAGAGACTAAAGCAGAGATGAGCAATATGGGACTAAACTACTGAAGTAAAAACATAAGTGAGGCACATGACACTTAACAAAACACAACATATCTCTATAAGAACGAAGGGCGGGTCCATGCGATTGGGTCAATTATGTAAATATTCGATCCGTTTTTTTTACCCAGCTCCTGAACCTCTAATGACAATTCCAGAACCAGAATGTACTAGACAAATAACTGTTGCATACTTTAGAGCCATATAGAATGGAAAACACAACATTGCTTTGGTATACTTTGTAGTCGATGAAAGCTGCCAATTTACTGACTTTCTTTTAGAGGGTAAGTGAGCAGAAAAAATCTCTCACAAATACCTGAAACTCATCATTTGGTAATGTAGCACGAGTTTCAAGTGCTCTGATTCTTGACTGGAGCTTCTCTTCACGAGCTTTAAAGTTGTTTTCTTGCTGCATATATATGATAATGAGAATGGATGAAAGGCATATTTATAAAAGAAAGGAACACGAAATGCTTCTTACATTTTTTATGTGCTCATCTTGTTTTGAGATTCTGTGATCAATCTCCCGAAGAACCTTTTTAAGCATGAATGCCACCCTCTAAAGATTACAGAAAACTAGGCATTAGAATAACACCATCAACTATTTGTATTGCATAAAACAAAAAATTTGAAGGCAGTGAACAAAATCAACCTGATTCACATAAAACATAGTATGGGGTCAATTTTTGACTGCCTAGGACCTTTCAGGGTGTGAGTCATATTAACTTGAAATTAGGTCCATTTATACCTAAATTAAGTTAATTGCAGTGTAATTTCAGTCAAACAAGGTCAGATTTAGGTTGGATTTTGGTCAGATTAAGAGAAATTGGGTCAATTTTAGGTCAAATTAGATCAGATCCAATGTTTTAAAAAACGTTAAGCGGTAACCGTGCGGACAGCACCTTGTAACTGGTTAAGCGGTAAGCGGCCGATTTTTTAAAAAACGGGTTTTAATTTCCTATATAATTTTATACAAAATTACATATATATGTATATAAATACTAATACTCTTTGAAACTTTTATATATATCTAAAGATTCTAAACACTCTACCCAACAGTAAAAACACCCAATTAGTTTATAAGATAGCTATAAGACAATAATTATAGCCATAATATAATAAATAATAGATTTGACATAGATAAAATACCCCACATACATGATTCAGAAATATTTTTGCATCACATGTTTACATAGTTAAGCAGTAAACAATAGACTCATTATTGGATACCTTTCTAACTTATTGTTATATGTGCATATCATCAATTAGTCATACATTACAGCAGTACAATTAACTAAAGTATGCATTCTAAAATTAGATAATAGTTACATATATTTTACTTGTATAAATTACACTTTACAACAGTACCCTATTATCCCAACTTGCATACAGTAAACAATAGACTCATTATTGGATACCTTTCTAACTTATTGTTATATGTGCATATCATCAATTAGTCATACATTACAGCAGTACAATTAACTAAAGTATGCATTCTAAAATTAGATAATAGTTACATTACATATATTTTACTTGTATAAATTACACTTTACAACAGTACCCTATTATCCCAACTTGCATACAAGTATGCATTCTATTAGACTAGGCTTATCATAGGATATTTAAGTTTAATATAATATAGTCAGTAATACTTGGGACCATATAGTTTATATAAAGTTACAGGTGTACAGCAAAATTTTAAAAAAACGGACAAAAAAGGCCAAAAAGCGGGAAAAAAACGGGCAAAAAAACGGAAAAAACGGGTGAAAAACGGCCGATTAATTACAAAAATGCTAAACGGCGATTTTGCCAAAAATCGAACGGCTGGGCCATTGGGCCGTTTAATCGGGCGCTCAGCCCGTTTTTCATTTCACTGATCAGATCCATGTTAATCTAGGTCAAATTAGACCAATTTCAAATCAAGACAATTTAGGTCAGTTTAGGCCTGATTTAAGTTTGGTCTCAACGAAGTGATGTCAATTTTTTTTGTAATATAAGCAATATAAAGGACATGAACATATCTTATGCATACCGAGCATTCTACAGAAAACATTGTCATCAGCATCCGCATCTATGCCTTCAGTCCCAACTGTGTTCAGGTCAACTAAATGCCATTCTTTTTCATTTCAGCTCTGCTTTGGGTAATATTATCGTTAAGATGTAATTACAACATCTCTCCTTGTCAACTCTCCCCAAGTTAATTTAGGTCTACGTATTCCTCTAAAGCAATACTTATAAGCTTAGCAATTTATCTGAAAATATATGCATGATATACCTAGAAAAGAGAGATAAAGGAATGTGCACCTACTTCCCTAAAAATCTATATTCTTACCATGGGATAAGTTAGGGCTAGGAGAAAAACCTACTCTTCAAGTAAATAAAGATTGCTTATAGAGCTAGGATGGAGATTTCTCTATGAAGACAGATCCTTGATAGTTACAACTTTTGGTGAGGAAGATTTGGAACATAATATTATATGAGGGGAGATCATCTTCCTAGATGGCTATGATTTCAGTCAAGGGTCTTTTTTAAAATGATACAAGTAAGCTAATGGAAGCCGAGATAAGGTCTGTTTCTAGATGAACCAGGGCAAATGCGAAGGAATGAAAGTCTTTTTACCATTTCAGAGATCGAGATGAACATAACAATGAAAGTGTTTCTAAATGGGAAAGGGAACTAGGACCATAACGAAGTTGAAGCCATATTACTCGTCAGTCTTTGGAAATGAATCATGGGCACGAAACCTCCTTGGTACCATATAAATGAAAGAAAGAAGTGTGATCATAAATAGTGATAGTGATATGTGCTCAATTCACCCAAGTTACATAGTCAATTGTCCCCGATTTTGGGTATGGGATCACACATTCTTACTATCTTTTCTATTGGCATTTAGATGTTATGAGTAGATGCTCACTTCTCAAATTTCTGTAATTTCGTGTTGCAATGACTGAATACTCAAAGAAACAAGCGGAAAGCAGGATTACCAGACTTCATTGACATTGCTTTAGGGTTCCCAGCATTTCTGACATGAAGATAACATGAATGGGAATCATATGATTCACCTAGAACGCCAAAAAACCCAAGGAAATGACTCCAAGTGGGTCGATGCATCGATTGGAGTATGTCTACGCACTACATTGAACTGAAAATAATCCAAATGATCAAATCACCATCCAGTCAATCGATTAGACACTGACTAGAAGCGCCACAGAGACTCGTCAAACAACTCATCACTAATCCACACGTTATCCTTCAAACAAGAGCTTTTGCGACTTCAAGGACTCAACTTTGATTCTATCGATTAGGACTTCATATTACATGAAATAGTGTAGCAGATAGTTAACCAGTTGGTTTTCGAGTTGGAACTACTGGCTGATAAGAAGAAGTACTGACTTAAAGGTGGTCAACAAATTGGATTCATTAGTCAAGCCATTGGCTACATGACACAATGGAGTGGCTTTAGCTCAAATGATTGGTTGACTTCTTAGTCGATCAATTAGGACACTTCCGGAGCATTCAACACAAAGTCAATCGACTAACTAGCCATCCATTCAATTGATTGGGCCGACGAATGACTGAAACCCTAATTAGGGTTAGCCACAAATGACTTTTTTACCCTAACACACCCAAAACTATAAATACCCCCTTTAGAAAGCGAGGAGGAACTTTCATAATGGAACTGAAAGGGTGCACTTGGATGAAGAGACATTTGAAGTAGAAGCAAAATTTAAATTGAACAGATGAACCTTGGGCAGAATGAACTTTAGTGTCGTAGTTACTTCGTTGTAACAATGAACATGAACGAGTAGTTTATCTATTAGGCCTAGGACGTAACCCTATGGAATAGAATTTGAGTTTATATTGTCTCAATTATAATTACCCTTGTTTTGTGTATTTCGGAATTCCTCTACTACTGTGACATACAATGCTTGATCACCGTCTTATCTAGTCTTTTTATCTAGATCAAAACTTGAGAGAGTTAATGTAACGACCCATTTCTAGGTTAAACCTCACCAAGGATTAGATTCCATGATCATCTTATTATCTCCTGGTTTGAGTAAATCTAAAACCCTATTTGTGTAATGGAACCTGTGTGAATGGATTAGTGTAATGTAAACCTAATTTCGTTGGAGATTTGTTAGTATGTAAATTATGATGATATACCCTAACTATATGTTTCTGGTGTGGATAATGTTTTGCATAAAAACATAATGCCATTTAATGAACTAATGAGTTAAGAATATTAAGTTCCTGTAATCAACACAAGAGAAAGGGAATAAGGAATACTCATTAACCTTGTTAAAGATGATAGACATGATATTTTAGAGATTTTGGAAGAGAATATATGTTTTAGGATACGAAGTTTTGGCGGTTTAGAATCGAATTTGCAGGGAGCACAAGTCGGCCAACTTTTGCAAAGGCCGAACAGACTTCGGAGGTCAAAGTGACTACATCAATTGAAGTAGCAGAAATCTGATCGACTTGCTTAGAAGTCGGACCCAAAGATCAGGACGACTTGTGAGACCCAGACCTAACTTTTCTACTTCGACCCCCAACTTCGATCAAAGCAACTTCATTGACCCAGGAAATCGTCCCAAATTTCTAGAAGTTTGGCAGAATTGTTTTTCTGACAACATAAAAGATAAAAGAATATGAAAAATCAAAGATAAATGATATATAGGACCCAGGTTGGTTCTCTTTGCCTCCAAAACGTCATATACCATGCTCTTCACGATGAAAACCTCTCTCTCAGGAAATTTGCCCAATAGGGAGAATCAAGGTGGAATTCAAGAAGCTTTGAGAGATTTCAACTCAACAATCTCTCCACATCATTTGGAGCTGGAATCTCTAGTTAGTTCTTGAATTTGTTTCCTTCTCATCTCCTTTCTCCTCTTCTTAACCCTACAAGTTGTCCTTCCCTAAAGATGCAGCAAAGATGCCATATTCTTCATCTTTTCTTCCCAAATTTTCTCCTTTAGGCTAGAGTGGAGGTCTAGAGATAAAATCTATTAAAAAGCTGGAGGTTGGTGGATCTTTTAATGGACCCTAGGAAGGGATGATGAATTTCTCCCCTGCATCCTACACCAAGGAGAGTAGATAATCACACAATGAATCAATTAGGCACAAATTCACCTTCTTATGCCCTAATTGTTACTAATTGACAATTCTTGCCATAAAAGTCGATTAAGAGAAGGTTTTGATATTTTTCCTGATCGGAATTCTATTGACATGAACGATTATATACATTTGGAGAAAATCTATTTCATTGAGTAATTCTTTAATTTTCTCATTTACTTGTTTATGGTTATATATGGCATAGGCAACTACATCGAGATATGGCAGTGGTTGATGAGAATTGAGATGAGGTATGAATATTGTTGGGATAATGGTGGTGATGAGAGACCCGAAGAACAAGGCCCAACGAGCTTGTTGTGGAGATGTGGAAGCGTGAGATCGAGCAATCCAAACCGAATACATGCGACGAAGATCAAAAACGAACAAGCAAGCAACCACAAACACGAGATTTATAGTGGTTCGGCAAATTCCCAATGTGGGAGCCTACATCTACTGGCAGAGATGATATTCATGATAGAGAGATTACAGAGATGATGAATACAGAAGAGAGAAGAAGAGCATGATGCCCTTTTACACCCGAAAGTTAACCCTAGAAGAAGACGGTTGCTTGGAGAGGAGCTCTTTGAGGCGTGGAACCCTAAGGAAAGCCCTAGGTCCATCTGTGGCTTTAAGCCTTCAAAAAATGGCGTCTCTTGATGTCTCTTTTTTGCTCTTCAAGTATGGGGCGAGTTGGGGGTCTATATATAAGAATAAGACCCATATCCAAAGTCCTGAAGTCATTAGGTTGTTTTTCGGCCGCGTTTACGATCTAACTGGACTGTATACGGTCCGTAACACGGACTATATTTTCATTTCAGCACAGTCCAACGTTGGACGTATACGGTCCAGCTGGATCGTAAATGCAAATAAAGTCTAGGTAGACCATATATGATCTGAAGTAATATCGTAAATACACTTGTAGGTGCCAAAAACGCATCCTGAAGATGTCAAGGCTTGGTGTAGACGTCTGGTTCATCAAGTAAGCTTTTCTAAAGAGAGTTTACGATACTCTCTCAACAAACTCCACCTTGTCTTCAACTCAAAAACTATAGAAGTAGAAAAGCACTTGTAATCTTCTCCAATATCAGAAACTGATTAAGAATACCATCTCCTCCACATGCCCTACACGGGCAAAGCTCAGATAGAAAGAAAACCGGCTAATTTTGAGCAAAGCTCAAACTTAGCTAATGGAAGAGTCTTCGTCATCATGTCGAACGGATTCTCAGGCGTACCAGACTTCTTTATTTGAATCTAGCCTACAACTATGACTTCTCTAATGAAGTGGCATTTGACATCAACGTGCTTCGTTCTCTCGTGGAACATTTGATCTTTTGCAAAGATGTATAGCACTTTGACTATCACAATAAGCAATAACTTGTTCTTAAACCATGCCCAACTGATTCATCAAACCCTTGAGTCATAAAGCCTCCTTCACGGCTTCAGTTGCCGCTATGTGCTCTTCTTCAGTAGTAGATAAAGCAATAGTACTTTGTAGAGTGACTTTCCAATTAAAAACTGTAGATCCCACTATGAACATGTAACCTATGAGAGATCTCTTGTCGAGGTCGCCTGCATAATCTGAGTCCCTTTGAATCTCCATACTAAGAATCATCTTAGCTTCATCTAGGTCTTTCATATCAAATTCTCCACCTACAAGAGATTTCACCTTGGCAATCTCATATGTGAGTCTAGAAGTGATCAGCATGTCATCAACATATAGCAATAGGTAAACAAATTAATTGTCATCTAGCCCTTTGTAGTAGACACAAGCGTCATAGCTACTCCTGGAAAATCCATTGTGTCATGAAAGAGTTAAATTTCTTATACCATTGTCTAGGAGATTGCTTCAGCCCATAGAGTGTCCTCTTGAGTAAGCACACATGGTTCTCTTTGTCTTCAAAACCCTCTTGCTATGGCATGTAGATCTTTTCTTCTAGTTCACTGTGCAGAAAAGTTGTCTTTACATCTAGCTGTTGCAACTCTAGGTCTTCAATGGCTACCAAAGAAAGAAGCATCCGCATGGAACTATGCTCGATGACGGGTGACAAGACTTCATTATAATCCATGCCTTCAATTTGACTGTAGCCTTTTACAACAAGGCATGCCTTGTATCTATCACCTTCTTTCTTCTTATAGACCCACTTACAGCCCACTACTTTCTTGCCTTTAGGAGGTACCACCAACTCCCATGTTTGATTTTGTGAAGAGACTCCATCTCTTCCTTCATTGCAGCAATCCACTATGGAGCATCATGACTTGCGAATGCATCACAAAAATTGGTGGGATCGTCACTAATATCCACATCAACAACGTTGGAAAGGGCATAGGCTACAATGGTCACCAAAGCCATAGCGTTGGACTGGTTTGACAATCTGTTTGCCTTTGCCTTTGGCTAAACTATAAGAACTCTCTGGAGTCTCCTATTTGTCTTCAGTAGGCACTGAATAATCTGGCGTAGAAGAGGGATCTTGTTCATCAACTTGTGAGCCGGCATTTTCTTTAGTCTCCACCTATTGTGAGACGCCCTATAGAGAGCATGTAAGAGAGATATGTGTCTTGTATAGTAGACACCATGGCAGATTCGTTAAAAGTAATGTTGCACTCTACCAAGAAACGTGGTGAAGAAGGATATTTACACCAGAGACGGTTTCCTTTCTCCCCAAAAGCATAACCAAGGAATATGCATTTGATAGCTCTAGTTTCTAATTTTCCAGTATCAAAATGTGCATAAGCAGGGCAACTAAATATTTGCATATTTGAATAATCAACAGGTTTACCGGGCCAAGCTTCTTCAAGAGTCTTGAAATCAATAGAAGATGATGGAGAACGGTTCACCATATAACAAGAGGTTGATATAGCTTCAGCCCGAAAGATCTATCCAATCCCGCATTGAGAAGCATGCATTGGGCATTGACGTTTTGTTCATTCTTTCTTCTACACCATTCTGTCGGGGCATTGACGCACTGTACAATGTCTTTTGATCCCATGATCACTGCAGAAATGATTGAACTCCTTAGAACAGAACTCCAAGCCGTTATCAGTCTGAAAGTCTTTATGCTCGTGTCGGTTTGATTCTCAATAAGAGCCTTCTATTGCTTGAAAGTAGAGAACGCCTCATCCTTGCTCTTGAGAAAATGAACCCAAACCTTCCTTATGCAATCATCAATGAAGTTCATCGTATATTTTGCACCACCTTTAGAAGGAACACGACAAGGGCCCCATAGATCAGAGTGAACATAGTCTAGAGCAACCTTGGAAGAATGAACTGTCGTGTCAAAGCTATCGCATTTGGCCTTCCCCGTAACAAAAAGCTCGCAAAAATCTAACTTTCCAATGATTTCGCCATACAACAACTCTCTCTTGCTCGGAAGCATCATCCCTTTCTCAAACATGTCCCAAACGCATATGCCAGAGCCTTGTGGTGTCTTTAGATGAAGTTGTAACCTGTGGAGCTTGAGATAGTGGAACCTTGCAAGATGTACAGTTTGTGTGAATTTCTTATTGCCTTCATGAGGACCCGATCAGCTTTAAGAACATCAATAACTCTGTTTTTACCAAAGAATTTGCAGCCCCTGCCTTCAACTGTGCCCAATGAGATGAGATTCTTCTTCAACCCCACAACATGTTGGACTCTTCACCATGCCAACACCAATTTTTTTGCAAGGACAATCATCACCCAAAAGGATATCTCCACCTTGATGTGACTCATAGGTATAAAAATAATCCTTACGCTCGGTCATGTGGTACATGCATGCCGAAACAAGAACCCAATCCTTCTTATCTCGTAGGACGGCAATTAAGCAAGAACGTAGTTGTCGTCTTCAGAACCTCCGTGAGCCACCTTTGCATGAGTTGCAGCATCATTTGATTTCCCATGCTTTTGCTTGTTTTACAACTTGTAGCATTCATCATGGGTATGACCTGTCTTCTTGCAATAGTTGCACCTCTTTGATTGATGTGACTTTGACTTGTTCTTCTTTTGCTTTAAACTTTTAGGGTCTTTGTCACATTGACGCTCCCTTCCTCTAGCAGCCAATGCTTCACCCGCTACTTTTGATGTAGCAAGATCCATCTCTAATTTCTCTTGAGCCGTCAAGACCATTTTGACTTCATGGAGTGAGATAGTCTTTGACTCACAGAATATCATATCCCCGAGATCCTTTTAGGGACAGTGGAAGGGTACAAAGCAACAAAATTGCTTGATCCTTGTCCTCTATCTTCACATCGATTTGCCCGAGGTCATGGATGATTTCATTGAACTCATCAAGAAGAGCCATCAAAATACCACCTTCTTCCATACAAAGCATGAAAAGGCGCTTGTTTAGCGCAAGCTCATTGGTGATGGACTTCTTCACGTACAGTGCTTCAAGTTCATCCCAAACGTCTTTGGCGATCTTCAGATGGACGACCTCAAGGAGGGCTTCATCCTCCAAACAGAGAAAGATGCCTATATCAGTCTTTTGATCAATCTCCTCCTATCGTTCATCCCCATGGATTCCGTCTCTTCTCCTTTCTGAGAAGAGCTTTGTAGACTCCTTGCATGAGGCAAGATTCGCACTTGACTTGCCAAAGAGAGAAGCTCTTTATTAGTATATACACTTTACTGCTTTTCTATACTTAGTGTATTTTGCTTTATGCTTTTTCTCTTTTTCTATTGTGTACTCCTTATCCACATGGGCTAGGAAGCACGGACACTTCTAGACAGCCCCCGTGTCCGTGTCGGACACGTTTTGGACACACACACTTCCCGGACGCATCACGGCAGCAGCTGCTGCTGCTGCATAGCCTATTTAAGAGTGCAAATGTTTAATATACAGCTGATGTTTATGCCTTATTACTGAGAAAATCTAATATAGAGCTGAGATCTAATCTCAATCACAAACAATTCTGTTAGAAAAGAACCAATATGCAAATTCTAGGCTGAATCAGAGATTACAAGTCAAATTATAGTAGACAAGTTGGTTAAATGAGTAATGCAAACTCATATATATTTACATGAAACATACATTTAGGTTTCTACTTCATATTGTTTTTACCATAAACATAAAGACACATCTATTTGCATATAAGATTATACATACATAGATACATTAATATGGACAAATTTTAAGATAAATTCCAGTTCATACGTCATACACCCACATATATGTATATATTAAAAAAAATTCCCCTCATCCAATGTCGTGTCCGTGCCCTACATTTTAGAAATTTGCCGTGTCCCGTGTCAGTGTCCGTGTCTAGAAACGTGTTCATGCTGTCTTGCACATGGGTTATCCATATACCATGTGTACTCTCTTGCCTTATAAAAGAGAGCCCCATGTACTCTGTTTAATCATCCAATAATAAGCAATCTCGTTGCCGACTTCTAGATGGTATCAGAGCGGGCCGATCCACCTTAAACCTAATCTCTCTCACCCCAACCCTAGCCGCCATCTTCTCCACCAACCCTAGCCGCCGCCAACCCCCCCTCCTCTTTTTTTTCGCCGCCGCTACAGTACCGCCGTCCACTCCTCCAATCTCTCCACCAACCTCCTATCTCCTAGCTACACCCGCTTTTGTGGCCTAATCTATCACAGGCCCCTCCGTCTAGCTCAGTTTCTATTTCCGAAATCTCCGGACAGCCCCGGCGTTTTCCAGTTCTGGCACGTTGACGTCGTAAACGGAGTTTCTCTCTCTTTCTGCCTGCGCCTCATGGTGGAGTGACTGATCCTCCATGTTGGCGTAGGTTTTTTTATCTCTATCTACTGCCCTACGTGGGTTTTCTAAGATCCATGCGTCGATCTTCTATCTGCTACTACTAATCCATGCGTTGGACTTCTACTGCTTTCTACTGCTGCTGACTTCTGCTGCTCTCTGCACCTGTGCTTCTGCCCCTTCCAATGGCGACACCTGACCTTCCACGCAACTTGTGTGTCACTACTGTGAAGTTGGATAACTCCAACTATCACCTCTGGGCGGTTTCCTTCGAGCTATATGTTAAAGCACAAGGGCGCTATTCTCATCTGATTACCAAAGGACCGGCGGTCCCCGCTACTGATGTTGATGAAAAGACTAAGCAGACCTACGAACTTTGGTCCAAGGAGGACTACGGCGTTATGACCATGGAACTAAATGTCGTCGACATAGGGCGAAATTTCGCCGATATTGTCAATGTCGACGATCGGCGACGTGGAATGCATGTAAACATTCTCATTCCACAATATCCTCGACATTTCGTCGAAGTTGTCGACATTTCCCCATATGTCGATGAAGTTGACCCAAGTCTATACAAAAATTCCACAATGTCCTCGACATCTGTCGAAGTCGTCGAAGTTGGCGACATTCTTCTGGTATTTTGTGGAGTTTGTTGTGTGAGGGGAAAAAAGTGTTGGAGCTTGAGGTAAGATGATTTTAATGTTATTTTTTACTATTCTAAGCTAATAGTAATAGACGGATCCCCTCTCTGCTAAATCTACCACATATTTACACCATTTTTATGTAGTTTGTTTATTGTCACAAACTTTATATATGGAAGAACTTCGTACTTCAGATACGACATGTAATCGTGTATTTATCTACATATGTAAACCTATATGAATGGCTATATGTAAACGTATATTGTGTTTTTTAGCTAGATTTGATGAAATCTATCGATTTTCATCACAAAATGACTATTTTTTAGCTTAATTTTTGTCGAAGTTGCATCGAAGTTTGGTTGTAAAAATCCTCGACATTTCCACAAACTTCCATGTCCACACCTGGCGAAGTGGGCTCGAAGTCGAAGTCATGTTCCATGGTTATGACATGGATGGTCAACAACGTCGAGCCTAAGATCAGCCAATCACTTCTTCGCCTCCAGACTGCGAAGGAAATGTGGGAGCAGCTCTCTCATGTATACTCTCATCAGCAAAATCCTAAGAAGGTTTTTGAGATCTTCAAGCAACTGGTGAAGCAAGAAACAGACTGTGGTTGCTCGCTCAAGTGCTGAAGCTGAATATCGCGCCACGGCGCATACTACTTGTGAGCTTTTCTGGATTCGAAGCCTACTGAAGGATTTTGGTATTTCTGACTCCTCTCCTATTCCGATGTATTGTGATAACAAAGCTGCTACATTTATCTCCAGTAATCCCACTTTTCATGAGCGAACTAAACACATTGAGGTGGACTGCCATTTTGTTCGCGAAGCTGTATTATCTGGCCAGATATCCACTCCCTACATCCATACTTCTGATCAGGTGGCTGACATCTTCACAAAGATTCTTCCAAAGACGAGATTTGCTACTATGACATCCAAGTTGGGCATGATTGACATCTATGCTCCAGCTTGAGGGGGAGTATTAGTATATACACTTTACTGCTTTTCTATACTTAGTGTATTTTGCTTTATGCTTTTTCTCTTTTTCTATAGTGTACTCTTTATCCCACATGGGTTATCTCTATACCATGTGTACTCTCGTGTCTTATAAAAGAGAGCCCCCTGTACTCTGTTTAATCATCCAATAATAAGCAATCTCGTTGCCGACTTCTAGACTCTTCAAGCGATCGAACTTCTCAATGTTGTACTTTGACGTCATGGTAGAGATCTGGTGGTAGAACTTACTCTGATGCCACTTGTTGATATAATGGTGGTGATAAGAGACTCGAACAATAAGCCCTAACAAGCTTGTTGCCAAGATGCGGAAGCGTGAGATCGAGCAATCCAAACCGAATATGTACGACGAAGATCAATAACGAACAAACAAGCAACCACAAAGACGACATTTATAGTGGTTCAGCAAATTCCCAATGTGAGGGCCTACATCCACTGGCAAAGATGATATTATTGATAGAGAGATTACAGAGATGGTGAATATAAAAGAGAGAAGAAGAACTCGGTCCACTTTTACACCTGAAAGCCAACCGTAGAAGATGGATGCTTGGAGAGGAGCTCTTGGAGGCGAGAAACCCTAAGGAAAGCCCTAAGTCTGTCTGTGACTTTAGGTCTTGGAAAAACGGCGTCTTTTGATGTCTTTTCGTTGCTCTTCATGTTTCGGACGAGTTGGGGTCTATTTATAAGAATCGGACCCATATCTAAAGTCTTGAAGTCATTAGGTTGTTTTCGGGCAACATTTACAGTCTGACTGGACTGTATATGGTTCGTAACACGGACTACATTTTCATATCAGCAACATTTATAGTCCAACGCTGGACTGTATACGGTCCAGTTGGACCGTAAATGCAAAATGAGTCCAGAAAGACCATTTATGGTCTGAAGTAATAACCTTAAATACACTTGTAGGTGCTCAAAACGCATCCAGAAGATGTTGAGGAACGGTGTAGGTGTCTGTGTGAAAGGGATGAGGAGAAGAGGAGACAAACACCGAGAGATTTGTCGGCTGCAAGGAGCAGCTTCCTTGAGAGGGCAATAGCTGTCTCTCCTTGTTTTTATATATTAGGGTAAGATACATTGTGGTACAAAGAAGAAAATAAGAGAAAAACAATAAAATAAATAATAATAAAGATAGAACCAGGAGACGGACCGTCGATTTCCGCCGTTGATCAACTCTCGATACCATCGACAGGATTGTCGACGGTATCGACGGAATGCTCTTCTGTTGTTGTGATAAAGTCGATATTATCGACCTCCTGTCGATAGTATCGAGGGGGATGCAGGTTGTTTCACACTCCCCCTCAAGCTAGAGAGTACACATCGTGTATGCCCAACTTGCCACATAATCTCTGAAAAGTTGTTGGACCCAAAGGCTTTGTCAAGATATCCGCCGGTTGATCTTCAGACTTGACGTATGGCGTCACAATAGTACCATCTTTGATTTGATCACGAATAAATTGGCAATCAACTTCTATATGCTTTGTACACTCATGAAAGATAGGATTCCTCCCAATGTGTATAGCAGATTGGTTGTCACACTTGAGCTCCATAGAAGACAGAATAGGGATCTTTAACTCAGAAAAAACATATTTGACCCATTGTAGTTCACAACATGCATGGGCCATAGCATGATATTCAGCCTCAGTGCTGGATCTAGCTACCACATGCTGCTTTTTGCTTTTCCAAGTAATCAAATGATCACCGAGGAAGGTACAGTAGCCTGATGTAGACCTTCTATCAGTATGATCACCAGACCAATCTGCATCTGAATACCCTGTGAGAGTCAAAGTAGATGGAGGCACCTTGGGTCTAGCATATGTGATCCCCTTACCAGGGCCACTCTTCAGATATCTCAGAATCCGACAAACTATTGTCCAGTGTGACTGTCGTGGTGAGTGCATATGCTGACTCACGACGCCTACAGCAAAAGAAATGCCAGGTCATGTAACAGTCAGATATATTAACTTGCCCACTATTCTCCTGTAATATCCTGGATCTGAGTACTCAACATCATCAACCGTCTCCTTGATGTGATAGTCCATAGGAGTAGATACTGGTTTGGATTCAGTCATGCATGTCTCCTGTAGTAAGTCAAGCACATATTTCTTCTGAGATAGATTAACGCCTGCATAAGATCTAAGCACCTCAATGCCCAGAAAATATCTCAGTTTACCCAGATCCTTCGTTTGGAAGTGTCTCTGCAAACCTTCCTTCACACGAGATATGCCTGTAGAATCACTGCCAGTAATCACTATGTCATCAACATATACAGCAATAATGATAGAGCCATAAGAAGAGCTAGAGTAGAATAAAGAGTGATCAGTTATGGAGCGAGAAAAACCCATCTGGAGTACAACGTCACTGAACTTGTCAAACCAAGCTCGAGGAGACTGTTTCAGCCCACATATGGCTTTCTTCAATTTACACACCTTCTGACACTCCCCCTGAGCAACAAACCCAGGAGGTTGCTCCATGTATACCTCTTCCTGTAGGTCACCATGTAGAAAGGCATTCTTAACATCAAGCTGAAATAGGGGCCAATCAAAGGTAGTAGCCAGAGAAATAATAATCCGCACAGAATTTAGACGAGCTACTGGAGAAAAGGTCTCAAAGAAATCAACTCCATAGGTCTGTGTGTAGCCTTTTGCTACCAATCTGGCCTTCAACCTCTCAACTGATCCATCCGGATTATATTTGATTGTGAAACCCATCTGCAACCCACTGCTTTCTTCCTTGTAGGTAAGTCAACAAGATCCCATGTGCCATTATGCAAGAGAGCTGACATCTCAAGCTGCATTGCCTATTTCCAGCCACTGTCCTTCAGAGCATCATAGTGATTCCTTGGTATATCAACAGAATCAATCCCAATAGCAAATGTGCAGGCCTGCTTAGATAAGTGGGACAGACAACACACATTTGTAATAGGATGTCTAATAGTATAAGAACGAGTACCTTTCCAAACAGCAATAGGAAGATCAAGATATGATGCTTCTGCAGGAATCTCGTGAGTAGAAGACGATGAGGAAGGCTCAGGGACTGGTGTCGCTACCTCTTCTGGATCTTGTCTGCCTCACCTACTATAAACATATGGGTACTGCTGAATAATAGGCCTGTCAACTGCCTGCTCGTCCTGAATAAAAGTATAATCAGGAATGATGGGTGGCGCTCCCTCACTCTGCACAGATGGTGCCACTCTCTCACTCTGAAAATCTGGTGGCACTCCCTCTCTCAACTGCTCCCCCTTACTCATAGCATTGGAGAAATATGGAGTGGTCTCATGGAAGGTAACATCCCTAGACACAAACATGCGACGAAGACTAGGACAGTAACACTTGTATCCTTTGCTAGTACTAGAATAACCAAGGAACAAGGTTTTAATAGACCTAGGAGAAAGTTTGTCAGCCTTAGGGTCAAAATTATGGACAAAAGAAGTGCAACCAAACACTCTAAGGGGAACAGAGAAGGGCTGATATGTGGGTCGTAACACAGAGAAAGGAGTTTGTCCTTTAAGAACAGAGGATGGTTGTCTATTAATTAAGAAGTAAGCGGTTAAAAGAGCTTTAGACCAGAATTTCTTAGGAACATTGGATTGAAACATGATCGAACGAGCAATATCAAGAAGATGGCAATTTTTCCTCTCAGCCACCCCATTTTGCTGAGGGGTGTGAGGACAAGACGTGCGATGGATCATGCCCACAGAACTGCAAAAATCAGACATAGCCTTTTGAACATACTCTAAAGCATTATCAGATTGGAGAGTTTTTATATTGCAGTCAAACTGAACCTTTATTTCTTTATGAAAATGTTTCACAATAGATAACACAGACTCTCAACTTTTGAGAAGGTAGATCCATGTCATGCGGGAAAAATCATCCACAAAGGAAATAAAATAACGAAAACCATTATAACTCCGGTCTTTAATAGGACCCCATACATCACTGTGGACTAACTCAAAAGGACAAGATGCCCACTTATTGACACGACTGGGATAAGACAAATTATGATGTTCTCCCAGCTGACACGACTGACACTCTAAAGATGACACTTGGGACAACTTAGGTTCCAACTTCCGCATGCTCTCTAACGACGGATGTCCATATCTACAATGTCATAATAAGGGGGAACCACTCAACAGAATGGATGGAGCTGGAGCAGATACTGGGCGAGGCAGACTGTCACCGTGGAAAAGGTAGAGATCACCTTTCCTAGGCCCCCCACCAATCGTCATCATACTCTTGAGATCCTGTAAAACAAAACAAGAAGGCCCAAATGTTACCGTACATTTACAGTATCAATCAATTTTGCAACAGAAAGAAGATTAAAAGGAAACTCAGGCACAAAGTGTACAGATTTAAGATCAATCTTGGGTGTTAGAGGGACAGATCCACTAGCTAGCACTCTCCTCACTGAACCATCTGCCAGTGTGACAGATTGGTGAGGGATATACGAGTCAATAGATTGAAGCAATCTCTTCATACCAGTCATGTGTTGTGACGCGCCAGAGTCAACCACCCAAGATGAAGTAGAGCCAGAAGTTATGAGAGATGTAGCCTAATTACCCACAGTAGATGCCAGGTTTGTTGATGACGAAGATGAAGATCCCCCACTCATGTGCTGTGTAGCCTGAATGAACCGATCATACTCCTCTTGTGTAAGAGTGATGTCGGTCCCAGAATTGGTGCCCACAGCTGAAGACGGAGAGGAATCTGTAGAGGTGGCACAATGTGCTGCCCCCACAGGAGGTGCAGCAGGTCTCCCATGTTTCTTCCAACACTTCTCTACTGTATGTCCCGGTTTGTCACAGAAAGTACACTTAGGACGTGTCCCACGTCCTCTGCCCATACCAGGTCGTCCTCTTCTCACCGCAGCAGCTATGGATGCATGAGACTCCCTAGAAGATATAGTAGAGACAGGATTAACAGACTCAAAAATAGACTGTTGAATTCTCGAATAGGCTTCCACAAGACTTGGCAATTTATCAGAAGCCAGAATGACACTCCTGGCAGAACCGCAATTGGGATTAAGCCCGGATAGAAATTTAGCAGTAACCAGTTCGTCTATGTCTTTGATCTATACAGCAACTGTCACAGGATGATAGTAGCTCATCTCTTGAGCAAGTGCCTGAATAGCTCCAAAGTATTCCTCAAGAGATCTATCATCATGCCTCTCAGCAAACAGACGATCATATATCATGAATTGCCGAAGAGCATTCTTCTCCTGAGAATAGTGTTGCTTCACTGCGTCCCATATCTCTTTAGCTGTAGTATAGAACATAAACATAGTCGCAATTGCAGGTTACATACTATTCCATAACCAAGTCTTCACAAGACTGTCATGACGCTTCCATTCAGCGTATCCTTTATTAGTAGAGTCCAGGGGACCCGAGTCAACATGTCTCGCCTTGTCGCGAGATTCCAAGACAGTGTGGACAGCATTCATCCATAGTAGATAGTTTTTCCCGTTGAGCTTGATGGAGGGGATAGGAGATGCCTCACTGTAGAGAGTCTTGGTGTCCTCCATTGTAGACGGGAACTTAGTGACGGATTGATACACGTCACAGAGAAAGTTGAGGTGATGGAGAGATACAAGTCACGGAGATAGATGAGGTGACGGAGAGATACGCGTCACAACACAAAAAAAAACACGGATAAATGTGTTACTGACGCATTCACAGCCTCCAATCGATTTTCCTAATCACACATGGAGGATATGTGATTAGGAGAGCACTCTGGAAGAGACGAGTCCCTCGGATTGGGGTTTAGATAGCCGTTGGATCAACCGGAGACTCCCAAACAGTAGTTTCGACTCTTGAGAACTGGCCGAAAACTGTTGTAAATCAACCGGAAGCTTGCTAGCAGCTCCGGTCCTTGGTGGCTAGATCTACAACAGCGAGGGAAAAGCTGCTATCGATCCAGCGATGAAGACGGCTAGCGGTTGCTAGCCCAGCAGCACCCGCGCCGGCGGCGGCCTGCTGTTCCTGCCGGCCCGATGGCCGAGCTGGCCGCGGCGCCTGGAGAAGGAGAAAGGGGGTGGGGAGGCTGCGGTGGCGGCGGCTTGTTGAGGAAGCGGGGTGGCGGATCAAAGTTGCTCTGATACCATGTGAAAGGGATGAGGAGAAGAGGAGACGAACACTGAGAGATTTGTCGGCTGCAAGGAGCAGCTTCCTTGAGAGGGCAATAGTCGTCTCTCCTTGTTTTTATATATTAGGGTAAGATACATTGTGGTACAAAGAAGAAAATAAGAGAAAAACAATAAAACAAATAATATAATAAAGATAGAACCAAGAGCGGGCCGTCGATTTCCGTCGTTGATCAACTCTCGATACCATCGACAGGACTGTCGATGGTATCGACGGAATGCTCTTCAGTTGTTGTGATAAAGTTGATACCATCGACCTCCTGTCGATAGCATCGACGGGGATGCAGGTTGTTTCACAGTCTGGTTCATCAAGGAAGCTTTTCTAGAGAGTTAAAGCACTCACTCAACAAACATGAATGTGATTCTAGAGAAAAATTTACATCAACCGGGATCAACATGAATACTTATTCCATTGCAATGGATTCACATTTAAAGGCTTGCTTGTTTGTGTTGCTTCCTAGTTCGGTAAAATCAAAATATTCTAGCAAGGGATGATTCACATGGACTATACTAAATTATTTGATCTAATTTCTTTTAAGATGAGGAAGATACCTATGTTATGAAGTAAAAACCTAATCTCATTTATTAAGGGCCTTGAAAATTGTAAACCTTCCCAATGTCTGTGTTACAAAAGGAGGTCTACCAATGAAACGATAGACTGACGAGGTACAAGTGCTCCGATTGACGACTGGACAGTTTGACCACCTTTTCTCTCTCCTTCGGGGCTATATATACTCCCTTGTCTTCCCTTCTCGCCTCACTTGTTGAACCTCGAAGTGCTGCTGCAGAACGAGATGCTATCGGTTGACGAAAACTGATGAGATTTATGCTTTCGTCGGTCTTTGACTTTGACATCGTCTACCCTTGCACTCTTCTCTGTTGATGTGCGATGAGTCATTTGGTGGCTTCTGAGCTTAGATTTGTGTAAGTAGAACTTGATCCTACGATCTCTTGACTATTTTTCATCTTCTTGCTTTCCTTGGATGTTTTCTAGGTGGTTTTTCTCTAGGGATTTGACTATTGAGTCTTACGCCATGTTCTACCTTCTCAGTCCTTGCTTAGTTGTTTCTAGGTCATGGATCGACTATTGTAGAACGTGTTAGGAGGGAAAGAGCTCAGATTTTGGAGAGTTTGCCTTAGGCGTCGGAGTTTGTCATGAAGTTTGGAGTTTCATTGTCATTCTTTGGGAGCGGGCTTGCTTCTGCTCTCATCAGGCGAGTGATATAACCTTTGACTCATCTATTGCTTACTATTTGCTTACATGTTGAAATCTTGTTATCATACTACTCAAAGATGTTAAAAGATGGTGACTTTATGCACCTTAAACCTAACCCGACGAGATATAGTCTGCATGTTGGGCTTACACACCACGAGTAGCTCTTTTTACATTAAAAATGATTGTTCGGTACTTTTAGGTGTAGTTTCAGCTTCCAATGATTTCAAAAGATAAAGACCTACACCTTTGCATTTATTATATGACCTAAGTGATTATAGGATGTTGACTATATGCTATTCTTGTAAGACGTACGTTATAACTACATGCTTCTTAACCATTAGTTACTGTTATACTATTGAAATCTATAAAAATGCCTCCTTTACAAAAAAAATATGGTTCTAAATATATATTTGCTTTGTTCGGTTGTAAGTAATTGGTGGTACGGTACCTGATGATTTCCTGGAAGAGGTCGTTGACCTCTTCACCCTTGGAGGTCGAGTTATGTGGAAAGCCTCAATGTGAATGGACGCATAATATACGTGCCTTGCTTTGAGCAATTACATTCCGCCGATCAAATATTTTATATTTTCTGAAGTTAGTACTGCATAACTACTTGCTTTATCTTGTTAGCTTGATTTATATCTATCTAATGTGGGGATAAGATAAAGAATCTAACTAATAAAAAGAAATGTCATTTGTAGATCCCTAAGTCCGTAGATCTATTATCCTTGGTCGTAAGGGAGAGTGAGTAGTGAAACAAGTAAATCTTGTAGAAACCTAAAGTTGTGAGAAGATGCTCGGTGCCATATGTAATGACCACATTTGTGTTTAATTGGTAAACTAGGGTTTACCTGAATGATTACATGCTTGATTAGATTGAACATCGTTTAGACTTGATTAATGACAGTAGATCAAATGTGATGTTTCAAACCTAAGAAGAAACTCTAACTATGATTTTAGTTTGAAGAATTAGGGTATGAGAAATGTAAACCCTAATCGGCAAAGATTAGGGTTTTGATAGTACATGAATATGGAATTTGATCAGGATAGCAGTGTGGTAAATGATTTTTCATATTTTCTACAAATTTTGTATTTAATTGAATTTTGGATATGATATGGATAACTCAATCATGCATATTGGAGAAAAATTTCAGAATATTTGAGTGTTCTTTGAATGTGGTTCTCGGTCGAACTATACTTCGACCAAAATGCTGACAGAGTGCTTTTCAGCAGTGTAGTGTTTTCTTTTTAATTATTTATTGGTAACTCCAAATGATCTGAAAATTTAACTGGAGATCTAAAACTCAATCATAAACAACATGTAAAATTTTCATAATTTTTGGATTCGTTTAGACCTTATCAGTAGACGAATTACAGTAATATTTTTATGACAGAAAATTCAGCTGAAATAAGAAAAAGTATAGTGAGGGGTCAATGTGCAATTGACCCAAGCAGCTCAATTGCTCTATATGGTCAACCTAACACGCAAGGAGCTCTCATAATTCGTGATTCAATCCAGAGAAACGAAATCCTAGAGAGAGAGGGAGAGTTAGGGTTTAAGAAGAGAAAGTGATGGAGATGCTGACCTAGGGTTTTGCGGTCTGAGGAATGATGAAATTATGTAAGTTTAGCTTCTTTGGATATAGTTTCATAGTGAATCTTCTCTCAGATGTCAAGATTCCGTCCCTCCCCTGTTTGGATTCGAAATCATATCAAATCAAGTCCTTTTCTCACCCTTTCACTCCTAATCTTCAATTCTAGGATTTCCAAGTTGAAAGGAAGAAGAATCGGGTGAATTGCTAGGGATTATATATGAGATCGAGATTTTCAGGGATGAGCTGCGTTTTTAAGGTGTTTTCACACCTTAGGGTGAGTGGGAACTTCCTTTAAACAGTATATTGCACGAAAATTGGTTAAATCATCCATAATCTTTAATTGCTTAGTATGTGACTACAAACCCTGAATTGTGTGTTTGATCTAAGTTGTTGCAAAATGATATGAAATGGATTCTTCCTCTGTTTGGATGAATTTCAGATGATAAAATCATATTAGAAATGTATACAATACATCCTAATGAGAATTCCCTAAGTATTCGCAGAGGTTATAAGAGTAAACTGAAATATAGGGAATTTGTCTATGACTGAAATTGTTGTATAATTAAATAGAGAAATTTGTTTATCTGGATCCCCTTGGTTATGAATGATTGTTTATCTGATTCATAGTACATATATGTCAGATACTATCTTGGATTTCATTTAAGGTGAATAGTGTTTGTTTGATATCTCAGTAAAGAGGGTGAAACCCTAGATGCGAGGAAAGTTGGATATTTGCGAATAGATATCGTGAAACCCATTTGAACGGATTTTCTTGACATGATAGACTTTATTTATTCAATTTTATTATTGATGCATGTTATCTCAGTGAATGGCATGGAAACCCAAATTCAGCTCAGTTCCAAGGTTTCATACATATATTGATTTTATATGATTTGTTGATAGTAGTCTTTAGTCAGTGAATGTTTATGTCGCACGAAATCCTTATGAGAGCCATGTGATAAGTGAATGAGGTAAATGAAACCCTAAGGATAGTGTGTTCAATGAATCAAGTATTTTGATATCAATGTTCTCAGTGTGAGATGTGGTGATGCTTAACAGTTCAGTTGTGGTAGATGTTATCAGATGGTCTATGAAACGAATGGTTTACAGAGCTAAACTAAGATATATAATGTGATGATTGAATTGTGAATGTAAAGAATGAATTAGACATGTCGGTGCCCTGAACACCGTAGATTCCCTATGAGAGGTATGCGTCGTAGGGATGAAACGACCTAACCCTGGCAGTGTCCAGTATACGGGGGTCGGAATGTACTAACAGGTGGAACGGGGGACGAAGCCCTAATGGAAGTCTCCTTAAAATACAGAATGTAGTGTCCAACATCAACCAGAGATCCTGGTGGCACTAGAGTACAGTAAAGCCAATAGGTGGCTTGACTCTCCACCTGTGTGCTCAGGTTAGAGGAGGAGTCCAGTTTTTACGGCATAATAGGTGTGTCGGGGCCAGAGAGTCATTTTCCTGTTGCAGACCAGTGACGTAGTCAGGCTTAGCATTCCCGGGTGTGTCAGCTAAGTCTTGTACGGTGAGATCGTAATTCGCTACGAGTCTTCATATGTAGAGTACACTGCATATGATCAGGGCATAAGCTAAAATATGATAATATAAATTTTAAAGAGTTTCTTATAAGTAAGAAAGGCTGAGAAAGATTCGAGTACAGTTTCCCAGCAAATATTCTTTGTATGTTTCTGAATTATTAGTTCTCTTTGAAATTAATCAAGCATGCTCATATATTGATTTACTCTTGTTGATATCTAGAGTATCCTGTCATATTTATGATTGTAAATGATCAATCTCTTTAAAGCTTACTGCTGCTATAATTGATATCAGTTGCTCAAAAGTATATCTGTAATTATATCAGTGCTTTAGACTGTTTCTTTGAAGTACTCATTCACTGAGCGAGTAGGCTCACCCCTCTACTCACAATTTTTAGGGAAACCAAGTGGACTTGAAGAAGGTCAAAGCATCAGAGTAGATCTACCACATGAGTTAAGTATGAGATTAGTTAAGTTCAGTCGGTCCCTGTCACTCTAGGTCCTTGTATAGATGTGAGAGAGTTGTAAATGATGTTTGTATCTTTGTTTCCTTAATAAGAGAGAATGCATTTGATTATCATGTCGTATGTACATGGAAGTGTGAGAAACAGAATGAATGTATGGATGAGTATCATTAATGTTGAGATCATATTAGAGTAATCAAGGTTTAATTCTCTTGTAAAGTTTGTTTATGTGATTCAATGTGAGAAAACAAAGAGTTTGAAAAAGAAGAAAAAGTTAAGGGTGATCTTTGTATTACGTTAAATCCTCAATTTATGCCCTAATCTCATGATTAATGAAAATTGTGAGATCGGGGTGTAACACCATATATTAGTGTATATATGCAGATGTATAGGGTCATTATACCTTATCGTCGTTAAATGATGTTGGAACTCGACAACGGTCGTTAGTCCTTTGGAAATGAAATAAGATGATATATTGGGATATGGTATGGAGGGTTATTACCATGTGATTGGCTTCATGACCTATGTACCCAGAGCGGACTTGATATTGGAGGATGCTTTTAAGCATATATCCACAATGGACATAGCCACTCGACTCTCTACCTTTTAGTTACCTTGTTTCAACCCGAGGTTGTGTGGAGAGATCTAGGGAATTCAGATATCCTTAGATCTTGTACAGATTGCTAGGATGGCTTAATAGCATCTAGCTAGAGGATTTATTGATACGCCTCAATCAGCCTAGAGCATAAAAGTACACCCCAACCGAATAGCATATTTGCTTGGTGCTAAACATGAGTGTTCTTTTGAAATGATCTATATATCTATAGGATTGAAGTGTAAATGTTGTCAAACATCCTTGCAAGTTAGCCATGATGTTGGTTTGGTCGGGTAAGCGTGTACCACCAAGTACACTGACAATTATCATACATTGAAATGTTTAACTTCTCTTTAATCCTTTTATTATTTATTAAGTAATAGATGTCTCAGACGACAAGACGTTATATCATATTATTGGGACTTGGTATCACGCAATGGTTTTCCGCACCATTTTAGGTGAGCGGCAGCTATCCCGGCAGTGCCAGAGAAGATCAAAAAGGAGGGACTCGACCTTAGACCAGGATGTAGGTGGTCTGTGTGAAGGTATCTCGGAGGTAGGTGAAGTTTTTTTGACCTCCTCCAAAGATAAAGCATATAGGTTAAAAGTTCTATCTTTGTCCATGTACACTTAGGTCCGGGCGGGAATGTTTTAATGTATCTATTTCCATGCTTGCAATTTTTAGCGTGCACGGCCTCTAGAGTCGTAGTTATAAGAGTTGTAGGAATATATATGCATTTCAATAATAACACCACATATTTAATGCTTAAACCTATTATATTTTGTTGAGATATTGTGAGTATGGCTCGTAGAATTTTCGTAAGGCCAAGACTTATATGTGTGAAAGTTTGTAATATGTCATGGTGAACTCTTACAAGAATATCATGTTCCTGGTAATGTTAATGTGGTGCTTGGTGAAATTTTTAATCTATGATCTCTATGTGGCATATGTGGATAATGATGTTTGTGGTTTTAATTTGGGTTATGTTTTGAGTAATCTCACTCTTGTGGCATTGAGTCATCACACTTGTTGTCTAACTCGCCTCTCTTCTTCAGCCCATGTCTTTGCCACAGTATTGAATACTATGTTAGTAAGGTATGTCCATAGAGCCAATCATGTGATGATTGACATGGTATATACCATAAAGGATTCGATTAATACTCATAAAGGCAAGCTTCTAATTCATTCCGTTTCATTCAGTTATGAGATAATGAGGAAACATTATGAATGTCTAAAGAATGAAAATACTAAATGACGTATGTCTTTAAGTACGTGACTTGGAGGATGAGATCAGATGAATGCTAAGAGTATGTACATTCTTGTTTTGTCCCTAATTGGTTGTTACTGTGGAAGGTAGATAGACACCAGTAACACATAAGACTAGAGTGAGTTGGTTGATGACTAAGTCTCATTAGTCATGATATGGCAATATCAAACCAAGCACACATATACATTTTAGGGAACAGTGTATCGGAAAGGCCCACCTTGAGAAGTGACACATGGAAAACATCATTGGTGGTCATAGTCATCTCTCATAGTGAAGGTGGTGATTGTGATTCTTAGACCTGAAATCACTGCACTCATCACATGTCGTTGGGTACGCTTTGACATCATCAAACGCAATCCCAAAACATGGGTTGTTATAAAGGTGATGATTGGGTGACTTTGACACATGGGGGTAGACTGTAAGTGATAGATATAAGATTTGTCCCTCCTACTGGAGATTGATATTCTGGCCCCTTGATAAGCGAGACAGAGAAACGTATGCGTATGCACATGTGAATCAATATATGATATTGAGGCCACATTATCTCAGACAGTATGTTCTTGGTTCAAGGAACATGGATTGAATGTTGAAAGGATGACCTTCCATGCCTCAAGTTCATCCTGGATATCAGAACTAAAGGAATTATACAATCACTGGAACACCTTACACAGATTGTAGGTTGAAGTTGTTCTCCAACTTTTCATTCACTCGGGTAGCACTGATGTGCGACTAGGAACTTCTGCTTGCTTGTGATGTCATAAGCTAGCTATGGACATTCACTGCCAACGTGACATGGGATTTATAGGGTCACACATAGGAACTCATCTAGAAGAGGAGTTGAATCCTGAATAATGGTTGCATTGATTACTAAAATGTTTAGGTATTCAAATCCATGCAACATTGGCTGATTGCACAGCCAAACGGCCATCTCACAGGGTGAGACGGCCCTTTAGACAAGCCAGACGGGCATCACAAGTGTTGAGATGGCCGTTTGGGTTGTCAGGCAGATCGGAGTTCAAATTGGCTATCTTTTGCCCAAACCAGAGTGTGAATCGACTGGTTCATTCTGATGAACCGATTGGCTCAACATAACTCACTAGACGGCCGTCTGGGTGAGCGAGACGGGCGTCTTGCATGTGTGAGACAGCTCAGTTGGGGCGAAACAAATGTTGTGGGGTTTTCCAAACTTGTTTCCATTACACAAGCAAGGAATTAATGTTTGACATTAATTGGTAAACGAAATGCCAATTTGATATTCAATTGGAAACTGGCAAACGACCGTATGACAGTACGAGACGGTCGTCTCGTAGTGCCAGACGACCGTTTGGTATCTTGCAGGTTGCAAAAATTCAAGATCTTCTGGTCCCTTCCACTCCCGCACAAATCTCGAACAGACTGGGAACCCTGGCCCAAACCCCACCTATAATAGAGGGGTATTGGGGGCTTCCCGGAGCACAACAACATCAACTGAAAATCGGTTGCTCTAACAATTATTGTCATCTCTAATTGTGGTAACCAAAAGAGCCCAAGTAAGTCCTATCTGACAAGGAAGGTGTTAGTAAGTAAAAGACGGCTAGTTGTAGTATTAGATAGGAGAAACCATGCTCCTATAAATAGGAGAACAGGGAAGCGTACAGGACATAAGACAACCCTAATGGGCCAAAACACTTAGGCCCATATTACAAACTAATAATAAAACACTAATTAAATAGCTCTCAACAGAAGGGATAGCTACAGGAGAGAACAATTTAGAATTGTTGTCGTAGGAGAGCAAGTTGGTGACTAGTACCCCAACGGGAGAGACAACTCCTTCCTGTCTGTTCTAGTTGAATGACAGGAGTTCTACTTGGTCTGTGTGGACTACTCTAGAGGAAAGAGTCATTTGGTTGCTGTTAGGAGAGCAAAGTCAGCATGCAGTCTGTGGCGAGACCACGGGAGTCATTGCCAAAGTTGTTTTGTTCATTGTTCGTGGTGAAGACCAGGAGTTGTACAGCCACCGTCTAAGAGCAACTAGTAGACAATTGCATTAAAACGAGCTATTGTTGTGGACTTTCTCTAGGACCAGGTATAACGCGTTAAACTATCCTTCCTATTTCATAGTAATTGACGCGATCTTGCTGTTATGGGAATATAAATAGATAAATTTTTGTTTCCGCTGCTATACTTTGTGCCCGTATTTTCCAACATACTACCTCTATTCTCTAACGCCTAACTGACACCCTAGGTGGAAAGTTGCTATGATGGACGAGATGCAGGCATTGCCGGATAATGGCACATGGAATCGTATAGATCCTTCGCCTAGTAAAAACATTGTTGGTTGTTGATGGGTATTCTCTTCAAGCATTGATATGTTGATTCTGTTGAGAGACACAAAGCATGACTCTTGCCAAAGGCTTCACTCAAACTTTTGACATGGACTAATGTGAAACATTTTTTTTCATAACTTGGATTATCTTTGTTCGTATTCTGATCTCCTTGGCAACTCATCCGGATTGGCACTCTTCCAGCTGGACATTAAAAATCCTTTTTTTCATGGTGATCTCTTAGAGGAAGTCTATATGCAGCAACATCCATGCTTTGTTGCTAAGGGGAAGTCTTCCCACAAGGTTTTTCGTCTTCAACACTCCTTATACGCCCTTAAGCAATCTCCATGAGTTTGGCATAATAGACAGAGCATGGTCTCTGAGAAGTTGGCCTTCTAAAGGGTAGCTATGGATCATTCACTATTCTCCTCCCGTTTTTCTAGAGGACACATCCTACTTGATGTATATGTGAAATACATTGTAATCACCGGCGATGACACAGAAGGAATCTCAAGTCTGAAGCGGTTTCCACAAACTCACTTTCACACAAAGGATCTAGAAAATATGTGGTATTTTCTTGACATAGAGTTCGTTCATTCCACCAAAGGGATCAGCTTATGTCAAAGACATCAGGAGCTAGTTCAAGAGATTGAGATGATAGATGCCAAAACAGTCTCCACTCTGATGGAATATCATACGAAGGCTCCAAGTAAGGGGAGCTTTTCCCTGATCCAGAGAAGTACTGTCATGTGATTGTCAAACTGATTTATCTCACAATTACTTGGTCAGATATTATGTATGTTGTCAAAGTAGTCAGTCAGCATATGAGTGTGCCTCTTCAAGGTCATTAGTGCAGTGTTCAACAAATCTTGTGATATCTCAAGAGTGCTCAGGAAAAGGGCAATTCTACAACCGCACGAAGCAGAAGACTATTACTATGTCTAAGTATGCAGATGCAGATAGGGCAGGCGATGTTTAAGACCGTTGATCTACATTTGATTTATGTATCATGCTAGGCAATCACCCTGTTGCCTGAAGAAGCAAGAATCTAGTTGTTTGTTCTCGGTCCAGCACTAAAGTTGAATATGTGGCTATGGTTCATGCATGTTGTGATCTATAGTGGATGAAGTCTATACTAACCGGGTTTGGTGTTCCTGTTCACACTCCAGCAACTCTCTATTGTGACGACCAGGCCCAAATGGCCAACAATCCAATCTTCAATGAGCACAAAAAGCACATTGACGTGGTCTCTCACTTTGTACACAACTTGATCAAAGCAAAAAAGACTATGACTCCTGGCGTATGTACAGCGGATCAGATTGCTGATATTCTAATAAAACCACTACCTTCATCGCTTTTTCAGTATATAGGTGTCAAGCTGAGACTACACAGTATATACTCTCTAGATGGAAGGGGAGTGTTAGTGTAAGTGGTTATTTTGTTAGTAGGCTTAGTCCAATTCTATTTAGTTAAGTGTTATGTTTTCTAGTTCCTTTCTTAGTACACTAAGTGAGGACCCATGTACCCACTTACGTTTATCATGTACTCCTATATATAGGAGGGTCGTTGCATATTAGAACTAATGAAAATCACTTTTGCATTCCACAAAATGGATGCTTGCACTACTCTTTGTAATTGCATTCCCCAGTAGGGTGTGTATTAGTTATCGCCAAAATCCAGCTATATAGGTGGTGCCCAGACCTCGTATCTCTCTCTCCCTTAGTTTTTCTCTCATCTGATTTGAATAGTCTGGAGGGGACTAGAGCCTCTTCTTTGGACTACGGTCACCCCACTATTATAGTAGTGCTATGTCAACCGCAAGTTACAGCCTACACTTGTTTGTGGTTTGTTTTTTCTTCAAGTTCTTGTGATCTTTTGGCTTCATTACAATTGAAAAATACAGAAAAGGAGAACAAGATCCAACAATCCAGTTTGACAATCCAAAATTTGATCATCACCAATCAAAAAATGAATGTGATGAATTTTTTATCAATAGAGTCAGACTACAAAAATCTTCTGGCAAGGCCAAGGACGCATCGAACACCTCACAACTAGCCCTCGTATCCATCCCACCGTCTTGAAACACAATGCCACTCTACTCTCCATGGTGTAGGATTATGTGGAGCCATAGATAGCTTATATGACTAATCACTTTGAAACTTGCAAAACGCTCTAGGATCACATGACGCTGCCGTACTATAAAAATGTGTCATAGATTATGAAATGATTATTGAGCAATATGGAATTCCGCAAGGCGATAAGTCTCTTCGCAATACTTTGAGGAAGTTGCACGCCTTACGGATGATCTATATGGACTACTGCCTCTTTCTATGGATATCCAGAAGATGCAACTACAGAGAGATCAAACGTAGTAATCAAAGTTTTTAATCAGTCTTTGTTGTAACTATGAGGGAGTTCGCTATAAGATTTTATCTAGAGCAGAATTTCCTTCTTGGCAGAGACTTTTTCCAGACTGTTGCATGTGTTCCTAAAGCAAAATGCTACTACTTTCACTTTGTCTGTGAGGGATAAATATATATTGGTCACTCAGTTAGGTCCAACACAACCAGTATTCATCTAACCCTCTACACATGGTCGTGGTCACAGTAGAGGTTTACCAAGAAGCGGTGGTACAAACGGTGGTTGTGGAGTACCATTACAGCACCCTGAGTGTGTTCAATGTGGCAAGAAAGGACACACAAAAGAGACATCTTATTAGTTGCATGGGTTCCTACCAAATCTATCAATATTGCAGCTATTGTAGAAGACAATTAGGAGTCTACCTATCATGTCTCTGTGATTGATGAGGAATAAAATCAATTGACCCGACTTCGTGCTTCTCAGTAGGAAACTTGTGTTACTTCTCATGTTCAGAGCATTGGATTCTCAGCATTGAACTCTCAATCCTCACCAAAGTGTCATCCTGCAAAGCAGATTGGGTTCTTGATTCAGGTGCAACTAATCACATCATGGGTCAGAATTTTTTATCGCTTACACCCATAGAATTACATGCCCGATTTTGAGGCTGTACCCCATGGCCCCAAAAAAAAACTTGACATAAATTTTAACAGAAATTTTGATATTGACGTCCCAGACAATTTTGACACCAAAATGAGCGAATTAAAGCATGAAATAAGATCTACTCAAATATGCAATAAGATTTCATATTATATATGTGGGGGTACCCCACATTTGTAAGTGAAGGAAGCTGAACTACTTTGACATAATCTCGATGGTAAAATGAAGGAATTAAGTTACAAACTTTTGCAAACACAATGTTTACACATATACACACTAGGCTATGTAATAAATTTATATGTTTAAAATTCAGGATGGGATCTATGTCTTGATAAGTGAGTGCACAGGTGAACAAAAATGTCAAGTCTGTTAGATTGCACTAACAAACTGACAAGTTACAACTTAGAACTTGAAAATTATAGTCGCAAGTTACAAACTTACAAAATGACAACTTGTATAAGTCTAGTGTTACCATTTAATTAGGTTACATGGGACATTTATATATAGATCTAAAAAAGTACATTCACAAAATAGCCCTTTAAGCTATATTATATATAAATACGAATTATGCAATATAGTTTTAAATTTATTATAGATCTACATACTTTATATCATTATTTCATAGATCCACATGTTTTGTTTTTAGATCATATGGTTTTCAGAAGATCTAGCACTTAGCAAATTGTTATTTTCAGAGGTTTTCTAAGATCTTTATAGAAGAGTGTAGGAATAGAAGGAGGTATAGATGGGCTAGGGATAGGGAAAACATACCTTAGAAATAAGAAAAATAGCCAACGGAAGAAAGAGATTCAAAGAAAATCACCAAAATGCCCAAGATGCAGTACCAGTCACCCTAGGAACAAATTTATCAAACTTTGGTTTTGTTTATCTACCTTTCAAGAACTTATGGTCCAAATTTGGCTTTTTGCTACAAAATTTCCCCCTGTTTGGCAAAATTTTGCACCTACGAGTGAAACTTTCACAAAATTACCCCCTATTCCCTACATTTGTGTGTTGCGATGCCCAATTGTACGTTTGGATGTCTGCTTGGAAAACAAATCAGAAACTTCGACATAAATTTAGCCTTTTCAGTTGAAATTTTGTTCCGTGCATACTTCACTCTTGCAAATGGTTCCACCATTCCCCTAACGGGCACTAGAATTGTCTGTCCAACACCAAGTATATCCCTTCAATCTGTGCTCTTCATTCAAAAAATTCCTTTTAATTTTCTTTCTGTCAATAAATTAACTTGTTTTCTTCAAATTTTTGTCATTTTCTTACCAGACACTTGGGTTAAACAGGACCTGAAGATGAGAAGATGGTTGGAAAATGGTACGAACTTACGGGGCTCGACATTCTGGGAAAATCTCCTACAACATACATAATCGTGTCTCCTTTGGATGTTTATGGTCATTTTGGTCATATGTCAATTGGAAAAATCTTAAAGTACTTGTTCCATAATTGTCAAACCTGCACAAGTTACAGGGTGAGCCACGTCAATTGGAAAAACACCACCAGTAAGTGTTTAGATCTAGGGAAAGTGATAGAGCATATTCTATTTTTATTTGATCCATTCTAGTGTATGGGGTCTGAGTCATGTAACTTTCCAACTTGATTATAAGTATATTCTTGTTATATAGATGATCATTCTCCAGCTACTTGGCTCTAGTCGACGAAGGACAGATCTTAACTCTTGTCTATATTCAAATCCTTTCATTTGGCAGTGGAAAGCGAATTGAACTAAAGGATTTGCACTTTTTGGTCTCACAATGCAAAATATTAATTCATTCGTAAAATCAAATATTTTGCTTCTTCCTATGGAATCATCCACCATTCTTCTTTCCCCCATACACCGCAACAGAATGGAGTTGCTAAGAGAAAGATCTGCCAGATCATTGAAGTTACTTGCACTCTCTTTCTACATATGCATGTCGTCAAGGAGTTCTGGGGTGATGCAGTCCTTAACGCCACATATATTACCAACTATATCCTCTGCCATTCATAACCAAATTCCTTTTCAATTTTCTCATCTGGGTGAACCATTGTATTATGCATCTCCTACAATTTTGGGGTGTGTGTTTTGTTAACCGTATTGGTCATGGTTCGAATAATTTAGATCTAAAGTCTGCAAAATATGTATTTTCGGGTTATTCCAGGGTACAAAAGGAGATGTTATAGTCTCACCTTTCCCTGCTTCCTTCAACTTCTTCAAGGATACAACATTTTGTTATGATGGTTCTACTATGACACACGTAGATCTCTAGGATCTCTTACCTTTACCCAGTACTTTCCAGTCTTTTGTACCTCTTTGCCCACGGGAAGATGTTGGTGAGCCACCCCTACCCGTCCTCCAATTATATTGGTTTACACACGTCGTATGGGACCGTCTACTACATGTAGTTCACATGTTCCAATCTGAAGAAGAAAAAGAGACGAGATGTAACGTGGAAAAATCCTCCAAGGAGGAGGCAAAAAACCACGGGAAGGCCCTAGCCGTCACACTGGCCTAGGGTTGTTGTTGCTTTCTTAATCTTAAGATGGGGGGACTTGTTACAATATATAGAGCAGCAAAGGCTATATGAATCCAAGCCCAAGATCCATTTAGCACCATACATAAAAACATAAACTTAACACTCCCCCTCAAGTTGGGCATACAAATCAAACATGCCTAACTTGCCTACAACATTCAGAAAAATAGACTTGTTGACTCCTTTTGTAAAGATATCAGCCACTTGTTCTTCTGTTTTAACATAAGGCAGACATAATTCTCCTGAATCAATTTTCTCTCTGATAAAATGTTTGTCAATCTCTACATGCTTCGTACGATCATGGAGAACGGGATTATTTGCTAGATTAATAGCTGATTTGTTATCACAATATAACATCATAGGACCCAGAGGACATATTCCCATGTCCTTTAAAAGAATCTTCACCCATAAAATTTCAGTGACTCCTTAAGCCACAGCTCTGTATTTAGCTTCAGCGCTTGATCTAGCAACCACATTTTGTTTCTTGCTTCTCCATATTATAAGGTTTCCACCTAAGAAGACACAGTAGCCTGAACTCGATCTTTTGTCATCTTGGGATCCTGCCCAATCAGCATCAATGAAGCACTCAATCTTTAAGTCATTGCTTCTTGTGAATAAAAGTCCCTTTCCAGGGTTTCCTTTTAGATATGCTAGAATGCGGTATGCAGCTTTTAGATGTATGTCTGTAGGTGCATGCATAAATTGGCTCACAGTATTCACTGCGTAAGTAATGTCAGGTCTAGTCAAAGTGAGGTATATTAGTTTCCCAACCAATCTCTGATACATATTTATAACTTCATCATCCATAAGAATCCCATCTTTCAAGCTTAACTTGTGATTTTCCTCTATAGGAGTTCCTGCGGGTTTGCATCCCATTTGACATGTTTCTTTGAGAATATCCAATACATATTTTCTTTGACATATATTTACTCCTTTTGCTGATTTTGCAATCTTTATACCCAAGAAATACTTCAGTTCACCCAGATCTTTTATCTCAAATTCTTTGGCTAACCTTGTCTTCAGGAGTTGTATTTCTTCATTGTCACTTCCTGTAATAATCATGTCATCGACATAAACTAGCATTAGTGTGGTGTTGTTCGAGGTATTCTGAATGAACAATGTATGGTCTCCATTTCCTTGTTGAAACCTCAATTGTTTCATGAAATTTCTGAGTCTTTCAAACCAAGCGCGCGGAGATTGTTTCAAACCATACAAAGCTTTCTTTAAACTGCAATATTTTCCTGCTTGTTCATATCTAGGTGGTAGTTGCATAAAGATATGTTCATGCAAGTCACCGTTAAGAAAAGCATACTTAACATCAAGCTGATGCATTTTCCAAGAGCAATGACAATTCTAACTGAATTCATTTTTGCCACTGGGGAAAAAGTCTCAAAAGTAATCAATGCCATACTTCTGAGAAAAACCTCTTGCAACCAGCCTAGCCTTGTATCTATCGACAGTTCCATCTGCATTGTGCTTGATTGTGTAAACCCACTTGGATCCAACCAGATGAGCTCCTTTAGGAGTGTCCACAATATCCCAAGTTTGATTTTTTTATTAGAGCAGTCATATCTTCCTTCATAGCATGAGCCCACTTTGGGTCTTTTAAGGCTTGATCGACAGTCCTGGGAACTAAGGAAATGTCAAGAGCAGACAAGGCGGACAAAAAGCATCTATAGTTGGAACTTAACCTAGAGTAGGATACATATTTCTAGATGGGATGCTTGGTGCATTCTCTAGTTCCTTTTCTAAGAGCAATCGGTAAATCTACCTCGCCTTCCATCTCAACTTCTTAACCTAGTTCGGGGAAATTGGTGTTGGTATTGGTATCATCATTCTCGGTAGCAAATTTTTTTCTAATCATTCCTCTTTCATACACTTGACCAAACCTCTGTCCTTGATGAGTCTCTTCTGTCGTGCCTTCGAAAGTATTAGGAAAGCAAATTGGTTCCTCTACTGGACATATTATAGCAGACTCCCCTGTAGAGGAACATTACCTACAAAGAAAGGTACATTCTCATGAAACGTGACATCTTTGGAAATGCAATATTTCCCAGTTGACACCATTAGACAGTTATATCCTTTCTTTGTCACTGAATAACCAAGAAAAACAACTCTAATAGCCCGCGGATCAAATTTTGATGTCCCAGGTTGCAAGTTGTGCACATAGCAAGTACAACCAAAAACTTTTGGTAGTAAGTGAAAAACATTTTTGTTTCCAGATAGAACTGTCATTGGAATCTCCCCTTTCAGTTTCTTGCTAGGCATCCTGTTAATTAAGTAGGTGGTTTTCAACACTGCATCACACCAGAATTTTTGGGGGACGTTTCTCTGAATCAAGAGAGCTCTAGTGACCTCCAAAAGATGTCTATTTTTCCACTCTGCCACACCATTTTGTTGTGGTGTGTAGCTACAAGATGTTTGATGAAACATCAAACATCAACTGGACCCCTTTTTCTAATACTCTTTAGCATTATCAGATCGAAATTTCTTTATGGTAGTTCCAAATTGTGTTTCTACCATTGTTAGAAATTGCTCTATTAACTGTGGAATCTCCGATCGTTTTTTCATAAGATATAAAAATGTGGATCTGGAATAGTCATCAATAAAGATGACAAAGTACTTGAAGCCTCCGTCAGATACAATAGGTGTTGCACCCCAAACATCAGAATGGACCAGCTCAAAAATAGATGTAGTATTACTTTCAGAATGCTCATACATAGATGATGATGTTTGGACAACTCACAAACATCACATTTTAACTGACTCAATTCAACAAAAGAAAAAAATCTAGAAACAACTTCTTTAAAGAGGAAAAACTCAAATGCCCTAAGCGACAACGCCATAACTGAATCTCCTGCCTCTTGCTCTGAAGCGCTACCTGAAGCGCAGAAGTAACTCTACCTGGTACCTCGTAAAGGCCTTCAGACTCCAAACCAATCCCAATCTTCTTCCCCGAACCTAGATCATGTACAACACATCGATCAGAGAAGAACTCAAGACTGCAATCTAGTGTTTTGGTGATTTTACGAACGGACAGTAAACTCAAAGATAGGTCAGAAACATGTAAAGCATCAGATAAAACCAAGTTTTTCCTGATATTGATGTCACCTTTTCCAACAACAGTAGCAAAAGAACCATCTGCCATCACAATTTTATCGAGACCAGACCCAAGTTTATACTTAGAAAACCATTTTGGATGAGATGTCATGTGGTTCGTAGCACCACTATCAATAGCCCAATCATCATCACAGGACGTACCTCGTTTTGCTTGGATGGAGAGAGCATGGTTGATTTAAGGCTCAGATTGGCTAGACTTAGAGATCATAGTCTGGGACAATTTCTTAGAGTTGCTCCATCTGTCCTGTAGAGAAACAATCTGATTGTCGTTCTTGATGTAATTCTGTAGCAGCTGCTGCAGTTCCTTGTGTTCTGTAACGATCATTTCTCCCTATGTCTTCTTTTCTTGGGGTGGAGCTTCTAGCAAAAATCTACAGTGTGTCCAGGCTTGTGACAGTGAGTACACTTGAGTGTACCTCGTGTGGCCCCAGAAGAAGTTTGGCTGAGAAAGGTTGCGTTTTCATTCGAGTCACTAGAATCAGTCATAATGGCTCTACGAGCCTCCTCTGCTTCAATCTGAAAATATACCTCTTCCAGACTAGGAATGGAAGTCCCATTTAGAATTTGGTTGCGAACATTTTCAAACTCCGCATTGAGACCACCCAAGAAGGTAAATGTACGCATCTTCCATTCACGTTCCCAATATAGCTTCTGATCAGTAGTGCAAGTCCATGTATCTTCATTGTAGTAATCCATATCCTCCCACTTTGACTTCAAGAGGCTGTAAATATCAGTTACACTCAGTTTCCCTTGCTGAAGAGTACAAATCTCCTTATTAAGATGATATATGCATACGTCTTTTTTCTTCTGCCTAAACATATTCTTTAAAACATTCCACATTTCATTAGCAGTTTTCTTTCGCATAATCAAGGGCTGAATATCAGGAGCAACATAATTGACTATCCAAGATTTCACTTGGTTGTCTTCTAAGTACCATTGATCCCATCCCTTGTCTTCATTTTCAGGGGCTTCCTTTTTCCCATTAACATACCAAATTCTTCCCCGGCCCGCTATTGTCATCTCAGCAACAGCTACCCATAGAAGATAATTGTTACGGTTCAGCTTTGTAGTAGTGATTTGCATGGCTGACATATCATTGTACCTGGAGGAGTCCATGAGAAAGAACTGGAACTCGAACAACACAGCCTGGCAGCAAAAGATTTAGGCTGCAAAGCCGCAAAAAAAAGAAAAACTCTTACTGTAAACAGACTCTACGTCAGCAAACGGTGATCAACAGAAGATCTGCCTGGGATAGTTGTAGCACAAGTAAGAACAGGACTACCCACTGCCTGAAACTACTGTAGCAGTAGTAGGATTGAAAGTCTGGTCAGCCGAGCAAAAGACGACGTAACCGACACGGATGAACAAGGAAGCACCAATGGTAGGAAGACAACCCGCTGACCGATTGTACTGTAGCCGTAGTAGAAATTCCAAATCGGGCAGCAACCGGAGAAGGCACTAACAAAGTCGTTGATAGGTAAAGATTGTAGTCGTCGTACTGTAGCACCGATACAAATCCGTCATTACTGTAGCACTACGAGAAAAACACACGTACAGCAGTTGTTGCAAGGTGTGATTGCCAAATAGCAGAAAAAGAGTCCCCAATCTTCAAAGCTCCGATACCATGAAAAAGAAAAAGAGACGAGATGTAACGTGGAAAAATCCTCCAAGGAGGAGGCAAAAAACCACAGGAAGGCCCTAGCCGTCACACCGGCCTAGGGTTGTTGTTGCTTTCTTAATCTTAAGATGGGGGGACTTGTTACAATATATAGAGCAAGCAAAGGCTATATGGATCTAAGCCCAAGATCCATTTAGCACCATACATAAAAACATAAACTTAACACAATCGATTTGCAACCCTTCAATGGTTATTCCTTCGTCAAATAGCTAGGTAAATGCAGGTATTGATGATGGGCCTATAGTCTGGCAGAAAGGCACACTAGGTCATGCACCCCTCATCCAATCTTCAATATTGTTTTAAAAGCTAATCTTTCTCTGATCTGTTGTAATCTGTCCTTTTTCCCTCAATTCCTGTACCATTGTTTGTATCAGAACCCTTAGATAACCCAAATTGGGATGCCACTATCGTGAGGAAGATACGAACACCTTGAAATGTAATAACACATGGTTTCTCATCCAAAGTCTGCCTGGGAAGTCTGTGGTTGGCTTCAAAAGGAACTTTACTGTCAAAGTTGGACCCGATGGCTATGTTGATAGACTTAAGGCATGTTTAGTGGCAAAGGGCTTCATGCGAATTTATGGAGAAGACTGTTTAAAAGACTTTTTTTCTCAAGTGGCCAAATTCTTTCTTTCTTTGTTCTGTCTCTTGCAACTATACATTATTGGAATCTCCATCAGCTTCATATCAAATTGCCTTTTTGCATAGTGATTCAAAGGAGGGTTTTATATATATATATATATATATATATATATATATATATATATATATACATATATATACATATATATATATATACACATATATATACATATATATACATATGTATACATATATATGTATATGTATGTATGTATATATGTATATATGTATATGTATGTACATATATATATATATATATACATACATATATATATATACATATATATGTACATATATATATACATATATATATGTATATATGTATACATACATATATATATATATGTATATATATATATATGTATACATATATATATATGTATATATATATATGAAGCAACCACCCAAGTTTGTTGCTCAAGGAAAGTTTGAACTAGTATGCCAATTTCACAAGTGTCTTTATGGTCTGAAGTAATCACCTAGTGCTTAGTTAGCAGGTTTAGTTTGCTCTTTATGAGTGTGGCTTTCACATGAGCACTATGGACCAAATTGTGTTCTACCTGTGATGCGACCTAGGTGATGATATTGTGATAACTGGTGATGAACAACAGGGTATTAGCAGCTTAAATCTTTCCTTAAGGGCAGTTCAAGACCAAAGACTTAACACAAACTCAAATATTTTCATGAGATTGAAGTCGTCAAGGCAAAGTCCTGAATCGTCATTTCACAAAAGATGTATATTTTAGACCTTACAAAGACAGACATGCTAGGAGCTAAGCCGACATATACTCCAATGAACCCCAACATCTGTTTTGTTGTAGAATAGAGGAGGGGCATCTTGATGATCCTCAGCGATATATAAGGCTTGTTTGGAATTTCCTGATATTACTTTTGCCACCAATGTAGTTAGTCAGTGTTTGGAGAAGCCTTTTACAGGTCACTTGGAAGTTGTTTTGCGTATTTTGCAGTACTGGAAGAAGTCTTTGGAAGAGGGACTTCTATACCAGATTAAAAAACATCTAAAAGTTTAGGGCCTCTCTGATGCAGATTGGGTGGGCTCTAGAATAGATAGTCAGTTTGTTTTTTGTTGTGTTTTTGTGGGAGGTAACAGGGTGTCTGAAGAGTAAAAAAACATATTGTTATTGCTCGGTCTAGGGTACAGAGCTACAGTGCCATGTGAGCTAATGTAGCTCATCTGTTAGAAAAGTTGGGTTTTTATTAAGAGTGCCCCGATGGAGCTAAAGTATGACAATCAGGTTTGTTGGCTAAATTGGACATTAGCATGCTCTTTGTTTTTATGATGGCAAACATTTCATACTTGTGGATTTAACATGCTACTTGAGTATTTTAGGGTTAAAGGAAACAAGGAGATCCTACAAAATGGAAAGTTGAAGATCAATACAAATTGAAGACCAAATGCGCTTAATTGTTTATGTTTTCATGATTGTACTCAAATGTTAATACGTGTACAAAGATATAATGTACAAGTACTTAGATATCATGTAAATCAAGTGTTAGATCTTCCACATCCACATACAACCCTAAATTAGGATCCCCCTACAATTAGAGTCATTATCATCGATTAGAACACACATTTAATAGATAGTTCAAAAGTCTGAAACAGGGACATCCTCGGTCGAGAAACTAGTCGACCGAGACACTCTCAGTCGAAGTCTTTGTCGACCGAGAATCACTTCGGTCGAACATCTGAGCATTGTTCAAGATCTTACACATTTGTACCCTAAAACGTGTTTCGGTCGAAAATATAGTCGACTGACTTAACCTCGGTCCAAGACTCATGACCGTTAGACCAAGTGGTTAGTAGTTGGGAGTTGAAAATAGACGTTGGTACACATTTGCCTTAAGCCCAGGCTCGGTCGAATAAAAGTTCGGCTGAAACACGTTCGGTCGACAAACTTGTCGACCGAGCAGGGTTCTGGATTGTTCTTCCAAGCACAAATAAATTAGCCATTGTTAGCCAACTAAATTCTACCTAACGGCTAGTTAAGCACTAAGAACACTCCAGATACTCCCTAGAACGCCCCTAAGCAGTTGCAAACCATCCCTATAAATAGGAGAGGCCTTAGGACACCTAAAGCATCTAAGCTATACTTGAACATCCACTTTTGAGAGCAACAAAGCTAAGATTCACTTGCTATCTTCTTCCTAGTGCTCTAAAGTTGTGTCATATAGCTACAATCTCCTAACCACTACATATAACCACGTCCATATTAAGTGGATAGGAAATCTAAACGCTTGATATAGGATCAAAGCGTTGTACCTCATTGGTTAAGTATTTTCCTTCTTCCAATCTATTTCTTTGCATTGTACTTTGTTCTCCTTGACTACTCCTAGGGTTGGAGGTTGTTGAAAGGAGGTTGCTTGGTGCTACTTCAACAAAGTGAAGGCTGCTCCAAGGCGTGTTTGAGGATACTTCAAGAAGGTTGCTTCAAAGGAGGTTGGAGGTACTTGTAGGTGAAAGATATCTCAAGGTGGTGGAGCTACTTCAAGGAAGTGAAGGCTGCTCCAAGGTTACTTGAGGTTACTTCAAGAAGGCTGCTTCAAAGGAGGTTGGAGCTACTTCTAGGTGAAGGCTATCTCATGGTGGTGGATCTATTTCAAGGTGGTGAAGGCTACTCCAAGGTTACTTCAAGAAGGCTGCTTCAAGGAGGTTGAGGCTACTTCAAGGTGAAGGCTACTTCGAGTGGAATGATTGGATTTTTTTGTAACATCTATGCGAGATCTTTCAATTGGTGTCAGAACAGGTCTTAAAGGAGCCTTAACAGGTTATGAAGAATGGGGGACAACTTGCTAAGCAACCTCAACCTTGAAGGAACTCATGTGATTCGGCCACCACCCTTCGATGGAAGCAACTACACCTATTGGAAAAAAAGAATGTAATTCTACTTCCAAGGGATTAGCTTAGAGCTTTGGAGGATGGTGTCTTCACCTTATGAACTTCCTACCACTGAATATGCAACATGGGATCCCAATACGGTAAAACAAGTCCAATTAAATGCAAAAGCGGTAAGCATATTATATTGTTTTATTTCTTTTAGTGAGTTTAATAGGATATCATCATGTGAAACAGCTTACGATATATGGCATAAACTTTCAATTACACATGAAGGTACTACTCAAGTTAAAAATACCAAAATTAACATGCTTAAACAAAAGTTTGAACAATTTCGTATGCAACCTAATGAGTCCATTAGTGAAATATATGCAAGATTTCTTTCTATTGTTAACAGTTTGAGTGCATTAGGTAAGTATATAAGTGAGGAAGACCAGGTGTCCAATATCCTTAGATCCTTGCCTCCAAAATACAAGTCAAAGGTGACGGTCATTGAAGAAGCCAATGACCTTACCACAATGAGGTTGGAGCAACTCGTTGGCAATCTAGAGACTCACGAAGTCACTCTTGAAGAAGAACAAAGATTGGAGTTGGAGCTTCAAAAGGGAAGAAAGAAGGACATAGCATTTAAAGCGTCAACCAAAGCACAAGTCATCACTCAAGAAAGTGATGAGACAAGTGGAGAGGAAAATGAAGAGCACACACTCATTGTAAATGGTAAGCAATATAGAAGATTTAAATCTAACAAAAATTCTTGTGTTTCTTCCTCTTCCCTTAGGTGCTTTGAATGCAGCAAGAAGGGACATTTAAAAAATGAATGTCCTAAACTCAAGAAGGGAAAGAAATCCTCTCTCGAGAAGAAAGAAAAGGCCTACAAAGTAGCTTGGGATGACTCAAGCGACGATAACTAGTAGAGAAGAAGAAATAGAATGCCTCATGACTAAAGAAAACAAGGTAAGTTGTCTCATTGCAACAACCAATGAAGAAGAAAAGGAGGTAAGTCTTCTTGAGTTATCTAAAAAAGAGCTAGTCACTAGTATTGAAGAATTACATGATAAATATGTTAATTGTAAAAGGAAATTAAAGAAACTTCTAAAAACTAATGAAGATTTGTATGCTAAAATGAATGATCTTACTTTTGAAAAAGAAAGTCTTATGTCTGAAAAGGTTACTTTACAAACATCTATTAATGATTACAATATAAAGTTGCTTGCTCTAGAAACCAACAATAATCTTCTTTCTCAAAAAAAGGTTGAATTGCTTGTTAAGATGAATAATTATCAAACTCAACCTTTTCTATGCTCTCATTCAAATTATGATATCATCGTTAGAGAAAGAGATTATTTGCTTTCAAGTTTAGATCAACCAAAACAAGATATCGCTAAGAAAATTGAAGAAATTATTAAGTTACAAAAATATGTTGATAGTCTAAAGAGTAATAATATTCTTGATAATATCTTGGAAAACACTTTTGGACAAAAAGGAAGAAGGGGTCTAGCTATGTACCTAAAGAGAAATCCTGCCAAAAGCCTAGAACTAGAAAAACACAAAAATCCAAGACCAAGATCATGTATGTGCCTAAAGACAATCTAGCTCATGATCATAGAACTAAGAAGAGAAATGAAATTGATTCTATCTTCTGTCATTATTGTTTATGTCTTAATCACTATTCATTCTCTTGTCCATATAAGAAAAAGAAAGGCGTTGACTTGGTTTGGATTCCAAAACCTCCAACTTAGAAATGTTGGACACTTAGTTGAGATGTAACCTAAACTTTATCTTGAAATTCATAATGTCTTATCTCAACTAAAATAAGTTTTGACTTGTATATTCTTGTATGTTTTGATTGCTTAATCGTGTTATCCAAAAATAATAGCATGATTTGTTTACATTAGAAATGTTGAATTTACGGAAAATGCACAGAAATTCATCTCGGTCGACAAAGAGCTCAACCGAGATCTATTCTGATCGAAGAAAAGGTCAACCAACGATAGTTCTGTCATAACTGTTTATTAAGAATAAAAATATTCTCTTACAATTGAATTTGGTGACCAAAATTTACAATGAACTCTTCATATTAAATTGTTCTAAATAGTTGAAATGATGAAATATTTATAGTAATGATCCTAACCAAAACGATCACTATATGGGGACTAAAAGTTTCATACTTTGCAGGATTGGATGGTCTATAAAAATTGCTCTATCAAGCATATGACCAAAAATAAGAAGATTTTCATACACTTGGAGGAAAGGTAAAATTATTAATCACATTTAAAGAAAGGTTTGAAGGTAAAACTATTGGCATAGGTAATATTGGTACAAATTTTTAAAATGTGTTATTTGTAAAAGAACTACATCATAAGCACTATGACAATGGTTATGATTCATATGAAAATATCAAAAGGAAAAATGATTGTAAACCTCCTAACTCTATGGACTCTATTTGAAAACAATAAATTGCTTATGGCATAAAAAGTTTGTTCATACAAGAAACTTGCTTAGAATATAATCATTTTCTAATGTTTTGTGATAAATCTGAAATTCGTGTATTCTAGGCAAGCAAAAGTAAGATTTCTTTTGAAAACTAAAACTTTGCTCACTAGCACTCATTCACTAAAAATTTGGATCTATGTGAATTCTAACTTTAACAAAAAATAGACAAATTTGATCGTAAATCACAAAAAGACTTTATTCTGAAATATTCAACATCTAACAAAGCATCTAGGAATTATAAGTCTACATAAATGATGATTATACACAACAAGACTTAGTCATATCCTATAAGAGTTGATTATTGAACAATTGCTATATGAGCGTACCAAGAATAATGAATAAGATTCAGTTCGTAGACCTAAAGGTAAAACATTCATTGGAACTATATGGGCATGAAGACATAAAGTTAGGATATAATTAGAAGAAATAGATTTTGATATGACTTACGCATTAATGGCTAAGACTTGAGGACATGTAACTCTAGCCACTCATAAAGACATCATACTCTTCAAATGGATATAACAATTGTTTCCAAAATAAAATCATAAGAGAAGATATCTATGTTGCTTAAACCCATGACTTGAAACATAATTAAATATGCATAAAGTTGACTGGTCACTTATTCCAACATAGAAGAAAGTGTTATATCTTGGTTCATTCCAAATAAAGTTGTATTAATTGGAAATCTGTAGATCTGCCTCTCGGCCGAAAAGGAGCTCGACCGAGGGGCGTCCTGGTCGAAGTCATGGTCGACCGAAAATAAGCCTGACAAAAATGCTCATTTGTAAATCAAATCCTTCACTTGCACCCAACATTGCTAGATTAAATATGTAATTTGCTCATCATGTTAAATACTTAGAATAAGAGAAATTTTTAAATAGTGTAAGAAACAAGGTTGCTTATAAAAATTGACTCATAGTCATACTTAATCAATTGATTTTAAAGTTGGTTATGATTTGAAATACCTTAGTATTTTTAAAATCACTCTTGTTATGAGATTAAGGGGGAGCCCACAAAATTCTTGGATTTTATGTACATATATTCTTGATCTTGCTCTTAATTGGATTCTCTACACCAATTTGGGCTTAACATCCCTTATAATTGGTTAGCGAATCATTTATCGATTCCACTATGAGCCTAAAGGAATCTCATATCATTTCAGGGCTTAACATCCCTTGTAAATGATTGAGAAATTAGTATTGGTTTTTGAATTGTGGCTAAATTTGACATTTTTTTAAGTAAACAATTAAGGGAGAGTAATCAATTAAAGGGGAGTCTTATTGACTTGCACATATAATTATCTTTTTGAAATGACAAAGGGGGAGAAATAAAATAAAGAAAAATAAGGTAAAATATTCTCATGAGTTTCATGATCTCTTGGGTTTGACATTAATTAGTGCTACATTGCCTTAAGAGATGGATATCATGTTCCATATCTCTTTAAGTATATTAGCACACATTTTATGGGATCAAAAGAATCTATTCATCTCAGGTATATCACGGGTATGAAACTCATTCCATTTCAAAATATTTTGCTTATATTTTGGGAATGTTTGTCGTCTTCAAAAGGGGGAGATTGTTGGCAAAATTGGACATTAGCATACCCTTTGTTTTGATGATGGCAAATATTTCATACTTGTGGATTTAACGTGCTACTTGAGTATTTCAGGATTAAAGGAAACAAGGAGACCCTACTAAGTGGAAAGTTGAAGATCAATACAAATTGAAGATCAAATGCGCTTAATTGTTTATGTTTTCATGATTGTAATTAAATGTAAATACTTGTACAAAGATATAATGTACAAGTACTTAGATATCATGTAAATCAAGCGTTAGATCTTACACATCCACTTACAACCCTAAGTTAGGATCCCCTTACAGTTAGACTCATTATCATCGATTAGAACACACATTTAATAGATAGTTCAAAAGTCTGAAGCAGGGACATCCTCGGTTGAGAAACTAGTCGACTGAGACACTCTCGGTCGAAGTCTTTGTCGATCGAGAATCACTTCGGTCGAACATCTGAGCATTGTTCGAGACCTTACACATTTGTGCTCTAAAACATGTTTCGGTCGAAAATATAGTCAACCGACTTAACCTCGGTCCAAGACTTATGACTGTTAGACCAAGTGGTTAGTAGTTGGAAGTTGGAAATAGACGTTGGTACACATTTTCCTTAAACCCAGGTTTGGTCGAAGAAAAGTTTGACCGAGACATGTTCAGTCGACTAACTTGTTGACCGAGCAGGGTTCTGGATTGTTCTTCCAAGCACGAACAAATTAGCATTGCTAGTCAACTAATTTCTACCTAACGGCTAGTTAAGCACTAAGAACACTCTAGACACTCCCTAGAACGTCCCTAAGCACTTGCAAACCATCTCTATAAATAGGAGAGGCCTTAGGACACCTAAAACATCTAAGCTATACTTGAACATCCACTTTTAAGAACAACAAAGCTAAGATTCACTTGCTATCTTCTTCCTAGTGCTCTAAAGTTGTGTCTTATAGCTACAATCTCCTAACCACCACATATAGCCACATCCATCTTAAGTGGATAGGAGATCTAAACGCTTGATATAGGATCAAAGCGTTGTACCTCATTGGTTAAGTATTTTCCTTCTTCCAATCTATTTCTTTGCATTGTACTTTGTTCTCCTTAACTACTCCTAGGGTTGGAGGCTGTTGAAAGGAGGTTGCTTGGTGCTACTTCAACAAAGAGAAGGTTGCTCCAAGGTGTGCTTGAGGTTACTTCAAGAAGGCTGCTTCAAAGGAGGTTGGAGCTACTTCTAGGTGAAAGATATCTCAAGGTGGTGGAGCTACTTCAAGGAAGTGAAGGTTGCTCCAAGGTTGCTTGAGGTTACTTCAAGAAGACTGCTTCAAAGGAGGTTGGAGCTACTTCTAGGTGAAGGCTATCTCAAGGTGGTGGAGCTACTTCAAGGTGGTGAAGGCTGCTCCAAGGTTGCTTGAGGTTACTTCAAGAAGGCTGCTTCAAGGAGGTTGAGGCTACTTTGAGTGGAATGTGATTGTATTTTGTTGTAACATCCTTGTGAGATCTTTCAAGGTTTTCATCCACATTGCTCAAAATATTGTCTTCCCTAGGACGAATCATATCGAGGTTGATTGTCACTTTCTTAAAAGAGAAGATTCGGGATGGTTTGTCAACAAATCTGAAGATCAACTAGCTAATTTATATATAAAGTCTCTAAATGGTTGTCGGTTGAGTGATTTACGTAACATGGGAACAGATGATTAGTATGTTCCAACTTGAGGGGAACTTGTTAGTATGTAGGGACTTATATGTAAAGTTTAGGAATCTACATGTAAATGCATGTTGTATTCTCATTATATATATGACATTTGAGACAGATCAAGAGGTTAGGTTGTCTACTACTCCTTGTAAGACTATTCGATTCATCAAGTCTGTAAATGGTGTCGAGTCCAATTCCTTTGTTTCAAGATAGGTGAATATGATGTATATGTGCCATCTTGAGGGAAGTGTTAGAATATATTTGGTCTAGTTATTATATCAATAGGATTGTTTTGTAAATAACACATTCTTAATACATTGTAAGTCATTATGTCCCAGACTCCCAATACTAGTTCTGGTGTGCCTTATATACATTGTTTATGTAATAAAGGATAAGGCAATTTTGTATGGTTATCTTGTCCTGTGTCCCAGTTCCTAATCCTCTTTATTACAGAATCTATTCAAAATTCATTGTGGGTATGGTTTAATGAACTAGTAATATGGAGAATGATTGCAAAACATTAATAAATAGCAAGAGAATATAATGCATAGGGACGTTTTAATTAATATCATAAGTGCTTAGTGTGAGATCACAGGATAGTATTTTTAACTCATATTGCTTTTACACAAGGCTTGGGGTTGCACAAGATGAATGAACAACCTGATGAGTTAAACCAATAACAAGAGTCACATAGGTTAAGAGTTCAGTTGATGTCAAAAAATGGAAGATTATAATCGTGTTTAAATCATATAAGGAGAGGAGGTGAATAAAAAACGGCTCCCAACTTTTCTGGAAAAAAATGTGGAAAGACAACGTACGAGAACTAGTTAGACTTAATTTAGGCCACTAGTTCAACTATAAAGGTAGGATCTGGTCTTCTATAGGAAATGAAATCGTTTTATGTGGACATTTCTATTAGATATATATCTAATGAGAATTTTGTGTCAGTTAATGTCAATGCAAGAAAATTCTACATTTCAAGTATTATGATATATGGTATCTATATTTGATAACTCAACTTAGAATGATTAAAATGGCTAACATGATACGATGAAACGTCAAGGCCAAATTCTCTACACAGCATGTCAAATATGGAAAAAAAAAGCCTTTTGATTGTTTTAGTCCCTACTAGGGGTGGGTGAGGTCAGCAAACTAAACAAATCATTGTGGATTGAAAACACTCCAACCCCAACTGAACCACTAACTAGGTCTACCCTGCTTTTATGTAGTTTGGTTCAGCTTGGTCCATATTAATAATGCTTTCGACGTATGTTATTGTTAGAAAATATGAAGCAATAAGTGAATACATACCTTTACTAGCTACATAATTACCATTTTTAGAAAAAAAATAATATATTTATTGAAGTAGGGAAAAAGGTAGCTAGCTTCTTCCTAGGTCTACCCGGCTTTTATGTCATTTTATTCAGCTTGGTCCATATTAATAATGCTGTCAACGTATGTTATTGTTAGAAAATATGAAGCAATAAGTGAATACATACCTTTACGAGCTACATAATTACCATTCTAGAAAAAAACAATATATTTATTGAAGTAGGTAAAAAGGTAGTTAGCTTCTCATGCGTCGCTTGCTGCCATCTTATTTAAAGGCATGGAGTCACAAACTCAGTTTGGATCTCAAATGCAGTTTGCACGTAATGAAAATTATCACGTTGTTGCTTTTTATCTCTTTGTGCATAATTTCAGTTTTGACGAATATTTTAGTCATTTACTTTGTATAACTGTAAACCATGTGACTAAGAAATAATGACTCTATAGTTGCTACACACATGTCAGTCTAAATAGCTTAGTAGTAAACTAATTAAACTAAAATATAATAACCGACATTATAACATACAACAATTCTCATAGTTATTAATATGTCTGCATTCTTTTCAGGTTTGGTTAAACCACACTCTTAGGCCAAGTTGAAACCATATTTATTGATTGACAAAGCCATAGTAAACTGTTTAATCCACTTCAAGTGAACCAAACTGATCAGTTCGGTTTGGTTTAGTTTCGTGGTCTTTATTCTTCTTCTTTTGGTCTAGCCCTACTCAATACTCAACTACACTGAATTTAGATGATACGGGATGTTAGTAGTGCCAGTATGTCTATTTAGGCTAAAGCCTCATTTTAAAATTTGTCCAATCTAATTATGCTCCATCCTGAACTTGAGCTATATCTTAAACCTGTATCATAGACCCAGTGTGAGCACTGCTCTTCAAAAAAAAAAGGACTTAAGCAGGCCTAAAATGGCACCCTTAATGGATGTGTTCTGCAAATATTCATATATTAATGCAAGAAATTCAGGTTTTATGGTCAAACAGGAGAAAAACAGAAGAGAGATTATATCATACATACTATAAATGAAATCTCCGGTGCTTTATATTGGAGAAGTCTTAAATGTTTTGTTGATACATGCAATTTGGCATATTTACTTGGTATAGTATTTTCATGATCTGTAGATGAGTATTCTTATAAATTTCTTTCAGAGAGGTTTTCAAATGATGCCCTTCTTCTATAGTAGATCATGTATAATTACCTTACCTCTGTTCTTTTATTTGGATAGTCATGTGGGCAAGGACTAAACCGAACGGTTTGTCAGGTGGAGCTACTCATTAGAATGCCTGTATCTAACCACCAAACAGATTTTGCGGCTGAAGAAGATTATCCAGAAGGAGATTGGTAACAGATAGCTGCTATCTTAGAACAAGATAAAACTAGTGGTCTTCTAGATTGCATATGGTAGAACCGTAGAAGCTATGAGCAGAGAGCTCCCATGATTTTGTTTATAGCATGTAATCCTGATAGAAGTTGTTAGTTATGAAGTCTTATCTATGCTTTTCGTTGGTATGTAATAATAAGGCATCTGAAGTGATCTCAGCCTTTAAATGTGCTATGTCAATGCAACAATGACTAGCTTCCTCAATGTCTCTGACAACATAATAACATTTCATATGTAGTTAAGTGATGATGATATTATCTAGACTTTTCGTCTGGGTGCACTTCAATTTAGTTATTTAACCAGATGAGATGACGAAAAATTGGGAGTGATATCATATTCTCGTAAAAGTGGATCATATGCAAATACTATGTAAGCACTTTAGTAAGATTCAGAAAAGGAAAAAGAAAATTTTATTTATGCTGGATAGTTTAGATCCACAAGGAAATATATATATCGAAAAATAATAAAGCAGACTATATATCATCATACATCTGATACCTCCCCATTATTCCTTTCAATGCTGTCATCTAAGATCCCATTGACAATACCCATAAGTGATTGAATGGGAGCATTCTGCAATACAAAATCATAGAAGTGACTGTAAGAACAAACAGATGAAAGAACAAAAAAAGCAAAGAACTTACATGTAAGTCATCTGAATTAATCATTTCTGAAAGCCTTGGAGGTGTGTGATCTAAATTGTGCCCCTGCTTTGATTGAAAACCCTCGTGGGTATTACCACGTGAAGAAGTCACAATATCCTCTGGAATAAATCAAAGACATAATAGGAGGATTTAATATACTATTGTCCATAACTAATAAACAAGTTGACGAAACAACACAAGGCAGGAGAGGATAATATGTATAGTATGTACCAAGACTCTAGAGAACCCTTCATAGTCAACTGCAGATAGAAATCTTATCATGAATACAATGACAGTGATTCCATTAACAAGAAAAAGAGATTCAGCTGCGAGATCCAGCTGCTATGTAAGAGGATAGTCGCAAATTCTGTTCTAATAAATTGTAATGCATCATTCTAGTTCTTAGTCGTCCGTTTTACATTTTCAATTCTGTTACACCTGTTTTTTTCACATTGTTCTTTTCAACACTGTCACCCGGCATCAACATGGTGGAACAGATAGATGCTTCATAAAGGATTCATTAATTTGTGATGACTTCTTAAAGAATCGGCCTTGGTCATTCAATCAGGCAGAGAACTGCACAGAGAGATTGTCGTTGTGGTAGAGGTTCTACTAGCTGTGGCAGATTTGGTATAGGACGTGGAGCACCTCGACGGCCTCAGGAGTGTGTCTAATGTGTCTACTGTAGGACTAAGGAGGTCTGCTATCAGCCACATGGATTCCATGCAAAGTCCACCAACATGGCGGCTACCGAGAATAGTCAGGAGGAGATCACTCATCAGGTGTCACTGTCTAAAGATGAGTCTATTCAGTTGATCTGCTTCGGAGCTTCATAATAAGCAATGTCTTGAGTCGCCTCTGTGAACAAGTGTATTCGGTGTTGTATTGATATGTACACCCATGTCTTATATATATAGGAAAGGAGGCAATTACAAGGAAGCGCAAGGAAGTAAAATAAACCCTAATGGGCCATGAGCAACAGGCCCATGTACATAATAGACTGATTAACTAAATAGACTAATATTCTAAATTTCTAATACCCCCTCAAGCTGGAGCACGGGTGAATACATGTCCAAGCTTGGAGTTACATGACTCGATTAAATGATAAATGATAAATGAAAGATAGATATGTCACTCCCCATACAAAAATTGTTACTCCTCCTTCAACAATACTTCCTAACTAAAAGGATATGATGACACCTCTTTGAGATGTGTTTCTGTAGATTGGAGAAACTCGAGCTTTGGAGAAGGTCTTTCTTTTGGAGTGCATTTGGAATGAAGAACACATGAAGCAAACGATTATAAATAACACGACTACGCCATCTTCACTAAGAGGAATGTGTGAGTGGAATAAGCACGCATCGACACATCCCAAGAACATTACGTGGTCGATGTAGCAGTAGAGGTTGCTTCTAATCGTCTGAGAAGTGTAGCCAACTGGAATTAGCACAGAATACCACCGACGTGCATAATGTGACACGAACACACTGGACTAGGTTTTGAGATGTCCACTCAACACGTAAAAGTAGCAGATGCAACTCGGAGAAGATGTGATGAAGTAGCTCGATGAAGATCACTCTAGATGAACCCTTGCAGATAAAAAAATTGCATAGGCTTGAAGATGACGAGCTTTGAAGATGAAGAAGCAACCATCCAGAACACCATTCACACCGGAGAGAACAGAGGTCGAAATTAGCCGCAACCATTGAATTAAATGTCCGATTTTGATGTCGTGTCCGAGGGCCCAGAAACAGAAATTTTTCAAAATTTTGGCCAAAATTTCGATATTTATGGTCCTAACAATTTACACGACCAAATAAGCGAATTAAATCATGAAAATTTACCAGGACGATCTAAACGCCAAGATCTACACAAATATACAATAATATTTCATATTTGATATGTAGGGTGGGGGGTTCTCCCACATTTGTAAGTGAAGGAAGTTGAACAATTTCGACAGAATTTCGATGGCAATTTCAATGACAAAATGAAGGAATTAAGTTATGAAATTTTGCAAGCACAATGTTTAACAATAGACACACTAGATTATATAATAAATTTATATGTTTAGAGGTTAGGGTTGGATCCATGTCTTGATGAGTGAGTGCACAAATGAACAGAAATGCCACGTCTGTTGGACAGTTAGACTGTTACAAACTTGCAAACTACAAGTTAAAACAACTAGAGTACTAAACATTATAACTTAAGAGTTACAAATTACAAGTTACAATATTGTAAGTTAATATATTTATTGTATAAGTCTACTATTATAATATATTTAGGGTTACATAAGTGAATAATAATAAAAAATATATAGGGTTACATGTTATAACTTACACTTAACATTTTGTATAAGGCTACTATTATGATATATTTAGGGTTACATAAGTGAAAAATACAAAAATATAAGAACTTCCATTAAAAAGCTTTTGTGGCTTGTGTATAAGTACAAAATATATGGATTAGATTTTCAAAATAAGTATAGATATACATATTTCACACTATTGTTTCTTAGATTTACAAGTTCACTTTAAGATCTTGAGAATTTTAAGAGAAATGTCATTTAGAAATTTAGGATTTTCGGAGTATTTATTAAGATATGTCTAAAAGGGAGTAGAAATAGGAGGAGTAGATGGGCTAGGGAGAGGTTACATACCTTAGAATCAAGTTGATCATCCTTCGAGAGCAAGATATCACAAAATAAATCGCTAAAAGATCAAAGTTCTAGCAAATCCAGTCGATGGAACACTGTTTCGCGAAATAGGTGTTGCATTTTGCACTAATTTCGCAATATCAAGGCCCAAACTGGACTTTTTTACACTAAAATACCCCCTATTTTGCGAAATTTCGACTGTAGCTGCAAAATTTTCGCAAAATTGCAGACCAATTCCTGCATACTGACGTTTCGATGTCCAATTGCAAAAAAAAGGAAATTTCGATCGAAATTTTGTTCCATGGTCGCAACAGCTCTTATCCTATCTTAAGAGAATGCAACATGGATGATCAACTGTAACGTCATCAACACCCAAGGGGCAAGAGGCCGGAATTAGCCGCAACATCTCTTGTCTTGACGTACATAATACGGTACGAACGTGAGAAGCTTGGTATCAATGTTGTAATGGAGATCCTTGACAGCTGCCTGAAAATGGTGAGCAGATGTGCTGAAGAATATGAAGCTCCATGAAGATAACCAGGAATATATCATATCATCTCATGTATGTCTCCTCAGATGCTCTCTCTCATGTTCTCCCCATACCTTCCTCTCTATCACTCTCTCTCCCCTCTATTCCCCCCACCCGCACACACCAAATATGACGAGAGTGAGTAGATGGTGTGAAAAAGGGAAATATGACCCCCCACACACGTGGAAGATGCACACATGATGGATGGGAGGGTGAGAAAGGAAAAGGTAAAATGAGAGGTGTAGTATGTAGATAAGAACAAAAACCAAGATACTATCAGAATGGAAGCTCGATAAAAAGAGGAGGAGCACTGCTAGAATGGAACTCGATAGGAAAAATAAGTGGCACTACCGGAATGGATCTCAATAGGAAAACCGATAACCGGAGTCAATATGTAAATAACCCGTTTATAAGATCCGGATAGAGAAATTGAATGGATCTTTCTTGACCTAAAAAGACATTTGTCCAGCCCTTAGGCCAATTATCATTAGATATTGGGTGAGAGATAGACCTTTGGAGGACGCATAACTGGGACTGGAAGTACATTGGTTGTTTTTTACACGTCGTGTTCGTATTTGGACACACTGTGTAACTTGTCAGGGGTGAAGGGCAGACTCTTGATGATACATCGTGTGAGGTTGCTGACACGCCATTTAGCTCCTTCGCTTGAAAGTGACTGACTCCTTGCAACACGCCGTGTGGGGATCCTACACGTCGTGTAAGATCGGAGGCATAAACCAGATCTCAGCCGACACGCCATGTTAGATGTCAACACGCCATGTAACTTGGACGAACTGGAGATGACAGACCTGTGTCAACACGCGTGTTGGTTGGCCAACACGCCGTGTGACTTGCGATCTGGCTGAAACCTTGCGTTGCCTAGTGGATTTTGGGCTTCTACACGCCGTGTTGTTAGTCCAACACGCCGTGTGTGACGTCATTGAAGCATGATCATGGAATTAAATGTCGTCGACATGGGGCGAAATTTCGCCGATATTGTCGATGTCGACGATCGGCGACGTCGAATGCATGTAAACATCCTCATTCCACAATATCCTTGACATTTCGTCGAAGTTGTCGACATTTCCCCATATGTCGACGAAGTTGACCCAAGTCTATACAAAAATTCCACAATGTCCTCGACATCTGTCGAAGTCGTCGAAGTTGGCGACATTCTTCTGGTATTTTGTGGAGTTTGCTGTGTGAGGGAAAAAAAGTGTTGGAGCTTAAGGTAAGATGATTTTAATGTTATTTTTTACTATTCTAAGCTAATAGTAATAGACTGATCCCCTCTCTGCTAAATCTACCACATATTTACACCATTTTTATGTAGTTTGTTTATTGTCACAAACTTTATATATGGAAGAACTTCGTACTTCGGATACGACTACATGTAATCGTGTATTTATCTACATATGTAAACCTATATGAATGGCTATATGTAAACGTATATTGTGTTTTTAGCTAGATTTGATGAAATCTGTCGATTTTCATCACAAAATGACTATTTTTTAGCATAATTTTTGTCGAAGTTGCATCGAAGTTTGGTTGTAAAAATCCTCAACATTTCCTCGACATTTCCACAAACTTCCATGTCCACACCTGACGAAGTGGGCTCGAAGTCAAAGTCCTGTTCCATGAGCATGATCCTGACGAAAATTGGCGTCGTCGAGGAGACAAAGACCCCGGGAATACACCATGGGCAACGAGAATTAGCACTGTCTTTTGTTCTCCTGTAGATCATGATGTAATGGAAGGGTGTTGATCAGCGTCTCTCCTTGTAGTGGTTGTTGTCGCTGCTCCTTGCAGGGGACGGTGAGACTACTTGGAGTGGACGGTGTGGAATGATGGACAGGGCTCCTTGTAGTGGCCGTTGTTGCTGCTCCTTGCAGGGGACAGCGAGACTGGTCGGTGTGGCTGCTTCAATGGTTGGTGCGGCGGATGGATGCAGAGTCGGTAGGGCAAAAGGTGGTGAACATGATGGCGGCGGTTGATGGTGCAGAAAGCAGATATGCTTGGCGTGGCTGCTTCAATTGTGGTGGTTGGAGCTGCGTGACAAACTAATCTTCTCTAAGAACTCGAGGAAAGTGACGACAAACTGATAGATCTGGACGGGAATCAGCGTCGTCCAGAGACTTGGATTGGGGAAAGTGTAGATAAAGATTTTTGGGAAGGATGGCGTCGGCTCATAGATAAAGATATATATGAAAGAAGAAGATGGTGTGACCATGGTGGCCGGGAGGTTCTTAGCTAGCGGTCGGCCTAAGCCATGGAGACGACAGCAGTCACCCGCAAGCGGGCGCTCCCCCTGTTGTTCTCTCTAGGAGAGAAGGGCCGGTTAGGGCTCTCTCTCTCTCTCTCTATTGCTCTGATACCATGTGAACAAGTGTATTCATTGTTGTATCGATATGTGCATCCATGTCCTATATATATAGGAGAGGAGGCAATTACAAGGAAGCACAAGGAAGCGGACTAAACGCTAATGGGTCATAGGCAAGAGGTTCGTGTACATAATAGATTGATTAACTTATTAACTAAATAGGCTAATATTTGAACAACCTCTATTGCATCAAGAGGTGGTCCTTTGGAGTGCATCTCTTAGGCATCCTAGGCATCACCATCTAAGTCATAAGGGGTCCTTGATTTAGGTCCAACTGATCACATCACAGGGATACCTCAGATGTACACCACCTAAACCCATAAGCCCAATATATCCAATGCCACCCTTGCGAATGGCTCCATTGCCTCTGTGAAGGGAACTGGGACGGTGTTACCTACACAAATGTCAATTATGTCCACTTTTCTCATTCCTCAATTCCTTTATAATTTGTTGTCTAACAGCAAATCAATTTGTTCTCTTCAAGCATTTGTAACTTTCTTACCAAATACTTATGTCGCATAGGACTTGAAGACGAAGAAGACGACTGGCGAAGGGTTTGAAGTGTGATTGGTTGAACTCGATTTCCTACAATAGGTGTCGTTTCTTCTCCCTTGCTGGTACACAACCGCCTTGGTCATGTGTCACTAGATAAGCTCAAGGGCTTGGTTCTAGGTTTATCCAGCCTAGAAATATATAGTGTGAGTCATGTCAGTAGGTAAGCATACAAGGTCGGCCATTAGGTCGAAAGAAGGTCAAACCACATAGCCTATTTTTGAGTTATTTCATTCTGATATATGAGCTCTGAATGATGTTACACCTAAACTTGTATTTTAAATACTTTTTATATTTATGGATGATTATTCTCATGCTACATGGCTCTATTTGATGAAGGAACAGTTTGAACTTTTGTTCATATTTACGTCCTTATGTGCAGAACCGGAAATCATAATTTTAAAAAAATGTTTTTTTTATTATGACTATACCAGAGAGTACTTCCGCCATGAGTTCACCCTTTCACTTCCACCCATGTCATCATCCACGAATCAGTTTTCTCACATACTCCACGTCCAAGCGAGCGGTTAAAGGGAAGACTCGTCATATTGTTGAAACCGCTGACACCCTTCTCCTTTATATGCATGTTCCCAGAGAATTTTAGGGGATGCAGTTCTCGTTGCCACCTACCTCGTCAACTATATTCCATCATTTGATCTCCATAACCACATACCCATTCAGCTCCTTCATCCTATAAAGCCATTGTACAGTGTTCCACCCAAAGTGTTTGGGTGAGCTTGATTTATCTATTGCCTTAATCCAAGTATGGATAAGTTGAGTTTGAAGTCCAACAAATGTGTTTTCTTTAGTTACTCCCATGTTCAGAAAGAGTATGAGTGCTACAGTCCTACTTTACGTCACTTTGTATTAGTCAATGTCACCTTCTTTGAAGATACATTCTTCTTTGGTGACAGTTCTTTAGTAACACATGTCGTCATGGAGGAGTTATTGCCCCTTCTTGTAATTTTCAGAGTCTCCTCTTGAGAGCTCTAGCATTTATAGTCCCATGATGTTGTCCCACCTAGTTCCACTAGACTACTGATCACTCAAGTCTATACTCATCATTTGGACAGTCCATTTCAAGCACCAATGCATGTGGTACAGGGATCCTTACCAGTTTAGCTGCTTCTCCGGATGCTTCCTTGTCAAAGAGTCGGGTAAAGATGGTTCCATCTCCACCTTCTCGGTAGAATCTTACTATTTCTTTAAGTAAGGTGTGAGATCGTGCACACTAAAATTTTAGCATCCATTTCTAAATTCGTTTCGTATATCCATCTATCACCTTCATGTTATGCCTACTCAGGCATGCTCAACTACTTAGACATGTTACAATAGCAGAAGGGGTCTGACCAAAGACTTCATTTCCCAAGATATAGAACTCTGGAGGAACCATCAGTATGTTGTCCTTGATTTTTGAGAGCTAATCTAAACTGGAGTGTTGTTTAGATAGAAACCAGGATGAAAACTATTAGTATATACACTTTACTGCTTTTCTTTACTTAGTGTATTTTACTTATCGTCTTTTTTCTTTTACTCTTTATCCCATATTGGTTATCTCTGAATCTTGTACACTCTCTTGTCTTATAAAAGAGAGCCCAATGTATTCTTTTTAATCATCCAATAATAAGCAATCTCATTGCCGACTTCAGATGGTATCAGAACGGGCCGATCCACCTTAAACCTCATCCCTCCCTCACCCCAACCCTAGCTGACATCTTCTCCACCAACCCTAGCCGCCGCCACCCCCCTTCCTTTTTTCCCGCCGCCCTCCACGCACCTCCGACTGCCCCTCTTCTCCTCCTCATCCCTTCTCCTTCTTCCCCTCTTCCACCTACACCCTCTCTACCCTCAATTCACCGCCGCCTACCCCTCCATCTCCTCCACGCCGCCGACAGCAACTGTTGTCCTCCCTGCCGCTGCACCATCAGCCCTCACTGCCATCTCCTAGACCCTCCTCCACCTCTCCAATCTCTCCACCAACCTCCTATCTCCTAGCTACTCCCATCCTTGTGGCCTAATCTACCACAGGTCTCACTTTTGTGCTCCGTTTCACTTTCCAAAACTCTCCGGACAGCCCCGGCGTTTTCCAGTTCTGGCACGTTGACAGCGTAAAAGGCTTCTCCTTCTCTATCTGCCTGTGGCTCATGGTGGTGTGATTAATCCTCCATGTTGGCGTAGGTTCTTTTCTCTATCTGCTGCCCTACGTGAGTTTTTTCTAAGATCCATGCGTGGATCTTCTGCCCTACGTGATTTTTTTCTAAGATCCATGCGTGGATCTTCTGCCCTCTACTACTAGTCCATGCACTGGACTTTTGCTGACTTCTTCTACTGCTGTTGACTTCTGCTACCCTCTGCGTCTGTGCTTCTGCCTCTGTCTCCATCTTCCGATGGCGACTCCTGATCTTCCACGGACTTTGTGTGTTATCACTGTGAAGTTGGATAACTCCAACTATCACTTCTGGGCGGCTTCCTTTGAGCTCTATGTTAAAGCACAAGGGCGCTACTCTCATCTATCTACCAAGGGACCGGTGATCCCCGCTGCTGAGGCTGATGAAAAGACTAAGCAGGCCTATGATCTCTGGTCCAAGGAGGACTACGGTGTTATGACATGGATGGTCAACAGCGTCGAGCCAAAGATCAGCCAGTCTCTTCTTCACCTCCAGACTGCAAAGGAGATGTGGGATCAACTTTCCCACGTCTACTCTCATCAGCAAAATCCCAAGAAAGTTTTTGAAATCTTCAAGCAACTGACCAAACAGGAATTTACTACCATGGACTCTATTGAGGACTACTACAACAGCTGTTGTGCTCTCTGGGATGAATTCTAGGTGTATCATCCTCTTTCTGCCGACATCACTAAAATTCAGCGTCAACGAAATGAACTTATGCTTGTTCAGTTCCTCGTTGGCCTACCTTCTTCCTTCATTGGAGTTGTTGATCAGATCCTATCCAGTGATCCTCTTCCTACCCTGCGAGATGTTTTGAAAAGGGTTCAACGTCTGCCATCTGTTTCGCAGCATCTTCCTAACACTTTCGATGGAGCAGCCCTCGCTGTTCGTACAGGTGACTCCTTCCGAGGCCGCGGTCGTGGTCGGGGCTGCGGACGTGGACGCTCTACTGCACCTGGACGTGGCTCTGGCGCTGAATCTACTGAACCTCATTTCTGCACCTTCTGCAAGCGGACAAACCACAATGAAGACCGTTGTTGGATCAAGCATGGCAAGCCCGCCTGGGCAAACCAAGTCACGATGGATCAGCCTGAGACTGCTACTACCTCTGCTCCGCCTTCTGCTGATTGGATACGGTCCAAATTCGAGAAACTTCTCTAGGCCCGTCTTGCTTCTTCTGCTGACGCCTCTACTGATGGTAGCACCGCCCTCCTGGCACAGTCTGGTAAAAATTTGTGGGTGATTGATTCTGGTGCGACATCTCATATTTCTGATGCTTTATTTTCTAAACTGCAAACTACTTCTATTATACCTCCTGTTACACTGGCCGATGGCTCTAAGACACCTGTTACTGGAATTGGTGATATTTATACCACTGGTTGCCTGCCTCTGCGGTCTACTATTTATGTTCCTAAGTTTCCTATTAACTTGCTATCTATCGATAGAACTGTGAAGAGTCTTCGTTGCTCGATTACGTTTGATCTGGATGGTGTTATTTTTCAGGATCTGCGGCTCTGCGCACGAGGACGACGATTGGTTCGGGCCATGAGTGACCAGACGGGCTATATTACCTGGACGTTCCGAAGACCGCAGCATACTTGACATCTTCTGTGACGGACATCCAGTGGCACTATCGCTTAGGACATCCTTCTGCACCGAAGCTGAAATAGTTATTACCTGATGTATTAGATTCTGTTTTGTATTGTGAGACTTGCCAACTGGACAAACAGACCCGAGCATCTTTTTCCAAAAAATCATGTATAAGCTCTAAACAGCTATTTGACATTATTCATGCTGATGTTTGGGGACCCTGTTCTGTGTCGAGTACTTCTGGATTTCGATATTTTCTTAGTTTTATTGATGATTTTTCTAGAACCACCTGGTTGTTTTTGCTCAAAGACAGGTCTACTATTCTTGACAATATCACTGCTTTCTTTGTTGAGATTCGAACCCAATTTGCTAAACCCATTAAAAATTTTCGAACTGATAATGCCTTAGAATTTGTGCAAACCTCAGTCAGCCTCCTTTGTCGAAAACAGGGTACCATACACCAAACTTCCTGTGCTTACGCGCCACAACAAAACGGAGTCGCTGAACGCAAAAATCGCCACCTTCTTGAAGTTGCCCGCACTTTACTATTTCATTATCATGTTCCCCAGCATTTTTGGCCTGAGGCTATCTCTACTGCTTGTTACCTAATTAACCGAATGCCCTCTTCTGTGCTTGAAAATCAAGTTCCATATCAGATTTTGTTTCCGGATGCGCCCCTTTTTTCTGTGCCTCCGCGTATCTTTGGGAGCACTTGCTTTGTCAAAAACCTTCGTCCCAGTCTAACCAAACTTGATCCCAGAGCGACTAAGTGTGTTTTCCTAGGGTACTCACGCACTCAGAAAGGGTACCGCTGCTATGATCTTGTGTCAAAGAAATGGTTTGTATCTGCTGATGTTGTTTTCTTTGAGCATATGCCATTTTACTCGTCTGCCGGGTCGGCTCTTTCTTCGGACTTATTACTGGACACATCTTTACCTATCATGGATGATACTGCTGATATTACTGATACTGCCGATACTGCTTCTCCTAATGAAAAGTCGCCTCTAAAAGTATATCAAAGAAGACAGAAGACAGCAACTCCCTCTATGGCCCCTCCAACGTCTTCATCCTCCGTGCCAAATCAAACACCACCGCAGGTATTCTCTGATCTTGATGTTCCTATCAGCTTGAGGAAAGGAACTAGAACTTGCACTAAACATCCTATTGGAAATGTTTGTACTACTGATAATCTGGGGACTAATTTTGCAAATGTTACTGCTGCTCTTTCTGCTATATCTATTCCTAAAAATGCTTCTCAGGCTCTTAAACATCCTGCTTGGCGACAAGCTATGGAAGCTGAAATGCAGGCTCTACTGAACGCAACACCTGGCAGCTGGTTGATCCTCCTGTAGATTGTTCTCCAGTTGGTTGTCGTTTGGTATTTACTGTCAAATATCAACCGGATGGCACGGTTGAATGGATGAAGGTGAGACTTGTTGCGAAAGGCTATACACAAACTTACGGGGTCGATTACTTTGAGACCTTTTCTCCTATGGTTCGGCTGAACTCTGTACGAATTCTTATTTCTGTTGCTATTAATTCTGATTGGCCCTTGTATGAACTTGATGTAAAGAATGCTTTTTTGTATGGGGACCTACATGAGGAGGTCTACATAGAACAACCCCCGGGATTTGTGCTTCAGGGGGAATCCTCTAAGGTCTGCAGGCTGAGGAAGGCCATTTATGGTTTGAAACAGAGTCCACGTGCTTGGTTTGATCAACTGAGTACTATTCTTCAGAAATTTTCTTTTAAACGCTCCCAGTCAGATCACTCTGTTTTTGTCAAAAATACTACCGTTGGCATTGTTATCCTTATTGTATATGTTGATGACATCATTCTCTCAGGGAGTGATCCTGCAGGTATTCAAGCTACCAAGTGCTATCTGGAGAAACACTTTGTTACCAAAGACCTTGGCTCTCTGCGGTATTTTCTTGGCATTGAAGTTTCTCGGTCCTCTTCTGGTCTCTGTCTGTCTCAACGCAAATATGTTCTGGATCTGCTTTCTGAAACTGGACTTCTAGGTGCTAAGCCTGCTAGCACACCTCTGGATCCAAATACTGACTAGGATGATGAGAACTCTCCTGCCTATCCTGACCATCATCAGTATCGACGCGTGGTTGGTAAGCTTATTTACCTGACTGTTACACGAGCTGATATTACTTCTGTTGTCGGGCTTGTTAGTAGATATCTGGATAAACCCCGGCAATGTCACTGGGACGTTGTTTGCCGCATTCTTAAATATTTGAAGAGCTCTCCTGGGAAAGGCCTGCTATATAAGAAACATGGTCATTGTAAACTCCTTGGTTATTCTGATTCTGACTATGCTGGGAGGAAACCTTGTTACTTGGCGAAGCAAGAAACAGACTGTGGTTGCTCGCTCAAGTGCTGAAGTTGAATATCGCGCCATGGCGCATACTACTTGTGAGCTATTCTGGATTCGGAGCCTGCTGAAGGATTTTGGTGTTTCTGACTCCTCTCCTATTCCGATGTATTGTGATAACAAAGCTGCTACGTTTATTGCCAGTAATCCCACTTTTCATGAGCGAACTAAACACATTGAGGTGGACTGCCATTTTGTTTGCGAAGCTGTCTTATCTGGCCAGATTTCCACTCCCTACATCCCTACTTCTGATCAGGTGGCTGTCATCTTCACAAAGATTCTTCCAAAGACGAGATTTGCTACTATGGCATCCAAGCTGGGCATGATTCCAGTAAAGTGTACATCTCCAGCTTGAGGGGGAGTATTAGTATATACACTTTACTGCTTTTCTTTACTTAGTGTATTTTACTTATCGTCTTTTCTCTTTTACTCTTTATCCCATATTGGTTATCTCTAAATCCTGTACACTCTCTTATCTTATAAAAGAGAGCCCAATGTATTCTTTTTAATCATCCAATAATAAGCAATCTCGTTGCCGACTTCAGAAAAACGATAAGCAATGATCATAATTGTAAGTAGACAAATATGAATCTTAAACAAAGAAAGGAACCCCAAATGAAGTTTGCTCTTTGGAATTGCGACGTGGGCCATATGGCAGCAAAGATGAAGAAATATTAGAAGACAAATTCATTCCGAAAGAATTGGCTCCAGATTTTCTTTGGAACACTGATTTTGCAGTTAAATTATGGTTGGGATTGAGGCTTAGATGATGATGATGATGACTGATTTTGCATTTAAACTGGCCAAACCTGTAGTGGCTGTCTTGTATTCCGGTGTTTCCAGTCTGCACCCCACAACCGCCACCCCAACCCCAAGGATGGGCTTAACTTAATGTTGATTGTGCTGCTAATGAAAGAAAATGAATAGTGGACAGTGCTTTTTAATTCAAGATAATGCAGGCCGCTGGCCTACTGGTCTACAAAGATGTTTTGTGATTGCTTAACAGTAAGGGTCGAGCTTTTAGGGGCATCTGGACTGCTAGCTACAGGGAAATTAGCTTTGACACCGACTCAACCAATGCGTAGGTTGTTGTTGCATGTAAAAAAGATGCCTACTTAGCTACGGAGCCGCTTGCTGTTCATGACTAATCTAAAGTGCGGATAGTCAAGGTTGTGCATACTATAGAAAAGACTATAGCACATCGAATATCTAGCCAAAAAGGGTCCTGATTCATCACCTTAGCCAGTCAATAGGCAAAGTTTATTGACCCTTTGGTAAAGTATTGCATCTATTCTAACAAATTTACACCATTATATTTCTGATATGAGGAATTAGGTATAGAACTAGCTGCTCTCATGACATGAGGACCTCATTGATGTTACAGAACTATACTCTTATCTTATGTGCTTGGATCGGCTTGGGGGTGTGAAACCATCACCCATTTTAACTGAGCTTTTGGCATTGTTGTGGCCTTGTGGGTGGGTATGGATTATAAACTGGAGTTTTAGTTATTTGCCTGACACAATATTTGTTGACGGGCTATTAATTCTAGTCACTTGGTTCTTATTTATTCTTTGCTCACACTTAGACTACAATTGGATAGTTTCACCTTGTAACGGGAGTGTTGCACCACTGCTCAAAGTTTTGGTTTACACGACACCCTTACTTATCAAATAATATATATGTATGGAAAATATGCACAGCATGCAGCCTGCACGGAGTTTCTGATGTTTTAAAAGTTCCCAACAGTACTAGGAATCTAATAAACTAATCTGATGCCTGAACTTTTACGAGTCAATTCATATAAGAAACTGGAAAAAGCTATAATGTTGGATATTTCAAGCATGAGGATGTATTATCTATTTATCTTTATGAGATACGTTTTCCAAGTACAGAGTAATCCTCGTCAGATTTAAATGAGAAAGAAGAAAGTAAAGTGAGAGAACACGTACTATCAGAACAAAATCTGAATATTCTCTTCCATATTCCTGGGAAACAGAACAAAAGAAGTTCTCACTGAAATGTTCTACAATTGTAACTTTGATATGATAAAGGGAGATATCAGGAAAATGAAGACATTTTGATCACATATTTTGTAAGTGTTAGAGAGAAAGCATTAATCACCTTTCCGATTGCCCATTTGTTAATCGGCTCATTAAAATATTAGAGCCTGCCTACTTGCAGGGCAAACCTGGCGTCATTGAGTTGTATAGCCTGCAATATAATTCCCGCAAACGGCAGGCTTAAAAACACTAAGTAGATGTCAACAACATAATTTCTGCAGCTCCCAAGGTGCTAATAAATCCGATGTTGATGGGACGGTAAGTAGATGCTCATTTCCTGGCATTCCTGTTATCCCCCCCCCCATAAGGGCAAATGGTATAGAGTAGAGTTCAATGTGGGGAGGAAGAAGCGTAGACAAGGGAGACGTTGTCCATATTGACAATGCACAATGCCGATATGGTGGCGCCGCCATCTGCGGCGGAGAAACGATGAGGAAACTGGATGAGGGAACGGACCGTTTGGAACCATTGCGACCTTCCCGGGGGAATGTTTTCATTTGGGCCGTTCCCAGCGATTTTAGGGAGGGAAGGCGAAAGTGGTCTTTGCATCTTTTATCTTTCAAAGATTTTTTTTTCATGTTGGGCCCGCCCTAAATGATTTTACTAATTTGCATAATCACTCTACTGTTTGGTAATTGCACATCAAACCCTCCCCACTCTATTATTGTCAAAACGTATCTCAAAATGTCAAACTGCAATTCTAAGAGTAGGCAAGGGATACTGCAATTGGTAAACTCTAGTGTCCACAATAAACAAACTCGTATGCAAACCACACATATAAGTATATCTTGATTTACCACTCTCTTGGGCATTTGGGATGTGCCACAGACTTAGGAAGAGGGGATAAATCTTTCTCTCTTAGTCCATACTCAGGGATGATGATTAACCACCTCCAAAAAATTAGTCTTGTATCTTTGATGCCTCCTACAATATCGTTTGGACAACCAAACCAATTGGATGGTCATTCTTAGAACTTGATGGCTTCTTATTAGACTTGCCAAAATGGGTCAAAATATGTGGTAACCCATGAATCAATCTGTTTAAGTTGAATTAGGGTGATGAAATTTTTCACCAGCTGAAAATTACTCAAATACATACCCAGTCGTTTAGTTAGTAATTTTACAGGTGGCCCACATGTACATGTTGACGATCCCCTTAACTAAATTAATATACTAAAATGAATATAATGATATACAACTACTTTATAAAATAATGATAATGATATCTTACTAACCATTAATTGTTGATTGAGGAGTTTCAATTCAAATTCGAACTCGTCTAATAACAGCTAATATCTAAGCGAGAGAAATGAGGGAAAATGAATCTGTGTCTACTATATTTTCTAATTATTCTAAGACCAAATATGAAGTTGTATTGCAAGTTACTAACCATAGTCCATCGAGCACAATCATAGATTAAAGAATTTTATCAAAAAAAGCATGTGATTGCATGATTGTAAACAATGAACAACAAAATATTTGTTTGATAGCAATAATGTTAATAAATTTTTTTTTGCTAAAAACATTAGAGGACCATTCTTTTGTACCTTTAGATTAGCATCTTGCTGAGTATTTTTTATTGAACACATATTATATGGGCACCCATGGGTCAACCTGCAACCCTTTGGGTTGGGTTTAGGTTTGCCTTTGGTCCACTCATATACAACTAGGTCTTTTTGAACTGCACCCACGAGACCAAACGTGCAATGACCCAACCCACCCACTTGTTTGACAGATTTACCCCTTATTCTCCTTTGTTGCAGTGTATCAATTTTACTTCAATATGCATGGCTTTATTTAAGGGCATTGTTGACGCCCTATTTTAGGTCATTTGATCAATGATTATGATCAAATGTAGTCTCAAACTAATGACAACAACTATCATAAATTTTTGATATTTTTCACCCACTTCATCTATCATATTTCAATTATTTACCATGTGTCAAGTGTCCAATGGATTGAAAACTATTTCTCATGACTAAAATGTAATTTTTCCTTTAATTAGCTTTTGAAAGGTATTTTCCCACAATTTCCAAGTTGAATAATGTTGAACAAAAAATTAGTTCTCACTCCAATTGGAAATTCAATTGCCCTCATTTTATCTCTCTTCAAAAAAATAATATTATTTTAATGAAGAAGATAATCCTTTCAAATTTATATCTGTTTGGCCAAGATAGAGAAAAAGGGTAGAGTTTGCCCTTGAGTTTTAATCTTTCCTCTTTCCTTCTTTAAAAAAAAATGTATTCCTCAAATTACACAATCTTGCAATCAAAACAAATTTATTTTTTGAGACATCTCTAGAATCTTCCAAAAAACTTGGATATAAAAAAGATTTTGTTTCCTACAAGATGACACTAGAAAAATTCAACATTTTATAATGGTGCAATCGTAGAATCTTGCATCCAGTAATGGAAAGTCTCGTAGAACAGAGCATTCCAGTAGAAATTTTCTCTAGGGGACAAAATCCCAATTTTCATTTCTTTTTTCTCTAATCTGATGTGGATTTATTTTGTGGGACTTGTTTTCATACATTGAACCCTCAACCCTAATCATCAACTATAAACATCCCCCATTTCTAATCTCAAATCTTCCATTAAGACTCTCCTGAAGCTAGCAAGTGTTGACTTTAGGTTTAAATTGATCAAATCCTTGGTTTGATGATAATTAAACCATTCCAATTAATTGTGTCTAATGTCTCTACTTGAGTGATTTCAGATTATGTATAGACACACTCCAAATTCCCTAACTTGCGCATCTCAACTTGGAGAAAAGATAAGTCAAAATCAATGCAAGTGCACTTTCGTAGAGTGTGATGTAAATCCATTAGAATCATGTTGTAAATCACTTTTAATGATTGTATGACTTATAATTAAGCTTTAAAAAAATCAAGAGCACTTAAATCGAATATTTAAGCACTTTAATGACATTTTCCAAAACTCATTACATGTACTTTACGGTCGAGTTACAATCTCAATCGATCCTTGATGGATTTTGAGAATGTTGTTGATCGGTCGAGTTCCCTATACTCAGAACTCGACCGACTATTGTATTGAAATAAAATTGATTTAATCTATCGGTCGAGTTCCTACCAGGTCAAACTCGACCGATTGGTCAAATTAGCTTTGTTGCATAGTGCATTTGGTCGAGTTACCTTAATAGAAACTCGACTGATCGCACTGTACGAGAAAGTGTGGAAAAGTGATTCTAGCCATTGGAATGTTGCAAAACTCGAAAAAATATTCGTTGTAACATCTCAAATGGCTATTATTCATCCTTAGGTGTTCCCAAAGGCTTCTAGGCATCCTCAACCATAAATAGGACCCCTTGGGCTTCATCCCATGGTTAGCCAAGCACTCTGGAGGCCCATATTCTATAGTTGAGTGCATCATATAGCCTCCTCTCTCTCTCTAAACTTAATCACTTGCATCATCCACTAGAATGAGTAGAAGATTTGTAAGAGAGATAGTCCTACATGTATATCTTGTGAGGCTCTCACTTCCACCACCTCCCAATTTCTCATTCAATCATAAAGATGAAGGCTCTCTCTCTTGACTAAGAGAGGTGAAGAAGAACAAGGGAAGGAGTCCCTTGGTGAATAAGAAGGCAAGGCCGAAGACTTAGAGAAAGAGTGGGTAAGCCCTTGATGAAGGCAGAAGACTCCCTACTCAAGTGGGTAAGTCCTTGGTGAAAGATTCTCTGGGTGAAGGTGAAATCAAAGGCGGAAGATCGAAGAAGAGTGGGTAATCCCTGCAAGGTCGAAGACTTGTGCAAGAATGGGTAAGTCCATGGTAAAGGCATAAGACTCCTTGCAAAGTGGGTAAGTCCTTGGGTAGGTTGAAGACTCTTGACTTGGATAGGTAAGTCCTTTGGAAGGTCATGTATTGTAAGTCTTATTAATAAATATAAGAGTGCAATGGTTAAGAATTCCTAGAGGTTGACCTCTCTATGCAGTGGACTGACATAATTCTAGTTTGAAGTGTGGAACCACTCTACATTGCTTGTCAATTGGTGCATGTTCAATCTCTCTCATCCTTGCTATGTATATTTAGTTGCACGTAAAATTCTCTATTTAGCAATCTTATCCTATGATATAATTTGAAGGTCTAATGAATTTTTTTAAGTGCATTCAGCTCTATTCACCCCCCTCTAGAGCATACAATCACTCATCCTAGGATCCAGTAACAAGCAACTATCTCACGAGTACAAAAATTACATCTAGCGTCGGTTAAAACAACCCTATAACATTGGTTTCTTACTGACACCTAAGTGGGTGACATTACCTTCACAGGTCTAAGACATTTGTTATTTGGGGATGCGCAAACCAACGACGGAGATCCAACCTCGGTTACTATGATAAAATAAATCGACACATTTAAGAGTTTGAGTCGTCGGTTTAGGTATGACAACCACGTCATACTGTCATACCAGGTCACATTTGTAACTGTGAAGGTTTCTGAGTCGTTAGTTTCTACCATAAACCAACACCGTTTTAGCAACTAAGTCGATGGTTACATCATGAAAAACTGACGAATAAGTGATACAATGTCGATTTTTTCATTACAACTGATGACTAAGTTTTGTTTTTTAATAGCAGGTCTGCAGACCTGCTGTCTGGATGTTCAGCAGGATGCAGAACATATAATTCAATACAAATGTAGGTTCCATCCTATTTTCAACTTAACTACAAACCTACAAAAGCTACAATAACAAACACAATCCACCCACATACAAGATCCATTCTCCAATTCCATTCTCATCACATGTATACATGTAATTCTATTCATTAATCTTCACATTCATTCAGAAGCATGATACATTATTCACATATGCACCAATTCTATTCTCATGACATTTAGAAGCACAATTCTCATTGCATTTATTCATCTTCACATTCACAACATACATATATTCATCGTTTACATATGCATCAATAATTTACTTTGCATCAAATTTAAAGTTACAAGAAGTCATAAGTACCACATGTATATAGAAATAACGACATCAAAGTTTATAAAACTCATTCTTTATCCCAATCAAATTTGAATTCACTTTCTTAATGAAGGATTGTGCCCATCGTTCTTGTATCTTATCTAGTTGTTCTGTCGTATAGGGCTTTTTCGTGTCAAACAGATGCAAAGGGAATGACATAATTAAAGAGTTTTATATTTTCATATTATCAAATGAGACTATTTACTTATGATGATTAAGACTATATATATAGATTACCTTTTATATGTACTTGATGTCTAGTGCCCAATATCTGACAATCATGTCCACATATCGCATCATGTAGTATATGCATGTCCAACCATTGTCTTGTACAGGCTACTATAAATTTACCAACATACAACACATTAATAAATAAAAGTAAGCATAGTTAGTATAAGTATGCATTGGAGTCAGAAAACTACATCAATATTTTGCCAACTTATCACTTTCTTTCTTGTCCACCTTTTCTCCAGCCTTTTGAATTCTTTTATATCCCTATACATTAATGTAACACATTAAAATGCATTAGCAAATAGTCATGTAATAATATATGTTAATGAATATAAATATAAAAATGTATCCACATGAATAATGCCTTTTTTTATTTTGTGTCCCCCATTTTCTAGTTTGTCACCCTTAGGATCTAGATAATACACACACAACATTGCAGGAAAAATTACCAACAACACCCAATGATTATTCCAGAGTGAAAAGAAGTCAAACAAACGAAAAATCAAAATCTACAATGAAATATAATTCTTAAGACAAACTATAAGCAACGTAACTGAAACTTACTCGACATTCAAAGGAGATATAATCACACTCCTTTTTGCTTTACCAAAATATTTAAATGTGATAGAGAAGTAATCAATAACAAATATAGGGTCTTTATTTACATGGCTAATCAATTATGGAACTAGAAATGCCACATGGGGTAGTGTGAACTCTGTACACACCCTATGTAGGCAGCTGTAAAATGTATATCATGTATGCATTAATATACAAGAAAATATATCAACATATATCAAATGAGATATTTAGCCATATAAGATCTCACCATATCCAAGTTTCTATCACAGATGTATTCAATCAAGCATAATCAAACATCTCTAAAACATCTTGCAAAAATATACTAGCATTACGGGGTTGACCTACAACATCCTTCTCAATATGGACCATCAAGGCGACCCTTATTCAAATTTCCCTATCCATATTGCCGACTCCCTACAATTAGGACCTAGCGAGTTGAATAGGTCCTTTGCAAGCCAACAAGGTAATCGAATATCTTGAGGAGGTCGTGGACAAGTTATAGGGGGTTTCTTAGGTACTATGTCATGCATATATTCTAATATCAATTGTCATGTATAATAGATACAAATGCAATTTAAATTTAGCATACATCGGTATAGACAACTCCAACTTTGGGCCACGCAACCACACTGCCTTCTACATCACCTATCGTCTCATGCTTAGGATGGTCATATGGAAGTGCAGTCTGCTTCCAAATGTCATAGACAATACTTGGCATCATGCGAACTGTATCGGTGGGCTTTTGAGCACTATGAATCATTCACATGCAAGGTGTGGGTAAGTCACACCCAGTGCAATGACAAATCCTTCTAATAAAAGATGACATGACCTCAACCCCTAAAATTTTATATAGATTTATATATATATATATATATATATATATAAACTCAAATATATTATACAAATCAGTATGATAGACTACTATATCATAAAAAACTTACAACAGACGTGCTAGGTGGTGGGTCAATGGGATTAATCCCAACCACCTCTATCATAGGGGGGTATACCTCATATGAAGAGTGGAGAACCACATGTACTCTCTAAGGAGCTCAATGAGAAGCATGATAGTGTCTCATTGCTTCCTCTGTTCCCTTTACCATCATCTCTTGTACCTTCTCTTCTGAGAATCATCCTTGCTGGATAGATTTATGCGTATGCTCTGATGGCCCAAAAGAAGGCTCTTATATCGACACCAGCGTCAGCACCTAACATGCACAGGATGCTCTGGGTTACCTAGACCAACTGTCAATTCATCCCTTGTGCCCTCAGGGATGAACTTGCCTTGTTTTCTTTACTCATCGAATTCCCGCTAATCATCATCATCAATAGTAATTGGTAAGTAGAACATAACACTCGAGGTCAAGATAAAACATAACAATCATCGATAGTAATTACTCTAAGAGTTGAATTTTACCATTTTTGCAGCCACCTCAGTAGTTGTGGGGTTGGTTATATCTCCAGATTTAGGTTTCCTCCCAGCTATCCACAGGTCATGGCAAGGTAGAGGTGTAGGAGTAGTAGAGGACTCAGCTGTCATGAGTAGGCTACTGAGAAGAAGACACATGTGGTATCTATTGGCGAAGCTTTGCATAGCCACTTAGACCCATCGTGTGGTTGCGCACATTCTATGCATGCCTTTCTCTCTGAGCATCACTTAAAGCCTAGTTAATCCAAAACATATGTTAAATATGTAATGCAATGTATTCATAAGAATGTATTCAAAATGAGAAGTGAGGCTTAATACCTTGAATTCATCTGTTTGACTTTTAGAAACAAACACCTCCCATACCTTTGGGTCAATATAGCTCCATTGCTTTGTAACTGACTTCTTCTTCTTCTTCTTCTCAACATTCTGTATGTATTCTTTTGTTAGATTTGTCCTATAATTTCTTAGTACCCTCCCACGATGTTGCAAGACTTTTTTACGATGTAATTTTTCATCTAGGTCAAATATGCTTTGTAAATGTTCATATAATTAATGGTATATTCTTAAAAATAGAATTGTAAATAGATTAACAAATAGAATTTTAATGATAATATCTCACACATAGTTCCTTCCATATTAAGTCTTTCTTACATTGATCAATTTTATGCCAAGATTCTACTATTACATCTGATTTTCTATGAGTAAGAACCCCTATATATGTCACAAAAGAACTGCATTCTACCCAACATGATTTCCTACATCATCAAACTCAACGACCAGCTTCGGTATGTTACCCCTTTGTTGTACTAACTTGTTCATCATGGCGATGCCTCTTATTTTTGCATGTTGATAATGTTGCTCACCAAGCTCAACAAGTTTCCTCAGGGTGCACATCCTTATGCTAAAATTGACAAAAAAACACATACAAGTCATAAAAAGATATAACTTATAAATGTGATAAAACAATACAACAATGCAACAAGATAGACATTGTAAAATGCACATCTATTTAATAAAACAATTCAAGTTACACCAGTGTCATGCTCACAATGCATATTGTCATGGTGTTCATCCTCACGATAATCATCATCATGGTCATCATACTCATGGTAGGACGCCATTTGAAAAAAATTCATATCAAAAGTAGTCAAACAATAAATTATAAGTGATAAAGAATGTAAAATGCACATCTAACATTTACAAAAAATAAAAGCATGCCTCTAATATTGGTATATTGTATCAATTAACATTCCCTCAATGTAATCTCCACACATATATAAGTCAGTGTCAGCTTCAATATTTGGTGTTGGCAAGCCAATTGAGAATGGACTGGAATCATCATACTTATCATAGTACTCTTTTTCATCTATAGGATATGCAATGAACTACCTTTTACATTGAAGAACAACCAACCATTCTTCATTTGTAGAATCATTGATATAAAATACTTTCTTTGCATGTGATGCCATTATGAATGGTTCACCCTTCTTGCCAATCTTTTCAAAATTCACTAATGTGAGACTCAATTCATCCACTACAACTCCTTTAGTGTTATCAACCCAATTACACCTAAAGACCAGAATTCTAAAATCTATGTAGTCAAACTCCCATATATCTTCAATGAAACTATAGTATGACATTTTAGCTTCATGTGGACTCTTATCCTTTACACTATAAATATACAATGAAGACGCTTGAAGGGTGGCCCCACTGTTTTAGACGACACTCTTAGCATCTTGATGCTTTGTGTGATATAAAAATTCATTTATGTCAAACCCTTAATAAGACATAACATTCATTTTTGGTTTAAAGGTGAGGTATTTGATATTTTCAACATCATTATTTGGTGTTTGAGATAGTTGAAGTGAGACTTTATCTTCAAATCACCTAATAAATATCTTGTTATGATCTCTAGCAAACCATATTAAATTGTCTCTAGGATATTTTGTCTTGATGAAATTGGTATGTTCTGTGATATAAATACTCATTTCGTTTATGTTGCATAAAATATACAATGTTCTTGTTCACACAGCTCACGACTGATTACTTTTGCTTGTGCTCCTAAAATAGAATAGTCCTCAATATTTTTGTCGTTTACAGGGGCTTCATTACAAATCAGAAAGTCATTGTAAAAGTCCATAACCTCCCTGGCCACATAACCCTCAATAATACCCCCTTCACGTTGATAATAGTTTTTAACATCACCTTTAAAAATACACATGTATCATTTAAAAGGATACATCAAATACAAGAAAACTGGTCTCAATATTTTCACTTCCCTAGTCAAATGGACAACAAGATGTACTATGATATTAAAGAATGAAGGAGGAAATACAACTCAAGCCGACACAGGGTAACGACCACTTCTCTTTGCAACTTATTGAGATTCTCAGGATCAATAATTTTTTTGTATAGAGTGTTGAAGAAGAAACAAAGCATGGTGCCAAACCTTACATGCTTCAACAATATAGATCAAATTACCATGAACAATATCTATTGCATTAGAGTGTGACAATCATGAGATTTAAGACATGTCCGCTTCATATCCTTCATTGATACGAATCTACAAATATTGGAAGAGTATCCATGTGGTATCTTAACATTAAGCAAGCACTCACAAAAAAGTTCTCCTTTATAGACAATGTGTAACAAGCAGCATGTATATATATTTTTCCATCACTACTAACTTGTAACGAACAAAAACTTAGAATCTTACCCTTTTCCATGATTATAAATCTAGTAAGATTGGTTTCTTAGATTTGACCAAATAAGGACAAAAATTAAAACACATTTCCATAACGACTTAATTATGTGCCAACGTGTAAATTAAATCATGAAATATGTTATATATTTTTCCTATACTGACATGATGGCTAAATAAAAATGAATAATATGTTATAGAGTAACAATTGATAATTACATATCCATAAATAGTAATAATGTTCTATTATTTAAATAAATATGAAACTAATGGAGTAAATACATTAAATGTGTAAAATGCAGATTTTTAAGCGTAACAATAAAATATAACTCTTTTTGTAACAATGTGAAATTAATGTGACTCTAATTGAAGATAATCAATATATATGTAGATAAATTGTCTAAAACATAATGGTGATATAACTACAAAATAAAATTCCAAAACCCAAATATTATGATAAAAATGTGTTTTTTAGTTTCCATATTACTTGGGTTCCAAGTTTCACATTGTTTGAACGATAATAATTATTTTAATTTTATTTAGAAAAGAAAATGTGACTTTTACTCCAAAAAATTAAATAATATGTTTAATGACTTCAAAAGTGGAAATAAATCCCAAATTCGAATTGCACTTACCAAAATTAGTCTATGTGTAAATTTCCACAGTAATTGGACAATCTAATCTATCATGTATAGTTTAAGAGAGAAAATATAACTTAAAGTCCAAAGTATTAAATAAAATAATAAAAATACTCAAAATGAAACATTAATGATAAAATTAGACTTCTCGCATTTTAGTTTGTTTGTAGACTAAGTTTCACATTTTTTGAGTGGTCCTATATGCCTCAAATCCATTAAGAAAAGAAAATGAAAGATAAGGCCAAAAAGATTAAATTTTTTATTAAAAAGAAAACATCTAATATATTAAATGAATAATGTAAACCAACTTGTATGGGTTATACGATATATAATTTATGTGAATTTGTAATAAATTAAATTGTGGTGTAACATAAAGAGAAGTAATTTTGTACATGCATGTTAAATCTATGGAAAATTTATCATGGTAGAAAATCTTAAAAATGTATTTACTTCCTGAATATGATGGGATCGAGGTAATTGCAACAATGTTGAATACATGAGATATTTTAATAGAGTATAACAAACTTTAAAGAACTAATTATCCCTACTTAATGTTTGAAATTAATAAATAAATGAAGTAATCACATTAACATAATGCAAAGCCCCACCCCGATGTTTCATCTGCTCCATGCACGACCACCTATCTTAGACTGCCTAAATAAACAATGTCTTTTTCAAGGACACTCCAAGTATCAAACCTCACTTTTATCACCCTTTTCATGCAAAACATTTGATTACCGATAGATATCGACGTAATAAGGGAGTTGTCAAATCTTCTATGAAACTACAACCCAATACAAAAACACCTATTGATTGCAATCCTTCCTCATGCCTACATATCCCTAACATTAGCATGACCTCTCCTCTGGATATCTCTGAGTCTACCGAGTCTCATCCCTCCTGCAGACCTCCCAGTGGGGGACTCTCTCAACATACCATACATATTGACACCCATCTACATGTTCTGCTTGCACCCTCCACTTTTAGCTCCATCTTTATCGCCTCTGCATTTGTCTCCCACCCTTTTACCATGGCTCCCACAATTCACCTTGACAAGGAATTTCCCATTGACCTACATGCTAACTCCATGTGCCTTTTCCGTGTCTTTACTAGTCGTATCATCCTAGTATCCATCACCAACAACATTGACAACATCATAGTCAACATTCTGGATGTTACCAGAGTTATCACCCTTCTACTCCCTGGACATACGATCTTTAAACCTAAGATTCTCTCTCCATCCCAGCTCTTGTACTATGTGCCTGAAGGTACTAAACTTGATCATTTCTTTGGTCAAGTTATGACTATACCTTGTGGTACTAGTTTTGTTCAAGCAAATATCATGAAATGGACACCTGAACAAGGGTCTTCCCTTGTCAGCTCTGGTGGACCGGGGTGGGTCTCCATTTCTGATCTCCCCCACACCTATGGGAATTCGAGATTTTTTGTGCTATCACACACTCTATAGGTGCTACCCTTCAATTTGTGAGCCATGACACTCTTCATCCTACTAGCTACATCAAAGCTTTCTGTGTCTTCTCTATCAAACAAGCCATCACACTACTGACTTCTATCAATATTAGACTTGGTGAGAAGTTTTACAAAATCAAACTGATTAGTGAGAACCCTACCAAAGTTACCACCACCTTCTCTGGCATTGCTCATCATCTCCCATCACGGTACTGCCCATCAACAACAAAAAACCTTTGCAGCCATCAGAAAACCAAATGATAGAAATATGATATAGGAAATAAAGAATGCCACCACCCTTTCACATACCAACTCCAACCCTAACATTCCAAATAAAAGACCTAGAATATCCTCACCTTCGGTGGACAGTAAAAACAACACCTTTTTAAACTCCTTCAAACCCTTCCCTTCCCATAATAACCTAGCCACCACCACAAACATTGATCTAGATACGGTTAAAAAGCTCAAAACAATGATCATGGAGGAGATCACATCATCCCAAAGTCCAAAATAGAAGAATAAAGGCAAGGCTATTGTGATCCCGAATATCAACTCCCTTTCGACCACACCTGAAGGACTCACCAATATAAACTTGTTTGCTTCAGAAGAACCAGGTAACAAACTTCATCTTCAAAATATTTCATATCTTCACGAATTACCTTTCTTTTTTGACACATCAATTGAACATGAATATGATTACCCATTAGACAGTATCGAAGACATTTCTTATTGGCATGACATTCAATATTTCTCACTCTTTGCTAAAAACTAGGTATTAGTTTGGAATCCGACAACATAGCCCATACAACTTTAGATGACATAGAAAAATTTATGAAATGGCAAAATTGTAGATAGAGTACAACACTTATGATAGTCTAGACCACCTCCGCATATGCTCATAAACCTTTTGTCACATATCATTCTCAGCTCATCTTAAAAACACACCATGAAGATCTCATCATGGAATGTACGTGGAGCGTCCAACCTCAAGAGAAGAAAACACATCTGACGTCACACATACAAAAACAGCATAAGCATCATCACCATTCAGGAAACCAAACCACTTTGACCTCCTTTTCATTGAAAATTGTAGGAGGAAAACACATCAATTCTTGGTTCCAAATACCCCCCAACGGCTTCAAAGGAGCCATTGTTATAGGTATCAACAACAATAGGTTCCATATTTCTAATACCGAATATCGTGAATACAATATCACCTTACACATCACTAACACATCATACGCTCATAAATGGATCTTTACTGGCATTTATGGCGAACCCAATTCAGATAAAACTCATTACATTAGTGAGATAGACCAAATTCTCAGGATGTACGCTGACAAATCTTGGCTCATGGGGGGTGACTTCAATCTCATCACTTGAGCAACAGATAGATGAAACTAGCACAACCTCGTAGGTTTTTTGACCCCATCAGATAAAAAAATTCAGAGACCTCACCACCAGACATAACATGATCAACATATTCCCTTCCAACGCCAACTACACTTGGAATAGAAATCATTCATGGGTCAAGTTAAATCATTTGATTTGCTCTCCTTCTTGAGAAGACCTCTTCCCTCATGCTTTCATCTCTGTGGCTCACAGAGCTATCTCTGACAACTTCCCCATCATTATAGATGCCACAAACTTGAGATGGGACCACAAACCTTTCATAATTGAAATTTTTTGGTTAATGGACCCTTCATGTTTAGACAGTTGCAAACATAACTAGTCTATTATCCAACATACCACATTAGAGGCAGGATATCATATCCATAACAACACCAAAAGGATGATAAAGGCCCTCAAAAATGGCAAAGACATAAATATGGCAATATTATGCACGAGCTAGACGATCTAGAACAACAACATCTCTTCATGGATAGCGACCCTACCGTTGACCCAACCATTACTCTTGCTATTAAAGCATATTTAGAAAACATTCACAATTGTATTGACACTATTTAGAAATAGAGATCTAAGATCAAATGGGCGCAAGATGGTGAAAAAAATACAAAATACTTCCACGAGTCTTACAACAACAATGCCAGTGCAAACATCATATCCAGGCTTAACATCAATCGCACAAATACATCTAATAGAAACATCATCACAAATCATATTGTAAATCACTTCCAAAACACTTTCAACACAGGCCACAATCCCATCATTCTAAATTCCATAAATTGGGCTGACATCTATAAAAAAATCATACCCTCACCACACAGTACCACTAGAGATTTCACATTTGAAGAACTCAAAGATGCAGTCTCATCATTAGGAAACAACAAATCTCCTAGACCAGACAGACTGAATATTGAATTCTACCTTACTGTGTAGGAACACATAAAAGGGGACTTCATGCACCTTCTTCTAGCCATAAAAAATAATGATGCCATCCACAAACACATCAAAGTCCTCAACCACACCAACATAGACCTAATAAAAAAAGTGGAACAACCTAACTTGATAAACCAATTTCGACCCACTAGCCTTATTAATCGTCCTACAAAATCTTAGTAAAAATTCTTAGCAACCACATCAAACCACAGCTGGAACACATCATAGACCACAACCAAAGTGCTTTCCTTGAACATAGAATCATCCAGGATGCTTACATTATGGTCGATGAAACTCTACACCTATTCTATAAAAACAAAACACGTCTTAGCCATTAAACTAGACTTTGAAAAAGCCTTTGATTTGGTTACTGGGATTGTCTCCTTCATACCATGAAGGGTTATGGTTTCCCAGCTAAATGGATCAACTAGATTCATGCTTGCATCCATCATAAATGGGTCACCTTTTGGACACTTCCATAATTCCAATGGGCTCATACAAGGTGACCCATTATCACCTTACCTCTTCATCATGGTCACATCACTTCTCACAAATATGATTAAGATGTGCATTGCACATGGTCTCATTGTTTCACCACTTGAATGATTCAAAAATATTATTCAATATGTGGATGACACTATGATCTTAGTAAAGCTTGAGGATAACATCATAATTAACACCATCCACACTATTGGACTATTCTCATACATTTTAGGTCTCAAAATAAATCTAAGAAAATCATCCATAATAGGTATCAACATGCCATTTGAGATCATCCTCATATATCAAACTCTGCTAAAATGCAAAATGAAAACGTTCCCAGTCATGTACCACGACCTTCCTATTTCTCCTTATCCTACACAACATCGCACATGGATACCCATCATAAACAAAATTCAAAACTCTCATCCTAGACAAACAACTTTCTGAGTATGGCTAGTCGTATTACTCTCCTCAATAGCTCCATCGCTCCCATCACCACTCACTATCTTAGTTGTATACCTTTATCGACAAAAACCAGAAAATAGATAGACTCAATCATGAGAAAATTTCTATGGAACCATTACACCTCTAACACAAGAAAAACTAGATTACACTTGGTCAACTGGGATACCGTTTGTGCTCCCATTGAGTTTGGAGGATGGGGTATCATAGATATCAACACTCATGTGATCGATCTCATCATCAAAAGCATACAAGCTTTCATTATCAACTCATTAAAAATATGGAAACCCTTCATACTACATAAATACTACAAAAATACAAATCCATGTAATAAAACAAAAATTAATATATCTTCACCATTGTGGAAATTCATAAACAAAAATTTGGATATGATTGTCCAAATGATCAATACACCACTACATGCCTAAACCAATATCAACTTATGGTTTGATCCATGGTACCATAACAACATGATACAAAATATCACAAATAACCTCATCATACCTCGGAGACTGAAGCATACAAGCACAGAAAAAGCCCTCCATTAGCTCACCAGCAATAGACAAAACATCATAAAAACATATCTCTCACAGAACGTCAACCCCAACACCATTGAGGATATAATCCACCACCTAGAAAATAACACCACGAATTGCATTTCATGAAAATGGGGCAACACCTATCCTCCAAATAAATCCTATCATTATCTCACTTATAGAGGGTGTGCATCTAACTAAAAACATAATGGAATAGGAAATGACCTCATAAATTCAAAATATTCTTTTGGCTCATTGCCAAGAAAAAATTCTCACAGACAACAGCCTTAAGAAGAGGGGCTTCTTAGGCCCTACTAGATGCTACTTCTGCCACGCTGAAGAGGAAACCACTGAACATATCTTCTACCACTATCCATACACAACTCAACTTGTCTACAATTTTATTCAATCAAACTCTACTAGGGACTTTTTGTCCACACCCACTCAAGTATGCTGATTCAAACCTAAAATACCAACCATTACTCCCACAATCTCACCATGGATATACTTTGGAACATAGGATAGAGAAAAAATAAGAAACATAACAACAATGCTCTCCCTAGTGAGCATATTATATATGTTTCACATTTGAAGAACTCAAAGATGCAGTCTCATCATTAGGAAACAACAAATCTCCTGGACTAGACAAACTGAATATTGAATTCTACCGTACTATGTCAGAACACATCAAAGGGGACTTCATGCACCTTCTTCTAGCCATCCAAAATAATGATGACATCCACAAACACATCAAAGTCCTCAACCACACCAACATAGCCCTAATAAAAAAAGTGGAACAACCTGACTTGATAAACCAATTTCGACCCACTGGCCTTATTAATACGCCCTACAAAATCCTGGTCAAAATTCTTAGCAGCCACATGAAACCACAGTTGGAACACATCATAGACCACAAGCAAAAGGCTTTCCTTAAACATAGAAACATCCAGGATGCTTACATTATGGTCGATGAAACTCTACACCTATGCTATAAAAACAAAACACCTGTCTTAGCCATCAAACTAGTCTTTTAAAAAGCCTTTGACTTGGTTATTGGGATTGTCTCCTCCATACCATGAAGGGTTATGGTTTCCCAGCTAAATAAATCAATCGGATTCATGCTTGCATCTCTACCAATACCTTCCCCACCATCATAAATGGGTCACCTTTTGGACACTTCCATAATTCCAATGGGCTCAGACAAGGTGACCCATTATCACCTTACCTCTTCATCATGGTCACATCACTTCTCACAAATATGATTAAGATGTGCACTGCACGTGGTCTCATTGTTTCACCACCTGAATGCTTTGAAAATATTATTCAATATGTGTATGACACTATGATCTTAGTAAAGCCCGAGGATAACACCAAATTAACACCATCCACACTATTGGACTATTCTCATACATTTTAGGTGTCAGAATAAATCTTGGAAAATCATCCATAATAGGTATCAACACACCATTTGAGACCATCCTCATATATCAAACTCTCCTCAAATGCAAAATGAAAACTATCCCAGTCATGTACCACATCCTGCCTATTTCTCCTTATCTTACACAACATCGCACATGGATACCCATCATAAACAATATTCAAAACTCTCATCCTAGACAAACAACTTTCTGAGTCTAGCTGGTCATATTACTCTCCTCAATAACTCCATCATTCCCATCACCACTCACTATTTTAGTTGTATATCTTTATCGACAACAACCAAAAAATAAATAGACTCTATCAGGAGAAAATTTCTATGGAACCATTACACCTCTAACACAAGAAAAAAATAGATTACACTGGGCCAAATGGGATACCATTTGTGATCCCATTGAATTTGGAGGATGGGCTATCACAGTTATCAACACTCATGTGATATATATCATCACCAAAATCATACAAGCTTTCATTATCAACTCATCAAAAATATGGAAACCCTTCATACTGCATGAATAATATAAAAGTACAAATCCATGGAACAAAAAAAAGAATATATCTTCACCACTTTGGAAATTCATAAAAAAATTGGATAACATCATCCAAATGATCAATACACCACCACATGCCTAAACCTATATCAACTTCTGGTTCGATCTATGGTACCATAACAACATGATACAAAACATCACAAATAACCTCATCATACCTCTGAGACTGAAGCATACAAGCACAGACAAATCCCTCCATCAACTCACCAGCAATAGACAAAACATCCTAAAAACATATCTCTCATAGAACCTCAACCCCAACACCATTCAGGATATAATCCACCACCTAGAAAATAACACCACGAATTGCATTTCATGGAAATGGGGCAACACCTACTCTCCAAATAAAGCCTATCATTATCTCACTTATAGAGGGTGTTTATCTAAATTAAAACATATATGGAATGGGAAATGACCTCATAAATTCAAAATATTATTTTGGCTCATTGCCAAGAAAAAATTCTCACAGACAACAACCTTAAGAAGAGGGGCTTCCTGAGCCCTACCAGATGCTACTTTTGCCACGCTGAAGAGCAAACCACTGAACATATCTTCTACCACTATCCATACACGACTTAACTTCTCTACCATTTTATTCAATCAAGCTCTACCAGAGACTTTTTGTCCACACCCACTCAAGTATACAGATTTAAACCTAAAACACCAACCATTACTCCCATAATCTCATAATAGATATAATTTGGAACATATGGATAGAGAGAAACAAAAAGAAACATAAAAACAATGCTCTCCCTAGTGTGCATATTATATATGAGGTTGAACACTATCTATCTATTATTTTGCATTGCAGGACTGACTTCAACATCCACACATGTGATGGCAGAGGAAGACACTCACATGGTGATCTTTGGTGACCACAATGCTGAAGGACATTACACCCTGGAGGAGATTCTTGTAGATGACTATGGCTTCTAGACCCAACACATAATGGGGGATTTCATTATCTTTCTTTATGATTTATGAGGCTTATTGTTATAGGGGTGCCTCCCCCAGAATAATCTTTATTTCATCCTTTCCTGCATTTTCCATCTATTAGGATTGGCTTCCTGGTTACAACCGTCGCATAGACTACACACTTCTGGTGCTTTAGTCATGTCATCATTTTGTACTATGACTGTTTACAGACGTTTTTGTTTGTAAACACTATCTATATACTTGACTTTCTATCAAAAAAAGGAAACAAATATTTAAAGCAGTTATATATTTGTTTGGAAACAAATAAACATCAACAAAATTTATAATCAATTACTTAACTCAAATAAGAAATAATGATAATCTTGACGAAATGAACCCCTTAGTAAACCTCCCTATTACATCATAAATTTTTTAACAACAAGGAAAATAAAATAAAAATGTTTCAATAGATAATGTTTTCACCCTTTTGATGTGAAATCCATGTAATTACTTTTGGATATATAAATTTATTCACACTTATCTACTCTACAAATAGTTAATATAAAATATATTAGCAATATATATGGTTTCTTAAAATGTAGAAATTTGGATCTAACTTAGTATTAGTTAAGTAGATGCCTTTTATTGAAATAAAATTGTTATACATGTTTTCAATGACTCTTTAAAGTGAGAAGAGAAACATTTTGGGAAAGTGATTATGTTATGGGATTAATAAGTATATATAAGAGATTGATAAATGGAATAGTAAAAAAAGGAATTGAATAAGTATATTCTATACAATTGTACATTAACTAATTATACATGTTTACATTGAGTAAATAATTACACAATGATATAATTATAAGTCTCTTCACTGTAAGCATAATAGTCAATATTTATGTGATCAAATCACTAAAAATGGTATATATATGATAAAACATAGACATAAATAAATGAAAGGAAATGACATTTTTATGTTATTCTTTCCTATCATTTGTTAAATAATTCTTAACTTTTCTCCTTTTGCAATATATGTTGCATATTTTCCCTATAAAATTAAAATATATAAGTTTTTTGCTACCCAAGACAAGTAATAATATATATAGACGCTTCACATGGCCTTCACACACATAGAAACCACTTGACCATTAGTACACCCTAACCTTCTCTCTTATCCTCTTATTCAAGCCCCTTGGATGAGCCGTCAAAGACTTGTAATCTCATGGTGATATGTTCTCAACCATCGGTGTTACAAACCTTGGAACTATTTCTAACCTTGACTTGGATCTAAGATTTGTATCTTGACAAGGTGACAAACATCTAGAGGTATGTTGCATCCCCCATGAGTCATATTGAGCAATTACTTTCATTACTCTCTCTCTCTCTCTCTTGAGCATCTTTGAAGTATTTTGGTGATAAATTTTTTATTTCTCGACTTGATGACCTATTTGGGTCTGATCTTAATAACTTTGAACTCTTATCCATGTCAGACTCTTATTTATATTTTGTTCATCTTAATCCTTGTGAAATCCTAATTTTCAACTTGTGGGCTTTTGTGACTCTGTGAAGTATTTTAATTGTGGAAATGTTTGAATACCTATTTATGGGCCTCTAACCCCATTGGTATAAATTGGATGATCTCATCCCTTATTTGTTCTTGACTATACTTTATCTTGTCTGCCCTATTTGTATGGATGATTCACTAGTCATAACTATAAGTAGTGACTCCATATAGGCACTGGGTTTTATCCCCCTACCACTTATAATGTTTACAGGCACTGGGTTTTATTCCCCTATTAGACACTGGGTTTTATTCCCCTGCCACATATGATATTAGGCAATGGGTTTTATTCCTCTATCATGCACAAGGTTTTATTCCCTACAAAATAATATATTTATTTGGCACTGAGGTTTTAGTCTTCCTGCCATTTGGTATGGAATACATATGGGTTCTTACTCTACTTTTTATTATGTGCTAGTCTACTTATTACTCACCATGCAACTATTTAAGTTTTATAAAATTAGTTATGTGATAATTTCTAAAAAGCAAGAAATCTCTTATTCTTTATCTTCTTTAAGTGTCTTTCTTTTGATATCTACTTGGATAGTATATTTACCTCTTCTATTGAAATCCTTGTTACGTTGATATCCTTTATTTCATAATGTTTCTCAATCCCCGATTTAGTAGGCACATACTAGTGTTTATGTTGATGCATCTACTTTTCTCCTTTTTGTGGGGTATGCTTTCAACCCCAAGTTTAGGTCAAGGAGGAGAAAACCAAATTTGACTAGGATAACTTTGAGAGTAGTTGAACCTTCTTGAGGAGATAGATTCGAGGTGGTTAGACAACCTTCTTCTGATCCTATATTTTAGTTTTCATATGTATCACCCTACATGGTGAAGGGTGGTGATAATCTCAAGCATTGTAATAGTTAGATATTTTATATTCCGATGCTACATTCAGTATACTGGATCATACTTTGAATAAATTGGATAATCATCCCTTTTGTAAAAAAATATAGTGGTGTTTAGTATATGGGATGTTTCCTTCTTATTTGATTTAGTAAGGAGTAGATCCCCTCTCGGGTCCCACTCCTTACATAACTTCTTTTGTTATTTGATTTAGTAAGGAGTGGATCCCCTCTCGGGTCCCACTCTTTACATAACTTCTTTTGTTAATTCTTTCCTTATACCCAATTCACTTAGGTCCATTCTAAATTTGATGCCATCTTTAGTCATAGATGATATATTCAATAGAATACCAATGACGCTATTCATAACATGCATGACATTGATACAATGTCTAACTGCCAAAGAACTCCAATAAGTAAGATCCCAGAATATTGACCTCTTCTTGTATAAAGATTTGTCATTCTATAGGGGAATGGCACATTGTGATCTCTTATCGAATGCATTGACAAAGTCTTTTACTCTTTCATAAACAACCTCCCCTGATATAGGTTTAGGGGTACTCCGTTCCTCATTTGATCCATTAAACACTTTGTGCAACCTTCGGTAATTATGAACTTTTGGAAGAAGTCTTCAATGACCAAGATATACAATCTTCCCTCCATATTTTAGTCATATTGAATCAGTGTTCTCTTCACATAAAGGGCATGCTTTTTATACTTTTAGACTATATCCAAAAAATTCCCATATGTTGGAAAGTCATTAACAGTGCAAACCAACATAGCATGCACATGAAATGTCTCTCTATGTGAAGCATCATAGGTCATCACACCTTCTCCCCATAGTTTCTTAAAGTCATCAATCAGAGGTTCAACATAAACATTGATATCATTGCCAGGTTGTTTAGGGACTGATATCAACCATGACAACATGACATACTTATTTTTCATACACATCTAGGGAGGAAGATTGTATATAACAATCATAATAGACCAAGTGCTATGTTGGTTGCTCAATGTGTCGTATAGATTCATCCCATCGGTATAAAGCCAGAGTTTAGATTCCTGACTTCTTCACCAAATTCAGGGTACAATAAATCAATCTTCTTTGACTATGGGGAATCAAACACATGTCCTGGGATCCCATGATTATTTTTCTTTGCCTCTACATGCCACCTTAAATTCTCTGCATCCATGGTATTGTCAAAGAAGCATTGAAATCATGGTATTATAGGTAGATACCACATCACCTTGGTAAGAGAGCCAATTTTTTACTTCCCCAAAGTCATCATTTTATAGATTGACGCCCCACATTTTTTACAATATTTCAATCTAACATAGTCCTTTTGAAATAACACACGGTCATTCAAGAATGCATACATCTTATTAGCCTTCATTCCCATTGGGCACAACATTTTCTTTAATTTGTATGTTGAGATTGGAAGCTCTTTGCCTTCAGGAAGAATTTCTTTCAACGAAGACAAAAATGATGTGAAGCTTTTGTTGCTCCATCTATTGTTAGCCTTCAGAGTATACCATCTCAACACAGTGCTCAGTTTTGTAAACTTAGTACAACCTAAGTGTAACGGTCTCTCAGCATGATGCACAATGTTTCTAAATAAGGAAGGTGGATCGGTGTGTTCTACCCGACAACTATCTAGCATCACATCAATCATGTCTATCGGAATCATGTCATTCACATCTACACCATCGTCGGTAATTTCTTCTTCAACACACGTACTGCCATGGACATCTAATGATCTCATAGTGGGAATCTCTCCATGTCAGTACCATTATGTATAGCCATGTACAATCCCTTTTCACGTGAGATGACTTTTGGTTTTGTCAACAATGTCAACTTTCAAGTTGTTACTGCAATTCCTACATGGACAATAACACCTATCTCCAGGCCATTTCCAATGTTCCTTTGTAAATCTTATAAACTGATGAAGACAAGTAATAAACTTTGGGGTGCAGAGATTTGGAATGGACAAGCATGATCTATCCATTCTATGATCAAAGAGAAAATAAGTACTAGGTTTTAGGGTTTACGTAATTGGGGTTTAGGGTTTACATGATTAGGGTTTAGGGATAAGGGTTTACATGTGAGGGTTTATCATTTAGGGTTTAGGGATAATGTAACATACCAGGATTTGAGGCCTCAGATAAAATGATTTTAAAAGGAATGATTGGACTACCCATATCACCAAGGTGCATCTCCTTTTCAGGGAGCCGATCACTAAAGAACTCTATGGTTAAGCGTGCTCATCCCAGAATAGTACTAGGATGGGTGATCGGTCATGAAGTTTATCCTATATTACATGTGAGTGAGAACAAAGAGTGTAGTTAAGGCTAGTGGTGGTCTGTGGGTCCACTCATCATTCCTGAAACTCTACTCAAGCATTGGGAAGTGGGCCCAGGTGTTACAGATAAGGGTTTACATATTAGAGTTTAGGGTTTACAGATTAGGATTTAGGGTCTATGGTTTACAAACTAGGGTTGAAGTTCAGTAATGAATGTGTGTACCACATATCCCATTCTTGAACACCTAATCTCAGTAGTAAGTATATAATGTGTGATTCGGTTTTTAAGAAAATTTTAGCAACATTTCCCCTCAGTTCTCCAAGTACATTGATGTAGATGGGAAAATAGCCACCTACATATGTACTTAGAGAACAAATGGGGAGTGTTGATAACACATATTGAAACTAGATACACATTATAAACTTACATTATAAGTGAGATTAAGTGTTCAAGAACACTCTCAAACCATGGATTATCCAAGATTTACTCCTAATGAGTAAATCTCAGATGGGTTTTATGCCAACATGCAATTATATGCCTATGATCTTAGTGTCATAATTTATATCATATCTATAAAAAATACACATTAAAATAGGCTAGGAATAATACATGCATTTTCAATAAAGTGTAGTCCAAGTTTCATGTAAATGTCTATGTTTCATCCAATTAAGCACAAAGAAGGTTAAGATTAATCAAGTCATTAAATTAGACATCCAAACCTGCATCTAATGAAATTAGACATCCAAATCTACATTTAACAAATACCATCAACACACATAACAATATTTTTTTTTGCATATTCATTCATACACACAATGCAAACACAAATATTCCAAGCATAACATACACTTTTTTGCATACTCATTCATATACACGATGCAAACCCAAATAAATGTTATCTATGGCAAAATGTATCAAAAAAATTAATAAAAAAGTACAATGCTCACCTTTCATTATAGTGAAGACTGGAGCAAAAGGTGCATCGACAACAGTGACGACTGGAGCAGGAGCAGATAGCAACATTGCAGGCGGCTAGAGGAGGAGTTGCAGGTGGCAGCAGTAGAGGCTAGAGAAGGAGCAGGCAATATGAGCATCTAGCTATGCAGGGAGTAGGTAGAGGCAGAGGGAGCAAGATTCAGAGAGGTGGGAGTAGGAGAAGGAGGTGGTTACAGTAGCGGGAGTAGGAGCAAGAGAAGCTAGTGGCTACAACGGCAATCAAAGGCGGGAGCAGCGACAATGGAGGTTGGAATTTAGAGCTAAGGAAAAAATTGGCCGAACAATGAAACATATATTGAGGGAAAGTTTGTTTCACGTGGGTGCTATTAAGTTTTACATAGTCGTCGCTTGTTCAAAAATTCTGACGCTTAAGGACTTAGACATCGATTTGTTAAAAAACCCGACACCTAATCGAGTGAATTAGAAGAGGATTTTCTATAAAAAAATTTATGTCAGAGGCCATTATCTGAAGGAAAATGGTTTGAGTAAGACCCAAATCATTAGTTGGCTAAAAAAAATTGACACCTAATCTTAGGACTTAGTCATCAGTTTCCTGTAAGAAACTGATTCTAGAAGCCATTATCCGAACAAAAAAATTAGCCTGAGTAAGGCCTTAGTCGTCGGTTTTTTCTTGGCGAACTGACACTATAGAGAAATGGGGGGGGGACATATTTTTTGCATTGTTGACAAGAAAATGACATCGATGTACAATTTTTCATGGTTTTTTCTTAGAATCAATGTTGATTTTGTGGAAGACCAACCGATACCAAAAGTATTTTGGATGCAAAATTTATTTCACCCGAAGGTGTTTGTCATCGATTCTCTGAAAACTGACGCTCATTTTAAAATTTTTGGAGGCAAAATTTTCCCATGAAAAATTGTATTTCAGGGTTATTTTACACGTCAATTTTTTAAAAGTGTAACCGACGTTATAGAAAAATTCATACCCGTGTCTGTTCTAAATTGACAGGACTTGATCAATGGTGACGTTTATGATAATCAACTAACATTGTTTGGTGTATATGTCACTTTTTTCTTTGTAACTGACGTCAGGAATTCACACTTCCACCAGGGCTCAACCATTCCCAAAGGTCATTAAGACCATCACATCATTCCATGCAAGAACATCATTATCTTTCCATACCTTATAACAAGGCTCAACAAACCCTCACCATACTTGTGTTACATTGGTTTAGCATAACATTGCATTAAAGATCTAAAACATGTTCACATGATGATAGAGTAGGATTGTCTTAGCATTAAGAGCATTCCTTCATCATATCATCATACAAGAAGGCTAGGTATGATTAACCACCATCATACTTATAGTGCACATGTTTAGCATAAGAAAGCATCAACCATAAGGGCCATGGTAACCACTAGTTAACATATTAGGGTTACAACAAACATTAGAGAGATATTCCTTGGCTATTGATTTTGGATCCTTTTCATGTACCTAATACCTGAAATCAATATTTAATGCACATATTAGATACATAAGAATGGAATCGTTAAGTCATTATCAAAATATGGACAATGTATAACCTCTGGGTCAACATTCTCCCCCTTTTTGACAATGACAAACCATTTCTCAAATATATTGAAAAGGATGTAGAAGTTATACATTTGCCTTATGAATTAGGGGGATTCATGATATGAATAATGTGAATTGCCCCCCATCAATCTATGATTCCTCTAACCTTCATGGTTAGTCTATCTACACATAGCAATAACGATATACATGTAGTATGTAGTCCTTTGCACGTTTACATGATGAATAGTGAATGAATAAGAAAAGGATCTCACAAGCAAAAGGCAGTAGTATAACAATGAATAACAATATGATTGAGTTTCAAGACTTGAAAAATCTCTCCCCCTTTTGACATTATCAAAAAGTAGGGGGGGAGAGCATAAACTCAGGTCTTCTCCAAAACACAAACAACCACATATGTAGAAAGAATAAGCAATCACATAGCATATATCACATAGAGACGGAAGATAACATACAATCTAAGTTGTAATAAAAATATGGCAGAAGATGGCACCAACACATACAATAGATCAGATTAAAAAGCCAGAGTGCACATCAGATATATAACAACTCAGAGATATGTCCACATGAGAGCAACTACAAGCATAAGGCAATGAAAACAAAGAAAAAATAGTACAACTCAGATATATGTGCCAAGATGTTTCTTATACAAAATAGTCTAGAAAGATGTATATGATAAGCATGCTAGACTACAAACTAAGAAACAACCTAAATATCTAAGCTATGTATATCCACGGTATCATCATCATCTCCAGGCGTGTAGACCTCATCTCTGTCAAAACGTGGAGCAGCAGTGCCATCATCACCGGAGTCAGCACCATCACCATCACCATCGTCCGAAGTGTCCTCATCATCACTGTCATCATCAACATCATCATCCTCAGCATCATCATCATGGTATGGCATCTCCTCATCAGCAGGAGGTCCAAAACAGCAATCGGGCCAATGAGCATTCTACGCAGCCCAAGACATACCAAGAGTGTGAAGCTCATTGGCTTGTGGGAAGGACGGAGAAGAGTCTTTAAGGCTGGCAAGCAGAGTGGCCATGGGGCCAGTAGGCAATGATAGGTAGATGGGAGTGGAGGTACCAACAGCAAAAGGTGGCAGAGGAGGAGGAGCAGCAGCGGAAGGCTCAGGAGCGGGGTAGTAATGATTATATGCATAGGAAGCATAATCACTACCGGGGTAGGGCTGGTAGGTGGGATGGGGTGAGCACATAATAGGTTCATGGTAGACATGATGGAACACAAATCTTGATGCAGATGGTCATGAACTTGTTGGTTATATGCTTGTTTGTGCATCATGTAGCCCAAAAGGGTTTCATTTGATACACAGAATGAGGCACCGCTAGGTCTAGGAGGAGGCTGCGGTGGTGGAGCTCGGGTGGAGGAGGCTGGGGCTGCAGAAGTTGAGGCAGAGGGAGAAGCACTAGGGGTGGAGGAAAACACAGGCACTAACTTTTGAAGTGTGGTTGCACTGATGCAAACACCCTTTCTGGCAATCGGGTAGTGGAAGTCAGAAAAGAGAGATTTGTCAGTGGCAAACTTGAAATAGCCACAAATCAAAGCCAGGTAGGGAGGGTGGGTTCCTAGTGTGTTCTTACCAGTGTCTAAGTAGGTCATATGGTGTAGAATATATATGGCCCACTTGACACCGATGTTCTCTAACAGGCAATACATAATGACATCAGTGTTCTCTGTAATGTCCGGTTGGTTTTTCTTTGAATGGACATTACAGTTGATCACTAAAGCCAATATGCGCTTCCTAAGGTCAAGGGAGGAGGAAGGTAGGGTGGACTTATTCTTGTAAGGAACGTCAGGTTTCTTCAAATAACGATGAATGTCTGGTAAGGTCAATTCATGTTGTTTGTAGAAATATGTCGGGTCAAGAAGATCAAAATACTCTCTGTAATCCTTTCACCAGGTGTTGTTTGCCTCGTCTCCGAAAAGAAAGACAGTTAAAGTATCCTCGGAGATTTGGAAACGGCAACCCATGATCATCGATGTGAGGATCACTTGAGTATTTAGCGGGGGGATAAGCGAGTCATAGTTCCAATGCAAATTCGCATAGAACTCATGAACTGCCTTAGTGCTCGACATAGAGTTGTTAAAGCAATCACGTTCAACGGCTAGGGCAGATAGATGGTGGACGGCTAGAAACCTAGCTACTTGATCAATAATCGCTTGACGTCTAGGAGAAGGCTCGATTAAGGCGTGAAAAGGAAAAGGGCTTTGAGGAAGAAGTTCCTTGTACCTATTTACAACCTCTATCGATATAAACGATGTATCGTCAAAGGGAATCGAGTAATTAGAGGACGAAACAATATGTGCATTGCTTGGAGCATGTTGTTTCCTTCTTTGGGAGGCCATGGAAGCAAAATAGAGGAAGAAAATGTGCAAACAAGAAAAACAAATCATAAAAGCCGAACAAAAACCACCAAGGATCACCCGGGAAGGTCTAGGTTAAGCTACCTAGGTCGGGAAATGGCTGGAAATGGAAGATTTAGGGCTAGGGTTGAGAGCTTAGGGCTTGAGGATGATGAATCGGTCGGCTATTTTCTAGTTGAGAGGGAAAATAGTCAGCCGATCATAACATAAAGTTGGCTCAGCCCACAGATCGGTCAAGTTCTGAGAGTGTGAAACTCGACCGAATAGTTCTCTGAAGAACAACTCTCGGCTCCTGATCGGTCGAGTTTGTCTTGGGGGAAACTCGATCGAAGGTCAACCTGACCTAAAATAGTCATTCTTAATTTCTAGCCATATACATGCCAATTAAATTCAATTTTCAATTCTATTATGTATAATTAACATACTTAGGCACATGTAGCTCATCATTGGGTACTGTTTTGTGATAAAACATGAAATTCGATAAAATCCCAAAAACTAAGCTTGTTAACAAGCAAGTTAGGCACATTTTAAGCATATATAGGTACACAAGGTGAGGAATGATATGAGCAAACATATAGGATAGAGACAACTAGCTAGATCACATAGAAATATCATCCAAAGCAACAATGAGCAGTTTAGATTGAATAAAATTGAATTGATCTCTAGCTAGAGGTTTAGTGAAAATGTCCACCAATTGATTTTCTATGTCCACATGCGTGATATAAATATCCTTCTTGGTAATGTGATCACGAAGAAAGTGATGGCGAACCTCTATATGTTTAGCTCTACTATGTAATATAGGATTATAAGAGAGATTGATTGCACTAGTATTGTCACAATAGATAGGAGAAGCATCAAAATGTATGTTAAAGTCTTGGAGCATTTTCTTCATCCATAGGACCTGGGCACAACAACTCTTGGTTGCAATGGATTCAACCTCGATAGTTGATAATGCCACTGTGCTCTGTTTCTTGGAAAACCAAGACACCAAGCATGGTCCTAGAAGAAAGCAAGTGCCACTTGTGCACTTACTATCAACCAAACAACCCGCATAATCCGCATCACTATATGCCACAAGAGTAAAGTCCCTTGACTTAGGATACCATAGTACAAAATTTTGAGTTTTGGCTAAGTACCTCAAAATCCTCTTAACGGTAATAAGATGTGATTTTCTAGGGCTAGATTGAAAGCGAGCACACAAGCCAACACTAAACATAATATCAGGTCTAGAGGCAGTTAAATAAAGTAAACTTCCAATCATACCTTTATAGAGCTTCTCATCTACCTTCTCACCTTCTTCATCTTTATCAAGTTTGGCGATATTTGACATGGGAGTATCCATCGGCTTCATGTTCTCCATCCCAAAGCGTTTGAGTAGTTCATGTGTGTACTTGCCTTGGTTGATGAAGTTTCCTTATTTTGTTTGCTTGATTTGAAATCCGAGGAAGAAAGTCAACTCACCCATCATGCTCATCTCGAACTCACTCTGCATAAGAGAACTAAACTCCTTGCAAAGATCAAGATCAGTTCCGCCAAAAATGATATCATCAACATAAATTTAAATAATAAAAAAATTGTTAGAAGTGTGTTTTAGAAACAAGGTAGAATCAACTTTGCCCATGACATACCATTATCTAACAAAAAGTTATTTAATTTCTCATACCAAGCTCGAGGTGCTTGTTTGAGTTCATAGAGAGATTTTTGCAACAAATAAACATGATTGGGTAGCTTGTCATTTTCAAAGCCCGGAGGTTGAGCAACAAATACTTCCTCCTCGATTGTACCATTCAAAAATGCACTTTCAACATCCATTTGATATAACAAGAAATTGTTGTAACAAGAAAAGGCAAGTAGCATTCTAATAGATTCAAGTCTAGCAACAGGAGCATAAGTTTCATCAAATTCAATACCTTCATGTTGGTTGTAACCTTATGCTACTAACCTTGCTTTGTTCCTTACCACTTTTCCTTGCTCATCTAGCTTATTGCAATAGACCCACTTGGTGCCAATGATCTTTCTATCACTTGGTCTTGGCACTAGGGTCCACACACGATTCTTCTCGAATTGCTCTAACTCTTCTTGCATGGCTAGGATCCACTCATCATCACCAAGGGCTTCTTTGATGTTCTTTGGCTCTAGTTGTGAGATGAAGGCACTTTCTGCTTGTTCTTTGTTGTATGCAGCTCGTGTCTTCACTCTCTCGAATGGGTTGCCAATGATTAGCTCCTTGGGATGGTTCTTTGCAAAGCAGGGAGTAGGATCCTTCTTTTCTTCTTCTTCTGCTTCTATCACCTGCTTGCCTTTGTTGTCGATGTTGAGGTCTTTCAAGATAAGAATTAAGTCATATGCAACATCATTATCAACAACATGCTTGCCAATAATAGGGTTAGTCTCACTAAACTTAACATTAATAGATTCTTCAATTTTAGACAATTCAATGTTGAAGACTCTATAAGCCCTGCTTGTAGTGCTATAGCCTACGAAGAAAGCCTTATAAGATTTCAGATCAAACTTGTCAAGAGAATCCTTTGTGTTTAAAACAAAACAAGGACATCTAAAAACATGAAAGAAATCAATGGATGGCTTTCTACCATGCCATAGCTCATAGGGGGTTTTCTTCAAAGAAGGATGTGTGAAAACTCGGTTCTGCACAAAACAGGCGGTACTAACGGCTTCGGCCCAAAACTTCTTAGGAATTTCATATTCAATAAGCAATGTCCTCGCCATCTCTTGAAACGGCTTGTTCTTCCTCTCTACTACCCCATTTTGTTGAGGCGTACGAGGAGAAGAGAAATTGTGCGAGTAACCAAACTTTTCATAAAAATGTTCAAAAAGATCATTTTCAAATTCTCCCCCATGGTCACTGCGGATAGACACAATCCAGCAAGAAGCTTCATTTTCAACCCATTTGCAAAAGCTCGAGAAAACATCAAGAGTATCACTTTTTGAAACAAGAAAGAAGGTCCAAGTATATCGAGAGAAATCATCGACAATAATAAGACAATACTTGGAACCACGAAGTGTTTGCATTCTCATTGGTTTGAATAGATCAATATGAAGAAGCTCAAGAACTCTTTTGGTACCCATGACTCCTTTGGATTTGAAGGAGGATTTGGTTTGTTTCCCTTGTGTACAAGGTTAGCATTCCTCATCCTTTTCAAAATCCAATTTGGGAAGTCCTCGAACCAAATCCTTTTTGCTCAACTTCTTCATTTGATGCATATTCACATGACCCAAACGATGATGCCAAAGAGAAATATTATTTTTATCCACTACCAAGCATCTATCAAGTAGGGGCTTAAGAGCATCAAGAACAATAACGTAAAGATTACCATTTCTAGTTCCCTTATATATGACATTGTAAGAGAGGGAATCTATAAGCAAACATTCTAAGGATGTAAACAACACAAGATATCCATTATCACATAGTTGACTTACACTAATCAAATTGTGATGTAGGTCATCAACAAGCAAAACATTCTTGATACATAGCTCATTTCCTATATCACCCTCACCTATGACCTTGCCCTTCTTATTGTCCCCAAATGTTACCGATCCTCCTTTCTTTTTCATAAACTTGTTGAAATGACTGATTTCTCCAGTCATAAGCTTAGAGAAGCCACTATCAACAATCCATCTCTTTTTAACCTGCAAGAAAGAAGGATGTCAGAAACCAACTCAAACTTTGGGATCTGGTGTTAGCTTAGGGACCCATTTCATCTTTGGGTTGGTCCCCTTGGGCTTGTAAGGACAATAAGTAGAGTAATGATCATCACATTTACAATGAACACATACCATAGGGTTCTTAGAGCCAGAAGTCTCTCCATGGAAAATAGGAGGTTTCACACTCTTCTTTTTACCCTTTTTATTGCTCTTTTTCTTACCTTTGGGATCAGTCCCATCATATCCCAAACCACTAGTACCAATTTGTTTGGTAGAGTGTTCTAGGACATTATTGAGGGATTTCTTTCCTGAAAGAAACTTTTGCAAAGAAGATCTTAACTTGGCATTATCATCACTAAGGTTAATGACAGTAGTAGAAAGACTAGCAAGATCATCTCTAGCATGCAATAGGTCGGACTCTAAACAAAGGGATTTAGTATGAAAGGAATCTCGTTCTAAAGCTATGCTAGAAACTTCATTACTTTGAAAAATAGGTCTAGAAGATAAATCATTAACTTGAGAAAGTAACTTGGCATTTTCATATTTAAGCAACAAAATTTCCTTTTGATAAACATGAATCTCTTGCTTCCTAGCATCATCAATGAGAGTTAGTTCTACATTTTCAATTTTAATAACATCTAACTCATCTTGGCACTTTCAGTTGTCTTCCTTAAGATCTGCAATAGTCTTAAGATAGACCCCATTCTCAACCTTTACTCCATTATGTTGAAGCTCAAGGTCAAGAAATTGCCCTTGTAAAGAATCTATGCTATTAAGGAGTATTTTTTCATTATTATCAAGAATCTCAATTTTGGCATAAAGATCATCTACTATCTTGCCTAATCTTTTCCTTTTAGATTTGCATTTAGCAAAAGATGACCAACAATCATTGATCATATCAATAAGAGTTTCCTTAGATAACTCATGCAAATTGACTTCACTTACCTCACTTACCTCACCTACATCTTCACTTGTAGAGCTCATGAGAGTAAGGTGGCATTTTCCATCTTCAGAGCTTGAAGAGCTTGAGGAGGACTCCTCCCAAGCTGCATGAGTTGCATCTTTGGATCTTCTTTCTTTCTTTTCTTTCCTCTTGTACTTGCCTTCTCTCTTGTACTCCTTGTCTTTCTTGTGGTTGCTCTTGTGCTGACTCTTCTTGGCCTTTGAGCAGTCACTCTTGAAATGGCCTTTTTAGCCACACTCATAGCATCTCAGAGTTGATGAAGAAGGCTTCCCCTAGTAGTGTTTGCCCTTGGAGTAGTTTGATTCATGCTTATTTTGGCCTTCATCTTCACTTGAGGAAGGGGTAGGAGACTTTAGAGCTAATTATTGTTGCCGCATCATATCTTCTATTTGTGCTTTGAAGGTTGTGTCCTTTATCTTCTTGGACTCCTTCTCTTCTCTTTTCTCTTCCTCTTCTTGCTTATCAAGCCTAGGTTCATGGGCTTGAAGTTTACCAACCAGCTCCTTAGTTGACAACTCACTTAGCTTGTACACATCTTCAATGGATGTAACCTTGGGCTCCCATCTCTTATGAAGAGATCTCAAGATCTTGGAGTTGATAGTGCCTTTGTCTAACACACTCCCAAAGGTTTCCAATCCATTGATGATCACATTGAGCCTAGTTTACATATTAGCCACTCTCTCATTCTTACCCATCTTGAAGTTCTCAAGTGGCCCACCAAGCATGCAAATTTTGGATTCCTTTACTTGCTCCATACCTTCATAGGTGACACATAGCTTGTTCCAAATTTCATGTGCAGTGTCCGAAGAAGATATTCGGTTGAACTCAGATGGAATGAGGATTGCGTAGATGATGCTCGCTACTCTTGCATTGAGTTGAGCTTGTTTCATTTGTGCTTTAGTCCAAGTGGAGATTTCCCCTTTTGGTTCTTCATACTTGAGGTGCACCACCTTCCACATCTCATAGCTCACACCTTGAAGGTAGAACTGCATTCTTCTCTTCCAATATAGGAAGTTGGTGTCGTCGAAGACCGGAGGTCGCATGCAGAAGTTGTCTTCTAGGTTGAGGGATCCAAGTGTCAAATTGTCCATCTTCTCCTACTTGTTGAAGTAGCTTGGAGAACACCTGCTCTAATACCACTTGTTGGATCAATGGGCTCTAGAGGGGGGTGAATAGAGCTTCACAATTCTCACAAAAAAGATTAGACCACCAAATTATATAAAGTGTAACAGCTTAAACAAGCAGCAATTTAATGTCTTAATCTAACATGCATAGAAAGGATGATAGACAAGGAAAAGGAAGCACTTGGACAGGTGGTTTAGAGTGGTTCCATGTCCTAAACTTAGGAACAATGTCAGTCTACTACCTAGAGTGGGTTAGTCTCTAGGATTTGCAATTTTGGTATTCTTATATTCCACAATAAGATTACAAGACACAACAACCACACATCTAAGGGCTTATTACCTCAAGCAAATATCTTCAACTGATTGAAGGAGCTTACCCACTTGAACCATGGAGTCTTCAACCATCAACATGGACTTACCCACTCCTTCCTTCAAGTCTTCTACCTTCAAGGGATTACCTATCTTCCTTGAGCGTTGCCTTGACTGTCTCCTTCACTTGGAGATCTTAAGCACCTATCTCCTTCACTTGGAGATCTGGAGCACCTTGCTTTCTTCAACCTTGAAGAACAACACCTCCTTCTCCTTCACTTGGAGAAGATCTTCAAACTTTATCTTCAATGAGAATTGAGGTAGAAAGATAGAGGAGGAGAGCTTTACATCAATATAGGGAGTATCTCTCTTACACAGGAACCTATCTCACTCATACTCACGAATTTGACTTGAAGGTAGAGAGAGAAAGGGGCTCAAAGGGTTAGAACACTCTCAACAATGCTAGGACCAAGTTTGCAATGAATGAGCAGCCTTGGAATGAACTCCAAGAGGTCCTATTTATAGTTGAGGGTGCCCCCTTTAAGTTGTAGGACACTTAGATATGAAAATAGCCATTTTTTTCTCAAAGCAACGACTCTATTTTCTCTCAAAACACACACCAACGGTCACATCACTTTTTTTGCAAAATTCCGTACAGTGCAATCGGTCGAGTTTTAATAAAGTTAACTCGACCGATCAAGTAAAAGACAAAACTGATATTGTCGGTTGAGTTTGTTCTAAGGAAACTCGACCGATCAATGAAGATCATTTTGGTCAGGCACTCGATTGGTCGAGTTCTGTGAAAATACAACTCGACCAATGCTATCTTCAGAAAATTGATCAAGATGGATCGGCCGAGTATGTCCTAGGGAAAACTCGACCGATTGACAACCTGATGTCAATCTTTTGAAAATGCATCTAAAGTGATTTAACTTTGGGTGTTTTATGTCCCAATCATTTTTCTCATCTAAGTTACAAGTCAATTCATCATTACAAGTGATTAAAAAAATGTTCTAAGGTCATTTACATAGATTTCCACAAATACACACTTGTAGCTCTTTGACTTGAACTTGAGCCATTCTAGGGATTTTGATTTTGGATCCTTTTCATGTACCTAATACCTTCAATCTTTAATACACATATTAGATACATAAGAATGGAATGGTTAAGTCATTATCAAAATATGGACAATGTATAACCTCTAGGTCAACAACTATGTGTTCTTGATTATGTCCATCCATATTTGTATGACTATAATCATTGGTTCGATATGGTGGACTCGTAAGAACATTCACGATATCCTAATCATATGTACACGTAGAGTTGACAAACCTAGGCTCTGGTACCAAAAACTTGTGATGCACTAATGCCACAAAAGTGAGATTACTCAAAAAAAAAACTCAGATTAAAACCTATAAAATCATCAACCACTTATAACACATAGAGATCTTAGAAGATAAATTTCACCAAACATCACAAATAACATTGTAATAAACCTCTGGTTTAGACAAGAGTTCACAAGACATATTACAAATTTCACAAACTTCAATCCATAGCCTAAAAACCACTCTAAAGTCGTTCTCACAATATGTCAACAAAAGTAACAAATTAAGCTTTACATTCATGGTGTTATTGAAGAACATGCACACAAAATATTTAACATCTCATAACCTCAACTATAGAGGTCGTGCACACATGGAAAAACTCAAGGTAGAAAAAGGATACCACATAACATCGATTCCCAAACCTGAGTATATATGAATAATTAAGACTCTATCCCTATATGATTTGTCTCTAGAAAAGGTTATGCAAAGTTGCAAATGTCACCTACCTATGAGATACCTTCACGCAAACATCACCCACCTTAGAACTTACGGTCAATGCCCTCCTTGTTGATTTCTCTACCAATGTTGGGATAGTTGGTCTGCTCACCCAAAAAGTGTGGAAACAATAGGGGTGAGACCCAAGTCCCAATAGTATGATATAAAATCTAAAGAATCAATCACTTACTGAATAATGTATGAAAGGGGAACAATTATACAATTAAGAACATGAACTACTAGTGTACGAGTGAGTAGACACTTACTTGTTCACTCTAATACAAAGGTAAGTTGCAAGAATGTTAGAGAGTATATACATACCATTTATAACAGAGTTTATCAATTGAAGAGCACTATCATGTTTAACGCCAAAGAAACCTAAACACTATGGTACTTGGATGAGGTATATTTTGTATGCCCATGGTTGATTGGGCATACCACACAATCAGCTAGCTAGATGCTATTAAGCCATCCTAGCAATATGTACATGTCTAAGGATATTCATATTCCCTATATCTCTCCAGATAACCTAAGGTCGAAGTGAGGTGAACAAAGCTAGGGAGCCCTCTGGCTGATCTATCATTAATATATGCTTAAAAGTGAACCCACCAATCTCAAGCTCGTCCTGGGTACACAGGTCACAGTGCCAAACACATGGTAATAACCCTCCATATCATATATCACCACATCATCATCTCATTCTTATTCATTTCCATTGGACCCTCTGCTTTTATCATGTCTCAAGAATTGTTTAAAGGTGATAGGGTATAAAAACCCTAAGCATGCCCATATATTCACTAATACATGGATTTGTGCATCTTCTCATAATTCTGTGTTGCTATAAGATTTACTCGTTTCACTATCCCCCCAAATGACCTAAAGGAATAGATCTAGGACTCAAGGCTCTACTAATTATGTTTCTCTTTCAGTATTTAGATTCATGGATTTATGATTACACCAACCAAAACATAGAAGAATCTAGGAAAAACAAGCAAGTTATCATGCAGAAATAACTCCAAAAGATATAAATGTTAAATCATTGGGTTGTGACTCCTCAAGGTAATGCTCTTATACCACACATGTGCTCTCATCAAGGCATTTCATAAAGTTCGGTCCTCCAAGATAATTAGGGCTAAGTTAAAAATCATTGATTGGTGTACCCCTAGGAACTCATCTCTGGTAAAAAAAGTAGTATATTCATTTCCCTTAAAGGAGCCATATTTACACATTTTAGTAGTATAACAACAATAATGTAGCTAAAAGTAGGTACTTAGGGCATATACCATGCAATAACAACTTACTTGTTAACATTTCATGGACATCCATAATAACACAAATTAAAGAAGAAAACATTAACTTCTAAAGTGATAATGATATGTATAAGATCCAAGGAACAACAAATAATGATCTTTTAATGGAAGAAAAATTTACTTATGGTATGTAACTCCAACATGCAAGTCATAAACTCATGGGTCTAGGATCAAGGTCCATAAGGCTACCCTCTTTTAGTATCTTTAAGGGATACAACAACAAGATATTTGACATGCAAGTATATAGTAAGCAATAAGTAAGTCAAAGGTTATATCACTTGCCTAACAAAGGCATAAATAGGTATACTACGAGACACAACTTTGAAGCTCCAGGCTTCATGACAAACTCAGACGTTGGAGGAAAATTCTCCAAGATCTAGGCTCCTCCCCTCAAGCACGCTCTACACCTACCAATTCACGGCAAAAATAACTAAGAATGCAAGGAGAATGTGGAAATAGGGTGTAAGACTTCTACAACCAAAAGTCTAGAAAAGCACCTAGAAAACATTCAAGCAGAACTAAAATCTAAAGTATCATATCATCAGACCAAGGTTTGATTTACTAGGATCTAAACCCAAAGGTCACCAAATGGCTCACCATTCATTGCTGAAGAAGATGACAATGGTAGACGACGTCATAAGTGAAGATAGATGAAGGCATAAATCTCATTGGTGGTCATCAATCAACGATGCCTCGCATCACAACGAAACTTTGAGATTCATCTTGCGTGAGTAAGATAAGAAAGTAATATTAGGGGGTATATATTGCCTAGATATGAGAGAAAAGTGATCAAAGTATCATGTTGTCACTCAGAACATTGTACCTCCATTCTCATCTGTACACATACCCCACCATTCCATCAATGTGCACGGCTTGAAATCACATCAGTATATGCAAGCAGGATATTGGTTTGTTTTGCCTCTCCAAAAAACCATTAAAAGACAATCCATAAAGTATCATATATAGAGTGCACGTTTAAAACCATTAGTACATGTGCAACAGGCTTCCTATCGGTACTCAACCGATGGAAACCTACCTCCCATCTAGTCAATTTTTTCATCAGCAGACAATCGATAAAAGCAAAGAAGATCACATAGTTGGCCACTTGCACCGGTCTTGTGCCAATGGAAGGAAAAAAAGCATCATTGGTCTTCAACTGAACAAAAACTAGACATGCACACAAATTGACATAAAGGCGGAAGAGCTTTGGTAGTCCCCAACTGATAAAAATGTAGGAACACTTCCATCCATCATCTACCGATGGAAGGATAGAACACTCCCATGGGTTCTTAATAGATTAAAGGGTAATACTACCCAAGTGCATCCACCTAAGGCCAATAAAAGGATAGATGAAATCAAACAACATGCTATATACAAATTGCACATAAACACTCAACTAGGGGTAATTTATACAGAAAAATACAAACAAGACCCCCACCGCCTAAAATAGACCACAACATGCATCAAGATAGGTGATAAAGGTGAAAAAATATAATTAAGGGGTTAAGCCAGATCAGGGGTCTTATAGTTCTTGTTTGAATGGAAGCTCTCAATTGACAAAAGGGCACAAAATCTAGGTAACACAACCTAAGTGCATCCACCTAAGGCCAAGAAAAGGAGAGAAGAAAGCAAACAACACACTATATGCAAATTACCATATAATCTCAACTAGGGTAATTTATACATAAACCTACAAACTAGGCTCCCATAAACTAAATAAAGACCACAACAAGCATCAAGATAAGTGATAAAGACATCAAAATAGAATTGAGGGGTTATGCTAGGTCAGGGGTCTTGTAGTTCTAGTTTGAGCGATAGTTCTAAGTTTTGAGGGTGCCAAAAATAGTGAATTTTGTGGGTTTCAGGGTGGTGGAAAGGCTCATGGAATAACCATTATCTGTCTAGAATGGTCATGCATTTCTAGGGGAGAAATGTTGTACTTGATCGTCAATCTTCAAACATGGATCTCTTTGCTTCACAATGATTCTTGGACACTTGGGGTAGGTTGGATTATACTTTGGTGGCTCCTTGGACTCCTTCGTGTGTGGTGAAGTCCTTTGGATCACCTTTTTCCATCAATTAGCATCCAAAGTACCTACAAAATGTAGAAAAAGCTTATGTAAGTGAATTTGACAATAATACCATTTATTGGAGAATAGTTTGCATATATGAAACACCTTTGTGTGAATATAAACAAAAAGAGACAAGATGACCAGAACCCAAGGAGACCGCCAGTGGAGAGGAGGAATGGGAGAGTGTTTTCTCTCAAAGTTGAGGAAGCAGGCATGGATAATGAAGTTATTGAAGGTACTTGCATCTTAATATGCATCCTATAAAGGCAGTGTTTGATTCTGGCTCATCCAATACCTTCATATCATGTTAGCTTGCTTCTATGTTAGAAATAGAATTTGAGTATATGGATCATATATTGTATAAAGAACAGAGTATACTGCATAAAGAAGTCAATTGAGTGCCCATAATTAGAGAAAGTCCAAGTACATCAATAAAGTTGTATGTATCTTAAATCCCATGTAAACTGTGTTGTCAATCCATCAATCAGACTGACTATCAACTTCTTCATGGGTAGGCAAAGAATGACGTTAGGGTGTAGATGGTTGTAGGTAAAGCGCAACATCAGGGAGTCAGGATTATGGATCAGATTCTGGGGTATCGACATCTGACTACATGATATCATAGATGCCCCCACACACTATCGGTTGTAAATTGGAGGATGCTAGCCCATACAGGGTTGTGCAGACAGATGGATTATTAGAAAACCCTAATGATTTTTTGATGAGGTGTATCATCTCCTACTGGCCTGGGTCATGTATGAGGAGGATGCCCATGACCATGGCGACATTGCCAAGGTCCAGTTCCTAGATCAGTGAATAAACCATCTTGTTGCTCTGGTACACATCCATGGCTGATGTTGCCGCCTCTAGGGGCAAACACAAGCACCGAGGTCAGGCAACAAAATGCCAAGCGCCCTTATCGTGATCTGGGTGGTGGCAATAGTATGTGTTCCTAGACTCGGGCCAAGGACCAGACTTGTGAAGGAATGCCAAAGATTTGATATTGAGTGAGGGAGCGTAAATGTAGATATGATTAGATTTGGGGCAAGGGCATGGAGGAGATCTTAGAAATAAAAGATGTAGGGATGAGGCAAGGGAAGAGCCTACATGCATGCAATGAAGAATGGATTTTATAAAATAAGCAGAAGGAGATGACCATGGATGTCAAATTGATGCCTAGTGGGCGGCTAAGACAAAAAGAGATGGGGGCTTCCCGTAGGCAAAGGCTCTCTCTTTTCCTCTCTATGTTAGGATTGATACTCTGATACCATGTGAAAATTAAGATGGGGGGCTAATATGATATTATATTATTAGAAAAAAAGGCAAACTCTCCTCCTATATATAGAGAGGAGGAAAGTACAAGAAAGCAAACTTAACCCTAATAGGCCAAGACAATTAGGCTCATATTTTAAATAAATGAATAGATTTAACAAGAATAAAAGAATAATTTGTAACTAAAAATATAAAAAAAATACATATAATACCTTACTTTTTCTATACAATATTGGTTAGAATACAAGTTTTATTTTATAGTTTAGAAAAATAGAAGAAAAAATTCTAGAGAAAGCATACACTGGTTGTATAACTAGGCATCTCCTATCTACAAGTCTTAGAATATTAGATTACTTTGATCATAAATGCAGTTTTACATCGCAAAAATTAAGAAAAATTAATAAGATTGGGTGAAAGAATGATTACATTGTGCGTAAGGTTGGCTGGGAGGAAAAAGGCATATATGAAACCTTGTTTTGACATTAAGGAAAAGAAAGATCGTTAAAAAGAGAAATAAGGGATACACATACTAATATTTATTTTCGCATGTCGTCAACATCAAGGTGTGGGTCCTTCCCAGAGTCATGTCAGAGCGATCATGTTATCCACCTCTTTCAGTATTGGTTATATCACACTCTTAGCCCTAAAAACCAAAAATATATGACACGAGTGGAAAGACCTATAGGAGTCAGCTCCCACTAAGTGATAAATACAACTTAAATAGAATATAGAAGACTGACGTGGGATTTTATCGCAGTAACAAATTCACTCGGGGTTGAAATCTCTGAGCTTTTACCAAAACCAAAGTGCAATAATACCACCCGCAAGCAGACGAGTCTTATCGCAGTATAGTTAAGGATCGAACCCAAAGGACAACGTTTTTAAGAATCCTTGTCAGTCGAATCTAGTTCGAGTTAAGACTAATATTTAGAATGATAGGTGGATTTGAGGTTAATGAAACTAATTGCAAGAAAGTAAAAGCTGAATTAAAGTTGGATTTAGATCAATAATATGGAATCGCTGGGACGGTATCGGGTTTCACCGCTACTACACACGCAAACAATCCAGGCAAGATATAACAATCTAAATAGAGCTACTGCAAAACCCCCCATACGGGCGTTAGGTTCGCGTAAGCATCACCTTAGGCATCAGATGTCTCCTCACCATCCAGATCACTTACTTACGGCTCTGAAGATACAGAAATCCAATGAAGGTTGTGGCCCCCCTATACAGGTGTTAGGCACACAGAAGCATCACCGAAGGCTAGATGTCTCGTCCCCTCACGGATCATACACTTACGACCTCGAAGAAATCTCATTCTATTTCTAGTTTGGGAGTCAACCACATTAATTGATAAGCAAGCAGGTGATAGATCTACAAACTAACATTGACGATAAACAAGACAATACAAAATACAACTAAGGCTGTGGTCCTCCCTGAGGGATGTTTAGACCATAGAAGCATCACTATAGGCTAGATGTCTCATCCCCTAATGGATCATACACTTACGACCTCAAGGAATCCTATCAGATGTTCTCATCAAGGAGTCAAACTTGTAAACTGCCATTCCATCCCTCATATAGAAGATTTCACAATAAGGGAAAGAACAAGATGAAAGCAAGTAGATAATCAACTACAAACATACCAATTAATAACGAAATGGAAAGTTATATACATTGTCATAGAATGCTTAACAAAAGAACATGTTTGCATGGGCAGCGGGGCTACTCCCCGCACCCCAGTGAAAGAAGACTACTCACTCATGATGCGAGAGATAAGAAGAATAAGAGAAAGGGAAGGTTCCACCATGAGCATGATGAAGAAGGTGGTCACAGCTCAGTGAAGATGATGTGGTCTCCTACGTCGTATTGGGGTAGATCTGAACGAGGAGGAAGAACCACCAAGGCAGGCTGGGCAATCCTTCTTCTTCACCTTCTCTCTCTCCTTCTCTCCTTGCTTGGTGCCAAGAGGAGCAGGTGGGCGTGTGGAAGTTGAGGCTGGATCAGACCTTTGGCAGCCTGTCGGCGTGTTGGTCCCCCCCTGAAATGATGACCCTTGTGGTCCTATTTATAGGGTCGGGATTGGCCCTCATGCTTTTAGTGTGAGTTAGGCCCCAAACGTTTTGGAGACCGTTTGACGTCCAAATAGATTTGAAGACCGTTTGACGTTCAAACTGTCTTGGAGATTTTTTTTGCTTCAAACAGTTTAGTCAAACGGTCTGGGGACCGTTTGGATGGCCAAACGGTTTTGGAAACCCAATGGCACCAAACGGTCTTGACTTTAACGATCTTCCTTTGACCGGTCTTGTGTCTTTTGCAAACTGAATGGATCCAAATGGTCTTGAAACTATTAGGATCCAATTGGTCTTGGGTTCTATCTCCATTCGGTTTTGGCTGCACAACCGGTCTTGGGACCGAATGGCTCCAAACGGTCTTGGGACTGAATGGCTCCAAACGGTCTTGGAACCGAATGGCTCCAAACGGTCTTGGAACTGAATGGCTCCAAACGGTCTTGGTCGAAGCGGCCTTGAATGATCAAACGATCTTGATCCAAACGGTTTCGATTGTTCAAACAGTCTTCATCCCAAACGGTTTAGAGTATCTAATCAGTCCTAGGTCCAAACGGTCTTGAAACCATTAGACGACAATCGGTCTTGAGATCATTTGGGTTCATTTGGTCTTGAAACTGTATGGACTCAAATGGTCTCAGGATCGTTTAGGCTCATGCGGTCTTGAAACCGAATGGGCTTAAACGGTCTTGAGACCGTGTGGGTGAATATCTGAAACCGAAAGGTCAGAACCGTTAGAGCAGACCGTTTGGTCAAGATCAAAAGTGGGAGGTTCTTTGGTGAATTCCATGTGATGATAGAACTTGATTTAGACCTGCATCAAATCAATATAATTTTGATCAAAAATCATAATAATTAGATTTATTTAGAGAACTTGCAATATGTGAGATTTAAGAGATAAATCAAAAGTATTGAATCAAATTGGTTATAAAAAGGATGATTGAAAATCAGGATGAATATGCATTCATCAAACACCCCGAACTTAAATGTTGCTCGTCCTTGAGTAACACAAAATCTGAAATAGTCGCCAAGTGAATACTTTCGATCATGTGACTGCTTCCTCTTCACATCACGATTATTTCTTTTCTGCTCAGTATGACCAAGCATCTCAACTTCCTGAGACCACAAAACACATCTTACAATATCTTCGTTCCTGAGTTCACTTTCCAACCTCACTTCCTCCTTACTTTTTCCAGCAACAAGCATGTCAAAGAGTTTTGTAAGAGTCCAGAGATCCCCGCAGAATGACAAGTGTGCATCTGATCTGACACTGGTGTTTTTCAGGGAATTGAAGGCTTTAATTGTGCCTTTAGGTAGAAAAGGGAGTGAAGGGTGGTATGGAAAGAAGAAGTAAATCTCTCCTCTATTCGACTCGAGATTTTTATTATTTTTGCAATTTCATTTATTGCATATATTTTTGTGTGAATCTTTCCTCTATTCGACTCGAGATTGCATTTCTTTTTTAGTGCGCTTTGGCATCTTTTATATGCAAATCTCTCATCTATTCGACTTGAGATTGCATTTTTGGTGGTATGCCCCTATTAATTTGTGAGGGGTATGGAAGAAGCGGATATAGAGGGAAGCGGCGTGCCACCCCGAACTTAGGGTTTGACACTATTTTGGCTATTTTTGTTTCTTTCTGATGGATGGAGGGGTACGAAGATGATAGAAGAAGTGTAGAAAAGAGTTCAGATCAGAATGCAACTTGATTTATAATTTAGTGCACCGGGTTGTTCTCTTTATCAAACTCTGCTCAAATAATGACTTGATGAGGATCCGGTGGGGATTCCATGTTGTTGTTCCACTAGTCAATTAGGAAGCATGATATGTTTGATCCCTATCAGTTCGACAGACACTTGCCAATTTTTGCATAAAGATCATGATGTTAGGATTCATAAGCTTCACAAGATGATTTCAATCAAAAGGCTAGTTTTCAGAAGAAGGTCCTTTTGAGGATCTGCTTTGAATAAGGAGGGTATAACGATAAATGCATAGAGATTGAAAACATGTCAAATTTCCATCAAGTATCTGTTCAATTTCTTTAGGAACTGTTGAAAATTTTGAAAAAAAATGAAAATTTTGTGGCGGTGAAATCTTAAAATGTGTGTGGGTGGAGAGTAAGATACGTACCACCCACCCTCCACCCCAAACTTAAAAATTTTCTCATCTCGAGCAAACTCTAAATCCAAGATGGAGGGGAAACTTCATGCTGGTAGGACCATGAGATGTTGTTGCATTCTAGATAGTGTGCGTCCTCCGTCTGAAAATCTAGAAAAGAAGATTAATCAGAACTCCAAATAGCATCTCGCAATGCAAATTTTATTTGGTGCAACATTAATCAAAAAGTAAAAACAAAATTAAGTAAAAATTTCTAATTCAAATTTAAAACTAAATACAAATTTATTTATCGGGTTGCCTCCTGACAAGCACCTTTGTTTTATGTCAATGGCTCGACTTGATATCTTCATATTCACGGTGGTTCCCTTGGATTGGAGAGATCTATTATTGATTCGGTGCTTATGTCGGCTGTGGTGAAATATCTTTTCAAATGATGACCATTCCTCATAAATTCACCTGACTTTTTGCTCCATAGAGAGAAAGCACCATGTGGGGAGATTCTTTTGACAATATATGGTCCAGACCAGTGAGAGCAGAGTTTTCCTAGGAATAACTTCAACCTTGAGTTGAATAGCAGAACATGGTCTCCCACTTGTATGTCTTTTCTTTTCAAATGACCATCATGCCAGAGTTTGGTGTGTTCTTTGTAGATTTGTGCATTCTCATAAGCTGTCATCCTGAGTTTGTCCAACTCTTAGAGTTGCATAATCCTGGCTTGGCTTACTTCTTTCATATCAAAATTCAGTTGTTTTATTGCCCACCATGCCTTGTGTTCCAGTTCTACTGGCATGTGGCAATCCTTTCCATATATTAATTGAAAAGGTGTAGTCCCGAGGGGAGTTTTATACGCAGTTCGATAGGCCCATAATGCGTCATTGATTTTCACTAACCAATCTTTCCGATTGCGGCCTACTATATTTTCCAAGATACCCTTGAGTTGACAATTAGAAACCTCCACCTGTCCACTTGTTTGTGGATGGTAAGGTGAGGCTACCTTGTGAGTAACACCATACTTTCTTAGCAATGCTTCAAAGCTTCTTTCAAGAAAATGGGAAACTCCGTCGGATATCACCATGCATGGGACACCAAAACGGGGAAAAATAATATCCTTGAATAATTTGATTACTAGTTTGGAATCACTAGTAACGGTTGGTATGGCTTCAACCCATTTTGAGACGTAGTCCACTGCCACTAGGATGTATGAAAATCCATGAGAAGATGGGAATGGGACCATGTAGTCCACCCCCCAAACATCGAATATCTCTACTTCTTGCCATAGATTTAGCGGTATCTCATCTCTCTTTGTTATATTTCCAGATCTTTGACATTTGTCACATGATAGGACAAATTCGTAAGAATCTTTAGATATGGATGGCTAGAAGAATCCACATTGCAAAACCTTCATAGCAGTTTTCTTCGAACTCATATGGTCTCCGACTGGGCCAGAGTGACATTGTTCCAAAATAAGTTGAGCTTCTTCTTCGGCGATACATCGTCTATATAGACCATCAGCACATAGTTTGAAAAGGTACGGCTCATCCCAGTAGTACTATTTCATATCATGCATAAATTTCTTCAGTGCATTTCCGGTACATTGAGGATGAATAACCCCAGCAGCGAGGTAGTTCACAAAATCTGAGTACCATGGTATAGCTTCTGAGACCTTCATTAGTTGTTCATCTGGAAGGGAATCATTAATCGGAATCTTCTCAGTATCCATAGTTTGGATGCAGCTGAGGTGGTCTGCTACAACATTCTTTGTACCCTTTTTATCTCTAATCTCTAAGTCAAACTCTTATAGGAGGAGAATCCATCTTATTAACCTAGGTTTTGCATCTTTCTTTGAGAAGGTGGCCTTAAGTCAATGACAAAAGAGAAACCCTAAAGGGGGTAATTCCAGGGTTAGGGCAAAAGCGGTGGGGAACGTCACATGGAAAATGTAAATTGACTTGCTAAATATCTTGATTGCAATATTTAAATTGTTAGACTTAATTGTGAAATTTTAGTTGCCTCCACATACCAGCAATTACTGACCGACGTTTTGTTTGTCAGTGTTTTAGGTGTAATCCTGAAAGCACAAACAGTAAAGTGATACATCGTGAAATTAAGAAATAAAGTGAAAGGAGGATTAGATAGAATAATTCAAGCTGTGGATAGATAGATTTCCAAAGTTTTAAAAAGGTAAGAAAAGTTTTATTTTACTACCAAATTTCAGTTTAGTTAGTAGAATTTCATAATTATAATTGATTATTTGTTGAACCTTTGATCCTGTTAATTGAATAACGGCTCTGACCTTTGGGTCTCCCTTAATTGGGGGTTACCGGGAGGCGGGGTCATTACAATTGATATCAGAGAATAGGTTCATCATATAATCATTAATAATTATTAAATTTTACAAATTCCATAGAACCGAGGGAGTTATTAGAGGATTTTCTGAAAAACTGAGGTGTCTAGAAAAGGATCACGTCCGAGGGCTGGCAAAGTTTTCCTCCGCACCGCTAGTCGGAATATGAGGACTCCCAAATTGTGTGACTGCCTGGCCGATGTCCTAGGATTTGACTCGAAATAAGATACCTTGAGGACTCTCTCATCCTGTTCATCTCTTCTCAACTCAAAATTCTCTTAAGTATTTTAAGGATTAGGGTTTTTCTCTCTCTTCCTCACCCTCTTGAGGTATGGGTTAAGGTTGATAAGGTCTAAGGGATCCTCCACCAAATTAATAAAAGATACGTAATTAAGATGTCATCGACATAAGTAAAATTAGTTTAAAGATAAACTAAAAGTCTATTTGTGTGCATATGGCTCGTACAAAAGTTGTTGCTATCCCTTTTTCCACCAGTGGTGGTGGACCACCTCATAAGGAGAATGGATCCTCTGAGAAGAGGAAGTGAAACCATGGTGGAGAGACCTCTAAGAAGAGAAAGAGGCATGAAGAAGCTGTGCACGAGGCCCCAAACCCTGAACCAATGCCCGACACCAACCGAGAGCAAGGGGAAGGACTAGAATATGAGGAATACCAGGTGTATGAAGAGGAAGCCCGAATGGAAGAGGACCAGCCTGGTGGTCAAGAACCAGCCATGATGGTTCACACAACAGATGCAGTTTGGATGGAACAACAAAAGAAACTGACTGAAGCTATCTGTGCCCTGGCCCTTAGGAACATAGCTAGGGATGAGAATGATGAGCCACTTCCAGTTCGTCCTCAACTTGGAGCCACCATCCTGGACTTCGTCAAGCTAAATGTCGAGAAATTCTGGGGAGAAGACAAGTCTAAAGTGGTCAACAAGGCCGAAGCTTGGCTGCTTGTAGTCAAGAATGGTTTCTGTATGCTCGAGGTACAGCCAAATAAGAAGGTTCTATTTGTTACTTATCTTTTGGAAGGTGCAGTGAAGATATGGTGGGAAAACCATATCATGGGAAGAGACTTAAGCGAGGAACCGATGGCGTGGATTGACTTCAAGACCATATTCACCGCCAGATTCATCCTCGTCTCAGCAAAGAAGGAGAAAGAAAGAGAGTTCACTAACATGACCCAAGGGAGCTCTTCAGTTGTGGACTTTGGTCGTAGGTTCCACCTCCTAGAAAGTTTCAGACACATGTTGGATGAAGAGAGGAGGGTGGACCACTTTGTAGAGCACTTGAACCCTACCATCAAGCCGCATGTGATGGATAGTAAGCCAAAGACCTTCGTTGAAGCCTACAACACCGCCTTGGACATGGAAAGGACGGTGACGCCCGCACAGAATTAATCCAAAGGGTACTTGGGTTTCACTGAAGGAGCTCAAGGGAAGAGGAATGAACACAAGAAGGGACAAGGATGCAACCACAATAAGAACAAGCATGGGCACAAAGGCAAGCCCCGTGGTCGCCTCCAGTTGTGTCGCATTTGTGGACGGACACATCCTGGGAAGTGCCGCTTTGAGAAGAAGGTGTGCTTCAGATGTAAGCAAGAAGGACACTTTATCGCCAACTACCCTCAGCCTGACCCAAGAGGACATTTGGGGTCACATCTTGTGGTAGCACAACCAGTAGCTGCAGTACTTCCAACAGGAGCACCAACCGGAGTACCTCCAGCTGGAGAGAGAAGGCAAGCTAGGGTGTTCGCCATTGACAATGCAGAAGCTTAGGCGAATGCTAATAGGCTGATCGAGGGTAATAACCCGTAGAGTTTTCCTTTCAGTTCAGTAGATCATGAAATAGCTTTCTGATATGGTACACAACTATGTAGGCTTGCTGGAAGTCATGGGATAAAATGTAAAAGCACTCTTTGATTTTGGTTCTACTAATACTTTTATTTTGCAAAATCTGGAAACTATGCTTGGTTTGGATATCAAGGATTTGGTTTATGTTTTGGATGTCACAACCCCGAGTGGTCGTATTTATACCTCTCTTTTAAAAACCCCAGTTTTGCCAGTAAAGTATCTGAACCATGAGCTTCCCACTGACTTCATCCTTCTCGATATGAATGATTTTGATGTAATCATTGGTATGGATTGGCTTTCCACCTACAGGGCCCATATTGACTGTAGAGAGAAGAAGATTCACATTAGGAAAATCGGCTATCCACACTTCACCATTCGAGGAAGGAAAGATGTGACAACCAACCTTTATTTGTCCGCTTTGAAAGCTGAACAGATGCTATCCAAGGGTTGTCGAGCCTACCTAGCCATAGTTACTGCACCCGAGGTTAAGGGGCAATCCTTAGAGGATATAGAGGTGGTTCGGGAGTATGCAGATGTGTTTCTAGATGATCTACCAGGGATTCCCCCTGAAAGGGAGGTAGACTTCTCTATTGAGTTAGCTCCTGGGACTAACCCTATATCTAAGGCACCCTATAGAATGGCCCCTACAGAGTTGCTTGAGTTGAAAACCCAGTTGCAAGAGTTGTTGGATAAAGGATTCATCTGACCCAGTACATCACCATGGGGAGCACCAGTTCTCTTTGTGAAAAAGAAGGATGGGTCGCTTCAGATGTGTATTGACTGTCAGATGATCAACCAGGCAACCATTAAGAACAAGTATCCTTTGTCTAGAATAGATGACCTATTTGACCAACTCAAATAAGCTCGAGTCTTTTCCAAGATCAATTTGAGATCAAGATACCACCAAGTGAGAGTAAGGAGTGAGGATATACCTAAAACGACTTTCAGAACCCGCTATGGCCACTATGAGTTTGTGGTCATGCCGTTTGGATTATCCAATGCACCGAGTGTCTTCATGAACCTCATGAACAGTGTATTCCAGCCTTTCCTTGACTCTTTTGTGATAGTGTTCATAGATGACATCTTAGTGTATTCAGATGACCTAGCCCAACACCGTGAACACCTGGGTAGAGTCCTTGATATCATGAGAAAGCATAAGTTTTTCGGAAAGTTCTCGAAATGTGAGTTTTGGTTAGACCGAGTCATGTTTCTTGGACACATCATCTTAGGAGGAACAATCACCGTAGATCCAGCCAAAGTATCGGCAGTTCGAGACTGGCCGACACCAAAGAACCCCTCCGAGATTCGCAGCTTCTTGGGATTGGCCAGATACTATCGACGCTTCATCAAGGATTTCTCCAAGACTACTTTACCACTAACCATGTTGACCCGGAAGGATGTGAAGTTCATGTGGTCTGACGTATGTGAAGCTCACTTCCAAGATTTGAAGGAGAAGCTGACCACCGCTCCTGTGTTGACTCTACCTTCTGGCAATGAGGGTTTCATGATATTCATTGATGCTTCCAAGATGGGACTTGGTTGTGTGTTGGAACATAATCGGTATGTGGTTGCATATGCTTCCAGATGGCTTAAGCCGAATGAGGTGAATTACCCGACACACGACTTGGAGTTAGCTGCTATCATCCATGCTTTGAAGATATGGCGGCATTACCTGTACGGTGCTACCTTCGAGATTTTCACTGACCATAAGAGTTTGACATACCTACTGACACAGAGAGACCTGAACCTACGACAATGACGATGGATGGAGTACATGAAGGATTACGACTTCACCATCGCCTACCATCCTGGTAAGGTGAATGTCGTGGCTGATGCTTTGAGTCGGAAATAGCTTAAGTGTGCAGTTGTTCTATCTAGTCAGTGGAAGAGTTTGGAGGAGCTTGTGGAATGGACTCCACAACCATTAGAGGACCGAGTTCGGTTGGCTAATGTCCGGATTCAATCTGAGTTGTTGAGTGAGATCATAGCAGCACAGTTGACCAGTGAAGAGCTAGATAAGATGAAAGGTTTGATGATGAAGCCACAGACTCGTCTATTCGTGGGAGTAGACGGAGGAATCAGGTTTGAGAATCGCATATGGGTTCCTACGGATTCACCAATAAAGGAGCGTATTATGCAAGAAGCCCATGGATCCAAATATACAGTACACCCAGGAACTACTAAGATGTTTGAGGACCTACAGCGGTTTTTCTGGTGGCCAAGAATGAAGAAAGACATTATGTCATGGGTGGCCAACTATCTTACATGCCAGATGGTGAAGGCTGAACACCAATGACCCGGCGGACTTTTACAGTCGATAGAAATTCCAGAGTGGAAATGGGAGCAGATCACCATGGATTTTTTGGTGGGTCTACCCCGAACCAAGAAGGGTCATGATGCGATATGGGTGGTGGTAGATCGTCTTACCAAGTCAGCACACTTCCTTGCCTTGAAGACCACTGCTAAGGTGACAGACCTAGCTGAGTTGTACATCAGAGAGATAGCGGGTTTGCATGGCGTACCAGGATCAATCATCTCAGATAGAGACCCAAAGTTTACTTCCAAGTTGAGGAAGCAAGTTCAATAAGAACTTGGTACCAGGTTAAAGTTTAGTACTGATTATCACCCCCAAACAGATGGTCAGTCAGAAAGGACAATCCAATCCTTAGAAGATCTATTGAGAGCTTGTGTGCTTGATTGGGGTGGCTCATGGGAGCAATACTTACCGTTGGCAGAGTTCGCCTACAGCAACAGCTACCAAGCCAGTATCGGGATGCCTCTATATGAATCTTTGTATAGAAGACTATGTCGGTCCCCACTTCACTGGGATAATGTGGGTGAGAGGACCCTGTTGAGGTCAGATGAGCTCTAAGTGTATGCTGATAAAGTGTCTTTGATCAAGCAAAGGCTGAAGAGAGCCCAGGATCGACAGAAGTCGTATGCTGATGCAAAGCGGACTGCTGTGCATTTCACTGTGGGAGATTATGTGTTTTTGAAAATCTGACCGCTCCGAGCTATAGCTAAGAACAGAGGAAAGTTGAGTCCCCGATACATGGGTCCGTTTGATGTGTTAGAACGGATTGGTCAAGCTGCATATCATTTGGTGTTACCCCCTCAGTATAGCATGATGCATGTTGTGTTTCACGTATCCAACTTGAAGTGATATGTGCAAGATCCAAGCCATGTCTTGAGCATTGAACCTATTGAGCTTCAAGGGAAGCTGACTTATCCTAAGTCACCTTTGCGGATTCTAGATACTTGGGTGAAAGAGCTCAGATGCAAGAATATAGAGATGGTAAAGGTTCTTTGGAAGCACCATGGAGAGGATGAGGCCACATGGGAGCTGAAGGCAGACATGGAGAAAGCATACCCTGATTTGTTTGTTTGATTGCTTGAATTTTGGGGGCAAAATTTCTATGGGGGGGAGGATGTTATAACCTCAATTTCTTGAATATGTAAAGAAAGATGCAATTCTCTTTTGATGAATAAATGAAATCTTTTTCTTTGATTTGCAATGGATTTCGTATTAAATGGCCTTGATTGATTGATGGTGGGCTTTGTTGGCCATTGAGCCTGATTGAAAAGAAAAGAGAATTAAAAAGGAAAAGAAATTGATTCATAAAAGGGAAATATGAGTAATTGACAATTAAAATAAGATAAAGGCAAATAGATGTTCCCCAATATGGGAATCCGTGCCTTTGGGATTTCTTGAGGTCCAAGGAACCCAAAATAATAAGATAATGGCAAAGGGAAAGGAAATAACAATTAATTTTGAATAAGTTAATGGATAACTTGGGAGAGAAGGAAGCCTTCTCATCCATTGCTTTTGTTTCCCAAATTTCTTACAAAGCTAGGCAATAATAAGAGGAATGTTCCCTTAAAATTTGAGACAAATAGGAGTTATGGTTTGGGAATGGTATTATTGGAGGAATTATAATGTCCTTGGGTCAAGTTAAATAAATAAAGGGGATTTCATTTGTAATACTCCACTGATAATGCTGGAAAAAAGAAAAAATGAAAAATCTATCTTCAATTTGGGAATTATTTTGAATTAATGAAATATATCTTTCCTTTGCTTTGAACGCAAGCAATGAGGTCTGTTGGATCTTAATCCAACGATGGACGCTCATCGTCTAAGTCCCAAGGGGATTGGGACTCTACTGGATACAGGGAGAATTTCCCAACCTAATTTCTCGAGATCCAATGTATGAGCAAGCGTGGGGATAGTCCCATTGGACTTGGGAGATGAAACCGCAGGGAATCATCCCCAGTTTGATTGGCTTTGGTCGTGGTTTTAGGAAACGCCCAAACCTCGCAGACCTGACCTCGACCCTATATATAGGGGAGGGTCAAGGAGGGAACCAGCGTCTCTCTTGGCTATTCCAACCTCCGCGGAGGATTTCAAGGATCCACCTCGCACCTTCAATTGCTCCGTCCACCCTGATCTGGACCCTCGACATCACAACAAACCTCGCCGGAGTCCGGCGAGTAGGGGACGGCTATGGCGCATTCCTCGTGAAGAATTGAACCTGTGAACAACTTCGACAGAGGGAGGCAAAGCTCCCTGGCCTATCGCGTGGCTAGAAGGTGACCTAGATTCTAGAGTCAACCCTCGAGTTGACCACCTGGACCCGCTCGCTTGACGCAAGGAAGAAGAAGAAGAAGACCGCTGGCCTTTTACACTTCTGCCCACTCCGCATCCTCTTTGCAGGTAAGGGCACCTTCGTCCTTTGTTCCCTTTGTTTGCAAAAGAAAGGCGCGCTCCTTCAGGGTCGTTGGATCCTCAGTGGATCCAAGGCCCATGGATCAGGCGGTTCTAGTTTTTCTAGAGAAATAGTAAATAAACCATAAAAAGGGAATTTTCTTGTTAAAATTGTATCTTTTGCTAGAAAACTCAGATGCATGAAATTAATACATGAAAAATGTTCAGAAAAATATGAGGAATGCATTAAAAATGGTTTGGACACCTAAATCTGTATATTTTTGCAAAAGTACATATTTTGATTAGAAAAGGTTTTAATTTGTGGTTAGAAACTCTAATTGTTGATAAAAGATATATTTAATCTTACAATTAGGATAATTCGAGCATTGTTAACTTGTTTAATGATTAAGATGGTTTTTAACCTGTTTTGATGATAGAATTACAAGGTTTAGGGTTTTTGACTAAATATGTTGATTAATATGTTTAGAAACCCTAAATTAGAGGAAAAGAAAAGAAAAGTGCTCATAATCTGAAATTAGGGTTTCCCGTTGCTAAAAGATGAATTTAGAATCTTCTGTAAAAGAAAAATGAAATAGTTAGGGTTTGTAAGTGATTTTGTGAAATTAGGGTTTAAAGTAATAAAGATGAAGTGGAACCCTAATTATGCTCAAAACCCTAAAAAGGGCAAATAACCTAGGAAACAACTAGGATTAATGGATCAAGATGACATGATTCATGATAGAGAAATTGGATGCCTTTTTCAGGATCAACCTGTGTGCACTTGTTTGATTTCTTGATTGGTTATTTCTGCATTCAAGTCTGCTTAACATGTATGTGGTTAATTATGAATAACTGCTTTAGTTTCCCAAAGGATTCCCGGATGTTTAATCGCATTGTGTAACTAAAAAGTTTAGATGTTCATATTGCAATTATAAAGTGACTATGATTATCACAATTTAATATAAATGTGTATTCCCGCACCTACATGCCACCTTGATGGAAGATGCCATAAAGGTCAAGCCCAGGAGGGTAGACCAATGGGCACCATGAGAGGTGACCCCAGACACCAAGCTCGAGAATGAGAAGGTGGTCTATGATGCATGACTATGGAGCACCATGAGAGGTGACTCCCAGGCACCAAGCTCAGGATTGAGAAGGTGGCCTTAAGTCAATGGCAAAAGAGAAACCCTAAAGGGGGTAATTCCAGGGTTAGGGCAAAAGCGGTGGGGAACGTCACATGAAAAATTTAAATTGACTTGCTAAATATCTTGATTGCAATATTTAAATTGTTAGACTTAATTGTGAAATTTTGGTTGCCTCCACATACCAGCAATTTTTGACCGACGTTTTGTTTGTCGGCGTTTTAGGTGTAATCCTGAAAGCACAAATAGTAAAGTGACACATCGTGAAATTAAGAAATAAAGTGCAAGGAGGATTAGATATAATAATTCAAGCTGTGGATAGATAGATTTCCAAAGTTTTAAAAAGGTAAGCAAAGTTTTATTTTACTACCAAATTTCAGTTTAGTTAGTAGAATTTCATAATTATAATTGATTATTTGTTGAACCTTTGATCCTGTTAATTGAATAACGGCTCTGACCTTTGGGTCTCCCTTAATTGGGGGTTGCCGAGAGGCGGGGTTGTTACAATTGGTATCAGAGCATAGGTTCCTCATCTAATCATTAATAATTATTAAATTTTACAAATTCCATAGAACCGGGGGAGTTATTAGAGGATTTTCCGAAAGACTGAGGTGTCTAGAAAAGGATCACGTCTGGGGGCTAGCAAAATTTTCCTCCGCACCGCTAGTCGGAATACGAGGACTCCCAGATTGTATGACTGCCTGGCCGATGTCCTACGATTTGACTCAAAATAAGATACCTTTAGGACTCTCTCATCCTGTTCATCTCTCCTCAACTCAAAATTCTCTTAAGGATTTTAAGGATTAGAGTTTTTCTCTCTCTTCCTCGCCCTCTTGAGGTATGGGTTAAGGTTGATAAGGTCTAAGGGATCCTCCACCAAATTAATAAAAGATACATAATTACGATGTCATCGACATAAGTATAATTAGTTTAAAGATAAACTAAAAGTTTGTTTGTGTACAGATGGCTCGTACAAAAGTCGTGGCTATTCCTTTTTCCACCAGTGGTGGTGGACCACCTCGTAAGGAGAATGGATCCTCTGAGAAGAGGAAGTGGAACCATGGTGGAGAGACCTCTAAGAAGAGAAAGAGGCCTCAAGAAGTTGTACATGAGGCCCCAAACCCTGAACCAATGTCCGGCACCAACCGAGAGCAAGGGGAAGGACCAGAATATGAGGAATACCATGTGTATGAAGAGGAAGCCCGAATGGAAGAGGACCAGCCTGGTGGTCAAGAACCATCCATGATGGTTCACACAACAGATGCAGTTTGGATGGAACAACAAAAGCAACTGACTGAAGCTATCCGTGCCCTGGCCCTTAGGACATAGCTAGGGCTGAGAATGGTGAGCCACTTCCAGTTCATCCTCAACTTGGAGCGACCATCCTGGACTTCGTCAAGCTGAATGTCAAGAAATTTTGGGGAGAAGACAAGTCTGAAGTGGTCGACAAGGCCGAAGCTTGGCTGTTTGCAATCGAGAATGGTTTTCGTATGCTCGAGGTACATCCAAATAAGAAGGTTCTGTTTGCTACTCACCTTTTGAAAGGTGCAGCGAAGATATGGTGGGAAAACCATATCATGGGAAGAGACTTAAGTAAGGAACCGATGTCGTGGACTGACTTCAAGACCATATTCACCGCCAGATTCATCCCCATCTCAGTAAAGAAGGAGAAAGAAAGAGAGTTCACTAACATGACCCAAGGGAGCTCTTCAATTGCGGACTTTGGTCGTAGGTTCCGCCTCCTAGAATGTTTTGGACACATGTTGGATGAAGAGAGGAGGGTGGACCACTTCGTAGAGCACCTGAACCCTGCCATCAAGCCGCATGTGATGGCTAGTAAGCCAAAGACCTTCGCTGAAGCCTACAACACCGCCTTGGACATGGAAAGGACGGTGATGCCTGCACAGAATCAATCCAAGGGTTACTTGGGTTTCACTGAAGGAGCTCAAGGGCATAGGAATGAACACAAGAAGGGACAAGGATGCAATCACAACAAGAACAAGCATGGGCACAAAGGCAAGCCCCGTGGTCACCTCCAGTAGTGTTGCATCTGTAGACGGACACATCCTGGGAAGTGGCGCTTTGAGAAGAAGGTGTGCTTCAGATGTCAGCAAGAATGACACTTTATCACCAACTTCCCTCAGCCTGACCCAAGAGGAACTTTGGGGTCACATCTTGTGGCAGCACAGATAGTAGTTGCAGCACCTCCAGCAGGAGCACCTCCAACTGGAGAGAAGGCAAGCTAGGGTGTTCGCCATTGGCAATGTAGAAACTCAAGCGAATGCTAATAGGATGATCGAGCGTAATAACCCGTAGAGTTTTCCTTTCAGTTCAGTAGATCATGAAATAGCTTTCTGATATGATACAAACTATGTAGGCTTGCTGGAAGTCATGGGACAAAATGTAAAAGCACTCTTTGATTATGGTTCTACTAATACTTTTATTTCACGAAATCTGGAAACTATGCTTGATTTGGATATCAAGGATTTGGGTTATGTTTTGGATGTCACAACCCCGAGTGGTCGTATTTATACCTCTCTTTTGAAAGCCCCAGTTTTGCCAGTAAAGTATCTGGACCATGAGCTTCCCACTGACTTCATCCTTCTTGATATGAATGATTTTGATGTAATCATTGGTATGGATTGGCTTTCCACCTATAGGGCCCAGATTGACTGTAGAGAGAAGAAGATTCTAATTAGGGAAACCAGCTATCCACACTTCACCATTTGAAGAAGGAAAAATGCTACAGCTAGCCTTTATGTGTCCCCTTTGAAATCTGAACGGATGCTATCCAAGGGTTGTTGAGCCTACCTAGCCATAGTTACCGCACCCGAGGTTAAGGGGCAATCCTTAGAGGATATAGAGGTGGTTCGGGAGTATGCAGATGTGTTTCCAGATGATCTACGAGGGATTCCCCCTAAAAGGGAGGTAGACTTCTCTATTGAGTTAGCTCCTGGGACTAACCCTATATCTAAGTCACCCTATAGAATGGCCCCTACAGATTTGCTTGAGTTGAAAACCCAGTTGCAAGAGTTGTTGGATAAAGGATTCATCCGACCCAGTACATCACCATGGGGAGCACCAGTTCTCTTTGTGAAAAAGAAGGATGGGTCGCTTCGGATGTGTATTGACTATCGGATGATCAACCAGGAAACCATTAAGAACAAGTATTCTTTGCCTAGAATAGATGACATGTTTGACCAACTCAAATTAGCTTGAGTCTTTTCCAAGATCAATTTGAGATCAGGATACCACCAGGTGAGAGTAAGGAGTGAGGATATACCTAAAACGGCTTTCTGAACCTACTATGGCCACTATGAGTTTGTGGTCATGCCGTTTAGATTATCCAATGCACCGAGTGTCTTCATGAACCTCATTAACAGTGTGTTCCAGTCTTTCCTTGACTCTTTTGTGATAGTGTTCATAGATGACATCTTAGTGTATTCAGATGACCTAACCCAACACTGTGAACACCTGGGTAGAATCCTTGATATCCTGAGAAAGCATAAGTTTTTCGGAAAGTTCTCGAAATGTGAGTTTTGGTTAGACCGAGTCATGTTTCTTGGACACATCATCTCAGGAGGAACAATCGTCGTAGATCTAGCCAAAGTATCGGCAGTTCCAGACTGGCCAGCACCAAAGAACCCCTCTGAGATTCACAGCTTCTTGGGGTTGTCCGGATACTATCGACGCTTCATCAAGGATTTCTCCAAGACTGCTTTACCGCTAACCTTGTTGACCCGGAAGGATGTGAAGTTCGTGTGGTATGACGTATGTGAAGCTCACTTCCAAGATTTGAAGGAGAAGTTGACCACCGCTCCTATGTTGACTCTACCTTCTGGAAATGAGGGTTTCATGATATTCACTGATGCTTCCAAGATGGGACTTGGCTGTATGTTGGAACAGAATCGACATGTGGTTGCATATGCTTCCAGACAGCTTAAGCCAAATGAGGTGAATTACCCGACACACGACTTGGAGTTAGCTGTTATCATCCATTCTTTGAATATATGGCGGCATTACCTATACGGTGCTACCTTCGAGATCTTCACCGACCATAAGAGTTTGAAATACCTGATGACACAGAGAGACCTAAACCTAAAACAACGACGATGGATGGAGTACATGAAGGATTACGACTTCACCATCGCCTACCATCCTAGTAAGGCGAATGTCATGGCTAATGCTTTGAGTCAGAAACAGCTTAAGTGTGCAGCTGTTCTATCTAGTCAGTGGAAGAGTTTGGACGAGCTTGTGGAATGGACTCCACAACTGTTAGAGGACCAAGTTCGGTTGGCTAATATCTGGATTCAATCTGAGTTGTTGAGTGAGATCATAGCAACACAATTGACCAGTGAAGAGCTAGATAAGATGAAAGGTTTGATGATGAAGCCACAGACTCATTTATTTGTGGGAGTAGACGGAGGAATCTGGTTTGAGAATCACATATGGGTTCCTGCGGATTCACCAATAAAAGAGTGTATTCTGCAAGAAGCCCATGGATCCAAATATACAGTACACCCAGGAACTACTAAGATGTTCAAGTACCTACAACAGTTTTTCTGATGGCCAGGAATGAAGAAAGACATTGCGTCATGGGTAGCCAGCTGTCTTATGTGCCATATGGTGAAGGCTGAACACCAACGACCCGACGGACTTTTATAGTCGATAGAAATTCCAGAGTGGATATGGGAGCAGATCACCATGGATTTTGTGGTGGGTCAACCCTAGACCAAGAAGGGCCATGATGCGATATGGGTCATGGTAGATCGTCTTAGCAAGTCAGCACACTTCCTTGCCTTGAAGACCACTGCTAAGGTGACAGACCTAGCTGAGTTGTACATCAGAGAGATATTGTGTTTGCATGGCGTACTAGGATCGATCATCTCGGATAGAGACCCAAAGTTTACTTCCAAGTTGTGGAAGCAAGTTCAAGAGGAACTTGGTACCAGGTTAAAGTTTAGTACCGATTATCACCCCCAAACATATGGTCAGTCAAAAAGGACAATCCAGACCTTAGAAGATATGTTGAGAGCTTGTGTTCTCGATTGGGGTGGGTCATGGGAGCAATACTTACCGGTGGCAGAGTTCGCCTACAACAACAGCTACCAAGCCAGTATCAGGATGCCTCCATATGAAGCTTTGTACGGAAGACTATGTTGGTCCCTACTTCACTGGGATGATGTGGGTGAGAGGACCCTATTGAGGTCAGATGAGCTCCAAGTGTGTGATGATAAAGTGGCTTTGATCAAGCAAAGGATGAAGAGAGCCCAAGATCGACAGAAGTCATATGCTGATGCAAAGCGGACTGATGTGCATTTCATTGTGGGAGATCATGTGTGTTTGAAAATCCGACAGCTCCGAGCTATAGCTAAGAACAGAGGAAAGTTGAGTCCCCGATACGTGGGTCCATTTGAGGTGTTAGAATGGATTGGTGAAGATGCATATCATTTGGTATTACCCCCTCAGTATAGCATGATGCATGATGTGTTTCACATGTCCAACCTGAAGCGATATGTGCAAGATCCAAGCCATGTGCTGAGCATTGAACCTATTGAGTTTCAAGGAAAGTTGACTTATCCTAAGTCACCTTTACAGATTCTAGATACCAAGGTGAAAGAGCTCAGATGCAAGAATATAGAGATGGTAAAGGTTCTTTGGAAGCACCATGGAGAGGATGAGGCCACATGGGAGCTGAAGGCAGACATGGAGAAAGCATATCCTGATTTGTTTGTTTGATTACTTGAATTTTGGGGGCAAAATTTCTATAAGGAGGGGAGGATGTTATAACCACAATTTCTTGAATATGTAAAGAAAGATGTAATTCTCTTTTGATGAATAAATGAAATCTTTTTCTTTGATTTGCAATGGATTTCGTATGAAATGACTTTGATTGATTGATGGTGGGCTTTGTTGGCCATTGAGCCCAATTGAAAAGAAAAGAGAATTAAAAAGGAAAAGAAATTGATTAATAAAAGGGAAATATGAGTAATTGACAATTAAAAGAAGATAAAGGCAAATAGATGTTCCCCAATATGGGAATCCGTGCCTTTGGGATTTTTTGAGGTCCAAGGGACCCAAAATAACAAGATAATGGCAAAGGGAAAGGAAATAACAATTAATTTTGAATAAGTTAATGGATAAATTGGGAGAGAAGGAAGCCTTCTCATCCATTGCTTTTGTTTCCCAAATTTCGTACAAAGCTAGGCAATAATAAGAGGAATGTTCCCTTAAAATTTGAGACAAATAGGAGTTATGGTTTGGGAGATATTAATTTTCCAAGTTATCTTCAATTTGGGAATTATTTCTGAATTAATGAAATATATCTTTCCTTTGCTTTGAACGCGAGCAATGAGGTCTGTTGGATCTTAATCCAACGATGGATGCTCATCATCTAAGTCCCAAGCGGACTGGGACTCCGTTGGATACAGGGATAATTTCCCATCCTAATTTATCGAGATCCAGTGTATGAGCAAGCCTGGGGATAGTCCCATTGGACTTGGGAGATGAAACCGTGGGGAATCATCCCCGGTTTAATTGGCTTTGGTCGTGGTTTTGGGAAACGCCCAAACCTCGCGGACCTGACCTCGACCCTATATATAGGGGAGGGTCAAGGAGGGAACCAACGTCTCTCTTGGCTATTCCAACCTCCGCGGCAGAGTTCAAGGATCCACCTCGCACCTTCAATTGCTCCGTCCACCCTGATCTAGACCCTCGACATCACAACGAACCTCGCCGGAGTCCGGCGAGTAGGGGACGACTTTGGCGCATTCCTGGCAAAGAATTGAACCTGCGAACAACTTTGATTGAGAGAGGCAAAGCTCCCTGGCCTATCACGTGGCTTGTAGGTGACCTAGAGGCCGGAATCAACCCTCTTGTTGACCACCTGGACCTGCTCGCTCGACGTAAGGAGGAAGAAGAAGAAGACCGCTGGCCTTTTACACTTCTGCCCCTCTGCATCCTCTTTGCAGGTAAGGGCACCTTCATCCTTTGTTCCCTTTGTTTGCAAAAGAAAGGCGCGCTCCTTCAGGGTCGTTGGATCCTTAGTGGATCCAAGGCCCATGGATCGGGCGGTTCTAGTTTTTCTAGAGAAACAGAAAATAAACCATAAAAGGGAATTTTCTTGTTAAAATTGTATTTTTTGCTAGAAAACTCGGATGCATGAAGTTAATACATGAAAAATGATCAGAAAAATATGAGGAATGCATTAAAAATGGTTTAGACACCTAAATCTGTAAATTTTTGCAAAAGTACATTTTTTGATTAGAAAAGGTTTTAATTTGTGGTTAGAAACTCTAGTTGTTGATAAAAGATATATTTAATCTTGCAATTAGGATAATTCGAGCATGGTTAACTTGTTTAATGATTTAGATGGTTTTTAACCTATTTTGATGATAGAATTACAAGGTTTAGGATTTTTAACTCAATATGTTGATTAATATGTTTAGAAACCCTAAATTAGAGGAAAAGAAAAGAAAAGTGCTCATAATCTAAAATTAGGGTTTCCTGTTGCTAAAAGATGAATATAGAATCTTTTGTAAAATAAAAATGAAATAGTTAGGGTTTGTAAGTGATTTTGTGAAATTAGGGTTTAAAGTAATAAAGATGAAGTGGAACCCTAATTATGCTCAAAACATTAAAAAGGGCAAATAACCTAGGAAACAACTAGGATTAATGGATCAAGATGACATGATTCATGATAGAGAAATTGGATGCCTTTTTTAGGATCAACCTGTGTGCACTTGTTTGATTTCTTGATTGGTTATTTCCGCATTCAAGTCTGCTTAACATGTATGTGGTTAATTATGAATTACCGCTTTAGTTTCCCAAAGGATTCCCGGATGTTTAATCGCATTGAGTGTAACTAAATAGTTTGGATGTTCATATTGCAATTATAAAGTGACTATGATTATCACAATTTAATATAAATGTGTATTCCCGCACCTACATGCCACCCTGATGGAAGATGCCATAAAGGTCAGGCCCAGGAGGGTAGACCAATGGGCACCATGAGAGGTGACCCCAGACACCAAGCTCGGGAATGAGAAGGTGGTCTATGATGCATGACTATGGAGCACCATGAGAGGTGACTCCCAGGCACCAAGCTCGGGATTGAGAAGGTGGCCTTAAGTCAATGGCAAAAGAGAAACCCTAAAGGGGGTAATTCCAGGGTTAGGGCAAAAGCGGTGGGGAACGTCACATGGAAAATGTAAATAGACTTGCTAAATATCTTGATTGCAATATTTAAATTGTTAGACTTAATTGTAAAATTTTCATTGCCTCCACATACCAGCAATTGCTGGCCGACGTTTTGTTTGTCGGAGTTTTAGGTGTAATCATGAAAGCACAAATAGTAAAGTGACACATCGTGAAATTAAGAAATAAAGTGCAAGGAGGATTAGATAGAATAATTCAAGTTGTGGATAGATAGATTTCCAAAGTTTTAAAAAGGTAAGCAAAGTTTTATTTTACTACCAAATTTCAGTTTAGTTAGTAGAATTTCATAATTATAATTGATCATTTGTTGAACCTTTGATCCTGTTAATTGAATAACTTCTCTGACCTTTGGGTCTCCCTTAATTGGGGGTTACCGGGAGGCGGGGTCGTTACAATTGGTATCAGAGCATAGGTTCCTCATCTAATCATTAATAATTATTAAATTTTACAAATTCCATAGAACCAAGGGAGTTATTAGAGGATTTTCCGAAAGACTGAGGTGTCTAGAAAAGGATCACGTCCGGGGGCTGGCAAAATTTTCCTCCGCACCACTAGTCGGAATATGAGGACTCCCAGATTGTGTGACTGCCTGGATGATGTCCTACGATTTGACTTGAAATAAGATACCTTTAGGACTCTCTCATCCTATTCATCTCTCCTCAACTCAAAATTCTCTTAAGGATTTTAAGGATTATGGTTTTTCTCTCTCTTCCTCACCCTCTTGAGGTATGGGTTAAGGTTGATAAGGTCTAAGGGATCCTCCACCAAATTCATAAAAGATACATAATTAAGATGTCATCGACATAAGTATAATTAGTTTAAAGATAAACTAAAAGTATGTTTGTGTACAGATGGCTCATACAAAAGTCATGGCTATTCCTTTTTCCACCAGTGGTGGTGGACCACCTCGTAAGGAGAATGGATCCTCTGAGACGAGGAAGTGGAACCATGGTGGATAAACCTCTAAGAAGAGAAAGAGGCCTAAAGAAGCTGTGCACGAGGCCCCAAACCCTGAACCAATGCCCGGAACCAACTGAGAGCAAGGGGAAGGACCATAATATGAGGAATACCACGTGTATGAAGAGGAAGCCCGAATGGAAGAGGACCAGCTTAGTGATCAAGGACCAGCTTGGTGATTAAGAACCAGCCGTGATGGTTCACACAATAGATGCAGTTTGGATGGAACAACAAAAGCAACTGACTGAAGCTATCTATGCCCTAGCCCTTAGGGACATAGTTAGGGCTGAGAATGGTGAGCCACTTCCAGTTCATCCTCGACTTGGAGCCACCATCCTGAACTTCATAAGATGAATGTCGAGAAATTCTGGGGAGAAGACAAGTTTGAAGTGGTCGACAAGGCCGAAGCTTGGCTTCTTGCAGTCGAGAATGGTTTTCATATGCTCGAGGTACAACCAAATAAGAAGGTTCTGTTTGCTACTCACCTTTTGGAAGGTGCATCGAAGATATGGTGGGAAAACCATATCACGGGAAGAGACTTAAGCGAGGAATCGATGGCATGGACTGAATTCAAGACCATCTTCACTGCCAGATTCATTCCCGTCTCAGCAAAGAAGGAGAAAGAAAGAGAGTTTACTAACATGACCCAAGGGAGCTCTTCAGTTGCGGACTTTGGTTGTAGGTTCCGCCTCCTGGAACGTTTCGGACACATGTTGGATGAAGAGAGGAGGGTGGACCACTTCGTAGAGTGCCTGAACCCTGCCATCAAGCTGCATGTGATGGCTAGTAAGCCAAAGACCTTCACTGAAGCCTACAACACCGCCTTGGACATGGAAAGGACGGTGATTCCTGCACAGAATCAATCCAAAGGGTACTTGGGTTTCACTGAAGGAGCTCAAGGGTAGAGGAATGAACACAAGAAGGGACAAGGACGCAACCACAACAAGAACAAGCATGGGCACAAAGGCAAGCCCCGTGGTCGCCTCCAGTAGTGTAGCATATGTGGACGGACACATCCTGGGAAGTGTCGCTTTGAGAAGAAGGTGTGCTTTAGATGTCAGCAAGAAGGACACTTTATCGCCAACTGCCCTCAGACTGACCCAAGAGGACCTTTGGGGTCATAGCCTGTGGCAGCACAGCCAGTAGCTGCAGCACCTCCAGCACGAGCACCTCCAACTGGAGAGAGAAGGCAAGCTAGGGTGTTCACCATTGACAATGCAGAAGCTCAGGCAAATGCTAATAGGCTGATCGAGGGTAATAACCCGTAGAGTTTTCCTTTCAGTTCAGTAGATCATGAAATAGCTTTCTGATATGGTACAAACTATGTAGGCTTGCTGGAAATCATGGGATAAAATGTAAAAGCACTCTTTGATTCTGGTTCTACTAATACTTTTATTTCACAAAATCTGGAAATTATTCTTGGTTTGGATATCAAGGATTTGGGTTATGTTTTGGATGTCACAACCCCGGGTGGTCGTATTTATACCTCTCTTTTGAAAACCCCAGTTTTGCCAGTAAAGTATATGAACCATGAGATTCCCATTGACTTCATCCTTCTCGATATGAATGATTTTGATGTAATCATTGGTATGGATTGGCTTTCCACCTACAGGGCCCAGATTGACTGTATAGAGAAGAAGATTCTCATTAGGAAAACTGGCTATCCACATTTCACCATTCGAAGAACGAAAAATGCGCCAGCCAGACTTTATGTGTCCGCTTTGAAAGCTGAACGGATGCTATCCAAGGGTTGTCGAGCCTACCTAGACATAGTTACCACACCCGAGGTTAAGGGGCAATCCTTAGAGGATATAGAGGTGGTTCGGGAGTATGCAGATGTGTTTCCATATGATCTACTAGGGATTCCCCCTAAAAGGGAGGTAGACTTCTCTATTGAATTAGCTCCTGGGACTAACCCTATATCTAAGGCACCCTATAGAATGGCCCCTGCAGAGTTGCTTGAGTTGAAAACCCAGTTGCAAGAGTTTTTGGATAAAGGATTCATCTGACCCAGTACATCACCATGGGGAGCACCAGTTCTCTTTGTGAAAAAGAAGGATGGGTCGCTTTGGATGTGTATTGACTATCGGATGATCAACCATGCAACCATTAAGAACAAGTATCCTTTTCCTAGAATAGATGACTTGTTTGACCAACTCAAATCAGCTCGAGTCTTTTCCAAGATCGATTTGAGATCAGGATACCACCAGGTGAGAGTAAGGAGTGAGGATATACCTAAAATGGCTTTCAGAACCCGCTATGGCCACTATGAGTTTGTGGTCATTCCGTTTGGATTATCCCATGCACCGAGTGTCTTCATGAACCTCATGAACAGTGTGTTACAGCCTTTCCTTGACTCTTTTGTGATAGTGTTCATAGATGACATCTTAGTGTATTCAGATGACCTAGCCCAACACCCTAAACACCTGGGTAGAGTCCTTGATATCCTGAGAAAGCATAAGTTTTTCGGAAAGTTCTCGAAATGTAAGTTTTGGTTAGACCGAGTCATGTTTCTTGGACACATCATCTCAGGAGGAACAATCGTTGTAGATCCAGCCAAAGTATCGGCAGTTCGAGACTGGCCGGCACCAAAGAACCCCTCCAAGATTTGCAGCTTCTTGGGGTTGGCCGGATACTATCGACGCTTCATCAAGGATTTCTCCAAGATTGCTTTACCGCTAACCATGTTGACCCAGAAGGATGTGAAGTTCGTGTGGTTTGACGTATTGATAACGCCAAATTTTGTGATGTTTTAGACTATTTTTCTGCTATCAAAACTTCCCTTTTAAACTATTTTCCTCTCTTTTATATGTACTTTCGCAATAATTGGCCAAACGACGCTCTTAATCCAATATTTCCATCTTTTGCAGTATTTTCCTCCTATTTTGACCCTTTTATCGTCAATAAGGTCGTTCCTGCCCACAAGCAAGTTCCACCTGCATCGGCCTTCCAGATGCCCGATACGATCGCTGCCCGATAGGTTAGCGCGACACAACGACGCGTGACATGGGGATGCCACGCAAGAAGAGACTAACGGATGACACATCTTTTACCCGACAGGGAGCCGAGCTCGCCACGACAACCCAAGCTTGTCGCGCGACACAGGCCACCCACCGGCAGGCGCCGCCCATCACGTGACCGACAAGCAGCATCCATGTGTCGGGCGATATGTGTATCGACCGTCCACTGACCCCGCGAATAAGGAGGACACGTGGCGCTTCAAGCACCATAACTTCCCCCAACCGCTGCCTATAAATAACTGCTGCAGGAAGCCGAAAAGACAGGTCGGAACAGGTCGGAGCCCTGAGCAAATCTTCGGAGGAAGTTGCGAGAGCAGAAGTATCGCGCCTGAGTGTTCGTGCCGGGAAACTCTAGGTGAGCTCTTCCCCATCCCGAGAGGGAGGGGATGGTTCACTTAGGACCGTCCCGGGCGACACTGCTGGCCGATATCGGCCAACGTGGATGAGCGACACAAGTGCCCGACATAGATGCGTCACTACTAGCCCGACACGATATCGAACCCGATACGCTTCACCCGTAATGGCGTGCCACCCGACTTGAGCGTATCGGCCAAGGTCCTTGAACGATACAATTGGCTGTCACGGTGTGCCACCCGAGAGGGTGTGCCGCCCAACACAGTGGTATCGGGCTAGGCTCCTGACCGGTATCGGGCTGGAGAGCCGCTGTAGTATGTTGTCCTTCTACATCAAGAAGGAGACCTCTATCTTTATTTATGTTATTTAATTCTTTACTTATGCAATGTAATTAAGACCCTTATTGTTTATGGAAATGGAAAAATGTAATTACTTGTTGCTTTATGTTTGGTGCAATTGTTGTATGACTGCTATGTTTAATATCTGAACTCTAGCTTGCATGTTTGGATCGCGTTTCGCTTAGCTACCGAATCGTATTTTCCCGTCGCAATAACTTCGAGAGATGTGTTGTGGCTCTAGTGTTTGGGTTGATTCTGGAGTACGAGAGTGCCCAGAATCAGAGTTGCTTCAATAACATTTCACTCTAACTTAAAGTCCAGCAACCTCGAGAGGGGTGTTGATGCTTGGTTAGAGGTATCCGCTCTGAGAGGAGGGGTACATGATGTTCCTGCTGCTGCTTGTTTTACCAAAGTTTATCTTTCGCACCTTGCTTTAAGCTCTAGTTTTATCTTTCTGTTTCTGTTGCATGAAAACCCCTAAAAATTACTAAATGACTAAAACCTTAAATCCTTCTTGTAACTCCAGTTGGAGATAGTTTTCTTTGTTTTATTTGTGACATATTGTTGTTTCTCCTTGGGGAATTTACCATCTCTTTGTACCTGCCAGAGTGTAGCGTGTCGATTCCGAGTTCTCAACACTACCACCCTTGTCCCTGTGTTCGACCCCGTATATCTACTTTGACCCCGTAAACAAAGCTGTGGGGGGCTAGAAGGATTTGGGTTATAAATGTAAAAGCTCGACTACCTCAAATCCGCCTCCAACTTTAGGACGCGCGATTTAGGCCGGTCAACTTTTTGGCGCTGTTTCCGGGGACAAGGCAAAATGGCACTGTTGAAGAATCTGAATCCACTAACTATACTCCCGTGCCTCAAGCTTAGAAATGAGCTTGACAACACTCTTTTCTTTCTTTTTTTATTTTACTATCATTACTCTTTGCACAAAATAATAATTCTATTTTATGACTTGATTTTTCATGCCATTTCAGGAACTCTGAAGTACGGTGATCTATTCTGCCAAACACCAACACCAATATGCCTCCTCGCGTCGAACCATAACATTCTGGAGGCGAACGCCAAGGGAGGAGGCCTGACTCGCCGCCACCCGAAGGCGACGACCGGTACGACGGTAACGCTGAAAATCCAGAATTGAGAGAGCACGAAGAGGGACATCGCCGCGATAGACGTCATCGCCACTGGAGGCACAGAAGAAATCACGGTAGTCAGGAACGACGACATGACGCTAGTGACAGCAACGACTCGGAGGAGGAAGAGAAAACGCTGAGGGAGTTGGCGTCCACGAAGGCCAACAACTCCCGATGCCCCGTCGTTGTTCCCCGTTTCAACGCAGCAAATTTTGAGCTCAAACCGTCTGTTATATCAATGATCCAGAATAAAAGCTTCAGGGGAAGTTCTAAGAACGACAACCCGTACCACCATCTGGACGCTTTCAAAAATATATGTGATACCATAAAGATGAGGGGAGTCCCCCAAGAGGTGATTTACTGTAAGGGCTTTATTTTCTCCCTGGAAGACAAAGCTATGTCATGGTATCTTGGGTTACCTCACCAATCTCTAAATGGATGGGGAGCTTTGGCTGACGCGTTCGTTAACAAGTTCTACCCCACTGAAAGAACTGTCAGAAACAGGCAGAAAATAACCTCTTTTATGCAAAAGCCGAATGAAAGCCTCCATGACGCCTGGGAGCGATTCCAGGAATGCCAGAGGGATTGCCCCCATCATAATTATAAGAAGGGCTTCCTCGTCACCACCTTTTATAATGGCCTGACTCCCGATGAAAGGGTGTCACTAAATGCGGCAGCAGGAAGTGACTTCCTCGGAAAGAAACCAAGCAAGTCCGAAAGGATCATCAAGAATATGGTCGAGCTGATGGCCGGCACTGATTTTGATCGATCCGACAAAGGACAGGTCAAGAAGGTCGGTGAAGGGTCCGCTCTTGAGTCCAAGTCGTTGGAGTCCATCACCTCGTAGATACAGAGAATCGCCACTGATGTTAAGCAATTGTGAGAAGCTGGCGGGAAAGGCAAGAAACCAGTTGAGAAGGTGATGAAATGCGTCATGTGCGGCGAAGGAGGACATGGGGTAGACAACTGCATCTACACCCGACCAGACGCGGACAGTGATTCTGACTCGGAAGACAAAAGGATTGAAAATGTCTCTTTCGTAAACTACAAAAGGCCAGATCACCCCGGCTTTAACTACGGCAATAAAGATGCAGTTGAAAACTCTCATCAGCTGCATATCTCGTCCAAGCCGACGCAAGCTTTTGAGAAGAGAGGGGGGCCTGGTCAATATGCCAAGAACAACCAGTTCCAGTCAGCGAAAGGAAACTTCCAAGTGCAGGGAAAGTATCAAGGGTCGAACCGAGAACAAGACAAGGGCACGGGCTAAGCAGACGTGATTGGCCAGTTATTTGATTTTGTTAAGAAGCAAGATATGATCAATAATCAACTGGCGCAAAGTGCGCTATCAAATTCTGGTGTTTTGAACTCATTGCAGGTACAGCTGGCGGGCATGCAGATGCATCAACACCAGATTGATCAGCAGCTAGCTCAACTGGCCGACATTGTGAAGAACCCATCGGGAAAGATTCCGTTGAATACCGAACCGACGAAGAGAACAGGACAATGACCGCATAGGGGGAAAATGAAGATGCAGAAAGAAGCCGTAGACGAAGACGAAGTGCTTCTCGGGAGGCATCCCGGTCTGCCTTTTTAAATTCATAGATTAGGACGCTTTTACTTTTCTGCATGAAAAACACTATAAAACATTATGGACTGTAATAAGGCCCGAGTTAGTGCGTGCGCCTCATGCGGTGACTCTTCTGTTTTTATGGGCCACCATTGTATTTGACGAGCTTTGAGGAGTAATACCTTCTGAGGTCGGGGACCTAACCCTGAGCCAATGATGTCTTGCCCGTCAAACTTTTTTCCGCTTATTTTTAGTTTTCGGTCGCCAGTTTTTAACAGTATCGGGCAGCAGCTCAACTGGTGCGCAGGACCGCTTGTATCGGGCTGTAATCTCTCGGGTATCGCAACGGCCGTGACAGTTGGCATTCCTGGGAGGTTTGCACTCGTATCGTGCATGCGAGTAATTGCCCTTAATGAGACTGATGGGACCGTCGTCTCGGGAACGACATGTCTCAATGGCCGACACGCGCCTCAGAACTGCATGATTTACCCCCAGCTGAGTTTGCTATATATAGTAAGGAGGGCTCAGCGTGTCGGGCTACTACACTTACTCTTCTTCGCCACCTGTACCACATGCAGTAACACACTTTTTGCTTGCGTGTCGGCCAGCTTGCCTTTACCCTTGTATCGGGCGATGGCTCCAAAGAGCAAAGGTATAGCCCGACAGCCTGTTTGCCCAACACAGGTTTCATATCGTGCACTGCTTATCGGGTTGACGAACTTAGTCGATTTATCTTGTATCGCCCGGCGCATGTGAAGGACGACACCGAGGCCGATCGCGCTTGCCCGATACGCCATATCGGGTGACATGTTTTTCCGTCACGACATCCTACCGGGCAGTTGTTTTCATGCGACCTTATCACCCTACATACCCGTGCCGAGCAGCGTGTTGTGCCGCACACATCCTCCTTATCGCCCGATCTCGTATCGCCTCAGATTTTTATTTTGATGGACGATACTCAGACTTTGCAACGAGACGAGTCTTATCGGGTTTTTAGCTTTTCCTACCTAACATCTATGATCAATGGGCTTGATAATAGGTATGGATAATACTCAGCAAACCTCCGGAAGAGTTGGCAAACACCGCAGAAGAATCGACACTATGGCCAAAGCTGAAGCAACAACAGTCGGATAGAAACGTCAGAATCCCAAGACAGCTGGGTCGTCAAAAGAAGTCCATTTCCTTATCATAGTCTGTCTTCTGCGGTGGTTTAGGGCCATCTCCAAAAGGGGAAGATAATAAAAATAGAGGGGCCCTCTGACTGCACACTCCTGGGAAAGAAAATGGAATCAAGTGGACTGAAACTGGGATTGACGATCAGTCCTTTTGTTCATGTTCACAATGGAAGTACCAGGAGTAAGGGGAGGCCAAATAATTTCGAGGGCTTTGCGCTTGTTCCGGCTACATTCACCTGGGAAAGAAAATGGAGACTGTAATAAGAACATATTGCAGCTTCTCCAAGGCACAAGTGCAACCACCAGCTAACCTTCATTGGGCCAACATGACCTCACCCTGTCTTTTTCACTACTCTGGGACAGAGTGTGGAGTAAGTTTGGGGGAGTACCCATGTACCAGTGAAGGAGGTATAAAAATCTTCTTCTTCACCTCCACCCTTTGTGTCATTTCATTTTTCTCTTATATCATGTGTATGTACCCATATCATGTATATGTACCCATGCTAGTATAAAATGCCATGCTCATATAATTTTTTTTTAAATTTTCTGTTTATATCATTTCCATACATATGTACAAAGTCGCTATATTAGTAAAAACCTGATGCGACTTCTTACCAAGTTTGTTTTCTATGTGCTCAACGAAATGCAAGTTTTGTTATATCTTTCTGATAATGCTGCTTCAAACGAACAAAAGATTACATTCTTTCGTGCCAAAAATTTCGAAACATATAATATATAATAATCTCGCAAACAGCTAAGAGACGAGTATGGAGAAGGAAAAAGCTGCCCAAACAGCAGAAATCTCTTTTGTTTTCCCTTACCCAACAAAAATCCCAAAAGAGAAAGTAGCCTTATGAGGATGAATAAAAGCATGAGAGTTGTGCCCAATAAAAGAAAAAGGAAAAAAATATATACACACTTGTTTTCCAAAAGTACCCATCTTTAGGCATGGTAGATCTGGGGCATTGGTACGTAGGATGTGAAATCACTGCTCTAAAGCCAACTGGCTTGGACTGCAGGGACCACTTGCCTGTTAATGGACCCTTACCTGGATGGACTGATGGGAGACAAGAAAAACCCCAAAAAGCCTTAGCCTACCCTATACACAACTTTTTGACCCAAAAATAAAGCTGTTTGGTGTGTAAGCTAACTTCAGAATCATGCACCAAAGTCTCGCTGAAGCTGTAGAGAAAAAATTTACTGAAATAATAAGGCAAGAAACGTAAGGTCTTTTGTTTGTAGTGGGGCAGCATTATCTCTAAAGGCATTACGATACTTGTTTTACCTCTTGGCCTGAAAGCTAAACCGAGAAAGAAGAAGCATCACTAAATAAAGTTTAAATATTGATTGAGGAAAATCAAAATGCTAAGTTTGGGGGAGTTGATAACGCCAAATTTTGTGATGTTTTAGACTATTTTTCTGCTATCAAAACTGCCCTTTTAAACTATTTTCCTCTCTTTTATATGTACTTTCGCAATAATTGGCCAAACGACGCTCTTAATCCAATATTTCCATCTTTTGCAGTATTTTCCTCCTATTTCGACCCTTATATCGTCAATAAGGCCGTTCCGGCCCACAAGCAAGTTCCACCTGCATCGGCCTTCCAGATGCCCGATACGATCGCTGCCCGACAGGGTAGCACGACACAACGACGCGCGACATGGGGATGTCACGCAAGAAGAGACTGACGGATGACACGTCTTTTACCCGACAGGGAGCCGAGCTCGCCACGACAACCCAAGCTTGTCGTGCGACACAGGCCACCCACCGACAGGCGCCTCCCGTCACGTGACCGACAGGCGGCATCCATGTGCCGGGCGATATGTGTATCGGCCGTCCACCGACCTCGCGAATAAGGAGGACATGTGGCGCTTCAAGCACCATAACTTCCCCCAACCGCTGCCTATAAATAGCAGCTACAAGAAGCCGAAAAGACAGGTCAGAACAGGTCGGAGCTCTGAGCAAATCTTCGGAGGAAGCTGCGAGAGCAGAAGTATCGCGCCTGAGTGTTCGTGCTGGGAAACTCTAGGTGAGCTCTTCCCCGTCCCGAGAGGGAGGGGATGGTTCACTTAGGACCGTCCCGGGCGACACTGCAGGCCGATATCGGCCAACGTGGATGAGCGACACAAGTGTCCGACATAGATGCGTCACTACTAGCCCAACACGATATCGAACCCAATACACTTCGCCCATCATGGCATGCCACCCGAAAGGGTGTCGCCCAACTTGAGCATATCGGCCAGGGTCCTTGAACGATACAATCAGCCATCACGGTGTGCCACCCGAGAGGGTGTGCCGCCCGGCACTGTGGTATCGGGCTAGGCTCCTGACTGGTATCGGGCTGGAGAGCCGATGTAGTCTGTCGTCCTTCTACATCAAGAAGGCGACCTCTATCTTTATTTCTGTTATTTAATTCTTTACTTATGCAATGTAATTAAGACCCTTAATGTTTATGGAAATAGAAAAATGTAATTACTTGCTGCTTTATGTTTGGTGCAATTGTTGTATGACTGCTATGTTTAATATTTGAACTCTAGCTTGAATGTTTGGATCGCGTTTCGCTTAGCTACCGAATTGTGTTTTCCCGTCGCAACAACTTCGAGAGATGTGTTGTGGCTCTAGTGTTTGGGCTGATTTTGGAGTATGAGAGTGCCCAGAATCGGAGTTGCTTCAGTAACATTTCACTCTAACTTAAAGTCCAGCAACCTCAAGAGGGGTGTTGATGCTTGGTTAGAGGTATCCGCTCTGAGAGGAGGGGTACATGATGTTCCTGCTGCTGCTTGTTTTACCAAAGTTTATCCTTCACACCTTGCTTTAAGCTCTAGTTTTATCTTTCTGTTTCTGTTGCATGAAAACCCCTAAAAATTGCTAAATGACTAAAACCTTAAATCCTTCTTGTAACTCCAGTTGGAGATAGTTTTCTTTGTTTTGTTTGTGACATCTTGTTGTTTCCCCTTGGGGAATTTACCATCTCTTTGTACCTGCTAGAGTGTAGCGTGTCGATTCCGAGTTCTCAACACTACCACCCTTGTCCCTGTGTTCGACCCTGTATATCTACTTCGACCCCGTAAACAAAGTTGCGGGGGCCTAGAAGGATTCGGGTTATAAATGTAAAATCTTGACTACCTCAAATCTGCCTCCAACTTTAGGACGCGCGATTTAGGTTGGTCACGTATGTGAAGCTCACTTCCAAGATTTGTAGGAGAAGTTGACCACCGCTCCTGTGTTGACTCTACCTTCTGGCAATGAGGGTTTCATGATATTCACTGATACTTCCAAGATGGGACTTGGTTGTGTGTTGGAACAGAATCGGCATGTGGTTGCATATGCTTCCAGACAGCTTAAGCCGAATGAGGTGAATTACCCGACATACGACTTGGGGTAAGCTGCTATCATCCATGCTTTGAAGATATGGCGGCTTTACTTGTACAGTGCTACCTTCGAGATCTTCACCGAGCATAAGAGTTTGAAATACCTGCTGACACAGAGAGACCTGAACCTATGACAATGACGATGGATGGAATACATAAAGGATTACGAATTCACCATCGCCTACCATCCTGGTAAGGCGAATGTCATGGTTGATGCTTTGAGTCAGAAACAGCTTAAGTGTGCAGCTGTTCTATCTAGTCAGTGGAAGAGTTTGGAGGAGTTGTGGAATGGAATCCACAACCGTTAGAGGACCGAGTTCAGTTGGCTAATATCCAGATTCAATCTGAGTTGTTGAGTGAGATCATAGCAGCACAGTTGACCAGTGAAAAGCTAGATAAGATGAAAGGTTTGATGATGAAGCCACAGACTCGTCTATTTATGGGAGTAGACGGAGGAATCAGGTTTGAGAATCACATATGGGTTCCTGCGGATTCACCAATAAAGGAGCGTATTCTTCAAGAAGCCCATGGATCCAAATATACAGTACACCCATGAACTACTAAGATGTTTAAGGACCTACAACAGTTTTTCTGGTGGCTAGGAATGAAGAAAGACATTGCGTCATGGGTGGCCAGCTGTCTTATATGCCAGATGGTGAAGGCTGAACACCAACAAACCGGCTGACTTTTACAGTCGATAGACATTCCAGAGTGGAAATGGGAGCAGATCACCATGGATTTTGTGGTGGGTCTACCCCGGACCAAGAAGGGTCATTATGCGATAATGGGTCATGGTAGATCATCTTACCAAGTAAACACACTTCCTTGCCTTGAAGACCATTGCTAAGGTGACAGACCTAGCTGAGTTATACATCAGAGAGATAGTGCGTTTGCATGGCGTACCAGGATCAATCATCTCGGATAGAGACCCAAAGTTTACTTCCAAGTTGTGGAAGCAAGTTCAAGAGGAACTTGGTACCAGGTTAAAGTTTAGTATTGATTATCACCCCCAAATAGATGGTCAGTCAGAAAGGACAATCCAAACCTTAGAAGATCTGTTGAGAGCTTGTGTTCTCGATTGGAGTGGCTCATGGGAGCAATACTTACTGTTGGTAGAGTTCGCCTACAACAGCAGCTACCAATCCAGTATCGGGATGCCTCCGTATGAAGCTTTGTACAGAAGACTGTGTCGGTCCCCACTTCACTGGGATGATGTGGGTGAGAGGACCCTGTTGAGGTCAGATGAGCTCCAAGTGTATGCTGATAAAGTGGCTTTGATCAAGCAAAGGCTAAAGAGAGCCCAGGATCGACAGAAGTCGTATGCTGATGCAAAGCGGACTGATGTGCATTTCAGTGTGGGAGATCATGCGTTTTTGAAAATCCGACCACTCCGAGCTATAGCTAAGAACAGAGGAAAGCTGAGTCCCCGATATGTGGGTCCGTTTGTGGTGTTAGAACGGATTGGTGAAGCTGCATATCATTTGGCGTTACCCCCTCAGTATAGCATGATGCATGATGTTTTTCATGTGTCCACCCTAAAGCGATATGTGCAAGATCCAAGCCATGTGTTGAGCATTGAACCTATTGAGCTTCAAGGGAATCTGACTTATCCTAAGTCACCTTTGCGGATTCTAGATACCAATGTGAAAGAGCTCATATGCAAGAATATAGAGATGGTAAAGGTTCTTTGGAAGCACCATGGAGAGGATGAGGCCACATGGGAGCTGAAGGCAGACATGGAGAAAGCATACCCTGATTTGTTTGTTTGATTGCTTGAATTTTGGGGGCAAAATTTCTATAAGGAGGGGGGGATGTTATAACCTCGATTTCTTGAATATGTAAAGAAAGATGTAATTCTCTTTTGATGAATAAATGAAATCTTTTTCTTTGATTTGCAATGGATTTCGTATGAAATGGCCTTGATTGATTGATGGTGGTCTTTGTTGGCCACTGAGCCCAGTTGAAAAGAAAAGAGAATTAAAAAGGAAAAGAAATTGATTAATAAAAGGGAAATATGAGTAATTGACAATTAAAAGAAGATAAAGGCAAATAGATGTTCCCCAATATGGGAATCCCTGCCTTTGGGATTTCTTGAGGTCCAAGGGACCCAAAATAACAAGATAATGGCAAAGGGAAAGGAAATAACAATTAATTTTGAATAAGTTAATGGATAACTTGGGAAAGAAGGAAGCCTTCTCATCCATTGCTTTTGTTTCCCAAATTTTGTACAAAGCTAGACAATAATAAGAGGAACGTTCCCTTAAAATTTGAGACAAATACGAGTTATGGTTTGGGAGATATTAATTTTCTAAGTTATCTTCAATTTGGGAATTATTTCTGAATTAATGAAATATATCTTTCCTTTGCTTTAAACACGAGCAATGAGGTCCTTTGGATCTTAATCCAATGATGGACGCTCATCGTCTAAGTCCCAAGCGGACTGGGTCTCTGTTGGATACAGGGAGAATTTCCCATCCTAATTTCTCGAGATCCAGTGTATGAGCAAGCCTGGGGATAGTCCCATTGGACTTGGGAGATGAAACCGCGGGGAACCATCCCCGATTTGATTGGCTTTGGTCATGGTTTTGGGAAATGCCCAAACCTCGTGGACCTGACCTTGACCCTATAAATAGGGGAGGGTCAAGGAGGGAACCAGTGTCTCTCTTAGCTATTCCAACCTCTGCGGCAGAGTTCAAGGATCCACCTCGCACCTTCAATTGCTCCGTCCACCATGATTTGGACCCTCTACATCGCAATGAATCTCGTCAGAGTCCGGTGAGTAGGGGACGACTTTGGCGCGTTCCTAGTGATGAATTGAACCTACGAACAACTTCGACGGAGGGAGGCGAAGCTCCCTGGCCTATTGTGTGGCTCGCCGGTGACCTAGAGTCTGGAGTCAACCCTCGAGTTGACCACCTGGACCTGCTCGCTCGACGCAAGGAAGAAGAAGAAGAAGACTGCTAGCCTTTTACACTTTTGCCCCTCTGCGTCCTTTTTGCATGTAAGGGCACCTTCGTCCTTTGTTCCCTTTGTTTGCAAAAGAAAGGCGTGCTCCTTCAGGGTCGTCGGATCCTCAGTGGATCCAAGGCCCATGGATCAGGAGGTTCTAGTTTTTCTAGAGAAATAGCAAATAAACCATAAAAAGGGAATTTTCTTGTTAAAATTGTATCTTTTGCTAGAAAACTCGGATGCAAGAAGTTAATACATGAAAATTGATCAGAAAAATATGAGGAATGCATTAAAAATGGTTTGGACACCTAAATCTGTATATTTTTGCAAAAGTACATATTTTGATTAGAAAAGGTTTTAATTTGTGGTTAGAAACTCTAATTGTTGATAAAAGATATATTTAATCTTGCAATTAGAATAATTCGAGCATGGTTAATTTGTTTAATGATTAAGATGGTTTTGAACCTGTTTTGATGATAGAATTACAAGGTTTAGGGTTTTTAACTCAATATGTTGATTAATATGTTTAGAAACCCTAAATTAGAGGAAAAGAAAAGAAAAGTGCTCATAATCTGAAATTGGGGTTTCCCGTTGCTAAAAGATGAATTTAGAACATTTTGTAAAAGAAAAATGAAATAGTTAGGGTTTGTAAGTGATTTTGTGAAATTAGGGTTTAAAGTAATAAAGATGAAGTGGAACCCTAATTATGCTCAAAACCCTAAAAAGGGCAAATAACCTAGGAAACAACTAGGATTAATGGATCAAGATGACATGATTCATGATAGAGAAATTGGATGCCTTTTTCAGGATCAACCTGTGAGCACTTATTTGATTTCTTGATTGGTTATTTCTGCATTCAAGTCTGCTTAACAGGTATGTGGTTAATTATGAATAACCGATTTAGTTTCTCGAAGGATTCCCAGATGTTTAATCGCATTGAGTGCAACTAAACAATTTGGATGTTCATATTACAATTATAAAGTAACTATGATTATCACAATTTGATATAAATGTGTATTCCCGCACCTACATGCCACCCTAATGGAAGATGCCATAAAGGTCAGGCCCAGGAGGGTAGACCAATGGGCACCATGAGAGGTGACCCTAGACACCAAGCTCAGGAATGAGAAGGTGGTCTATGATGCATGACTATGGAGCACCATGAGAGGTGACTCCCATGCACCAAGCTCGGGATTGAGAAGGTGGCCTTAAGTCAATGGCAAAAGAGAAACCCTAAAGGGGGTAATTCCATGGTTAGGGCAAAAGCGGTGGGGAACGTCACATGGAAAATGTAAATTTACTTCCTAAATATCTTGATTGAAATATTTAAATTGTTAGACTTAATTGTGAAATTTTGGTTGCCTCCACATACCAGCAATTGCTGACCGACGTTTTGTTTGTCGGCGTTTTAGGTGTAATCTTGAAAGCACAAACAGTAAAGTGACACATCGTGAAATTAAGAAATAAAGTGCAAGGAGGATTAGATAGAATAATTCAAGCTGTGGATAGATAGATTTCCAAAGTTTTAAAAAGGTAAGCAAAGTTTTATTTTACTACCAAATTTCAATTTAGTTAGTAGAATTTCATAATTATAATTGATTATTTGTTGAACCTTTGATCCTGTGAATTGAATAATGGCTCTGACCTTTGGGTCTCCCTTAATTGGGGGTTATCAGGAGGCGGGGTCGTTACAAGTGTGTTGAAGCTTTTAACACATTCTTCGTCAAAATTGAATTTAGCATCTTTTAGTAACAAATTTTTCATTGGCTTGGTTATCTTTGAGAAGTCCTTTATAAACTGTCTATAGAAGCCTGTGTGACCAAGGAATGCTCAAACTTCCTTTACATTAATAGGGATAGAGATATTGGAAAATCACTTCAATCTTGGCTTTATCTACTTCAATTCCTCTATTGCTGACCCTATGGTCGAGGACAATGCCTTCCTTCACTATAAAATGACACTTCTCCCAGTTGAGCACAATATGAGATTCTTTACATCATTTGAGGATCAGGGAGAGGTGTTTAAGACATGAATCGAATGAATCTCTGTATATTGAAAAATCATCCATGAAAAATTCCATAATGGTTTCGGTTAGACCGGCAAATATAGCAGCCATGCAACGCTGGAAAGTTGCAGGGGCATTGCAGAGTCCAAATGGCATTCTTCTAAATGTGTATGTTTCGAATGGGCAGGTGAAGGTGGTTTTCTCCTGGTCATCTGGGTGTATAGGTATTTGGTAGAATCCAGAGTAACCATCGAGATAACAGAAGTATTCTTGATGGGCCAGCCACTCTAATACTTGATCAAGAAAAGGCATTGGAAAATGATCTTTTTGAGTTTCCTTGTTCAATTTTCTATAATCAATGCACATCCTCCACCATGTGACTGTTCAGGTGGGGATGAGTTCATCGTTTTCATTTCGTATTATAGTTGTCCCACCTATCTTCAGGACTACATACACCGGGCTCACCCATGGTCAGTCTGATATTGGATAGATAATTCCAGCGGTAAGTAGTTTAATGACCTCTTTACGGACTACCTCCTTCATATTTGGATTCAGTTTCCATTGATATTCAATAGTTGGCTTGTGATCTTCCATCATGGAGATCTTATGCATACACAACGCTTGACTAACCCCAGTGAGGTCACTCATTTTGTAGCCAATCGCTTTCTTCCTCTCCTTCAATTCCTTCAAGAGTTTATCTTCTTGTTCGGTCGTAAGATAGGAATTTATTATTACTGGACAAACCTTGAGGTCATCCAAAAACACATACTTCAGTCCCTCAGTCAGGGGCTTCATTTCGGGGGCCTCTGGTTTTTCGCATGTTTCTTTAGTAGCTTCCACAGCCTTGAGTCCTTCAAACGTAGCTTCGGGATCTTCTTTGGTAGTGTCAAGGTCAAGAACACACTCTTGAACTCGTTCACTGATGGAATTATCAGTAGAGGGGTTTGTTAGAGTCACTTTTAAAGGATCGTCTTGTTCATATCCCTCTTGTGTGAGGAGTGATATTTGCTCTATGCAATCGATAAGATAGACTTCTTCTTGCATACTTGGTCTTCTCATGCTTTCAAAAACTTTAAATTCGAGTGTTTCCTTGCCTAATCTAAGAAGCAAGGTTCCTGCTTCAACATCAATTAGAACTCTTGCGGTAGTGAGGAACGGACGTCCAAAGATGATAGGATATCTGGCATCCTCTTTTATGTCCATGATGATGAAGTCACACGAAACATAGGAATCTTTTCCTACCTTAACAGGTACATCCTCAATAATTCCTAATGGGCATTTCATCGAATTGTCCGTGAGTTATATGGTCATGCCAGTTGGAAGAAGTTCAGCAAACCCTAGACTTTTACAAAGGATGAGTGGATGGAGATGCTAGTACCAAGATCTACTAGTCCTTTCTTGCATGAATAATCACCGATATGGCAGGAAATCCCAAAAGATCTTGGATCTTTTTGTTTCTTTGGTATCTTACTCTGGATGATATTCGAAGCGGTTTTAGCTAACTTGACTGTCTCATATTCTTCAATTGTATATTTCCTAGTGAGGAGTGACTTTAAGTACTTTGTCCAAGCTGGTATCTCAGCCAGCGCATCCAAAAAGGGTATATCAATATGAAGTTTCTTCATTGCTTCTTTAAACTTATTGAACTGAGTGTCAAGCTTGGTTTGCCTTAAACGAGCAGGGAAAGGAATACGAGACTTGTATACAGGGATATCAGGTTCTGGTGTTTCAGTTTCTTCATCAATAGGTTTCTCAGGACTTCCCTTGTCTGTCTTATCAAGAGTAACTGGTTCTTTCGGTTGACACTCTGGTGTTGTTGAGTTTGGACAATCACATGTTCATCTTCATCTGTAACAACCACAAGTGTCTTGATAGGAGGATCAGAATAGTCTTTTCCTGACCTAGTGGTTACTGCCTTCAGTTGTTCTGGGTGCTTTGGGTTGTTCTCGGGTTGGCCAGCAAAAACCCTAGCTGGTGGTTTAATGCTAGCTGCAAGTTGAGCTAGTTGAGATTCAATAGCCTTCTACTGAGCTTGTTGGTTAGCTATCATAGTTTGCTGAGTTTGCAACATCTTTTCAATGGTTGATAGTTTGTCATCAGGAGAAACTGGACCTGCTTATTGTCCTTGTTGTTGATAAGGAACTTGTTTAAGATTCTGGTACTGGGAGTTGTTTTGATAATTATTGAAGTTTCTATTCTAAAAGTTTCTCTTGAAATGTCCTTGACTTCCAAAATTCTGTTTTTGATTGTACTAGAATCCTGGTGGGCCTCGTGGCTGGTTGTTTGAACCAAATTGATGTGAGTTTACTGCTCCAGAGGGGTTTCCATATTGAAATCCTGGATGATTCCTATTCTGATTCAGATTGTAATAACCTTGACTAGGGATGGTATTAACATCATTCAAGTTCTCTATTTGATTATTATATCCTTGGCCACATACATTGCTTAGAACAACATCATAGAGAACATTGCATGCCAAAGTGGAATGTTCCGTGCCCTTGCATTTTTCACAAAGCAGTGAGGCAGACCTGACCTATTCTTGTTGTCGAGTGGGTGAACGTCCTCTTCCAATTGCAGCAAGAGATGATTCAATATGGTCTTGCTTGGCAACTAGGAGTTTTAGGGTTTCAACGATAGACTTGTACTCAGGAGTAGCTTCATCCATAGCTACTTTCAAGACTCCTTTACCTACAGATCTACCCCAATTAGCTTGATTTTCAGCTCCAAGGGTTACAACCCTCCATGCGTTGTCATAACTTTGACGCATGAAGTTTCCTCTAGATGAGGAGTCTAAGAATCTCTTGATATCATCATCCACACCCGTATAGAAAATTTTGATGAGTTGATTCTTAGGAATTCCATGGTGTGGACACTTGCATAGAAGCTCTTTGTATCTATCCCATGCTTCAACAAGAGTTTCTCCAGAGACTTGGGTGAAATTCGTTATCCGTCCCCTAATTTCATAGGTGAGAGAGGGAGGGTAGAACGTTTCCAAAATTACATTTTGAAGTTGTTCCCAAGTGGTGATGGGTTCACTTTGCAATGAATTGTACCAGCTCATTGCTCTATCAGCAAGTGAATACTTGAAGAGACGAAGTTGAATGGCATCATCGGATACTCCATTTTGCTTTGTCATGGCACATAGATCAATAAACCTCAAAAGATGTTCCTGACTATCCTCTCCTTGTTTGCCATAGAATGGGCTGTTTTGAAGCAATGTGATCCAATGTGCCCTAATCTCAAAATTGGCAGCATTGATGGGAGGAGGTTGTACTGGATGATGAACATTTACAGCTTTCGGGATTGAGAATTCTCTAAGGTATTTTTGTAGTTCATCTGCTTGTATTGCTGCCTGTGCTGCTTGAATTTCTTCTTGAACCGCAACTCTAGCTTCTTGCATGAATCTTTCTCTCTGTGCATTAAGGGATTGAGCCACCCTTCGAGCTATCTCCTCCTCTTGAGCCATTCTTGCTTGGTTCTCACTGTTTTGTCAGTGGAAGGTTCTGTCAATCTCTGGATCAAAGTTGGCGGTGAGTCCGGGACTGTTCAAATGGTGCATACACTAATATTTTTGAAGTACCTAAAAATAGAAGGATTTTGAAAATGAGATCCAAAAAGTCAAGTAGATGATCGATTGTATCAAAAGAAAAACAAAATCCTAGATTAGCCTTAAAAGAACTGGATTTGACTAACTGATTTCGTTGTCCCCGACAACGGCGCCAGAATTTGACATGGGATTTTATCGCAATAACAAATTCACTCGGGTTGAAATCCCTGAGCTTTTACCAAAACCAAAGTATAATAATACCACCCGCAAGTGGACGAGTCTTATCGCAGTATAGTTAAGGATCGAACCCAAAGGACAACATTTTTAAGAATCCTTGTCAGTCGAATCTAGTTCGAGTTAAGACTAATATTTAGAATGATAGGTGGATTTGAGGTTAATTAAACTAATTGCAAGAAAGTAAAAGTTGAATTAAAGTTGGATTTAGATCAGTGATATGGAATCACTGGGATGGTATCAGGTTTCACCACTGCTACACAGGCAAACACATTCAATCGCAAACAATCCAGGCAAGATATAACAATCTAAATAGAGCTATTGCAAAACCCCCCATACGGGCGTTAGGTTCGCGTAAGCATCACCTTAGGCATCATATGTCTCGTCACCGTCCGGATCACTTACTTACGGCTCTGAAGATACAAAAATCCAACAAAGGTTGTGGGCCCCCTATACAGGCGTTAGGCACATATAAGTGTCACTGAAGGCTAGATGTATCGGCCCCTCACAGATCGTACACTTACGACCTTGAAGAAATCCCATTCTATTTCTAGTTTGGGAGTCAACCGCATTAATTGATAAGCAAGCAAGTGATAGATCTACAAACTAACATCGACGATAAACAAGATGATACAAAATCCAACTAAGGTTGTGGTCCTCTCTGAGGGATGTTTAGACCATAGAAGCATCACTGTAGGCTAGATGTCTCGTCTCCTCATATATCATACACTTACGACCTAAAGGAATCCTATCAGAAGTTCTCATCAAGGAGTTGAACTTGTAAACCGCCATTCCATCTCTCATATAGAAGATTTTGCAATAAGGGAAAGAACAAGATGAAAGCAAGTAGATAATCAACTACAAACATACCAATTAATAATGAAATGGAAAGTTATATACATTGCCATGGAATGCTTAACTAAAGAACATGTTTACATGGGCAGCGGGGCTAGTCCCCGCACCCCAACAAAAGAAGACTACTCGCTCATGATGCGAGAGACAAGAAGAATAAGAGAAAGGGAAGGTTCCACCATGAGCATGATGAAGAAGGTGGTCACAGCTCGGTGAATATGATGCGGTCTCCTACGTTGTGTCAGGGCAGATCTGAACGAGGAGGAAGAACCACCAAGGCAGGTTGGGCAATCCTTCTTCTTCACCTTCTCTCTCTCCTTCTCTCCTTGCTCAGTGCCAAGAGGAGCATGTGGGCGTGTGGAAGTTGAGGCTGGATCGTACCTTTGGCATCCTATCACCGTGTTGGTCCCCCCTGAAATGAGGACCAATCCCGGCCCTATAAATAGGACCACAAGGGTCTTGAGACCGAATGGCTCCAAACGGTTTGGAGACTGTTTGATTTAGGCCCCAAACGGTTTGGAGACCGGTCTTGTGTCTTTTGCAAACCGAATGGATCCAAATGGTCTTGTGTCTTTTGCAAACCGGTCTTGTGTCTTTTGCAAACCGAATGGATCCAAATGGTCTGGAAACCATTAGGATCCAATCAGTCTTGGGTTCTATCTCCATTCGGTTTTGGCTGCACAACCGGTCTTGAGACCGAATGGCTCCAAACGGTCTTGGGACCGAATGGCTCCAAACGGTCTTGGGACTGAATGTCTCCAAACAGTCTTGGTCGAAGAGGTCTTGAATGATCAAACGATCTTGATCCAAACGGTTTCGATTGTTTAAACGGTCTTCATCCCAAACGGTTTAGAGTATCCAATCGGTCCTAGATCCAAATGGTCTTGAAACCGTTAGACGACATCCGGTCTTGAGACTGTTTGGGTTCATTTGGTCTTAAAATCGTATGGACTCAAACGGTCTCAGGATCGTTTAGGCTCATGCGGTCTTGAAACCAAATGGGCTTAAACGGTCTTGAGACCGTGTGGGTGAATATCTGAAACCGAAAGGTTAGAACCGTTAGAGCAGACTGTTTGGTCAAGATCAAAAGTGGGAGGTTCTTTGGTGAATTCCATGTGATGATAGAACTTGATTTAGACCTACATAATATATTTTTGATCAAAAATCATAATAATTAGATTTATTTAGAGAACTTGCAATATGTGAGATTTAAGAGATAAATAGAAAGTATTGAATCAAATTGGTTATAAAAAGGATGACTAAAAATTAGGATGAATATGCATTCATCGAAGACTCATTGCCAAATGATAAAAATTACATGTAACCTTTCCCATGATCTTCAATGTATTGTAGTACAAGATGAATTATGTAATTTGAAAACCCCTTCCCATGGCCTTTTATATAGTCGTATTAGAATATACATGGATCAATTTATAAAATGAAATAAAAAATTATAATCACAACATTTCTATTAAAAAAAGAATTCATAACTAAAAACATGAAAAAATTACATACAATACCTCCTCAACTCTTTCTTATATAGAAAAAATTAGAGTATAAGGACTTTTTTATTGTTTAAAAATATTACATAAGAAACATTTCACTGACTTTTTATACATAGTATAGTATATATAGATAGATGATATATGACAATATATATAATGACGTATTCATCATTGAAAAAGTAACATTGATCGGACCATCTTTGAGGTATGGCTCTATATGACTACTATGTACAAATCCTTGTATAAAAATACAAATGAGCTTGACGTTAAAAAACAAAGAAAATTTCCAATTCCTTTCACACCTTTTCATACAAATTACATAGGCATAAAGTAAGAAGTATTAATTTGTAATTTTGTAGTATAAATACAAATATATAATTGAATTCCACCACACTCTTGAAAAGTGCATCCAAATTACACATGAGGAAAATCTGTAATAAGCCCACTCTGTGGGCTTTCTTATGTAGTATAGTGTGTCCTCTTACATTGTGTATAATTATAAGACTAAAGATAAAATTGTAGTTACACAAGGACTATTTTGTAATTCTAAGAGAGAAAAAAATGCACTTAGCCACATTTTCAAGATTTCATATATAGTGTAGATTAGTATTCTTATATAGTGCATAAATTTAGAAAGCAGAGAAAAAAAGTGTAGTTTACACACATGCATCGGTTTGTAATTCCAAAAAATGTAGAAAAATTACAACTAGCCAACTCTGGCGGCTTTCTTATATTATATAGATGAGTCTTCTTATATATTATATAATTTTAAAAAATAAACACAAAGGTGTAGTTTACACACATGAACCTATTTGTAATTCTAAAATAATATAAGAATTGCACTGCCCTCCTCCACAAGCTTTCTATATGGTATTGTTGAGCCTTCTTAGATGGTATGTCATTTTAAAAAGTAAAGATAAAATTGTAGTTTGAACACACAAAGACAAGTTTATAGTTGCAAAAATAATGGAAAAATTGCGCTTAGCCCCTCGAATGGATTTCTTATATATTATAGAAGAGTCTTCTTATATATTATATAGTTTAAAAAAGTAAAGAAAAAAGTGTAGTTTATACAGACATGAACTAATTTTTATAATTCTGAAAACTAATGGAAAATTGCACTTAGCACCCTCTGTGAGATTTCTTATATGGTATAGACGAGTCTTCTTATACAGTGTATAATTTTAAACATTAAAGACAAAAGTGTAATTTACACAAATGGGACTATTTTGTTATTCCAAAACTTGGAAACTTTGAAAAAAGTGTAGATTGCATGGACTAGTCTTAGCACCATGTGTTTTCTTTCTTATATAGTATATATGAGTTTTTCTATTCTACATAATTTTAAATAGTAAAGACAAAAGTGTAGTTTACATAAATGGGGACCAATTTATAATTTTAGTAAATAATGGAAAAATTGCACTTAGATCCCTCTCAAGGATTTCCTATATGATAAAGATATAGATATCAACACTCACGTGTAAATGAAAAAAAATAATTAAAGGCTTGAAATACATTATTTTCTTTTAGGGTTTTGTGTAGATCGACTTCAATGATTTGGTTTGATGTTCTTTGGTACATTGGAACTTCAAAAAGAAGTCCACATTCTCTAGCATCCACATCACCTATTGCTTTTTTGTTTCCTTTCTATCTCTCAGTATTTGTAATTTTTCTATGTTTTCTACAAAAATGGCAACTGGTTTGGTATAGTTCAACAAGTTGAGGAAATTTAACTACGCCTAAATGGAGCACAAATCGTTTCCAACAAATTTTTCATTACTGGGTTAAATGTTGCAATTTGCTTTTATAGCTTGGCTTACAACTGGAAAGAACCAAACTTAGTTGGTTTGCAAATTCACGTAATTGGAAACACATTCATTTTGAGTCCAACCTGGTTAGCCATTAGTGTATATCATATGTTTCATTTGTAGATTGAAGTATATAATTAAATCTGAGATTTTCTAGATGTAAGGAATATCCCACACTTTGCTCTCTTATGAAATTGAACTCAATGCCAAAATCCATCTCATGTTAGTAAATGGGTCAAAAAAAATAAATATCTCATATTTATCAAATCCATCAGATCAAATGTAAAAATCACCATTAGTCAATTTTGAGATCCAAGGAATGTGAAATTGGTTACATATAAGATTTTCTAGAATCTCATTGACCAAACATACTATTGGTCCATTTTAATATACACAAATTGTAAATACCCGATCCTTGCAATCAAATATTAACAAAATTGCATTGGAAAATATAAACAAATCATTTTACAGTCACACTTTACATCGGAGTCGTAAAAGCTTTACATAAAATTATAAAATTTGGCACTTAATTCTATCTACTCTTCAACATGGGAAAACTCTTGCATGTCTATTTTAGGTCTTCTTTGATCACCTGTCCATGAATTCTCGAATGAACAAAATCACACATGGACCCCAAGAAGGAAAACATGGGTCAGAAAAAGCCGGTACAAAGTCGATATTTGGAAAGTAAAAGTAAGGACCTATCTACAAAGGGTTTTCATGAAATATGCAATGAAATAAACGATATAGGCAAGTATAAAAAGGTAACAATGGGTTTTCAAATTCAACAAGATTCATTATCCAATTTTTAGACTAGTAATTCAATTTTTCAATATATAGCACATGTCAATGTCTAGTTGTTGGGAAAGACATATGCTCTCTCCATGGAGAATGATGACACACTAAATGTGTTTCCTAATATACTGAGGGACATCATGTCCTTCTCTCCACATAGAGTCGTGGAAGCATTATTCCACCAAGTCAATGGGCACTAGCCCGCCCTTTTCAATGTTTAAACAATGTGCTACTATTTTTCAAGATTTATCATTGGTGGCTTTCAAAGGGGGGATAAGGTTTACAATAATTTTAAGCCAACCAACCTATCTACTATGCATGCTTCAAGAGGAAATAAATTTTCCAAATATAATAGAAAATGTGTATCTTTGAATCAAGAGTATCCAAAATGCAACATTCCAAGTATCGACTCCAGTGGACAATCAAAATAGAGATCTATAAATTTAGAGAAATATGTGTCACTATATGACTTGCAATCATTGTGTCATTTGATTTAAATTTGATTATGTAGTATTATAGGTGATTACAATTTTCCATCTAGGAATATTATTTCTATTTTTTAATATTCTCATTTCTAGGGTTCTTAACCAGGTTAGCTATAATCAGTATTACACATCTCTTTGGAGACATCTGATAAAATTGGAATGATATAGAGAAGATTAGCATGACCCCTGCGCAAGGATGACACACACAAATTGAGAAATGGAGATTATTCTATTAGTCACTAGGCTCAAATATGTTTATTTACCAATATACCCTTATTAGGGTTTTAGACATATCTTAATATACCCTAGTCATATACTTATATATCAGTTGTGTCCCAATTACAAGAGGTATCTAGATGAACAATAATAGAGTATTTTCATATATTGATCCACATATATATAATTAAAACTAAGTTTGTATTAATGTCAATTTATTCATGCATATAAACATTATCTTCTTATATCATGTATATATCTAATATACCGATGTCTTTCGATTATAATTTACAAATCCATATCACATTCATCTGTGTACACATATGCGTATGTAGGGTATTAGTTTCATGACTATAATTTAGCTAACATTTTCGATGTGTCCAATTACTGAATAATGAAACCTTAGAATTTTTAATTTATTGGGATAGCTACATATGTTCCTATGATGGAACTATATTTACATATATATCATATTTTCTATATATTACGTTCACTACACTTTATACATATTGTCAATACATATATTTATTGCAAGGCTTAATACTCAAATTCCATATTAGTGGTCTATTACTTTCCAATACACTAAGGTATATGAATATCAAACGTGACATGATTGGTATTTAAGGATTGATCGACCAGTCTATAACAATGTCATGGATATGTTCTAATATTATCTAAGTTAGTTTCTCCTTATTAAAGATATATATATCTATTGGTTTATGTATACATATAAACACCTACGTAATATATGGTTATATGGTTAACCTAATAGCTACTAGTTTGTTCTTTATCGTGTTAATCTGGATTACAGATCTGAATATAAGAGGGTGAAGGGTAGCTTACTGTGACTGAGGCAATTATGGTCCCCATTGAGGATCTTCAAGCCGGTTCATGTCATCTGAATTAGTAGAACCTGGTCTTTGGTCAAGGTCTGAGATGCAACGATCTAGAATCCACGTGTGAGGCTGAGAGGGAAATGGCATAACAGGAAGGTGTCGCCCAGGGAATCATTATTCTTGACTCTAGGGATTCGAGTGGGGTTGTTATGTAGATGCTCTAATCGTAGATCACCAGCGGAAGTAGGTATTGGCGGTGGTTTCGTGGCTAGTGGTGGGATGCAAGACCAGTTCCTCGCCGAGTCGTCTGCTCAACTCGGGACATGGGTCAAAATGATGGTGAGGGCAGATGTTACAGATCTGAGGTAGTTGTTGGAGTTCAATCGCATCCATATAGATCAGTATGCATGGTGGTTTCTGACAAGATGCGTTGAAGGTAGACGGATACTCCCTGCCAGTCACTATCAAGAATATGTAAGGGCGTCGAAGATTATGCAGACGATTGAGAAGCACATGTTATGGTGGTTGGGTCTGCAGCGCAACCACAGTTGGGTGAAGGCCGATGACGCTAAGAAGGATAAGAGGAGTGTAATCTTATTGTCTTGTGTTTAGATTGTTTCTAGTTTGATTCGGGCCATCGACATCACAGGGGCTAGGATGTAGCGATCAAAGGAGCATGGGTTCGTTGGTAGATAGACTAACCACAATGGAGGTGGTTGCAGATGGGGCGCCAACTAGCAGTTGTATTGCGGACTGTCTTCACCAGCCTTGTCAGCTCTCTCATGTAGATGACTGCTATGAAGACGGTGTTGCAGGTCTTGTGTGCACCTTGCTCTATTGGCGATGTGTTGTCTAGGGATTATGTAGGTGGTGGCGTTGTAGGGTTGCGGGGTGTTTGCAGATTGATGAGAGGAGACGAGGCAGAGTAGGAAAGAGGTCAGCTTTAATGCTTGGTTTTTATTATGCTATTATCACTCAGTCAAGTCAAGTATCTGGTAGGTTATGATGATGGAGATACTAGTCTAGTAGTTTCGTTGCCATCCGTTTTATGCTCGGGGTGGATGATGCTCGGTCACTGACTTCCGATTCTTGGCGCGGAGAATGACACCATCATTCTCCTTCCTTATCACCGTCTACTTGATGACATTAAGGGAGAGGTGCGACTATTAATTTTAACCTAATGTATTCTAATAGTAATTAAATGTACATTAATTATGATATTCAATGCAATAGTTCTCATTTTCTAGTTACTTCAAAATTTCGTAACTCCTAATAAAGCCAATTGTATCAAGAATATGACCACTCATTCAAAGTCTAGTAAAATATATTTTACAAATACTAATACCTCTATTCATGATTCTAAATTGAATTATACATATTATTCTCACTATGTATCCAATAATCAACATATTATAGTATATTTATTATCTTAAGTTGATTCCGAAAACCATTAGTTGTCAAAACAAGGACAATCTATCAATGCTAGGTCCAAATGAGTACACATTGGCACAAATGATTCAGACTTCACTGATTCACATCATATCAATTCATGAAGCTTAATTGAGGGACAAATTTGGAAATATATCTTAGATGAGGAGCAAAACTACATTTAGACAAGGAGAATTCAAAGTGAAACATACATCTTTATCAAAGAACATGATAATTAAATCAAAATATCAATTTGGATCTGGAATGAAGGAAAACACTATGAATAATCTCAATTTAGGGGTAAAATGGGAATTAGATCTCAAAATAGTTTCAGTATAAAAAAATCCAGTATGTTATAGGAACCAACTCATCTTCACAATGGGTCACAAACATGCTTTTTCCATGTTGGTTTCCTTTTTGTTTGTTGACTATGTCATTCTCAAGGATTCCATATTGTTTATCCATCATTGTTTTGGCCTCAACAATATCTAGTGGCGCATTGACGTTTTACCAAAGAAAGCATTTGAACCACTCAAGTTAATACATAACTTGCAAAATACAAAAATAAAGTAGAAAATATAAGAAAATGAGTCACCGCTTGTTTTGAATCAAAATAAGGGAAACTTGTTATTATCGTACATTTGCAGAAAATGTAATTTTTTTAATATACTCCATCCAAAAACATAGATCGTGGTAATAGCAACCAGGTAAGGTTCACTTGTTATTTATAGGAAGGCTAGACAACCCATGTCATTTGATAAATATGGATGTCGCACATGCTTTTAAGCTTTGAAAAGGCTGAATTTGATTGGTTTTGGGTTTGGATTAAAAGGGAAAAAATGTGGAGTTTATTTGGTGACTTGTTTAGCATAATGACTATCGATATTTCCTTCATCAACTTAGATGATTCTAGTTAAGTTAGATCACAATTGTCACACTTTTCTTGAGGATGGAATCTGTCATGGATGGTTGGAATAAATTAGGTGCATCAGATTAGTGAGACAAATGAAACAAGATACATCAAATTAAGTCATTGTGTTGATTGATGATTAGGCTCAATTATCACATGATAGTTTTTTTTTCTTTCAACTATGTGATCAACCAAAGAGAATGTAGATCAAGATCGAATCTTTTAAAACACAAAGCATCATCACATATCAATATGAGAAAGAAAGATGTGGAATCCAATAGAAATGACTCTATAACAAGATACATTAGCTATAAGAAAGGGGCCATCTTTATCTAGAATAAGTGGATGAACTAGAAAATATTCATAATTTTTTTACTTACAAAATAGTTAAGAACAATAATCATGATGGAGAACTACTAGTTATCACATAAATGATTAAGTCTTTCTAGTTGAAAACAAATTTATGAACAATAATTATGGTCAGAACTACTTCTTATCATATAGATTATCTACTAGAAGTAGAGGCCCTAGAAGATTCCTTCACATTCTCTCATGCCTTTTGAGGTACTGAAATTGAAATTCTAGAAGAAAGATCTTCCATATGTGAGGAAGATTAGAAGTCAAAAGGGGAAGATTGTTTTTCTATTTGGCTTTAAGAGATTAGGAAATGACAAAGTGATATGGGGGTATATAGGTTTGGGGTCGAGGGGTGGATTGAACATCATGATTTGGGGGGGGGAGGTGCTTCCCCTTTCCAAATCAAATCATAAGCAATGCATATGGTGACCCATGGATTAAGGAGCTCAACATGATCCACGAGATGGCAAAACACATGGTACTATTGGTCCTATAATGGGATCAAGAGGGGGTAATTGAGCTAAAACTCCTTAAACAAAATTCATCATACCTTCAAAATATTTCCCAAGAGAGTATCACAAGTATGAAAAGCAAGGGATAGAAAGAGATTGACCATAATGAAGACACTATTTATAGTGGTTCCATCTCATAGGATGTAAATCCACTACCTAGAGGGGGTCAATCTCTAGGGTTTTCAACCTTGTGTCACTCCTTATATTCAATTAGAAGGCTTACAACAAATGATCACTCTTTTATAGATCAAGGGATAATTATCTTCCCTTCTAGGATAAGGGAGCCAACAACCTTAAAAGGGACTTACCCATCCACGACCAAGAGTCTTTATCCCTACCAAGGACTTAGCCACTCTTTATGCAACGAGTTTTTGACCTTCACCAAGGATTTGCCCACTCTTTCAAGGAATCTTTGGCCTTCAAGGACTTACCCACGCTTGAATTGGATCTTCTTCCTATGACTTCACCTTCATTAAGGAGAAGCTTTTCACCAAGGTCCTCATGCTCTTCTTTTTATCCTCTCTTAGCCAAGAGAGATATTCTTCATCTTAATGAGAGAATAAGTGATTAGGAGATTGACGAATGACAGCCTCACAAGATATGCATTTAGGACTATCTATTTTACATATTTCCTACTTAATCTAATGGATATAGAAAATGATTAAGCTCATGACAATGAATTGGGGTTTTTCGGGACACTTTCTTTCTTACAGTATCATGGCATTTGTAATGCTTGGCTAACAGTGGGATGATCATAATGGGTCCTATTTATAGTTGAGGATGCCTTCTAGATTTTAAACCATTTAGAATGAATTCTAGCCATTTGAGAGAGAGTCCAACATATCTACTTGACTTTCTCTCTCTATCCAATAATTAGTTTGCATATTCCCGCTACAATACCATCGATTGATATGTGAGTGTAATAACTCCTCCACTGACACTAGCGAGCAAGGTTTTTAGCCTCATTATTTGAGATACTATGATAGTAACTTCTCGACCGATAACAATACTTGACTAATGCAAAATGACTCATTGAGCAAGAGAGGTTCAGGATAATCTTGGTCAATGAAATTGATTGTTTTATATTAAGTCATTAATTCAAAGTACAAGTTTCATCGATCTAGTTAAGTCTATTACACTTTTGAGCTTAATTACTAGTCATACAATCATTACAAGTGAACACGAAAATGATCTAAGGAGATATACTATGTAATCTTCATCTTGATCTTTTTGCATGTGTGACTTGATTTCTTCAAACTAGGGTTTGCAAATTTAGACATTTGGAGTGTGTCTACCTAGAATCACTCAAGACATTGGGGAAAAATTAAATAAATGGTTTAGTCATCATCAAAACAAAGGATTAGTCAATTTAGACCTTGAGTCAACACTCCCCCCTTTTGAAGATGGCAAACGATTCCATAAATGTATGAAAATCTTTCTAATAAAATCATACCTTGGGAGAAACCTAGGGGTCTAAAATAATTGAGTTAATATGCTCCCCCTAAATTTGATGCCAATTGACTTCATATACTCCCCCTCAATTTTTTCTATTCTCCTGCAAGTTTATATTTCATATAATTTATAGAAACTATGTCTCTCCCCATGTACTTACTGTTGACTCAAGGTCAATTAGGTCAATGTTGACTCACGTCTAAAATGACTAAACCCGTGTTTTGATGATGACTAACCATTCCACATATTGATGTCTAATGCTTCTACTTGAGTGATTTCAGATTAGGTATAGACACACTCCAAATGCCCTAACTTGCGCATATCATATTGGAGAAAAGACAAGTCAAAGCCATACAAGTGCACATTTTTGTAATATGATGTATATCCATTAGAATCATGTCGTAAATCACTTGTAATGATTGTATGACTTGTAATTAAGCTTAGAAAAATATCAGGAACACTTAGATCGAATATTAGAGCACTTTAGATGCATCTTAGAAAATCAATTACAGGCACTTGGTCGGTCGAGTTTCCCACCCTGAAACTCGACCAATCCACCTTGGTCAATTTTCTGAAGATTGCATCGGTCGAGTTGTGCACTCACAGAACTCGACCGATTGGGTAGTAGGCCATTTCCAGTTGAAATGGTCGGTCAAGTTTCCTCAGGACAAACTCGACCGATCCTTTGAACATCGGTTTGCCTCCTACTTGATCGGTCGAGTTACACCCATTGAAACTCGACCGATTGCACTGTACGGAAAAGTGCAGAAAAGTGTTTCTAGCCGTTGTGGAGTTGCAACAAGTGAAAATATATCTGTTGCAAGCCACAAAACGGCTAGTTTTCATTCACAAGTGTTCCCAAAGGCTAAGAGGCATCCCCATCTATAAATAGGACCCCTTGGGCTTCATTCCAAGGTTGAGCATTCATTGCAAACTCTTTATGAGGTTCCTATTCTATAGTTGAGTGCTTCCTACAGCCTCCTCTCTCTCTATAAGCTTAATCACTTGCTACATCCATTAGAGTGAGTAGGAAATCTGTAAGAGAGCTAGTCCTACATGTATATCGTGTGAGGCTCTCACTTCCACCACCTCCACTTCTCTCATTTGCAATCATGAAGATGAAGTTTCGCTCTCTTGTCCAAGAGAGGTGAAGAAGAAAAAGGGAAGGTGTCCCTTGGTGAAGATCAAGGCTAAAGACTTAGAGCTAGAGTGGGTAAGCCCTTGGAGAAGGTAGAAGACTCAAGCTCAAGTGGGTAAGACCTTGGTGGAAGCTTCTCCGAGTGAAGGTGAAGTCAAAGGCAGAAGATCCAAGAAGAGTGGGTAATTCCTGCAAGGCCGAAGAATTGTGCAAGAGTGGGTAAGTCCTTAGAGAAGGCCGAAGACTCTTGCAAAGTGGGTAAGTCCTTAGTAAGGTTGAAGACTCTTTGTATTGGATAGGTAAGTCCTTTGTTGGTCATGTATTGTAAGTCTTATAAGTAAATATAAGAGTGCAATTTTTGGAAGTCCTAGAGGTTGACCTCTCTAGGCAAGTGGACTGACACACTTCTAGTTTGAAGTGTGGAACCACTCTAAATAGTTTGTCTAATTGGTGCATGTTCAATCTCTCTTATCCTTGCTATGCATGATTTAGTTGCACTCAAATTGCCTATTTAGCAACCTTATCTTGTCATATATTTTGAAGGTTTAATGAGTTTTGTTTAAGTGCTTTCAACTCTATTCACCCCCCCCCCTCTAGAGCATCTAATCACCCATCTAGGATCCAAAAAGTGGTATCAGAGCGGGTCTTCTCCAAGCATACTTCAACAAGTAGGAGAAGATGGGTGATTACCTAGGAGGGAGACTCTCGACCAGCCTTCCAATCTTTGATGGGAGCAACTTCCTCTATTGGAGAAGAAGACTTCAATTCTACATCCAAGGATCAAGTCTCGAGATGTGGCAAATGGTGAACAGCTCATACATTCTACCAAAGACAAATATTGAAGAATGGGATGAAGCCACCTTGATGAAAGCAACCTTGAATGCTAGAGCCATGCACATCCTATATGCCTCCATGACCCCCACCGAGTTCAACCGGATTTCCTCTTGTGAGACGGCCTATGAGGTATGGAGAAAGCTTTGCATCACTTATGAAGGGACAGATCAAGTGAAGGAAAGCAAAGTCTACATGCTCAAAGGGTTGCTTGAGAACTTCAAGATGGGAAAGGAGGAGAGCATAGCCAACATGTACTCAAGGCTCAACACCATCTTGAATGGTCTTGCTATTCTAGGACATCCTATGTCTAGTGGAGAGATCAACTCAAAGGTCCTTAGAACTCTCCCCAAGAGGTGGGAATCCAAGGTGACTTCTATTGAAGAAGCAAGGTCTCTTAGGGATATTCCTATTGAAGAGCTCATTGGAAATCTACAAGCACATGCAGCCACACTTGACAAGAGGGAGGAATTAGAAAGACAAGAGGAGAAAGAACTTAAGAGAATGAAGAAGGCTGAAATCAAAGCTCAAATCAAGGCTATTGTTGGTCAAGCTTCTCCATCCTCTCAAGTTGAAGAAGATGCCATGTACTCCAAGGGTAAACCCTACAAAGGCAAGTCCTTCTCCATTCGGTGCTTCACATGTGGAAAGAAGGGTCACTACAAGGAAGATTGCCCAAAAGGCAAAAAGACCCATCTTCACAAGAAGGAGAAATGTCACTCAAGCTCAAGTGGCTCCTCCAACTCAAGCTCAAGTGAAGATTCATGTGAAGGATCAAGCTCAAGCTCTAGTGATGAAGGAGAATGCCATTTTGCCCTTATAGCGTCAACAAGTGAAGACTCAAGTAAGGTAAATCTAGACTCTTTAGATAAAGAATCTTTAATTTCTATTATTCATGATGTTTGTGCCTCTTATAAGTCTTCTAAAAAGAAAAAGAAAAAGCTTGCTAAAATTGTTGATAATTTGCATATAGAACTAGATGATCTTGAATATGCTAATTCTTGCTTGCTTATTGATAAAAATGACTGTCTTAGTCAAGTAGACTCTCTTAAACTTGAAAATGCTAGTTTACTTGATAAAATTAAATTTCTAGAAGCTCAACCTCTCATGCCTAGTTCTAATGAAGAGCATACTTTAATTGTTGATTCTCTCATGCATGACATTGATGTTCTTAAATCTAAAAACAAGGGCAAAGATTTTGTTTTGCATGAATTAGAAATAGAAAATGCCTCCTTGCTTGCTAAAATCAATGGGCATGAATCTTGTTCTAGTTCTACAAATAGAGAGAATGATGTTGCTGCTCTTCATATTGATAGAGATTCTTATTCATCTAAATCTCTTTGCTTAGAAAATGATCTTTTGCATGCTAGAGATAATATTAATCAATTGTCTTCGACTATTGCTTCTCTTAAGCATGATAATGACAGTTTGAGATCTTCTTTGCAAAGATTCTTAGTGGGTAAAAAGAATTTTAATGACATCCTACACCATACTACTAAACAAATTGGTAGACATGGTTTAGGGTATGATAGTAGTCAAGGGAACAACAAAGATAAAGGACCTCCAATATTCCATGGAGAATCCTCTAGTTCCAAGACTATGGGCACATGCAACTATTGCAATGAATTAGGTCATTATTCTAATTATTGTCCTTTTAGGAAAGCACCCAAGAGCAATAGGATTTGGGTTGCTAAACTAACCCCTCCGGACCCAAAAACATGATTGGGGACCATTTCATCTTTCTTCTTGTAGGTACTTACACATGGATTGATTTGAGCTATTGAATTGCAAACTGACTTCTCAATCCACATGAAAGAAGAAAGGTGAGATGTGTAGAGGGTGACAACAAGTGGAAAAGGCAATGGTAAGCAAAAAGGTAAAGGTTTTATTGCTTATAACCATTTCTAACTTGTTTTTGTCAGGACAGTGTGCACTATACATATGGTTTTTGAGTCAAAAGTGACATTTTTGTGTTTCTCTTCACACTCTTGCTCAAAAACTGTTTCTAATGCTTCTATAGTGCATTACTAACTTACTTAGACATGTTTGGATATGGTTTGTATTTTAAGCATGCCTTTAATATGTTTTTATGAAATATATGTGCTTTTTGACAGCTGCTCTGTCGGTCGAGTTTGCCCTAGTGAAACTCGACCGATGGGCACCAAGAGTGTTGCCAACAGCTGTCATCGGTCGAGTTGACAATGCACAGAACTCGACCGATAGCACTGTGCACAGAATATACATTTGGCTTATTGAGTGACAATTTCCCTCTCAACTAGATTTTCTCAACCAATAACCTTATTCTTTGGCACTCTCATTTGGTACCTTTATATATGCATATTGCCATGTTCTAAATTGCCTATCTTGCTTACAACTCTATCTCTCTAATTGCTCTAAATTGGTATATCTATATGTTGCAATTACTTGCTTTGAGTTGTCTTGCAGGTTTTGATGATGATCTCTTTGGATCTCTTGGTTGTGTCTAAAATTGCTTCCGTTGTACTCTAACTTGCTACATCTCTATAAGTGTATATCTTGTTTTGATACAACCTTGAGGTTCATAGGGGTAATCATCTTATGGTAAGGATGCATATCTAGTGAGTTATATCCTTTCATGCTTCTAAAATTGCATATCTCTTTGTTTGGATATATCTCTACATCTACTCATAGCTTGCTCTTTAACTTGTGTATCTTTTGGTATCTCTTGCTATGATCTAGATCCTACTAGTAGTCCTAACTTGTAATATCATCTACTAGTAGTTTATATACATGTAGTCCTAACCCTGTCAATAATTGCCATCTTTGATCATCTATATGATATGCTTGTATCTTATCTCATACATGCTCAAGATTGTTCCTTGAATTGCATATCTACTATCTTGAGTTACTTGCATAACATTGTGATGCAGGGCACATAGAGCTACATTATATGTAGAAATTGGAGTATTTTTGGATTTTATGCAGATTTTGCTCCAGTTTCAGTTTTTGGTGCAAGACTAGTGTTTTTCATGCAGAAACGACCTTCTGAGCAAAACTCATCGCTTTGCCATGAGCTCTGATGGTTTTTGATCAAATTCCATCATCTTGAGGGTCAAAATTGTGATTTATTGTTTTTCTGCAGTACTTTATCTTGCATTTTTGGGTTGTTCAAGTATATGCTTTAACTTGATTTTCTTTCTATGCTTGGACAAGCCCCTATCTGTGCTCTTCTACTCTCCTTATATATATTTATGTTATCTCCTTTCTCTTTAATAAGTGATGTTTCTTATTTCTTCATAACCCCGCTTTTTGAAATGACAAAGGGGGAGAAAGTATGTCTTCTTTTAAAAGAGGAAGAAGGCATGTCTTACATGAAGAAGAGAAATATGTTCATGTAAAGGGAGAAGGTAAAGGGGAGAATACATATATGTGTAGAACATATATGAGTAGAAGACATAGTATTCTATAAATGTTATGAAAGCTAACCATGCAGGAGAAATAGCATCAATTGAGGGGGAGTATGAAAACTCCATGTGCATCAATTGAGGGGGAGCATATGAGCTTAGTCCTATTGAAACCCCTAGGTTTCTCCAAAGGTATAAATTTACTTAAATGCTTTCAATACATTTATGGAATGGTTTGTCATCTTCAAAAAGGGGGAGAATGTTGACTCAAGGTCAATTAGGTCAATGTTGACTCATGTCGAAATTGACTAAACCCGTGTTTTGATGATGACTAACCATTCCACATATTGGTGTCTAATGCTTCTACTTGAGTGATTTCAGATTAGGTATAGACACACTCCAAATGCCCTAACTTGCGCATATCATATTGGAGAAAAGACAAGTCAAAGTCATACAAGTGCACGTTTTTGTAATATGATGTATATCCATTAGAATCATGTTGTAAATCACTTGTAATGATTGTATGACTTGTAATTAAGCTTAAAAAATATTAGGAACACTTAGATCGAATATTAGAGCACTTTAGATGCATCTTAGAAAATAAATTACAGGCACTTGGTCGGTCGAGTTTCCCACCCTGAAACTCGACCGATCCACCTTGGTCGGTTTTCTGAAGATTGCATCGGTCGAGTTGTGCACTCACAGAACTCGACCGATTGGGTAGTAGGCCATTTCTAGTTGAAATGGTTGGTCGAGTTTCCTCAAGACAAACTCGACCGATCCTTTCAACATCGGTTTGCCTCCTACTTGATCGGTCGAGTTACACCCATTGAAACTCGACCGATTGCACTGTACGGAAAAGTGCAGAAAAGTGTTTCTAGCCATTGTGGAGTTGCAACAAGTGAAAATATATCCGTTGCAAGCCACAAAATGGCTAGTTTTCGTTCACAAGTGTTCCCAAAGGCTAAGAGGCATCCCCAGCTATAAATAGGACCCCTTGGGCTTAATTCCAAGGTTGAGCATTCATTGCAAACTCTTTATGAGGTTCCTATTCTATAGTTGAGTGCTTCCTACAGCCTCCTCTCTCTCTCTAAGCTTAATCACTTGCTACATCCATTAGAGTGAGTAGGAAATCTATAAGAGATCTAGTCCTACATGTATATCTTGTGAGGCTCTCACTTCCACCACCTCCACTTCTCTCATTTGCAATCATGAAGATGAAGGTTCTCTCTCTTATCCAAGAGAGGTGAAGAAGAATAAGGGAAGGTGTCCCTTGGTGAAGATCAAGGCTAAAGACTTGGAGCTAGAGTGGGTAAGCCCTTGGAGAAGGTAGAAGACTCAAGCTCAAGTGGGTAAGACCTTGGTGGAAGCTTCTCCGAGTGAAGGTGAAGTCAAAGGCGGAAGATCCAAGAAGAGTGGGTAATTCCTGCAAGGCCGAAGACTTGTGCAAGAGTGGGTAAGTCCTTGGAGAAGGTCGAAGACTCTTGCAAAGTGGGTAAGTCCTTGGTAAGGTTGAAGACTCTTTGTATTGGATAGGTAAGTCCTTTGTTGGTCATGTATTGTAAGTCTTATAAGTGAATATAAGAGTGCAATTGTTGGAAGTCCTAGAGGTTGACCTCTCTAGGCAAGTGGACTGACACACTTCTAGTTTGAAGTGTGGAACCACTCTAAATAGCTTGTCTAATTGGTGCATGTTCAATCTCTCTTATCCTTGCTATTCATGATTTAGTTGCACTCAAATTGCCTATTTAGCAACCTTATCTTGTCATATATTTTGAAGGTTTAATGAGTTTTGTTTAAGTACTTTCAGTTCTATTCACCCCCCCCCCCCCTCTAGAGCATCTAATCACCCATCTAGGATCCAACACTTACGACTTCTCCCTCTTACGTAAGACATGTCTTCTCCCCCCCCCCCCCTTATTATATAAAAAGGTGTGGGGGAGGGGGTTAAAGAGATACAACACAACTTGTAGAAAGTGAGGGTAGAAGAAAAAAAACAAAAAGAATTTCTCAAGAAAAGTATGTAAAGCAAACTAAGACAAGCATTTGAATAACCCTAGAATTCATTCTAGCACTTTCCAAGAGAATGCAATGCAAGAAAGTAACTCAAACTATAGATGTGCCCAACAAATAACAGATTTACGTATGTATGAAACAAGATACAGGCATACTACACTATTGTATACTACTAGAACAACATGTAGAAAGGCTACTAGTAGATGATATCACTTACTAGTAAGATTTAGGTCATAGCAAAAGATGCAAGTTAAAACATGCTATGAGTAGATGTATAGATCCATATAAAGGAATATGCATTGTAAGAAGCATGGATGGATAGTTCTCACTAGCTAATATGTATTATTACCAAGATTTGATTACATTAAGAAACTCAAAAATTGCATCAAAATTCAATATACAACTAGAAAGATGTATCAAGTTAAAGTATAACTAAATCAACTTAACCAAAACCATGATTTCAAAGAAATTATCATCAAAACATGCATAACAACTCAAGACAAGTAGTTTCAAGATAAAGAGATATACCACTTGTTGAAATCAAACATGAAGATAGAGTTGTATGCAATATAGGCAAGTTAGATCAAGCCAATGTACACAAAGCTTCCAGGTAACAAGGGAAGTGCCAGATGAATAAGGCATTGTATGGGAAAATCTAGTTGCGAGGGAACTCATTCAATAACCCATTTGTGTATGCACTACACAATATCATAGTCTGACTTTATGGGTGGAAAATCTCAACCTCTGACAGCAGTAAGGAAAATCCCAAGGGGCATCAGTTTAGATGTGCTCATGATAATCTCGACCGATGAAAACTATTGTCCAAAGACACAATTTTTAGAAAACATGTCTAGGCATATGATAAAATTATAAGAAATATACAAACATGTATAAAAAAGTTAGTAATACATCATGAAAGCATCAAGGGAAGTTTTTGAGAAAGAAGATTATGATAATCATAATATGCATAGTTTGACTCAAAAACCATGTGTAAAGTACAAACTAACTGGACAATATCAATATGTGTTTGGATACTAGCAAGAATATATTTACCTCTATTCTTACCATTTATTGCCAATCCATACCCATCTCACCTTTCTTCTTTTGTGTGTATTGAGAAACCAATTTTTAGATTAGTATCTCATGTCAATCCATTTGGCCCTATAAGAAGAAATATGAATTGATCCCCAATCATATTTATGCTTCACAGGGGGGTCGCTTAGCCACCCTAGTCATGTTGCTTTTTTTTCAAAGTATCCACATCCCATTATTCTAGCTTTCCCTCCATTTTCTTGTATGGAAGATCCACCATTTTTTGCAACTCAAGACTTGATCCTTGAAGAAGTATCTCCCTTCTTGATTTTCACCTTTCTTCTCCTACTTGTGGAAGTATTTTCTTGGATAAGTCATTGCTTTTATACCAGACTTTGGATCTATGTTTATGATTTGAGTTAAAACCACTTCAAAAAATTCATTAGGCCTTCAATATATTTCCCAATATAATGTTACAAGTACGAAAAGCAAGGGAGAGAGACATAGAACAATCCACCAGTGAAGGCACTATTTATAGTGATTCCATCTCAAAGGATGTATATCCACTACCTACATGGGTCTTATAGGTTTTTCAACTTTGTGCAACTCCTTATATTCCATTATATGAGTTACAACAAATGATCACATTTTTCTAGATCAACAGACAAATAGCTCCCCTTTTAGGACAAGGGAGACAACAACCTTACAAAGGATTTATCTTTTCATGACCAAGAGTCTTTAGCCTTACCAAGGACTCACTCACTCTTGAAACGAGTCTTTCACCTTCACCAAGGACTTACACACTCTTGCAATGAGTCTTCATCCTTAAATGACATACCCACTCTTGACTTGGATCTTTAACCTTTAGACTTTACCTTCACTAAGGAGAAGCTTTTCACTAAGGACTCATGCCCTTCCCCTTCTTCTCCTATCTTATCCAAGAGATAAAATCTTCATATTCATGAGATAAAGTGAGATTGGAAGTTATATGAATGAGAGATTCACAAGATACACATGTAGGACTAGATATCTTATAGATTTCCCACTCTCTCTAATGAATCTATCAGGTGATTAAGCTTGTGAGAGTGGATAGGGGCTCTTTGGGGAACTTTCTCTCTAAACTATATAGGGGAATTTTCAATGCTTGGACAACCATGGCATGAAGCTCAAGGATCCTATTTATAGTTGAGTATTCCTCTAATCCGTTAGAACCATTTGCAACAAACTCCAACCATTTAGTAGAAATCCAACAGATCTATTTCACTTTTTTTCTCTCTTTAATGGCTAGTTTGCACTTGCCAAGTACAATACCATAGACCGGTTGATATTTTAATAAAGTTGCATGTACCTATATAATGGGAGCTGACTTATTACCAGTTAGGGTTGTCAATGGAGAGGGTATTACCCATTTATCCTTAACCCATACCATGTAGGATAAGGGTAAGGGTAAAGGTTTTTGCTACCTGTTACCCATTTACTTGTTCCCCATTTTTCCGCTACATTAAAAGGGGACGGTAAGGGATGGACATTATCCATACCGGTTTATCCTTTTACCCGCACACAATGTAATATATATTTAAATTATATAATATAGGGACCTGTATCTACTTTTTCTACCCTAATTTTCCAGCGGTGCCTTTTCTCCTGGCCACCAGCAGCCACAAGGCCCGCTACAATAATTCTCAAGTCACGCTCGCGCAGCCGCCAGAGTCCGGAGACTCTAGACCAGACCACGGCAACCACGTCGACCAGAGACCTCGTCTCTGTCTCCAAAGGACCGAAAGGAGCGGTCTTCTTGGGCTCCGATGAGGCAACGGCCAACTTCTTCTCTATTCTCCATTCTCTATCACTTCGATGATTCTTGGGCTCCGAAAGGGCAATTTGCCGGATCCAGTTCCCTCTCTATTCCTTCGTCTCTGTGCTCTACTCCTCCGTCTCCGACCACCATCCTCGATCACCAACGGTGTGGCTGCGTGCTCAAAGATCAGACTTGTGGCAAACTTGTGGTATTCTGTTCTCCGACCAGGGGAGGCGTGGTGCCCTACAACCATCCCCGCGTAGTAACGTTCACAAGCCAGGGTGACCTCGACCTTCCTTCTTCTTCCTCGACTCTCTATTCCTTGCCAACAGTGAGGGCAACACCTTCTTCCATGGTGGGTCAGCAGCAACCACCAGGTCCAGATTCCTCTTCCTATTGATTCTTCCATGGATAAAACTCATTCTTAGTGGTACAACTTATTCTTATTTCTACAGATTCAATGGACAAAAATGGGGAAGAAAATGCAAGCAATTCTAGTGGCGATTTAACTGATTCTGGTTCCGGTTGTGCAATGAGTGAAAAATAAGATAAACCTAAAACTAAGCAAACTACATCGGATGTGCGGCCTCATTTTGAGAAAGTGGTGATTAATGGTGTTTGCAAAGCTAAGTGTAAATATTGTTCACACCTTCTCACTAATAGGCCTAAAGATGGAAGCTTTCATGTGGCCTATCAAGACTTAAGTCTAACGCCCAATAGGAAAGATGGTGTGATGGAAGTGAAAACTTATAAGTTCAATCAAGACTTAAGTCGTCAAGATTTAGCTAGGATGATTGTGTTGCATGAATATTCATTTTCAATGGTTAATCATGTTGGGTTTCGTGATTTTGTTAACAATCTCCAACCTCAATTCAAAATGGTCACTAAGAATACCATAAAGAGTGATTGCATACAATTGTATGAGCAAGAAAGGGTCAAATTATATAATGTTCTAGATGGCTTGTCTTCTCGTATCTCACTTACAAGTGAAATGTGGACATCAAATAGGCACAAGGGGTATATGTTTTTAACTGCTCACTACATTGATGACTCTTGGAAATTACAAAGAAGGATTCTCAATTTTTCCTTTGTAGCTACTCCTCACACTCATGATAGGCTCCTACAAGCATTGATTGAAAAACTTTATAGTTGGAACATTGATCAGAAATTGACGTGTCCTGTCCTTGACAATGGTACCACTAATGATGCCATGGTTAGAGAATTGAAATCTAAGTTTACATCCAAAGGGTACTTATTTCCACATGGTACAATGTTTCATGTTCCATGTTGTGCACACATATTGAATTTGATTGTGCAAGGAGTTAATGTCATATCCAAAGTGACTGGTAAAATCTGTGAAGCTGTGAAATATGTTAGGTCATCCACACTTAGACTTCAAACTTTTCATCAAGCTATTTTGTAAGTAAGGGGCCCTACAAATAAGTCCCTTAACTTGGATGTAGCTAGTCGTTGGAATTCAACCTTTTTTATGTTGAAGCTTGCATTGGAACTCAAATATGCATTGACACGACTTTCTGATTTGGATCTAAATTTCAAACATACCCCTAGTGATGAAGAGTGGGCTGACACTAGGATTGTTTGTGATGTCTTGGAGAATTTCTATGAAGTAACTAATCTGTTCTCTTGTACTTTGTATCCTTCTGCCAATTACTATTTCACCCATATTTGTGCAATTCATATTTGTTTGAGGGAACTGAAAGCTACTTCTAATGATTTCTTAAATAAAACGATTGATGAAATGATTTCCAAATTTGATAAGTATTGGCATGATGCATGTCCTATTTTGGCTATAGCTTCCATTCTTGACCCACACATGAAGATGAAGTCTCTTGAATTAAACATGCATGAGGTGCATGGTGAAAAAGTTAATGCTAAAGTTGAGAAGATTAAATATTTGTTACTTGATCTTTATAATGAGTATCTATATAGTAGTGGAGATGTTTCTATTCTAGATGGTCTTGGTGGAGAATCCATCTCATTTTCTAGTGGACACAATATTGGAAGTGGTGGTAGGGCTGAGAATGCTTCTAGCAAAGTTTCAAGTTACACAACTAGGGTGAATCAAGGATTATCACTTGAATCTTATACATGTCCCATTCAGAATGACTTGTGAACTTATTTATCTGAAGCCATCCACCCAATGAGAGGGAAAGAGACTCAATTTGACATATTGCAACTCAATGAGTCAAAGTATCATATAACGACAAAGATGGCATGTGATATATTAGCCATTCCAATCACGATTGTAGCTTCTGAAGCAACATTTAGCATAGGTGGGAGAGTACTTGATCAGTATAGGAACTCTATGTTATCAAGTACAGTTGAGGGGATTATATGTGCTCAAGATTGGATAAGAAGCTCACTTCGTGGTAATTTGAGAAAAAAAAATATTATCAAGTACTTATATTTTGAAATACTTGGTATTTATTTACTTCTTACTTTTTCCTTTTTGCTTTTAGAACAATATATTGAGAAGGAGGCAACACTTGATACTATTAAAGAAGCCATTGATGAGAATCATGGGGTAGATGATGATATGGAAATTGAATTTGAGACTTGAAGGTTTTATACTCTTATTTTATGTTTTCCTTTCAAGTCTAGATTAGCAAAATGTCAATTATATGATATGTTTGAATATTTGTTCTTCCAAGGTAAAAGAATAATGTAACGAACTAAAATCCATGTATAATAATAGTTTCATCCTTTTCTGAGCTTTTCTTTCTTTATGTCCTAAGTGTTGAATTAGTGGAAATTATTAAGGTTTTGTGTACATTTGTTCCCAATATTTTACTTTGTAAGGAGTTAAGCACAAATATCTTAGTGAAAGTTTGCTAATGGGTTTAATTTGCTAAATGACCACTTAAGAGAGATAAGAATGAAATAAAAATTGATCTAGAAGTTTCTATGGCTTTTTGTATGGAACAGAAGAGAGAAAATCCTTAAGGTGATGATAATCTGATAATAAATGAATTTATTTTCCCATTAAGTGAAAACAAGGATAATTTGCCTTAAAATTATAAAAGTGGATCTTAGAAGATAATTCCAAAATCAAATTCATTTCTTTTGGATATAAGATTGCTTGGGTGATAAATTTTATAACTTATGGAAAATTGGTAATTATAATTGTAATAATTGAAAGGGAAAATAAGGGATAACTTAAAAATACAAAATAAAGTCTTTAATGACTCCAAAAGTAGCAATGGATTCCAAATTTGTGTTCTACATATTAAAATATACCTTTGGGTGAATTTTCACTCAATTTGGAGAACATTTCTTAAAAGGGTAAAATTAGGAGAGAGAAAGTGTGTAGAAACTTCTATATATTAAATAAATGAACAAATAATCCCAACATGTAAAATTAATGACAAATTCATATCCAAGACTATTAGGGTGACTTGTGGGTGAAGTTTCATCAAATTTAGGGAATCTTATCACCATTGATGAAGGAGGAAAGAGAAAATAAGTTTTGAATTATTTAACCCATTAAAAGTTCCCCAAAGGCAAAACTAATTTCATATTCAAATACTACACCTCAAAATCAGTCGAGGTGTCAATTTTATTAAATTTGGAACATGTTTGACCCTTCAAACGAGGAGAGAAAAAAAGAGAAATTAATATAACCACACTTTAGTCCTATTTGGTTTAGGATTTCATTTTTCTTGTCACGCGGTATTTTTCTTTTAATTTTCTTTTTCTCGTGCCAATGGACAGCTCAGATGAGATCGGGTGATCATGACTCGTGATCTGACGGTCCTCCATCGTCGTCTAGCTCGCGATTGAATAGGAAAATAGGTCAGTTTCAGTATGATTATTCAATCGTGATTTCTTCCTCTCTACTCAACCTTTTCTCGAGATTTCTTCTCCTCTAGTTTCCCTATCTGAATCCGCACGGGTTGATCCATACGTTGTGGGGGTTTTGTGGATTATTTTGGGAAAACCCAAATCGTGGTCTCCTTGCAAGACCAAGCTCTACCCTCTTTGTTTAAACCCTAAACCCAACCTATAAATACCCATACCTGAGGTTTGTTGGGTTCCCTTACAACTCAATCGTGTCTCTAATTTCACTCATGCTCTCGTGCTTGTTCACCGGTGATCGGATTTTATCCCTAATCTTGTGGCAGATCGCTCTCTCACTCCTCTTCACCTCTGGCCAAATTTCAGTTACCAATGAGTTCGGTTTCTTGTGCTCTTTCTTTTGACACCTTGAACGTTGAGTTTCATCGTGTATTGCAATTTTGCCCAAATCGCGGGTTGTTGCTTGTCGGCCATGGATTGGCGCAATGCGGGGGGATGAATCCCCTATGTGATTTGTCTATCTCGCCCTCCTTGCTTTCTTTTTGGCTTCATTTTTCACCTTAGGGCAGAAGTGTCTTTTCGCCTGTTTTTATTTTTGCTTTGGAGGCGAGTCAAGGCAGCGCCTTTGATTCCTGACTTGGCCGGCTCTGATTGGGCCAAGTCAGTGATGTGGGTCCCCTCATTGCTCGGCTTTGTTGCTTTGCGATTGATCTTGCCTACATGGCATTTTCTGATTGGTTGATTTTCATAAAATCATAACTAATTATTTGTATTTCCAAAATTAAAAATAAAATATGTTCTGGAATAAAAAAAATCCCATTTTTCTAACAAAAACAGTTGCAACATCTGATTTTGAGTTTGTTGACAAAGTATTTTTAGGAAATGATTTAATTGATTAAAAATCACTAAAAATACATCTAAAGGTCCATATCTTCAAGATATATAAAATTATATGTTTTCTTAATATATGTTTTCTTAATTAGAAAAACCTAACTAAGACAATGGTGATATTTTTAGGGTCAAAATGGGGTTTTGTTCAAAAAGTCCAAAAGTTAGGGTTTCCTTGCCTTTATACATGAGTAAACCCTAAGTCATGCTTAAACATTAAAAATAGGAAATCAATCTTTGGAATCGATTAAAGTAGTGAAGAAGGAGTAATTGGGTCTCTTAAGAAAGGTATGTGCTTTCCTTACACCTAAGTTGGGAAAATATGTAACTTAACCTAATTTCCCTAATGAGGCTATCATTAAACCCTAATTTTCCTTTTTGATAATTGCTTCAAAATCAGTTTTAATGGTTATTTCTTGGGTCTTATACCCCACTGCCATGTATATAATTACTTGACACTTTTACTTGTCATATTTCGTAGCATGTTGATTTTATTAGACTATGAAACCAGAGTAGTGGTACTTTTGTACAACCACCCAAAGATAGGGCATGTGTAAATTCATCCTGAGGAATGTGTTACTCTCCCCAATATAGAAAATTTATAAGTGATTGGAATGTGTTACTCTCCCTCACCTATTGGTTGAGGTTAGGTAGGTGCCTCAACCTTGCATAGTTTAGGTAGTCAATAACAATCATGCATGCAACCTTTTTACTATTTTTTTTATGGCAATCATCTATTTGTTTATGCCTCAGTCTTCTGACTTTCTTCATCTCATGATGAAATCTTAGTCCTATTTCCTTATAGTTTTCTTATCTTTTGTTCTTGTACATTTTCTCTGACACATACCTTGTTTTTCTTTCCCTTTTGATGGGTGCTTTCCCAACCACCCAGGGATAGATCAAGGTGTTGAACAAGGCCAAGAGGACCAAGTTTAGGAGTAGTAGATTCAAGTTTGCTATCAAGGATGACTAGGTTACTTGTTTCCAGATCCCATAGTTTCTTTATGTTCTTTTCTTTTTCAAAGAAACTTATGTAGTGAACAAAAATTTATAATAAATGTTATAACTAGTTTTCTTTCGCTACTATTGACATTTTAAATGTATCTGAATCATGATTATTTACTTAGAATATTATACATACATTCCACATGGCCTATTTTTCTTGGAAAAAGTGGATGTTTTGATTTCCTTTAAATTTTAGTAAGGAAGTGATCTCGCCTCTTTACAACATGGTATCAGAGCCTATTGGGCAACTACTAGGGCATAAGTTGAATACAAGGGTGTCTAGAAAGGATCATGGTCTGGGGAATGGTAATATTTTCCTCCGCACCACTAGCTTGGTTTACGGGGACTCCCAGATCCATATGATACCAGCCTATCATGTGTTGATACTGACTTCTTGAAATAGTATGCTTAGAGGCAATAGCAACCTTAGCCATCCTTATTACTTACTCATGTTATCTTATGCCATACCCTTATCTTTCGAGAAGGGATATTTGTTTGGAGACATGAACAACTCCACTTTTGGAGCCACATACGGCAACACCAACAACCGAGACACTCCGATGACTCCCTCCAATAATGGGACAATCCCTACTGCCCCTATTGGTACCCCTCTTCTGATCCCTGAGCAAGAGTTGACCATATTGCACGAGCTACTCTCTACTACCTTGGTGGGGCAGCTTTCCAATGTTGTAGCTGCTGCAACCAAACTAAAGGAGTTCACCCTTACAGACTTCATCAAGATGCAACCATCATACTTCAAGGGTGAGAGTGATCCAAACATGGTGGATAAAGTTGATGACTGGGTTTTGTCTTTAGAGCAGACCTTCGAGGGTTTGGCATGTCCTACTCACCAGAAGGTTCGATTAGCATTTTACGTGTTGGATGGGTCGGCATGTGTCTGGTGGATGGGTATGGCTCGTACCCATGATACCGCTACCATGAGCTTGGAGCAGTTCCTCAAGCTGTTCTGAGAGAAGTACATCTGCCCTACGATTCTGAAGAAGAAGGAGGCAGAGTTCTACAGTCTGCGTCAAGGAAGCATGAGCATCTCCGAGTACGTGCAACGTTTCCTCCTCCCGAAGCGCTATGCGGTGGACCTTAGAGCTGAAAGGAGATCAACCCTATTTCTTGAGGGTTTGAGCTACAACGCTGGCCAGAACCTTGTCCCCCAGTTGCCCCTAGACATTCCAACAAATCGTGGATAAGGCTTTGGCGATCGAGTCTTATTTGGGATTCCAATCTTCTGGGCACAACAATAACAACAACAAGAGGAAGAATGTTGGTGTAAACCAAGGACGTGACAGGTGCAACCGTTGTTCATGTTCTTACCCACCATGAAGGTGCCCTGTTGGCAATGGTCAACACCGTAGAGATGACCGACCTGCACCTATCTTCCATGAATGCGGTCAAGCTGGACACATTCGATCCAACTGCCCTTAGCTTGGGTGAGGACTAGCTCCAGTTCAACAGCCAACAATGACAAAATCCGCCTTCGAGAAATAATAATCAGAACTGGCAAGGCCGACATCCACCTGTGGATAGGCATAATGGAAGGGTGTTTTCCCTTAATGTTGAGGAAGATGAACAAGATAATGAAGTAATAGAAGGTGCCTTACATCTAAATATGCATCCAGTTAAATCTCTCCTTGATTTTGGTTCATCGAATACATTCATATCATCTGAGTTTGTTGCCTTGTTAGAGATAGAATCAGAATATATGGATCATGTCTTAGATGTTAAAACCCCTAGTGGTAGGATCTGCTCTTCTTATCTTTAACTCCCGATCTTGGACCTCTATAACTCTGGTATAATGTTTCCCTCAGATTCTTGCTTGACATGACCGCCTTTGATTTCATCCTGGGAATGGATTGGTTGAAGAGGTACAAAGTTGTTTTGTTTTGTGAGAAATCAAAGGTTAGTTTGTTTCATCCTGCTGTGGGAAGAATGTTTGTAAAGGGTAGGAAGTGAGAAGATCGGCAGTTTGTCATCTCTACCATCAAATATGAAAATCTTGTCTTGCAAGGGTGTAGAGCTTTCTTAGCCTCTATAGTCATCGATGCTACACCTCCTACTCTCGATCACATTGATGTGGTGAAGGACTTCCCTGGTGTTTTTCCTGAGGAGTTTCCTGGCTTGCCACCAACTCGAGAGGTGGAGTTCTCCACCAAACTCGCACCAAGAACTTCTCCTATCTCAAAGCATCTTTATCGCTTGGTGATGTAGCCCTATTTTAGGGCTCCATGTTGTGCCATTTTTTACTTAAATCACATCTAAACATGTTAGATTACAAGCTATTTCCCCTAATATGTTTATCATTACCAAATGCGCTTATGGATGTTCTTTACACTATTTTCAGGTACTTGGACCGTGCCTTGGATGGATGAGAGAGAAGGATGGAGTTCTAGGGCTCCTCCACTCATGGAGGGGTCCAAAGAAGGCCCTAAAATCTCCCTCAACCTACCTCCAATGGCCAAGAGTCGTCATCAAGCAAAGAAATCCATAAATGATGAAGTTTAAAGGTTAATTAACTGATGCGTACCCCAACATGGCCATGGGCATAACCCCATGGTCGTGTCTTTTTTGGTGAAGAATTTTCAAATTCAACAGGGATCTACCCCAACTTACCATGGTTGTGTCCCATCAGCACGACTGTGGCCCGGCTGTGGCCCATTGAAGATACCACGGTCGTGGCCAGTAGAGGAGAAGACGGTCGTGGCCCCCCAAAATGGCCATGGGAATTTAGTGCAATAACCCCAGAATCAACAGAGATTCGCACCCAATTCACCACGACCGTGGCTATCCACCGTGATCGTGGCCTCTGAAGATCAACTCGCCTGTGTTGTTACCCCACGACCAAGTCCTCCTCCTCCAAAACGGTTGTGTTACCCAACACGGCCATGGTGCTACTCACCCAACACGACTGTGGCACTCCGCCACGGTCGTGGCCACCTCCTACTTAGCACTTTCACCACCCTTCCACAACATGCCCGTGTCCAAACTCCACGACCGTTCTCATCTACCCCTACCACGGCCGTGGATCATCAACATGGATGTGTTGCCACCCAAAACCTACCACTTTCTGCACTGATTTTCCCACAATACCCCTACTTACCCTAGTGCTTCCACCACCACCTATATATACATGGGTGGCGGCCACAACACTAGGTTAGCTACCCTACAACCACTCTAGCCTCCCCATTTTTTCCTCCATCCATTCCCACCTCATTCCACCTCCATTTCACCATTTCCACCACCAAAACCCTAGTTTTCCATTGTTTTCACCCATTTCCACCATACATTCATGCCATTCACCTACCTTGGAGGAGGGAGGTCGAGCTATAGCTGCTAGGAGGTGGAGAAGGAGGAGTCTTCACCGAGCTCATCATGGCTTTTCACTCCTCTACTCATTCTATCTCCTTTCTTTTTGTATTTTGCTTTGTTATGAGTAGCTAGGCCCCTTGGGTGGACTGTTTGGGGGAAATTATTTTACTTTGATACCATGTTGGGGAAAAATGACATGTAAATATTTTAATTCCATTTGTTAATGATTATGTTCTATTTCTATCTCATTCTCCATGAATTTCTTGTTGGTTTGTGTGTGGAATCACCTAGGAATTTAGGCAAATTGCTTATATGTGTGAATTTTGGGATTTGCCCCTAGGTCCAATACTTGGATCCCTAGGTTGCCTCCCATCTTCCTACATCCTAATCAATCTCCCTAAACCTAAGTGAGAGATCTAAGTAGCTAGATTGGATAATTATAGTGCAATTAGCATGGAGCCTTCTCAAGGCTAGAATGTGGGGGAATTGGGGTCTAAAACCCTAGTTTCACCTCCCCATTACTACCCTCGGCCCCTAATTGCCCTAGGAATTCCTAATCTAGAAACCTAGACTTGATTAGACTCTAATTGAATTGAACCTAATCCCTAACCCAATTGAGCCTCGTAAGGGTAGTAGGGGGTGTTAGGGACTAATTCCCCTATACACAACCTAGCATATCCATGGCCAGTTAGTAGCTTAGGTTAATTCATTAGACTCTAACTTGTTGTTTGGTTTGGATAATCTAAATGGAATCATAATGTTCACATGTCACCCCCCAACTTAAGTGATAAGTTCATACCCCTAAACAGTCCATACCTCTCTTTATTGCTTAAAACCCTAGTTTTGTGCTTGCTTAGCTTAGTTAGCTCTTTTCTTGCTTAGTTAGCTTCTGGCTTTGCTCTTGCCTTGTTCATGATAGCTTAGCTCTTTAATCTCTCTTTTGCTTCTCTCTTGCTTGCCTTAGTGTAATTTGCCTTTTCATACCTAGCTTAGTCTTTTTTTGCATACTTAGTCTTAATCTAGTCTAGGGTTAACTTAGATTTCATTCTTGCCTTTAATTGCTTGTTTGTCCATAATAGTTTAATAATCAAAACAACCTTCAAACCCTTAACCCTAGTCTATGCAGTAGGAATCTAGAGAAACTAAACCTAGCTCTAGTGCCCCCTTTTTCTCTGTGTATCGACCCTATACTTACCATCTTCCTATACTACGACACGACCCCGTGCGCTTGCGGGTGTAGTTGTTTTAGTGTGAGTAGGTGTTAAGTTAGGTTTTATAAATATCGAAAGTGAATACACCATGTGTGTCTGTCTGTGGGGTTGCATCTATTCAAACTCCAATTGAGTAGTGTGTAACACCATTGGCAGAAATGCACCACTTGGCCCCTACAGAACTTGTCGAGCTTAAGAAGCAGCTTCAGGAGCTTCTTGACATGGACTTTATTTGCCCTAGTGTTTCACCATGGGGAGCCCCTATCTTGTTTGTGAAGAAGAAGGATGGTTCGTTGCGTATGTGCATGAATTATTGTATTCTTAATCAAGTGACGATAAAGAATCGCTATCCTTTGCCTCGCATCGACGATCTGTTTGACCAACTAAAGTCAACCACTGTGCTTTCAAAGATGGATTTACGAAGTATCTACTACCAGATGTGCGTGAAGGATGAGGATGTCCTAAAATCAGCTTTCAGAACACATTATGGGCATTACGAGTTCTTGGTCATACCTTTCGGTTTGACTAATGCCCCTACCACTTTCATAGACTTGATGAATCGAGTGTTTCATCCTTACCTCAATCAATTCGTAGTGGTGTTCATCGACGATGTGTTGGTTTATTCTAAATATGAAGAACAACATCGTGAACATATGCGGATCATTCGGAACACACTAAGTGTAAAGAGTGGGACCCGATAGTGGGCCCACTCAATGGTATATTACAAAGCCATGAAATATTTAAGCAGTGGAAAATATAACTATTTACAAAGTTACAAAATGTTCTCATGTACATGACGTTTTCACCCTAGGGGTAGTACATAAAATGAAAAGATTACATCTATTCACACATATGCCCATATGCAGAGGGTAACAAGGCTATCTCAAGTTGTCCTTATGTCCACCAATTAGCTCACAGTCATCCTGAGTCTCTTCCTTGTAAAGCACCTACACCTGGGTGGAGGGAACACCCAGAAAGATAGGAAAACAAGGTATAAATCAGCAAAAGCTGAGTATGTACATTAGAGGATTAACTAGGACATTAAAAGTAAAGTAAGATGTTCCCAGCAAACAGGGGCCAATAAAATCTAGGTAAGTTTCAATGAGAATTTTAAAAGAAATGAATTTTCAAAAGAATGAGGCATTATACGCATCCCAATAAACAACAGATCTTGTCACCATTAATTATCAGTATCACAATAAATATTTGCATGTAGATATATTGGACTAAATTAACTATAGTAGGGTCAAGACACCACTGAGTCATTGGCCTAAATATATATTTTGGGTAGAAAAGCACACCCATAGGCAGAAAAGCACGCCTCTGTATATATAAGGGTAAAAAAGCACACCCCGGGTAGAAAAGCACACCCTAATGGTTACGCATAAGCGTCTACGATAGTTAGCTAGTCAAATTATCTACCATGCATAAAATAGTGGCAAAATATATCATTCATTAGACATTTGCATCATAAGACAAGCACAATAACATTGGGGTCATTGGACCCAATTCCACCTGTAAATAATATTCCAAGAGAATCGGATATGTCAAAGTGAAACAAGAGCAAGTATATCAAAAGATGCCTCATTATGGGAAATTTTTAGTCATATAAATGTCCAGTTAAAAATAGGGAAGAGTACATACCTTGAATTCATCCCTACAAGTTCACACCTTTGGTCCCACCATGGCACATATGACCTATTAAGGATTATATAGAATTAAAGTTAATTTCCAATCGATATCTGGACCCTAGTAGGAATCGATTTTTGTGGTTAGTCTAGTTTGTTCAAGAAATCAATACTAATCGTCGAATCATAGTTTTCTTATTTTAGATATGCCTTATTATAACCACTTAACACTCCTACAATTATTCATTAATTTTATAAGCTTATTAAATCTAATGATATTTGTAAAACAAGATATGACCTAAAAGACACATATACCATGTAATCATACGACGTGAAATGACCAATTTAATCAAACACCTCGGTCTAAAACATATGCAGTCCGTATAAAACCAGGGTTCTAGGAAACCTATAATTCCACTACATAGGATCTTCCCTCCAACACGATGCATGCCATGGAAGCAACAACAAGAGCTATAAGTGACTCAAGGACAAAAGGTTGTATATGAATCTCCCTTCTCGTCGTGCTCCCACATAGACATTGGTGTGATCGTTGGTGCTGAGAACTATAGTCAAGATTGATGTGTTTGGCGCTGAGAAGAGATGATGATCCTAACTGGAATAAAAACTAGGGAAACCACGCGAGGAAAAAGACCGTCCATGACTCCAATGAAAATACACAACATCTAGAAATAACAAACCAGAATTCAAGGAATTACCAATTATCCATAGTTACAGAGATTTTAGAGATTGTGGGGTGTCCTCTTGATCACGTCTGAGAAGTTTGTGCTGGACAGGCTCCAAGGACCACTGCCATGAAGCTCGGGTGAGATCCAACCAGGAGTTCAATGGAGGACTCTTGTGTTGTTGTGAGTCAAGCTCATGGATCATTGTAGAACTTGGGATCAGGTCTGCCTTGACAAGTGGGCAGAGGCACCTGCAGCCGTTGTGTCTATTCTGATTCATGGTAGGAAAAGGTAGGCGGTGATTCATGGCTAGGAGGAGAAGGTTGAAGATGAGCCGGGAGAATGAGAATTAGAGTTGGCTGACAAGGATGGTACATCAGTGACTGATGGTGACGGTGGTGATGGGGAAAGTGGAGAAGGCTGCAACAACGACGACGCCCTGGGTGGTGCATAACGCTGTTAGCGGCCGCAATCTGGTAGATCGACGTGTGTGGTGGTCAAGGTTTCTCCATTGCAGATCATCGTCTAAGTGTGCCATCCAGTGAAGAGCACATCCGAGGAAAGCGCAGAGTGGGGAGGCGTCGACGCCATAGCCTCCATTGGTCCTTTCAGAGACGATGATAGTTGATCTGCAGATTGCAGCGGCGACTTGAGGACGAGGACGGCAGGGGAGGTTTTGGGAGGTTGCAAATCTGAGTTCATGGAGGGGAGGTATCGCGGATCTGTGCGGTGGTAGGGAAGGAGATGTTACGACGCTGGCAATGGCGGTCAGTTATTTGCAGAGCCGGCGCCGTCGTGTAGCAAGTGACAGTCTCAGCCATGGTGGTTGGCGTTCTGTAGGTGTTGAGAAGGTTGAGGGCACACAGATCTGGTAGAGGTCAGGTTATCATGAAGGCTGCTGCACACAAGGAGGAAGGGAGAGGAAATAATAGAGGAGATGATATAGGGAAGCGGAGAGGAAGAGGAAGAACGAGGATGTTACAGATCGAGGAGGGCAAGACAGTCTGCGTCAGTTACGACTGGGGCTCCGCGTGCGAAGGGGAGAGTCGGGTTCCGCATAGGGAAGGAGGCGTTATGAAATGAAATAATGTACATATAGGAGAAATAAAAGCAGACGTTGATTTCAATTAAATGCTAGGATATTTAATGGTTTGATTTACTAAATTAATTGAGTTAGCAAACAATATCCAATTAATGTGAAATCTTCTAGGTTGACCAATTAAGATGTGATGAATCTGAATTTAGCATCGATTTTGCCTTTATAGTCTCAATTTTACATTTACAAACAATTTGATATTATAAATCATTAATTGTGTATATTAAACATTTATCATGCATTTCTAATCAAGTTGATATATTATTTCACATTTATTGAATTTCTTGCATCCATTAGACTTATAATGATTTTATATTGACAATTTAGGGTCAACGTCAAATAATTAGTGAATTTAACGAATAACTTTGAATTGACGACTTAATTAATTAATTAGTCATTTTAACGTTATATGATAGGTTATTTTGCCACTATGTTTTCTCAATTACTCTTATTTATTAAATTTTAAGGCAGAAGATTTACTATTAATAATTATAAGTGGACCTAAGGAATCAAAAGTTTATCTACATACTCGAGACTCAGATTCGAGTATGTTACAAGACTCCACCCCTTAAAGAGGATTTCGTCCCCGAAATCCATCCAACCATAACCTAAAATGACATATAGACTAATGTCAAGCCATTAGACCTTCTCGACTAGAAACTTAACCAACATTGATTATTAGAATTTGATTATAGGGATTCATTTTAGATTAACTAAACAATGGCCAGGATATTCAACTTAACAATGTTCACACATTATGATTATCTACAACATTATAGTTATCTCACCACTCTCGTATATGCTTTTCACCACTTTTATAATTTATGCTAAATTTTATTTTATTTTATATAAACCCTCCTAGCTAATGCTCACCATTAGGTTAGGTAAAGATAATTTTAGAACCCTTTTTTTTAAGTAATGTTTTGATGATAGAATTGGCAAGGCTTAGCCCTCTATCATGGTTGAATATAAGATTCATACCTATGACATTAATACTAGATGCTAATCATGTATTACTTACTACAACCACTATTTACTTCATATCATCTGGGTTAAGTTATATACCTAAAGAATAAAGTGTCAATATTCCACCCCTTAAAAGGATTGAGATATTTCCAAACCAACCATCTAGATGGGTAACACGGGTAGATCAACTAGTTCATTTATATCTAAACTTGTTACTCTCTAAATCCACATAGGCCTAGGGTCTCAAGATTATTCTATCCAGTCTTAGGATTCTACACTAAAAATTTCTCTACTATATAAATTTCCTTGTGGTTGTGACTTGGTTCCAAAACCATCGATAAAATCTGAAAGGTTATAAATATATATATAATTTTATAATGTAAATAAGTTTGACGATGAAAACCTTGTGACCGGAATCCAAAATGGTGCTAAAATCAATCCGGGAACCAAGTCGACCATTTTATACCTCATAACATATATACTATCATTCTCGCATCACTTCAATTTTATAGAGAGGTTTCTTTACACACATTATCAAGGCATAAAACATGTATATCTCAATTCTAGATAAAGAAGGGGATACATGCTTATTCTAGCATACATTTAACTTATAGTAGGTCCTACTAAACACAACCTCCATTATTTCACCATTCTCTTAATTGTGACTTAGGTTATCACATCCCAAAACATCATTTAGTTGGTGTTATTATAAGCCCATGTGAACTAGATAGTCAAAATATCCTTCATCTCACACATCAAGTAAACTAATTACAAGGTGGCGATGAGAGAGTCGCCAACTCCTTAAGGATCAACTTCAGATGTACCTACATCACCTAACTTCCGTGTTAGTGTACATCTAAAGTTTCAAGAAAAAGAGTATCCACTATATCTTCCAAACGTGGCTATGCATCGATATGTCCTTAGGAGAAATAACATGATACAAAGTTTTATTATGTAATCCAACTATGTGATCATTCCTCAAGGGGAATAAGCATAATTCCTACCTTATGGGTATGCAAGGGATGAAATCCCAAGTATAATTACTCAAAACATATATCATCCCTCAACAAATCCTCCTCTATGAGTTATCACAAGCAAACTATGTGGAAATAACTCCATTTTGCAGGCAAGACAAGCCTAAACTGAGGGATCTAGTTCATATCTTCACATACTATCATAAACATCTCAAAGTATAAAACTCATGTCAATATCCTAAGTTTGTGTCCATGCATGCTCATTCCACATAACGTGTGTATCATAGGCACGCTAGAAATCAACAAAGAAAAAGGGTTAACGACTTGTACTAAGTGACATACAATTATGTGAGTTCAAGTCAACCTACTCTCCATAAAAGAGGAATTTTCCTTCCCCAGGGTGGGAGGTACATGCCCTTCATGTATAGAGAGCTATGCTACAAGGAGAGGGTAGGAGTGGTAAGACTGTACCCAATACTAGGTCATCCACATATTATGGTTGGGATACATAACCCTAATGAGCAAACATGACTTCAGTTTAGGTATGAAAACTACCTCTTAAGGTCATCTAACTACTAATGAACCATCTAGGATAACTTGAAATAGTCTAATTACCGACTGCTTAGGCTCTGATACCATTCTGTAAAGAGTGGGACCCGATAGTGGGCCCACTCAATGGTATATTACAAAGCCATGAAATATTTAAGCAGCGGAAAATATAACTATTTACAAAGTTACAAAATGTTCTCATGTACATGACGTTTTCACCCTAGGGGTAGTACATAAAATGAAAAGATTACATCTATTCACACATATGCCCATATGCAGAGGGTAACAAGGCTATCTCGAGTTGTCCTTATGTCCACGAATTAGCTCACAGTCGTCCTGAGTCTCTTCCTTGTAAAGCACCTACACCTGGGTGGAGGGAACACCCAGAAAGATAGGAAAACAAGGTATAAATCAGCAAAAGCTGAGTATGTACATTAGAGGATTAACTAGGACATTAAAAGTAAAGTAAGATGTTCCCAGCAAACAGGGGCCAATAAAATCTAGGTAAGTTTCAATGAGAATTTTAAAAGAAATGAATTTTCAAAAGAATGAGGCATTACAAGTATCCCAATAAACAACAGATCTTGTCACCATTAATTATCAGTATCACAATAAATATTTGCATGTAGATATATTGGACTAACTTAACTATAGTAGGGTCAAGACACCACTGAGTCATTGGCCTAAATATATATTTTGGGTAGAAAATCACACCCGTAGGCAGAAAAGCACGCCTCTGTATATATAAGGGTAGAAAAGCACACCCCGGGTAGAAAAGCACACCCTAATGGTTACGCATAAGCGTCTACGATAGTTAGCTAGTCAAATTATCTACCATGCATAAAATAGTGGCAAAATATATCATTCATTAGACATTTGCGTCATAAGACAAGCACAATAACATTGGGGTCATTGGACCCAATTCCACCTGTAAATAATATTCCAAGAGAATCGGATATGTCAAAGTGAAACAAGAGCAAGTATATCAAAAGATGCCTCATTATGGGAAATTTTAGTCATATAAATGTCCAGTTAAAAATAGGGAAGAGTACATACCTTGAATTCATCCCTACAAGTTCACACCTTTGGTCCCACCATGGCATATATGACCTATTAAGGATTATATAGAATTAAAGTTAATTTCCAATCGATATCTGGACCCTAGTAGGAATCGATTTTTGCGCTTAGTCTAGTTTGTTCAAGAACTCAATACTAATCGTCGAATCATAGTTTTCTTATTTTAGATATGCCTTATTATAACCACTTAACACTCCTACAATTATTCATTAATTTTATAAGCTTATTAAATCTAATGATATTTGTAAAACAATATATGACCTAAAAGACACATATACCATGTAATCATACGACGTGAAATGACCAATTTAATCAAACACCTCGGTCTAAAACATATGCAGTCTGTATAAAACCAGGGTTCTAGGAAACCTATAATTCCACTACATAGGATCTTCCCTCCAACACGATGCATGCCATGGAAGCAACAACAAGAGCTATAAGCGACTCAAGGACAAAAGGTTGTATATGAATCTCCCTTCTCGTCGTGCTCCCACATAGACATTGGTGTGATCGCTGGTGCTGAGAACTATAGTCAAGATTGATGTGTTTGGCGCCGAGAAGAGATGATGATCCTAACTGGAATAAAAACTAGGGAAACCACGTGAGGAAAAAGACCGTCCATGACTCCAATGAAAATACACAACATCTAGAAATAACAAACCAGAATTCAAGGAATTACCAATTATCCATAGTTACAGAGATTTTGGAGATTGTGGGGTGTCCTCTTGATCACGTCTGAGAAGTCTGTGCTGGACAGGCTCCAAGGACCACTACCATGAAGCTCGGGCGAGATCCAACTAGGAGTTCAATGGAGGACTCTTGTGTTGTTGTGAGTCAAGCTCATGGATCATTGTAGAACTTGGGATCAGGTCTGCCTTGACAAGTGGGCAGAGGCACCTGCAGCCGGTGTGTCTATTCTGATTCATGGTAGGAAAAGGTAGGCGGTGATTCATGGCTAGGAGGAGGAGGTTGAAGATGAGCTGGGAGAATGAGAATTAGAGTTGGCTGACGAGGATGGTACATCAGTGACTGATGGTGACGGTGGTGATGGGGAAAGTGGAGAAGGCTGCAACAACGACGACGCCCTGGGTGGTGCATAACGCTGTTAGCAGCCGCAATCTGGTAGATCGACGTGCGCGGTGGTCAAGGTTTCTCCATTGCAGATCATCGTCTAAGTGTGCCGGCCAGTGAAGAGCACATCCGAGGAAAGCGCAGAGTGGGGAGGCGTCGACGCCATAGCCTCCATTGGTCCTTTCAGAGACGATGATAGTTGATCTGCAGATTGCAGCGGCGACTTGAGGACGAGGACGGCAGGGGAGGTTTTGGGAGGTTGCAAATCTGAGTTCATGGAGGGGAGGTATCGCGGATCTGTGCGGTGGTAGGGAAGGAGATGTTACGACGCTGGCAATGGCGGTCAGTTATTTGCAGAGTCGGCGCCGTCGTGTAGCAAGTGACAGTCTCAGCCATGGTGGTTGGCGTTCTGTAGGTGTTGAGAAGGTTGAGGGCACACAGATCTGGTAGAGGTCAGGTTATCATGAAGGCTGCTGCACACAAGGAGGAAGGGAGAGGAAATAATAGAGGAGATGATATAGGGAAGCGGAGAGGAAGAGGAAGAACGAGGATGTTACAGATCGAGGAGGGGAAGACGGTCTGTGTCAGTTACGACTGGGGCTCCGCGTGCGAAGGGGAGAGTCGGGTTCTGCATAGGGAAGGAGGCGTTATGAAATGAAATAATGTACATATAGGAGAAATAAAAGCAGACGTTGATTTCAATTAAATGCTAGGATATTTAATGGTTTGATTTACTAAATTAATTGAGTTAGCAAACAATATCCAATTAATGTGAAATCTTCTAGGTTGACCAATTAAGATGTGATGAATCTGAATTTAGCATCGATTTTGCCTTTATAGTCTCAATTTTACATTTACAAACAATTTGATATTATAAATCATTAATTGTGTATATTAAACATTTATCATGCATTTTTAATCAAGTTGATATATTATTTCACATTTATTGAATTTCTTGCATCCATTAGACTTATAATGATTTTATATTGACAATTTAGGGTCAACGTCAAATAATTAGTGAATTTAACTAATAACTTTGAATTGACGACTTAATTAATTAATTAGTCATTTTAACGTTATATGATAGGTTATTTTGCCACTATGTTTTCTCAATTACTCTTATTTATTAAATTTTAAGGCAGAAGATTTACTATTAATAATTATAAGTGGACCTAAGGAATCAAAAGTTTATCTACATACTCAAGACTCAGATTCGAGTATGTTACACTAAGAGAGAATCAACTATATGCTAAATTCTCAAAATGTGAGTTCTGGATCAAGGAAGTGATGTTCTTAGGTCATGTGATTTCTGCTGGACATATTATTGTTGATCCTGTAAAGGTAGAAGCAGTGACCAAGTGGAAAGCTCTGAAGACCCCATCTGAGATCTGTAGTTTCCTCAGTTTAGCAAGTTACTATAGGAGGGTTATCAAGAGTTTTTTCAAGTTGGCTCTTCCTCTGACAAAGTTGACAAGAAAAGAAGTCAAGTTTGTTTGGACATCTAAATGCGAGGACAATGTTCAGAAGTTAAAAACTTGTTTGACGTCTGCTCCCGTTCTTGCTCTACCTGTTGAAGGCAAACCCTACATTATTTTCACTGATGCTTCTAAGCAAGGGTTAGGGTGTGTCTTGATGCAAGAGGATCGAGTGATCGCCCATGCTTCATGCGAGTTGACACCTAATGAAGAAAATTGTCCTACCCATGATTTATAGCTAGCAGCTATCGTGCATGCTTTAAAAATCTGGTGACACTGTTTGTATGGAGTGAAGTTCAAAGTTTTCTCAGATCACAAAAGTTTAAGGTATATGTTAACACAGAAGGATCTGAATCTGAGGCAACATAGATGGATGGAGTATTTCAAGGACTACGACTTTACTATCACCTATCATCCCGGTAAAGCGAGTGTAGTCGCCGATGCTTTGAGTCAAAAGAAGAATGTGGTAAGTACGGCCATGAACCTGGAGTTTGTTTCCTATTGGCAACTGTGGACTGATGATGATGACGATGATGCTGATAAGTTGTGTGTTCACATGGCTAGTTTGTCCATTACACCTGAAATTGTTGTTGTACAACTTGAAAGTTCTAATCTTGAGGGGATGTAAGCCTTAGCTGAGAAGCTACAATTTGACTTTTCAGTCGGAATGGATGGAGTTGTACGTTTCTGATAAAGGTTGTGGATACTTGAAGTTGGGAACTTGTGACAGAAGGTTTTGAGTGAAGCCAATGGGTTTAAGTACACCATACATCCTGGTACTACCAAAATGTACAAAGACCTACAGTGAAGTTTTTGGTGGAAAAACATGAAGAAGGATATCGCTCTATTCGTCATGAAGTGTTTGACTTGTCAACAAGTTAATATCGAGCATCAACGACCTAGTGGTCTTCTACACCCTATAGAAATTCCAAAATGGAAATGGGAGAAGATTACTATGGACTTTGTCACTAGTTTTCCTAAAACTAGGAAGGGTTTTGATGTTGTGTGGGTTGTGATTGATCGGCTTACTAAATCTGCCCACGTTTTGCCTTTCAAGTCCACATACAAGGTTGACATGATGGCCCAGTTGTTCGTGGATTGGGTAGTTTGTCTATATGGAGTTCCTACAGTGATAGTGTTTGATCGTGACCCAAAGTTCACCTCTCGGTTGTGGAGTCAGATTCAGGCAGAGATGGGTACTGACTTGCGTTTCAGTACGACCTATCATCCTCAAATCGATGGTCAACCTGAAAGGACAGTGCAAATTTTGAAAGATCTTCTTTGTGCATGTGCTATGGATTGGGGAGTTATATGGGATATGTTACAACCTCAATTTTGCATATGTTTTCATAATTGAAATGTAATGTTTTTATGAATATGGACTTAATTGAAAAGGTTTTATGCTTTGCTTCAAAAGATGGATTTCTTTGCAAATCTCCCTTTGGATAGGAATTTCGTGATTCCTACTATTATGTTAATCCAATAATGGATATAAAAGAGAAGAAAAAATGAAAAGTCCAAATATTAGAAAAATATACAAGATAATGAATATTAAGCAAAGTATTGATGAAAATATATGGAAATATCTAAAAAGTGGAATTTATGGCCACAGTTGAGTAATTTTTGTTTATATGTGATTTCTAATGGAAGAAATAGGAAAAGAGGAAAAAGGAAATAAAAGATAAAGAGAAATCCCTGAAAAGAAATCTTTTAATAAAGAAATAAGTAAGATAATGAGAAATAATGGATGTGGATGCATCTAGAAGGATAATAAGCATCCTTAAAAAGGAATTTCGAAATATTAGAAATTCTTGGGGTCCAAGGAGTCCCAATGGAAAATAAGAAAGAGAAAATACAAATAATACAAAAATCTGAGGATAATGTGCTATATAGTTAATGACTTTTTGGTATTATCAAAAAGAGACACTTGTTACTATAAGGAAGTAAAATTTCATGGCCAATGGATTAAAAGCCAAGCACAAAGAAGATGAAAGAGATAATTTTCAGATTTCCTAATAACTAAGGAATATGGATTATCAAGGAGATAAGTAAAAGGAGAGATTACTTTGTAAGCAAGGAAAGTATGTTTCCTAATGAAGAGGGGGACTTGTTTCCTCATGGTTGAGTGTCCTAGGGCGTTTCTATCCTCCCCTATATAAGGGTGGAACCCTTAGCCTCGAGCCCAAGTAGATCCCATGCTTCCCTCTCTTTTCTCCTTGTTCTTTTCATGCAAACCCTAACCTGAGGGAAAAATTATATCCCTGCAGCAGCGAGGAACTGTGGAGTCATCACGATGGAAGCATGATGCCCCACGTTGTCAGAGAGGAGCGCGAACATCATCCATATGCCCTAGCCCATGCGCAGCAGCAACATCATGGTTGCAAGGTCGGCCGCACGTTGCGGGCTGGGCACGCTTGAAACCGGCCACCTTGGCCGCAAACTGGAGGCACCTCGTGTGCATGGAGGGGCGGAAGAGCTAGGGCGGCGGTTGGCGGCGACCCACGAGCCCTAGGGAGGAGGGGGCGGCCCCGTAAAGGGATGCACTCGGCGGCCGCTGCGTGTGTCGCAAGGTTGAAGACGACCTAGGAGCGTTGGACGATTTTGCCCATGTGCGTGTTGAAGAGTTGGTAACTTACACGGGGGCAAAATGGTAACTTGGTTATGTTTTCGGCCAAGCTACATAGTGCATGGAAAGGCTGACGTGTCAGCCTCTCATTGGTCCAAGTAAGTGATTTTTGTAAAATTCATATCTATTTATTGGTAGCACGGATTGGTATATATAATATATGTAATTTTCTCACAAAAATGCGAGGAATCCATTAAAAATAGTTTTAGAGCTTAATTCCTCTTATAATTCAAAAAGTAGATGAATTTATCCACTTTAATGCATTAATGCTTAAGAAACCCTAATCCATGATGATTAATAATTTGGGAAGGGTTATATGGATGTTTAAAGTTGATATTAACCTATTGATTATAAAAGGACACATTAGATCCAAAAGGATAATGATTATGCATAGTTTAATTAATTTAAGGTTCCATATACACAAATATGCTTTAATGGACCTTGACTCCCTAATTGAGCATATTGGTTGAGTTCATGTTACTTTATTATTGAAATTGAGTATTTGTAACCTGTTAGTTAGTTAATAATGAACTTGAACATGATCTAGATGTTTCTTGCATGATTTAGGGTTTTACACCAAATAAGAATGACTAAGCACTTAGAAACCCTAATTTAGGGTAAAAGAGAAAAAGATCACTTTTAATTTGATATATGTGATAATATGCTATTGGAAGATGATCCTAATCCTGTTGAACAAAATAGGTTAGAATCATTAGGGTTTAAGAGCAATTTTGCCTAACTAGGGTTTGTAGTGATAAAAGTACAAGAAAAACCCTAACTACAATGGAAACCCTAAAAGTGGACTAGAAACCCTAGGAAGCAAGCTAGGTTTAATATATCTTGATGACATGATTTATGATAGGAAATTATATGCATATTTTAGGATCTCTTTGTGTGCTTGCTTGCCTATTGGATTTCTTACATTGATTGGATTATTTCTGTCCCAAATCAGCCTGATAGGTATGTGGTTATTTATGGTTAACCGCTTTAGTTTCACGGAGATTTCTCGGGTGTTTCATCGAATTGAATGCAACCAATCTATTTGGATGTTCATATATGCAAATCATAAAGTCAATATGATTATCACAAATAAGATATAAGTGTGTATTCTCTCACCTACATGCCACCCTGATGTAAGATGCAATGAGGTCCCCATGCACTAAGCTCAGGATAGAGAAGGTGGCCTTATGATATTGCATGACTAATGGGAACCATGAGAGGTGACCCCAGGCACCAAGCTTAGGATTGAGAAGGTGGCCTTAAGTCAATGGCAAAAGAAAAACCCTAAGGAGGGTATTCCAGGATTAGGGCAAAAGCGGTGGAGAATGTCACATTGAAAGCGTAAATTGACTTGTTAATTAACTTGATTGTGATATTTAGATTGTTAGTCATATATGTGAAATTTTGGTTGTCCCCACATATCGGCATATTCATTTATGCTGACCGACGTTTTGTTTGTCGGCGTTTTAGGTACAATATTGAAAAGGACAAATAGTAAAGTGGCATATTATGAAAATAAGAAGTAAAGTGCAAGGAGGATTAGTTAGAATAGATTGAATCTTTGGATAGAAGTTAGATATCCAAAGTTTTTAAAAGGTATGCAAAGTTTTATTTTATTCCAACTTTTAGTATAGTTTGGTAGAATTTTATAATTATTATTGATTATTTGTCGAACCTGTGATCATGTTTATTGGGATAACGGCTCTGACCTCTTGGTCTCCCATAATTGGGGGTTACCGGGAGGCAGGGTCGTTACATTTAGTATCAGAGCATTGGTTCCTCATTTAATCTTTAGTAATTATTAAATTTTACAAATTCCATAGAATTGAGGGAGTTATTAGAGAATTTTTCAAAAGACAGAGGTGTCTAGAAAAGGATCACGTCTAGGGGCTGGAAATATTTTCCTCTGCGCCGCTAGTCAGAATATGAGGACTCCCAGATTTGTGTGACTGCCTGGCTAATGTCTTAGGATCTGACTCGAAATAAGATACCTTTAGGACTCTCTCATCTTGTTCATCCCTTCTAAACTCAAATTCTATTAAGGAATCTAAGAGTTAGGGTTTTCTCTCTCTTCCTCACCCTCTTGAGGATAGGGTAGGTATGATAAGGTTGAGGAATCCTCCACCAAATTAATGAAAAGCATGTAAACAAGATGTCATGGACATAAGCTTAATAGTTAAGCATAAACTAAAGATTAGTTGCATGCGTAGGTCGTATGACATGTGTTGTCATGCCCTCAAGAGAGACATGGGGCTAGACCTTCTTGTCTGGAGGATGAGTAGAGAGTTGGTCTTGGAGACAAAGATCTCCATTTAAGGTAGAGACCTGGTGCATCATCTGAGGATGATGCTAACCCTAACCCTAAGTGGTGGTTAGAGAGAGAGATGGCATGATGAGTTAGATGTCATGGTCGACCATGTGTGTGGGTTGGCATGCTTTTGGTTTTGGATACCTATGATAGTATGAGCCATGTGAGATTGGCTGACCTAGTACCTTTGGCGACTCAACCCTGGGAAGGGTCGGGTATGTTAGGGTGAAGGATAACCCCTTCATTGATGAGGTTAGTGAAGAACCTATAGAAACCCTATGAGCTTATATGATCATGGCATAGTATGCACCCATAGTATGTTAGTAGTGTTGGCAGTAGGATAAAACCTAGGCCAGAAGGGCATGATGGATAGCTTATGAGATAAGAATGAAGAGTCATGGATAATCTTGAGAAAACATAAGTATGAATATAGGTTACACCCATGTAGGGTATGCTTGTGAGCTTGATCCACCTTCATGGAGAAAGTGAAACGACCATCTTCAAACTGATAAACAAATCGTTACTAATGAAGAGGAATAAACATAAATATCGGATTAACAAAAATCACTAAAAATTAAAACCATTTTTGCAAAGAGATCCACTTCTAGGAAACTCTTAAGAAGAGAACCAAAGTACTACATACATTATGGTTCACATTGTACATACCATGTACCATCTCATCTTGAGGATAACATATAACAGTTGCTTTGCCAAACTATACACAAGCAACATAAAACCTCGAGGCGTACAAGCCAAAATCTCAGATCGTTCATAAAACCTTTAAGTACTGACTCCAAGGACCTGAGAGTACATAGACGACACATAGGACTTCTATCTACAAGACACGACAGACAGTACACTCAACCTGATCTATCACTGCTGCCTCAGTTATTGTTCCTCCTCTGTAGAAAGATCTTCGCCACCTCGTGTATGTCCACCTAAAAAAATGTGGATCCCACAGGGTGAGACAATTGTCCCAGCGAGATATATAACTCTCTGCCGACCATATTATTATCATAGATTAAGCATTTATAAACTGAGCAGAGGTTTTTTTTAATATTAATAGACATGATTTAGTCATTGTTTAAGAAGAATAGAGCAATATCATCTTCTAGAACATTGCAACTATATATGATAAAGCAGTAATTCATCTATTCATTTTATAAGGAATATGAAGAACATGTATAACTGTTGGGTTTTAGGGAGATCAGAGAAGGCAGCGGAAACAAAATTTTCTCCCCAAAACCAGTATAAAGGAATCACATTGAGGATGATGCTAACCCTAACCCTAAGTGGTGGTTAGAGAGAGAGATGGCATGATGAGTTAGATGTCATGGTCGACCATGTGTGTGGGTTGACATGCTTTTGGTTTTGGATACCTATGATAGTATGAGCCATGTGAGATTGGCTGACCTAGTACCTTTGGCGACTCAACCCTGGGAAGGGTCGGGTATGTTAGGGTGAAGGATAACCCCTTCATTGATGAGGTTAGTGAAGAACCTATAGAAACCCTATGAGCTTATATGATCATGGCATAGTATGCACCCATAGTATGTTAGTAGTGTTGGCAGTAGGATAAAACCTAGGCCAGAAGGGCATGATGGATAGCTTATGAGATAAGCATGAAGAGTCATGGATAATCTTGAGAAAACATAAGTATGAATATAGGTTACACCCATGTAGGGTATGCTTGTGAGCTTGATCCACCTTCATGGAGAAAGTGAAACGACCATCTTCAAACTGATAAACAAATCGTTACTAATGAAGAGGAATAAACATAAATATCAGATTAACAAAAATCACTAAAAATTAAAACCATTTTTGCAAAGAGATCCACTTCTAGGAAACTCTTAAGAAGAGAACCAAAGTACTACATACATTATGGTTCACATTGTACATACCATGTACCATCTCATCTTGAGGATAACATATAACAGTTGCTTTGCCAAACTATACACAAGCAACATAAAACCTCGAGGCGTACAAGCCAAAATCTCAGATCGTTCATAAAACCTTTAAGTACTGACTCCAAGGACCTGAGAGTACATAGACGACACATAGGACTTCTATCTACAAGACACGACAGACAGTACACTCAACCTGATCTATCACTGCTGCCTCAGTTATTGTTCCTCCTCTGTAGAAAGATCTTCGCCACCTCGTGTATGTCCACCTAAAAAATGTGGATCCCACAGGGTGAGACAATTGTCCCAGCGAGATATATAACTCTCTGCCGACCATATTATTATCATAGATTAAGCATTTATAAACTGAGCAGAGGTTTTTTTTAATATTAATAGACATGATTTAGTCATTGTTTAAGAAGAATAGAGCAATATCATCTTCTAGAACATTGCAACTATATATGATAAAGCAGTAATTCATCTATTCATTTTATAAGGAATATGAAGAACATGTATAACTGTTGGGTTTTAGGGAGATCAGAGAAGGCAGTGGAAACAAAATTTTCTCCCCAAAACCAGTATAAAGGAATCACGTCAACGTCTATACAATAGGAAGGATGGTTTATAGAGACATACCTTGTCTCGAGGCTTGCTCGGAGACGTTACCTCACGGCTTGCGTGGTCTTCACCTCCGGTCTTGGATGGTGTCTGTGCAGCTCCTGGTCTCACAGGGACTGTCAGGATTGACAGTTGTCCTCTAAGCGACAGAAGTCTCCCACCTCTGTAGTAGTTCACATGGACCACCTGGAACTTCAATCGCTTTGTCGCACAAGGCACTGGAAGGAGTCGTACCCTCCTGTCGGCGTACTAGTCACCGACACACTCTCCTACCACCAGTCACCTTTCTACAGTTGTCTTTCCCTTCCTATGCCTCCCTAATCGGGTAGCACTTGCTCGGGCTCTCCTGGTTACCACAACTAGAGAGAACGACAACTTTACATAGCAATTGGTGTTCTGAGTTGTACTTTCTGATAAGCCCCCAATACCCCTATATATAGGAGGGTCATGGGACAGGGTTCTCTACCCCGGGTAATGCGGGATTAAAGCAGGAGTAGAAGGGTTCGAGATTTTCCACAAAATCTGACCAACTGCGCCAGTTGAACCGATCGTCTGGGCCCTTGAGTCGATCGATTCAAGCATGAGCCGATCGGTTCAAGCATGAGCCGATCGGTTTGTGGTCCTAGTCCAACTCAAATTGACTTTCCATGTTTGTTTCCAACTAATCAACTATTAGTCCTTGTCCAAATCGAATTTGAACAAGTGAAATAAACTCAGTTGGTTACCCGACCAGTTCAACAATGTGAACCAATCAGTTCATTGACCTGAGCCAGTCGGCTCACCAACCTGATCCGATCGGTTCATCTTTATGAGCCGATCGGTTGGGGTAGTAGATCAGTCAATTGTAGTTTCAATCAATCGGATACTCTAATCATCTGATCCAACACCTTGAACACTATGATTTTGAGCTATCAATCAATTGGGTGTTTAATTGAACTACTAAACTCCTTTATTTATCAATCCAAACAAGATTTATGGAGAAACTCCTCTTCCAAGAACATGTCCTAGTATGTGTCACCCTGCAGGTCCATTTCATGTTGGTAGTGAAAGTCCATAACACTTATGACTTCACAAGCAAAGATTGGTGCCTAGTCACACATCAGTGCTACCCAAGTGAAATAGAAAGTTGGAGAACAACTTTCAATCCTACAATCCATGAATGGTGTTACAGTGAATGTATAATTCCTTTGTCACTAATGTCCTGAATGAACTCAAGGCATGGTACAGTCATCCTTTCAACATTCATCCATTTCCTTGATCTCAGAGCAGACTGGGTGAGATGTGTGTGACATCAATATCACATATTGATTCACACATGCATGCACATGCCTTTCTCAATCCTACTCATCAAGTGGCCATGGACATCAAACTCCCTTAGGAGGGACAAATCCCATATCTATCACTCACCCCTCAAAAGCCCCCTATGTCAAAGTCACCCAATCATTACCTTTATAACAACCCATGTTTCAAGACTGTGTTTGATGATGTCAAAGTGTACCAAATGACATGTGTTGAGTGTAGTGATTTCAGGTCGAAGAATCGCACTCACCACCATCACTGTGAGAGCTAGCTGTGACTACCAAATCATGGTTCCATGTGTCACTCTCATGGTGGGTCTGTCCGGTACACTTGTTCTCTAACAAGTACCTATGTGCTTGGTTTGATATCACTATATCATGACTAATGAGATTATGTCATCAACCAAAACACAATCCAGTCTTTAGTGTTATTGATGTCTATGGTTATTTCCACAATAATAACCCACTAGGGACTGAACAAGAAAGTATACTCTTAACATCTGTATGATATCATCGTTTAGGTCTTGAACCTAAAAGCATACGTTATTGAGTAAAACAATTCTTTAGACATCTATCATGTTACACTATCATCTCAGAAATAGTTGAAACATATAGATCAGGAATTGCCTTTATTATTATTCAAATCATTTACAAAGTATCCCATTACAATCATCACATGACTTGCTCTATGGGCATACATACCAACAGACTCCCACTTGCACTTAGAGCCAGTCACCTAGGAACCTCAGTCCTTGTGACCTAGCATGACCATCATGCTTCTGCTGAGAAAGGGCTTTCGTCAGTGGATCAGCTATGTTGTCTTCAGCTGGTACTTTGCAAATCTTCACATCTCCTCACTATACGATCTCTCGTATGAGATGAAAGTGCCACAGTATGTGCTTGGACCGCTGATGTGATCTGGGCTCCTTAGCTTGAGCAATAGCTCTATTATTGTCACAATAAAGCTCAATTGCATCACAGCTACTGGGAATTACACCAAGTTCAGTGATGAACTTCCTGATCCACACAGCCTCCTTTGCTGCATGTGAAGCAGCGATATACTCGGCCTCTATAGTAGAATCAGCAACTATTTCTTGCTTGGAACTCTTCCAGCTCACAACTCCATTGTTTAGGCAAAATACAAATCTTGATTGTGATCTGTAATCATCTTTGTTGGTTTGGAAGCTTGCATCGGTGTAACCCCTTACTACCAGTTCTTCCTCACCGCCGTATATAAGGAATTGATCCTTAGTCATTCACAAGTACTTGAGGATGTTCTTTACATCTATCCAGTGAGCATCCTCGGGATCTGACTGGTACCTACTAGTCATGTTGAGGGCATACGAGACATCTAGGCATGTGCACAACATAGCATACATGATGGATCCGATGGCTGATGCATATGGGATCCCATTCATACGCTCCCTCTCTTCACAAGATTGGAGACATTGAGCTCTAGAGATGGTGACTCCATGTAGCATGGGGATGCTGCCTCTCTTTGAGTTCTCCATGTTGAACTGCTTCAACACTTTGTCAACGTACGTGCTCTGACTTAGTCTGAGAAGCTTTCTAGATCTATCTCTATAGATCTTAATACCTAGAATGTAGGATGCTTCTCCTAAGTCCTTCATTGAGAAAGTATTTCCAAGCCAAGTCTTTACCTTCTCTAAGGCTGTAACATCATTCCCCATTAATAGTATATCATCCACATACAATATGAGGAATGTGATCGTGCTCCCACTATCCTTCTTGTACACATAAGGTTCATCTTCATTTTGAATAAAGCCAAACACTTTGACTTCCTCATCAAATCGAAGATTCCAACTCTGAGACGCTTGTGGTGCTGGTTCTCCCTTTTCTTGATGGTTGGTGATGGTCGAGCCCCACCATCCATGTTGGATGTCGACGCTTTCCTTTATCTTAGGTCTGGTGATGTGTTGCTGAGAAGTGGTTATACTTCCTTCTTTCTATGTTTTGTTGGTCGAATGAGAAGAGTTCTGTTATGGATGATTTTTCCTTGACGGTGATGTATGCTGCTGGTTGATGGGGGTGTAATATCCACCCGTGGTGATGTTGGTGACCTCTGCTTTCTTTTACTGAGTTCTATGGTTATGAGTTGTGGAGATTCTCTGTTCCTTTTCTTTCTGGTTTTTCTTGGATGTTGTGAAGTTTATGCTGGCTGTGGATATTTCTCCTTCTCTTGTTGTTGGTTTTTTGGTCTGTAGTGGATGTATCCTTTCTAAAGTTTTGACCCGTGCTATGGAGGTCTCTATTTCTTTTTGGAGTGGGGTGTCTTGTTCCTGTTTTTCTTTGTATGAAGGCAAATTTCCATGGTCATCTTTTTCTGGTGTTGATGGTTCTAAGTTTGCTTCTGGCAGGTTGTTTGTTTCTGGTCGAGTTGGTGTTAATCGAATCTTCCATCCATGAGGAGCTACTGGTTGTTTGCTTATTTATGAAGCTGCTCCCTATCAGGAGGTTCTGGTTTTCTGCTTTGAATGTCGGTTTTTGGATGAGCTACTGGATGTTTGCTTATTTCTGAAGATGTTCCCTGCCATTTCCTATTCTGGTCTCGGTTCCCCCCATTTTTCTGGTGGTTGGTGATGGTCGAGTCCCCGTCCTTCTTGGATGTTGATGCTCCCCTCTCCCATGGTCTTGGTTGCTGATTTGCTTCATCTGTCTTCTGTGCTTGATTTGGATGTACTTTTCCTTGGAGGCAAAATCTCTCTGATGTAGCTGATTTTGAAGGCATTGAATCTATCTGACTTGATGGCTCGGCTGTGATCTGATGTATATATGTTTTTTTTTCTTTGGTGAACTCTTGCTCAGTAGGTTAGTTTTTTTAGCTATTTTCTCTTATGAGAAATAGCAAGCACTGTACAGACTTTTATTCCAAAAAATACAAAAAAAGCCCCACGTGTTTTTGACCAACCAAAAAACTCTGAGATGCTTGCTTCAATCCATAGATTAACCTTTGTAGCTTACAGACTTTATTGGCATTCCTTGGATCTACAAAACCTTCAGGTTGAGTCATGTACACATCCTCGTTTATATTCACATTAGGGAATGTGGTTTTAACATCCATTTGCCAAATCTCATAGTCATGGTAGGCCACAATAGCAAGTATGATCCCGATGGACTTAATCATGGCAACTGGAGAAAAAGTTTCATCATAGTCAACACCTTGAACTTGTCGGAAACCCTTTGCAACCAATCTACCTTTATAAGTTTGCACATTGCCATCCATGTCAGTCTTCTTCTTGAAGACCCACTTACACCCTATGGGTTTTACCCCTTCGGGTGGTTCCACCAAAGTCCATACTTTGTTGGAGTACATGGATTCCATCTCAGATTTCATGGCTTCAAGCCATTTCTCAGAATCGGGTCCCTCCATAGCCTCTAGATAGGTAGTTGGATCATCATCTATGATCAACTCACCGCCTTCTTGAGTCACAAGGTATCCAAACCTCTCAGGTTCAAGGCGTGTCCTACTAGATCTATGAGGTCCTTGTGTTACTCGAGGAGACTGAGATTCCACAACACCTTGTGAATCTTTATGTTCCTCTTGTACATCTACTAGATCAATGTTTTCTTGTTGGGCTTGAACCTCTTCAAGCTCTATTTTCCTCCCACTGTTTCCTTTGGAAATAAATTCCTTTTCTAGGAACACAACATCCCTGGCAACAAACACTTTGTTGTTCGTTGGGTGGAATAAGTAATATCCCTTGGACTCCTTAGGATATCCTACAAAATAACATTTATCAGATCTAGGGTCTAGCTTGTCCGGAAACATTTTCTTTACATATGCCTCACATCCCCAAATCCTCATAAAAGACATATTGGGATGCTTCCCAGTCCATATCTCATATGGTGTCTTTTGAACCGATTTAGATGGTACTCGGTTAAGTGTTAACGCGACGGTTTCAAGAGCATGACCCCAGAAAGAAATCGGAAGATCAGCAAAACTCATCATTGATCGCACCATATCCAATAAAGTGTGATTCCTTCTTTCAGACACACCATTATGCTATGGTGTTCCAGGAGGAGTCCATTATGATACAATACCACGGGCTCACGGAAGGTCCTCAAACTCCTAGCTTAAGTATTCTCCACCTCGATCGAATCGAAGTGCTTTAATACTTTTACCAAGTTGGTTTTGTACTTCATTCATGAAATCCTTGAACCTTTCAAGGGTTTCTGACTTATGTTTCATCAGGTATACATAGCCATACCTACTGAAGTCATCAGTGAAGGTAATGAAGTACTGACACCCATTTCTGGCATTAGTTCTAAAAGGCCCACATACATCAATATGTATGAGTCCTAATAGATCACTAGCTCTCTCACCTTTACTTGAAAAGGGAGTCTTGTCATCTTGCCCAACAAACAAGATTCACATGTCTCTATTGATTCACAATCAAAAGAGTCTAGATAACCATCTTTATGGAGTCTAGAAATGTGCTTCTCATTTATGTGCCCTAGACGACAATGCCAAAGATACATTTTGTTTGAGTTGTTGAGTTTTTTTCCTTTTGGTGTTTACATTGTATACACTTGTCACTAGATCTATCAAGTATAGACCATAAGACATTGGGGCACTGCCATAAAAGATCCCATCTTTTGAAATGGAACATTTTCCATTCTTAATGAGAAATTCAAAACCATCCTTGTCTAAACAAGAAACGGAAATGATATTCCTATTTATGGTAGGTACATAATAGCAGCTCTTCAACTCTATTATTAGCCCACTAGGTAGAGTTAACCCATAGGTTCCTATGGCACTGGAGGCAACCCTTGCCCCATTGGCAACACATAGTTCAACCTCACCTTTCCCCAAAGGCCTACTCCTTTTAAGATCATTCACATTTGAACAAATGTGAGATCCGCATCCGGTATCAAGTACCCACAACAAATAAGTAGTAAAGTTAATCTCTATTATGTATACACCAAAAGTAGAGATCTCTATCTCTCACTTCTTCTTCCATCGTTCCTTCCATCCACTCCATGTTTTGAGCGCAGAAGACTTTGATATTGGTTTGGCGAGAGAACCCTTCTCTCCCTCACCTTTATCCTTGGACTTTGTTCCATTGATCTTTATCAATGAATTATTATTCTTCTTATTTGTCTCAAACAATGCATTAAGCATACATAGAGTGGATTCAAAGACTACCGGTATATCTGGATTGTGCAGAGCACTTCTCACAATCCTCAACCAGTTATGTAATTTATTCTCAATTAACTTGCCCATTTTAAAAGATGATTCTTTTGCCATTCTACAAGAGAAATTGCATTTGTCAAAACTCCTTTTGATTTGATTTGATTTGAATAAAATTTTGCGGTAGCTAAATAGGCCTTTAATTAATTACCGCTCCCACTATTTTGATTCAAATTGACAGCCCTCACTATCAATTCGGAAGATTACAACATACAATCTTCTAGTGGGTCCAAAATCCATATTCCATCCAATCACGAGTCAGCTTTGGATGATCGCCCATAATATAAATTATTTAGGTAGGCAACATTTGCCAATTGCATCCTATGCAACTCTCAGATGGATGAAATGCGCAACTCCTTGCCATTCATCTTGTGCCTCTGGGCTTAGACGCTCTAAGAATCACCAGTTAAGTCTAACCCAAAAGCCAACATGGTAAACATGCATCCTGCTTTGGCAGATCCTACATGTCTATCCTTCACACTTCTGCAAGATGGACGGCGCACCACGCTTTGGCGTAACCTACGCTTGGTCGATCGAGTTTTTCATATGGGTCGCTAATGGAAGGCGTCTAAGACTTAATATTTAATGAGGGATTTGGTTTTTATAGGTACATATACATATCCAATCACCACAATATATAGTATGTATCATATACATGCTATATTCCACAGAAAACATGTGAAATGATAAAAGCGATGATTATGTCCATCCTAATGTGATTCCTCGAGCCAAGAGGAATCACGATCATCTAGGTCCACATCTCATGCAACCTATATAAGATGAACTCAATGTCGTTCTGGGTTTGATCAACTCATCTCCATGATTGATCGGCTCGCCATCAGGCCGGTCGGTTGGGTGCCATCAGCCAATCAACTGGCGCCTCCAGCCGATCAACTGGCCATTGTACATCTCCTCAGGTCACCACCCGCTCATCTCGCTCCTCGAACCAGTCGTCTAGAATGCCAACCGATCGGTTCACACCTTGAACTGATCGTCTTAGTCATCGCCAGGTTGTCCTCCGTTCTTTGACATAACATGAAATAAAAGTTCTATCCTATTTACATTTGAATTGAGAAACCCCGAGTTACATTCGGGGGGAGCAAAGGTAGGAAAGAAATCTCGAGTTATCTCGAGTTACATCAGGAATAAGGAGGTAGGGAATCGGTACACAGACCGAGATGCAAGCAACCACATTCAACCAAGCACACATACATAGGGTTTATTGGCCATAACCATGCTATACATCCACCACAAAACTCATTTAAGGGCGACGCGTATCGAGTGCATTCATATTACATATCATATATGTATATTGGAATTTTTGGATTTATGATTGGACATGCATAAAGCCAATTTTGTTCGCATTGTATGCAATAAATAAAGGCGACAAACCAAAATTGATCACATCGATAATCCTAAAGTATAGAGCAGTTGGCGTGGCTCTGATACCACTGTTGGGTTTTAGGGAGATCAGAGAAGGCAGCGGAAACAAAATTTTCTCCCCAAACCCAGTATAAAGGAATCACGTCAACGTATATACAATAAGAAGGATGGTTTGTAGAGACATACCTTATCTTGAGGCTTGCTCGGCGACGTTACCTCATGGCTTGCGCGGTCTTCACCTCCAGTCTTGGACGGTGTCTATGCAGCTCCTGGTCTCACTGGGACTATCGGGATTGACAGCTATCCTACGAGCGGCAGAAGTCTCCCGCCTCTGTAGTAGTACACATGGACCACCTAGAACTCCGATCGCCTTGTCACACAAGGCACCGGAAGGAGTCGTACCCTCCTATCGGCGTACTAGTCACCGACACACTCTCCTGCCACCAGTCGCCTTTCACAAGTTGTCTTTCCCTTCCTATGCCTCCCTAATCGGGTAGCACTTGCTCGAGCTCTCCTGGTTACCACAACTAGAGAGAACGACAACATTACAGAGCAACTGGTATTATGAGTTGTATTGTCTGAGAAGCCCCCAATACCCCTATATATAGGAGGGTCATGGGATAGGGTTCTCTACCCCGGGCAATGCAGGATTAAAGTAGGAGTAGAAGGGTTTGAGATTTTCCACAAAATCTGACCAATTGCGCCAGTTGAACTGATCGGTTCAGCCCTGAACCGATCGTCTAGGCCCTTGAGCCAATCGGTTCAAGCATGAGCCAATCGGTTCATGGTCTTGGTCCAACTCAAATTGACTTTCCATGTTTGTTTCCAACTAATCAACTATTAGTCCTTGTCCAAATCGAATTTGAACAAGTGAAACAAACTCGATTGGTCACCCGACCAGTTCAACAATGTGAATCGATCAGTTCATTGACCTGAGCCAGTCGGATCACCAACCTGAGCCGATCGGTTCATCTCTATGAGTCGATCAGTTGGGGCAGTAGATCAGTCAATTGCAATTTCAATCAATCTGATACTCTAATCATCTGATCCAACACCTTGAATACTATGATTTTGAGCTATCAATCGATTGGGTGTTTAATTGAACTACTAAACTCCTTTAGTTATCAATCCAAACAAGATTTATGGAGAAACTCCTCTTCCACGAACATCTCCTAGTGTGTGTGACCCTGTAGGTCCATTTCACGTTGGTAGTCCTTAACACTTATGACTTCACAAGTAAAGAGCGGTGCCTAGTCACACATCAGTGCTACCCAAGTGAAATAGAAAGTTGGATAACAACTTTCAATCCTACAATCCATGAATGGTTTTATAGAGAATGTATAATTCCTTTATCACTAATGTCCTGAATGAACTCAGGGCATGGTACAGTCATCCTTTCAACATTCATCCATTTCCTTGATCTCGGAGTAGACTGGGTGAGATGTGTGTGACATCAATATCACATATTGATTCACGCATGCATGTGCATGCCTTTCTCAATCCTACTCATCAAGTGGCCATGGACATCAAACTCCCTTAGGAGGGACAAATCCCATATCTATCACTCACCCCTCAAAAGCCCCATGTGTCAAAGTCACCCAATCATCACCTTTATAACAACCCATGTTTCAGGACTGCATTTGATGATGTCAAAGTGTACCCAACGACATGTGTTGAGTGTAGTGATTTCAGGTCGAAGAATCACACTCACCACCATTACTATGAGAGATGATTGTGACTACCAAATCATGGTTCCATGTGTCACTCTCACGGTGGGTCTGTCTGGTACACTTGTTCTCTAACAAGTACCTATGTGCTTGGTTTGATATCACTATATCATGACTAATGAGACTCTATCATCAACCAAAACACAATCCACTCTTTAGTGTTATTGATGTCAATGGTTATTTCCACAATAACAACCGACTAGGGACTGAACAAGAAAGTATACTCTTAACATCTGTATGATATCATCGTTTAGGTCCTGAATCTAAAATCATATGTTATTGAGTAAAATAATTCTTTAGACATCTGTCATGTTACATTATCATCTCAGAAATAGTTAAAACATATAGATCAGAAATTGCCTTTATTATTATTCAAATCATTTACAAAGTATCCCATTACAATCATCACATGACTTGCTCTATGGGCATACATACCAACAATAACATCTATCCATTTAAGATGCAATAAGAAATGTAACATCAACCAATGATTTCTGTATTCCATCCTTAAGCAAATATGCTACACGGCTGATTACATTTTACAATCACACTTATGCCCTGAGGAGATGAGGTATACCGCTCATACTCCAACCCACCACTGCGAAGTCAAAATCGATACCATATAAGGTCAATGGGAGAGTCAGCTGCCATGACCTCTGCCGTCTCGGTTAGTGTGAGACCACAAGCAGGACATTTCGTGTCACTACTAAATAGCTTTCCAGGGTATACTGGCAACTTCGCTATAGAGCTACAGCGGCAGCTGCACTCTCTTCGGCGATTGAGAGATCTCGTGTTTATCTACCATCAATCTTGGCATTCATCATCATTGGGAGATTTGTGATACATCCATCCCAGCATTTATAATGAAGGATATCTCACATCAATCCCTCATTATGGTGTAAGGATATTTGTGCCCATCACCCCTACATATTAAAAAATATGTGCTCTCCAGGAGATCCCGTGGGAAAACCTGTTTCACCATCACCAACTGCTGACAATGATGGATCTATGGTCAGGGCACTACATGATAATATTCCACTTGATTAACTAGTGCATTATCGTATTCTTTTAGCATCAGTCAAGTTTTCAAACATGAATCATTATGACAAATGCTACAAAGAAAGGTGTAATATATCTATCAAGTACTTTTCAAATCTTTAAAACAAATATAACATTTAGGATATCAATCCCTTATCTCTTTTTTTTGTTGAACCCAGCGTGCCTCTCTCTTTATTGCTATCTTTTCAAAAAAATGAGTTTCTTCCTATTACAGGGTGTAACAGGATAAAAGAATAAGAAACTAAGAAGAAAAGAAAATGAAAAAGAACTATACAAGACTATACAGTCGTAAAATCTATAGTGCTGCTATTCCAAATATCTATAGGAGTTTTCTTTATGCCCTGGAATATTCTTATGTTTCTTTCTATCCATGTATGGTATATTATTATCGCAGCAGCGATTCTTTCTTTTTCCTTTAGTTGATTTAGATCTTCTATGTGAGATGGGGCTTTTGTAGGCCTGAATTTGCAGCTGAATTCCCTCCAAATTTCAGTGGTGAATTTACATGAGAAGAAGATATGATGCATATTGTCCTCCTCCGCTTCGCATAGCGAGCATCTAGACACCCAACAAAAACCAAACTTTCTCATCGTATCAATGGTTGGTAGCCTATTTAGGAAAGCTTTCCAGAGAATTAGAGAGACTCTTCTGGGAATGCGGTTGTTCCATATCCACTTGCCCCAGGGGACCATGGGGTAGGTTTGCCTTGCTGCGTTCCATCCATCTTTTAACTTGAACTTTCGAGCACCTTCATAGGAGAGATAGTCGCTGCCACCCGTGGGTTGGGGCAGCTGTGACAGAATGTGATCTAATTCTTGGCAGCCACAAACTCCGGGACAGCTCCATGTGCCATTGTCAATAACAGCGTTGAGCGGGCAGTTAGCACCTCCACCAATGCGGTGTATGAGCTGATTGTCAACACAATCTACAAGCCTTTTTCCTCCCGGTAACCAAGGATCCCACCACAGTCTAAGCTTATTGACATTGCCCACGTTAAGCTTAATTTTGTTCAACAACATGCCTCTTTTTTTAGAAGTTTTCTCCAAAGCCAAGAGGCGTTTGATCCTTTGCTAACAGCCCAGATGGAGTCATTTTTTAGATATTTACCATGCATCCATTTGACCCATAGGGTGTTCTTGTCACTTGCCATATCCCAAAGGTTTTTAAGAATGCCTGCGTCCGTCCAGTCTTCTATGCGTCTTATGCCCAATCCGCCTTCATTTTTCGGCCTACAGATCGTGGTCCATGAGATAGTGTGAACATGTTTCTTTTCTTTGTCATCATTCCAGATGAAATTGTGCATTAGCTTCTCAAGGTCATCTATGACAGACTTAGGGAGAGGAAATGCAGTTGACCAGAAAATATGGTAGGAAGAAAGTGTGGATATGACTAGTTCGACTCTGCCCATGCATGACAGTAGTCTCCCTTTCCACGATTCTAGCTTTTTTTTACTTTATCAATGATTGGTAAGCACATGTTTTTAGTTAGTCTGCCGGTGAAGAGGGGGAGTCCTAGATATCGTACGGGCAGCTGGGTGATGCCTATCTATAGAATGGAACAGATGTTGTCGTCTTGGCAGGCTTTGCTGAGGAATAACTGGCTTTTTTTGTTATTGAGCTTTAGACCTAAGATGTATTGGAATTTTTCCAGTGCCTTCTTGATTCCTTTTGCATTTTTCTCGTCAGATTTAGAGAAAAGCAAAAGATCATCTGCGAAGATAATGTGGGACAACTGATTTGCCTCGTCATCTTGATCGGGTCAATATGTTTTTTTGCTACCAAGTTGTGGATGACAGTAGAGAATCCCTGCATAGTGAAGACGAACAAATATGGTGCAAGGGGATCACCCTGCCTGACACCATTAGTAGCTTCAAAGGGAGTGGAGGGTGATCCATTAATGAGGACTTGGAAGCTCAATCCCTTATCTCATTACTGGGAATTTACATCCCTCAACATTATCATCATCATGATTACTAGATCTGGGTATTCAAACCCTTAGTTCATCACTGAACATTGTTACCATTTTTCAGGTAATTATTACCTCTAGGTCCTCAGACCAAGGTATTCATTTGACTTGTTGTTCAAGTATTCACATGGCTCACATGGCCATTGCACATCTTGTCACCTCTCACTAGGCAACAACTTATTCAAATGGCTAACAAGGCCATTACACATCTTGTCACCTCTCACTAGGCAACAACTTATTCACATAGCTCACAAGGCCATTAATCATTATACTTGTTATACAAGTATTTAATATGCCTAACAAGGCTTATGTAATAAGAGAAATGCAACCTTCCCATTATTAGGGTTAGGGTTTCCCTTTATAGCCGAATAGGATTTCAAGTTCATATTATTAATTCAAACCCTAATTCACTGCTCCACACATCTAGGAGCATACATTGATATCATAAGTATTCAATCATACTTATTTATTCTCATCATTTATCATTAAATGATAATCAACACAAAGTATGAGTTTCTCTCTCATCCTCACCAGGATATTGATTACATCATACTTTAATAACTTGGCTTAACTCTTTTTCTCAAGGCTTATTAGCCTACACTTATCAAAGTGCATTAATCTCATTACATCTCAATGTAACAATTGATATGACACACTTCATGTGTAACCCATCCAAGTATATTGGATTTGAGGTGTATCAAGGTGTATCAACCTTGAAGTGTTGGATGTGATATTTATCATTCCTTGGTGTATCACTTCCCTCATCACTTTTTAACTTACTTAAGTTCATCAACTTATCTTGTATTAGGGTATTTCCCATACTAATGATTTATTCACTAGCCCATCACATTTATCATGTAATTCATTGGCCATAAGTCACACACTTGAATTACCCAACTATCATAAAGTGATATGGTCTCATATCGAGTTAAGGAACTATTGATATACCATTATCAACCACTTTAGGTGTTTCACCTATCAAGGTATCAACCACACCATTACTTGGTGTTAGACTCATCACTCCTAAGAGTATTTTACCCTCACCTTTACAAGGTGCATCAAATTGAATCATGTATGTCAAGTTGAATACATGTATTGAGTTAGGTGTATATTGATCTAGGTATCATCATATCCCTCATACCCTTACCCATTAAGGTATCATCCTTACCAATCATATGGTGTATCATCTTCACCATACATGAGTGTAACATCCTCACCTTACTTGAAGATATTGGCCACGCCATACTTTAGTGTATTGGCCATCACATGTTCTAGGGTATTAACCACCTTACCACTTTTGTCATTTAGTGTATTGGGTTACCCACCATATCATTTTAGAGATATGTGCTCAACACCATATCATCCAAGAGGTGTATGCTTAACCCAATATCGGTTTAGTGGTGTATGCTTGCTACCCGTATCACTTTAGAGGTGTATGTATGCTTACCATATCGGGCAAGAGGTGTATGCTTACTTTACACCATATCGGGCAGAGAGGTGTGTGTGTGCTTCACACCATATCATGCAGAGAGGTGTGTGCGCTTCACACCATATTGGGCAAAGAGGTGTGTGTATGCTTCATACCATATTGGGCAGATAGGTGTGTGTGTGTGCTTCACACCATATTGGGCAGAGAGGTGTGTGTGTGCTTCACACCATATCGGGCAGAGAGGTGTGTTATTGCTCACCATATCACTTTAGAGATGTATGCTTGACCTCATATCGTCAATGAAGTGTATACTACACCACCATATCGTGCAAGAAGGTATAAAATCATATCCATATCATTTTAGTGAAGTAGGTGCATCACCATATCGGGTTAGAGGTGCTTGCTTGTGTGCTTGAACCCGATATCACTTTATAAGGTGATACCATCTTCTTCAAGCTCTAGACCTTTGTTATAACTATTATAGTTCATGGAAACATGTCTAAGAAACCACTAGAACTCATAATGTCATCAACTATTTCAGAAAATTTTAGAATTAAAAGTAGATCATTAAGTATAGCAATTTAGGTGATGAATAATAATATGATAGAGTTCAAGTTATATAACCCACCTTAAGAACAACTTCAAAGCTCCAAGCTCCAAATATCCACGTTCCTAAGGTTGAAGATGACTTATCAAAAGTCCAAGGCTCGTTCACAACAACTTCATATACAAGGAATCACCATGGATAAGAAATTGGTGAAGAAGAAAAGAAAGGAAGATCATAACCCTAAAATCATGCTTCAATCCAAGGTCGAAGATGATTATGGCCTCACCTTAGGGTTAAGTATTGAGATCATTCTTGCTCCTTATCACCTTTCATGATACCACACTACTCATGCACAATATGCCACCACTTGTGGCTGATATCCCCCTCACTTGTGGTCAAAACACTCCACTACGGTCGATATCACCTTACTAGGCCGATACCACCTTACTTGGCTGATATGAACTTGCTATGGATGATACCCAAGGCCCTATGCACGATACCACTTCACTCCTGCATGATACCTTAGGGAAGGAGGGTGGTAAGATTCGAAAATTTTCACTAATGGGTGAAAAGAAGGGGTATATATACTTGTTGTTCATGAAGAAGTGTGAAAATGAGGTGTCATCAATTTGAGCTACTAGGTGCCACGTGTCCATGAATGGATGACACATGTTCATGCATGAATTAACATTTATCTTGACATGCAAAACTTTTGAGGATAATCTAGGGATGAATTTTCATCCATTACTTATCCCTTTGAATAAAATATATCAACAAAATCACCACTTTATTCACAACTCGATACAACTTTTCTAAGGAAGTTGTAAATCGATATACTTCACCTCCTTGAGGTGCTTTGCACATCATGGGATTTTCCAAGAGTCCACAAAACTATATGAGACTCCTCTTTTGGCTCCTTGGCTGATAGGCACTCATATAAGCTTTTCAATTCTTGATACAACCCAAGTTAGGGTTTCATATTCAACCCTTTTCCTTGGTCATTTCACCACCAAGATCACCATCACTCACAATAGATTCAAAAATGGTGTATCCTTCTTTCTCTCTCCTCTACATGATACTAGGAGGGAGTAGGGACACTCTAGAGGTGGTAATTTGTATATCAACCCTATATTTTGGGTAAATTACAATTTGTACCAAAATTGGTGCACAAGGTACTAACATTATTCAAACATGTTCAAACTTGGAATTTAGGCTTTCCACAAGTCACCACTTAGCATCATTCTCTCTCTTATGATGCTAAAACATATAGGTCACGTTCAACATGTGACATATTGCAATATAACCCCTCAACTTGGGTAAATTGCACTTTGGTCCAAAATAAAGGAACATTGCTCAAACAACATTCAATCAGGACCAAACTTGGAACATAAGTGTGTCACATGATAACAAAACACCTTAGTCGGTTATATTAAAGTTCTAAGAAACTTACTTAGCCAAAACAAATAGGGTTAACTGGTGCGATTCCACTAGAGGTGTAACACACTAGCCGATTTGAACCGACTAGATGCGCCCCACGAGGTCGGAACACACGTGATGGGAATTTGCTTTCAAAATTTATAAACCTAAACTAGCTACCTACGTCTACTAAAACACTACACCCGCAAGTGCACAGGGTCGTGTCAGAGTATAGGAAGGTGGCAAGTATAGGGTCGATCCACAGGGAAAAGAGGGGGCGCTAGAGCTAGGTTAGTTTTTTTGGGTTCCTTACTACGGAGACTAGGGTTAAGGGTTTAAAGGTTGATTTTGATTGTTAACTAAGGATAAACAAGCAAGCAATTAAAGGCAGGAATGAAATCTACGTTAACCCTAGACTAGATTAAGACTAAGCAGGAAAGAAAGGACTAAGTTAGGTATGAAAAGACAAATTATGCTAAGGCAAGCAAGAAGAGCAACAAAGCAATTAAAGAGCTAAACTGACATGAAAAAGACAAGAGTAAAGCAAGAATCTAACTAAGCAAGGAAAAGAGCTAACTAAGCTAAGCAAGCACAAAACTAGGGTTTTAAGCAATAAAGAGATGTGTGGGCTGTTTAGGGGTATGAACTTATCACTTAAGTTGGGGGGTGACATATGAACATTATGATTTCATTTAGATCATCCAAACCAAGCAACAAGTTAGAGTCCAATGGATTAACCTAAGCTACTAACTGGCCATGGATAGGCTAGGTTGTGTATAGGGGAACTAGTCCCTAACACCCCCTACTACCCTTACGAGGCTCAATTGGGTTAGGGGTTAGGTTCAATCCAATTAGAGTCTAATCAAGTCTAGGTTTCTAGATTAGACATTCCTAGGGCAATTAGGGGCCGAGGGTAGTAATGGGGGGTGAAATTAGGGTTTTGGACCCCAATCCCCCCACATTCTAGCCTTGAGAAGGCTCCATGTTAATTGCACTAGAATTACCTAATCTAGCTACTTAGATCTCTCACTTAGGTTTAGGGAGATTGATTAGGATGTAGGAAGATGGGAGGCAACCTAGGGATCCATGAATTGGACCTAGGGGCAAATCCCAAAATTCACACATATAAGCAATTTGCCTAAAGTCCTAGGTGATTTCACACACAAACCAACAAGCAATCCATGGAGAATGAGATAGAAATAGAATATAATCATTAACAAATGAAATTACAAAGTTTACATGTCATTTTCCCCCAACATGGTATCAAAGTAACATAATTTCCCCCAAACAGCCACCCACAGGGGCCTAGCTACTCATAGAAATGGAAAATACAAAAAGAGAGAAGAAAGAGGTAGAAGAAGCCATGGAGCTCGGTGTAGATGAAGAAGTCCTCCTCTCCAACAGCTGCAGGGACGTCCTCCTTCTTCTCCTTGGATGAAATGGTGTGGAATGATGGAGGGAAGTGGATGGAAGGCTTAGATATGGGGGGGTTATGTGGTGGAAATGGTGAAATGGAGTGGATTTGAGGTGGGTGGCGATTTGGGGAGCTAGGAAGGGGTAGAAGGTATCTAACCTCGTGCCCCAGCCGCCACCTAGGTATATATAGGTGTGGGGAGGAAGCACTAGGTCAAGTAGGGGCAAAATGGGAAAAACAGTGAAAACTAGGTGAGTTTTGTGAGTAGCACGGCCGTGGTGGGTCACCACGATCGTGGTGGGTAGGGTAGGCCACGGCTGTGGTGGATGGGCATGGTCGTGGGAATTAAAATGGCTAAATGTCAGGTTGGTGGTCAAATTTGGGCTGAAAAGGTCACGGCCGTGGTGGTTACCACGACCGTGGTGGGTTGAGGGTAGCATGGCTGTGCTGCGTAGCACGGCCGTGGTGGGATCTGGTAGCATGGTCGTGCTGTGTGGCATGGCCGTGGTGGGTGATGGTAGCACGGCCGTGCTGCGTGGCACGACCATGGTGGGTGATGGTAGCACGGTCGTGCTGCGTGGCACGACCGTGGTGGGTGGTCGCAGCACGGCCGTGCTGCGTGGCACGGCCGTGGTAGAGTATGCTCTGTAGCTGCTTCAAAACTAAGATTTTTTCTGTGATTTCTTCATTTGCAGCACGACCGTTCTGTGTTACGACAGCCGTTCTGGGGGCTTTTCTTGCACGTTGAGCTTCAAACTTCATTATCCATGGACTTCTTTGCTTAAGCTTGACTCTTGGCCACTAGGGATAGGTTGGGGGAGCTCTAGGGCCTTCTTTGGGGCCCTCCGTCTCTCTCGTCCATCCAAGTGTGGTCCAAGTACCTGAAAAACATGCAAAAATTGTCCATAAGTGCATTTTACACAAATATGCATATTAAGGGAAATAACATGTAATCTAATAGGTATAGATGTGATTGAAGAGAAAAAAGACACAAGATTAAGCCCTAAAATAGGGCTGAATCACCACCCCAAACTTGAAACATACTTGTCCTCAAGTATGCTCTAACTCAATCTCTCTACAAATTTTCCACAATCGAGAAATGACAAATGCAATGTAAAAGATGATTATTGTTGAATGGTATCAAAGATGACTAAGTACATGCATTTCACCTCTCTCCTCTCCTGCTTTCACAATCCAATCATGAAAAGAGCACAAAGCACATGAACTTCAAATATAGTGCATAGAATACACAAGTTATCAATACTTCTTCCAAAAAGTTCTGGGTAAACCGTTTCATGATGGTGTTAATCAAGGATGACTAGGAGTGTTGTTTCACATTCATGCATTTAGTCTTATATTTCAAATCACACCAAATGACCCACGTGGTTGCGGAAAAATGAAAAATGAGCTAAGTTTGATGTTTCTTAGCTCAATGGGTATGAAAGTGGAAGAAAGGGTTGCGGTAAGATTTTTGGAGTGTTTTAACACACTCATCTTTTCTTTATTTGAATGCTCTTAAACAGGAGCATCCTTTTATTTTGTTTTTGCTTTTCTTTTTTTTTTCTTTTTTTTCCCTTGGTGTAGATGGGGCATATGGTGGATAGAGTGAAGCGAGGGGATAAAGATATGGCCACCCCAAACTTTTGGAGGTGGCCAAGGCTGATATGTGCACTTTGGCGTCCTTTCATGAGGCGGAGGGGTAAGAAGATGGTGAGTGAAAAGTCGGGTCAAAGAGGGGTCACATGTATGATTCTCCACATAAGACATCCTGCATGAAAATTAATCCAATACTTCATCCTAGATATCACACCACATGAATGAACAAGATGAAATTGGTATATCAATCAAGTGATTCCACAAACACTAAGCGTTTAAAGCTTGCTCAATTTCACAATTCAACCAAATCATCCACAAACACAAGAGAGGTGATGCACATGTAAAAAGTCAAGAATTGATACCATTTAGCAACAAACAATATTAACTCACTTGCATTTGTCAAAGATCATCATTTTTATTCAAAATGGTAGAGATTGGGTCAAAACAAACTTTTAGGCAAGAAATCTCAAATTTGGGCAAAATTGCCCAAAACAGTGCCAAGTTGCCTTCAATCACATCTAAACTCTATATTATTGAACTTAAAGCAGTAAACAAGCAAATACTAGCTATAACATGTAAGAATTACCAAAAATCTACATGATATGCAATGCATGGAAAAAAAAAGAGCAATTTTTTTGAAAATTACGCAAAAATGACAAGAAAGTAAACGACATGGCATGCAGGTATGCAAAGCAGTAAAGATGACTAAGGTAGATAGCAAAAGCAAGAAAACAAAATTGGATGTGGCAGGTGAAATGCAAAGTGAAACTAGGGCATACTTGCCCTACCACCCCAAACTTTTGAATCATGTTGTCCTCAGCATGATCCTAGAGTTTAGGATGATAGGGTAGACGATCATGGCACTCTCAAGGCTCTGGCGGTGTTCCTCCCTGTGGTGGAGGATATGCGTAGTAGCTGCCTCACTAATCTGCCTTGAGTGGCTGAAATTGGTTTGTTGCACGGCCGTGCTGCATAACACGGGCGTGGTGGCTTCAGGTTGCACGGATGTGCTGCCTGGCACGGCCGTGGTGCAGTCCTTTGGCAGCTTTTCTCAATTATGCTTCTGAATCCAGGGACTTGGTGTGTTTTTCATGCAAATGACCACGGTCGTATTGATGTGCCATGACCGTGGTGGTCCCTGTAGCTACTACTCTCAAAATGAGGAACATCAAACACTCAAAAACTTGACTCAAAGTGATTTTTCTTGGAATCCTTCTCTCAATTGTACTCAAATTTCCTTCATTTCACCCTGTTATCACCTGCACATCTTAAAACTAGACAAAAACTATTAAACACAGGTGTGTGTGTGTGTGTTCTTGGAAAATGTAAAAACAAAGCAATTATATCAAAAATTGAAGTTTGGATGAAAAATTCCCAAACCTAGGTGGGTTGCCTCCCACAAGCGCTAAGTTTCATGCCTTCAGTTGGGCTTGTTGTTCTTTAACCTTCAACCATGGTCCAAAAATAAAATGTTTGCACCCCCATCATAAGAAATCCTCTCAAATGCTTTCCTTAATTGATCTTCTTCCCAAGGGTCATGTGAGCTTCGTAAGTCCTTTTTAACAATTCTCCCTCCTTGGGGATCATCATCATAGATCTTAATAAGCCTTAAGACCCTCAGAAATCTCATGCCATAGCTTTTCTCTCTCTTGAGGAATGGGTCTTCATAGGCACCAAAGAGAGGGGTCTCAATCATATCCATTTGCTCATGGGAAGTAGGGGGAGCATGTGATAGTTGTGGTGGTGGAATCAATGTTGATGGCCCTTGAACTTTAGGTGAAGGAGGGCATTGAGGTTGGAAGGTGAATTGGTGGGAGGGTTGTGGTGATGGGGGTGGTAGAATGAATTGAGGTTGGAAAGTGAATTGATGGGAGGGTTGTGGCAATGGAGGTGGTGATGGTGTGTAAGGCTTAGGATAGCCTTGGAGGTAGGGTAGTGGAGAAAATGGATGGGTACTGACCAAAAAAAAGTTTCCTGACCAAAAAAAGAAAATGGATGGGTTTGTGCATCTTGGCCTTCCATCTTGTCTTCCTCGAATGGCTTGTCACATGCATAAAGCACAACCAAACAAAAGAGAACAAGTTTGTAAACCAATATACACAAAGAATGCAAAGAATGATGAATAAAGAATAGCAATGATGAGGGTAGTAGGAAAAGTCAAAGCAAAACTAACTAGCTAGGCCGAGTGCCTCTATCCTCGGCAACGGTGCCATAAAGCTTGGTGCGATTCCGCTAGAGGTGCAACACACTAGCCGATTTGAACCGACTAGATGCGCCCCACGAGGTCGGAACACACGTGATGGGAATTTTCTTTCAAAATTTATAAACCTAAACTAGCTACCTACGTCTACTAAAACACTACACCCGCAAGCGCACGGGGTCGTGTCAGAGTATAGGAAGGTGGCAAGTATAGGGTCGATCCACAGGGAAAAGAGGGGGCGCTAGAGCTAGGTTAGTTTTGCTGGGTTCCTTACTGCGGAGACTAGGGTTAAGGGTTTAAAGGTTGATTTTGATTATTAACTAAGGATAAACAAGCAAGCAATTAAAGGCAAGAATGAAATCTACGTTAACCCTAGACTAGATTAAGACTAAGCAGGAAAGAAAGGACTAAGTTAGGTATGAAAAGACAAAATATGCTAAGGCAAGCAAGAAGAGCAACAAAGATATTAAAGAGCTAAACTGACATGAACAAGACAAGAGTTAAGCAAGAATCTAACTAAGCAAGGAAAAGAGCTAACTAAGCTAAGCAAGCACAAAACTAGGGTTTTAAGCAATAAAGAGATGTGTGGGCTGTTTAGGGGTATGAACTTATCACTTAAGTTGGGTGGTGACATATGAACATTATGATTTCATTTAGATCATCCAAACCAAACAACAAGTTAGAGTCTAATGGATTAACCTAAGCTACTAACTGGCCATGGATAGGCTAGGTTGTGTATAGGGGAACTAGTCCCTAACACCCCCTACTACCCTTACGAGGCTCAATTGGGTTAGGGGTTAGGTTCAATCCAATTAGAGTCTAATCAAGTCTAGGTTTCTAGATTAGACATTCCTAGGGCAATTAGGGGCCGAGGGTAGTAATGGGGGGTGAAATTAGGGTTTTGGACCCCAATTCCCCCACATTCTAGCCTTGAGAAGGCTCCATGCTAATTGCACTAGAATTACCTAATCTAGCTACTTAGATCTCTCACTTAGGTTTAGGGATATTGATTAGGATGTAGGAAGATGGGAGGCAACCTAGGGATCCAAGAATTGGACCTAGGGGCAAATCCCAAAATTCACACATATAAGCAATTTGCCTAAAGTCCTAGGTGATTTCACACACAAACCAACAAGCAATCCATGGAGAATGAGATAGAAATAGAATATAATCATTAACAAATAAAATTACAAAGTTTACATGTCATTTTCCCCCAACATGGTATCAAAGTAACATAATTTCCCCCAAACAGCCCACCCACAGGGGCCTAGCTACTCATAGAAATGGAAAATACAAAAAGAGAGAAGAAAGAGGTAGAAGAAGCCATGGAGCTCGGTGTAGATGAAGAAGTCCTCTCCTACAGCTGCAGGGACGTCCTCCTTCTTCTCCTTGGATGAAATGGTGTGGAATGATGGAGGGAAGTGGATGGAAGGCTTAGATATGGGGGGTTATGTGGTGGAAATGGTGAAATGGAGTGGATTTGAGGTGGATATGGAGTGGAATGGAGTGGGTGGCGATTTGGGGAGCTAGGAAGGGGTAGAAGGTAGCTAACCTCGTACCCCAGCTGCCACCTAGGTATATATAGGTGTGGGGAGGAAGCACTAGGTCAAGTAGGGGCAAAATGGGCAAAACAGTGAAAACTAGGTGAATTTTGTGAGTAGCAAGGCCGTGGTGGGTCACCACGATCGTGGTGGGTAGGGTAGGCCATGGTCGTGGTGGATGGGCATGGTCGTGGGAATTAAAATGGCTAAATGTCAGGTTGGTGGTCAAATTTGGGCTGAAAAGGCCACGACCGTGGTGGTTACCACGGCTGTGATGCGTAGCACAGCCGTGGTGGGATCTGGTAGCACGGCCATGGTGGGTGATGGTAGCACGGCTGTGCTGCATGGCACGGCCATAATGGGTGATGGTAGCACGGACGTGCTATGTGGCACGGCCGTGGTGGGTGGTCACAGCACAACCGTGCTGCGTGGCACGGCCGTGGTAGAGTATGCTCTGCAGCTGCTACAAAACTGAGATTTTTTCTGTGATTTCTTCATTTGCAGCACGACCGTTCTGTGTTACCACAGTCGTGCTGGGGGCTTTGCTTGCACTTTGAGCTTCAAACTTCATTATCCATGGACTTCTTTGCTTAATCTTGACTCTTGGCCACTAGGGGTAGGTTGGGGGAGCTCTGGGGCGTTCTTTGGGCCCCTCCATCTCTCTCGTCCATCCAAGTCTGGTCCAAGTACCTGAAAAACATACAAAAAATGTCCATAAGTGCATTTTACACAAATATGCATATTAAGGGAAATAACATGTAATCTAATAGGTATAGATGTGATTGAAGAGAAAAAAGACACAAAATTAAGCCCTAAAATAGGGCTGAATCATTAACTCAGGTCAGGGTCATTACAAAAAGGACCTCTAGTAGTAAGGTTGTTTGTAGGGTTAGCTCTAGAGAGAGAGCAGGACCCAAGCAAGAAGGTTGGAAGCTTAGACTCTGAGATATGAGGAATAGTGAGAAGTTGGGTATGTGTTAACCTAGAATGGACTATGTGGATGGTTTTGGTTGCCTCTTGCACGATCCATGGAGGCCTATGGTATCTTGGTTGCCTTTAGAGGAACCAAACCCTAGAAGAGGGATGAGGCTGCTATGTGCATATGATATATGTGCTTACCTTCTAAGGATAGGAAGAAGAGTTCCTTAGACCTTGAGGAGGCATAGTAACAAGTCATGAGGCCTTATACCTAGTTGGTTGTCCTTGAGGAGGACTCGACTCTGAGGTGTTGTTCAAGTGGAAAGATTATAGGACGTGTATGATGCACTTCGTACTTGCTTGGTTTGTTGTTAGAAGGTTGAGCGTGCAGTTAGACGGTTGATGCATAAAAGTGAACCTAGGGTTCCTAGACCTATAAGAGGGGAAGTAGTAGTACCCGGTGCACCTGATGCTCATGATGAGATTTGAGTTTCTATAGATTTGAGCATGGCGCTCCTCATGTTTAAAGGAAAAGGAGATCCCTCAGACTAAGGTCTATGTTTGATGAACCTCCTACTTATAGGTTGGTGACATATGTATGTATGATGATGGTCCAATATGAAGGAATATAAACAAGTAGAACCTATCATGGAGACCTAGCATGGTTTAGTAAGTGGTCTGCTTGTTAGCTACGTGCCTTAGTAGCTTGCTAGGGTTAAACATGCTCATGTGTATGTAAACCCTGGACATAAGGACGCTTGTGACCCTTGCAGCTATCAAGATATAGTTTCCTCCCATCCTGGGGGAGTGACCCTTCTGTAGGGTATGGATCAACTTTTGTTGGGTTTGAGGTAACCTAAAGAGGTCTCATAGGATCTTGAGAAGCTAGGTAGAGAGCACATAGTATGAGAATGAACATGTAGACCCATAGATAACCATCTCTTAGTGCATGTGGATGTGTTACCATTGAGGTAACCAGTATGGGGCCTGATTGAGGTAGATAGGTCGCCATGATCCATATGAAAGGATGTAAGTCATACCACGAATGCGAAGAGAGATGATGGAGACTTGGGTAGGGTTTCACGCTAGATATGTATTATGTTAGAATCCTAAGTCTATTCCAGGGTCAGGTAGGGATAAGACCGATGGAAGTAGGAGTCACCTAATTCCCTAGTTGCACAAGACCATAGGGTCGGGAGGTAGCATCTATCGTTGTCTGAGGACCATGGGTTAGGAAATTGATCACCTTCATGAACTCATGGGACCCAAAGGGCAGATGAGAAGGGCACTTTCTGGATGCATAAGGGAAGAGGGATGACCCCAAAAGTGTCTGCACCCTATAGACCTAGGGGAGATGACTAAGGATTGTGTGACAACCCAAGTGTGTTGGAGACCAGTTTTCCATGAAAGTAACCCTGATGTCGAGATGTTCATGATGTGGAGACATGTATTGCACGTTTCAACCTAGATCAGAAGGTGTGTTGGCGATGTGGGATGTACCATCTCTATTCTTGTAATGGGAAGAACTCTGTATTTGGACTGCAGCCAAATGCTTATTTCCTCTTGTTATGGGAGTGAGAGATAGGGTAATATGCATGCCATACACCAAGGATAAATATGATGTGAGTGGAAACGTTTCTATGATGTATGAATAGAGACGGTAGCGTACCCTTGTGGAGAGTATGATATGTGGATGGTTTACCAACATCAAGAGAACTAAGGTAGTCATCTTATGGGGATGTTTTTTTTTCATGAGCCATGTGGAATTTATGAGTTATACAAGGTTGAGTTCGATAACCAAGAGGATGAGCTCAGATTTTTCTTGATGAAGATAGACTTAGAGTTTGAGATGAGATAATAAGTGGAATACATGGAGGTGCATGTCTTCAACATTACCTAGCACATAAGGATGTAAGGTGGTAATGGATGCTCTGGTTGAGATACAGTTGCCTAGGTTAGCTAGAGGTTAGAAAAGGTTCTTAGGTTAGCCCTAATTTTGGAAAAGGAGATATGTTTGGCTAACACTCAGATGTAACGAGATTCATTGATCGAGTTAGTGGTTGCTTGGTTAGCCAGCCTAGGTCTTGATGTAATAGAAGGATGGTTGTAGAACCTCAGATGCACTTCTCTGGAAAGGAAGGTGAAGAAACCACAACTAGAGTGTTTTAGGGTTTCTAAGGAATCAACCTTGAGAATCATGACATAAGTTCATCATACACTATGGTACTACGAAGATAGTAAGTTGCGGTAGAACTTAGTTGCATGTGGCTCGTCTCCATGCATGCCAGGAGGTGAAGGATGAACACTAGTAACCCAACGAGTGGATATGGAGGATAAAGAGTCCCCGAGGGGGAATGGGAGTTCATCACTATAGACGTTGTGGTGAGTCTCCCCTGGACTGAGGGAGGTCAAGATGCAACATGGGTTATGGTAGATCACCTTATCTAGATGACATAATCTAAGGGAAAGAGAGAGTATTGTCAGGAGACAGATCCAGTTGAACTACATGTAAGAGAGAGAGATGGTTCAACTACACCATGATGCGAGTTCAAAGGTCCTTGAGTGTGATCTAAAGGTTCATTTCCATGCGGTGGAAGTAGTTACATGACGAACTCGATGCTAGTACAACTTATCACCCCTAACTGATGGTTAGTATGATCCAGACTAGAGGGCCTGATGAGAGCATGTGTGCTCATTTAGAGTGATACATGGAGACAATTTTGTCCTATGAAAGATGTGATGTTAACCACCATAGCCAGTATCGGGATGTAAGAAGCTCTGAAGGGAGGTTGTGGCGGTCACCGCTTCACTATGATGTTGTCGGTGAGAGGACCTTGTGAAGGTTAGAGAGACCACAGTGAGTGCAGATGACGTCACTTTGATCATGCGATGGCTGAGAAAGCCCAGGGGCGACATGAGTCGTGAGCTGATGTGAAGCAGACTGACATGCAGTTCACTGTGGGAGAATATGTGATATGATAATCTGACTCCTCTGAGCTATAGTTGAGAAAGCTGAGTCCCTGATACATGGGTCCATTTGAGATGCATTGGTGGAGATTCTTGTGTGTAGCCTTACCCCTCAGGATAATGTGATGTATGATGTATTCCACAAGTCTGATCTAGAGCACTATGTGAGATACCCGAGCCATGTGCTGAACCATGAACCTATCAAGCTTCGAGAGTGAGGTTGAAATTAATGTCCTGAGTCACATGCAAGGGTATGAGATACCAAGGTGAGAGAGAAATCAGATGTAAGAATATAAGATGATGAAGGTTCTTGGGAAGCACCATGGAGAGGGTAAAGCCACATGGGAGCCATGATGGACTCGAGGAAGTCTTATCCTGCTCATTTGTATGTTTGATGGAATTTTGAGGGCAAAATTCTTATAAGAGGGGAAGGATGTTACAACCTCAATTTTGCATATATTTTCATAATTGAAATGTAATGTTTTTATGAATATGGACTTAATTGAAAAGGTTTTATGATTTGCTTCAAAAGATGGATTTCTTTGCAAATTTCCCTTTGGATAGGAATTTCATGATTCCTACTATTATGTTAATATAATAATGGATATAAAAGAGAAGAAAAGAAGAAAAGTCCAAATATTAGAAAAATATACAAGATAATGAATATTAAGCAAAGTATTGATGAAAATATATGGAAATCTCTAGAAAGTGGAATTTATGGCCACAATTGAGTAATTTTCATTTATATGTGATTTCTAATGGAATAAATAGGAAAAGAGGAAAAAGGAAATAAAAGATAAAGAGAAATCCCTAAAAAGAAATCTTTTAATAAAGAAATAAGTAAGATAATGAGAAATAATGGATGTGGATGCATCTAGAAGGATAATAAGCATCCTTAAAAAGGAATTTCGAAATATTAGAAATTCTTGGGGTCCAAGGAGTCCCAATGGAGAAGAAGAAAGAGAAAAATACAAATAATACAAAAATCTGAGGATAATGTGCTACATAGTTAATGACTTTTTGGTATTATCAAAAAGAGACACTTGTTACTATAAGGAAGTAAAATTTCATGGCCAATGGATTAAAAGCCAAGCACAAAGAAGATGAAAGAGATAATTTTCGGATTTCCTAATAACTAAGGAATATAGATTATCAAGGAAAAAACTAAAAGGAGAGATTACTTTGTAAGCAAGGAAAGTAGGTTTCCTAATGATGAGGGGGACTTGTTTCCTCATGGTTGAGCATCCTAGGGTGTTGCTATCCTCCCCTATATAAGGGTGGAACCCTTAGCCTCTATCCCAAGTAGATCCCATGCATCCCTCTCTCTCTTCTCTTTATTCTTTTTGTGCAAACCCTAACCTGAAGGAAAAATTATATCCCTGGACCAGCGAGGAACCGTGGAGTCGTCACGATGGAAGCATGATGCCCCACGTTGTCAGAGAGGAGCGCAGCCATCATTCATGTGCCCTAGCCCATGCACAACAGCAGCATGGCTGCAAGGCCGGCCGCACGTTGCGGGCTGGGCACGCTCAAAACCAGCCACCTTGGCCGTGAACTAGAGGCACCTCGTGTGCATGGAGGGGCAGCGGAGCCAGGACGCCAATTGGTGGCGACCCACGAGCCTTGGGGAGGAGGGGGTGGCCCCGTGAAGGGTTGCACTCGGCGGCCGCTGTGTGTGTCGCAAGGTTGAAGACGACCTAGGAGCATTGGACAGTTTTGCCCCTGCCCGTGTTGAAGAGTCGGTAACTTACGTGGGGGCAAAATGGTAACTTGGTTATGTTTTCGGCCAAGCTACGTAGTGCATGGAAAGGCTGACGTGTCAGCCTCTCATTGGTCCAAGTAAGTGATTTTTGTAAAATTCGTATCTATTTATTGGTAGCACGGATTGGTACATATAATATATGTAATTTTCTCAGAAAAATGTGAGGAATCCATTAAAAATAGTTTTAAAGCTTAATTCCTCTTATAATTCGAAAATTAGATGAAGTTATCAACTTTAATGCATTAATGCTTAAGAAACCCTAATCTATGATGATTAATAATTTGGGAAGGGTTTTATGGATGTTTAAAGTTGATATTAACCTGTTGATTATAAAAGGACACATTAGATCCAAAAGGATAATGATTATGCATAGCTTAATTAATTTAAGGTTCCATATACACGAATATGCTTTAATGGACCTTGAAACCCTAATTGAGCATATTGGTTGAATTCATGTTACTTAATTATTGAAATTGAGTATTTGTAACCTGTTGGTTAGTTAATAATGAACTTGAACCTGATCTATATGTTTCTTGCATGATTTAGGGTTTTACACCAAATAAGAATGACTAAGCACTTAGAAACCCTAATTTAGGGTAAAAGAGAAAAAGATCACTTTTAATTTGATATATGTGATAATATGTTGTTGGAAGATGATCCTAATCATGTTGAACAAAATAGGTTATAATCATTAGGGTTTAAGAGAAATTTTTCCTAACTAGGGTTTGTAGTGATAAAAGTACAAGAAAAACCCTAATTGCAATGGAAACCCTAAAAGTGGACTAGAACCCCTAGGAAACAAGCTAGGTTTAATAGATCTTGATGAAATGATTTATGATAGGAAATTATACACATATTTTAGGATCTCTTTGTGTGCTTGCTTGCCTATTGGATTTCTTACATTGATTGGATTATTTCTGTCCCAAATCAGCCTGACAGGTATGTGGTTATTTATGGTTAACCGCTTTAGTTTCACATAGGTTTCTCGGGTGTTTAATCGAATTGAATGCAACCAATCTGTTTGGATGTTCATATATGCAAATCATAAAGTCAATATGATTATCACAAATAAGATATAAGTGTGTATTCTCGCACCTACATGCCACCCTGATGTAAGATGCAATGAGGTCAAGCCCAAGAGGGAAGACCCATGGGCACCATGAGAGGTGACCCCATGAACTAAGCTCAGGATAGAGAAGGTGGCCTTATGATATTGCATAACTAATGGACACCATGAGAGGTGACCCCAGTCACCAAGCTCAGGATGGAGAAGGTGTCCTTAAGTCAATGGAAAAAGAGAAACCCTAAGGAGGGTATTCCAGGGTTAGGGCAAAAGCGGTGGAGAATGTCACATTGAAAGTGTAAATTGGCTTGTTAATTAACTTGATTGTGATATTTAGATTGTTAGCCATATATGTGAAATTTTGGTTGTCCCCACATACCGACATATTCATTTATGTTGACCGACATTTTGTTTGTCGGTGTTTTAGGTACAATATTGAAAGGTACAAACAGTAAAGTGGCATATTATGAAAATAAGAATTAAAGTGCAAGGAGGTTTAGTTAGAATAGATTGAAGTTGTGGATAGAAGTTAGATATCTAAAGTTTTTAAAAGGTATGCAAAGTTTTATTTTATTCCAGCTTTTAGTATAGTTTGGTAAAATTTTATAATTATTATTGATTATTTGTCAAACCTTTGATCATGTTTATTGGGATAACGGCTCTGACCTCTTAGTCTCCCTTAATTGGGGGTTATCGGGAGGCGGGGTCGTTACAGGATAAGTTTCTTCCATTAGAAGAGTTTTCTTATAATAATAGCTACCAAGCTGGTATTGGTATGCCACCTTATGAAGCTTTGTATGGATGACCTTGTCATTCTCCATTACATTGGGATGATGTGGGGGAACAAGCTCTAGTGAAGTCTAATGATATGCAGATGATTATAGAGAAGGTTCAGTTGATCAAGAAGCGAATGAAAGCTGCTGAAGATCGACAGAAGATGTATGCTGATAAGAAGAGGTCCGATGTGAGTTTCTTAGTGGGTGACTATGCCTTCTTGAAGATCAAACCTATACATTCTATTGCGAGGTCTAAAGTTAAAGGCAAGTTTAGTCCACGTTATGTTGTACCATTTGAGATCTTGGATAAGGTGGGAGACTGTGCACACCGTTTAGCCCTTCCTCCTGCCTATGATAAGATCCATAATGTGTTTCATGTCTCTCTGCTAAGAAAATATGTGTAGGACCCTTCACATGTGCTGTTAATTGAACCTCTAGAGATTCAAGAGAATCTGACATATGAAGAGTTACCTGTGAAGATTCTTGATTCTTGAGTTAAGCAGTTGAAGAACAAGGAAATCAGGTTGGTGAAGGTTTTATGGCAATATCATGGTTTGGAAGAAACCACTTGGGAGCTCAGAGATGAGATGTTACATACTCACCCTTCTCTTTTTGTATGAGATTTCGGGGACAAAATCCTTTTTAATGGGTGGAGTGATGTAACGAACTAAAATCCCTATATAATAGTAGTTTCATCCTTTTTCTGAGCTTTTCTTTCTTTTATGTCTTATGTGTTGATATAGTGGAAATTATTAAGGTTTTGTGTACATTTGTTCCCAATATTTTACTTTGTAAGGAGTTAAGCACAAATATCCTAGTGAGAGTTTACTAATGGGTTTAATTTGCAAAATGAACACTTAAGAAAGATAAGAATAAAATAAAAATCGATCTAGAAGTTTCTATGGATTTTTGTGTGGAACAAAAGAGAGAAAATCCTTAAGGCGAGGATAGTGTGATAATAAATGAATTTATTTTCCCATTAAGTGAAAATAAGGATAATTTGCCTAAAAATTATAAAAGTGGATCTTAGAAGATAATTCTAAAATCAAATTCATTTCCTTTGGGTATAAGATTGCTTGGGTGATAAGTTTTACAACTTTTGGAAAATTGGTAATTATATTGTAATAATTGAAAGGGAAAATAGGAGATAACTTAAAATACAAAATAAAGTCTTTAATGACTCCAAAAGTAACAATGGATTCCAAATTCGTGTTCTACATAATAAAATATACCTTTGGGTGAATTTTCACTCAATTTAGAGAATATTTGTTTAAAGGGTAAGATTCAGAGAAAGAAAGTGTGTAGAAACTTCTATATATTAAATAAATGAATAAATAATCTCAACATGTGAAATTAATGACAAATTCATATCCAAGGCATTTAGGGTGACTTGTGGGTGAAGTTTCATCAAATTTAGGGAATCTTATCGTCATTGATGAAGGAGGAAAGAGAAAATAAGTTTTAAATTATTAAACACATTAAAAGTTTCCAAAAGGCAAAATTAATTTCATATTTGAATTCTACACCTCAAAATCAGTCAGGGTGTCAATTTTTATCTAATTCGGAACATGTTTGCCCCTTCAAACGAGGAGAGAGAAAAAGAGAAATTAATATAACCACACTTTAGTCCTATTTGGTTAAGGATTTCATTTTTCTTGTCACACGATATTTTTCTTTTAATTTTCTTTTTCTCGTGCCAATGGACGGCTCAGATGTGATCAGGTGGTTGTGACCCGCGATCCGGAAGTCCTCCACCGTCGTCTAGATCGCGATAGAATAGGAAAACATGCCAGTTTTAGTACGATTTTTCAATCGTGATTTCTTCCTCTCTACTCAACTTTTTCTCGAGATTTCTTCTCCTCTAGTTTCCCTATTCGATTCCACACAGGTTGATCCATACTTTGCAGGGGTTTTGTGGATTATTTTGGGAAAACCCAAATTGTGGTCTCCTTGCAAGACTAGGTTGAACCCTCTTTGTTTGTACCCTAAACCCAACCTATAAATACCCCTCCCCAAGGTTTGTTGGGTTCCCTTGGAACTCAACCATGCCTCCAGTTTCACTCATTTTCTCATTCTTGTTCACTGGTGATGGGATTTTGTCCCTGGCCTTATGGCGGATCGCTCTCTGACTCCTCTTCACCTCCAGCCAAATTTCAGGTACCAATGAGTTCGATTTCTTGTGCTCTTTCTTTTGACATCATGAACGTCAAGTTTCATTGCATATTGCGATTTGGCCCAAATCACGGGCTGCTACTTGTCAGCCATGGAGTGGTGCGACGCAGGGGATGAATCCCCTGTGTGATTTGTCTATCTTTCCCTACTTGCTTTCTTCTTCGTTTTGTCGTTCACCTTAGGGCAGAAGTGTCTTTTCACCTATTTTTATTTTGCTTTGGGGGCAAGTCAAAGCCGTGCCTTTGACTCCTAACTTGGTCGGCTCTAATTGGGCCAAGTCAGCGATGCATGTCCCCTCGTTGCTCGGCTTTGTTGCTTTGTGATCAATTTTTCCTACGTGGCATTTTCTGATTGGTTGATTTTCATAAAATCACAACTAATTATTCGTATGTTTAAAATTAAAAATAAAATATGTTCTAGAATCAGAAAAATCCCATCTTTCTAATAAAAATAGTTGCAACATATGATTTTGAGTTTGTCGAAAAAGTATTTTTAGGAAATGATTTAATTGATTAAAAAGCACTAAAAATACATCTAAAGGCCCATATCTTCAAAATACATAAAATTATATGTTTTCTTAATCAGAAAAACCTAACTAAGACAATGGTGATAGTTTTAGGGTCAAAAAATGGGTTTTTTTTAAGTCTAAAAGTTAGGGTTTCCTTGCCTTTATACATGAGTAAACTCTAATTCATACTTAAACATTGAAAATAGGAAATCAATCTTTGGAATCGATTAAAGTAGTGAAAAAGGAGTAATTGGATCTCTTAAGAAAGGTATGTTCTTTCCTTACACCTAAGTTGGGAAAATATGTAACTTAACCTAATTTTCCTAATGAGGCTATCATAAAACCCTAATTTCCCTTTTTGACAATTGCCTCAAAATCAGTTTTAATGGTTATTTCTTGGGTCTTGTACCCCACTGCCATGTCTATAATTACTTGATACTTTTACTTGCCATATTTATTAGCATGTTGATTTTATTAGACTATTAAATTAGAGTAGTGGTACTTTTTTACAACCACCCATAGATAGGGCATGTGTAAATTCACCCTGGGGAATGTGTTATTCTCCCCACTATAGAAAATTTATAGGTGATTGGAATTTGTTACTCTCCCTCACCTATTGGTTGAGGTTATGTAGGTGCCTCAACCCCACATAGTTTAGGTAGTCAATAACAATCATGCGTGCAACCTTTTTACTATTTTTGTTATGGCAAACATCTATTATTTATACCTCATTCTTTTGACTTTCTTCATCTTATGATAAAATCTTAGTCATGTTTCCTTATAGTTTTCTTATCTTTTGTTCTTATTTATTTTCTCGGACACATACCGTGTTTTTCTTTCCCTTTTGCTGGGTACTTTCCCAACCACCCAGGGATAGATCAAGGTGTTGAACAAGGCCAAGAGGACCAAGTTCAGGAGTAGTAGATTCAAGTTTGCTATCAAGGATGACTAGGTTGCTTGTTGCTAGATCCCATAGTTTCTTTTATGTTCTTTTCTTTTTCAAAGAAACTTATGTAGTGAACAAAAATTCATAAGAAATGTTATAACTAGTTTTCTTCCGCTGATATTGACATTTTAAATGTATATGAATCATGCTTATTTACTTGGAATATTATACATACATTCCACATGGTCTATTTTTCTTGGAAAAAGTGGATGTTTTGTATTTCCTTTAAATTTTAGTAAGGAGGTGATCTCGCCTCTTTACAAATGATCACCGTTTTCAGGGAGGGACAAGAAGCTCTATTAATGAACTTGATAGTCTATTTGTAGTAATTTTTGAACTTGTGAGAGTCACTTGAATTTATAATGAGAGAATTAGTTGTTGGTGTGCTTGTAATACTTTGTCGTGGTGAGGAAAACATATATACATCGTGGAAAAATGAAATTTGGTGAAACATTTATCCGTTATTAATATTTTTACAAATTAAAAATTTATTTATGCATAATACTTTATTATTGTGAGTATTAACTTATTTTTCTTGGAGAATCATATGATTTTGAAGTATATATTTTTATCAATGTGTTAGTTATCAAATTATCAAAAACCAACATGCAATGTGCATAAATTCCCTTTTTATTAGAATTAGCCATTTACCCTTTACCCTCCCTGTTTACCCTGAGGGGAAGAGCGTAAGGGGATTGTTGAGAAGGGTAATTACCCTTACCCGCTACCCTCTGGAGGGTAAGAGTAAGGATAAAGCCTTACCCTCCCCATACCCTCCATGTTGATAGCCCTACTACCAGTATATGTACTTGCGTCATTTTTGGGTTTGATAAGGTTGGGAGTGCAGTGCTAGGAAGAGCATAGCGGAATAGGTAGAGGACAAAGTCACTTTGACATGTCATCCAGAAATATCAGAAAGATCTATACGATGGTGGTGGCATTGTGAAATGTTTATTATTACTTTTATCATTTGTTTTTCATTTTAATGATTTTCATCTCCTTTACATTAAACCTCAAAATAAGTTCTAATACACATCCTTTTCTTTCTGCCTAACTCACTATGTCAAGCTATTAACAATGTTATCTTTTTTTTAGCTAAGTAAAATGATGCAACACTACATTTACAAATTAGAAGTGATATAATATTCTCAAATTTTCCTGGGATATACCTAGTTACTTCCAAATAAACAGTCTTAACAGTTATCCTAATACAAAGTTCCAGATTGTAGTTAGACTCTGTTTGGTAGGATGTAACTGAAGATCATCACTATTAAATGTATTTAGATATGATTTTGGTTTGGTTAGCAGATGGGAAATTAAAAGCATTGATTTCCAGCTCATAAAAACTACCCGTTCCGGCATGAATTCTGGGAATTCGTACCACTCCCCAATTGGGGGTGGTCGGGTGCATTTTCGTTAATACAACGGTGAACAGAGCGGTCCGTACTTTTAGCAGAACAAAACAGTTCGTTTCCTGCTGTGTACTAAATGGATACACAATAAAAGAGTGATTTATTCTGTTGTTGTACCAAATGAAACTGAAGCCGTACAAAATTTATGAATATGTATGAGTTGTTTTCTTATTCATCAAAACACATCACACTACGTCGTAGCAAACAGACCCTCAGTGAAGATGGACTTAAATGAATGAAATGAAAGCCCTTGTTTGGCAATGGACTAGACCGGGATTAGGGCGTGTCACGTAGTGCCACGGCGGCCCAATCCGGTCCGGCTTGGGCGAGAAACACATTTGGCAACCAATCCATTTTGATCCCATTTTGGGATAACGGAATCCCATTATCTGGTTTAAGTCAGTCCCCATCGAGGCAGGATTGGAAATCTCAGTTCGGTTTTGCCCGACAACCCTCCTTGATCCCTCGCTACCCCGCAACCCTCCCTCTCCCTCTTGCCCTAACCTTCTCCTCTCGGCGGTCTCCCTCCTCGCGACGCTTCACTACAGTCGTGCATCTTCACAACTGTTTGTCCGTGAGAAGTAAAAGTGAAGGCTGCTCGAGGTCGCATATGGAGTCCAGCGGTCGTCAGGTGAAGCGTCCGCGTGGAGCATCAATGTTGTCGCCTGCCACCACCGGTCTACCTGGGCGGCTAGCTCCCTCAAAAATAAGGTACCCATGCCCTGCCATGCTCTTCTCTACTACCTACTCTGACATTGATTTGACTTGTCGACGCACAGAAGAAACCCTAGCTCGCCCAAGGCAACAACAAACCCTAGCAAGTGTATGTGTGCCTTCTTATTCCTCTCCTTCTACTGCGAGGTTCTACACTTCCACATACGCCTTTTGGAGGAGTTGTTCACGGATGCTGGTTGTCGTCCTTTGTTGCTGAATCGTGCTCCTCAATCGTGCTCCGGTAGCCCTGCCCAGACCTACGATTCCGCACTCTGTCGTCGTTCTCGCCCCCTTCTGCTCAGGTTGGTCACGAATTAGGGTAGAGGGTGCTTTGTTTATGAGGTCGATTAGGGCAGAAATACAACAATCAGGCATGTGTATCGATTAAGTGCCAAATGAGCCGACAATAGCTGCAAACATTTGAATCGTTGTGTATGACACTGATTTATTCTACTTCTAACTACTACTTTTATCTAGAAATGCATCAATTTACCGCTATTATGTGTGTCTGTGTGCTAAGTTATAGTAGTATCTAGTAACCCTATAGCAAATAAAAGCTACTAGCATGCCTAGTTTTCGAGATTTTTGCCGGCCAGGTTATTTTCAAGATATCGATATGTGTTAGTAGACCATAGTTGTTAGTGTTGTCCTACATTTCCTTTTCTATCATTTGTTTTTCATCCTCTGGTTTCTGGTTTCTGTGACTTTGTCTTTGTTTTTCTAACATGATTGGGCAGTAATGGCCGTTTCATCCTCTGATTTCTGGTTTTTGTGACTTTGTCTTTGTTTTTCTAACATAATTGGGAAGTAATGGCCGTTAATGTATTGGACATATCTATTTGCCTTATTTAATGTTCTATTTTTTTCTGTTTTAATGTTCTATTTTTTAATGTTATGTTTTTGTGATACTATTATGATATCATAATAGTAGCATCAATTGCATATGATTTTTGGAAAGAACAAGTGAACAAGTGAACCCAATATGGCATAATTCTACACATTTTTTTTGTTCTATATTGAAAGCTAGCTTGACTTATAGTACTTATTTAGTTTTATTTTATGATTTTATCAAGTGAAAATGATGTTATTGTGAATGTTGCATATAAAAATTAGGACTCCTGTTTGTTTTTATCCCAATGATTTTTAATCAAATGAAATTAAATTTATGCCCAAGCATTCATATGATTCATGTATGCCTGTGTTGGTATTACATATAGAATATATGCTCATGTGGTTTCAAAGTGGATATGAATCTTGAAAGATCATTCATGAATAGATAAAACCCACAAAAAAGAGTCAAAACTACCCGCATAAGATGCCTATCTAGCTTGAATTTTACCAATATATTTGTGATGGTCAGGTTTGACTTAATAATTAGGGTTGATTGGTCCCAACTTTAACAATAGTGGATATTTTCCAAATCATGAGCTTTCATTTATAAATAACTTATATTAGAAGTAAATATATTGCTTATGCTAAATTTGAAATTTTAATAGTTCTTATTTAGGCTAATTGATACATGATATGCATGTGTCTGATTTTCCATTTCATGATCTGTGTCTGATTGCTTGAGGGCATGAAATGGTTCAAGATTAGGGAATTTGATAAGTGCACTTTGTATTGCATCTTATTTGCTTGATGGAAATATATGCATTGATTCATTGTCACTCTAATAGCATTGATTCTTGTCACTCTAATAACATTGATTCATTGATTCACTAACCTACAGTCATAATAGAGTCCATGTCATAATTCCCATTATATATCTACTCATGATCAACACCCCCCCAATCGATGAACTACACTCCATAAAGTCACTCCATAAATTCAAATATACAATATGTAATTTCCTAATGGAGTAATTAAGGAAAATTGACATATTTACATCTTATTAAAAGAGTTTGACCCTTGTTCAGCTTAATGATGTCATTCATATTAGATAAAAAGATGGCAGATTGTGCCCATATAATAGTAGGAGGACGAAGACATCCCTGGAACCCTTTCTACTATGGATTTCAACTTTCATTGATTTTACAGTCAACTTTCCTCTCTATCTTACATTTAGAGTACCCATTATTAATCCTACAATATATACCATGGATGAACCTAATTTTTGCCTACATTAGCTCACCATGAGCAGGTACTATGTTTGATTTGGCATGCGGGAGCAGTCATTGTTAGTTCATGCTTATGATGAGCTTTTAATGAATTAAATGTTGTATCTAAATGTTACTCTTGATTTTTTGTTATCTTAATTTTATGTGTTGTTGAGATCGTATATGGATGAATAAGTAAATTTGAATGCAAGATATCAATCTATCATATGGTAGTGGTTAGGTTAATAGGGGAAACAACAGCATATTTAAAACTTGTCTAACTAAATAAGTGTGAGGTCTAAGTTAGGTTAACAGAGTGATGCCTGGAAAAGTTTTTTCACTATACAAATGAATATTTTTGTTTATTGTGTGGTATTTTACCATGAGATATGTGGTTAGGTGAAACCCACAGCTCAATATGTTTTATTGTCATTTAATTAAACACATTAGTCTATATTTTATTCCTTCTTTGTTAAATTGTTTTCGTTCATGTAAACCACCAATTAATCATAAAAAAGATCAAGCTTATTGAAACATTTGAATTATTGAGCTTAACAACATTTGACTCCTCATGGAGATGACCTCTATTATGCAAGTGGTTTGAGTTATAACAGGTCACCAGTAGATAACCGGCCTTTAGTGTCGGTTATTTAAGGCCTTTAGTGTTAGTTTTTAAGTGACACCTATGTGGGCGCAGCTAAAAGCCCAACCGTTACGCATCGGTTCTCAAACCGACGCCACACCCCTTCGCGCGCCACCAAAAACGCGCCAGCAGGGGGTATAGGCATCAGTTATTAGCTTTGAAACTGATGCCATATACCTTCACGCCATAGAAAGGGCGCCATCTGGGGCACTATCGGCGTCGGTTTATTAGTGATAACCGAAACCATCTCCCGCTGCCACGGCCGTGCTGGCCAGCACGGCCGTGGTATCTGACCCGCTGCCACGACCGTGCTGGCCAGCACGGCCGTGGTGTTTGGCCCACTGCCACGACCGTACTGGCCAGCACGGCCATGGTGTCTGGCCTCATTAGGGAAATCGACGTTGGTTACTAGTAGGGCAACCGACACTGTAAGCATTTGTCGTCGGTTTTATACAAATAACCGACGCCTATTTTATGTTTTTTTTCCTGCCAGTCTGCAGACCTGCTGTGGCTGGTCGCAGGATGAGAAACCTACAGTTCAGTTATGAACTACAGGTTTTACGACATCCATTAATATCAACCAACAACAGGCCACAAACCTGCAAAATTAACAACATAAATTTTCACACATTTAGCAACCTGCAGTTCCATTCGATTTTCACACATGTAGAAACATTCATGTAGCAATCTTTAGTTCCATTCATTTTCACATTCACTCATGTAGAAACATTCATATAGTAACCAAAGTTTCATTCATTTTCACTCAGACACATATAGAAACATTCAGACGTGTAGAAACATTCACACATATTATAATTCAGAAATTCATTTACAAAATATCATTCTTTAGTCATTATTCGCTATCAACATCCCAATTATATGTTAAAACCCCCACTACTTGTATGGTTGTTGCCCATTCTTTGCTTACATCATTTAATTCTTCTGTCGTATAGGGAGCATGTACATTTGGTAAGGCCTTTCCTGTATTGTGGTCAGTTTTAAACACCTGCAAAGAGAATGATGTATATATATAATTAATAATATATAAATAAGAGTGATATATTCCATATTATCTAATGAGACTATATATAATACCTCAGGAATGGTATCGATGTCCACTGCGGCATATTTGATAATCATGTGCATAAATCGCATCACATAGTATGCACATGCCCATCTGTTGTCTTGTGTAGTACACTATAAATTGAAACATACAAAATATTAAAAAATACAACTAATTAAGCATTGTTCACATAAATAATATATATATATATTACAGTCGGGAACTTACTTCCACATTTGTCCAAATTATTTGTTGGTTCTTTTTCCTAGGGACCTTTCTTCCAGCCTTTTTGAACTCATCTAAACTCCTACATGTTAATGTAACACAGTACATTGCATAATTAAATAATAATATAATAACATATGTTAACGGATATGAAAATGAAATATTTCTCACCGGAATAATGCCATTTTCATTTTGTGTCCATATTTTGAATTCAATTTAGTCCCCTTAGGATCTAGATAATAGACAGTGAACGTCTCGGGGACAATCACTAGTAAATCCCAATGCATACCACTAGAGGTAAAAAAGTTAAAAATTAATAACTCAAAATCCACAATAAAAATGTAATTTTCTTAAGTCCAAATTATAAGCAAAGTAAACTTACTCCACATTGAATGGAGCTATTATCAACGTCTTCTTATTTTGAGCAAAACTTGTAAAAGCATCACAGTAGTATTGTTGAACTGACGGAGGGTCTTTAGCTACTAGACTAATCAAATATGGAATCAAAAATCCTACATGTTCGAATGAAAAATCTGCACATATCTTGTCTAAGTAGCTGCAAAACATGTATTACGTATGCATTAATAAATAAGAAACCAGATCACCATATCCTACACAATGTATATGGATGTATAAAGAAGATCTCACCTTATCCATAGCTCTATCACAGATCTATTCAACCAATCATATCGAAACAACTCTAAAATATCTTGTATAAATAGGTTGCTTTTGTATGATTGACCTACAACATCCGCATCTATAGAAATAGTTATAGGGCAATTTATATCATGTTCGCCTAACCATATTGTCATACCCCTACAATCAGGACCTAACGGGACATGTAGGTCATGTGGAACCCAACTTGGTAATGTAGGAGGTGGAGGTGGAGGCCTAGATGATGTGGGTGTCTTCTTTTTAACCTATATATATATATATATATATAATTTCAGATCAACTGACATCATATACACACACGAATAATTTAACGTAATGTAAATTTACCATACAGTTTCAGTATAGAGGACAACTGCTTTTGGCCACAATATCACTCTGCCTTCTGCCTCACCAAGCGTTCCACAATCTGGGTGGGCATATGGCAATGGAAGATCCATCTAGTTGGGGAATATACGTAGCGGGCTCACACGAACCCAACTAGTTGGTAATGGAGACCCATGAAACATTTCCCCTGGTAGGGATGGGTAAGCTGACGCCTCTGCAATGACAAATTCTTTACATTTTAGATGGCATGGCTTCTACCCCTACAAATTTTTGTGTAAAGAATGTTATATACATATATACATATCATCTTGAAAACATATCATCTTGAAAAGACTAGTTATTATGTAATAAAAATACTTACATTGGATGTGATAGGTGGTGGGTGTACATGATTACTCCCAACCTCTACAGTAGGAGTAGAGCGGGACGCCATAGGTACTGTCTGCTGAGTGGCAGTCTGAGATGCCTGCCACTTGCTCAGTGTTTCTTCGAGTTTTCTATCAACTAGCTTATCTACCTATACATGGATAAAAGAAATGTTAGCTTCTGATTATTGAATTCTCTTTTACAGTAACATTATAAAGAAAGAACAGGTTACCTCTTCTTGTGAAAGTCCCGCTTTTGGGAGATGTTTGCGTTGGGATGGCCCAAAGAATGCTTTGATGCTCACACCAGCGCCTACAGCCCTAACACATCCAGGATGCTCTGGGTTACCCAGAGCAACTGTCAATTCATCCCTTGTGCCCTCAGGGATGAACTTTCCTTATTTCCTCAGCTCGTACAGCTCCCGCTAATCGCCAAAACAAAAATTTGTAATTAAGTAAACACCCCAAATAATCAATATTCGAACGATTGTTGTAAGAGTTGTATTTTACCATTTTTACAGCCACCTCAACAGTTGCGGGCTTCCTTATTTCTCCCTTCTTATTTTGCCTCCCAGCTATCCAGATATCATGGTGAGGCAGAGGTGTGCTACCTATAGTAGAGGACTCCTGAGTAGCAGCAAACTGAGTAGTAGCCTCAGACTGTAGTCTTTGGCGAATGCCTGCATACCCCTTTGGGCCCATTGTGTGGTCATGCACATTCAGTGCACACCTTGCTTTTTGTGCCTCACTGAGGGCCTAGTTAGTATGCACATTAATGATTTGGTTAGTAACACTAAATGTTAATCTTGAATAGGTGAATACAACGTATATTAATTAAATTGGGAGTGACACCTAATACCTTGAATTCATCAGTTTGTCTTGAATCAACAAATGCGTCCCATTCTTCTTGGTCTAGGAAGTTCCACTGTTCTGTGGCTATCTTCTTCCTCTTGTCACCTTCTTTTATGTATTCTCGGGTGAGATTTGTCCTATAGTTCCTTAGGACTCTCCCAATGTGTTGCATCACACATTTACGATGCAGCTTTTCATCCAATTCAAATATACTCTGCAAAATAGAATTGCTATTAACTAGTATCCAAAAAATTAGTAATCTAACAAATAGAATTGCAAATTAATAATAAATCACGCATAAATCCTTCCATATTACGTCTTTCTTCTCCTTAGGAACTTTATGCCAAGAATCTATCTTACAACCGCAATGGCTACGAGTAACATACCCAAGATATGAAACAAACGAATTGTGATTCACTCCAAGTGCATTTCCTGCATTATCAAAATTCACAACAAGTTTGGGTCCATTTCCCCTTTGCGCTATTAACTTCTTCATCATAGTGATGCCCCTTCTCTTGTCAACTTTTTTGTGCTACTCATCAAGTGTCTCAAGTGCTTCAGAGGGTACATTTGCAGCATCAACCTAAAATTTGACAAAATAAACACACTTACATGATATATCTAGAAATGGACATATAGATATAAATATATGATATATATTTTTAAAAATTACATTGTGAGGCGGCGCATTGATGTCCTCACCCTCATGGTAATCATCAGCACGGTCATCGGGAGAATGCTCAGCCATCTGAAAGTTCACATTCACATTGTAAAGTTCACATTGTAAAGTAATTCACATTATAAAGCTCACATTGTAAAGTTCACATTCACATTGTAAAGTAATTAACATTGTAAAGTTCACATTCAGAAAAATAAAACATATAAAAAAATATAAACATGCCTCTAATATTGCGATTTTTTATCAATTAACAATCCTTCATTGTGATCTTCGTGCACATACAAGTCATCATTAGCTTCAATATTTGTTGGTGTTGGCAACCCAACTGAGAATGGACTGGAGTCATCATACTTATCATAGTACTCTTCTTCATCTATAGGATCTTCAATGAACTGTCTTTTACCATGAAGAACAACCAACCATTTATCATTTGTATGATCATCGATATAAAATACTTGTTTCGTCTGTGATGCCAATACGAATGGTTCACCCTTCTTGCCAATCTTTTCAAAGTTCACTAAAGTGAAACCCAATTCATCCACTATAACTCCTTTGGTGTCATCAACCCAATTACATTTGAAGAGCGGAATTCTAAAATCTATGTAGTCAAACTCTCATATGTCTTCAATGACACCGTAATATGACATTTTAGATTCACGTGGACTCTTATCCTTTGCACTTACAAAAAATATAGTCAACGCTTGAAGGGTGACCCCACTGTTTTGGACGACACTCTTATCATCTTGGCGCTTTGTGTAATATGTGAATCCATTAATGTCATACCCGTCATAAGACATAACAGTCAATTTCGATTTAAAGGTGAGGCATTTGATAGTTTCAGTAATATCATCTGGTGTTTGAGATAGTTGATGTAAGATTCTCTCTTCAAACCACTTACAAAATGTCTTGTTATGCTCTCTAGCAAGCCACATTGTATTGGCTTGAGGATATTGTCTCTTGATGCAATTGGTATGTTCCTCGATATAAACACTCACTTCGTCCATGTTGTGTAAAATATACAAGTGACCTCGTTCCAACTGCTCACGGCTGATTACTTTCACCCGTGATCCCAAAATTCCTTTATCAAATTGCTCCTCAATATTCTTGTCATTACCATGAGTTTCATTATCACTGAGAAAGTCATTGCAAAAATCCATAACCTCTCTTTCCACATAACCCTCAATAATACTCCCTTCAAGCCGATAACGGTTTCGAACATCACTTTTAAAAACGCTCATGTATCGTTCAAAGGGATACATCCAATGCAAGAAAACTGGTCCCAACATTTTCACTTCCCTAGTCAAGTGGACAACAAGATGTACCATGATATCAAAGAACGACGGAGGAAAATACATCTCAAGCTGACATAGGGTAACAACCACTTCTCTTTGCAAATTATCGAGAGTATCAGGGTCAATAACTTTGCTGCACAGACTGTTGAAAAAGAAACAAAGTCTGGTGATTGCAAACCTTACATGCTTCGGCAATATAGATCGAATTGCCACAGGCAATATTTGTTGCATTAGAGTGTGACAATCATGAGATTTAAGACCTATCAACTTCAGATCTTTCATTGATATCAATCTACGAATGTTGGATGAGTAACCATGTGGCACCTTAACATTTACCAAACATTCACAAAAAGCTTTCTTCTCCTTTCTAGACAATGTGTAATAAGATGGAGGTAAGTATGTTCTCCGATTTCCCATTTCACGTAATTTTGTTAATTCTGACCTTATTCCCATTTCACGTAGGTCCAGTATGGATTTTAGCCCATCTTTAGTCTTACCTGGTATATTCAATAAAGTACCAATGACACTATCACAAACATTTTTCTCAACGTGCATGACATTGATACAATGCCTGACTGTCAAAGAACTCCAATAAGGAAGATCCCAAAATATTGACTTCTTCTTGAATAAAGATTTGTCACTCTGTGTGGCCATAGTACATTGCGATCTCTTACCAAATTCATTGACAAAGTATTTTACTCTTTCATAAACAACCTCCCCTGGTATAGGTTTAGGTGCACTCCGTTCCTCAATTAATCCATTGAATTCTTTGTGCTTCCTACGATACAGATGGAATTTTGTAAGAAACCTTCAATGACCGAGATATACAGTCTTACCGCCATGTTTTATCTTATTGAATCAGTGTTTTGTTCACATATAGGACACGCTTTACCTCCTTTGACACTATATCCAGACAAATTCCCATATGCTGGAAAGTCATTAATAGTGCAAAACAACATAGCATGCAAACGAAATGTCTCTCTTCGTGAAGCATCATAGGTCATCACACCTTCACCCCATAGTTTCTTTAAGTCATCAATCAGAGGTTCAAGATAAACATCTATATCATTTCCAGGTTGTTTAGGGCCCAATATCAACAACGACAGCATTACGTACATTTTTTTCATACACAGCTAGGGAGGAAGATTGTATATAACAAGCATGACTGGCCAAGTGATATATTGGCTGCTCAATGTCCTGTACGGATTCATCCCATCTGTACAAAGCCCAAGTCTTAGATTCCTGACTTCTTCACCAAATTTAGGGTACAATAGATCAATCTTCTTCTACTGTGGGGAATCAGACGCATGTCATAGGATTCTATCATTATTTTTCTTAACATCTGCATGCCACCTCAAATTCTTCGCATCTATCGGATTGGCAAACAAGCGTTGAAACTGTGATATTATAGGTAGATACCACATCACCTTGGTAGGAGAACCAGTTTTGGACTCCCCCGAAGTCGTCAATTTATACCGTGATGCACCACAATTTGGACAATCTTTAAAATCTACATAGTCCTTTTGAAATAATACACAATCATTCGGGCATGCGTGTATCTTCTTAGCATCCATTCCCATTGGGCACAACAATTTCTTTATCTGGTATGTTGAGATTGGTAGCTCGTTTCCTTCAGGAAGCATTTCTTTCAACAAAGACAACAATGACGTGAAGCTTTTGTCACTCCATCTATTGTTAGCTTTCAGCTTATACAATCTCAACATAGCGCTAAACTTCATAAACTTAGTACAACCTGTGTATAATGATATCTCAGCATCATACACAATGTTTCTAAAAATGGGAGGTGGATCGGTGTGCTCTACCCCACAACTATCCAACATCGCATCAATGATGTCTACTAGAACTGGTTCATTTGCCTGACCATATTTCACCCCCATGGAACAATTTGGACCCACTCAAGATTTTCTTGACGGATTGAGGAGATGGGGAGATGGGATGACACAAGGCACATGCCCACACTTCCTGACACCCCTGAGTGGAGGTAGAGCATTGCGGTATGTACAGTAATCACCACTACTACAGAAATGGCTTATAACATCACTTTTCAATGCGTCGGTTGTATACATACACCGACGTCTAAAACATCCAACGTCGGTTAAATAAAACAACCGACATCTATCTGTGAAGGGCAATCAAACACGGGTATCGCTTTTATTTAGTGTCGATTCCTTAATAAGAACTCGAAGCTTAAAATTAACTGCCAAATCCAAATTTTCCAGTGAAAAAAATTACCTCAAAAAATTAACATACATCGTCGGTTTTTAAAAAAGAAACCGACGACTAAAGGTTTTCCGCGAGACAGAAATTTGACCAATTTTTATCATCGGTAGTGTTACAATAACCAACACCATTGTATTTTCGCGCACTTAACCGCAAAAATTTTCACCTCCCTTTAGCGTCAGTTTTTATAAGGAAACCGACGACTAGGTCTTAATTCGAGAACATTTATTTTTGTCAGCATATAAATATAGACGTCGGTTTTTATGTTTGGAACCGACGACTATAATTGAACAATAGTGTCAGTTTTTTATTGGTAACCGACACTTATAGTTTTTATGGTCGGTTGTTGTTAATAACCGACGCCTATTGTTAACTTAAAAACACCGCATGAGCCAGACTCTTCCCCTTCTGTTTCATTCATTTCCGCGATTGAGGGTTTGCTGGTCTGGCGATTCCTCTGCTCCACCACTGCTCGCTGCTCCTCTGCCTCCGCCGCCGTTTGCTGGTGCTTTGGTCGCCGACACTGCCGCCAGTCACCGCACCTCTACTTCCGCCTCCGCCGCCTCTGCTTCTGCCAGCCGCCGCCAATTCTTCGGCCGCTGCTCTCTAGGCCGGCCGCGGCTCCTAGGGCTTTGCTCCCTGCTCTCCAGGTCACTGCTCCGCTCCGACCACACCTCCTGTGTGCCCAATGCCGCCACGAAGGTACCCTGCTCCTGCTCTTCTTCCTCCTCTTTTTCCTCTGCCCTCAAGCATGTACCCTGCTCCTGCTCGAATAATGTAGGAAATGCGTAGATTGTGAATAAAAAATGCTCTGATTCACATTAATATTACCAATAATGTAGGAAATGAATGCTAGCTTCAATTATAGACATGTTGTATATGGTTTTGATAATAAAAATGCGTAGATTGTGAATAAAATATACTTAAAGCTCTATTATTCTTCTTGTTACAAAGGTATAGTTAGTACACGAATATTAGATGATATTCAAGAAAACCCTAGTTTGATGAGCATGTTGTTAATCATGTTAATTATGATTCTTTTATTTATTCTGATGTTAGTATATAATTATGCGATCCCAACATCTTAAATTGAATTAGAATGTTTTCAATGAATTATAGGGTTTTAAAGTCGATAATCATGTACATGCGGAAATAGGGTTATTAAACCAATAGTTATAACATAGTATGATCTTAATCTAATCTGGATGTTAATAATAACGTAGTATGTTAAATATGACGATTAGGGCTATACATATAATGTCTAGTAAAGATTCCTAGACCTTTTGTCATTAGGGTAATTTTTATACATGTTTGAGTAAATTAGGGTTCTCATCTACCCTTTTGTCCTATATTTGATGCTAATTGTGCATATATGTTGAGTTTCATCTTACTCTTACCTAAGAATTTTTTTTTCTTAATCTCTTATACATCACTATATTTAAGGTTAGTTTGTCTACTAGAGTGTGGGGATTAACCATGTTGCATGTAGTTTATAACATTGCATTGTGAATTATTGCATGCTTGAAACTATTGATTTCTTGATTTATTATTTAATAATGCTCTATAGATTAGGATTAACCATGTTTCCTGTAGTTTATACACATTTATTATATATAAGAATGACAACACATGTATTTGTTGGCCTAGAAACCCGTCCAAGATTTACTCATTAGGAGTAAATCTTGGATAGTCCCCAGTTTGAGACTGTTCTTGAACACCTAATATCACTTAGGATGAAAATGTATAATGTGTATTGGGTTTTCAAGATAATTTCTGCAGCATTTCCCCGTTTGTTCTCTAAGTACATATGTACTTAGAGAACATCGGGGAAATGCTGCCGAAATTTTCTTGAAAACCCAATACACATTATACACTTACTAGTGAGATTAGGTATTCAAGAATGGGATAGGTGGTACACATTTATTATATATAAGAATGACAGCACATGTATTTGTTGGCCTAAAGTTTTAACCATGCATAAACTCTAATCTGTTAACCCTAAACCCTAATCTTATTATAATATATAACTTGTTTTCTCTTTGATCATAGAATGGATAGATCATGGATGTCCATTCGCAATCGTTGCACCCCAGAGTTTATATCTGGTCTTAACCAATTTATTAGATTTTCCGAGGAACATAGGAAACAACCTGGAGATAGGTTCTACTGTCCATGTAGGCATTGCGGTAACAACTTGAAAGTCAGCACTGGTGACGAAATCAGAAGTCATGTCATGTGCAACGGGATTGTACAAGGCTATACAGAATGGCACTGGCATGGAGAGATTTCAAACCCGAAACCAGTGGATGTCGATAGCAGTGCTTGTGTGGAAGAAGAAATTGCCTTCGATGACGTAGATGTGAACGAATCAGTTCCAGTAGACATCGTTGATGCGATGCTGGATAGTTGTGGGGTAGAGCACACCAAAACGGATCCACCTCCCATGTTTAGAAACATTGTGCATGATGTTGAGATACCGTTATACACGGGTTGTAAGTTTACGAATCTTAGTGCTATGTTGAGATTGTATAAATTGAAAGCTAACAATCGATGGAGTGACAAAAGCTTCACGTCATTGTTGTCTTTGTTGAAAGAAATTCTTCCTGAAGGAAACGAGCTGCCGATCTCAACATACTAGTTAAAGAAATTGTTGTGCCCAATGGGAATGGAGGCCAAGAAGATACATGCATGCAAGAATGATTGTGTATTATTTCAAAAGGACTATGTGGATTTGAAAGATTATCCGAAATGTGGTGCGTCAAGGTATAAATTGACGACTTCGAGGGAGTCCAAATTTGGTTCTCCCGCCAAGGTGATGTGGTATCTACCTATAATACCACGGTTTCAACGCTTGTTTGCCAATCCTATAGATGCGAAGAATTTGAGGTGGCATGCAGATGTTAAGAAAAATAATGATGGGATCCTACGACATGCGTCTGATTCCCCACAGTGGAAGAAGATTGATTTATTGTACCCTGAATTCGGTGAAGAGGACAGGAATCTAAGACTTGCGCTTTGTACAGATGGGATGAATCTGTACAAGACATTGAGCAGCCAACATAGCACTTGGCCAGTTATGCTTGTTATATACAATCTTCCTCCCTGGTTGTGTATGAAAAATAAGTATGTTATGTTGTCATCTTTGATATCGGGCCCTAAACAACCTGGAAATGATATCGATGTTTATCTTGAACCTATGATTTATGACTTGAAGAAGCTCTGGGGTGAAGGTGTGATGACCTATGATGCTTCACAAAGAGAGACATTTTGTTTGCACGCTATGTTATTTTGCACTGTGAATGACTTTCCAGCATATGGGAATTTGTCTGGATATAGTGTCAAAGGATCTAAAGTGTGTCCTATATGTGAAGAGAACAATGATTCAATACGACTAAAACACGTTGGCAAGACTGTATATCTTGCTCTTCGAAGGTTTCTTCTAAAATTTCATCTGTATCGTAGGTTGCACAAAGCATTCAATGGACGGAATGAGGAACGTAGTGCACCTAAACCTATATCAGGGGAGGATGTTTATGAAAGAGTGAAAGACATCACCAATGAATTTGGTAAGAGATCACAATGTAAGATGACCACAAGGAGTGACAAGTCTTTATTCAAGAAGAAGTCGATATTTTGGGATCTTCCTTATTGGAGTTCTTTGACAGTCAGGCATTGTATCGATGTCATGCACGTTGAGAAAAATGTATGTGATAGCGTCATCGGTACTCTGTTGAATATACCAGGTAAGACTAAAGATGGGATAAAATCCAGAATGGACCTACATGAAATGGGAATAAGGATAGAATTAACAGTAGTAGTTAGTAGCGATCGGAGAACATACTTACCTCCCGCTTGTTACACATTGTCTAGAAAGGAGAAGAAAGCATTTTGTGAATGCTTGGTAAATGTTAAGGTGCCACAGGGTTACCCATCCAACATCCGTACATTGGTATCAATGGAAGATCTGAAGTTGATAGGTCTTAAATCTCATGATTGTCACACTCTAATGCAACAAATATTGCCTGTGGCAATTCGATCTATATTGCCGAAGCATGTAAGGTTTGCAATCACCATACTTTGTTTCTTTTTCAACAGTCTGTGCAGCAAAGTTATTGACCCTGATACTCTCGATAATTTGCAAAGAGAAGTGGTTGTTACCCTATGTCAGCTTGAGATGTATTTTCCTCCGTCGTTCTTTGATATCATGGTACATCTTGTTGTCCACTTGACTAGGGAAGTGAAAATGTTGGGACCAATTTTCTTGCATTGGATGTATCCCTTTGAACAATACATGAGCATTTTTAAAGGTGATGTTCGAAACCGTTATCGACCTGAAGGGAGTATTATTGAGGGTTATGTGGCGAGAGAGGTTATGGGTTTTTGCAATGACTTTCTGAGTGGTAATGATGCTCCCGTGAATGACAAGAATATTGAGGAGCATTTTGGCAAATGAGTTTTGGGATCACGGGTGAAAGTAATCAGCCGTGAGCAGTTGGAGCAAGGTCTTTTGTATATTTTACACAACATCGACGAAGTGAGTGTTTATATCGAGGAACATACCAATTTCATCAAGAGACAATATCCTCGATCCAATTCAATGTGGCTTGCTAGAGAGCATAACAAGACATTTATTAAGTGGTTTGAAGAGAAAGTCTTACATCAACTATCTCAAACACAAGAGAATCTTACTGAAACCATCAAATGCCTCGCCTTTAAACCAAAATTGAATGTTATGTCTTATGAAGGGTTTGACATAAATGGTTTCTCATATTAAACAAAGCGTCAAGATGATAAGAGTGTCATCCAAAATAGCGGGGTCACCCTTCAAGCGTCTTCATTGTTTTTTGCAAGTGCAAAGGATAAAAGTCCATGTGAAGCTAAAATGTCATATTACGGTGTCATTGAAGACATATGGGAGTTTGACTATGTAGATTTCAGAATTCTGCTCTTTAAATGTAATTGGGTTGACAACAACAAAGGAGTTATAGTGGATGAATTGGGTTTCACGTTAGTGAACTTTGAAAAGATTGGCGAGAAGGGTGAACCATTCATATTGGCATCACAGGCGAAACAAGTATTTTATATCGATGATCCTGCAAATGATAAATGGTCAGTTGTTCTTCATGATAAAAGACAGTTCATTGAAGATCCTATATATGAAGAAGAGTACTATGATAAGTATGATGACTCCAATCCTTCTCAGTTGGGTTGCCAACACCACCAAACATTGAAGCTGGGGATCACAATGACTTGTATGTTCACGGGGATCATAATGAAGGATTGTTAATTGATAAAAGATCACAATATTAGAGGCATGGATGTTTATATTTTTATTATGTTTTATTTTTCTGAATGTGAACTTTACAATGTGAATGTGGACTTTATAATGCGAATTACTTTACAATGTGAATGTGAACTTTACAATGTGAATGTGAACTTTACAATGTGAATTACTTTACAATGTGAATGTGTACTTTACAATGTGAACTTTACAATTAGTGTTACTTTACAATGTGAAATTTTTAATTTGAATGTGAACTTTCAGATGGCTGAGCATTCCCATGATGACCGTGCTGATGATCACCGTGAGGGTGAGGACGTGCTTGCACTGCCTGACAATGTAAGTTTTAAGAATATATCCCTGAGGTTTCTATCTATATGTTCATTTATAATTATATTATGTAAGTGTGTTTTTTTATCAAATTTTAGGTTGGTGATGTACCCCCTGAAGAAATTACAGCACTTGATGAGCAGCAAAAGAAAATTGAGAAAGTGAGGGGCATCACAATGATGAACAAGTTAATACATCAAAGGGGCAATGGACCCAAATTGGCTGTGGATTTTGATCAGGTAGGAAATCCATATGGAGTGAACCGCAACTCATTTGTTTCATATCTTGGGGTTCTTACTCGCAGCCATTGCAGTCCTATCCTAGAATCATGTCATAAAGTTCCTAAGGGGAAGAAAGACCACATATGGAAGGAACTATGCGTGAGTTATTATTATTTGTAATTCTATTTGTGTAGATTACTAATTTTTAGGATACTAGTTAATAGCAATTCTATTTAATTTGCAGAGCATATTTGATCTAGATGAAAAGATGCATCATAAATGTGTGATGCAACATTGTGGGAGGGTCCTAAGGAACTATAGGACCAATCTCACCCGAGATTACATACGTGATGTTGAGAATAGGTTCTTGATTGATTCCAATTCTAAACATTGATCAATATTTCACTAACTCTACACTAATAATTTTTGTTTGTATTCTCTTTGAAAAATAAATATAGGAAGAAGGAAGCCACACAACAATGGAACTACTTGGACCCCAAAGAATGGGAGGAGTTTGTTACCCAAAGAAAAATAGATGAATTCAAGGTATTAAGGGCCACTCCCAATTTAATTAATATACGTTTTTATGTATTCACCTATTCAAGATTAACCTTTAGTGTTACTAACCAAATCAATGTGCTAACTAACTAGGCTATCAACGATGATCAACGAGCAAGGCGTGCACTGAATGTGCACGACCACACAATGGGTCCAAGAGGATATGCAGGCGTTCGCCAAAGACTATAGGCTGAGTCTACTCAGCCTACTGCTACTCAGGAGACTGCAGAGTCCTCTACTGCTGCTCCCGCACCTCTGCCTCGTCATGTTATGTAGATAGCTGGGAGGCAAAACAAGAAGGGAGAGATACCGAAGCCCGCAACCGCTGAGGCGGCTGCAAAAATGGTAAAAATCAACTCTTAGAGCAATCTATCGATATTGATTATTATTATGTTTACTTACGGATTTTTGTTGATAGTGATTAGCGGGAGCTACACGAGCAGAGGAAGGAAGGCAAGTTCATCCCTCAGGGCACAAGGGATGAACTGACAGTTGCTCTGGGTAACCCAGAGCATCCTGGACGTGTAAGGGGTGCATGCGCTGGTGTGGGCATCAAAGCGTTCTTTGGGCCATCCCAGCGCAAACCCGTCCCAAAAGCGGGACTTTCACAAGCTGAGGTAATTTATTCTTATTTTAGAATGTTATTGCAAAAGGGAATTCAATAATCAGAAACTAGCATTTCTTTTATCCATGTATAGGTAGATTCCTTAATTGATAGGAGAGACGAGGAAGTACTTGATAAAAGACTCCATGAAGAAATTAACAAGTGGTAGGCATCTCAGAGTGCCACTCAGATAATACATGTGGCGAACCTCTCTTCTCCTACTGCTCGTACTGTAGAGGTTGGGAGTAATCATATAGACCCACAACCTAGCACGTCCTATGTAAGTATTTTTATGGCATATATAATAGCTAGTCTGTTCAAGATGATATGTTTGTGTATATATGCATATAACATTCTTTACGTAAATTTGTAGGGGTTGAAGCCATACCGACTAAAAAGTGAAGGATATATCGTTGCATAGGCATCGACTTACCCACCCCTTAAAGGGTGCATGTTTCATGGGAGTCCAGTACCAGATGGCATGGTACGTGTGAGCCCGATACATATACTCCCTGGCTAGACGAATCTTGCACTGTCTCATGCACACCCAGATGCTGAAACACTTGGTGAGGCAGTAGGTGGAGTGATATTGTGGCCCGAAGCGAATGTCCTCTATACTGATATTGTATGATAAATTTTCATTACTTTAATTTGTTAGTGTATACATATATATGAGTCAATTGATATGAAATTATATATACAGGTCAAAAAGACGAGACCCGCTACATCTCGACCTCCACCTCCTCGACTACCAAGTTGGCTTCCAGGGGACCTACACGCCTCGATAGGTCCTAATTGTAGGAGTGTGGCAGTATGGATCGGCGAACATAATCCAAATTTCCCTATAAATGTTGCTATTCCGGAGAATGTTACAGGTAAATCATACGATAGCAATCTATTTATACAAGTTTAACATATGTATTAATGCATACGTAATAGAAGTTCTGGATACGTATTAATGCAGGTCAAACATTCAGAAACAACATATTTATACAAGATATTTTGGAGTTATTTAGTTATGAATGGTTGAACACATCTATGATAGAGTTGTGGATATGGTGAGATTAATGCATACGACAATCTGGTTTATACATCTATATACCTTGTTTTATATACGGCAATCTGGTTTCTTATATATTAATGCATACGTAATACATGTTTTGCAGCCACTTACACAAGACATGTACAGATTTTGGGTTTTTCCATGTGGGATTTATGATTCCATCTTTGATTAGTCTTGTAGATACAGACCCGTATTCAGTTACTTCATACTGCTATGATGCTTTTGAATATTTTGGTAAAAATAATAAGACGGTGATAATAGCTCCATTCAATGTCGAGTAAGTTTACTTTGCTTATAATTTGGACTTAAGCAAATTACATTTTTATTACAGATATTGAGTTATTAATTTTCTACTTTCTTACTTGTAGTGCTAAGCATTGGGAGGTATTAGTTATTATCCCCAAGACATTCACCGTCTATTATCTAGATCCTGCGGGGAGTGAGTTGGATGTATTATATGGACATACAATTAAAAGGCCATTATTCTCGTGAGAAATATTTTATGTTTTATATATGTTAACATATGTTACTACATTACTATTTAATTATGCAATTTAATGTGTTACATTAACATATATAGGGCTTTACAAGAGTACAAAAAAGCTGGAGGAAAGGTCCCCAGGAAAAAAAATCTGACATTCATTTGGGAGAATGTGAAAGTAATTTCTTGACTCCAATGTATATATTATTTATGTGAACTGTGCTTATTTGTATTTTTTAATATTTTGTATATTTCAATTTATAGTGTTCTATACAAGACAATGGCTGGGCATGTGCCTACTATGTGATGCGATTTATGGACCTAATCATCAAACATGCCGTATTGGAAATCGATAACATACAACAAGTATTATACATAGTCTCGTTAGATAATATGAAATATATGAATCTTATTATATATTATTATAATTATGTATATATGTCATTCTCTTTGTAGGTCTTTAAAACTGAGGACTTCAACACAGGTGCAAAGCGTTTCGATGTACATGCTCCCTTATACAAGAGATGAATTGGATGTTGTAAGAGAAGATTGGGCAAAAGCCCTGCAAAGAGTGGGAATTTTTCAATATGATTTTGCTGACAATGATGACAATGATGAATAAAGAATAACTTTGTTCTCATAATTAACTTTGTGTGAATGTGAATGAATTTTTATGAACTGTCATATGTGTGTGAAAATCATCAATACATAAATGTTTCTACATGTGTCTGAATGTGAAAAGAGATGAAATAAATGGAACTGCAGGTTGCTACTGGTTTCTACATGCGTGTGATGAAAAAATAATATGAATTAAATGTTCTTATACATGAGTGTGAATCACATATATATAATATTTTCCATCATATTAATTTTACAGGTTTGTGATCTGTTGTTGGCTGATATCAATGGATGTCGTAAAACCTACAGTTCATAACTAAACTGCAGGTTTCTCATCCTGCGACCAGCCACAGTAGGTCTGCAGACTGATAGAAAAAAAAATCAAAACATAGGCATCGGTTATTTGAACAAAACTGACACCTATGTTATACGGCGACAGTTTTTCACCTAAAACTGACGTCTATGTGACAAGGTACCACGGCCGTGCTGGGAAGCACGGCCGTGGTGGCAGGCAGGGGATATGGCGTCGGTTATTATCACAAAACCGACGTCGGTTCAGATGATGTGGCGTCAGTTTCTTTTAGAAAATCGACGCCTATAATCCCTTTACTGGCGTGTTTTTGGTGGCGGGAAGAGTTTTGGCGGCAGTTGTTTAGTAAATAATTGACGCCTATAGTCTCTTTTCTGGTGCGTTTTCGGTGGCGGGAAGAGTTTGGGCGTCAGTTTTTACTAAACAACCGACACATATAGTCCCTTTGCTGGCGCATTTTTGGTGGCAAAAAATGTTTTGGCGTCGGTTGGGATCCGACGCCGAAGGTGTCCCCCTTTAGCGGCGTCCACTTGGGTGTCGCTTTGAAACCGACACTAAAGAGCTTAAATAACCGACCCTAAAAGGCTTTTATGTAGTAGTGCACACCCTTAATCCCAACAAAGTAACGTCCTACATCTACACTTACATTCCCTAATACAAATGTTTTTTAATACTCATGCAAACAAGGACCTTGCTAGGTTGCTTAGGCGCCCCTTTCCCCACTACTACGACATTGACATGATGGCGGGGAGGAACATTGCTAGAGGACACCATGCAATGTCTTCCAAGGACACATAAATCCCTTCTGACGTTGCCTCTGAGGATGATGTTACTGTTGACTTAGATGCGTCTGCTACACCCATGCACACAGAAACTGCATCAGGGGAACTGAACATACGCGCATCTGGGATGCAAAGTGAGGGTGACACCGGGGGAGGCGGAACAGATACCCCGAGTGTTGGGGGGAGGACTCCTCCTGCCCATATGCGCAGGAAGTGACCATCAATGCTGCAGGAGCGATGTGTGATTTCTAATGAAGTGTTATCTGAATTCACACAGGTGTACGCAAAGGTTCACGAGTTAGGCACGGGTGTGGCAACCAGAGTCTTTGAAAAAGAAGAGTTTGCAACCATTTTACAACATTTCAATGACACTTTCCCCGATGTCCCCACTGTTGTTTTTACAATACTTGTGAACACCATAAAGGACTTAACAAACCACAACATCTACCTCAGCCTTCAACACACCCCTCAAAAGATAACAATATGGTTACAAGACCTTTGGGAAAGGTCCCAAGTCGGCAATGCAACAACAATACCTTCAATGCCATCCTATTTTGTGCCATCTCAGCAACCATTTGTGTCGCACACCCCACCACCCAACTTCAACAGCACATCGAGCATACCTTCCATGTGGTATACTCCATCCAATGATGTTGGCCCTTCGGAATCATAAGTGGGAACTACCTTTTTCCATTATGTTTGCTATGTTTGCAGACCATCAATTTATATTAGCATAATTATTGTAATAATTATTGTCCTGTACAAACATTTAAATTTGCTTCATTGTTGTAATAATTGCTTTACCGTATAAATGTTTATTTTCCATACAATCTAATTTGTTTGTAGCTTTCAAGCCGTTGTTTCACATGTCAACTGGTTTATATTATGTTCAAGTAGTTATTATCTTGTTGATATCATTTTACTTGTAGGCATCATGTCTTCCAGTGACCAAACACAATCACCTGACCTCCTCACACACATTTTAGATACCTTGTCTGGTCCAGCAAATCACATTGCTGATGCAATTGCTGAGTCAATTGCGAACTCCATCATAGACGACATTTCCATTGATGACGACATACCACCCACAATACCTAGGTCAGTTAGCATAAGGAGTGGCCACATAAAGGTCTTATAAATATTAACCGGTCATGAACAAAGGGCTTATGACCTATACCGAATGCGACCACATACTATAATGGCCCTTGTGGACAAGCTTGAGAGTCGTGGCTTGTTACGAAGTACTAGAGGCGTCACTTCAGTTGAGGTTGTATGCTACTTCCTACAGATGGTTGGCCATGGCCATACAAATTGTGCTTTGGCGGAGGACTACATTCACTCTGGTGAGACAATAAGTAGAAAGTTCAACAAAATGTTGGACGCTGTATGTGTGTTGATCCATGACTATATTGTCATGCAAACTGCATCGACTTGCATGACAACACATTCTCGTATATTGGAGACCTCAAGGTTCTACCCTTACTTCAAGGTAATAGTTAGCCCCTACAAATTTATACTATTTTTCAAATATTATGTATGTTTACAACCTATTTTGGTATTATAGAATGCCATCGGGGCAATTGACGGAACACACATCCCAATCTTGGTCAAACGAGACAAGCAAAATCGCTACCGAGACAGAAAAGGAAATGTCTCTCTAAATGTCATGGTTGTAGTAGACTTCTCCATGGAGTTTACATTTGTCCTAACTGGGTGGGAGGGGTCGGCTGCTGACCAACGGGTCCTACAATCAGCAACGACCACTGGCGGGTTTAAAGTTCCCCCGGGAAAGTTTTACCTAGTTGATGCAGGGTATGCCAACACTCGTCAATTTCTAGCACCCTATCGCAATACAACTTACCATATTTCTGAGTACCGAGGAAACAGACACCCCTACACCAGCAAGAAGGAGATCTTCAACCACCGTCACGCTCAACTACGCAATGTTGTTGAAAGAGCATTCGGGGTGCTAAAGAGACGGTTTGCCTACCTTAAAAAGGGGGCGACATATCCTATTCATTCACAATGTCGCCTTGTAATGGCTTGTTGTATCCTCCACAATTATATCTGACGCCAACATGATGTCGACACTATCATGGATGAACTCGTAGATGATAGTTCAACATCTGTCATTCCCCCTTCTGGGGTTGACCTGAGTTCCCTCCAACAAACAACTCTGGCCGATTCAAGGGAGGGCGATATTTTACGTGAAACCATTTCTAATCTCCTTTGGGAAACTCATTGACCTCTAGCATTGTACTTGTGATACTATTTTAACTTGTATGATAACTCATCGACCACGTGACCCTGCAGCCCTAAATTGTTCGCGAACTGTTTTATGGATCGTAATCATAATCATCAATTTGTGTTTGGGTAGGTTGTCTTCAAATGGAGAATGGAATGCCTTGTTGTACATGCAACCTTCAATGCACTATACATGTGTATATGGATGCCGTAGATATGACAAATGGACGTTTTGAAGGCAACAACCCCCACAGACCGTATTTTACATGTGGTAGGGGTCTTGTGCCGAACACATGTCAAATGAGGTTGCCCACACAGCGTGTTCAACCCACAGTGGCCACACTTACTACAGTTAGGGATGCAATGCTATCACAACTTGCATATGCACGCAACGAACGCAAGCTATGGTCTAAACAATGTGACTTTGTCTGTTCGACAAGAGCAGACACTGATAGGCTCCAACAAGATATTTCCACTCTACGGGAGAGGTGCCAATATCTTCGCCAACGACTTCACATCACGAGCAATAATGACTCTTCAAACGAGGATGGATACAATACATCATAGATGTCGAACAACCTTTCGTACTGAATTCACTTTTATGTTTGAACAAGAAGTTAGGCCTATTTTATGTTCGGAAAATTGTATTTGAAATCTATGTTCAGAATCCGACGATATTTTTACTAATCATCAATCATGTTTTAGATTTCAATGAATCCATCTGAAGTTCCGAGGTGTGATTGTGGGTTAGATGCAGCCTTGCAGCTTAACACAGAGGATGCAGGGTTGTATGATTTTGGCATTCTGAGTGAAAGGCTGGGCAAAATGTATTACATATGTCCTTCTCGTGAGGTGCAATAGTAAATACATACATAATAGGTTGTCGTTGTGTATGCTGCACATTCTTTTTCATTCATTAAACTTGATAATACATTGTAGGGAAAAGATCGGTGCAGATACTTCCGTTGGGTAGTCGATCTCCCCCCAACAATTGATTCTTTGAAAGTTGAGATTATGTTACTAACTATCGAGTGCAAGTCACTGTGGGGCCAGACAATGAACATGAAGGACTTTGTTGAAATTCATCACAACTACGATGATGTATACACCCAAAAAAAGTATGAGCATGAGGTTCTAGAACGCTACGTTGCTAGTCTAGAGGAAGATTGTAGTCTTCTTTTAGACATTCCTTCACCCACAGTGACGCCATAACGTTTAATGCCAGAGCTACATTTAGTTTGGTGTATCGATTTACATTGTCTACCATTTGATGTTTTTAACATTAAATCTTTCTTAATTCATCCAACATTAACATGCTTTTGTTATTTATCATAATGTTGGTGTATGTTTTATGGAGGGTGTATGCTTTTTTATCGTGATGTTGCTGAATGTTAGTTAGCACTGAATATGCATATTATATTGCCTTAATTGTGCCATACACCCTTACGTCTAAAATATATTACTTACATAATTTGTAATATGGCTGGGCCTCCAACGATGCCTTATTTTATGTGGTGTACGGAGCTTGATATGGTTCTCAGAGGTATGATGAGAAACCAATATGAGTTCGGGAGATGTGTTAATGGAGTATATACTACACAGACTTGGATGGAGGCATGGCGTGACTTCCGAAACATAACTGGGGGGGCCTTACATATCTTTGACTGAGTTGTAGATGAGATGGCAACACATAAGGAGAGAGTTCATAAGAGACAATTTTTTTTATTTTGGGAGATTTATTGCCTCCCCCGCCATTGGCCGTGCCGCACAACTTCGTGACGACTTGTCGCATTTACCCATCTGGGGTTGCTGAATACCTTATTAACACCGATGAGTGAATCAAACAACCACGTTAGACAGTGAAAGTAACACATGAACTTGTAATATATTTCCACGACATTGTAGTTGTTTGTGTTTACTTCGCAACATTTAGTTGCAAAACTTATGTGTTGCATTGTTTTGTTTAGACCATCACTTGAAAAACTTCTACTTTATTGTTATGTATTGAAGGCATACATCACGTTCTTACTTGTTTGTAGCTAAGTTTGTTTGGAGCATTTATTTGTATTCAATATTGTCACAATTATCTTACTATTATTGTTATTTGCTAATACTTATATTTATTTATTAACTATAGATGTCGTCATCGCGGTCACAGTCAAAGGCAAGGACAAAGTTTAAAAAATTATTGATGTCTCCGTCGAAGATTCAAAAATATGTAGAAGAAATCCTTATTTGCAAGAAACAATGTTGCGAGCCTACACGTGATGAGGGCACAAATGGGAGCCACGAACAAGCCAAGGGTGTTACTCTTCCTATTCACCATATGTCGTTGTTGTTCGAGTGGCCAAAAGACGCCATTAAACAGGAAACCAATCAATTGTTAAACGAAGCATGTCCTGTTTCATGGGACGAGTACGACGAGGCCATGAAGTTGGCCGACTAGGACGTTCCTACCTGGGATCAAAGCCTGTCCCCCACAGTGGCTGCTTGCTCACCATCTGAGATGTATTTGCCCGGGAACCAATAAGTTATTATCTATTTTTTATGTGGTATTAAGTTCTCCTACAGACATGCTACACACGTTTGCTACAATTGAATTTAAATGCATAAATTATGCATTTTATCTATTATTTATTTGTTATTTATTATATAATACATTCTTTATGCAATTATATTTTGAATGTTATCTTTCATTGAAACAACAATAATATCAAGGTGTTACACACATTACTACCTATTTACAATGTTAAATACTACTTATTTACAACATACACAACAATCGAAGACAACAATACAATTGGTTTATTTTAAATCATCACGTACTTATGACCATACTCATATATTATGTTAATTTTCCTAAGTACAAAAATGACATTCACAAAATTCACAAAATCTACATTGATTATTTAAAAAAAAATTGCCCTTCTGCTTAAGCGACAGCACAACTACACATTCATTACTCTTGCTAAAACCGTTCTACAACATCAGGACAGAATCAACAGATACTGACTACGTTGCCAAACAAAACCAGACTGAATCCAGCCTAGTAGCTAAACAGAATCAGACTGCAATCAGACTCAAATCAGACCAACTGACCAGAATCAGACTGGGATGCCAAACAGAATCAGACTGGGTTGCCAAACAGAATCAGACTGAATCCTGACTAACCCTGTCTAATCCAGTCCAGACTACAAAAAACATATATACATCGTGGAAAAATGAAATTTGGTGAAACATTTATCCGTTATTGGTATTTTTACAAATTAAAATTTTATTTATGCATAATACTTTATTATTGTGAGTATTAACTTATTTTGTATGGAGAATCATATGATTTTGAAGTATATATTTTTATCAATGTGTTAGTTATCAAATTCTCAAAAACCAACATGCAATGTGCATAAATTCCCTTTTTATTAGAATTATCCATTTACCCTTTACCCTCCCCGTTTACCCTGAGGGGAAGAGGGTAAGGGGATTGCTGAGCTGCAACATGGAGGGTATGGGGAGGGTAAGGCTTTACCCTTACTCTTACCCTCCAGAGGGTAGCGGGTAAGGGTAATTACCCTTCTCAGCCCTACTCCCAGTATATGTACTTGCATCATTTTTGGGTTGATAAGGTTGGGAGTGCAGTGCTAGGAAGAGCAGAGCGGAATAGGTAGAGGACAAGGTCGCTTTGACACGTCATCCAGAAATATCAGAAAGATCTGTGCGATGGCGGTGGCATTGTGAAATATTTATTATTACTTTTATCATTTATTTTTCATTTTAATGGTTTTCATCTCCCTTACATTAAACCTCAAAATAAGTTCTAATACATGCCCTTTTCTTTCTGCCTAACTCACTATGTCAAGCTATTAACAATGTTATCTTTTTTTTTGTTTAGCTAAGTAAAATGATGCAACACTACATTTACAAATTAGAAGTGATATAATATTCTCAAATTTGCTTGGGATATACCTAGTTACTTCCAAATAAACAGTCTTAACAATTATCCTAATACAAAGTTCCAGATTGCAGTTGGACTCTGTTTGGTAGGATGTAATTGAAGATCATCACTATTAAATGAGTTTAGATATGATTTTGGTTTGGTTAGCAGATGGGAAATTAAAAGCATTGATTTCCAGCCCATAAAAACTACCCGTTCCGGCATGAATTCTGGGAATTCGTACCACTCCCCAATTGGGGGTGGTCGGGGTGGCCGTACAAAATCTATACTACTATAAAAAGAGCGAGTTTGTTGTTTAAATTACATCTGATGCCATTTTCTTTTTTGAAAAATTATTCCAACCAATCAGAAGCAAGGATTCAAAATCTCTGCATTCTCCTTGACCCTCTCTCTTCTGACGTTTTTTCTCTATTTTTTTCCTTTTTTATCTTAATTTCTCTCTCCTTCCAAAACCACCTCATTATCCCAACTAACTTCTTGACTCTTTCTACGTCTTTCATCCTCTCTCCCACATTCTTCTCAATTCCTCAACCGCTCCACCAACTTCATCCGCATTTTAAGAGGCAGGTTCTTCGTTTATGGTACCTTGCGAGTACCCACGAACCACACACCCTTCTCCCACGTTCTACTCCACCCACCACTAGCACTGGTAACTACACTCTTATAAGTTGATGCCGGTTTATCGTATCATGTCTCCGCTCCTTTATCTTGAGCGTGTAATGGCCCCTCTTGATTATGGTTCCCATACTTGCATGATAAGAACAGTCTGGTATATTTTTCTCCTTCCATCCATCGTTAAAAAAAAGAAGTCTATTGTTTAATTTTATATTTTCTCTTTTATGATAAAAGGGTCATTATCCTTTTTAATTGTTATGAGGATTATCATTATCTTTTTAAAAAGTTTTATTTTACAAATATTTAATGTAAGATAAACATGTTCAATGGAGCACGATTACCATTATCTTTTTCAAAAGTTTTATTTTTTAAATATTTAAAATAAACATATTCAATGGGGCACGTGCATATGCACTGTGTGTTGCTAGTTTATGAATATGTATGAGTTGTTTTCTTTATTCATCAAAACACATTGCACTACGTCTCAGTGAAGACGGACGTGAATGAATGAAATGAAAGAGATTTGGACCTTTAGTAAGCTTTATTATCATTATGTTTGAAAGCAAAATGGACGCAGCTATCAGCCCAGCTGACCGGCTCCCAAACAGACGGAACAGCTAAAACCACGTAAGACGACTGTACCGCGTATAAAGGCTCACATCAACATCGGCAGATCCGTTCCGGTAGGCTTCCTTCCGGGCTCCTCGGTTACCCCCATTCCCCTCATTTTTCGTTTTGCCCCCTCCCGCCACCGACTGTCAGCTACCGCCTCGCGGCCGAATCCCTAATTCCGCCGGCTCCAGGGAGACATCCCGCGGTAACCATGGCCCTCCTCCCACGGACGGCTCGCCTTGCTCTGACATCCGTCCAGCGCTCGGCTGCTATCCACACTACCATGCCTTACTCCTCGCCCGCATCATCCCCCTCTCCTGCGCCCTACAGCCGTCCGCCTCCGCCCTCCACCTCTTCTGGCACGGGGTTGCCGAAGGCGGTGGAATATGTCGTATCCAAAGTGGACGATCTCATGAACTGGGCTCGCCGAGGATCCATCTGGCCCATGACCTTCGGTCTGGCTTGCTGCGCCGTCGAAATGATGCACGCAGGGGCCGCCAGGTACGATTTTGACAGATTTGGGGTCATCTTCAGGCCTAGTCCCCGCCAATCCGACTGTATGATCGTCGCTGGGACATTGACCAACAAGATGGCGCCAGCCCTTCGCAAGTGAGTCTATATTCTCCATCAAATTGTGCACATCTGTTATTTGTGAGCATGGGCACCTGGCTTATCATACCTTATTTGATTTCTTGTGGGTATTGTGCCATTTGTATTATCCTGCTTAGCCAGATAATTGGATGTCTGGTTCCAGTTTGAATTTTTGATCCGTTCTATCTTCTTGTAGAACGAGATCATAGGGAGTGCTTTGGTCTAGTCTTGTTGATTTCCTTAATATCTTTTAACAATAGGTGTTCTCTAATTCGGCAATGATTTTCTTCACTTATGACAATGGGTAGTGAAACATGATTACACGCAATTCATTCTGCCCTTGTTTAAACTTAAACATCAATGTAAATTGGACATGTAATGTAAAATTTGTTACTATGTTTTGAAAGAAGGTCATGAATATCACCCACATAAACAGTATAAAATATAATGCTTCACATGAGTTCCTATACTGAATGCAAATTGGACACTGATACTTATTGGACACTCCTGAACGCAAACTGGTCACCATAGTCACAAATTCGGTATTCGGGATATGTACAGTCAAGCTGAAAAATTCGGAAAACGGGAATTGTGCCGAAAAATCGGATTAAAAAAGGGTCAACGTACGGTAAAAGTTTGATCAACTATTCGGGAAAAAAATCGGAAAACACATACACACACAGATATGTATATATACTCTCTCACACACACAAAAACACACACTAATGTATAATTTAGGCAACATAATTCAGAGATGGAGAGTAAGTCAATTTGCTACAAATGAAAATCAATGTTGAAGGTTAGATGGATGACCCTTAATATTTGCAATGTGCAACTGGTCAAACTTAGCAAATGTATATGAACAGAAAATTTAAAGCACATTACGAAATTATAATTAATGGAATAATTGCAGATAATAATAAAAAAGAAATATAGGAAAAAAGGTGAAGAATTACAGCTGTCACAAATCACAATGGGTGATTTTGAAGGAAGGGAATGGGAGGAACTGAATGAGGATGTCCGAGAGAGGATATAAGGATACATATTAAATGGGAAGTTGGAAAATTTGGAGGATACAAAAGGATGGTAAGTAGGAAGGGGTATAGTGGTACATGGAAGAAATGGAAGCAAATCAATTGAAGAAGCAAAAGGGTGAATTCAGGAGGATGAAGGGAATAACGCGGAAGTAGAGAGGAGGAAATATAAGAAGAAACAAGAACATGAAGAAGAGGTGAAGATGGCGGAAGAGAAAGTGGAAGCAGTAGCAAGAGACTATAAAGGAACATGTGAAGAATTTACAGCAAGCATAGACATGAATAGAGGGAAAAAAATGGAAGTAGAGACAAAGAAATGAAGCAGCAAGAAGAACAAGATGATGAGGGGATGATGGAGGAGGAGCAAAGGGAAGAAGACGAAGCAACAATAGGATATATGAGGACAATGGAAGAAAGAAGGGAAGAAGGGGAGGAAGCAAGGAGGAAGAGGGGAAAAAGGTCCAGCAAGAGGAGACGGTGGAGGAACGGGGGGAGAGTGGAAGTAGGAAGGACGAACTAGTAAGAGGGAAAACTCCGGCGACGATGGGACACAGGAAGAGGAAGAGGAGAAGCGGAATCAGAGCAAGAAGATGAAATCATAGAGGAAGAGAGGACAGTGGAGAAGGATGGGAAGAAGCAAGGAGGAAGAGGGGAGGGAGGAGGAAGAACAAAACCCTATGACAAAGTACACAAAGCAAAGCCCCTGGATGCAGGCGTACATAACTGTAAAAAAGGGAAAAAACGTATGCAATACACAAATAAAACGTGGATAAAACGTGTATAAAACATATTAGACGGTTTGATGTTTTAAATGGGCGTCACATATGGTAGGTGAAAAAAACATTTTTTTCTTCTTAAAAAAACGGTGAATATTGTGACTATGCTGGTCACTTCATAGCTGTATCCAACATTTGTTTCTCTTTATTTTTGGATGTTAGATACATAGTGGACAATAAAATAGTCAATCCGTATTCCTATTTCCTTCTTCCTGTGTAGTCAGACTCTAGTCATGAGACATAGAGGCGACTAGGTAGGAACTCTTAAGAGGATTTCCAACTGGCCTTGCATGCCTCAATTGGGCACTTAGTGATTGATACTCCTGTATATAAAGGACATTCTGATTGCATTTTGTTCCTCCATTAGTGAGAGAAGACTATGTTGGTCTTGAGGTGAGATGCAACTTAAAATGAGTATCTACTACACAACTGTCCATGAGATAGTTCCTTTTTACTTGAAAGATGCACATGCTGTTTTTTCCATTTAAGACATTCTTTCTTTGATGAAGATTAATTTTCTTTTCACAAATTTTCATATAAACAAAGAAAATGTTGATGTATGAGATTTAATATATTTATACAATCCATGCATGGTCCCGTTAAAACCTTCTCTAAATTCGCTATCTTTTCACGTAGTATTTGACAACGCATGCCGTTACTGTGAAGCGACATACATAATAGATACATATATTTTAAAATCATATATTTTTCTTCTCTCATGTCTAATTCCGTGCTGTATAACACAATGTTTAAGAAAGGGTGAGGCAAGAGGCGTGCGGACAACACCTTGTAACCGCTTAAACGGGCGCTTTTGAAAAAGCGGGTTCCTAAATTCTTACATATTTTAATACAAAATTACACATTTTTTGTATATAAAAATGTAATAAACTTTTATACATATCTAATCAGCAAATCAATAATTAACCAAGTATAAATCAATACTTTACTACTAATCAATATTTCTAATTACCAAAATCAGCAAACAAACAGTAATTGCAAATAACCAACTATGAATTAATTATTAAATTCTTTACTACTAATCAGTAATACTAATCGGCAATGTATCAGAAAGCGGGAAGCGGGAGGCGTGCAGACAACACCCTGTAACCGATTAAGCGGTAGGCGGGCGATTAAGCGGGCGATTTTTGAAAAAGCGGGTGTCTAAATTTTATATATTTTATACAAAATTACATGTATGTGTATATAAAATATATATTTATAAGGAACTTCTATACATATCTAATCAGCAAATCAGTAATTAACTAAGTATTCATCAATACTTTACTATTAATTAGTATCTCTAATCACTAAAAACAGCAAGCAGATCAGTAATTGTAAATAACAAACTATGAATTATTGAATTAAAGTAATCACTAAAGTAATACTAACCAGTAGCACCGATCATTAATCACTGAAAGCAGCAAGGAAATCAGTAAAACTAATCATGCATTAGAAGTATAATAGAGCAATATGATATTTACTTAGATGCATTACAGCAATACCCAATTATTACAGCTTACACACAAAGTATGCATTCTAAATAAGGACTAGCTATATCATATAACATTTAATGTATACAAGTTTCATATATTATAGTCAACACTACTTGGACTATGTAATTAATTAATGTTAGATTCTTACATTAGGATTTTTAAACAAAAGCGGGAAAAAAAGGGCAAAAAGCGGGAAAAAGTGGGAAAAAGTGGGTGAGGCCGGCAAAAAGCGGGCGATTATGTTCAAAACAATTAAGCGGGCGCTTAGGGGCTAAATTAGGCGGATGAGGGTCATGGTCGATTAAGCGGCCGCCTGGGCCGTTTTTTAATTCACTGCTAATCGGTAAAATAAGCAAGCATATTAGTAAATCGGTATTTAGCTAAGCATTTATCAATACTTATTACCAATCAATATTTCTAATTACTAAATTCAGCAAACAAATCAGTAATTGTAAATAACCAACTATGAATTAATTATTTAATACTTTACTACTAATCTATAATATTAATCAAGTAATCAATATTGTGCCAAAAAAGTAATACTAATCATTAATACCAATCAGTAATCAGTGGAAGCAGCAAGGAAATCAATAAAATTAATCATTCACTAGAAGTATAATAGAGTAATATCCATTCAAATATAAAATCAGCAAAGAAATCCGTAAAAGTAATCCAGTATCATGGCTTCTAGTAGCCGATTTTTCCTTGAGTGGGTCAAAGCGGCTGTCTAAATCAGTTGTTGAAGTGGGCATTTAGGCGGCCTGAACGGCCCAAAAGCAGACGCTTAATGGCCCAAGCCCCAGGTGGCGCCTGAGGCTGAATTAGACGGTCAGGACCTGTCAACGCTTAAGCGGCCGCCTGGGCTGTTTCTAATACAGTGTATCACATGTCTAAATCAGAATGCTATCGAGAAATGTTTTGTGCTTCTTAGCATGAAAACCGTGCAAATAAAATTTTGATTCTAGATAAATCCTGAAACTAGGAAAATCCCATTAGCAAAATTAATATTTTATGCCCATGATTAACAAGAGGCATTTTCATATAAAATATTTCAAGTACCACATTAATATTGAATCACAATGTGAATTCATTATTGAATAAAGTATGGTTAATATATATATATATATATATATATATATATATATATATATATATATATATATATATATATATATATATATATATATATATAGGTATCTAAATCTTCGAGATTGACTTAGATATTCAATTGGAAATTCTCTGCATTAGGATTTCGAAACTACCTTAGAACTTGTTGTGATTAGATTTACGATGACTTGATTTACATAGTGAGAGATTTAGCTCAAAGTCTAATAGGATATGTATTGTTCGACTACAATTTGATCTCCCTCCTGTGAATGGGCTTATGTTTCCCTTCTCACCTGCTTGTTATTCTTTCTACATTAGTTTTGATGCAAACTAAGTACATTCAACGAGGATTCGAGGTACAGTTTACACATATTGTCTTATACAATGACCCACATAGCTCGTGTTTTTTCTGTGTACTATGTTGTGAATTCTTTTTACGGTAATGGGGTCAACAAGGATCCGTTTCTCACATAGAATCTCCATAAAACTTTGGATATATTCTGGATGAATGGATTTTTTGAATGTGGATCTCCTTGATGTTTCTCTATTTTTAGGTTGAATGCACAATGAGCGTATACTTTACCATCCATTTAAACAAAACCAGGACAAAGTGATGACCTAAATGGAATACGATGCATACAAATTAGGAATATCTGCTCAATTTAGGCCCTGTTTGGTACGGTGGATAGCCAACACATCACATTTGTTTGTAATGAATTTAACAACACATTTTGTTTGGTATCCATCTGCAAAGACAAAAGTGTTGAATTGGAATGCAGCCGCAGGGCCCTCTTTTCATTGCAAAACGAGGAGTTTGTACCACTCCCAAAAAGGGAGTGGTCGGGTGCAGAAGCAACCCATCTTCTTTAACACCTACACGGCCACTGCTGTATCTTTATAACAATAAACTGGATGCCAACCAAATAAATTCTAGTTTAGCTCATCCTACCATTATTTTGTAACTTCTCTCTTGCAATGCATGCAATTTAACCATTTATATGATTTTTTTTTCTTTCTAACCAGACGTGTGGTTATATCTGAACACATGAACGCTGATATTACAACCAAACTTTGCAAACAAAAATGTTGACTTCATTTGTATCACACCAAACAAAATAAAAGGGGTACAAAATACATGATTATAGTTAATCTAATTTCTAATTCATCAAACTACACTTAACTACACCGTACCAAATAGGGCCTTAGTGTACGGGAATCAATAACATACTAATAAATGATATTTTGGGGTTATTTTTTAATTAGAGGGTTAACTTTGATGTAGGTTAATCTTTTAGGATTTTGGGACCACCTCTATGAATGCTGTAATTATGTAGTTCTAGAACATTCTTTCTCTTTACAAGAATATGATGTGTCACTTAATTTTTATGTAATCCAATTGTTAATTGTCTACATACTATTAATAATGTCGGAACCTTCACTAGTGATATAAGTTACATTGACTATATGCAGTCTGTGTATGGATGAATAAATTAAGACTAATGAGGACGAACCTTGGTAAATATTGTTTGAGAATGTAATTTGACCAATAAATGAGTGTGGAGGGGAATCAATGGTTGCCACTCATAATGGAAGACCAATTATGAGATGCTAGTGCAAATTTTTAGTGGTAATTCTGCTTTTTCTGTTGCACATTCTTTTGCTCATTTGAGAAATTTGGTGAAGCCCACAATATGTTTTAAATGTAAATATGATGCATAAGTTTAGAAAGTGCAAGTCGATAGAGCATATTGGTGTCTAGACATGTGCTAAGTTGCCCTAGGCTAATACAACATTGCTAGCTTCCTTGATAGGAGTACTACTTAGTTTTGTTCGCAAATGTCTTTAACAATTATTCTATGCCCAATAAACAAAAGAGCTGTTGACGATGCCCTTGATTGGTGCCCAATAAACAAAAGAGCCGTTGATGATGCTCTTGATTGGTGGCATTTATTCTGATGATTTTTTGTAAGGAAAATAATATAAACAAGTTGTCAGAGATTTCTCCAAATAGCCAAACAAACAAATTCTGCAAGCAACAATCAATAAGAGTTTGCATGGTTGGCAACGACACATAGAAACATCGATTTTTTTTGGAGAAGGAATGTGGTTGATAGGGATGTCGATGTGGAGGTGGTAGGACAATAGTGTGGAAGGTGCTTGGATGAGAGGTTGGCATGTACTTCTATTGTACTACTGTTTTTGTTTGAAAAAATGGCAAGAGATAGGTTTTTAACGACGAACTATTAAGAAAATTAATCTCTTATTAGAACCATTGTTCAGAAAAGCGGTATGCGGTGTACGGACGGCGAGGGTACTGCATAGAGTATATGCGGTATGCGGGAGTATATACGGGAGTATATGCAGTTTTGGATTTTTTTTATTTAAATAAATTAATTATATATAAAATGATATGTTGAGATAATAAATTAATATATATATATATATATATATATATATATATATATATATATATAGTAGGCATGTATATACATTTGCATATAAACATTAATATGCATGTACGTATGATGTATGGTATGCTTATATATGTATATATGTATATATGTTTATATATGCAATGCGTTTGTAATATATGTACAAATACTAAAATGTCTGTAAATCAATGTACACATATGTGTAGATCGTATGTATAAATGTGGATAAATCAAAATGTATATATACATGTACAAAAATGTGATTGTATATTTATTGTATATGGATGTATACATGTTTATATATCAAAAGGTATGCATATAAATGTACAAATGTGTGTGGAAGTTTTTATATGTATTACAATGTATATATATAAATCAATGACTATATATTAGATTTAAATATATAATGAAATGTGTGTATATGTATGCATGTATGCATGAAATGCATGGACATAAGTTGTGGGCTTTTAAAAAAACGAAGTTTAATCGGCCGCTTAATCGGCCAAGCGGGAGTATATGCGGCTCATGACCGCCTAGTGGGCGGATTAGCAATATGCGGTGTGGTAGGGTGATTGAATAGGTATATGCGAGAGTATATGCGGCCGTGCGGACCGATTTCCCGAACAATGATTAGAACTAGTAACAAAGATAGAAAGGTGTGATCCAAACTTGAGATTATAGGGCAAAGGTTGTGATCTAGGACCAATGTTCAAAATTCAGACGAAAGGACAAAATCTTGCCATATTTTTCCATACGATGGCAATCGAACATCGAAATGCATTGTCAAAACACACTAACCATCGATTATTTTCTTCTTTTTAATGTACTATATACTACCTAGAGCATTTTTTTACCCGATTTTGTCTTTAAGTCTATATTGTGCTTGCAAACTATAATGCCTTGATTCATTGATTTCACATTGTAAATTGACATCAAAATTCCCCATCAGAATTCCCATCGAAACAGTTTAGGGTCCTTCACTTAAATCCCATATGAAATATTATTGCATAATTGAGTAGATCTACACTAGTAGATCATTTTGGTAAAATCTCATTAAGTAATTTGTTAATTTTTTCGTCGAAAGATCAGGGATTGCATTTATCAAAATTTTTGTCGAAATCAGACATTTTCTTCCTTGTCTAGGATTATCGAGGGCGAGCTCTATGTATTGGGAGGATTGGCAAGGTTGTCACTGTTAAGGTGGTAACATTAGGTCTACACGTGAGATGTGAAGATGTTATGAATTACTCCCATTATTGGCAGGAGTTTGATGTTTTATGATATAGGCATGTGGACCAGACAATGTTTCTGTTGATGTATGGATGTACTATGTGGTTAATGGATTTCTTCCAATAAGATTATGAAGACCAAGAAAATGCCATATGAATGGAGAAATTGTACTATGGTCCACATCTACAAGAGCAAAAGAGATGCTCAGAGCTGCACAAACTATAGAGGTATCAAATTTATGAGTCACACTGTGAAGCTTTGGGAGTTGATTATTGAGTAAAGGCCATACTTGTCAAGGCGGTCAATCGGTCACCCTGGATCCTCGGGCAACTAGGCTGACTAGTCGGCCATCCAGGTGTAGGGTTTATTTTTCATATAATTAGTCATATATATTAGTAATATAGATAGTCATATACTTATAGTTATATACAACAAGTATAACATGAATAAGAAGAGTGAATGAGTGACATACCATTTTTGAATTCAAACTTTCAATACTTGTTGTATTGTTGCAACTAAAATCAAAGTTATATGTTAAACTGCTAAAGAGATGTAGTGTACATTACTAATGTGAATGAAATTATATGCCGTAATCATCGATTTGCATTTCCATGACAATTGGTACAAGACAAATACTGACACTCTAGTCAACAATAAGACTGATTGACAATTTTTTAGAAAATTTTCGGGCCCCCTAAAAGCGGCCGACTTACAGGGTCAATAGCCGACCATTCTGACTAGTCGACCGACTAGCCAACTAGTCGGTAGGCGGACGTTGTACATGATGGAAAATTTGGGCGGCAGACCGGTAGTCGGCCAACAAAACGACCAGCCTACCAGTCGCCGACTAGTCGGGCGACTCAACAAGTATGGCAAAGGCTTCGATTGATAATGCAAATATCTAACAACCAATTTGGCTTCATGCCAGCGAGGCAGGGAGATAACATCAAATGTGATTTTTCTAGTAAGGAGGCTGTTGAGAAGTACATAGAAAAGAAAAAAGATCTTCACCTTGTTTTTATTGATTTGGAAAAGGCTTATGATGGAGTACCAAGGTAAATGTTGTGTAGGGTTTTAGAGAAAAAAAGGTGTGCCAATCCAATGTATTGACTTGATTAAAGACATGCATGATAGCTCAACTACAAGTGTTACGACTCCTCGAGGGGAGACACCAACTTTTCCCATCATAGTTGGGGTACATTAAAGATCGACACTAAGCCGACCACTATCTATTTGTTCTTGTTATGGATGAGTTGGCAAAGCGAGTACATGATGATATTCTTTGGTGTATGTTATTTTCTGATGAGATTGTGTTTATTGATGAAAGCAAAGAAAGATTGAATGATAAAGTTGAACTTTTGAAGAAATGCATTGTATTAAAACAAATATGAGATATGTAGAAGCACAACTGAGTATGTGTTGCAATTTTAGCCAATCTAGAATTGTAGATGACAGGGCAAAGTTGGATGGAGTGGAGTTACCAAAATGTGGCAAGTTTTATTATTTGGTTTTATTTTTGATATGGTTGGTGATGTCACATAATCACAATAGGATAGTTGAAATGGATAAGTGCAACTAGAGTTTTTGGAAGGCGCCTCTTAGATTAAAAAGTAAGCTTTATAGAATAGCCATACGGTCAACCATGCTATATGGGAGTGAATGTTGGGCTGTGAAGAAACCAGGTTTCAACAAAATAAATGTGGCTGAAATGCGATTCTGAGATGGATGCGTGGGAAGACAAGGAAAGATCATTTAAGAAATATCTATATCAAGAATGGATTGTAGCGAGTATGGAGGACAAGTTTTGTGATGGCAATTTGATATGGCATGCACATGTGCAATGTAGATTGACTAACATGCCTATTCAAAATAATGTTATTGAGTCGAGCAAAATTAAAAGAAGAGAAAGGCCGAAATTAACTTGGGAAGAGCTTATAAGGAGAGATTTTGAATATGTACATCTTGATAATAATATGATTCATAACATAGCTCATTGGACAAAAAGATCCATGTAGCCGACCCCAACATGGTTGGGATGGAGGCTTAGATGGGGACGATTATTACAACAAACATATCGATATAGATGTACATATCAATATAGATGTGATTCTAACTTGAGCCAAAACGAAGGGGGGTTGGGACATGACAATTGGCATCGATTACTAAAAAATAAATACCAATAGGATTATTTCTCTACAGATAAAAAATAAATCTAGAAAGATGGGAATCTATGTTATGGTATTGAAGAGCTTAGGTGGGTCTTGGAAAAATATGGGGGCAAGGTGTGCGTGCATTAGGGATGTTGTCGATTGGACAATCAAAGTGTGAAATTGCATTTTGTTGGTATTGCTTATCTTAGTCTTGGGTGGTGATGTGTTCTAAATGGTGTTTTTAGTTTCACTTTGAACCTCTGTTTTGGAAGCACTCTCAACGCTCAAGAGCACCCATGTGCCTAGTTGCTTAAGGCGAAAACTGGGGTGCGTAGAATTTGTATTTTGCGTACATGGCCTACATTCTTTTAGATCCAATTATTGGAAATTTAGGGCTGATTTAGGTTAACCTAGCTTTGATTTAGGTCAAATTGGGTGAAATGGAAGAAGCTAGACAACCATACACCTTGCTAATATTACCAAATCCATCGAATTGTTGGAATCAACAATTTGATGGGTTTGTATGGTAGTAGTGATGGTTGATCATAAAGCCACAAAAATATAAAGATTGTACATTGACGCCAACAAAGATGGGATTTGACACACAACATTGCTAATCTAATCAAAACCTATTTAAATCCTAGAAGTAGCGGTTAGTTGGGTGAGTAGACTTTGGGGAAAAACTACTTTGTAATAATCCTACTTTATCCCAGGCTTCATTCTTTAAGCTAAAAATGCTGACCAAAGCACGAGCCAACATATCGCTATGCCATGTACGTGGGTACAACCAAAAATGTGCATGTAAGAAAAGTATATGACGATAAGAGATCAAATATTTTCCTGCAAGGAATAGATCACACAATTTCATTCATAATTCTAAACCATATATCAACAATCTCATATGATGTATATGCACAAGTTATTTGTTTGCAAGAAGTAATCAACCACAATTTCATTCATAATTCTGATCCATATATCTACGATCTCATATGGTGTAGCAGAGTTTCTTTAAGATTTAACTCATTCTCATGTTCCAACAATGGACTTTACACTATGTTCCAACAATGGACTCTAAATTAAGTTTTAACGTTGGAATCTTATTTTCCTGGTGACTTACTAGGGGCGTACTAGTCTTTATGCCTGTATGAGATCATGATGCTAGAATCAAGCATTATTCTTGTGCAAGAAGTAAAGCATGCAATACACGTTTTCCAATGTGAACAAACTTTGGAAAGCATCACAAATCAGATTATATTAAGTCGGTTAATCATAAATACCACACCTCTTTTGAAGAGCAGATGATGTCCAAATTCAATTATTCCAAACGATCCAAGTCCTAATATGAAAATTGTCAATTAACACTCAAAAGTGTTACTAACATCTCCAAAAACCCCTTGCTAGAGTTTTAATAATGATTCTAGGGTTAGATGTGGGAACGAGTTTAGATTAGATGGAAACTAGGATTTACATGGATTCAACCCCTTACATTGGCTAAATACCAGCATCATTGATATTAGGGTTGCATTATTAGCACCATTAGATTAATCATCATGCTAAAGATCAAGATCTAGGGTTTTCAAAAAGGTTTCCAAGTGTTGACCTAATTAATTAGGATTTAGGTCAATGTGGACAAGATTTGTAAAAAGATCATATTTTTATTTTTGAATATACAAAAAATCTTATTTTGGTCATGAAAGTATTTGTAATATGTTCCTCTCATCACTATATTTTGGGGTTGGGATGTATATTATATTTTTTACAAGATTTGAACATTTTCTTAATTATTAGACGGAGAGCAAGCATATTAGTTTTTGGCGTAAAAACACACTTGTTAGATCTTAATCAGACAAAGATGTTGATCCACTCCACTCTGGGGAGCGCACACGAGGTGGAGAGGCGAGCGACGTGGCGACACGATCATTGTCAATCTTAGGTAAAAGGCTAAACCGCTAGAGATGGGGTGGTTGCGGCAAATTGCACCCACTCAACCAATGTTTTAGAAAGTGGGAAGCCGGAGGCGTGCGGATGCCACCTTGTAGACGCTTGAGCTCAGCGGCCGCTTTTTGAAAAAGCGGCTTCCCAAATCCTTATACAATTTTATAGAAAAATACGCATAAGTCTATATAAATTACATATTGTAGGCAGACATTTTACTTATCTAAACACACTATACAACACAACAAAACACCCAAATAGTCTACGAGTTATAACACATCTATAAAATAATGGATGACATCATGACAATGAATAAATACAACTCAAGTAAATAAATTTAATACATGAAGAAAATCAAGAAATAAACCTAAATTAGTGTTGTACCTGGAGATGCAACATTATCCGTATAAAATTAGTTGATCCAATTGCAGATACGCCACAACACACCGACATGAAAATATAAAAACAAGAAACAATTAATACAAGAAATAGTTTATGCAATGCCACCACAAAATAATTAGACATTAAATTTCGTAGACAATTTGCATGCAACATAAGGAACATTAGCGTACTGAATGTAAATATAAAATAAGTAGGCACTAGGCAATAACTACATAACATACCAGAGGAAAGGAGGATGTTGCCCATGACCATGACATTAGTCTAATCCCAAATAGCATCAAAAGTGAATGCCCAACCAAAAAACATCACAAGTCTGTGCTCAAAAACATAAAAAATGCTACAATATCACCCCCCCTTAATTCAACCCTAATTGTCCCTGTCTTCCTCCATGTCTTCAACACTAGAATAGTTGTCAGCCTCTGGACCAGCAACATCCCTTAGGGGATCATCTCTTCCCTCAATCTCTGGATCAGAATCTTCTTGGTAAGCAACTCTTTTTTCCTTTTATCTTTGTGCATCACCAAGAGTAAAAGGGGTAGACTGAGTAGGAATGGTGGGTTGTGGATTTCTTCTGGTCCTGGTATAAACCCTTTCTATCACCCCAAATGCTTCAGCTACTTGTCCCCATGTAAGTCCAACATCTGGATAGATCTCATTTTCATATGCGTTGAGATCTGAAAACCAATCCTTTGCCTTGTCTCTATAGGCAGATTCCAAAGGTTCTCCCTGTGCTTCAACCTTTTCATTTTATCTTTGAGTTTTACATTAAACTGCACATATACCAAACCATTTAACCTTTGCACGTCCAACTTGTTCCTCTTCTTGGTGTGAATCTGTTAGACATGTCAAAATGAAAAGAAAAATTGAAATAGATTAGTCATGTTATGATATCTTAGATACATATATATATATAAATCAAAATGTTTGAGATCATTACCATCTCAAATGTATTCCAATTTCTTTCACACCCTGATGAAGTGTATGTTAGATTCAGTATCCTAAGTGCCATTCTTTGCATGTTCGGAGTATCATATCCGTGATTTGTCCACCACTCCACTGCTCATCATTAAATGCTATTAATCAAATAACATAATAATGTTTTATATTGAATTTATCATAATAGTTAAGTTTCAAGCCATTTTACCGGAGTTTAAATCAGGATTTGATCTCTATCTTATGGCACCTGGTTTTCCAAATGCCCTAAGACTCTCTATAGGCAGGCATCTCTTTCTCCAAAACAATTTTATCTTGAATGGCACTTTCAGGAAAAAAAATATTTATGCACTCCATGCGTCCCTCCATCACCCCTTCTCGTGTGTTAATCTCAAGATCAGACCAGTAATAGTATGGATTCAAATAGTAGCCTACATTGTGTAATGAATAGAATTGAAAATTCAAAATTAGAATTTAATAGACATTGAATATAAAAAGTCATGTGTAAAATTTCTTTACCTGCCACATGCAAGGGACGGGGGAGCCTTTTGTCCCATTTCTCATTAACATTCTCCATAACCCTCTTCAGGAAGGGTTGATCATGATCTAGGCTCTGTGCCAACTCCTTTTCTACATCAAGCATAGCAACATATATGAAGCCCATAGCTGGCTTCCTCTCACTATCTACAAGTCGTAACACGTTGACTAGAGGCTTGAATGTTTTCATAGTTGACACCATTTAAGCCCAAAAAGTTGATGATGTCACCATATTTGCTAAGCGCTCCCCCTCACCTGTCTTGGTGTACCTACATTTCTCCCACTCAGAGGAACAAAACATACTTCTCAGCTCATTTCTTTTGTCCAACGAGCTTTGCAAACTGAGGTAGGCTGTGGCAAAACATCACACTGGGCTTATTTTAGTCACCTTTAGTGAACTTCCTCATCAGACCGAGGGTGCTGTGGTGGCTGTAAATAAAGATGGCCAACTTCCTGCACTTTCACAGTTTTTATCCTAGGACTGCCCAATGCCCTCAAGCATGAGATCTACACAGTGTGCGGCGCAAGGAGTCCAAAAAATTGCAGGTCTCTTGTCCTTGAGAAGCCTAACTGCTGCAATATTAGCTGTGGCATTGTCAGTGACCACCTGCACGACACTGTTTGCTCCAACTTCCTCTATACAACTATCCACCAACTTAAATATGAACTCAGCATTGTGAATGTCATCAGACGCATCTATAGCCCTTAGGAAATTGCACCCTTCTTACAAGTGACACAAAGTTTAATTATACTTCTTCCTCTTCCATCTGTCCATGCATTTGTCATAATTGATTAGCCACTCCACTCATCTCTGTGAGTCTCCAACGAGTTCCTAGTCTGTTCCACTTCAGGCTCCCGCAATTCATGGATTGTAGGACCCCGCAAGCCATGACCAAATTGGCCAACAACCTCCAACATTACATTGAAGCTCCTCAATGTCATTGTATTCATCACAATCCCTGCAATTTTCATAGTGTTTCATGTAAGTACATGCTTATGTATGTACACAATATGCTATAATAATCCTAGGAACAAGATATACTGAACAAGTAAAGACATGCTTACCAGCTTGATAAAACCATCTTGCAATAAACTACACTACCTTCTTCCTTTCTTCTTTCTTCAATTTCATGTTAATTTCCTCTTGCTTTGATGACAACCTCTCCTTCACTACAACTTATGGGTCCTTATTGAAATACTGGTTAATCTGTTCCACCACCTTAGGCTTCTTTGGTCGTGAACCACCAAGAACTACCATATCTTCATCATCGCTCCCTAATGTTGACCTCCTCTCTAGCTTCATCCATTTCCTTTTGTTTCTTGGCCTTCTTTGCTGCTAATTTATTCAAATACTTAATAATCTCCCTTTTTACTTCTGGTGGTACACTCGTACAAGGATCCACATCCCCTCTCCTTCCAGCAAGGTGTTCTTCAGTCTGAAGATCCCACCTATAGATATATGTTTGCAAAAAGTACAACAAAGGCGACCTCTACGAGCCGGGTCTGGAAGATCACAATACTTCCAACCCGGATCTTGGGACCTATTGTTGGAAGAAAGAGCAGCGTTTTCTTGATTTTGAGGGGCTGGAGGAGTAGACATCATCAACCATCTACAAAAAGTCACAAAATACAATTTAAACCATAAGTATAATGAATTGAATATTGAATACTTGAATAGAATATGAACAAATATATTTGTAATCTCTTTCCTTTTACTGCTAGTAGTATAAAATCATGTTCTAATTTGAACCACAGTAGAATTGTAGAAGATATATATTGTAATAATGTACATTATGCAATAAGCAATACAAATATACAATATACAATATATAATATATAACAAGGAAGAAAATGTCCAATTTTGATGCCGTTTCGCTGGCCACAGAAATAGAAATTTATCGAAATTTTGATGGAAATTTCGACAAATGCGTTCCTAATGTTTCGACGGCAAAATCAACGAATTAATTTATGAAATTTTGCTAGAATTACCAAGTTGTGTATATCTACTCAAATATGCAATAATATATCATTCTGGATATGTGGGGGGTGGGGGTCTCCTCATGTTTTGAAGGAAGGACCCTGAACTATTTTGATGGGGATTTCGATGGAGAATTTTGATGTCAACTTTCAATGGTGAAATCAATGAATCAAGTCATTATAGTTCACAAGCACAAGGTATAGACTTAAGACACAAAACTGTGCAAAAAGAAAATGCTCTAGGCAGTCCATAGTACATTAAAAAGAAAGAAAAATTTCGAAGGACAGCGCGTTTCAACAGCGCATTTCGATGTCTGATGGCCATCGGTATGGAAATAATTATGGAAATTTTAAACTATGATATATGATTAGAATCAATATAACTTTACTATTATACAGTAAACAGTAGAAAACGTTGTATGACAGTAAACAGTGGTACACATACAATGTACAGCAGTTCTGTGCTATTATATGACAAATACATAGGCAAATAGTCAAATCATACACAAATCATATAGTAGCAGCAACAACATTTAACTAATGAAAACGAAAAAAAGGAAGAAACAGTACCGCCTTCAATGTATTTATGGAGAAAAAGAAGAAAGGATGAAACAAATATTGGAAATAAGTGTCTACTTGATTACCTTGCAATTGATTCGTCCTTTCTTGAGCAGGAGAAGGCTTTCCCAAATGTCAAGCAGCAGCAAAATGTACTTTGGAATGCTGTTTCTCCACCACCAAAACAGCGTCTGTCGGCCCTCTCCAAAACAGCAGCCAAAGGAGGAAGGGAGAAGGCCCTGATGTGGTTGGAACACCACCACTTGCGCTGCTGGTGTCTCTTGGGTGAAAGCCAAGTCCAATCGCTGAGAAGAATTGGGGCTAGATGCGACGGGGAGGAGAAGAACGCCCGCGACAGCCAGCGGCATACTGTAATCGGGGGGGGGGGGGAGAGTTACCGTCGTGCCTGTCGCTTCCATGAAACAGGGTATTCTAAACCCCTGTGGGCAACTGTTGTCTTTTTTAATGGGCCAAATTGTAGCCGGGCCCAACACATGGCCTAAGTCATCCGACCAGCCGAAAGGCGGCTATAAGCGGGCGCTCCTAACCAGGTCTGAGGCAGGCACATAGGTGGGAAAGGCGGGGTCCAAGCGGCCGCCTTTTGGGTTGGCGCATGCTGGACACTCCAAGTTAGAAATGGAGCGGATGAGCCCATGGGCCGCTCAGATGGCCATCTGGCCCAATTTTTAAAACATTGCAGTCAACTAAGTCGGAGCGCGCTGGGTGCAACATGGCGCAATCTGCGCCGTTCGATCACATGTGACTGCTGACCGGGGGCATGGTGGAAGGTGTCCAACTCCACTGTGAGAGGCTAGGAAGCACGGACACGGACACGGGATACAACAATTTTAAAAAATATAGGACATGGATACGACGTTGGACACGGCATACATATACATATACATATACATATACATTTACATTTACATTTACATTTACATTTACATTTACATATGCATATGCATATGCATATGCATATACATATACATATATTAACTATGTATATACATATACATAAATACATATATGTATAAGTATAAATATAGTTGTATATATAGACAAATATATACGTATACATATACATGTTAACAAATACACATATACATGTACACAAATATACATATACATACACAACATGGAGTTAATACATATAATATCCGTCTATCCAAATCTGTAAAGCAACTGATTACATGAGATTTAAAGAAATAACCTTAAAAGGAATATAAATCAAACCCAAAATTCACTTACGATATGAATGCAGACTTTATAAGAAAGCACTAGTATGTTTCCATTATGAGATAATGAGTGATCAATGTAGATTAATCTAGAATACATTTGCAGTATGAATCAAATATGAATGAAGAATGATGAATATAATGAATTTGTATGTCAAATCCTAGAATACTCGTTATATAATGATGAATTATATATATAAGTATGATGTATAACGGATAAATATGTAATAATCATTAGCAAAAGGATGGGGAGGAAACATATGGTAGTGTGCTGGAATAAGAGGAGGGAGTGAGAATATATATAATTTATATTTCTTTTATATAGGGAATTAGTTTGAGCCTGCCATGTCCACGACGTGTCCACGCTGTGTCCAAGCCGTGTCCATGCCGTGCCCGTGTTTTAAAAAAAAAGTGGACACTTCTTAGCGGTGTCCAGCCGTGTCCACCACGTGTCCGTGTCCGACACGTGTCCCGGACGACCACGGCTGCCCCGGGGAAGTGTCCGTGCTTCCTAGGTGAGAGGTGATGGGCACACGTCATAGGATCCGAGGCTCGGGTCGACTGCTAGAGGATCCGACAATGGCGTTTGCTTGACCACATACCCGAAGGTGTGCGGTGACCAATGTATTAGAAAGCGGGAAGCGGGAGGCGTGCAGACAACACCCTGTAACCGATTAAGCGGTAGGCGGGCGATTAAACGGGTGATTTTTGAAAAAGTGGGTGCTTAAATTTTATATATTTTTATACAAAATTGCATGTATGTGTATATAAAAAGTATATTTCTAAGGAACTTTTATAGATATCTAATCAGCAAATCAGTAATTAACTAAGTATTCATCAATACTTTACTACTAATCAGTATCTCTAATCACTAAAATCAGCAAGCAGATCAGTAATTATAAATAACAAACTATGAATTATTGAATTAAAGTAATCACTAAAGTAATACTAACCAATAGTACCTATCATTAATCACTGAAAGCAGCAAGGAAATCCGTAAAACTAATCATGCATTAAAGTATAATAGAGCAATATGATGTTTACCTAGATGCATTACAGCAGTACCCAATTATTACAGCTTACACACAAAGTATGCATTCTAAATTAGGACTAGCTATATCATAGAACATTTAATGTATGCAAGTTTCATATATTATAGTCAACACTACTTGGACTATGTAATTAATTAATGTTCCATGCTTACATTAGGATTTTTAAACAAAAGCCGGAAAAAGCGGGTGAGGCGGGCAAAAAGCGGGCGATTTTGTTCAAAAAGATTAAGCGGGCGATTAGGGGCTAATTTAGGCGGCTGGGGGTCTTGGCCGCTTAAGCGGCCGCCTGGGCTGATTTTTAATTCACTGGCGGTGACGCAACAATGCTGTTCACCAATGAAGCAAGGAGTGTGGGCTAGAGGGGGATTAAGGCTCGAAAACTCGCTGCTCAAGTTCGTGAGGGGTTGAGGAAACGAGTGTGGAGGTTTATATAGCAGAAGGGGTGTGAAGCTAGGGTTTTCATGGATGAGAAGGAAAATCCAGTGAGTGGGTTTTCTTGGGGCCCAAGGAATCAAAGGCCTTTTATCCAACCACAACTCGGCCCAGATTGGAGAGAGGGAGTGATTGGGATAGAAAGAACTTGGAGATGAGGTGCAACAAGGGCCGGAGAGAGGGAGGAGAAATCAAGTTCATTGTTCTGAGTTTCCCAATCAGACTAGAGGTAGCAAATGACCCCAAAGCCGTTTATCGATGGTCTAACGGTTGTCGATGTGCATCACATCTTAAGGGCTGAGCCCTATGCTCTTCGTGCACATTGATTGGATCAATGTAATTTAAACTTACCTAATCTGTTGTTCCAGTTTAAATAAAAGTTTAAATCTTTCAAAAATTCTCTAGGCCACTAGGAATGTTGAAATTTTGGTTTTCCTTTCCTTCACTTCTTGCTATATGAAAAGGTTGGCTGCAAAATAAACCCGTCGAGTGCCCTTCTCTTCGCTATAAATTAACCTTTGATGGATTCAAAATAACGGTCTCAAATCCACGTAAAAGATTTCATTAAGCTTATAATTCAGTTATGGCTTCTCACATGACTATTATTGATAAAAGGATCACATGATTGACACTTATACCATTGAACTATAATTCCTTGAATACTTGTCCCAAACGACTTAAAAGAAAAATACAAACAGCATTATCTATTCATAAAGATTATATTAAATAATATTTTTCAATTACAACTTTAAAAAGAAGGAAAATTCCATGTTCTCACAGAGCCCTAGTAGATGGTCATGAATTCATGATTGACCGAAATATCTGTAGTATGGTTTTTCAAACTGTATTTTAGTGATAAGACAAGCCGTATGCTAACCACCTAGATCTGCGTAGCGGAGTGATCTCGAGAGGACCGAGAGTCCCTCTAGATCATCCTCTAAAATGCAGTGAGAGAGGGCGGCAATGTGTCAGTGGCGGACTGGTAGAGAACAACGGCTGCGGCATTGTGGTGGAAAGAGAGATGATGGCGGCAACACGGGAGGAGAAAGGTATTCGCTTAGGCGGCGGGGCATGGCCACCTAGATCTGCATAGCGGAGTGATTTAGAGAGGACCGAGAGTCCCTCTAGATCATCCTCAAAAAATGCAGTGAGAGAGGGTGGCGATGTGTCAGTAGCGGATTGGTAGAGAACAGCAGCTGCAACATTGTGGTGGAAAGAGAGATGATGGCGGCAACATGGGAGGAGAAACGTGTTGGTTTAGGCGGCGGGGCATGGTGTACAAAAGATCGAGAGAGGGCTCCGATAACATGGTGGGAAACAAAAGGTTTTTCTTATTTGATAAAAGAGGGAGTGCTCGCCTATATATATTATAGGCAGATAAAATTCAAGCACACCATGTGGGATCAAAGAGGTAAAACAGTAAATACGTAAAATAGAGAACATTAAATGTATAAATAGATATATATCATAATAGGAACCGTAAGAGTTGGAACTTGGAAGACAATAGTGTAGATTAGACGACATCAAAAGGCTGCAATATCTTATGCAGGGATTTGACATGCTGATTCAATGCCATTTAGCCGCTTGAGGAAATGGTAATATAGATTGGAATTTCAGGAACTACTGATCTATTAGGGGAATTTTGATGGAAATTTGACTATAGACCATAAACCGAAGCAAGTTATGTACATTCAACATAAGTTCAGGGATAGTGTAACATAATCAACACGTATTCTACCCATAAAATTCACGGAATAACCACCTATAATGGGATTGATAAGATCATAAGAATTTAAACTGCGAGTGAAGCCTATGCATTGAGTAGTTTCCGGATACGATAGGCTATGAAGTGCGAAATACAATGTCACACAAAAGTCATCGTTTCAAAGGAATATATATACCCAGATGATAATGCTTTGACTGTAGAATTTTCCGATTTTGACAAATTTGACGAAGATTTTTTATTAGTTTGGTCGGTTGTCGGCCAAACATATTGAAATCCTGTTCTGTTGACGTACTATTCAATTTTTCATATCACCACTTGTGGAAATGATTGTGTGGAACTGGGGACAGTTTTGTGGAGATCTAAATCCTTGATCTTATGTACATCATGAGACAGTTGTGAAATATTCACCTGCCAATTCTACAACTTACCATGAATCATAAAATATACATCTTCTCTCATAGAGATCCATAAATGTTGGATTGAGTTGATCTGTACACAATAGCTATACAGTTAGAAAATATAGAGTATTGAAAACATAAAAATTATAGAAGCCAACATATAAGTTAAATGTACTCGGGTAAACAATTCTTTTAACCCACATATGTTTTTGCTCATTTGTTTATATGGAATGGTTAATCAATAATAATTTATCCTTGCAGCTAAGAGATGTGATGCTAAGCAAAGAAAATAATGAGATCCTTGTGATCTGTCATGGTGGTTGTTGAAGATAATAGACACTTCTCAGTCTTACTGGGCCTATTGGGCTTCATATATTCTTTAATACTTTTAGTCTCACATCGCATACTCATGAAGTTGTATTTCTTCCAAATCCCTACGTATACTGTATATCTTTTAAGTATCAAGTCACGAGATTGGCAAATTTCACATGTATCAGAGCCTCCATACTCATCATCCTTGGCTCCATTTTCTCCATATTTCCCCTCCTATCTGGTGTTTACTTAAGTAGTTTACAATAGTCGTCGACTCACCCAGGGCATCATCACCTACCCTAGCACACAGGCTGGGTACCATGATAGATGATTTACAACAGTCAGTAACATCAATATACTTATTATTTTAATGTGGAGTTGTGATGTAATCTAAACCCGTATGGTCATAGGATTTCGTACAGGTACCTGGAACCTGGGGTGTTTTGCGCCTTTCATTATCGAGATAAGCAGGTTATCATTTTCAGTAATGTCTAGGAAAAGTGAGCCGTTGACTAAAAATAAGTGAGCCGTTGACTAAAATTCCCTTCTGCACTCTACACATACATTTACTGCTAGTGCTACTACTTCTTTTGTGCTTAAATTAGTATAAATTAATCTGATCTTTCACCAAGAACCTCAAACTTGAGTGTACTATTATGCATACTGCATCTCCCGTCATGAATGATATATCTGGTTTGGCTCTTCATTTTAAGCTGAACTGCATCCTAATCGTGGTTTTATGTATCTATGAATTACATCTTCTATTTTTCGACGTGTAATTGGCATGGTAGCAGCATGTTTAATCTTCTCGTAGATTTAAGCAATCAAAGCCCAGCTCATATGAAGCTATGGGTGAATTCTGTTGGACGTAATCGTTTTTAGAATTTGTCATTCCTTTATTGGTGATTCTCAATTTTGTATGCTCTGCATTAAAGTCACTGCCATCTGGTAGATTCTATTTATTGCAAGGCCACATTTAGCTCTGGTAATTCGGAATACTCTTAGCCATATAATGTTTGGTTCCAAACGTGGACTGAGCTGTCCAGAACAGCAAGACAGTCGTCTGACAGCAGGGCTGTAAATGGGTAGAGTATGGTGCTGTTGTGGTCCTATGTATAACTGCAGCCGTTTAGTTAAGTGGGTATGGATATGGGTGTATACCTGCTTATTCAAAAGCTACACCTTAACCAAACCCATATCCGTCGGGTATATGGACGGGTAATTGGGTATACGGTTATGGATAGATTTTATAATAACACACCACAAATTTCAAGATACAACAAACTACTACACTAATTGTGTGATATTGGTACTAGTATGGCGTCAAATACATTCCATTTTGTGAGAATGTAGTAGTTGATAAATAAATAATGTCACTTTAAAAAGGACAACTAAGTTTAACATGTTGATATAGCTAAATCAGAATATAAAAAAGGAATGATTGTCGGCTCTTTTAGAGAATATTACAAAGTTTGACTATATTATTAATAAAATAGGATACTCAACATTGATTTAGGAAATTATGTTGGTTTGCCTTCATATTGAGAGGAAAAGTACAGCCAACAATATGTCAAATATGAGCAAACTTATTATAGAGAAATATCATTCAAGGCAGTGAGGAAAGAGGAGCGGAATGAGAGAATGAAGGTGGAGGTTGCAAATCACGTGTAACCTGGTGTGATTCCTAAAGTTATCTGCAGATTCACCATTAGATTAAATACATGAAATACATATTAGTCACTAATCTAATGAACATTTTATAACCAAACTAAATGGACTTCAGATTGCTTGATCCAAAAGGGCCTAAATTATTGTTGTCTTGATTGCAGGGTTTACGATCAAATGCCGGAACCTCGCTGGGTCATCTCCATGGGCAGCTGTGCCAATGGTGGTGGTTACTACCATTACTCGTACTCTGTGGTAAGAGGATGTGACCGGATTGTTCCTGTTGATATTTATGTGCCCGGATGCCCTCCCACCGCAGAGGCTCTACTTTATGGAGTCCTTCAGCTGCAAAAGAAGATCAACAGGCGCAAGGATTTCCTCCTTTGGTGGACCAAGTGAAATCCTGGCGTCAACTTGGGTATCTTTTGCTTATGTTCGTCTCCACCATGCACAATAAATGTAGCTGGTCAGAACTATGCTTGTTTTAATATTCTGGACCATAGCATGATTGTTGGGTTAGCTTGCTAATCTGTGAAATACTAATATTCCAAAATTGTGTTGTATGTCATGTATACGATGAACCTCTTTGTTAAACCTGGTTTGTTTGTTAAACCCGGCTGTTCAGCCGAAGCAATTCAGGAAGGTACTCTGATCGTTGAATTTGCTTATATTTAAGTGGGCCATCCTCCTCAGAGTCGAAGAAAACTGGTTTAATTCATTCTGGAACGGTTGCAAGGAAAACTTGTATGTCTGTCCTGTGCTTTTAGTTATTTGTAAAAATGTGTAGAAAATTTGATTACATATTTTTCCTTTGAACATTTGTAACATGATAACAGTTAAAGTTGGAGAGCAAAGCTTAAAAGCGAACCAAACCGTCCAATGGAATCAAGTTGTGTTAAATTGTCGTTTTTGCTGGTGGAGTCAAATGTGGATTTGTCTGATTGAATACTAAGCAGATTCATGCCTGTTTAGTCTTGGTTTTTATTTCTTTACCTCATGATGGATTTTGCGTTGCGTTTGGCGAAGGATATTTAGCACATGACAATGTCAACAAAGTATAATATGGGTGCGTTGCATATAGCTGTAACGTAGGTGATTCCGCCTACTATGATACCCATCTAAAACCAGTGATGGAATTTTTTGTTATCCACCGATTAGAATAAGTTTTCGTGAAGTACCTATAAGTGTCCTGTCCTAGTTTGATTCCCATCTCGGACTCGTGAACCGTTATCTTATTGGTTTCGGAAGGTCAAAAGCCAGAATTTTATTATTATTGGATTAGTGGAAATCACTCTTTCCACTGGTCTGATGGGTTCCGTGCATCTAAATGTAACATATAAAATATGTCAATAAATAGATTAAAAACTTCAATCTTCACTAACCATTTTGAGTATTTGATAAGTACACCAAGAACCAATTATATTACATACCTAAAGCTACAACCACAACCAGTGCGCACTATATATATAATATAAAAAGGTAAACTTTATTAGAACAGAGACATCAATAATTTTGGGGATGCAGTTTATGCTGCGCGCTCTGTCTGTAGCTGCTACAAATCTATTGCATTTAATCATGAAAATATCATATTAATAACATATACAACATTAATTGTATATTGTGAACTAGGTTCAATAAATCTATACGCACAAGAATACGTATAAGCACATAAACATACATAAAAACTATTCAAATATAATCACTTAAGAACGTTGTCTATAATGTCAATGTTTCTATCTTCATCATCAAATTAAATGAAGACAGTTACGGCTTCCGATGAACTTTATTCAAAATATTCTTCAATCTAGAGATAAGGTGAAATTTATTTAAAAGCCTGGTGAGGATACCCGTGAATGTTTCAACGGGAAAATAGGCAAGTCAAAGTATGGATTCGGAACAGCATGGAGCCGTCTATTTCCTACAAACTAGTGAACGCACACGTGCACATGCACGTAACATATAAAATTTGTTGGAAATGTGTGAGGAGAGGACTCGTCCGTGAAAGAGTTCCTACGGTAAAAGATATTTGTGTTGGTTGTTTGAAAAGAGAGAATCAAGGAACCGTTTTCGTGGGATGGAGAGAGAAATACAGAATTAAAAGATAATAAAAGTTAATGAGAGTGTGGGAATAAATATTTGTAGGAGTAAAATTCCTTGAAAAAAGGAGAGAAGAGAGTGAATCAAGGAGAGCGCATCATCAAACTCGCTCTTTTTATAGTAGTATAGATATAAGTTCTACAAAACTGCGAAAGAATTACGGGACGCTACTTGTTTCTACACACTACACATAGGAAAAAAATGTGGCGTGGTTTTATAAAATTTAGGATAAAGTTTTTGGTGAGAATCAGGGAGACATGACCCTTGTTGAATATTATATCTTCATTGTCACCATGTCCCATAATTTGATTACTTTCAGCCTATCTCTTCTAAAGATCAAACCAAAGAGCATTAATCTCGTCACCGTTAAAGTTCCCAATGGCCTCAATCGGCCTATGCTTAAGTCGTCAACATCAACCTGGAAAGCAACAACTTCCCCACGGGAAATGTCTTCTCTCATCTTCAATAATCTGACATTCGACTCTTATCTTCCACTCCACTAGATTCACTACTGGCGACTGCAATCGTTGCTTGTGGACGTGGCCTGGACGCTCTTCGAGGCCCAAATGCACTTTTTGTAATAAGTTGGTACATTTTGAGGAGAAGTGCTACCAGAAGCACGATCATCCCTACAAGTGAGTTGTTGCACTGGTACTGTTCATATTTCTCGAGGAACAAATATCATGTCTATCACCATCTTATCATCTAAGTATGATAAGCTTCTATAAGCCTCTTAACAGGCTCCTCAACAACCTACACAATTTGGAGATTCTATGACCATGCAACATACTGTGATATTTTCAGTACATTTGGCCTCCAACCAAGGTAATGTGGGGACCTCCATGCTAGCATATGATTCTCTCTAGATTGTTAATTCTAGTGTCAACCAACATATGACGGGTATGATAAATCTTCTCATCCACCGAATCCTATATCCCTACCTCATATGTCACTCTAGTAGATGGGTCTTTTAAAACTGTTTAGCAATGTGGAAGTATTAACATCTCACCTAATTTTAAACTTAAATCTGTCCACTTTATTCTCAATTCCTTCTTTAATATGATGTGCATTGTTATATTTGTTGATGACTTTACTTGCAATGTCACCTTCGGTAGCCATGATAACATCCCTTCATCTGTCCTTCTTGCATGCACACCTCTCCAACTTCATCAGCTCTACGACCACCCACCTCTTTTGAAAAAAATGCACATGGCACCCTCTTTATCTAGTTGACACAGTCTTCCATGTGACTCTTGTCAGTTTGGGAAGCACTATAAAACTCATTTATGTTCTAAAGCTGCTTTTGATGTTATTCATAGTGATATTTGTGGTCCTTTTTGAAACACTAGCTTAAATGATCTGAACACAGTTTAATAAATCCATTATAATCTTTTTGATCGAAGTGCTTTAGAATATATTTCGGGTCATATGTCCTCATTTTGCTCTAGCACTAAAACCATCCATCAACATTTTTGCGCTCACACCCCAAAACAAAATGGGGTCAAAGACCTAAAAATCATATTTTTCTTGATATTTATTGCACTCTTATCTTTCAGGCCAAATTCCTTAAGTTGTATTGGTCTAAAGTTGTTCTCACTTATCAATCAACAACCTTCTTCTATTCTATAGAATAAGACACCGTTTTGGTTGTTTTTCCTGATCAAAAGGCTTTTCACCCCCCTTATTGTGTTTTGGGTAGTCTATTTTTGTTCATGACTTTGATCTAAAGGTAGATGAACTTGATTCCCGCTCTATCAAAATAGTTTTCCTTGGAATTCTATCTGTTAGAAGGTTACTGCTGTTATAGTCCAAGAAATTATTGAATGTATGTCTTCATCGATGTTATGTTCCATGAATTATATGTGTTCTTTGATTCTCCTTTGTCATCCTCTCCACCTCAACCTCAACCTGAGTTCTTAAGCTTAATCTTTCTCACCCATTGGATCATGAACTTGACACCCATCCTCCTGTGATTCAAGTCACTGATGTCATTCCTCCACCACATGCATATGATGTAGAACCATTATACATTTTTGAGGATCTATCATGCCTGGTGGGTCTCTAAAAGGGTATGTATGTCCTTGCACTATCCATCATCCCATATCTCGTACCTGTTTCCTATCTAAGTTTTCTTGTATTGCTAAATCCATTGCCTATCAACTTGATTCTATTTAAATTCTAATTTTTTTTGTGAGGCCATTTAGCACCGTGGTTGGAAAGCTATGATGCTCAAGGATATGACAATTTTTTGTGAGAATGAGACCTAGATCTGTTCCTCCCCCACCTGAAAAAATATTGGCAGTTGTCAATGAGTCTTTTCTATCAAATATAATTTAAATGGATTGATGGAACAATTTGAAATTTGTCTTGTTGCCAACAGATTCACCCAAATGTATGATGTATATTTTTTAAAACCTTCTCACCCGTCACTCACATTGCTTCTATCATGATCATTATCTCTCTTTCTACTCACATGGATTGGTCTCTATTCCAGTTTGATATTAAAAAGGCCTTCATCCATGGTGATCTAGATGAAGTCTATATGCACAACCTCTAAGATTTTGTGCTCAGGTGGAGTCTTCACAAAGAGTCTTCCATCTCAAACGTTCCTTGTATGACCTCAAGCAATCAAACATGCCTAGTTTACAAAACTTAGTGGAGTTCTTGCTATCCTAAGTTTTACCATATCTTCTAGTGATTACAATCTCTTCTTTTCTACATACCAAACTGGAACTAATATCCTCACCGTTGTTAATGATATCATTATCACTGGTAGTGATGCTCATGTGATTTCAGCTTTGAATTAGGCACCCTGAATGTATTTTCATACCAAGGATCTGGGAAAAATTTGCTACTTCTTGGGAATCAAGTGTTACTCTATCGCCATGGCATTTATTTATCTCAGTGAAAGTATGCCCTCAACCTCTTGAAGGATTATGCCATTTTGACATGTAAATTTGTTTCTTCACATATGGACTATCACAACAAAATTTTGTTTGAGGTAGAGTCCTTGTCTAATCCCGAGCAATATAGACACTCAAATGCAAAACTCATTTATCTTATGATTACCCAAATAGATATAGCCTTTGTTGTTATTGTTGTCAGTCTACACATGGGAAAATCCCTCGTATGTCACTAGAGTTAGGTACAACATATTTATGATATCTGAAAAGTGCACCTTGCTTGTGTCAGCTATATAAGAAACCACCTTCTCCAGATGTCTTTGACTTGCTATGTCGATGTAGGTTAGGTCAAAGATGTGAATAATAAGCGATTCATTTATGGCTTATGTGGTCTATCAGGAGGCCATCCCATCAACTAATGAAGTAAGAAGCAATTTGTTGTGGCTCATCCCAACATTGAGGCAGAATATTGTGCCATAGAACATGCTTATTGTGAAATTCGATGGGTGACATTCATTCTTCAAGAATTATGTCTCCCTCTCTCATACTAAACAAGTCTCAAATTTGATAATTAGGCAACTATTCATATATATAATAATCCAGTTTTTCATAAATGTACCTAGGACATTGAGGTTGACTGCCCCTTCATAAGAGATCTAATTCATGCCAAAAAAGATCACTACACTGTAAGGACCTGATCTTTAGATAAAATATTTACAAAATTTTATCAAAAGTATAAATAAATCTTTTTATAAACATGCTTTACATTAGATTCACATAAGCTTACAAGTATGGATACAAAATTTAAGCACATGGATTGATTCCTATCTACTCTTCAATGGGAGACAACTCATGCACATGTATTCTAGGTCTCCTTTGATTCACTTGCCATGGGTTCTCAAAGCGAAAGCAACCACCCATTTACCCCAAGAATAGAAAATATAGGTAGCGAGTGTGGTACTGAATCCTTGAGCGACTTAAAAAATAAAGATTTTTAAGATCAAATCTAGGTAAGCTTTCTTGGTGGACTGTAGTAATAGCAAAAGGATAATCTAGTCACCATATTAATTTTAAAAGGTAACAACAAAGTAAAGTGGTAACTAGAATCAATAAAGATATTATCAAAACTAATATCAAGATATTCAATTATGAAAAATGAAATGATTTATCTATTGTCACAATCAATCTAATATTTTGTCTTTGTCTGTGGCTAGGTGCCTAATGTTTTCCCCTCTATGAGAGAACAACACTTTCTCAGGTGGGGGTAACTAATACTGGAGGACCTCTAATTGTCGATTATCCACTGTACAAGGCTAGTAAGCTAAAGTTCTTAGCCAATATTTTGAAATTTTGTGTCAATATCAAAATCAACCAATATTTTTAATTTCTCAACAATGTTCAATATTCAATTGAGTGTGGTGAACTTCAAAAGAGCAAAAGGCTACCAATAAAACTGGTTCACCACTTTGCAAAATATGAAATTCAAGATAGCTAAAAAGTTCAATAACATAATTAAGAATATAATACCAATTGCAAATGAGAATTTCTAATCAAGATGTCCACAATAATCAAAGATGCCAATGTGGTTTAGTTAGGTGACTAGAGGTGTTTTCAAGTCGACTAAATGCAACATGATTGGATGACTACAAGGATGAATACCAATAATAAGTAAATGACTCATGAGGTATCCCTTCATTAGTTACTCTGACTAATAATTGGTCAACAAGCTAATGAGGGTTCTGCAACATTTTTGTACCCAATCAATTAATGAACAATACCTTTTAAAGTAAACAAAAATTAACTTTAAAATTAGAGGTATAATATCACTATTACTTACTTCATGACATATAGACACTAGATCAGAGTGGAGAATCTAGGGAAATGTGATAGCAAAACAAGGAGTGGAGAAAGAATGATAGAAAATAATAAACTATGTCATCTAAATTTAGGCAACTCTCTAACTTCAAATTTTCTTCTATTATATATCATCCAATGAAGAGACCAATAACAACCTAAATCCATTATCTCTTATCTCCCTTACTTCTTCATACTCATGTAGGGATTGAACGATGTATGAGAAATCAAGGACAAGTATAATGGAATTTGAATTTGAGATTTCCTCCCTAATCTGCATAGATATCCCATCTTAACCATGATTTTACAAATCATTTGAAATTGATTAGTATCACTTTTTCCCTATACATATTGTTCTTGATCGGAAGCCTAGTAATAAGAATTTCTTACTAAGTGGATGCTAGAAAATAGTTGGATTTGATTAACTTCAGTTGTAGAATGATATTAAAACATATGATTGGTGTTTTGTGCAAGCGAAATTTGCTGCAACTATATTGCTCAGATTTTCATCACTTGAATAAGAATCAAAGATTCAATTAGATAGTAAATGTGGTGAAAACCATGTAACAATCATGGAGGTCTATATCATGAAGAAGGAAACATTCACGATGACTAAAAAAGTCCAATATGAGGTATCTAAAAGCGTAGTATGGGGTGAAAGGGATATGGTCTAGTGTGGGACAATCTCCTAAATAAAATATTGGTCTTAAATGGTAATCAAAGAGCCTAGTGATACCCAATCTTCTCAGTCAATTTCTTTTACCATATAGTGAGCATCACTAGAGGATCTACTAAGATGGGTAGTAAGAGAGAGAGAGAAAGATACTAGACACTACACCTGAGTAGATAGGTTAGTGGAAGTGTCTAGATCTAAAGGACTAGTTGTTCAACCACTAGACCTAATATGATGAGCCCCATTCTAGGCTACAATTTTAGTTACAAGTAGTGATTAGGGTCCTAGTCTTACCTTAGACTTGTATGGTACTGTGATGCAACCCCAATTTAGGGCTTCATCTTTTGTCATTTTGTTCTTTAATCACATGTAAATATGTTAGAATGCATATTACTTCTCCCAATCAATGATTTATTATCAAATGCACTTATGAAGGTTCTTTGCATGTTTTTTTAGGTACCTTGAACATGCTTTTAATGAATGTGAGAGAAGGAGATTAATTCAAAGGTTACTCTCTCCTTGGAGGAGCCTAAAGAGAGTCTAACAACTTCCCCAATCTACCCCTAGTGTCCAATAGTCAAGCTAAAGCAAAGAACTCCATTAATGGTAAATATGAGGATCAAAATGCAAGGAAGAAACAACATCGCGACTATGGTACCACAGAATGACCGTGCTAAAAATGCCAAAATCTTATTTAAATTCTAGTGAAGATGTTACTTTAGCAAGTCCATCAGCATGACCATGCCAAGAAGAACCCAACGCGGCCATGCCAGCCAACCACCTAGCAGGCCCATGCCATGGAAAATGGCCAACACCCAACCCCGCCAACACATATTTTCTACCCAACACAACCGTTATACCTAGCCTCCACCACAGTTGTGCTTCCCATCACAGCTACACCACCGATCTTCAAAAACCCAAAAACCAACCTAACATTTTCTCATTTTTAGCACACACATTCTCTCCCAGCACAATAATTCCACCACTCTATCACCACGACTGTTTTGCCTAGAATGGTCATGCTGCCACTCAAACCCTTCTGATTTCTAGATATCATTTTATATAATCACCACACTTAACCATATGCTTCCCAAACCACTATATAGGAAATAGTGGTTGTTGGAAGGTGGAGTTTAGCCACCCTAACACATATTGCCACCTACATTTCTCTATCCACTCTCTCCCACCTACTCCCACTCCATTTCCACCATATTACACCTCAAAACCCTACCTTTCTAAGGTTTTAGCCACTTCCATCCACCATCCTATGCTTTCCATTCATCAAGGAGGGAGACGGACATGCTGCTACAACTAGAGGTGAACAAGGAGGAGTCTCCACCATACTTTTTTGGATATCTACTCATCTACTTCTTCTTTGTCCATTTCTTTTGTTATGAGTAGCTAAGACCCTAAGTGGACTGGGGTTAAAAATGTGACTTTGATACCATGTTGTAGGGAAAGTAATGTAGAAACTCTATAATTTCGTTTTATAATGATTATGTTCTACTTCAATCCCATTTCCCATGGATTACATTGCGAATTATGCTTGAAATCACCTAGGTTCTAGGGGAAATGACTTATATGTAGCTATTTTGGGATTTGCTCCTAGGTCCAACTGGAGGATCCCTAGCTAGCTACCCATCTTCTTGTTTCAATCCATTCTCCTACTCCTAGGTGAGAGATCTAAGTAGATAGTTTAGAAGCACTTAATGCGATTGGCTTGCAGCAACCTAAAGGATAGATGGTAGGTGATGTGAGGTCCAATACCCTCATTTTCACCCTCCATTACTACTCTTGGCCCCCAATTTTCCTAAGGATTTTTATCCCAGAAACCTATACTTTCTATATTCTAGTTAAATTCCACCTAAACCCTAGTTGAAATTAGTCTCACAAGGTTGCCTAGGGGGTGATAGAGAGTAGTTCCCCTATACACACCCTATTCCATCCATGGCCAATTAGTAGTTTAGGGCAATTCTCTAGCATCTAACTTGTTGTTTGGTTTGATAATATGAATGAATGAGTAGTGACTACATGTTATGACCCCCACCTAGGTGATAGTCACATTACCCCAAATGAACCACACTTCCCTTGATTGGTAGAAACTCCTATTCTTCTCTTTCGTAGCTAGTGATTACTTGTTTCTCTTCTTTACTTTCTTAATTAGTCTCTTTCCTTCTTCATGGTAGCTAGATCTTGCTAGGTCAATTAGTGTTACTTTGTGATTTCTTTTGCTTGGTTTTGCTAGTTAGTTGCTAATCTAGTCCTTCACTTGCTCTATTTGGCTAGTCACTAGTCTATTGCCTCTTTTGCTTAGTTTATCTATTTTCCATCTCTAGTTGATAGTTAGGATTGCTCTGCTAGTTTAGTCTCTAGTGCTATATTCTTCTTTGTTGTTTTAGCTAAATTGTTCTTTTCTTTCTTAGTTACCTTCCTTTGATTAGACCTAAATTGTCTAAAATAGGTCTTGCTGTCTGCCTTTAATTTCTTGTTCACATTAGTTTAACAACAAAATAAAGATTAAACCCTTGAACCCTATACTCCAAATTAGGAACCTATCCTAGCAAACAAAGTTCTAGTGCCCCCTCTCTCCCTTGGGTTCAAACTCAACTTGCCATTTTATATACTATTCCCAAGCCCATGATCTTACATATTTGTTTAAGAGTGTATCCAAAACATGTTTATAAATATTAAGTAACCATGCTATGTGCCCAAGGAACATCCAATCAAGTCAATTGATTGGGTGTCCTATAGACGCATAAAGCTTTCTAGCTAGTTCCTTGGGAGATAGGCGATCGATCTAGCTAGTTTATTTAGCTTTGACTTTTCCTACTACCCTCACCATTTCTATTCATTATTCTTTTTGTTACTTTTGCAAACTTTTTTACTAACTTGTATTCTTTTGCTTAGTTTGTGCCTTGTGTAGGTGACTATTGTTGCATGTTTAGATGTCACTCTCTTTCTATCGACTCGTTTATAGAGGATCCTGAGATAGGGAGAAGAAGGTGAAGAAACATGCAAAACCAACATCTATAAGAAGATATGGAAAACAAGGACCATGAAGAGTCACATGTACCTCCTCCAACTCCTCCACATGTACAAAATCCACTACATGATTATTTCATGTCTTAGAACTACAACTCTATAATGGATAAATGGGTTGATCATATGCCAGGGAAGTAACTCTTCATCCCTCTTAGTATTCTTGGACTTCTCCCCACCTTCTATGAACTTGAGAATGAGAAACCTTAGAAGCATGTAGAGTCCTTCCTTGAGACATGCTCCACTTTCAGAACACCTACATCCATAGATGACTCCATGCGGCTCATGTTGTTCCCTTTATCTTTCAAGGATAAGGCCAAGGAGTGGCAGTCATCCAAGACTACAATCATGACTTCGGAGGACATGAAGAATGAGTTTCTAGAAAAATTATATCTTATTTCCAAGCTACCTCAATAAGAAGGTACATCACTTCCTTTAGTTAAAAGAGAATGGCCAGTTTCATGAGACGTGGGATAAATTTTCAAAGTTGTTGTAGGATTGCCCCCACCATGAAGTACCTATTTAGAAACTACTTCAGTCCTTCTACACCGAACTTTATGAGATGGGTCAGACAATTGTAGACTTATCATGTGGTGGGGAGCTTATGGACAAACCCCATGAAGATTCTTGGCCACTTTTTGAGCACTTGTCTAGAAACTCAAAACATCGAGCTTCAAGTGTGGATATCCTATATGATAGAAACATGGGGGTTGTGCCTTCTCAAGCCAAAGATGATACAAACTCACTAGTGATAAAAATCTTGAAGGACACAATGAACTTATGAAGAACTACGTGGGGGCCTTGCTAGCCAATATGCCCACTTTAATAAGTCTATTGAGAGGGAGGTTAAGGCACTTCACTCTTATGGAAACGACAACCAAGGTCCAATGTCAAGCTCTTATACTCTAGAATGGTGGAATCATCCAATTTCTCATGGAAGAAATAAGGGGACTAAGGAAAAAACAACAACTCAAGGTTTGAGGAAGAAGTTCTTTGAAGGTTGACGAGCCTACTTGAATTCATGAAATATGTGTCCTCCCATGAACAAAACATTAGTAAGCTTGAGAAAAGGTTGCATCGAATCTCCTTATCACTTTCCCATTAGGAAGTGGGGAGACTTCCCTCCCAAGCTTTGACTAATCCAAATAGTGCTAATGGATCAATGGGTGCCCCTCAAGGCACCTACATCCCACCACAAGCGCAAGTGCCAACTTTGCAACAATACCAAGGTCCTCTAACCCTTATTATCCACCACCACCACAAAAGGTTTGGAAAATCATTTTGTTTGACTTTTCATTTAATAGACATGGGGATTTATATGTATTGATGATTGATTCTAGGTGTCTTTTATAATCTTGAAATTACTATTATTAAAATTTACCGAAGCAACATGATTTATGTTTTTTTCTCATCTAATTTTGACTATGATACAACAAATAATGAGGTACTATCTTAATTTTTTTGCATATGTATATGATGTTATTGTGAATAACCATGGCACATAAAATCAAACCCCTCTAAGATCGAGAAGAAAGACTATATGAACACTAGTTCACATTTGAAACATACCAAAACCTTGGTATAAATACTAACTAGACCTCAATTCCAATATTAGGTAAGAGTTGGACTGATAACTAATAATTCTCCCAATATTATCCAATCATACACATAAACTCATTACTATACCCCTAAATTGCCAAAGATGGACATATAGTATACACTTAGGTGTTGAACCTGATCTTATGTGTAATATGTAACGCTCATGCAAATAATATGACACTTTTCATGCACTAGGATGATGTAAATGATAAAATAAGTGACTAGGTAAAATAGAGGTATTAATAGACCTGGTAATCACACATGGTGACCTGAATCATTCTATTTAATTCTTTAATAATTATATGGCAATATGTAACAAAGACATAATCCTTAGGTAAGTATGATGAACATTTTATGCGCATGTTTCAAAATTTATATAGTAGTTGTATCATGTAATGAAATATTATAAACAATGGATTACTTGCATTAATCAAATTAAGATAGTACCTAACAATATATTTAACTTGAAGTTTCAATATATGAGTAGTTTCATAAATCCATATGTCACATGAATCAATAAACTTCATATGAAAATTAGGCATGTATATTAATAAATGTTCATACATATGATATATTAGGTAGGACATGGAAGAAAAAACAAAACATTACATGTATAACATTGCACACAAGTTGTGTAATGGTCTATTGTCTAGATGAAATGTAATGAATAGGTGTAATGGTAATTTGGTTGATATAAAGAATCTACAAAAGATAAATATATGGGACTTACCTCCTATCTATATAATGTAAGATGATCCAGAATACCATCTATGGTAACTAAAGAAGCATAATAATAATATTTACCTAGATAAATATAAAGAACTATAATCCATTAAATGATGTAATGAACATTTGTAAACAAAAATAAATGAGATAGTCATATCTTACATTAACTTATACAACTAAAATTAAGGAAATAATACCAACTTTCATCCCTTAATTTCTCGATTTTTTTCTACAATATAGTATTTCCACATTTTTTTGGATCTTTGGAGCCACAAAAATATTTAAGAACCTATCAATCTAATCACACAGGTATCACACAATCGAGAAATCACCAATATAAACGTATTATAAAAAAAAAATCTTTCCACCTCTAAGAAGAAAAGGTAACCTGCCAAAATAAGAACTCCCTCCTCCCTTTGCATGTATCAACCAATAGAAACATCTCTTTTTTCTAATTTTATTTCCTTCATCTCTATGAGGTCAACACGAACATATTTAGCCATAACAAAATGGTTTTTGTTACCAATAGTGGAAACCCTCAAACCTCCCATGAGTCATCTCTCTAACAGAACAACAAAGGAGTAGTTTTTTTAATTTTTTTCTCACCATAAATTGATAAATATCAAACCTTAGCATCTATAGACCTTCATCATTATCATATAAAGATCAATTTCCCCCTATTAAATCTTCCACTAGCCCCACCGATCTCACCTATCCATGTTGAAGTTTGATTTGGGCATTGCTCGCTCATGCCAAATGATTTGAATTCACTATTTAGGAACTATACTCTTGTTACCAATTACCCTTGTATGATGTCATGTATTCCTAGTATTTTGCATCTACAATTACTGATGGGTAAAGGTTCATAGGCCTTCATGATGGTGCTCAACTTACAAAAAATGTTGCATTTATCACCATGAAGATCTAGGGTTCCTTCCTTGTGAACACCAAGAATTCCTTCTCCCCTAACCCCATTTCTCTTTCTCATTGTAGCATGTTGTCCAACTCCTTTCTATACTTGTGGGTCACAAGAATTTTTCCTAGAAGGTAGTACAACTTCTCTGATGATCACCCACACCTATGTCTTCCCTTGTTGATGGTCAATGTCAATATGTAAATATTTCTCCTCTGAACTAAGCATAACATATACAACAATGATGGCTCTGGTTTTATCCATAGGATCCATGGTTTTGATCAAACCACGTTTTCAATTTTGTTTCAAGGGAATTTGTTGAATTGTACTCCAAGTTTTGAACCCTACTTTTGATTAACTTGGTGTTGTAATTTTTTATAGATTAGAATTGTATTTCACTTAATTCTACAATTGTTTCTGATGATTTTAACATCTTTGGCCTTGTAATGGTTGACCAAGGTCCTTTGATGGCAAGGTGGGGGCATGGACCCCTTTGTTTGATGCTTCTTTCCCATGGGATCGAGTTGTGTAGTAGAATTTTGTATGACTACGATGGTGTCAATGTGGGTGGATGAGGGAAAAAAGCTTAGGCCTGGGTTGATTGCAATAATAACCCCAACATCAAACTTAATTGTGTCACACATGGAGGGGACAATTTTGTCCTTTTACCTTATGTTTTTCCCTATCCATGCTAGTTTTGACACAATAAATAGATTATGATAATGTGCCACAGAAATGAATCGATAATACAAGAGAATATTTCTCTTTCACCATAGATTTTCTTATATAAATACCATTCTATATTGATATTTTAAAATTAATAATTAATACTAGTAAGTCATAGAAATACTCAAAAATATGTTTTGGAATACTAAAATTAACTATTTATCTAGCTAGGTTTCAAGTCTTATATCACATGATTTGAAAAGCCAATTTCTAGTATCTAACCCGGGCATGGACCTAGGATTTGATCTTGTAAATGTTTAATATGACTTGAAGGCATGTACATCTAATATATTTCAATTGGGCATTTGATGACCTAAACCCTATGCAACATACCCTATTTGCATACTATTATTGGTATATATTGGAATCCTTTGAAATATATACTAATTTTTTTAGATATTCCTATATTGATTGTTGAAATTATTAAATATGGGTCCGTAAACCCAAATAGCCATTATTGGATGCTCACTTGTCTTTTATACTTGGAACTTGAAATGGAGTGAACCGTATATCTTTCCTATTCGACTAGACATGTATGATTTCTTGAATAGTAATACTAGGAGCAGTGTATATTCTGGGGTTGGTCCCAATACACGACCTAAGTTTTCAGTCACTAGGGTTTTGTTCCTCCTACCTGATACTGATATTTATTCTCCCAATTTACACATGCACACACACACAAACACACACACACACATATATATATATGTATGTATATATCTATATCTATATCTATATCTATATATGTATATATGTGTCTTTGAAGTCCAAAGTCATGGGAATATTCCTCCTATGTATATTCTCTACACATCCCACAGTTGGTTGGTTTTGGGAATAACACATATAAAAGCGAAGAAAGAAATGAAGTGTTTTTCAATCTAAAGATTGATATTTGTGCAATTAGGATTAGTCGACTATAACTTAGTATTTAGATCCACTCTATAACTGCTCACCAGTTACACTTCATTAGACATTCATGTGTCAAGGATTAGATTTTTCCGATCCAAGGTTATCCCCTCTATTTTGTTAATCCAAGAGATGTTCATGTCATTTGTAACCAGAGCTAGGGTTTTACTTACTATAGGTTCATTCTAATCTCACCAATGACAAACATGGTAAATGTGTATATCTTGAACATCATTTGTTGGTTTCTAAAGAAAAAATCCTATTGGCATCAGATCTAGGAAATTCAGGTTTCTAGAGTCACAATAGTATATTTGGTATGTTACAACACTCTATCACTTTATGGGAATTTCATCCTCCAAATCATGTGTACTTATAGTATGTTGCAACTATACCACCCCTCTAAAGGTTCAACCTAATGAGTCAACTAAATATAAAGTCACAAAGATGTGTCTAACTAATAAAATTGTAGCATCATCTACCTCATCACTTACACTACATCAAGATACCAATAAAAATGGAAAAGGGTAACATAGCTTTGTAGGTAGGTTAACTGAAATGGTAAGGATCACCTTTACTGTTCTATTCATAAACCTATTCACCACCGTTGGCATAGAGATGGACTTCTTGTCCCTCATCATGTCTTCCTCCATTACTTAGGTTCTTGCCATTGTTCGTGGGATACACTTGCTGTTGATGTCAATTTGGATCTTCAACTCCATGAAGCAAAGGGAATTATGGTTTGGTTTTAATAAGGTTCTCCACAATGATCACATCTAATCAATACATCTCCTTTAGGTGAACATTCCCATGGGAATGCTACTATTGGCACTTAGCAGGTGTAACGACCCCGCCTCCCGGTAACCCCCAATTAAGGGAGACCCGAAGGTCAGAGCCGTATTTCAACTAACAGGATCAAAGGTTCGACAAATAATCAGTAATAATTAATAAACTTTACCAACTAAACTGAAAACAGGTATAAAATAAAACTTTTCTTACCTTGGAAAAACTGGGATTTCTAAACTTCTATCCATGAAGATGTTAATCTAACTAATCCTCCTGTGCATGTTATTTCTCATTCAATTCCACATATGTCACTTTACTGTTTGTTCTTTCATTTGTACCTAAAACGCTGACAAACAAAACGTCGGTCAGCCGAAGCTGGTATGTGGGGGAAACAATAATTGTGCAACTATGTTAACAATGTAATCAACCAAATATCAGTTAACAACCAAGATTACGTTTTAAGCAATACTACTCAATCCTTGCCTATCCCCTTTCTCTGTAACGTCCCTGCAGTGGACATGGATACCACCTCTCTCATATGGTAGATCCTTACCCCCATGGCCCTACCACACAGGTAGCCAATACCTAGGGTTATGGAGTCGCATGGTCCTACCCAAAGGTAGACCAATCCCTGACTCATGATGACTTGATGGACCTACCCCATTGGTAGCCATTTACTAAGTCATTTAATGACCTGATGGACCTACCCATTGGTAGTCATTTACTAGGTCAATCTATAAAGCTACAGAGGGGACTAGGATCTGAGCTAGTAGGCATATTTCTTATGTGATAGTCATATTCACATTATACTTTACATGAATTAAATACATCCAACAGTTTAATTCAAGCCACGATGGAAACATCGATAAAATCCTGGAAAACTAATTCAGGTAGTCATAAGCGTAACCACATACCTGTTCATGTAGATTCAGGTGCAAGAATAGTCCAAACAATAATGAGCAAGCAAGCATTCAATAAGATCCTGAAACAAATATACAATTTCCTTTTATTACTCGTGTCATTAAGATCTATTAAATCTAGCTCGCTTCTTAGGGTTTCTAGTCCACTTTTAGGGTTTCCATTGAAATTAGGGTTTCCCTTCATCTTTTATTATTTTAAACCCTAATTTAACACAATTGATCACAAACCCTATTTATGTCCACATCTAATTATCAATTCTGGTTTAAAGGCATAATTAACCATTAATTAAGCTCATTAAGCCTCTTTTTATTAAAGCTACTATTTTTATCCTTTTAATCCATGACAAGATCATTATTCGCATTTATCATTAATTCATAGTTCATTATGATCCAAATCACATATAAACTTGATTTGCAATTAATTCCACATTTTATTCATGAGAAAACCCTAATTACTATATTTAGGGTATTATCCACAAATTAGGAACTTTAATGCTCAAAATCGCATAATCCTACTTTAATCATGAAATTAATCAATTAAAGCCATTAATAGTCGAATTAATCAACATTAGGGTTTCAAGGCCCATTAAAGTATATTCATGCATATGAAAATCTAAATTAACTAATTATATACAAAGTTCATCCTTTTTCTTCCTAATGTACCTTTTCATGATTAACAGGTTAACATCAACTTTAATCATCAATTAAACCTTACTAATCACATTAAACATATCAAAATAGAGTTCTTTAATCATTAATAGATTAAAGTTGATATCTTCCATTACTTTTTAAATTTTCACAAGAAATCAAGCTTCAATTATATTTTTAATGGATTCCCCTCATTTTTCTGAGCAAATTTCATATTTTATGCATGCTAATATGAGCAACGAATAATTAATTATGAATTTTACAAAATCCACTTACTTTAGCCAATAGGGAGGCGCCACATCACTATATCCATGCACCACATCTCAGCTGTTTTAAAAACATAATGATCTACCGATTTTACCACCACGTGGTTCCTGGGACTTGCAAAGTCCAGAGGGGTAAAATCATCCAGCTCGTCCTGTTCATCATCTCCTTCGCGGAAACCTCCACTCCCGCTGCTGTAAGGTGCTGGTGCGGCCGGGCCTCTCCTCCTCAGGCACCGCAGCCCCCAGCAACTACTCCCCACCTCCGACAAGCCCTCGCGCCCCCATAGCCGCTCCCAGATCGTGCCGATGACGGAAGATCCATGCGGCCAGGCCTGCACTTCGTGGCCAGCTTGCAGCCGCCCTGCTACATCTCGGGGGATCGCCCCTCTCCAAACTTGGCTCGTGGACCACTGACAACAGCCACCCAAGCTCTGCCATCGTCCGTCGCACCTAGCGCTCCTCCAAACCACGATCTAGCCAGCCGTTCCGAAGCAAAGCAGGTCTGCTACATCTGCCGCAACCATGGCCGCAAAGAAGACCTCAGGTAGGAGCTGCACGAAGACAAGGGTGCAGATTTGATTTCCGTTGCATTGTAGGTTTTCGAAGAAGCTTCCTGCCTCTAACAAGACCACGAAACCAACCCTGTTTATTCCAAGGATAGAGATATACTCTAGGGTTAGGGTTTAGGCGGAACGAAGAAGAAGAAGAAGAAGAAGTATCATGGCGTGAAACCCCTCTGGAACTCAAAGTGGGGGTTCTACCCTTCTTATAGGGGTGGGTATATGGACCCCAAGACGTTCCCTAGTGGAAACAAGTCCCACTCTTAAAGGAAACCTATTCCTTTAATGAGAAGAAATTTTCTCTCCCTCTTAACTTATTCCCTTAATATTCTTTTTTTTTCTTCTTTAGATTCTAGGATTTCGAAAATCCTTTTTCTTGGCCTCTCTTATGCTTGTCTTTTACTCCATAAGCACGAAATTATAGTTTTCTTTAGTAGAAAATATCACCCTTTTAAAAAAATACCATGAAATTCATTTATTAAACATCACATTATCCTCTTATTTGACTTTATTGGTATTTTCTCTTTCCTCTTTCTTCATTGGGGCTCCTTGGACCCCAACAAACTCCAAGATCTCGAAATTCCTTCTTAAGGATACTTATTATCCTTCTAGATGCATCTATATGCATTATTTCTCATTATTATGTTTATTCCTTATTAAAATATCTCTTTTTGAGGATTTCTCTTTATCTCTCTTTTATTTTCCTCATTGGTATTCCTTTTATCATTAGGAATCCTTGGAATACGAAATTCCACCAAGAAAAACTCAATTATACATTTTTCACATATTTTCCACATTTCATCAATGTTTTCAATTTCTTTCTTAATAAAGAAATACTTATTTGATCTTTTTTAATTATTATTGCCTTTTCTTTGCAATCTTGGATTACTTGGCACCCAAGGAACCTAAAGGTACAAAATCTATCCTTGGATTACATTCTTTTGCCTTCTAGAGGTTTCCATATCTTTCTTTTCTCAAATTCTTAATTAATTGAATTTCCTTGTTATTGGGCCCAATAGCCAATAAAGCCCACAACACAATCATCAAGGCTATTGTAAACGAAAATCATTATATCATTATTTGTTCCAATATCTTTAAATTGAGAAATTACATTTCTCTCCACATGAACCCAAAATTGGGGTTGTAACATCCTTCCCCTCTTATAAGAATTTTGCCCTCAAAATTCCATCAAGCAAGCAAACAAATAGGATAAGTCTTCCTATGTCCATCAGGGCTCCCATGTGGCTTCACCCTTTCCATGGTGTTTCCCAAGAACCTTCATTATCTCATTTTCTTCCATCTGAGTTCTTTCTTACCTTGGTATATCGTACCCTCATAGGTGACTCAGGACTTTTCAGCCTTTCAAAAGCTGAATAGGTTCAGGGCTCAACACCTGGCTTGGGTACCTCACATAGTGCTCTAGATCGGACTCATGCAACACATCATTTTATCCTGAGGGGTAAGGTTACACAAACATCTCTTCCAATCCATCTCAAATGGACCCATATATCGGGGACTTAGCTTTCTCAGCTATAGCTTAGAGGGGTCGGATTTTCACATCACATATTCTCCCACATTGAACTGCATGTCAGTCTGCTTTGCATCAACTTGTGACTCATGTCACCACTGGGCTCTCTCTCAGCCATTGCATGATCAAGTGACTTCATCTTCACACACTGTGGTTCTTTTATGACCTTCGCGAGGCCTCCTCCACCAACATCATCATCATGAAGTGGCGACCGACACAACCTCTCTATAAGACTTCTTGCATCCCGATAAAGGCTATGGTGGCTAACATCACATCTTAAGAACTGTCTCTATGTATCACCCTGAATGAGCACACATGCTCTCATCAGACCCTCTAGTCTGGATCATACTGTCCATTAGTATGGGGTGATAAACTGTACTATCATCGAGTTCTTCATGTATCCACTTCCACCTCATGGAAGTGATCCTTTAGGTCACATCAAGAACTTTTGAGTTCGCATCATGGTGTAGTTGAACCGTATCTTTTTCTCTTATGTAGTTCAACAAAACTTGTCTCTTGACAGTACTCCTTCTTTCTCATGTCATCTAGGTAAGGCGATATACCATAACCCATATTGCATCTTGACCTTCCTTGGTTTAGGGGAGACTCACAACATCCATAGTGATGAACTCCCATTCCCCCTCGGGAACTCTTTATACTATATATCCATGTACTGGGTTACTGGTGTTTGTCCTTCACCTCTATCATGCATGGCCACAAGCTACATGCATTTTCATATTAAGCATCTAAAGTGCTACTATCACTGACTAGCGGTATATCATAACCTCATGTATTGTTATGATTCCTCAAGCTTGATACCTCGGAAACCCTAAACCACTTTAAAAAGGGTCTTATTACCTTCCTATCCAAAGAAGTGTATCTGAGGTTCTATCACCATCCTTTTACTACATCAAGGACTAAACTGGCTAACCAAACAACCATTAACTTGCTCAACATATCTTATTACATCTGTGTGTTAACCAAAACACATCCCCTTTCCAAATATAGGGTTAGTCGAACAACCTCAACTTCTTCTAGCTTCCAGCTAACTAGGCAGCTATAACTCAACCAGAGCATTCATTATCACTTCTTAACCTTAGGTGTTAGGTAAAGTTGAAGACATACACCTCCATGTATTCCACTTATCATCTCATCTCAAACTCTAAGTTTTCCTTCATCAAGAAACTCTCAGTTCATCCTCATGGTGATCAAACTCAACCTTGTATCACTTGCAAAAACCACATAGCTCATGCTAAAAACATCCGTATAAGATGACTACCTTATCTCTCTTAGTGTTTGTAAACCATCCCTATATTATTCCTTCCACCAAGGTATGTTATCATCTCTATCCTCATACCTTGTAGCAACGTTCCAACTTACCTCATCTTTATCCTTGGTGTATGGCATGCGTAATGTCCTATCTCTCCCTCCCATAACAAGAAGAAATAAGCATTTGGCGGCCATCCAAATACATAGTTCTTCCCATTCCAGGAGTAGAGATGGTACATCCCACCTTGCCAGTACACCTTTAAAACTAAGTTGAAACGTGCAACTTATGTCTCTACTTCTCAGACATCTTGATATCAAAGTTACTTCCATGGGAAACTGGTCTCGAACCTACTTGGGTTACTACACAATCCTTGGTCATCTCCTCTAGGTCTATAGGGTTCCGACACTTTTGGGGTCATCCCTCTTTCCTCATGCATCAGAGAGTGCCCTACTCATATGCCCTTTGGGTCCCATGAGTTTATGAAGGTGATCAATCTCCTAACCCATGGCCCTCAGACAATGATAGTTGTTTCCTCCCGACCCTATGGTCATGTGCAACTAGGGAATTAGGCAACTCCTTCTTCCATCGGTCTTATCCCTACCTGACCCTAGGATAGACTTAGGATTCTATTATAGTACATGTCCAACTTAGAACCTCACACAAGCCTTCATCATCTCTTTCATCCCTTCACAGGGGTCATGGCAACCTGCCTACCTTGGTCAGGCCCCATACTGGTTACCTCCATGGTACCACATCCATATGCCCTTAGAGATGGTTAACTATGGGTCTACAGGTTCAATCTCATACCATGCACTTTTCACTTAGCTCTCTCAAGATCCTATGAAACCTCTTTAGGTTTCCACAAACCCACAAACTGGTACACACCTTACCAAAGGGTCCCTCTCCCAGGATGGGAGGATACTACAACTCTTGACAACAAGGTCACAACCGTCCCTATGGTTTATATTCACATGAGTATGCCTAACCCAGCAACTACTAAGGCACAAGTGTACCTACTAAACCATGCTAGGTCACACTTGTTCTCTTTCCTCGACATTAGATCAACTTAGTTGTGAGGGGGTTCATCAAACATACCCTCAACTTAAGGGGTTTCCTATTCCTCTACCCATGAGGAGTACCATGCTTGAAACTATAGAGACTCAACCTCATCATGAGCATTGGGTATACTGCTTCCCCTCTTAGGCCTAGGAATCCTAGGTTCACCTTTGGATATCCAACTACATGCTCAACCTCTTAACCATGAATCAATCATGTCCAAGGTATGCCATGTACTCCCATGATCCTTTTATATGAGCAACACCTCAGAGTTGAGTCCTCCTCAAGGACATTCAACTAGGTATAAAACCTCACAACAGGGTACTTAAACCTCCTCAGGGTCTAAGGCACTCTTTATCTCATCCAACAGGTAACCACTTATACCCTGGGTACTTGAAGCATCGTCTCCTCTCTGGGGTTTGGTTCCTCTAAAGGCAACCAAGATATCCAGGGGTCAAGCATCAGGCAACCACTATCCTCTACTTAGGTCGCATCATCCTCTATTCCCCACTATTCCTCATGTCTCAGGGTTTTAGGCTTCCAACCTCCATTCTGGGGTCCTGCTCTCCAGAGCTAACTCCTCATCCTGCCTTCCTATAGAGGTCCTTTCTCCATGAAGGCTCAAGCTCACAGGCATACCTCTATGCGGGTGAAGCCTATACTCAAACTTATGTTTGCTCAAGAGCATCCATAGCCCTTTCATAAGCCATCCATCATGATCTCTTAACCAGGATTTCATCAAGCTATACCCTACTTGCCTAAGCCCATAGGGTAACTATAGGTTCTCCTCTAACCTCATCCACGAAAGAGATATCCTTCGCTATGGCAGGCACGACCCTCTCCAGGGTTGGGTTGTCAAAGGTACTAGGTCATCTACCTTCTTATGGCATCCCAAAGGTGTGACTCACCAAACACTCGGTCAACCATGACATCTAACTCATCATGTCATCTCTCTCTAACCTTCCCTTAGGGTTAGGGTTAACATCATCCTCAAAGGATGTGCTAGGTCTCTATTTCTAATGGAGGTCTCTACCTCCAAGACTAACTCTTTTTACTTATCCTCATGACAAGAAGGTTTAGCCTCAGATCTTTCTTGAGGGCAATGACAACTCGTGTCATATGACCTAAGCATGTATCTATTCTCTTACGCTTACTCTATTAAGCTTATGTCCATGACATCTTATTTACATGCTTTTTATTAATTTGATGGAGGATTCCTTAATCCTTATCAACCTTACCCATACCTCAAGAGGGTGAGGAAGAGAGATAAAGCCCTAATCCTTAAGGTCCTTAATAGAATTTGAGTTGAGAAGGGATGAACAAGATGAGAGAGTCCTAAAGGTATCTTATTTCGAATCATACCCTAAGACTTTGGCCAGGCAGTCACACGGATCCGGGAGTCCTCATATTCTGACTAGCGGTGTGGAGGAAAATATTTCCAGCCCCCGGTCGTGATCCTTTTCTAGACACCTCAGTCTTTCGGACAATCCTCTAATAACTCCCTTGGTTTCTACAGAATTTGTTAAATTTAATAATTATTAAAGATTAAGTGAGGAACCTAGGCTCTGATACCAATTGTAACGACCCCGCCTCCCGGTAACCCCCAATTAAGGGAGACCCGAAGGTCAGAGTCGTATTTCAACTAACAGGATCAAAGGTTCGACAAATAATCAGTAATAATTAATAAACTTTACCAACTAAACTGAAAATAGGTATAAAATAAAACTTTTCTTACCTTGGAAAAACTGGGATTTCTAAACTTCTATCCATGAAGATGTTAATCTAACTAATCCTCCTGTGCATGTTATTTCTCATTCAATTCCACACATGTCACTTTACTATTTGTTCTTTCATTTGTACCTAAAACGCCGACAAACAAAACGTCGGTCAGCCGAAGCTGGTATGTGGGGGAAACAATAATTGTGCAACTATGTTAACAATGTAATCAACCAAATATCAGTTAACAACCAAGATTACGTTTTAAGCAATACTACTCAATCCTTGCCTATCCCCTTTCTCTGTAACGTCCCTGCAGTGGACATGGATTCCACCTCTCTCATATGATACATCCTTACCCCCATGGCCCTACCACACATGTAGCCAATACCTAGGGTTATGGAGTCGCATGGTCCTACCCAAAGGTAGACCAATCCCTGACTCATGATGACTTAATGGACCTACCCCATTGGTAGCCATTTACTAAGTCATTTAATGACCTGATGGACCCACCCATTGGTAGCCATTTACTAGGTCAATCTATAAAGCTACAGAGGGGACTAGGATCTGAGCTAGTAGGCATATTTCTTATGTGATAGTCATATTCACATTATACTTTACATGAATTAAATACATCCAACAGTTTAATTCAAGCCATGATGGAAACATCGATAAAATCCCAGAAAACTAATTCGGGTAGTCATAAGCATAACCACATACCTGTTCATGTAGATTCAGGTGCAAGAATAGTCCAAACGATAATGAGCAAGCAAGCATTCAGTAAGATCTTGAAACAAATATACAATTTCCTATTATTACTCGTGTCATTAAGATCTATTAATTCTAGCTCGCTTCTTAGGGTTTCTAGTCCACTTTTAGGGTTTCCATTGAAATTAGGGTTTCCCTTCATCTTTTATTATTTTAAACCCTAATTTAACACAATTGATCACAAACCCTATTTATGTCCACATCTAATTATCAATTCCAGTTTAAAGGCATAATTAACCATTAATTAAGCTCATTAAGCCTCTTTTTATTAAAGCTACTATTTTTATCCTTTTAATCCATGACAAGATCATTATTTGCATTTATCATTAATTCATAGTTCATTATGATCCAAATCACATATAAACTTGATTTGAAATTAATTCCACATTTTATTCATGAGAAAACCCTAATTACTATATTTAGGGTATTATCCACAAATTAGGAACTTTAACGCTCAAAATAGCATAATCCTACTTTAATCATGAAATTAATCAATTAAAGCCATTAATAGTCAAATTAATCAACATTAGGGTTTCAAGGCCCATTAAAGTATATTCATGCATATGAAACTCTAAATTAACTAATTATATACAAAGTTCATCCTTTTTCTTCCTAATGTACCTTTTCATGATTAACATGTTAACATCAACTTTAATCATCAATTAAACCTTACTAATCACATTAAACATATCAAAATATAGTTCTTTAATCATTAATAGATTAAAGTTGATATCTTCCATTACTTTTTAAATTTCACAAGGAATCAGGCTTCAATTATATTTTTAATGGATTCCCCTCATTTTTCTGAGCAAATTTCATATTTTATGCATGCTAATCTGAGCAACGAATAATTAATTATGAATTTTACAAAATCCACTTACTTTAGCCAACAGGGAGGCGCCACATCACTATATCCATGCACCGCATCTCGGCTATTTTAAAAACATAACGATCTACCGATTTTACCCCCGCGTTGTTCCTGGGACTTGCAAAGTCCGGAGGGGTAAAATCGTCCAGCTCGTCCTGTTCATCATCTCCTTCGCGGAAACCTCCGCTCCCGCTGATGTAAGGTGCTGGTGCGGCCGGGCCTCTCCTCCTCAGGCCCCGTCGGCCCCCAGAAACTACTCGCCACCTCCGGCAAGCCCTCATGCCCCCATAGCCGCTCCCAGATCGTGCCCATGATGGCGGATCCATGCGGCCAGGCCTGCACTTCGCGGCCAGCTTGCAGCCGCCCTGCTACATCTCGGGGGATCACCCGTCTCCAAACTTGGCTCGTAGACCGCCGACAACAGCCGCCCAAGCTCTGCCATCGTCCGTCGCACCTAGTGCTCCTCCAAACCACAGTCAAGCCAGCCATTCCGAAGCAAAGCAGGTCTGCTACATCTGCCGCAACCATGGCCGCAAAGCAGACCTCGGGTAGGAGCTGCACGAAGACAAGGGCGCGGATTTGATTTCCGTTGCATCGTAGGTTGTCGGAGAAGCTTCCTGCCTCTAACAAGACCACAAAACCAACTCTGTTTATTCCAAGGATAGAGATATACTCTAGGGTTAGGGTTTAGGCAGAAAGAAGAAGAAGAAGAAGAAGTATCATGGCGTGAAACCCCTCTGGAACTCAAAGCGGGGGTTCTACCCTTCTTATAGGGGTGGGTATATGCACCCCAAGACGTTCCCTAGTGGAAACAAGTCCCACTCTTAAAGGAAACCTATTCCTTTAATGAGAAGAAATTTTCTCTCCCTCTTAACTTATTCCCTTAATATTCTTTTTTTTTCTTCTTTAGATTCTAGGATTTCGAAAATTCTTTTTCTTGGCCTCTCTTATGCTTGTCTTTTACTCCATAAGCACGAAATTATAGTTTCCTTTAGTAGAAAATATCACCCTTTTAAAAAATACCATGAAATTCATTTATTAAACATCACATTATCCTCTTATTTGACTTTATTGGTATTTTCTCTTTCCTCTTTCTTCATTGGGGCTCCTTGGACCCTAAGAAACTCCAAGATCTCGAAATTCCTTCTTAAGGGTACTTATTATCCTTCTAGATGCATCTATATGCATTATTTCTCATTATTATGTTTATTCCTTATTAAAATATCTCTTTTTGAGGATTTCTCTTTATCTCTCTTTTATTTTCCTCATTGGTATTCCTTTTATCATTAGGAATCCTTGGAATACGAAATTCCACCAAGAAAAACTCAATTATACATCTTTTCACATATTTTCCACATTTCATCAATGTTTTCAATTTCTTTCTTAATAAAGAAATACTTATTTGATCTTTTTTTTAATTATTATTGCCTTTTCTTTGCAATCTTGGATTACTTGGCACCCAAGGAACCTAAAGGTAAGAAATCCATCCTTGGATTACATTCTTTTGCCTTCTAGAGGTTTCCATATCTTTCTTTTCTCAAATTCTTAATTAATTGAATTTCCTTGTTATTTGGCCCAATAGCCAATAAAGCCCACAACACAATCATCAAGACTATTGTAAACGAAAATCATTATATCATTATTTGTTCCAATATCTTTAAATTGAGAAATTACATTTCTCTCCACATGAACCCAAAATTGGGGTTGTAACAGCAAGTGTATAATTCTTTGTCTTTTCAAGGAAACTATATCTTATTCTTCAAAGTCAGGATTCTTCTCTACATGTTTTATCCACAATATGCTCAACAATAACAGTGATAGAGGTATCATTTGAAGAAAAATATTGGGGTTCAATCCATTTAGGAAAATGTAGGAACATAATGCCTCTATCTAACCCCTCAGACATCCTTATAATACAATAAATTTTGTATCTACTTCATGAAAGTCATAGATGTCTGACATAGGCAATAAAACTCACCTTCTTTCTTATGCAATGTATTGTATGTGACATAATTCTCCATAGTGTAGGCCAAAAATTGCTTCCTATATGCGGAGAGTGTCTTGGGTCTCCATGATGTCCAACCACTGGAGTCAGATAGGGTTGTAAAATATGTAGAAAATTTGACTTTTGGTGTTTTGGACATATCATGCATGCAAAGACATGTTGTATTTATAATCCACTCTTTTACTTTACCACCATCATACATTCATTTTGACCTTTGAAAATAACTTAGTCAACATTTTATCTAAGGTCATATCATCCAAAGTAGTTGACATGGATCTCCCTATGAGAGCTAATGATGTAATCCTTCATAGAGAAACCAACTCTTTCTTTAAGCAATGATCAATCTATAGAAGGGTGCATAGAATATGGATCTACTATAAGATGAGTACTAATCATGAAAGTGAATCAAGAAGTAATATGGATCAAATTATGGGGGACCTGGAACCCTAGATGATTATCTAACAAATCAGGGGTAGAGCCCTCAGAATCCTGACTAAGTTTATGAATAAGCTCAATGAAAAAAGCTACAAGGTATTTGTAACCTTTGATAGGTAAACAACCTAGGGATATGATATTGAAATACTAATATAACCCAATAGCCTTGTCTCTAATACCATAATGTAATAAATATTACATAGAGGATTCATCACTCAGTTCTTCAATTGAATAACATATATCATTCCATGTGATAAAAACCAAAATATTTTTCTATAAAGGTATGCACATTTCCTTATTAAGTTAGTATGTTCAAAACACCAAACATAGAAACATTATAAAACTAATCTAACTATTACTATATATATCAAACATAAGGTAAAGTCTCACCCAAAAGAGTGGATATATTAGAAAATTTCATCACATAAAATGATAACTAGATACAAAGTGCAATCTATCTATTGACATCCATTCTCAATGAAGAAGATATTCTTCTATAGATTATGGATCTGGCTCAAAGCTACAAGTTTCTCTTTACCTAAAGGTATTGGCAACAAAACCCCATAAAATAGAGAAAAAATACAAGACATCCAAAAAGATGGTATGCACAAATAAAATCAAGAAATGTTGACATTTATAAAAAATAAAAAGGACCTAAAATTAAGGATTATTAGCCCGTTAAAGTGGGATAAAGTCAATGTAAAAAAGATGTCAAAAGGACCTTCTATAGAATGGTGATAGACATATAAACAAAAAAATTCAACTTTTTCATTTCCTTTCCTTTTAAATCACATTATAGATAAAACAATAAGTAAGCATGCATCTTATATAACACATAGGACCATTTACAAAATGGGTCACCGAGAACACCACATTGTCAGCCTTAGTAAGGGAATGAAAGAATCTCAATCGTCTATATATGCATACTAATCTAGTAGGATATTAGGGCTTAGTAAGAGAACCATCACCCAAATATAAATCGTTGTGCATTGAGGCATGCCCTCCATAATACACAATACCAACAATACTAGTCAAGAAAATCCAAAATGCATAAAATAGATGACAAGACTAAGTCTAGCAAAATATATCACAAAAGTGATCAAATTAATGTTTCATCACACATAATGAATAAAAAAATTCAAATTAGGGAAAAGGGTGCAAATTGAAACAATGCAAGCAAATCAGTAACAATAATATTTTGATTTTCATAACCAAATTCACATGTAATTTTGGTAATGACTCAAGGAATGAGAATTAAATGAATTCAATAAAATATGGAAAGAGACTCTCAAGGGAATACATTCAAACTAAGGAAAACAAAAGATAAGAGAGATTACTGAAAGTATTTAAATAAAGGAATGCATCATACCTGATAAGATGTTACCCTATCATTTTTAAATCCAAAGTCAACTCTAGAAAAAACCTAGGCTTTACATTATTACCAAATTTATTATTTCAATTTATATGAAAAATCCTCGAAATAGAATCTCATGTAAGATCAAATCACCCAATGAAAACTAAATTAAGTTATAGATCCTAAATTTCTAATTCTTGAACATATTTTCAATTATTTTTGTGAGATGCCAAATAAATGGGATGAATTTATAATATAATTATGGATGTATTATTTTAAACTGATTGTAAAACTACCACGATACCCACACATATTATTATAATACCATATATCCTAACATGGCATTGTAATAGATTGAACTCACCACAAGTCACACAACTAAACAATTTTTGAAGGAGAAAAAGAGAATTATATTCTAGGTTTGGATATGCATGCCCACCACATATGATTTTGTAGTATTGTAGCATGACACAGTATAATAGTACAATGGGCATGCTAAAAAGTTGCACAGTCAAACAATTTTGGAATACGATCAAAGAAAAATAGGGGATAACTAGTAAAGCAAGACCAATCAATGTATTGATTGTAACAATGCATGAATAACACCAAATCCATAGGTCAAAGACTAGAATCCAACAATAATACTCATCAGAGGAGATCACCATCTAGTCTGTGAGACCATAATGGACATAAAGAACCAAACAAAGGGACGTGAGACAATGATACCCCTAGAAAATCTTCCCCCATTACAACTCAGGGAAAATATTGAGAGGTCCCAAATATGGACGAAACAACACCACCCAACTCAAGCATCAAGCTCATGATACCCTAGAGGAGGAAAAAATAATATAAATGAAGGACAACAGTGACTGTAGAGTGAAAATTGAACTCAGAAGCACACAACAAATTACCAAAATATAAAGGGATAACCATTCATGTACCCATATAGACTAGATTGAGGGATTTGGTCAGTTCTTTGGGTTACAAGGAAAGACTCTAAGTAGCTATAGGTAGATAGAAGTTCTCAAACTCACTCCTAGAGAGGATATCATAGGAAAATGAGGTTAGTATATGGGTTCTAAAGGGAATTAGTTTGATATGACAACCAAAAACAATTATGGAGCTCTCCATAATGGTAACAAGGGTGGGTATAGAGTATAGGGGGTAGTTAAGAATCCCAATGGAGACATGAAACATGGGATTGGAGACATATGGTTCATTAAGGTTCTAGAGACATCTAAACCTATCAAAACTTGGGATCTTTTCTGGTTATGTTCAAGGAACTTGGGTACAAAGATAAATAGGGAGAGAATGAAATGAGAGGAAGAATATAAAAAGAAAACGAACATGGACCATTGTTTCCCAGAAAGAAGAGGAAGTGGTCGATGAGGATATGATGGGTTCCATAGAACATATCTTATTATTATTAAAATTAGATTAGGTCAGTTGTTCCTGAAAGTGAGAGGGCATGCAACATTCCAATTACATACAAATTTTGAATCCTATTGATTCATGCCTAGTTCACTTAGTATTAGTGCTATAAAAAGCCAATCTTTGGGACCAAATTTCATAATGTTCATCCAAACAATTTTTTCACAATCATATAATTCATGAGAGCATAGGGAATCTCAAACTACCTATACAGTGAAACTATAGATCTAAAACGTTAACACTTATACACTCTTGCATCAATAGAAGGCATCCTCCACAAGTAGTGTCTTCTATGTAATCTTTGACCACCTGTCCTATTCATGCATTTACATCAATGAAGTATATCCATGTATGAACCATAAGAGGAAAGTAGTTCAACAATTTATAGTATAAAATGTTATTATTGATCTATTAAAAATATGAAATATGGAGTCAAGATGTAATACAAGAAAACATAGGCAAGGACAATTTTTTGGATTTATCAAGATATCTAAACCCAAGGTTCAGTCACATTATCAAATTTTCAACTATATCTGGTTTCAAGAAGCATGCTATCATATGATAGTCCACAATATGACCATAGAAAGATGTCCATTACCAAAATTATCGAGATTTCAAACACCATGATTTTCAGATTTCTAGATTGTCAAGATTCATGGTTGAAAATACAAAGTTTTCAACTATTCAAGATTATCAAATTTCCAATCATCAAGTTTGTAAAGTTTGAAACCTTCATATAATATCTTTTCAAGGGCTAAGTGCCTTGTTTCTCACACTCTAGGAGAGAACCAAGTGCCTAATTATCTATTTCCTATTAACTATAGGACAACCAATCCCTGATATGTTTCTTAAGGACATGATTAAAAACCCAATTAAGGATCCAAATCATCTAAATAAAGGAACATTCCAACATTTTTATATATTTCAATGTGGAAATAAATAACACATTGATGAAAGAGAAAATCTTATACCTCAATCACACAAGACTCCAAAGTTTGCATATCAAAATTCAAATGGATCTAAAAGTTGATAGAGAGAGAGAGTGAGAGATATTGAGATATTTGAGAGAGATCTATGATGTCAGATAATATTGTTAATCATGGCTTGGAAATAAGTTTTTTCAATTATTTCTGTATGGATTATGTTTTCCATCTATAATTGTTAATTCATGACTTTCCTACTATCCTCCTTTCCGGGGATTCAATTAGTGCTATATATGGTCAATGTCATAAATGTCATCATCATATCATCTTATATATAAATTACCTTTAAATTTGATCATTTCTAAATTACCACATCAAGTTGCAAATGTATTATCATTTTTTATCTATGGTTTCTAGTCATAAAATCGAACATATTAACTATGATATTCATAGTAATGTATATGTAGGTAGTTTATGCATGTAAAAAGTTATAATGGAGAATGATATCATATTTGTTCATGTATTTTCAACCATTATTATATATATCACTATTCAATTAGGGACTGATACATAGGTGGACTACATGTTATATATACATAATTTTCCAAATTAATATACCTTTTATATATTGATCAAGTTATATCTATGTCAAAATTTACAATTGAGGTTTTTGAACTACATTCATTCTCTAATGACCATTCTCATTGAGATCTATCCATATCCAATATCTAAATTTTATATTTATCATAACAAGTTGAAGTATTTCAAGTTAGACATATATCCAAGATACAAGGGTTATTTGTTACTGTAAGTAATTTTGTTTGCAATTCTAAATGAAGTCACATCTAAGTTATATTTCCAAATATCAAACTTATATGCTTAAAAATAATCTATATCATTCTTTCTGATTTTATATCTTAATAAGAATATGCCAATTTGGATCTAAGGGGCTAGAAATGCTTTTAAGAAAGTATCATTAGCATCCATTGCTTGGATTTTAGTTTCGTACACAATACACTAAATTTTTTAGATATACCCCAATTATAAGTCATTATATTTACCTTATGTTGATAAATTCATGATCAATCTATTCATAATAGCATGCAGAGCATGTATTATTTAGTAAAAATATCCATGTCGAGAACAATGTATATAAAAATATACACTTTTATACCAACCTTATGTCACCACATACATATATTGAATGAGGGTCTTATTCCCTTGACATTTTTATTTCCAAGCTCCAAAGGAAGAAAACAATAATATTTCCATTAAATGAAAACATAAATATAATTTTGTCATCTAAAATACTATTTAATCATTATTTCACTTTATGAAGCACTTTAGGTCCAAAACATGATTTAACATAGGAAAGAGTGTCATAATGGGTTAATTGAATGCTACTTTTTTATGTAGGCATAATTGAATATTACTTGAAACAACATTCCTAAGCATTTTCAAATTTTCTTGATTTTTCCTTAATTCGTAGCCATGCTTATAATTTTCTTTATAAATTACCCTTTAAGATGAAAATTAGAAAATTAACATTAAAATAAGAACCATAAATAAATTGTGGTAAAAAATTATCATTGAGTCATTTCCTATGTTATTAATTAGATACATTAGCATTGGTATATGATTATTATTAGTATTTTATTATATTTTTATTAATTCATTATAATATACGAAGAATAGGAGGAGGAGGTGAGCTCACCAACAATAATGAAACTACAGAGTAGGTACCTTTGGTAGCCTTATGGACTTTGTCTAGGTGTTAGTTGAACATTAAGGATCATACGTCCTTGTCATAGGTAGTGGTGGTGATGGTCTTGGGAGACATGGTAAGTGGATAGAGCAATGCCTGATAGATTTCTTTGATGGAGGTGACATAGTTTCTCCACAGAAATGGAGGGTCGAGGGGTGGTGGCCAGTGGCTTGTGAAGGTAGCTAGAGTGGAGAGGATGACAATGGTAGTGGAGGTGCGGTGTGGCCAAGCTTAGACCTTACTAGAGGTTGCAGGGTAGAAAAATATGAAGATTGTGAAGGCCACAACTGCCTAGGACAATTCATAGTCTGTAGGTAGAGGGAAATACTCATGGGAGTGTGGCAAAGCTTTTGTTTTAATTTATAATAGGAAGGATGAAGCAATGGGGTTTTGGTCCCTATAGTTTTAGATGTGGTGGGGGTTCTTTGTGGTATCTAGGAAATATATAGTTCCTCTTAGGGTTAGGATTTAGGCTAGTGGAGTCTAGGTGACAATCTAGGATGTCTTATTTGTGGGCACTAGTATATAACCGACCTTTAGTGTCGGTTATTTAAGGCCTTTAGTGTCAGTTTCTAAGCGACACCTATGTGGGCGACGCTAAAAGCCCAGCCGTTACACGTCGATTCAAAAACTGACGCCAAAACCCTTCGCATGCCACCGAAAACGCGCCAGCAGGGGACTATAGGCGTCCGTCATTAGATAAGAAACTGACGCCATATACCTTCGTGCCATAGAAAAGGTGCCATCTTGGGCACTATCAACGTCGGTTATTACATAAGAAACTGACGTCATATCACTCCCAGCACGACCGTGGTGTTAAGGAAATATACGTTGGTTACGAGTAGAAACCGACACTGTAACCGACGCCATATCACTCCCAGTACGACCGTGGTGTCTGGTCCGCTGCCACGGCCGTGCTGGCCAGCACGGCCGTGGTGTTAAGGAAATAGATGTCGGTTACGAGTAGAAACCGACACTGTAACTATGTGGCGTCAGTTTTATATAAATAACCGACGCTTATTTTTTGTTTTTTTTCTGTCAGTCTGCAGACCTACTGTATGGCTGGTCGCAGGATGAGAAACCTGCAGTTCAGTTATGAACTGCAGGTTTTACGCCATCCATTGATATCAGCCAACAACAAGCCACAAACCTGCAAAATCAACAACAAAAATATTCACACATTTAGCAATGCAACCTGTAGTTCCATTTGATTTTCACACATTTAGAAACATTCATGTAGCTAACAATCTGTAGTTCCATTCATTTTCACATTCACACATGTAGAAACATTCATATAGCAACCGACAGTTTCATTTATTTTCACTCAGACACATGTAGAAACATCCAGACATGTAGAAACATTCACACATATATTATAATTCAGAAATTCATTTATAAAATATCATTCTTTAGTCATTATTCACTATCAACATCCCAATTATATGTTAAAACTCCCACTACTTGTATGGCTGTTGCCCATTCTTCTCTTACTTCATTTAATTCTCCCGTCGTATAGGGAGCATGTACATCTGGTAAGGCATTTTCTGTAGTGTGGTCAGTTTTAAACACCTGTAAAGAGAATGATGTATATATATATAATTAATGAGCTATAAATAAGATTGATATATTTCATTTTATCTAATGAGACTATATAATACCTCATGAATAGTATCAATGTCCACTGCGGCATATTTGATAATCATGTGCATAAATCGTATCACATAGTATCCACATGCCCATCCGTTGTCTTGTGTAGCACACTATAAATTCAAACATACAAAATATTAAAAAATACAACTAATTAAGCATTGTTCACATAAATAATATATACATATATTGCAGTCGGGAACTTACTTTCACGTTCTTTCAAATTATTGGCTGGTTCTTTTTCATGGGGACCTTTCCTCCAGCCTTTTTGAACTCATCTAAACCCCTACATGTTAATGTAACATAGTACATTGCATAATTAAATAGTAATGTAATAACATATGTTAATGAATATGAAAATGAAATATTTCTCACTGGAATAATGCCATTTTCATTATGTGTCCATATTTTGAATTCAATTTACTCCCCTTAGGATCTAGATAATAGACAGTGAACGTCTCGGGAACAATAACTAGTAACTCTCAATGCATACCACTAGAGGTAAAAAAGTTAAAAATTAATAACTCAAAATCCATAATAAAAATGTAATTTTCTTAAGTCCAAATTATAATAAGCAAAGTAAACTTACTCTACATTGAATGGAGCTATTATCACCGTCTTCTTATTTTGAGCAAAATTTGTAAAAGCCTCACAGCAGTATTGTTGAACTGACAGAGGGTCTTTAGCTACTAGACTAATCAAAGATGGAATCAAAAATCCTACATGTTTGAATGTAAAATCTACACATATCTTGTCTAAGTAGATGCAAAATATGTATTAATTATGCATGCATTAATAAATAAGAATCCAGATCACCAGATCCTACACAAGGTATATGGATGTATAAAGAAGATCTCACCTTATCCATAGCTCTATCACATATGTATTTAGCGAATCATTTCGAAACAACTCCAAAATATCTTGTATAAATAGTTTGCTTTCGTATGATTGACCTGCAACATCTGAATCTATAGAAACAGTTATAGGGCAATTTATATCATGTTCGCCTAACCATATTACCATACCCCTACAGTTAGGACCTAACGAGACAGGTAGGTCCTGTGGAACCCAACTGGGTAATGTAGGAGGTGGAAGTGGATGCCTAGATGTTGTGGGTGTCTTCTTTTTAACTTGTATATATATATAATTTCAGATCAACTGACATCATATACACACACTAACAATTTAACGTAATGTAAATTTACCATACAGTTTTAGTAAAGAGAACATCCGCTTTTAGCCACAATATCACTCCGCCTTCTGCCTCACCAAGCGTTTCACAATCTGGGTGGGCATATGGCAATGGAAGATCCATCCACTTAGAGAATATATGTACCAGGCTCACACGAATCCAACCAGCCGGTAATGGAGACCCATGAAACATTTCCTTTGGTAGGGATGGGTAATCCGACGCCTCTGCAACAACATATTCTTTACTTTTTAGACGGCATGGCTTCAACCCCTACAAATGTTTGTGTAAAGAATGTTATATACATATATACATATCATCTTTTTTTGAAACGACTACAATTTCATATATACATATCAACTTGAAAACATATCATCTTGAATTAAAAAACTAGTTACTATGTCATAAAAATACTTACAGTGGATGTGCTAGGTAGTGGGTCTACATGATTACTCCCAACCTCTGCAGTAGAAGTAGAGAGGGATGCCATAATAGGTACTGTCTGCTGAGTAGCAGTCTGAGATGCCTGCCACTTTTTTAGTGCTTCTTCGAGTTTCCTATCAACTAGCTTATCTACCTATACATGGATAAAAGACACGTTAGCTTCTAATTATTGAATTCACTTTTACAGTAACATTATAAAGAAAGAATATGTTACCTCTTCTTGTGAAAGTCCCACTTTTGGGACATGTTTGCGCTTGGATGGCCCAAAAAAAGCTTTGATGCCCACACCAATGCCTGCAGCCCTAACACGTCCAGGATGCTCTGGGTTACCCAGAGAAACTGTCAATTCATCCCTTGTGCCCTCAGGGATGAACTTGCCTTGTTTCCTCAGCTCGTGCAGCTCCCGCTAATCGCCAAAACAAAAATTTGAAATTAAGTAAACACCACAAATAATCAATATTCGAACGATTGCTGTAAGAGTTGTATTTTACCATTTTTGCAGCCGCCTCAGCAGTTGCGGGCTTCCTTATTTCTCCCTTCTTATTTTGCCTCCCAGCTATCCAGACATCATGGCGAGGCAGTTTATTTTAAGCTTCAAAAATCTTACATGTCATTACATTCTTGTATTTTATACTTGACTGTAGTTTTCAACGTTAAGTCCTTTATTTCTTTTCTAATCACAACATGTTTAAATCATGACAGCTCAATGATAACAAATGAATTCTCTATGCCACAATCAATCATAGCAGAGAGAGAGAAACAACCATTTCAATATATTTTTTTAATACTCTTAAGGTGTTACCTCAACATTGATAATCTGATCCAACTATCTCAATTCATACGGCCCAATATGTACTATTGTTATGTATTACCTCTAAGTCACAAAAGAGAGTTCACCATGTTCTTTTGAATTTTACTATTGTGCTACTCAAATAGCAAAACAGTCTTGATTTGAAAGACTAGATTCAACAACAATTGTACAATACTACTCACGGAATCCCCATTGCATCATGGATGTATAAGGTGAAGCATTACCATCACATTCCATATTATTCTCAAGTATGAACCCACACATAATTCACGGTGTAACCATCGAGTTATAGCATACTAGGGTTTCAACAATAGTAACAAAGAACTCCATGATTGTATTATTCATTCAAGGACTATTCATACCCAATTACCATCACTTAGTTATATTAAAACTAGGTATAACAAGCTATACCTCATTAAGGTTACATATCAATACAATATGGTTATCATCCCTTCTATTCATATGAGTGAATAGGTAAGACTACCTTATTCAGGGTAACCCTTCATTTGTTCCATCATTATCCAACCCATATCACCATACCACAATTGTACAATACTAAGATGGATTACTGGTATGAATGACTACAACTATCATACACCTTTAATTAACATATTACTTGCACATGTACACTGAAATCATACGTAGAACCAATTTACATCCCTTAATATACCTTCAACAAATTATACTTCTAAAAACAAATTCAAATATTACTAAAAGCCATTGTTTTATCTTATCTCTCTCCTCATTCACTACTACTTACTTTTTGCTACTTATCCTTCTCATTTTAACCATGTAGATAAAAATTCCTAAAATTGAAACATACAAGGTACAAATAGATTATTCATCATTCTTGCTATCACTGTAAGAATTTATCTCATATCGCACTTCACTCATATTGTATTTTTCCTTTTGTTCAAAACACACTTGTTACATTTCAAATTTATGTCTTACTTTTTGCTTTGAATCATATCCATATTGTTTATCTACCTTTCAAATTAGCTATCTTTAAACCCTGGATTACTATCAGTGCTAGTTTACTTCGAATAGTGCAAATCTCATGATCTTGTTTTATAGAGAAGCTAGTATTCAAGGTCAAATCACTAGTGACATCCCTTGAACTACTAAAACTCTAAACATTCTAGGGTTTGGTCCTTATCAGAAGCATGATGTTATTGTGATGTGACTTTGCTCCCTTAATTTGAAATTCAAACTTTGGATCTCACAAGTTTTACTAAGGTCTTTCTTATCTTATCAATTGAATTTTCTTTCTCTTACTTGATCTATTTAGATAGATTACATTCTCAATTACCCTGCTAGGGTTTCATCATCATATTGTGTGTCATTATTAAATTTCTTATCACTTCATTCCCACATTGCTCTCATTAAGGAAGATATGAAAGAGAAGATGATTTTGAGACTTAGAATTCTTATCTTCAAACATTCAATAATACATTTCTCATATGTAGGTTTAATTAATTATCAATAAGGATACTTGACTAATTAGCACTTTCTTGAATCTCACAACCTCTTTCTTTTATAATCTATATTACTCCATCATGTTTCAAACACTTCTTTACTTTCCATAATCCCCTTACCATATACTACTATTCCACGTGTCATATTTAACTTCTAATTTTCTCTTATGATCATGTTGCTTCTTTTATGTGTATGATCAAGTATACCATGTTGCATATATTTCCTTTTATCCTTCTACTAATGTGAAGTTGAAATTCTAAATCAATAATCTCTCTACTACTTTCAACTCATGTTTAATACATTACATATCCTTCATTTTAAATCAAACAACTCATGCATAAGTGAAACATAGTTTCTCTTTCAATCAAGTTTTTCCTTACTGAATATAGTCTACCTTTGTATGGCTTATTCATTTGCTAAGTTACACTTATGTTCTTATTATAGAAACTAGTTTGTTGTTCTATAGAGACTTAGAATCCAAAGGTAGTAAGGATGAATGTATTTAACTTATTAATAAAGGTATACATTCCATGCTCTCAATTATATCATAACCCTCATTCCTTAATCAAGATCATTATTTCCAACATTTATCTTTGTTTTAACTTAGTTTCTTATCCTAGTCTTATGATTTACATGTTCATCTAATTCTCTTCACTTTAACTCTTCTGAAGACTCTTCACTTCTATGTACTTATTGTATACTTAACTCTTTTCTTCTATTTTCCCTTTGCTTTGGAGTACATAAAAACATTGTACTTGGTTATATAATCCATTCCTCATGATTAATTCTTAGTATCTTGGCCCCTTACATACTTTTCTCATATCTTTTCAATATTTCATATTTAGAGTTCATATAATACTAATAATTAAACTTAATCTGAACCTTATGTCATGCTCCTTTATTCCCAATGAAGGGTTTCTCATATGAGGCCCCAAAGTTGGATCTCAGATATCAGTTCCAACTGATTCTTAGTTATCCCAGTCTTTTCCTTATACTTCAAAATCATAGAGTATATACATTCATACTAGAATTTGGATCTAATCTATATAGAATTTACTCTTGTTATGTTACTAATAGGAGTCATTAGATCCCATTAATGCATCCTACCAGCCAGACCAGGCCTAACCTGTAGTCCTGAAGCCAAGAGCTACTCGGGATTACTCAACTTCTATTCATCTCAAATGTGTGAAAGAAAACTTATCCACTTAGGAAAGCTCATTCAAAGATCATTTCTAGTCTACTTGATACAAATAATGTAATCAATAAATGCTATAACTGCATAGTGTACAACAAATTTTAAAGACCCATATATATTTCAAAATATTGAATATCTGAATTCAAGCATATAAGAGCTTTTCTATTCATCTCCAATAAAACAACAATATGAAATGAAAGTTCTATCTCATTTTATATTTATGTTCTTAATTCATGTTACTTATCTTGTTTCTAACCCTAATATTTCTAGGGTTCCTCTCTAGACCATCCTTCTACTATATACCTGGCCAGGGTATACATGAAAGAATAGAAAGAGTAGTTTGATACTGGTTGATCCAAGTACTTAGATACTGGGCAAATATATCCAAATACTCAAATCCATAGACTAACATCATAACATCTCCTATCTGCCACACTTATGACTCTAACTTACTAACTTAATGGTCCCTGACAACTCAGCCTAAGCTCTGATACCAAAAGATGTCACACCCGCATCCCACGATTACCACTAATCATGAGATGTGGGCATAACTTCGAGGATTATACTTAATACACAGATCACCCTTAACTTTTTCTTCTTATTCAAACTCTTTGTTTTCTCACATTGAACCACATAAACTAACTTTACAAGGGAATCTAAACAATGATTTCTTTAATATGGTCTCAACATAAATGATACACATCCATACATTCATTCTCAGGTACATACGACATGATAATCAGATACATTCTCTCTTATTAAGGAAACAAAGATACAAAACATTACTTACAACACTCTCACATCTATACTAGGACCTAGAGTGACAAGGACCGATTGAACTTAACTATACTCAGACTTAACTCTTGTGGCAGATCTACTATGATGCAATGATATCTTCCATCCCCACAGTTTCCCTAAAATTTTTGAGTAGAGGGGTGAGCCTACTTGCTTAGTGAATGAGAACTTCAAAGAAACAGTCTAAAGCACTGATATAATTACATATATACTTTTGAGCAACTGATATCAATTATAACAGCAGTAAGCTTTAAAGAGATTGATCATTGACAATCATAAATATGGCAAGATACTCTAGATATCAACAAGAGCAAATCAATATATGAGCATGCTTGATTAATTTCAAAGAGAACTAATAATTCAGAAACATACAAAGAATAATTACTGGGAAACTGTACTCGAATCTTTCTTAGCCTTTCTTACTTATAAGAAACTCTTTACTATATGAACATATTTTAGCTTATGCCCTGATCATATGCAGTGTACTCTACATATGAGGACTCTTAGTGAACTACGATCTCACCGTACAAGACTTAGCTTACACGCCCGGGAATGAGAAGCCTGACTACGTCGCTAGACTGCAACAGGAAAATGGCTTTCTGTCCTCGGCACACCTATTATGTCGTAAAAACTGGACTCCTCCTCTAACCTGAGCACACAAGCGGAGAGTCAAGCCACCTATTGGCTTTTTTGTACTCTAGTGCCACTAGGACTTCTGGTTGATGTTGGACACTACATGATGTATATTAAGGAGACTTCCACTAGGGCTTCATCCCCCGTACCACCTGTTAGTATGTTCTGACCCCCGTATACTAGATGCACCGCTAGGGTTAGGTCATTTCATCCCTAAGGCGCAGACCTCTCATAGAGATTCTACGGTGTTCAGGGCTCTTCAGTCTATTATTTTATTATTCCTAGAAAGCTCTTTCTACATTGTACCTTTCTCTTACTTATACTTGACTCTGGTATCTATATGGTGTCACATCTATTTATTTGAAGTTTATAACACAACATGTATATCATCCTTAACTTGGCAGAGCTGTATATTCAAACACTTTAATATACTGAGAAATCGACATACTATACATGCAAGAAGATTGAAATACTTAAATAAACATAATACATGTCCATTTGGCACTTATACACTAGAATCATGCAATTAAACATCTTAATATACTGATAAGAGCTAATTTTTTGGTATACGAGTAATCGTCATTTGCACCCATAAATTATTTGCACTTTCTTGGAAAATGTGCACATCGACCCAAATCCTAGGTTGTGCAACTCATACTGAGAACATGGTAATGAAAATGCTTAATTCATTGAATACTCTGTCCTTAGGGTTTCATTTACCTCATTCACTTATCACATGGCTCTCATAAGGATTTAAAATGACATAAACATCCACTAAATACATATTGCTTTAAACAAGTCATATACAATCAACATATGTATGTAATCCTCAAATTGAGATAAATTAGGGTTTTTCATGTCATTCATTGAGATATTTCGAATCAAGAATAGCATTTCATAAATAGAGTCTATGATGCCAAGAAAAACACTTCAAATGGATTTCACCATATTTATTCACAAATTTCCAACTTTCCACTCATATAGAGCTTCACCCTCTTTACAAAGATATCAAGCAAACACTATTCACATCACATGAAATCCAAAATAGTATCTGACATATATATACTACACATTCAGATAAACAATCATTCATAACCAAGGGGATCCAGATAAATAAATTTCTCTATTTAATTATACAACAATTTCAGTCACAGACAAATTCCCTATATTTCAGTTTACTCTTATAACCTTTGTGAATACTTAGGGAATTCTCATTAGGAGGTATTGTATATATCTCTAATATGAATTTATCATCTGAAATTCAAACAAACAGAGGAAGAATCCATTTCACATCATTTTGCAACAACTTAGATCAAACAAACAATTCGGGGTTTGTAGTCGCATACTAAGCAATTGAAGATTATGGATGATTTAACCCATTTTTGTGCAATATACTGTTTAAAGGAAGTTCCCATTCACCCTAAGGTGTGAAAACACCTTAAAAACGCAGCTCATCCTTGAAAATCTCGATCTCATATCAAATCCCTAGCAATTCACCCGATTCTTCTTCCTTTCAACTCAAAAACCCTAGAAATGAGGGATTATGAAGAAAGAGTGAGAAAAGGGGAAGTTTTGACACCATTTCAGATCAAGTCAGAGGAGGGACAGAATCTTGACATGTGAGAGAAGATTCACCATGAAACTATATCCAAAGAAGCTAAACTTACATGATTTCATCATTCCTCGGACCGCAAAACCCTAGGTCAGCATCTCCATCACTTTCTCCTCTCAAACCCTAACTCTCCCTCTCGCTCTAGGACTTTGTTTCTCTGGATTGAATCACAAATTATGAGAGATCCTTGTGTGGTATGTTGACCATATAGAGCAATTGAACTGCTTGGGTCAATTGCACATTGACCCCTTACTATACTTTCTCTTATTTCAACTGAATTTTCTGTCATAAAAATATTATTGTAATTCATATACTGATAAGGACTAAACGCATCCAAAAATTATGAAAATTTTACATGTTGTTTATAATTTAGATTTAGATCTCCAGTTAAAATTTAATATATTTTGGAGTTAATAATAAATAACTAAAAATAAAACACTACACTACTGAAAAGCACTCTGTCAGCATTTTGGTCGAAGTATAGTTCGACCGAGAACCACATTCAAAGAACACTCAAATATTCTGAATTTTTTCTTCAATATGCATGATTGAGTTATACATATCATATCCAAAATTAAATTAAATATAAATTTGTAGAAAATATGAAAAATCATTTACCACAGTACTATCCTGATCAAATTCCATATTCATGTACCATAAAACCCTAATTTTTTTCGATTAGGGTTTACATTTCTCAAACCCTAATTCTTCAAATTAAAATCATAGTTAGAGTTTATTATTAGGTTTGAAACATCACAATTGATCTATTATCATTAATAAAGCCTAAACGATGTTCAATCTAATCAAGCATGTAATCATTCAGGTAAACCCTAGTTTACCAATTAAGCACAAATGTGGTCATTACATGGTGAGCCATTTATCTTGGGAAAGTGCGATAATAAGTATGTAGGTATACCAAAGTAAGGTGTCTGGCTTATTGTATTGGACTTTGTATTGGATTTGATTAGGATAAGTTAATAGGATTAAGGACCTAGTGGCATAAAGATAGAATGTGCTTCACAAGATGATTTATGACAAGGAGTTGTGAAAGTGTCTATTAAAATAGTTGCATTGGATGCAATTGGTAATTATGAGCTATCTAAATAGTTAATTTGTGAGAAGCTGACCAAAGTTGACTTATAACTTAATATGTTATGGATCTTTGCTCGCTAAAATATTTCTCATGGTGAACTTCTAAATTGTATTGAGGGTTCTTAATTTGATCAATATAGTGGGATATTTATTTAACTAAATTCAAAATTAATACTATCACATCAAATTAATTTTTAAATCAAATTGTTGACTCATTCAAATATTTTGTTTGTATATCTAATGACAACCACACATAAAATTTTTTCATAGCATCAGTCCTTAAGAAAGAAAAATTGAATGAGAATAACTTCCATGGCTGGTATAGGACATTGAGATTTTTTTTTCACTCATCAGCGTAAGCTCTATATATTAGATATACCATAACCAAAGGAACCATCTCTACATTCACCTAGAGAGGAAATGGAAGATTATCATAAGCATGCCTATGACATTATTTATGTCAAGTGCATCATTCTATTCTCAATGAATCATGAGATTCAAAAGCAACATGAAAACACGTAGATTCTAGATATTTCCACACATCTAGGAATATGTTCTAGGAAAAAGTAATGCCAGAGAGGTATGATGTATCTGAGGCCCTATTTAAATGCAACAATACTAAAGGTGATTAGGTTGGGTCCCATGTACTCAACTTGATTGGGTGTGTGATAAATTGTAATTGTTTCTCTAATATTCTAAATGTATATTTGAAATTATATTTTGGAAAGAATGTGGTAATATTTTATAATTTGTGGAATTTTTGCTGATGGAAGATAACCATCTCAATTAACTTTTATAACAAGGAATTTTATTGAAATGCAATCAAATATAACGTGGGTTTACAATTGTCCCAAGCACCTTAATTAATCTATATGAGTAACCTAAAACCCTAGTAGCTCTCATAATTCATCATTCCTTTCAAAGAAATGAAATCCTAGAGAGGGGGAGAATTAGGGTTTGGGTAAGGAAAGAATTGAGGTGTTGATGTAGGGTTCTATCTTCTGAGGAATGATGGAAGAAAGTAAGTTTACCTTATTTAGATAGGTTTTCTTAGTGAATGTTCTTTATCATGTCTAAATTTTATCCTTCCTCTAATTTGAATAAAAAAAGATGTCAATTCATCCTCTTTTCTCTTTCTTTATCTCGAATTCTCCTTTTCCAAGTATCCTGAGTTAAAAAGAGCAAGAAGGGAATTGAATCCTTTGGAATTGGTTGAGTATCTAAAAATTTATAAAATGGGAAATAATTTAAGGTGTGTAGTTCCTGAGGTGAGTGTGTATGTCCTTCTTTAACAATATAATCTTAATTCTATCTTACTAAGAATCAGTGAAATAAATGCTTGTATTGTTATGAGGATGGGTAATCCACTAGAAAAAATATTGGGAAATTGAATATTATTAATTTACATGTACTCTTAATGACTTGTATTTGTTTATATCCTAATCTCTATATTCAGTTTTTTTAGAAACTGATGGTAAAATAACTACCTTGTGTTGTGTCGATATTGCCTAAAATTAGCCTAATGAATGATATGCTTGGAAATTGAGTTGGCATGTATATAATCATGGTTGAAATTAATAAGAATGAGTTACTTACATGTATTTTTTAATATTTTGTAGAATTACATATGACATGTAGACGAGGACAAATATGCGAGTTTGAAATGGAGGTATTTCATGTCTAGGGTTGAGGGATTGACGCAAATGAGCTAATGAATCGATGCATACATAATTGATGGATGAATTGTGTGGAAATGGAAACTAGGGTTTCCATGTGTTGTGAATAGCCTTAATGAACCCATGTACACCGTGATGATGCCAATGAATAATAACTTTGGAACCCTAGAAATTTAGTATTAAGACAAAGATGATATAAAAATCCGTACGTGTATATAATATTGTAAATATGAATAGAATGATCTATTTTAGTTATCACTCAAATGAAGGTAAGAACCCTTATTAAGATGATATCAGTCAAAATCATCATTTACCATACACATGCAAGAATATTGAGTAGTGCAAGTCTTCTCTATTAGTCACATAACAATGATTTAAGAAGAGGAATAGAGATTAAGGAGCATGAAGAAGCAACCATAATGATTTCAACTTTCTCAATTGAGAAATCTTATAAGTACTAGAAGGATAGATTTTAATTATCAAGATGCCATTAGAAGTCGAATGGCATGGTTCATGTGTCCAAATGCAAGGAAGGGGATGGAAAGGGAGAAGTGTTTTGGCTTGATAAGTAATGGATAAATATAAATGAAGTGAATATAAGGAAATGATTTTCATATGATATTTAATTGAATTAACGTAGATTGAAGGAAAAGTACTTACATCAACCATGGATGATTTGAATGATTAAGAAACATTATATATTAAGCGAATAGAAAATGATGGATTCTAAGAATAGTAGTGAACAAGAATGAAAGAAATTAAGAGTAATGAATTTATATTGAAAGGAAAACCAAGAAGTTAACTCAGAGGAGATAAGAACCTAACTCTAACCCTAATGTGACCAGTTAGGTAATAGTAGTGAAGAATAGTGTATACTAAAAGACTAATGAATGTACATGACTAAATATAACTTAACTACAAGATAAGAAATCAAGGTTGTTGACTAAAATTCATAAGAACGTGTTTTTGAATTCTCATTTTGTGCTAGAATACTTATATTTTGAGAATGATCAACTATGTTAATTTTCAAATGAAATAAGATAATTATTGAAAAGTTAACCTGACTGAGGCATGATAAATAGTAAACGGTGATGTATAAGTGTGTTGTGAATGTGTATGCAATGTTATTTCTTTATATCTAAGGAAATTTGTATGGAATAAGTCATTTGTTGTATAAAAAATATTATATGAGAATGATGAGTAATAGAAGATGTTCACATGATTAATTGTTGTGGGTCTTAATGTCACTATGAAGATATGATAAAAAAATGAGATATGGAACGAATTGATAAGAAATATGTTAGGATTGAGTTAACATGCATTGATTATATTTGAGAAACCTTGTTTAGGGTAAACGTTTGAGAATGAGATTATGTATTTGGCTGATTACCCATCAATGATAACTTATATGTGTTGTTTGTATGCCCTATGAGCCATCATGTGATGATTGTAATAGGGATACTTTGTATATGATTTGATAATTAATAAAAGGCAATCCCACTTATTATGTTTGTTATAGTATTGAAATAATAAATAAACCTAATAATGTCTTAAGAATTTCTTAACTTGGTGACACATGGTTTGGGTTGAGGATGTAAACATGAGATCATATACATATTTAGAGTACTCTTTCTTGTTGTGTCCCTAGTCATTTATTATTATGGATATTATAGATCATTAATAATACACAAGACTAGCATGTGTTGTGCGTAATGACTATGTCTCATTAGTCATGATGTTGGATATTGACTCATATACATAGGTACTTGTTAGAGAACAAGTTGTACTAGAGATAACACACCTTGAGAATGACATATGGAAGTCCGGTAATGACATGTCACAGTCATATATCAATGTGACTCGGTGGCAGCGATCCTTAGACCTAAATTCAATGTAGTAATCACATGATGTTCTATGTACTTCGACACTAGCCCAACGTGACTCTGAATAAGGCTTGACCAAAAGGTAGTGATTGGGTGCCCTATTAAAACTTGTGGATTATTGTGAGTTATGTACATGGAAATTGTCCTCCTTTAGAGTGATATATCATCCACTTGATAAATGAGACTATGGAAATTCATGGCCATGCTCATGTGAGTCAACATATGATATTGAGCTCACAATATTTCAAATAATCTACTCTAATTCAAGGAACATAATTTCAATGATAAGAGTATGAACATTCCATGCCTCAACTTCAGTTCAAATATCTATGCCAAAGGATTGTACAATCATGGTAACATTGGTCACTTTACATGTTGAACTTGTTCTCCAACTCCTTCCAATTACTTGGGTGGTCATGATATGTTGATAGGAACCAATCTTTTCTTTTGAGGATTTGAACATTACTTCCAATATAATTAGGAACCTATTGGTTCACATGCATAAGGGAATTGATGTTCACAATCGAACATATGATCGGAATTGTTCTAAATCATGAACATGTTGATTTCTAGGCCAATCAGACGAGTGGAATGTCTAGTCAATCTACTAGATGGATCGGGCAAGACGATCATCTGATTGTCAATTGATGGACTAAAATTCAATTTGGGAGAGTGATCAATTGGGTGATTCACCTAGGGAGTCAGGCCATTGGATCCCAACATAGAAAGCATCCATTTTTTATTGGAATCAATTTGGGAGACCAATTTGGATATGAATTGGTGAGTCAGGTGATGCACTTAGTCGAGCAATTGTTAGCTAATATTAGTCCCATCACGGACCTAATTTGGTGACTAGGAGTCCCTCTCGGCTGACTAGGATGGCAATCTGAGTTTTCTATTTTGGGACTAGTTTTGATATTGCAATTAGGAAAGAGATTGGAATTAGTAAATTGCAAACACATGGCTCTCCAATATAAAGGGGGTTTGTCCCATTAGGTTAAGACACATTTGAAACATATCGTTAGACAAGTTAGCCACAAAATTTTTCTCTTGAAGAAAGATAAAATTTCCCTAGGATGACATCCTAAGATAGGAGAAGATAGGAAGTTTTTGGATGACTAGAACGTCGACAACTCATGTTATGCTTGAATCTGGTGGCCAAGGTGGTGCACAACATTCTCCCTCATCCATCTCGATGAAGTAGAGGTTGAAGCACTTATGTGGAGGCTTGGATAAGGCATTCCATAGGACATCAAGAAGGTGTTGCGAGAAAGACAACCATGCAACATCTTGGTGGCCAATTTGGATTTGGATCAAAAAGTTTGAGTTCTTCACCGACAAAGACATGTTTAGTTGTTAGAAAACTAGCATTTGCAAAGGTATACTATTTATCCTTCATATGTCTTTTCTCACTGACATTTTATAGCTATTAGAGATCCAGTGGCTATAGTAAAATGGGAAGGAAAACATTTTGTTATTTTGTTCCACTTTCCCTCCCCGAAACCCTATAGTATAAAATGATGTGTGTAACATACTGGATTTTGGGAACTATAGCTATATTTTCAAATCTTCGCAAACTTAAGCTTATTTACAATGCAATCTTTCTTTCCAAAACATACTCAATATTTTGATTTAGATATTTGGTCTTTTATAAAAGTCAATCCTCAAGAGAATTCCCTTTGTATAACTATATCTTTTATCCTCACCTAAAAAAATTCACAAATTAGTCCTTCAATTTGATTTTGTGGATCATTTTAATACCAACTAGTGCAAACAAAATCATTTGTTTTAGATGTTTTAACTCAACCTCACCTTCATGGAGTACTCTCGATTCCCATAATAATGACTTGGAATCAATGGACAGTATGAATTGTATTAGAAGATATACATTATTAATGGTATTGTGATGATCACCCAAATTGCCAAAGCTAGAGTTATATTACAGGTGTCTGTATTTGTGTAAGGAAGTCTACTAGATTTGGACTCATGGTTGAATGGGTAAGAGAAAATGGATTGTAACTTAAGATATATGAAATATAGAAGTACATATGATGTAGTAAGAATAAAGGGGTTTATAGGGTTAGCATTGACTAATTAATATTACTAAACAAGCAAATGCATCTCCTTCCTTTGATAAATCACATCCTACAACTACACAGGAGGAAATGGAGAGGGTGTTCACAGGCAATTTCACACCTAAACGACTCCTCCAATAAGACCAACCCAGTGTTGCCTCCTTGCCATGACTACGAGCTCGTCTTAAAGATCTCAAAATTGAGGAAGACTACCCTCATAACTCACCATCAGGACGACCCCAAAAGAACATGATCATCGAGACTGTGTCTCTGCTAGGTAACGCTTCCATTACATGAGGCCCCTCTCTCCCGACGTGTTACAGGCAGAATTGGAGCTGAAGCGGGAGACAAGGCCAAGGAAGTTGATGTAGATGTATGATATAACTAGATGCCACAATTCTAGCTAGGCAGTTAGTTAGTTAGCTCATCTTGTATGTAGCGAGCTGAGTGGTTCGGTAGGGGAGCCAATGATTGGTAGGGGACCACGTGTGTAGAGATCAAGTGGCTGTTCAGAGTGAACTGGCTTATAAATAATGAGGTCATCACTACCGTGAGCAGGGGCGTATCCAGAGGGGGTGCTGCTGGGGCTGAATCCCCTCCCCCTCCAAAAAATATTTTTATTATTACTATGATATCATGTACAGATTTGTATTTTGTTAAAAAATTATTATACCGTACACAATGCAACTTTTAATTTTATGATTTTAGTCAATCCTATCATACTTCTTTGTATGAACTACGTAATGGTTAAACTTAATATATTTGTGAATTATGTGTCTTATATACTCACAAATTATAAAATTTACCATCCTAATATGTATGTCATCAATTATGAGTTTAAGAAATCATATATTTAGTTTCTATCCTACTAAAATTTTCTTAATAGTTTCATAATAATTGTGGTAAGACTTACACAAATTGTCTCCACTGCTTGAATGTGAATCTCTATAAGACTAGGAGGTATGTTGTGATGACCTTGATTTTAGGATTTCCATACTCGATATACTATTTGAAACTCATGATTGTTCCTAGTTGGTGAATCCCAAATCAGGATGACTTATATTTTACCATGGATTATTTTTGACCCACAAAATAAGATTGTAATGCCACTAAAGGGTTCAGAATAGCTATCAAGGCCATTTACGCATATAGAGATGATTAACACCAGTTAGTAGTCAATTTTGAGACTATATGGAGTTAGGTATCCAAAAAAGTACACATGGATTCATATCATTGAACAATGGAACCTAGGATGCATCCAGTACATACTAAGTTGAAATTGTGTTTATGATATTAGAGGTGAATTGATGCATACTTTGAGTTCAATATCCCTACACATATACCACTTTTAAGTATCTTGAACGAAGAGCAAAATCAAATTTTGAGCATCAAAAGTGTATCTAAGGTGGAATACACTATTAGGACTTTGGGACAATTTTATTTGGGTCAAAACCCTTCGCGTGGAGGTTATTAAGGTCTGAAATCAACAAGGAGTTTAGTATATCATTATTCAAAACCTAGGTAGCAGTAACATTTGATCTATTTTGGGTGTTTTAGTCACATAGCCATTGATATGAATTGGCTGTGTGGCCTTTCCCAACCATGCAGTGCAATAGATCCCCTCTTTGGAAGGATTATTGGTTATGTGGATGGATCACAACCCCATTGAGCAAAGCAGTTGGGAATCCAATGAGACTGGTCGTCATTAACCTCCTGATTATTTGGAGGCAACAAACCTGACCCAATCTTCTAACGTCCACCTACACAATTGATCCAGGCATAAGACTAGATGTTTAGTTGTTTCCGGTTCTTTGAGATGAACCCAGGGACCTCATCGGAAGCTTTCTGGTGGCCTACAGGGAGAGAGAGACCCCTAATTAGCCTATGCTAGTCTTCTCCCTCTCTACGGTGGATTGGAGTTCTTTGGGGAGATTCACTGTCGTAGCTAGCCGCCCTGACCCCATAAGCCCCAAGAAGGTAATGAAGGACAAAGGAGAGCAAATCCCCAGGTGGATCCCCCTTGCTCCAACTATTCACCGACGAACCTTGATGATTGGGAGCAGCGAATCTTGTAGGAGCGATAGAGGTAGTCAGAAATCTTCTCGCTACCCCCATGAAGTTGTTGGATGCCATGGGGTGCCACGAGGTGCAGGATCATACACTTCTTCCTCATCAGAGTCCATACCTCGCAGCAGCACACACATGAGCAGGAGAAGAGGGATCCACACATCCAGTCTATGCAATCAGGGGATAAGAAGGAGATGCGAGAGCCAAATCTATGGTGGCCCATCTCTTGCTCATTCACAAACATGCTGGAGTAAAACATGGCGGCGGCATGGACTCAACCTGGAGCAGCAGGGGAAGCGCGGTCTCTCTCGTGCACGCGATGCAGGGATCGTGAGGAAAGACGGGGGAGGACGAACATGTGAGTCACGAGTGACTGAGTCTGAGAGAAGACAGTGAGGTCCGTTCTCATCAGTCCAGCGTGCAGGAGGCCGATCTCGGCGGAGGAGGTAATCATCCGGAGGAAGCGACTGAGGATCGTTGATGCAGATGAGGCATCACAACAGCCTGAAGCATGAGCAGAGAGGGCAGCGGTGGGCGACCAAGCATCCTACAATAATCCAGATCAGTCCAAAGTAGCCATCCCAATTGCACAACTCCTAGGAAGTTAGGACGGCACCCTAGACCGGGAGGATGGAAGCCGCTTACAGAGGTGTCGAGCGGAGAACTGACGGAGAAGGCATCGCCATCGCGCGAGGGAGAAAGGGCAAGTAGGGAGAGCCCTAAACCAGCCAAATCACACCGAACCAGATCCAGGCCAGTGAACCAGACCGGCCGAGCCAAGGAAGGATTTGCACCACTTCAGGGACACGTAGCTAACCTTGATAGGCTGCCAAAGGTAAATATATCCAATTAATTTCCAGATCTTCAATAATTCGTAGTAATTAGCCCGATGATCAGAAAAATACGAATAAGATATCAAACTTCTCATAAAAATGAGTAGAACAATATGAAATCCTAATATATATCTTTTGATGAATAAAATATGTTGGTAATATGCAAGATGCATTATACGCTTTTGATATATGATAAATATCAAACGATGGAATAAAATTATGGAAACATTTCAGTAACTCCTGGATATGATATATAATCCATATGTGCACTCCAATCTAAGTAATACACCTAGATAATAGATCTTTTTCTCATTAATCTGTTACATGTTTTTAAACTCATTTTAATTTTAGAAAATAGACCAACCATCGAAAAATTATAAAACTTGAATCAGACCCTAATTATGACCTTTAGATCAGTATAAAAATATTAGAGACAAGTTTTGGTCAGTTTGAATCTAGGTTTGGCCTAAACCCTAATATGGACCTAAATACCATTAATAATGATAAACCTTATATTAATGATACTCAATTATATTTAATCAGGTCTTGGACAAAGTTCTAGATGATCATGGATATGTGAGGAATATCTGAACTCAAGTACGTGGATATAATTATATGACTAGATTTGTTGGATGTTAAATATATGTACTTGCTTGCTTGTATTTGAAATACATTGTTGGATGTAGATGTATTGTATATTGATAATTTTCCGCCTTGAACATAAAAGAACATAATTGAGGATAAATGAAATGTAGTTACTAGTGGTGCTCATTAAACTCCCTATTAGAGAGGGAAAGCTTTAATGTTGACTAGCACCTCCCTAGAGTACACGGTATACAGGGAGATCCCTAGAGTACAAGGTACATGGGGAAGGGACCACCATTTATGTTTGTGCTAAGTCCACCATAGTAATGCATATTCATTCTAAATGTGGTGAATAACTTGGGATTATCTGATTTTCCACCTTTAAGTAACATTTTCTTTCTCTTTCTTCAATTTTGAGTATATTATATGCCAGCATAGTATAGCTTTTAATTCCACATACCAACTTTTGTTGATGATTTTGTTTCTCATATTTTCTAGGTCCAGAGCTAGAATGGGATAAAATAATAGGATGTGAGTAAGTTGTACAGGTTGTACCTATTGTCTAAGATCATGTTAGCATACATGTTCATAGATTGTAGAATCTTCATTCAATATGTAATTGTAAATCATTGTGTAATAATTCATACTTTATAATGTCCTTGTGTATGTTGTATTGATTGTTCATGTATGCCCATATTGCTTCCGCAACACACTTTGATACAATTGCTTAACATTTTCAGATTTTTTCTTCTCATCTCCATGGGGTTTTGAGAAGTTGAAAATCTGGGGATGTTACATATGTACCCTTAAAAGATAAAAGTAGTTATACAAAATAAAGTTTATAAAAATATATCATGCATCATGTTGACTTATTAACTGAAATTTGATGTAATATAGTTGACTTATTAATTAACAAATATTATTAGCTATAAATTGAGTAAGTTCACTCAATTATAATTATACACCATTGGAAAAAATAATAACCATACATGCACAACTATCCCCTTCTATTTATATATTTTTCTTTCAAACTTTTAATAATCAATCACTCTCAAATTAAGAAAAGATCTATATTACTATATAGAAATAGATTCAAATAATATTTATTGTTACATGGTATTTCATAAACTTTTTTAGTTATATAAAATTTAGATATGATAAGTTTTAAGACAAATAACAATTATTACAAATTTACAAGAACTTCAGAAGATAATGACAATATTTCTATCTATAAAAGAAAAGAAGATGATTGAATTGGCATAAGGTAAAAAAGAGTAGAGAAAAATATATAAATCGTGGGGTAAGAAGGAGAAGAAATTGTGAGAAAATCCATCTAGTAAATATAACTTTAATCAAATGGAGAGAGAAAAATGAGGATGACTTGTAGAATGGAAGTTAATAAAAATATATAATTTTTTCTTTCATATCTCTCTTCTTCAACTTTTAAATAAAAAATATGCATGGATTTTTCCTCTTCATTCTCTTCACTATTTATTTCTCAATGTGCTTCTCCATCATATGTTGTTCTTACAACCACATTAAATATTTTCCTTCTTCGTTCTTTCTAAAGTTTCCTTCAACTGATCATTGTGTCAAGATCTTATAATATACTAAGTACAATATATTTATATCCTTTATAGTATAAGATTTGACTGCTATAATTTTTTGGGTCTTCCAAGTATGACATCATCCACTAAATGATGCCATATTATATTAATGCTTGTTCTCCACTTAAAAGATGATTTTGTTCCCATTTTTAATATAACTATTATTTTTCTTACGCATTGTCAATTGTACGCATATTGCACTGATCAAGTGATCATGAATTATGATTATATTGTTGATCATCTAGTTGTTTAATCTAAAATACATGCCAAATAATGTGTTAGTTATGACCTTAGACATTTAAACAAATTCATTATTTTGAATAGTGAATTTTATCATTTCATTTATGTTAGATTTTTTTACAAATAGCTTATTTTATATGTTGGAGACAATGAGATACTTATTAGGTGTATTTTTCTTTTTATTTTCCTCATCGTCACTACTCATAGTAATTCAGCCCCTCCTATGGTAGATTTCTGGATCCGCCACTGAGTCATGAAACCTTACTTACTTTGTTCAATCCATTTTTTTCTATTCTAATCTTCTAACTCAACTCCAATTATATATAACTTCAGCAATGTCGTAAGACTAATTGTGGACACCTCCATAATGTGGATAATTTGGTTTATGTTTATCCCAAAGATAAGGTCACAGGGGTGATAGGAAGGTGTGGTACTCTCCTCTAATTAGTAGGCAATAGCAACATCACTATGTGCATTGTAATTGCCTCGTTAACATATTGTTAGGTAAACTGATTGTGATTATTTTTTGTCAGAGAAATTATTCAACTCACTGCATCGAAAGCAAAGAATTTTTCAGTTAGGACGGGCCCTTGCTTCCCACTCACCACTGAGATAACTCGAGGCAATACCGTCAAGGTTCTCTCTAAAGTTTAAACATTTCCAGCAATATTTTATTATTTAAGAACTTGCAATTTTGTTTCCAGTTATAGATGTAAAATGTGCACATTAATTTATATCTGGGTCAAAAATGCCAAAGCGTAAAAAGTGTGTGAATGTTTATGTATTCATGAATTCAACACACTATGATTACATGTGTTGCTGTTATATATATACAGCTGAGTTGCATGTTGTTGTGATGTGATCCAGTTAATTCGTTTAACCGCCTGCCAATGGTCATGTGTTGGGTTGTTCATAATTTGGCAGACTTTATTCACAGAAAAGAAAATATCTGGGTGTGTCATGTTAAGGTATTGAAGGGCACTGACAATTTTTCGATATTGTTGGGGGTCAGGTAAGGGATCACCAACTTTAGTGAATTTAGTGTTGGAACACAAAGGGGTTGAAATGGGTTTTGCACCATCCATATGAGTTTGCTTCAAGAGATCGTGCATGTATTTGTGTTGGGAGAGAAGGAGACCATCGGAGGTATGTTTTACTTAGATTCCCAAGAAATAATGAAGCGGGCCAAGGTCTTTGATGGGAAAACCAAGTATGAAGAAATTTGATTAATTTGGGAACTTGAGAAGCAAGATTGCTTGTGATGATGATGTCATCAACATACACCAGGGCACAAGGGCGTAGCCAGAGGGGAGGCTGAAGCCCCCCTCCAAAAAATATTTTTATTATTACTATGATACCATGTACAGATTTGTATTTTGTTAAAAAATTATTACACCATACAAAATGCAACTTTTAATTTTATGATTTTAGTCAATCCTATCATACTTCTTTGTATGAACTACGTAATGGTTAAACTTAATATATTTGTGGATTGTGTGTCTTATATACTCACAAATTATAAAATTTACCGTCCTAATATGTATGTCATCAATTATGAGTTTAAGAAGTCATATATTTAGTTTCTATCCTACTAAAATTTTCTTAATAGTTTCACATTAATTGTGGTAAGACTTACACAAATTGTCTTCACTGCTTGAATGTGAATCTCTATAAGACTAGGGGGTATGTACCCTTAAAAGATGATAGTAGCTATACAAAATAAAGTTTATAAAAATATATCATGCATTATGTTGACTTATTAACAGAAATTTGATGTAATATAGTTGACTTATTAATTAAAAAATATTGTTAGCTATAAATTGAGTATGTTTACTCAATTATAATTATACACTATTGGGAAAAATAATAACCATACATGCACAACTATCACCTTCTATTTATATATTTTCTTTCAAACTTTTAATAATCAATCACTCTCAAATTAAGAAAAGATCTATATTACTATATAGAAATATATCCAAATAATATTTATTGTTACATTGTATTTCATAAACTTTTTTAGTTATATAAGATTTAGATATTATAAGTTTTAAGACAAATAACAATTATTACAAATTTACAAAAATTGAGAAGATAATGACAATATTTCTATCTATAAAAGAAAAGAAGATGATTGAATTGGCATAAGGTAAAAAAAGAGTAGAGAAAAATATATAAATCGTGGGGTAAGGAGAAGAAAATGTGAGAAAATACATCTAGTAAATATAACTTTAATCAAATGGAGAGAGAAAAATGAGGATGACATGTAGAATGGAAGTTAATAAAAATATATAATTTTTTCTTTCATATCTCTCTTCTTCAACTTTTAAATAAAAAATACGCTTGGATTTTTCCTCTTCATTCTGTTCACTTTTTATTTCCCAATGTGTTTCTTCATCATATGCTGTTCTTACAACCACATTAAATATTTTTCTTCTTCTTTCTTTCTGAAGTTTCCTTCAACTGATCATTGTGTCAAGATCTTATAATATACCAAGTACATTATATTTATATCCTTCATAGTATGAGATTTGACTGCTATAATTTTTTGGGTCTTCCAAATATGATATCATCCACTAAATGATGCCATATTATATTTTAATGCTTGTTCTCCACTTAAAAGATGATTTTATTCCCATTTTTAATATAACTATTATTTTTCTTACGCATTGTCAATTGTATGCACATTGCATTGATCAAGTGATCATGAATTATGATTATATTGTTGATCATCTAGTTGTTTAATCTGAAAGACATGTCAAATAATGTGTTAGTTATGACCTTCATTTAAACAAATTCATTATTTTGAATAGTGAATTTTATCATTTCATTTATGTTAGATTTTTTTTATAAATAGCTTATTTTATATGTTGGAGACAATGAGACACTTATTAGGTGTATTTTTATTTTTATTTTCCTCATCGTTACTACTCATAGTAATTCAGCCCCCCCTATGGTAGATTTCTGGATCCGCCACTGCCAGAGCATATAGGGTAGTAGCTTGAGATTTGTAGAGGAAAAGAGAGATGTCCATTTTTGATGAAGTGAAGCCATAGGAATGCAATGCTTGACTTAACTTGAGGCCATATAGGGACTTGCAAAGACGACATACGTGGTTAGGATGATTGGCATCAACGAACTCGGGTAGTTGTGTCATGAAGACCTCCTCAAGAAGATCACCATGAAGAAAAACATTATGAACATCGACTTGGTGGATAGGCCACTAGTAGGTCGTAGCTATGGATAAAATGGCACTGAATGGTTGTTGGTTTAATGACCGGACTGAATGTGTCAGTATAATCAATCAAGACATTCTTGTTGATGATACCCCTTAGCGACAAGGCGAGCTTTATAGCGAGCCAAAGAACCATCCAGATTGTATTTGCCAGTGATATTCATATGTGATTGTCGTGGAACAAGGGTCCATGTGCCATTAGTTAAAAGGGCATTGCATGACGCCAGGATTGGTGTTTGTTGGCCTCGGTAAAGCAAGTGGGTTGACAGTGGGCATGAGTTAGGAATGCAGTAGGTAGGGGATGGGTGGTAGTTTTACGGACTTTGGTGGGGCGGATGCCGGCTAACGTTCTGTAATTAATTGGTGGATGAGAACGTAGGACCATTGGAGGGTTAGGAGATATATTGTGGGGAGGCGGTGGTAGATGTGGAGAGGGGTTGGTTTATGTGGTGGACTATGTGATTGGAGCAGAGGTGGGTGAGTTATGCGGAGGTGGCGGGCTGGAGGGAGCTGAGTTAGTGGTTGTTGTGTGTGGTGTTGACGGTGATATGAAGGAACCAGGTGAGGACGTTACGGAAGAAAAATTCTATTTATAACCGGCCGTCCCCGGAAGCCTATTCTGTCATCGTGACTGGCCTCCTGCTGCGCCAACCGTACATGTCAGCAGCAATTAAAACAATAAAGGATGATGGAAGTAGAAGAGAGAAAAAATATTTTTATCCATAACTTTCAATCCGGAGCGTATTTTTCGATGAAATAAATTGCATTAGAATCTTTGTAAAAAATACTTTTTAATGAGACTAGTGTTGATATATTTTGAAATAATGATAATACGCGAGAAATATAGTACCATATATTAGGATATCATACACATGTTCTGTGTACAGACGTACAATACTCGTGAGTACTGTACTTTTGATTAATGTTTGATATATAATTTGTTAGGTATTGTACTTTGCTTCAGTAACTGAGTTGAAATTAACATGTAGGTACAATACTTATGGTTGCATTTTATAGGTGATTTTTTACCTGATGTGCATTGTACTTTTGAGATCATTAACAAGTAGGTACTCAACTTATGTATGCATTATGTAAAAGAAATTGTCCAGATGACTAATGTTGCTATGCGATTCCGAAGGTACTGTACTTATACTTCTACATCAGTTATACGATTATGCTTGGTTTTGTAATTTGGTAATTAAGTACTGTACTTATACTTGAGTATTAACAAGTGGTTGCAGTACTTATGGATCCATAAGTACAATACTCACGAGTACTGTACGTCTGTACCCAGAACATGTATATGATATCCTAATATATGGTACCATGTTTCTCGCGTAATATCATTATTTCAAAATATGTCAACACTAGTCTCGTTGAAAAGTATTTCTACAAGGATTCTAATGCAATTTATTTCGTCGAAAAATACGTTTCGGATTAAAAGTTATGGATAAAACTATTTTCTCTCTCTTCTACTTCCCTCATCCTTTATTGCATTAATTGCTGCTAAATGCTATTGCAGGTAGTGGGGCAGGAGGTGTACGGTTCCGAGAACCGGGTATACCAGCGGCTGGCTGGCCGGTTGTGTGTAGCGTAGCTCGTTGATAAAGAATAATTCTAGACATAACCGACCACACACCCGACCATCTACCCGGACCTCAGGAATAACTACTGCGCCCCACTACCATTTAAAGCCATATCTGTAACCACCTTATTCTGCATGTCTCTACATGCAAAGCCATGCAAGAGACGATTATCTCTCCATAAAAATGAATCTACCATGCAAGATATGATTATCTCTACATGCAAAAACCATATCCTCTAATGATTCCCTCCATTTTATTTCGAATCTCGTATATAGCTACAAAAAACGAATCATCCCCCTCCCTATTCATTTCCGCCCAGAACTGAGTAAGTATTGTACGTACCATTTGTTCATGTTGAACCAGTTCCGTCCAACACTGAGTAAGTACTGTACGTACTATTTGTTCATGTTGAACTAGTTCCGCCCCTTTGATGCAAATACAGTACATACGAATTAGGTTTGTTACTGATATGAGAATAATAATTGGGTATTGTACTTTTATAAAAGTGATTAATGGTTTGTTGGTAGGTATTGTGTTGTACTTACTGAAATGATTTGAGGGTGAGTACTATACTTGGCATAAATGAATAGGGAGAGGGAGTGAGTATTGTACTTGACGGAAATGATTTGGTAGGTACTGTAATATCATTTTGACAAAGTTAAATCAAGAGTAAGAGAATGAGTACTGTACTTGGCTAAAATGAACATGGAGGGAGATGTTTGAGGAGATTTGCTGCTATATACGAGATTCAAAAATATTGATATGCGTAAACTTGTGTTGGGCAAGTACTGTACTTCTGCTTCAACTCTCTGACCATCGCATCATTTACATGATGTACTGTACTACACATCATGAGTACATACTCATAAACAGTGTTGGGCAAGTACTGTACTTGTTTTAGACATACTCATAAACAGTGTTGGGCAAGTACTGTACTTGTGCTTCAACTCTCTGACCATCACAACCTTTACATGATGTATTGTACGACCGAAGTAGAAAGATTGATGAGAAGTGGGGAACAGACGTACTGTACTAACGTGCAAATATTGGTGGGTTGAAATAGAACCGGAAGGAGGAGTTGCAAGAGAGAAAACAAATTAGTAAAAATGAGGGCTAGAGAAAGGAGTGGATAGAGTTAATTGTTGGACAATAAAATCCGGTTGCATGGAGTTAATTGGCGTGAAGTTATTTTGTATTAAAAGCATACTGCATGTAGTTAATTGATGTGTATTAAAAGTCAATTAAGTGTGTTAATTGGAGTTAATTGGCGTGTATTAATTTGCATGAATAGTAATACAAAAATGCTGTTGGTGCATTTTCCTAGACCTGGGTGGGCAGTCGGGTGGGACTGCCGGGTGTGGGTAGCGATACTCTTACGGAAAGCCATGGCAGAGAATTGGACCAAGAATAGAGCCAGTGGAATGAAACATGAAGATATCTTCAATAAAGTGTGCATGTCTGGCGACGTACATGCGATTAGTAGCTGGGTCAAGGCACCAATAACCACGGTGGTTTGGTGGGTAACCAAGGAATACACAACACTTGGTTCGAAAGTCAAACTTGTGCCCGTTGTAAGGACGAGTTAAGGGATATACATCGCAACCAAAAACTCGAAGGGAGCAGTAGTCAGTCAGGAGAATGACCGTGGAGGGTATGATAAGGGGAGTTATGGGATAAACTGCGGTGTGAAATGTGTATTGCCAGTAGCGTTTGGGGACATGAGAATGCGCAAGCAGGGTGATACCGGTGTTCAGCAACGTGGCGTTTTTGCGTTCGACACTTGGATTTTGTTCCTGGGTATGTGGACATGTGAACCGATGATGAATACCGTGGCTGCGCAGGTATGGCACGAAATTCACCACCCCCGTCTGTGTGAATGACTTTTATGGAAGAGTTATATTGGCGTTCAACTAGTTTGTGGAATTGCACAAAGACGTGGTAGACATCAGATTTACGAAATAACTGATAAATTTGGAGAAATCATCAACAAGAAGCAGAAAATAACGATGGCCTTCCGAAGAGGATATTAAATCCACTACTATGGGGAGCGGGACCCATACATCTGCATATATTAAATCCACTACTACGGGATCCAGTTTGGGCACCTTTGCTTTGCTGAAAACTTTACGTTTGCTTTAACGGAGCGGGAAAATCAAGAAAGTCCCGCATTTACGGTTAAGGGCATGTTTGGTTACTTAGATTTTGTTGTATTGGATTGTATTTTGGACTCCAGTTCAACAAATTTTACGTTTGGTTTGTAGGATTGGAGAACTGAGGCTAATCCCGGGATTTTCAGACATAATAGGAATCCCGCATTTTGGTCTCCATCAAAATTTTCCCGGACGCCAAAATCCAACATGACGAACGTCGTGGACACGAAAAAAAAATAAATTCCGCACTTACAAAATCCAGCAAACCAAACATAAAATTTTATTTTGCGGGATTTTGACAATGCAGCATTTTAATAATACGGGATGGACAAAATACAAGATTTCTAAAAATCCGGCAAACCAAACGTGCCCTAAGTAAAAGCTGCAGATCCAGTTCAAAACGGCCGGGCGCCGCAATCCGGCTTGCGTCCCGTGCAATTTCTGGGCGTCTTCGTTGACCAAAAGTTCATGTTCCGCACATGTATCCATCGTAAGCAAACATAAACTACTATTCTACAGAATTTCAGCCAGCCAGCATTTTCGTGAACCTGGATTGTGGAAATGCAGGATCTGAGTGCAATCCAGCAGAACCCGTCAAAACAAACGTGCCCTTTGTGGGAGATGGAAGCGGGCAGCCTTTCCCAACAAGCAGGATTCACATTTATTTGTGGCAGAGGAGGCATGAACCGGCAGTTGAAGCTTATTAAGAACTGTACGAACAGTGCGAGGACAGGGGTGACCGAGTCGTTGATGCCAGCGTTCAAAGGAGACACGTGCTGAGGCGGGCGGTCGGCGGTTCATGGAGCATGTAGAGTCCGTCTTTAACTGGACCTTGGAGGAGGGGCCGATGTGTCTGGAGGAAAAATGAGATGGAAAGAATTGAAAGTAGCATTTATTATCACGGCTAAACTTATAAACAGATAACATGGATTTTGTGATGTTGGGAACACGCAAGATATTAGACAGAACCAGAGGCCTAAAGCAGGAATTGATGGTGGTGTGTCCAACGTGGGTGATCGGCAAACTTAACATGGAGTTGTTCGGAGCCGTAATAACGTGTGGAATGCTGGATTTGTTGCTGGCTGGCAGTCACATGATGGGTAGCATCTGTATCGGGGAACCATGCTTCATAAGGGAACGTCGGCGTCGCAGTAAAACCGGACGGCGGAGTAGAACCCAGCGGGGCAGCGGACGCAGTGGACGGGGCGTTGGTTGGAGTCCAGGAACTGGAAGCAACATGTGCTTGAGCAGGAGCAGCACGTGGGTGAGCATATCTGCATCGGTAAGCGCTGTGGCCCGCGTTCCCGCAAACCGGATAGGGGTAGTCACGGCGTGGGCGGCCCCGGCCTCGACCACGGGGTGCATTCGTCGGCGAACCAGCACGAAAGTGGCCCGGCGCAGATGGGTGAGCAACAACAACGTTGGCAGCAGGAGTAAGAGCCATGTGTTCAAGTTGTAGTCGGATTTCATGGCTGGACAGTAAGCTAGTAAGCTCAGGGTAGGTGACCGGCGTGGCGCGGGCGGAGAGCGTGGCTACCATCTCCTTGTAGTCGGGACCGAGATTGTTGTAAATGATAGCATTGAAGGTTGCTGGCGCTAGTTGGTCAGCCAAGAGTTTAGCCTGGCGAAGGTATGTGGTGACGTACGGGCTGGTCACCACGTTTCAAGGTCTGGAGTTGTTGGTTGAGCTGGAGGATGCGTGTGTGGGACGGAGCACCATAGGCTTGCTGGAGAACGCGCCAGGCTTCAGACGAGCATCTGGAAGAATGTCCTCTGACAGAGAAGATAAAATCCAGCACAGGAGCAACTGATCGCGATGGACCCAAGTAGAATATTCAGGGTTGGGGGCAGCGGGCGGGGTCGAGAGAGATGCTGGTTGGTCAGAATCAGACGCCGGAGTGGAAGGTGGTGGTGGAGGACACGGTTCAGTGCCGTCAAGAATGCCGAGGAGGTTGAAGCTGCGGAGAACTGGCAGAAATTTCATTCGCCATAGCAGGTAGTTGTTAGGGGTTCATTTGAGGGAGAGGTAGTGATGGATCTGGTTGAGGTTTGGGAGGGACGGGAGAATGTTGGTGGTTGGAGGCAGAGAGAAAGAGGTGGAGGAAGAAGACGCGGCCGTTGTGCTGGACATGCTGTCAGGCTCTTGATACCATGTATTCATGAATTCAACGCACTATGATTACATGTGTTGCTGTTATATATATACAGCTGAGTTATACGTTGTTGTGATGTGATTCAGTTAATTCGGATCTAATAATTTACACGTTGCAGAACTGTTTGCTTGACTGGTTCAGTGCTGGCCATGTATTGCTGAGTTCACATAACCGCTGCTTGTAAAGCTTGCTGATCATGACTGAGTCTCACTGCTTGCTTATTCTTTGCGTCGGCTATTGTTGCTTGGTTTGCATCTGCTGAGCCTATAGCACGTGCACCTTTTGGCTCTAACAAAGTGAATCCGGATAGAGGAGAGTCATGCAATGATAAAGTAGGGGAGACACAACTATAAAGTTACAAAATGTATTATTATAGAATTTGTTTTCTTTACCATAAAAAGCGATATCACAAATTGAAAAGGTATACATCTAATAAATCTGGTAACATACAAGGCCATTGTAAAGGAAAACCTAACCATTCTAAGTCATCTTTAAGTCCATATCATAGTTTTCAAGGCGGCCAGGCGGTGGTATGTTTTGGATGGGCACCTATACCGCTTAAGGGGGGCGCCTAGGCGTTGCCATATTTTTTATTTTTTATATATTTTATACTTTATATAATATAACATATATCACATATATAAGGTATTTATGTGTATATTTTATGATCTACACCTCAAATAGTAATGTACAAGTGAGATATACAAAAAAATTTCCAGACGCTCACCCACGTGACACACTGAGCAAACTGTCTCACTACCCACATGCCAACCACTTGACACCCTGCGCCTGCCACCTGCCACCTGCCAACGTGTCAGTTTTTTTATTTTGTTTTTTTGCTTTTTGTTTGTCGTGCTCTATAACTTTTAAACCAGAAGGAATTTTTTGATGAAATAAAGTGCATTAGAATCCTTATAAAATGTACATTCCAACAAAAATAATATTGACATATTTTTAAGGAAAAAAGAAGAGAAAATATAGAAGGAATAAAAGGAGACCCGAAAGAAGTAAAAAAGCAATAAAAGAGATAAAATAGATGAATATGAAAAGGAAAAAGAGAAATAAGGAATAAAAACGTAAATGAAAAGAAGAGGGAAGTAATGGATTTTTGCTTGATTATACCTATTATAGACCCCAATGCGCATATTTTTTATTGAATGCGCCCAGTATTGTTTGAATGTGCCTATCATTGCATCAATGCACCCACTTTTGCTTGAATGTGATCACTATTTCTTGAATGCGCTCACTATTGCTTCAATGCACCCCTTTTGCTTGAATGCACCCACTATTTTCTAAATGCATCCACTACTACTTCAATGCGTCCACTTTACATGAATGTACCCACTATTGTCCTGAATGCAACCACTTTTACTTAAATGTGCCCTCTACAGCCCTAAATAAGTTCACTTTTATGTTAATGCACCCAATATTATCCTGAATGTGCCTACTTTGCTTGAATGCACCCATTACTACCCTCATTGCACCCAGTTTTGCGTGAACACGCCCACTATTTCTCCAATGCACCCATTATTTCTTCAATGCACCACTTTTACATAAATGTCGTCCACTATTGTCCTGAATTCGCCCATTTTTTCTTGAATGCGCCCACTGTAGCCCTCAATGCACCCATTATTGTCATGAATGCGCCTACTTTTGCTTGAATGCGTGATGCAATGATTTTGAGTCGCATTTATAGACCTATTTTATTTGTGTTTTATGCATTTATTAGTCATTTTGGTGGTTAATATTGCATAATTCATCTACTTTGGTCTATGATCTTTCTCTATGTCAAATCTCCCTTATTTCCGTATTTTTTTAGCATAAATTATTACAAGAATATGTTTTGTTTCGGCTTATGTGGTTTCGTGTTGTAATTTCAGGAAAAACAAGTATCTGCTGCTGTCGATACTATCGACAGTGGTCGATACCATCGACCGGACCACAGGCAGCCAGCCGCAAGGAGCAGCAAAATCTCGATACTATCGACAGGAGAGTCGATGGTATCGAGATACCATCAGGTTGCTTCAGAAAAGAGAGTCGATACTATCGACACAAAAGTCAATACCATCGACTAGTGGAGCTACAACGACGGTAAAAGGACAAAACCGATGCCTATGAAACTCGATACCATCGACTCGCGTCGATGGTATCGAGGTGGCATCAGTCGCGACAAAGAAAAGAAAAGAAGACCAGCCGATACAGTGCAGGGTCGATACCATCGACTCGCGTCGATGGTATCGACACCGTCAGATACATGTTTGCTTCAGATTGATCTAAATCCGACAGCTGTGATATTTTGGCGACCTAACTCGGTGATTATACCTAATGACGACGGCCAAGAGCAATCTATCACCTCATTAGCCGCTGCACACATCCCGAGAAGGTGTGGAGAGAAGAACGGAGCCCAGAAGCACGCCCCAGCCGTTCCGGACGCCAAAGAAGACGTTTTCCACCACTGAAAGGTGGGAGAACGCGTATTCTATGCCAAGGAACACTTGGATCTTCTCCGTTCAGGGGTTTCACCACTCGATCACATTTTTCTCTATGTTTCCCTTTTTCTCGACAATGTTTTGCTTTGAGATGAACATGCGGGGCTAATCCCCTTTGTCTTTAGGACCGGGAGTAGCCCGGGAAATCATTGTATAACAATTTTATCATAGTAATTCATCATTTATCTCTTAAATCCGTGGTATAATTTCGTTTTTTCAATTATATTGTTATGCTTGATCACCATAATAATAATCTAATGCCCTTAATTACTGTGAAAGAAGAATTAATGGTTGAAAAGAGACGAAATTGACATTAATTGACAAATCCCTTGAACAAGGTGGTGTAAGGTTAATGGTGGATACCGAGAGATCGGTTTTAAAGCACCTAGTTTAGGGTATAGGTTACTACGACGGTGGAACTGACCTAGACATATGTAGTGAATTGTACTACGACAGTGGACAATTCTGATTTCAGGCCACAACCCGGATAGAGAGATAAATCTGAGTATCTATATAGAATTTATTACAATGAAAACCCACGGTGAAACCGCAATCCTAAAGATCTCATCTTGAATTGATTAAACTAAACATTTAATCGATTGCTTTGTTTTGTTTTATTTTATTTTCTTTTAATTTTACAACAACCTCCAACTTTTTAACCGGTCTAGCTGATTGCTGATAACACCAATTTTTGTGATATTTTTGCCCTTTATTCTGTTATCAAAACTGTCCTTTTCTGCTATTTTCCTCTCTTTTATAAGTACTTTTGCAATAATTGGCCAAACAACGCTCTTAATCCAATATTTCCATTTTTTGCAGAGTTTTTCCTCATTTTGGTACGTTTATCGTCAATAAGGCCGTCCTGGCCCACAAATAAGCTCCACCTGCTTTCGGGCTTCCTGACGCCTGATACGACCTCTGCCCGACATGGTGGAGCGACACAACGATGCATGACAAGGGGATGCCGCGCAAGAAGAAACTGACGGACGACACGTCTTCTACCCGACAGGGAGCCAAATTTTCCATGACAACCCAAGCTTGTCGCGCGACACAGCCACCCACCGGTAGACACCGCCCGTCACGTGACCGACACCGACACCCCTGTGCCGAGCGATACCAGTATCGGCCGCCCACCGACCCGCAAATAAGGAGGATACGTGGTGCTTCGAGCACCATAACTTCCCCCAACCGCTGCCTATAAATAGTAGCTACAGGAAGCCGAAAAGACAGTTCGCACAGTTGGGAACTTTGAGCGATCTTCGGAGGAAAACTGTGAGAGCAAGAGTATCGTGCCTCAGTGCTCGTACCGGGCAACTCTAGGTGAGCTCTTCCTCATCCCGAGAGGGAGGGGATGGTTCACTTAGGACCGTCCCGGGCGACACAGCAGGCCGATATCGACCAACGTTGATGAGCGACACAAGTGCCCGACAGTGGATGCATCGCTCCATGCCCGACACGATATCAAACCCGATAAGCTTCGCCCGTCACGGTGTGCTGCCCGAAAGGGTGCACCACCCGACATAGGCGTATCGGCCAGGGTCCTTGAGCGATATAGTCGGCAGTCATAGTGTTCCGCCCGAGAGGGTGTGCCGCCCGACACTACTGTATCGGGCTAGGCCCCTGACCGGTATCGGGCTGGAGAGCCGCTGTAGCCTGTCGTCCTTCTACATCAAGAAGGCGACATCTATCTTTATTTCTGTTATTTAATTCTTTACTTATGCACTGTAATTAAGACCTTTAATGTTTATGGGAATGGAAAAGCTTAATTACTTGCTGCTCTATGCTTGGTGCAAAATGTTGGATGACTACTATGTTTGATATCTGAACTCTAGCTTGCATGTTTGGATCGCGTTTCGCTTAGCTACCGAATCGTGTTTTCCCGTCGCAACAACTTTGAGAATTGTGTTGTGGCTCTAGTGTTTGGTCCGATTCTGGAGTATGAGAGTGCCTGGAACAGAGTCGTTTCAGTAACATTCCACTCTAACTTAAGTCCAGTAACCTCGAGAGGGGTGTTGATGCTTGGTTAGAGGTACCCGCTCTGAGAGGAGGGGTGCATGATGTTACTGCTACCGCTTGTTTTACTGAAGTCTTATCCTTCGTACCTTGCTCTAGCTCTAGTTTTATCTTTCTATTTCTGTTGCATGAAAAATCCCTAAAAACTTCTAAATGACTAAAACCTTAAATCTTTCTTGTAGCTCCAGTTGGAGATAGTTTTCTTTGTTTTGTTTGTGACATCTTGCTGTTTCCCCTTGGGGAATTTATTATCTCTTCCTACGTGCTGGAGTGTAGCATGTCGATTCTGGGTTCTCAACACTACCACCCTTGTTCCTGTGTTCGACCCCGTATATCTACTTCGACCCCGTAAGCAAAGTTGCGGGGGCCTAGAAGGATTCAGGTTATAAATGTAAAAGCTCGACTACCTCAAATCCGCCTCCAATTTTAGGACGCGCGATTTAGACCGGTCAACTTTTTGGCACCGTTGCCGGGGACAAGGTAAAACGGAACTGTTGACGAATCCGAATCCACTAACTACACTTCCATGCCTCAAGCTTAGAAATGAGCTTGACAACACTCTTTTTCTTTTTCTTATGATATTCTTTGCCTAAAAGTAAGAATTCAATTATCTAAAGTTGATTTCTCGTGCCATTTTAGGAACTCTGTAGAACGGAGATCTGTTGCGTCAAGCTCAGACACCATGTCTCGCTGTGAGCAATCTCTGTCTGAGGGTGAACGTCAAGGCCGAGAAGAGTTTTCGCACCAACCCAGCTTGGTTGGCCAGTTGTTCGCTTACATAAAAAGACAAGACACTATCATCAACCAGCTGGCACAGGGAGTGCTAGCCAGTCCTGGAGCTCTGAATTCCATGCAACACCAGATGACGAGTTTGCAGATGCGCCAACACAAGGTCGATCAACGATTGGCCCAGATGGCCGCTCTGAGAAAGGACCCTGCAGGAAAGACACTCTCCTACCCTGAAACTGCCAGAATGGCAGTGCTAAGGTCTGGGAAGACAGTGGAACACATTGATGAAGCTGGACCAGAACCTGAGCCAAGGCCTGGGAGGGCGATTCTGGCAGAGGACGAAGGTAGACAAGCAGAAGCTCGAGAGCCTGCACAGAAGCCTTCCGATGAGCTATCTGGTGGGAGGAATCCTTATGCTCCCAGGCTGCCGTTTCCTTATAAGATGATCAAGGCAAATCTGAAAAAGCGTCATGAAAGGTTCATGGACTCGATCAGGAAATTGCATCTTGAAGTCCCCTTCCTCGATGCCTTGGAGGAGATTCTGACCTACGCCAAGTTCCTCAACGATCTTATCACAAAGGGAAGAAGGAGAGGAAGGGTTGAGACTGTGCACCTAGCATCTGCTTCCTCGGCCTTCGTGAAGCCTGACCTGCCAAACAAAAGAAGAGACCCTGGAGCTTTTACGATCCCGTTTGCCATCGGGGACAATGTTGAGCGAAAATGTCTTGCCGACTTAGGGGCAAGCATCAGCCTCATGCCCCTAAGCTTCGTGCAAAGGTTGGGTTTAACCGACATGGTTCATACCAAAATGAGGATTGAACTGGTGGACCATACCTTCAAGAGACCAGTTGGCGTTGTTGAGGATGTGCCGATCAGGGTCGGTAATTTCTTCATTCCTTGCGACATGGTAGTCGTTGACACAACAGAAGACCCCCGCTGCCCGATCATCTTTGGACGTCCTTTCTTGGCAACAGGAAGAGCGTTGATTGATGTTTCTGAGGGGATTATCACGTTGAGGGTCGGAAACGACCACCTGGACTTCAAGTTGAAGGAAGTCATGAAAAGTCCTTCCCTATCAAAATCCGCGTGTTTCGCGGACAACTACAATAAATTCTGCGAGGAGATAAAGGAGGACATCCGGATAGTGGACCCCCTTGCGAGGGCTATAAGCTGTCAGGATTCCGACTTCGAAGATCCTGAAGTTGCGGAGTATCTCGACCTTTTTGACCTGTCTGACGAAAATCTGCATGAAGAGGATGAGGTGGTGGAGTCCGTGAAGTATGCCTCTCTCAAAGAGGAGCCTCAAGAAAAGGCATCCAGAGCAAAGCCTAAGTTGAAACCGTTGCCCGAAGGTCTGAAATACGAGTTCTTAGATGAAGAAGAGAGAAACCCCGTCATCGTAAATGTCGACCTTTCGAGAAACCTGCTGGACCGACTTCTTGAGGAGTTAAGACTCCATAGGGGGGCTATAGGATATTCTGTAGAGGACATCAAAGGTCTTAGCCCCGCCTTATGCATGCATCGCATCAACTTGGAAGAATATGCCAAGCCTCTGGCTCAACCCTAGAGGAAGCTAAACCAGATGCTCAAGGAAGTCGTCAAGAAAGAGGTAATAAAGCTTAGGGATGCGGGGATCATTTACCCAATCATCGATAGCAATTGGGTGAGTCCGATCCACGTAGTACCCAAAAAGGGAGGGATGATAGTGGTTAAGGGTGAGAAGGGCGACGAGGTGGCAGTTAGGACCGACACCGGATGGAGGATGTGCATCGATTACCGAAAGCTAAATCAGGCTACCAAAAAAGATCATTTTCCGCTACCTTTTATTGACCAAGTTCTTGAAAGATTAGCGCATCACGATTTCTTTTGTTTCCTTGATGGATTTTCAGGATTTTACCAGGTACCCATCTTGTCCGACGACCAGGAGAAAACAACATTCACCTGCCTCTACGACACTTATGCCTTCAGAAGGATGCCCTTCGGACTCTGCAATGCCCCCGCCACCTTTCAACGATGCATGATATCGATGTTCTCAGACTTTCTAGAAGATACCGTAGAAGTTTTCATGGATGACTTTTCAGTCTATGGAAAGGACTTCGATAGCTGTCTGAAGAATCTGTCATTGGTCCTTTAAAGGTGCGAGGAGAGTGGCCTGGTCCTGAACTGGGAAAAGTGCCATTTCATGGTGAGGGAGGGCATCGTTCTGGGGCATAAGATCTCAAGGCGTGGGATCGAGGTGGATGTAAGCAAAGTTGAAGCAATATCTAAGCTTCCTCCACCAAAATCCATGATGAGATTGAGAAGCTTCCTCGGGCACGCCGGATATTATCGAAGATTTATCAAGGACTTCTCGAAAATTTCCAAGCCGGTGTCCAATCTTCTGGTAAAAGATGCTGAATTTGTTTTCTCTAACGATTGTCTCAGTGCTTTCCAGGCCCTGAAAAATGCTTTGATATCACCGCCTATCCTTCAAGTGCCAGAATGGGGTTTACCTTTTGAGCTGATGTGTGACGCTAGCGACTACGCGGTTGGAGCAGTCCTAGGGAAAAAGAAAGATAAAAAGAACCATGTGATTTTCTACGCCAGTCGCACGTTGGATGAGGTTCAGGTAAACTACACAACAACTAAAAAGGAGATGCTCGCGATCGTCTTCGCGTTCGATAAGTTCAGGTCGTATCTCGTCGAAGCAAAGGTCAAGGTATACACAGATCACAGAGCCATAAAATACTTAAAGCAAAAGAAAGACGCAAAGCCCAGACTGTTGATGTGGGCCTTGTTGCTCCAAGAGTTTGACCATGAAATTATCGACAAGAAGGGAGCAGAAAATGTGGTCGCCGACCACCTATCAAGGATCGTGGCTGAGAGCCAGGGAGGGCCACCAATCAACGACGACTATGCCGACGAGGCTCTTATGTTGACCGAAGCTCAAGAAGAAAACTTACCCTGGTTTGCAGACATCTGCAATTATCTTACTTGCGGAGAACTGCCTCCTGACATCACGTACAATCAGAAAAAGAATCTATTCACAGATGCTAAAAACTACTACTGGGATGATCCGCTCCTATTCAGAAGATGCACTGACAATTTATACAGGAGGTGCGTCCCAGAAGAGGAAACCGCGAACATCCTGAAAGAATGCCACGCCTCCCCCTACGGTGGACACCTGGGTAGCGGAAGAACAACTGCAAAAGTGCTACAGTCAGGTTTCTACTGGCCCTCCTTATTTAAGGATGCTGCACAATTCATAAAAGTTTGCAAAGAATGCTAGTCTACAGGGAATATAGGGCGGAGGAATGAAATGCTGATGGCAAGTTGGATTGATGTAGAAATCTTCAACATATGGGGGATTGATTACATGGGGCCGTTTCCTCCTTCCAGAGGGTATCAATACATACTAGTGGTAGTGGACTACGTATCGAAGTGGGTGGAAGCAGTAGCAACCCAAACATGCGACGCCAAGTCGGTAATCAAGCTATTCGAGAAGACAATCTTTCCTCGGTTCGGTGTACCACACACTGTAATAAGCGACGGCGGGTCGCACTTTGGAGAGAGACAGTTTGAAGCACTCCTACATAAGTACGGAGTGAAGCATAAGATCGCTACACCCTACCACCCACAGACGTCAGGACAGGTAGATGTTTCCAACATGCAGATTAAGCAGATCCTTGAGAAAACGGTCGGCCGAACGAGGAAAGATTGGTCTATGAAGCTTGACGACGCACTATGGGCCTATAGGGCCACCTACAAAACGCCCATTGGAACCACCTCCTACAAACTTATCTACAGAAAATCCTGCCATCTACCCCTAGAACTCGAACACAAGGCCCTTTGGGCAATCAAGTTCCTAAATATGGACCTCGACAAAGCAGGAGAAAAGAGGTTTTTGCAACTTCAGGAGCTCGAAGAGCTGAGAATGAACACCTATGAAAATGCAAAAATCTACAAACAGAGGACAAAATTGTGGCATGATGCCCACCTCAGGAGAAAAGATGTAAGCGAAGGGGATAAAGTCTTGTTATTGAAGTCCTCTATTCGTCTTTTCCCTGGGAAGCTACAAATGAGATGGTCATGACCGTTTACTATATCGAAGATATACCCATCAGGAATGATGGAGCTCTACAACAAGGACGATCCGACCAAAGTCTTCCAAGTCAATGGGCACAGAGTGAAAAGGTTCAATGAGGATGAAAATTTTGTCAGGAGAGCAGAGATCAACCTGCAAGATATGGGTACAATCGAGGGCTGAACAAAATGATCCTACACTGGTCGGGCTGGCGACGCAAACTTCAGCGCTCCTCGGGAGGCAGCCTGAGTTTTTCTTTGTTTCCTAGAGTAGGATGTATTTTTTTTATTACTTGTAAAAACAGACTTTATGGATTGTAATAAGGCCCGAGTCAGCGCACACGCCGAGCGTACCGACTCTTCTATTTTATGGGCCATCGCTGCATTTTACAAAGCTTTGAGGAGTAATTCTATCTGAGGTTAGGGACTCTACCCTAAACCGATGATGTTTTTCCCGTCAATTACTTTTTCTCTGCCTTGCTTTAGTTTCAACCGCCTTCTTTTATGCCGTGTCGAGCAGCAACTCAGCTGGCGCGCGATCATGCTTGTATCGGGCTGCAGTTTCTTGGGCACCGCAAGAGCTGTGACAGATGGTATTCCCGAGCGACAACCGTATCGTGCATGGGAATAAATGCCCTTAATTAGACTGACGGGACCGTCGTCTCGGGAACGGCATGTCTCAAACGGCCGATGCGCGCCCCAGAACTGCCCGATTTACCCCCAGCTGAGTTTGCTATATATAGTAAGGTGGATTTACCGTGTCGGGCTATCACACTTATTCTTTTTAGCCACCCGCATCTTTCAGTATTCCGCTTTTGCTCACATATCGGCCAGCTTGCCTTCACCCTTGTATCGGGCGATGGCTCCAAAGAGCAAGGGTATAGCCCGACAGACTTATCGCCCGACACGAGTTTTCATATCGCACGCTACGTATCGGGTTTACGAGCTTAGTCGATTTTTGTGTATCACCCGACACAGTTAAGCACGACATAACGACCGATAGTGTTTGCCAGATTCCCTTCTTTTTAAGAGGATGCCTATCGGGCGACACGTTTTTCTTCTGAGACGTCCTATCAGGCGGATGCCTTTTGGCGACCTTACCGCCGATGTACCCGTGTCGGGTAGTGTGTTGTGCCACGCAGCTCTCTTCGTATCGTCCAATCCTGTATCGTATCGAGCTTTCTTTTGATGGACGATACCCAGATTTTGAAATAAGTCAAGTTTTATCGAGTTTCTTTTGTTTTTCCTACGTAACATGGTTAATGAACCTGATAACAGGTATAGATCATACAAGGCAAACCTCCGGCCGAGCTGACAAACGAGGCACAAGAATCAGAATTGCGGCCGCAGCTGAAGCAACAACAGTCGGACAGAAACGTCAGAACCCTGAAAAGGATGACTTCCTTATTATAGTCTGTCTTCTGTGGTGGTTTAGGACCATCTCCAGAGACATCACAAGTCTTTCCCCGATGGCCTCCGGATTAAGTCTGGGCATTCCGGTTCCATCCTCTTAAAAAGGGGGGGAGGCATCCACAAGTGTTTTCAAGAGCTCTCTATCTACCATACACAAGCTTCGAGCCTCCTTCTTGAGAGCTTTGCACTTGTTCCAGCTGCTTCCAATGGGGGAAATAAAATGGCCGCAACAAAGAAGCATATTGCAGCTTCTACAAGGCACAAGCGAACCCGCTAGATAACCTTCACTGGGCTAACATGACCTCACCCTGTATTCTTCGCTACACTGGGACAGAGTGCGGAGTAAGTTTGGGGGGGGTACCCATGTACCAGTGAAGGAGGTATAAAAATTTTCTTCACTTCCACCCTTTGTGCCATTTTGTCCTTGCTCTTTATCATGTGTATGTACCCATGCTCGTTTAAAATGTCATAATCATATAATTTTTTTTGAAATATTTTGCTTTTATTCCCATGCATATGTACAAAGTTGCTATAATAGTAAAAACCTATTGCGACTTATTGCAAAGTTTGTTTTCTATGAGCTTAACGAGATACAAGTTCTGTTATATCTTTTTGATAAATGCTGCCTCAAACGAATAAAAGATTATGTTTTGCCATTCCAAAAATTTCAAAAAATAATGATCTCGCAAACAACTAAGAGATGAGTATGGAGAAGGAAAAAGCTGCCCAAACAACAGAAATCTCTTTGTTTTCCCTCACCCGACGAAAATCCCAAAAAGAGAAAGAAGCATTATGAGTGTGAATAAAAGCATGAGAGTTGTGCCCAATAAAAGAAAAGAAAAAAATTATATATACACACTTGTTTTCCAAAAGTACCCATCTTTAGGCATGGTAGATCCGGAGAAATGGTACGTAGGATGTGAAATCACTGCTCTAAAGCTAACTGACTTGGACTGCAGGGACCACTTTCCTGCTAACGGACCCTTACCTGGATGGACTGATGGGAAACATGAAAAACTCCAACAAGCCTTAGCCTACCCTATACACAACTTTCTGCCCCAAAAATAAAGCTGTTTGGTGTGTAAGCTAACTTCGGAATCATACAACAAAGTCTCGCCGAAGCTATAGAGAAGAATCGTACTTAAACAATAAGGCAGGAAAAAACAAAATCTTTTGTTCGTAGTGAGACAGCATTATCTCTAAGGCATTGCGATTCTTGTTTCACCTTTTGAACAGAAAGCTACTCCGAGCAGAAGAAGCATCACTAAATAAAGTTTAAATATTGATTGGGGACAATCAAAATGCTAAGTTTAGGGGAGTTGATAACACCAATTTTTGTGATATTTTTGCCCTTTATTCTGTTATCAAAACTGCTTTTTTCTGCTATTTTCCTCTCTTTTATAAGTACTTTTGCAATAATTGGCCAAGCAACGCTCTTAATCCAATATTTCCATTTTTTGCAGAGTTTTTCCTCATTTTGGTATGTTTATCGTCAATAAGGCCGTCCTGGCCCACAAATAAGCTCCACCTGCTTTTGGGCTTCCTGAAGCTCGATACGACCTCTGCCTGACAGGGTGGAGCAACACAACGATGCACGACAAGGGGATGCCGCGCAAGAAGAAATTGACAGACGACACGTCTTCTACATGACAGGGAGACAAATTCACCACGACAACCCAAGCTTGTCGCGCGACACAGCCACCCACCGGCAGGCACCACCCGTTACGTGACCGACACCGACACCCCTGTGCCGAGCGATACCAGTTTCGGCCGCCCACCGAACCGCAAATAAAGAGGACACGTGGTGCTTCGAGCACCATAACTTCCCCCAACCGCTGCCTATAAATAGCAGCTACAGGAAGCCGAAAAGACAATTCGCACAGTTGGGAACTTTGAGCGATCTTCGGAGGAAAACTACGAGAGCAAGAGTATCGTGCCTCAGTGCTCGTACCGGGCAACTCTAGGTGAGCTCTTTCTCATCCCGAGAGGGAGGGGATGGTTCACTTAGGACCGTCCCGGGTGACACAACAGGCCGATATCGGCCAACGTTGATGAGCGACACAAGTGCCCGACAGTGGATGCATCTCTCCATGCCCAACACGATATCGAACCTGATACGCTTCGCCCGTCACAGTGTGCCGCCTGAGAGGGTGCGCCGTCCGACATGAGCGTATTGGCCAGGGTCCTTGAGCGATACAGTCGGCAGTCATAGTGTGCCGCCCGAGAGGGTGTGCCGCCCGAAACTGCTATATCGGGCTAGGCCCCTGACCGGTATCGGGCTGGAGAGCCGCTGTAGCCTGTCGTCCTTCTACATCAAGAAGGCGACATCTATCTTTATTTCTGTTATTTAATTCTTTACTTATGCACTGTAATTAAGACCTTTAATGTTTATGGGAATGGAAAAGCTTAATTACTTGCTGCTCTATGCTTGGTGCAAAATGTTGGATGACTGCTATGTTTGATATCTGAACTCTAGCTTGCATGTTTGGATCGCGTTTCGCTTAGCTACCGAATCGTGTTTTCCCGTCGCAACAACTTCGAGAGTTGTGTTGTGGCTCTAGTGTTTGTTCTGATTCTGGAGTACAAGAGTGCCTGGAACGAAGTCGTTTCAGTAACATTCCACTCTAACTTAAGTCCAGTAACCTCGAGAGGGGTGTTGATGCTTGGTTAGAGGTACCCGCTCTGAGAGGAGGGGTGCAGGATGTTACTGCTACTGCTTGTTTTACTGAAGTCTTATCCTTCGTACCTTGCTCTAGATCTAGTTTTATCTTTCTGTTTCTGTTGTATGAAAAATCCCTAAAAACGCTAAATGACTAAAACCTTAAATCTTTCTTATAGCTCCAGTTGGAGATAGTTTTCTTTGTTTTGTTTGTGACATCTTGCTGTTTCCCCTTGGGGAATTTATTATCTCTTCCTACCTGCCGGAGTGTAGCATGTCGATTCTGGGTTCTCAACACTACCACCCTTGTCCCTGTGTTCGACCCCGTATATCTACTTCGACCCCGTAAGCAAAGTTGCGGGGGCCTAGAAGGATTCAGGTTATAAATGTAAAATCTCGACTATCTCAAATCCGCCACCAATTTTAGGACGTGCGATTTAGGTCGGTCAATTGCGAGTAGTTAGTAGTAGTCTCCGATAATTCACATGTCCCTGAGTTCGACTCAGGCCTCACAAAGTCCTATATTACATTGACGCGTACACTTGCGTTTCTACGCACGTAAAAAGCGTGTCAAGTTTTTGGCGCCGTTGCCGGGGACACGGCAGTTGTCGGCACTACGAGTGCTGCAAGCGGACACTCTAGGCCACTTTTTATTTTTTGTTTATTATTTTGAAATCATTAAAAAAAATTATATCTTATCTTTCACATCTTGTAGTTGTCTAGCACGATACTGAACTTAAATTTTCACTTTGTAGGTACTGTTTATGGTGCAGACGCGTAGCACTGACTACACGCAACAAGCACCAGAGGTTCCATTGTAGGGACCGGAAGACGAGGAGGATTTCAATCAAGACCATCTGGAAGAAATAGACTCAGAAACCAAACAGGAAGAGATGGCAGAGCCACAGAAAATATGGGAGAAGATCAAGGCTTCTTCTTCATCTGCTTCAAAGGGGCCGATCAAGAAGAAGGCGATCAATATTCTGACATACAAGATTGAACCTACGTTAATTAATTTGGTCAAGTCAAACGCATTCCATGGGCTCAAGAATGAAGACCCAGTCATGCATATAAGCCAATTTATGGAAAATTGTGACATGATAAAAATTGACAGATTTCCACAAGAGACGCTTTACTTGAAGTTGTTCCCGAGTTCTCTGGCAGGAACTACACGTGAGTGGTTGCACAATCTGGATGATGAATATGTGGAATCCTAGAACCATATGGTAGAGGTTTTCATTGAAAGGTTCTTCCCGCCCGAGAAGACCAATGACATGATCAGGATGATCCACAACTTCACTCATAAGGAAGGAGAGACCTACTCTGAGACCTGGGAAAGGTTTCAGATCATGCTTAGGCGGTGCCCGCATCACGGGCTTGATAAAGAGACACAGGTCAAGATCTTCTATGTTTCTCTCTCCGAGCATGATAGAAGTAACCTCGATTCAGCAGGCTCAATATTCTTCTTGAACAACACAGACACGAGGTGTTGGGAAATCCTTAAGAACATGGCCAAGAAGCAATCTTGGGGCGACAGGGACGCCGTTGAGCACGTTCAAGTAGTAGGGGAGTCTAAAGCAATCAAGTAGCTAAATGAGAAGATGGACCTTCTCGCAAAGAAACTGCTTGCAAAGGAGGATACTGAATCCGAGGACGAGGCACAAGTCAAATTCATGCGGCAACAAGGTTACAGAAATAATGATTACTCATGGAGGAAGGACAAGAAGTTCTCTTGGAAGGATCCAAACAACTTTTTGTAGGACCCAGATGCAAAACCCCAGCCAGTAGTGGAGGACAAGAGCACGGAGTTTCTCAACCAAGTGATAAAGCAAAATCAAGAATTAATGACTACTTTTGGCCAGCAGATAAAGCAACAGGGGGAATTTATGAACCAGTTCGGGCAGACATTACAGAGCCATGGGGCTTAGATGAAGACAATAGAGACGTCCATGGCGCAAATGGCAGCAGAGATAACCAATCTGAAGAAGCTGGCGCAACAAGGTTTTCCGGGTAACACTAATATTCCAGGAGGCAACCAACAAGAAAAGGCCATCTTGCTAAGGAGTGGCAAGAAGCTTTTAAACCTCAGAGCCGATGAACCAAGCAAACCCCAAGCAGAAATTGAAGGTGAGGCCACTGAGGAGCTGCCCATACCGATCACAGAACTAGTTGCGGATATAGCAGTGGATGCTACTAAAGATCCTATTGCAGATGAGGAGGAGATGCAGAAAAGGACACCTTATGTGCCACCGCATCAAAGGGAACAGGCTGTCCCGGTCCCATATCCAAACAGTGCAAAGGCAAGGAAAGTGGATGCCCAGTTTAAAAAGTTTCTAGACAGTTTCAGAAAGCTTTCAGTCAACATCCCATTATTGGAAGCAATTGAGTAAATCCCTTCTTACGGTAAATTTCTGAAAGACATCATTACCAAGAAGAGAAAAATCCCAGACACGGAGGTTGTAGTGCTTAAGGAGCAGGTGAGTGCCTTCATCATGGGCACATTTCCACCAAAGAGGCAGGATTCGGGTTGCTTCAACATCTCATGTTACATTGGGAAAGTAAAGTTTGGTGAAGCGCTATGTGACTCTGGGGTGAGCATAAAATTGATGCCCCTCTCTACATTCAAGACGCTGGGATTAAAAGAGTCACGGACGAGCAACATGACAATCCAATTGGCGGACAATTCTGTGGTGAAGACGTACGGTATTTGTGAAGATGTGCTAGTGAAAGTAGATCGATTTGTATTTCCAGCAGATTTTGTCGTCATGGAGATGCAAGATGAACAAGGCAATGAGTTACTACTCAGACGACCCTTCCAAGCTACAACTGACATGATACTTGAGATGGGGAGAGGTCGTTTGACCTTGGGTATAGCCGATGATCACTTTGAGATGGTCATGCCTTGCAGCACTACGTCACTTAAAGCCAAGGAGTAGTGCCACATGGTAAAGCATTTTGATCACAATATCTCACTTTGTCTAGGGAAGCCATTTTTAGATATGGCTCATGTGATGACCAAGGTGGAAAAAGGGACATTGGCTGTGGACATCATGGAGCAGACCAAGGTGGTATCCCTTAGCAAGGCTGTAGGTTTTCCGAATGAAGAAGAGGAGGACATTCCCCCTTCTACAGAAGATGAGGCAATAGCGAGTTCTACTATTGACACATATCCAGAATTACCACTTGAAGCCTGCTTAGTCAATATCACACATGATTGGATGAGAAGCAAGTCACTGCAGGAGTGTGCCAAGATGCTTCCGATGTTGCCGTGCTTCTATGCAAGGTACTATGAAGACTTAGGCAAACTCCCACCACCACTTCAATCATCCTTAATCAGCCCTCCAGAATTGTAGTTGAAGCCGTTGCCACCGCACCTGAAGTACGCATTTCTGGCTGAGGAAAAAAAGCTACCTATGATTATATCGGCTTATCTGAGTGCCGAGGAGGAGGACCAGTTGCTTATTGTATTGAAGAACCACCGAGGAGCATTCAAGTGGTCGGTTGCAGACATTAAGGGGATCTCCCCTACTTTGTGCCAGCACAAGATTCGGCTCGAGGAGGGAGCCAAGCCGGTGATTCAGCCGCAACGTTGACTAAATCCGAGCACGATGGAGGTTGTTAAGAAGGAGGTGATTAAGCTCCTTTCTGTAGGTATCATCTATGCCGTTTCTGACTCGACGTGGGTGAGTCCTACACAGGTAGTCCCTAAAAGGGGGGGAATCACTGTTACCCATAATATTCTAAATGAACCTGTCACCACCAGCTTGGTAATCGGGTGGCGTGTTTGCATAGATTACCGTCAATTGAATGCCGCTACGCTAAAGGATCACTTTCCTCTTCCGTTTATTGATCAAATTTTAGAGCGTTTAGCCGGCCGATCACATTTTTGTTTTCTAGATGGTTATTCGGGGTACAATCAGATTTCGATTGATCCTAAGGACCAAGAGAAGTCCACCTTCACTTGTCCTTATGGAACGTTTGCGTACCGCCGTATGCCTTTTGGGTTATGTAATGCACCAGCGACCTTTCAGCATTGTATGCTCGCCATTTTTTCTGATATGGTAGAACGTTGTCTAGAAGTTTTTATGGATGATTTCTCTGTTTATGGTGCATCCTTTGACGAGTGTCTTTACAATCTAGATAAGGTGCTGCAACGTTGTACGTGAGGACACACATTTGGTCCTCAATTTGGAGAAATGCCACATGATGGTGAGTGAAGGAATGGTGCTAGGACATAAAGTGTCTAGCAAAGGCTTGGAGGTAGACCCGGTAAAAATTGAAGTGATTTCCAAATTGCCCCCACCAAATTCGGTAAAAGGGGTACGAAGTTTCTTAGGTCACGCTAGTTTCTATCATCGTTTTATAAACGATTTTTCTAAAACCGCCAAACCTTTATCTGAGCTTTTAGAAAAAGATGATGTTATTGACTTTAATGAAAAATGTCTACATGCGTTCAACGTGCTTAAGGAAAAATTGATTTCCGCACCGGTTGTGCAAACACCGGATTGGACCAAGCCGTTTGAACTAATGTGTGATGCATCCGATTTCACGGTTGGGGCTGTGTTGGGACAGTGGGTGGACAATAAACCCGCTGTGATTGTTTATGCATCTAAAACTTTGAATGATGCCCAACTCAATTACACGACTACCGAGAAAGAGTTGCTTGCTGTTGTTTTCGCTTTTGAAAAATTTCGGCAATATCTAGTTGGATCGAAAGTCATGGTATGGACAGACCACGCCGCCATTAAGTATTTGATGGAGAAAAAGGATGCCAAACCTAGATTGATTAGGTGGATCTTGCTTTTACAGGAATTTGATATTGAAATCAAGGATAAGGCGGGCATTAAAAATGTGGTCGCGGATCATTTGTATAGGTTGGAGAGGGTAGATGAAAATGATTTACACATACCCATTACCGATACATTTCCAGACGAACAGCTTCTGAAAGTGAATTCGAAAGACCCGTGGTTTTCTTACATTGTTAACTATCTTGCTTGCAAAATCATCCCGGATGATTGGACGTACCAAGAGAAGAAGAAATTTTTCCATTAGTTACGTTATTATTTCTGGGATGACCCTATCTTGTTGAAGCAGTGCAGGGATGGTGTCTTACGCAGGTGTGTGCCGGAGGAGGAATACGAAAGTGTTCTTAGTCATTGTCACACACTACCGACGGGCGGCCACCATGCAAGCTCTCACACTGCAACCAAAGTACTGGAAAGTGGCCTATACTGGCCTACCTTGTTTAGGGATGCTTATGAGTTTGTGCATCAATGTGATTCCTGCCAAAGGGCGGGTAACATTTTGAAAAGACAAGAGATGCCCCTTAATGTATTTCAGGAGGTTGAGGTATTTGACTTGTGGGGTATAGATTTTATGGGACCCTTTGTGTCCTCAAATTCTAATTTGTACATTCTTTTGTCTGTTGATTATGTGTCGAAGTGGGTAGAGGCAATACCCACAAGGACTAATGATTCCGTTGTAGTGTACAGGTTTGTCAAAGAATATATTTTCTGCAGGTTTGGTGTACCAAGGATGATCGTAAGTGATGGAGGTACACACTTCCGGAATCAAAAGTTCACGGAACTGTTGAGAAAGTACGGGGTCAAACACAACATTGGTACCCCGTACCACCCGCAAACTCAAGGACAAGTGGAGGTCTCCAATCGAGAGATTAAGAAGATCTTAGAGCGTACAGTGGCTTCCACAAGGAAGAATTAGAGTACTCTACTACTGGATGCATTGTGGGCATACATGATGGCGTTCAAGACACCTATAGGCACTACAACTTTTAGGTTGGATTATGGTCGGGCCTGTCACTTACTGGTGGAACTGGAGCATAAAGCACATTAGGCGTTGAGGAAGCTAAATCTGAGTTATGATGAAGCGGGAAAGAAGAGGTTACTTGAACTCAATGAAATTGACGAGCTGCGAATGAATGCATACGAAAGCTCACGGATCTACAAGGAGCGCACAAAGTTGATTCACGATCGCCATATTCAAATGCGCATTTTCAAGAAAGGAGACCATGTCCTATTGTTCAAATCCAGGCTGAAGATGCATCCCGGGAAGTTGAAATCCCGATGGAGTGGACCATTCACAGTAGAGGAGGTCAGACCACATGGCGCGATCCTGGTGCGTGATGGCGAGACCACATTCCTGGTCAATGGACATAGGTTGAAATTGTATTTTGGTGAAGATTAAACAAGGAAAGTGAATGAGGTCAAACTCATTGCACTTCCAGATGCATGAGAAGCTTCATGTCGTCTAGCCTAAGACGTTAAATAAGGGCGCTTGTTGGGAGGCAACCCAGCCATTGGTACTTTAGTTTAGTTTCTTTCACATTCATAGTTTGATTTGTTTTGACTTTGTTTTTAGTGTAAAAAAGATATCGTGATCATTTACTCATTGTGCAGGACTGAGGCAGAGTCGATACCATCGACCCTCACGTCGATGGTATCGACCTGGGAATAGGTTGGCGACTGCAGAAATCACACTGCGTCGATACCATCGACGACCTCGTCGATGGTATCGACACACCAACAGGTTGATCGAAAAGTCGAGGTCGATAGTATCGACATGCAAGTCGATACCATTGAGATCTCTGAAGATTTTCAGAAGAAATCGTCTCAGTGAAGTCGATACCATCGACGGGCCTGTCGATGGTATCGACTCAGTTACAGGCAGAAAGTGGCGGCCGGACCTCGCGAGGGTGTTGCCCTAACTGGAGGTCGATACCATCGACTTGCGTCGATAGTATTGACACGACACGTCACCGATCCGCGAGAGGAGATCAACGACGATCGCTGCAACCAGATAGTCGATCCGGGGGACGGGTCGATACCATCGACACACACTACTACAGAAACAACGTTCAGTGTCGCTTTTCTGGGCGTCGGTTATTTAGGAAAACCGACACCTATAATATTAGACGTCAGTTATTTATGCAAACCGACGTCTATATTCGAAGACCAGCTAGACACGGGTACTGCTTTGTATTCAGCGTCAGCTGGTTATAACAGAGCGACGCCTAAAATCACCTGCAAAATCCAATTTTTTGAGCGAAAACATTTTAGGTCACCTACAACGTCAGTTTTTTAACAATTCACCGACGCCTATTTAAAATGAAAATTTGTGCGAAAAGTCTCACTTTCAGTGTCGGTTATCTTTCGATGACCGACGCTGATAATGGTTCCCGCCAAAAAAATTAGTGTAAAGGTTGTCTAGTTGGGTGTCAGTGTTTTACTATCAACCGATGCTGAAGACTTTAGGTGTCGTTTGTATTTGATAACCGACGCCTTTACGAACTTAATAGACCCACGATCGATCACACCTATTTCATTGTCTTCATCGCCCGCTAGCTGCTACTCGATCGCCTGCTAGCTGCCTGCTGGTTCTCGCCGTCGCCGACGCTGCCTGTGCTTCCTCGCTTCGCCTCACCGTCGCCGCCGATGGTGCTGCTGCTCTGCGTCGCCGCCGCCGCCCGCCACCTAGCTTCGTCCTACGTCGCCGCAACTGCCCTAGCTTCATCGTGCGTCGCCGCCGCCCTAGCTTCATCCTGCATCGCCGGCGCCGCCCACTCCTTTCTCCCTGCTCACTCCCGCTGTGCCGCCTAGCTTCGGTCTGCTCTCCAGGTATTATCCGTAGCCTTTCTCCCTAGCTTTTTACCTACATGCAGCAAACACAGCCGTGGCTATGTTGGCCTACCATGGCCGTGCTGCCCAGCACGGCTGTGGTAGGCAGCACGGCCATGGTAGGCCAACACAGCCACGACCGTGTTTGCTGTTGGTAAGGATATGAAAAAATCTATATGTAATGCTTTATGTAAATTCTAGGATACGAAAAAATCTTTTGCTTACATATATTTGTGCTTCTAATCCTAATGCTTGACCTAATTCAGTAAATTTTGATGCATGTTGAAATAAGATTTAAACTTGTCCATTCTAGCATCCTAATTTGATTTGATTAAACCCTAACATTGATGAAACCCTAACATCAATTGTGATGAAACCCTAACATGTACATATCTATTATTGTGTTTGTTGGCCTAGAAACCCGTCCAAGATTTACTCATTAGGAGTAAATCTTGGATAGTCCCCGGTTTGGGACTGTTCTTGAACACCTAATCTCACTTAGGATGTAAGTGTATAATGTGTATTGGGTTTTTGTGAAAATTTCGGTAGCATTTCCTCGTTTGTTCTCTAAGTACATATGTACTTAGAGAACAATGGGGAAATGTTGCCGAAATTTTCTTGAAAACCCAATACACATTATACACTTACTAGTGAGATCAAGTGTTCAAGGATGGGATAGGTGGTACACATTTATTATATATAAGAATGACATCACATGTGTTTGTTGGCCTAGAAAGTGAACAATTAATCATTGTTCTTTATATTACTTGTACATTGGTATAAATTAGAATGAACAATCACTAAATTATATACTGTTTGTATGGAGTCCGACTTCATTGTAGATATCGATTATTGTGTTTGTTGGCCTAGAAACCCATCCACGATTTACTCATTAGGAGTAAATCTTGGATAGTCCCCGGTTTGGGACTGTTCTTGAACACCTAATCTCACTTAGGATGTAAGTGTATAATGTGTATTGGGTTTTTGAGAAAATTTCGGTAGCATTTCCCCATTTGTTCTCTAAGTACATATGTACTTAGAGAACAACGGGGAAATGCTGCCGAAATTTTCTTGAAAACCCAATACACATTATACACTTACTAGTGAGATTAGGTGTTCAAGGATGGGATAGGTGGTACACATTTATTATATATAAGAATGACATCACATGTGTTTGTTGGAGTAAATCTTGGATAGGATGTAAGTGTATACCCTAATCTTGTCCTAATATATACTTGTTTTCTCTTTGATCATAGAATGGATAGATCATGGATGTCCATTCGCAATCGCTGCACCCCAGAGTTTATATCTGGTCTTGATCAGTTATAGATTTGCCGAGGAACATAGGAAAAATCCTATAGATAGGTTCTACTGTCCATGTAGGCATTGCGGTAACAACTTGAAAGTCAACACTGGTGAGGAAATCAAAACTCATGTCATGTGCAATGGGATTGTACAAGGCTATACAGAATGGCACTGGCATGGAGAGATTTCAAACTTGAAACTAGTAGATGTCGATAGCAGTGCTTGAGTGGAAGAAGAAATTGCCTCCGATGACGTAGATGTGAACGAACCAGTTCCGGTAGACATCGTTGATGCGATGCTGGATAGTTGTAGGGTAGAGCACACCGATCCACCTCCTATCTTTAGAAACATTGTGCATGATGCTGAGATACCGTTATACACAGGCTGTGCTAAGTTTACGAAGCTTAGCGCTGTGTTGAGATTGTATAAGTTGAAAGCTAACAATAGATGGAGTGACAAAAGCTTCACTGAATTGTTGACTTTGTTGAAAGAAATGCTTCCTGAAGGAAACGAGCTGCCAATCTCAACATACCGGGTAAAGAAAATATTGTGCCCAATGGGAATGGAGGCCAAGAAGATACACGCATGCCCGAATGATTGTGTATTATTTCAAAAGGACTATGTAGATTTGAAAGATTGTCCAAAATGTGGTGCGTCACGGTATAAATTGACGACTTCGGGGGAGTCCAAAACTGGTTCTCCTGCCAAGGTGTTGTGGTATCTACCTATAATATCACAGTTTTAACGCTTGTTTGCAAATCTGAAAGATGCAAAGAATTTGAGATGGCATGCAGATGTTAAGAAAAATAATGATGGGATCCTACGACATGCGTCTGATTCCCCACAGTGGAAGAAGATTGATCTATTGTACCCCAAATTTGGTGAAGAAGATAGGAATCTAAGACTTGGGCTTTATACAGATGGGATGAATCCGTACGGGACATTGAGAAGCCAACATAGCACTTGGCCAGTCATGCTTGTTATATACAATCTTCCTCCCTGGCTGTGTATGAAAAATAAGTACGTTATGCTGTCGTTGTTGATATCGGGCCCTAAACAACCCAGAAATGATATCAATGTTTATCTTGAACCTATGATTGATGACTTAAAGAAACTTTGGGCTGAAGGTGTGATGACCTATGATGCTTCAGGAAGAGAGACATTTCGTTTGCACGCTATGTTGTTTTGCACTATTAACGACTTTCCAGCATATGGGAATTTGTCTGGATATAGTGTCAAAGGAGCTAAAGCGTGTCCTATATGTGAAGAAAGCACTGATTCAATAAGACTAAAACATGGCGAAAAGACTGTATATCTTGGTCATCGAAGGTTTCTTTCAAAATTCCATCCGTATCGTAGGAAGCGCAAAGCATTCAATGGATGGAATGATGAATGGAGTGCACCTAAACCTATACCAGGGGATGTTGTTTATGAATGAGTAAAAGACATTGTCAATGAATTTGGTAAGAAATCACAATGTAGTATGGCCACACGGAGTGACAATTCTTCATTCAAGAAGAAGTCAATATTTTGGGATCTTCCTTATTGGAGTTCTTTGATAGTCAGGCATTGTATCGATGTAATGCACGTTGAGAAAAATGTATGTGATAGCATCATTGGTACTCTGTTAAATATACCAGGTAAGACTAAAGATGGGATAAAATCCAGACTGGACCTACGTGAAATGGGAATAAGGTCAGAATTAATAGAATTACGTGAAATGGGTAATAAAAGAACATACTTACCTCCCGCTTGTTACACGTTGTCTAGAAAGGAGAAGAAAGCTTTTTGTGAATGCTTGGTAAATGTTAAGGTGCCACATGGTTACTCATCCAACATCTGTAGATTGGTATCAATGAAAGATCTAAAGTTGATAGGTCTTAAATTCTCATGATTGTCACACTCTAATGCAACAAATATTGCCCGTGGAAATTCGATCTATATTGCCGAAGCATGTAAGGTTTGCAATCACCAGACTTTGTTTCTTTTTCAACAGTCTATGCAGCAAAGTTATTGACCCTGATACTCTCGATAATTTGCAAAGAGAAGTAGTTGTTACCCTATGTCAGCTTGAGATGTATTTCCCTCCTTCGTTCTTTGATATCATGGTACATCTTGTTGTCCACTTGACTAGGGAAGTGAAAATGTTGGGACCAGTTTTCTTGCATTGGATGTATCCCTTTGAACGATACATGAGCATTTTTAAAGGTGATGTTCGAAACCGTTATCGGCCTGAAGGGAGTATTATTGAAGGTTATGTGGCGAGAGAGGTTATGGATTTTTGCAATGACTTTCTGAGTGGTAATAACACTCCTGTTAATGACAAGAATATTGAGGAGGGCAAAGGAATTTTGGGATCACGGGTGAAAGTAATTAGCCGTGAGCAGTTGGAACAAGCTCACTTGTATATTTTACACAACATGGATGAAGTGAGTGTTTATATCGAGGAACATACCAATTTCATCAAGAGACAACATCCTCGAGCAAGTTCAATGTGGCTTGCTAGAGAGCATAATAAGACTTTTACTAAGTGGTTTGAAGATAAAGTCTTACATCAACTATCTCAAACACCAAATGATATTACAGAAACTATCAAATTCCTCACCTTTAAACCAAAACCGAATGTTATGTCTTATGAAGGGTTTGACATTAATGGGTTCACATATTACACAAAGCGCCAAGATGATAAGAGTGTCGTCCAAAACAGTGGGGTCACTCTTCAAGCGTCGACTATGTATTTTGCAAGTGCAAAGGATAAGAGTCCACGTGAAGCTAAAATGTCATATTACGGTGTCATTGAAGACATATGGGAGTTTGACTACATAGATTTCAGAATTCCGCTCTTTAAATGTAATTGGGTTGATAACACCAAAGGAGTTATAGTAGATGAATTGGGTTTCACTTTGGTGAACTTTGAAAAGATTGGCGAGAAGGGTGAACCATTCATATTGGCATCACAGGCAAAACAAATATTCTATATCGATGATCCTGCAAATGATAAATGGTCGGTTGTTCTTCATGGTAAAAGATAGTTCATTGAAGATCCTATAGATGAAGAAGAGTACTATGATAAGTATGATGACTCCAGTCCATTCTCAGTTGAGTTGCCAACTCCACAAAATATTGAAGCTAATGATGACTTATATGTGTGCGGAGATCACAATGAAGGATTGTTAATTGATAAAAGATCACAATTTTAGAGACATGTATGTTTATATTTTTTATTGAAGCTAAATGTTTGCTTTTTTAATATCAATATCATTTTCAGATTTGATTTTTCATTATCTTCTAGTTAATACAAATGCTAAATGTTTGCCTTTTTCTAGTTAATACAAATGCTAAATGTTTGCCTTTTTCTAGTTAATACAAATGCTAAATGTTTGCCTTTTTCTGGTTAATACAAATGATAAATGTTTGCCTTTTTCTAGTTAATACAAATGCTAAATGTTTGCCTTTTTAATGACATTTTCAGATGGCTGACCATGATGAGCATGATGTCCATGATGAGCATGAAGTCCATGATGAGCATGCTTTCCATGATGAGCATGGCGAGGATACCAATGTAAGTTCTAAAAACATATCCTGTATTTCTATTAAATTCATTATCTTCTAGTTATGTCATATATCCTATATTTCTATATTGGGCTAATTTAGTGTGTTTATTTTTGTCAAATTTTAGGTTGATGATGCACATGTACCCACTGAAGCACTGGAGAAACTTGATGCGCATCACCAAACACTTAACAAGAAAAGGGGCATCACTCCGTTGAAGAAGTTAATAGCGCTGAGTGGCAGTGGATCCAAATTGGTTGTTGAGTTTGATAATGGAGGAAATGCAATTGGAGTGAACCACAATAATTTTGTAAACTATCTTGGGTGTGTCACTCGAAGCCATTGTGGTTTTAAGTATGATAATTGGCATAAAGTTCCTCAGGCGAAGAAAGACTTGATATGGAAGGATTTATGCGTGAGTTATTATTATTTGCAATTCTATTTTGTAGATTACAAATTATATTATTTGCAATTCTATTTTTGGATACTAGTTAATAAGAATTCTATTTTACAGAATCTGTTTGCATTGGATGAGAAGCTGCATCGTAAAAGTGTGATGCAACGTGCTGGAAAGATGCTTAGGAACTATAGGACAAATCTGAACAGAGAATACATAAAAGATGGTGATAAGAAGAAGAAGTCAGCCCTTGAGCAGTGGAACTTCTTGGACAAAGAAGATTGGGACAATTTTGTTGCTTCAAGAAAATCTGAAGAATTCAAGGTATTAGGTGTCACTCCCAATTTAATTAATATACGTTGTATTCACCTATTCAAGATTAACATTTAGTGCTACTAACCAAATCATTAATGTGCATACTAACTAGGCCCTCAGTGACGCACAAAAAGCAAGGCGTGCACTGAATGTGCATGACCAAACTATGGGTCCAAAGGGCTATGCAGTCGTTCGCCAAAGACTACAGGCAGAGTCTGCGGCAACTCAGGAGTCTGCTGCTACTCAGGAGTCTGCCACTCCCATGCCTCGCCATGATATCTGGATAGATTGGAGGAAAAACAAGAAGGGTGAAATAAAGAAGCCCGTAACTGCTGAGGCGGCTGCGAAAATGGTAAAATACAACTCTTAGAGCAATCGTTTGAATATTGATTATTTGTGGTGTTAACTTACCAATTTCTGTTGATGGTGATTAGCGGGAGCTGCACAAGTAGAGGAAACAAGGCGCGTTCATCCCTCAGGGCACAAGGGATGAATTGACAGTTGCTCTGGGTAACCTAGAGCATCCTGGACGTATTAGGGGTGCAGGCGATGGTGTGGGCATCAAAGCATTCTTAGGGCCATCCCATCGCAAACCCAGAGCGGGACTTTCACAAGAAGAGGTAACCTATTCTTTTTTTAGAATGTTACTGCAAAAGGGAAGTCAATAATAAGAAGCTAATGTTTATTTTATCCATGTATAGGAGAATAAGAGAGTCGAGGATATAGTTGCTAAGAAGGTCAATGATATAGTTGCTGAGAAGGTCAAGGAAGAAATAGTGCGGTGGCAGGCATCTCAGGCTTCCAATCAGCCTATGGCGACCCACTCTTCTCCTGATGCACAGACTGCGAGTAATCCTGGAGACCCATCGCCTAGCACGTCTGCTGTAAGTATTGTTTATGACATTGTAGCTAGTCTTTTCAAGATGATATGTTTTCAAGATGATATGTATATATGTATAACATTCTTTACGTAAATTTGTAGGCATTGAAGCCATGCTGCTTAAGAATGCAAGACTATGTTGTTGCAGAGGCGCAGGCTTACCAGTCCCTTCCTGGGGCAACGTTTCATGGGACTCCAATGCCACAGGGCTATGTTCGTGTGTGACCGATATGTGTATTACTCGATTGGAGGGAAGCTGCATTGCCATATGCCCACCCAGATATTGATACACTTGGTGAGGCAGAAGGTGGGGTGATATTGTGGCCCAAAGAAGATGTCGTCTACACTACTGAAATTGTAAGATAAATTTACATTACTTTAGATTGTTAATGTGTATATATGAGGTCAACTGATCTGAAATTATATATATAGGTTAAAAAGAAGACACCCGGAGCACCTAGGCCTCCACCTCCACTTCCTGCATTACCAAGTTGGGTTCCAACTGACCTAAAATACCCGTTAGGTCCTGCTTGTAGGGGAATGGCATGTTGGCTACGGGCACATAATATACATTGCCCTATAATTGTTTCTTTAGAAGCAGATTATGCAGGTCAATCATATGATAGCTCTTTATTTATACAAGATATTATTGAGCTATTTATGTATGATTGGCTGAATACATCAATGATAGAGACATGGATAAGGTGAGATCTTGTTTATACATCCATATACCTTGTGTAAGATCTGGTGATCTGGTTTCTTATATATTAATGCATACGTAATACATGTTTTGTAGCTACTTAGTCGAAGATCAATGCAAACAATTTGCATTTGATCATGTGGGATTTTTGATTCCATCATTGATTAGTATGGTAGCTAAAGACTCTGATAGTGTTCAAAAATACTGTATAGATGTTTTTACAATTTTCAGTCAGCAAAAGAAGACGATAATAATAGCTCCATTCAATGTCAAGTAAGTTTACTTTATTTATAATTTGGACTTAAGAAAATTCCATTTTTATTGTGCATTTTGAGTTATTAATTTTTAACTTTTTTACCTCTAGCAGTAGACATTGGGAGTTACTAGTTATTGTCCCCGGGATGTTCACTGTTTATTATCTAGATCCTGCGGGAAGTACATTGAACACTAAAATTGGACACATATTGAGAATGCCATTATTCTGGTGAGAAATATTTCATTTTTATATCCGTTAACATCTGTTATTACATTACTATTTAATTATGCAATTTACTGTGTTACATTAACATGTAGGGTTTAGATGCATTCAAAAATGCTAGAGGAAATGTCCCAAGGAGAAAGAACCAGCCAATAATTTGGGAGAACGTAAAAGTAAGTTCCTGACTCCAATGTATATATTATTTATGTGAACTGTGCTTAGTTGTATTTTTTAATATTTTGTATGTTTCAATTTATAGTGCGCTATACAAGACAACGGCTGGGCATGCACATACTATGTGATGCGATTTATGCAAATGATTATTCGACATGCCGCATTGGATATTAATACCATACATGAGGTATTATATATAGTCTCATTAGTTAGTATGAAATATATCAATCTTATTTTTATATTATTACTTATATATATACATCATTCTCTTTGCAGGTGTTTAAAACTGACCACACTATAGGTAAACGCTTAAAAATATACATACTCCATATATGATGGAAGCATTAAATGAAGTAAGAGAAGAATGGGCAAAAGCCATACAAGCAGTGGTGATTGTAATATATAATTGGGATGCTGATAGCGATGCTGAATGATATTTTGTAAATGAATATTTCTGAATGTTTATACATTTTTGAATGTTTCTACATGTATTTGAATGTTTCTACATGTGTGAATGTGAGAATTGAATTGATGTCTGAATGTATCTACTTGTGTGAAAAATATTTGTTGATTTTGCAGGTTTGTGGCCTGTTTGTAGGCTGATATCAATGGATGTCGTAAACATGCAGTTCAGAAAACTGAACTGCAGGTTCTCATCCTACTGACCAGCCACAACAAGCCTGCAAACTGATAAGAAAAAAAAATTAAAGTATAGGCGTCGGTTATTTATAAAACACCGTCATTAAAGGCCTACAGCGTCGGTTATTAGATAAAAACCGACGCCTAATATGACAAACAACCCGACCGTGCAGGAAAGCACGACCGTGGTGGAAAAGGCGTCGCTTATTCGTATAAAACGGATGCCTATAGTACTAAACACGGCCGTGCAGCGAAGCACGTCCGTGTCGTCTGGGAGTATGGCGTCGGTTGTTCAGTTGTTAACCGACGCGTATAGTATTATACACGGCCGTGCAGCGAAGCACAGCCGTGTCGTCTGGTGCCCTTTTTTGTGGCGCGAACCCTATAGACATCGGCCAACTATATATAAACGACACCTATATATCATATAGACATCGGTTAGAAAACTGACGCCGAAGAGTTCGACCTTTAGCGGCGCCCACATAGGCGTCGCTTGAAAACCGTCGCCAATGGGGGTTAAAAAACCGACGCCAAAGGCGGGTTCTGTAGTAGTGACATGTCGATAGTATCGACACGTCAGTGATCTGGGCCCCGCAAATCCAGCCATCGATGACCGTCGATACCAGCAGCAGTACGGATTGTGCTACCCGTGTCGATACCATCGACCTGCGTTGATGGTATCGACGTGCATACAGCAGCGCCGGCCACAGCTATATATGAGAAGGATTGTCGTCATATGACGTCACAACTCCAGAGAAATTCTTCTCCACCTGTGCCGTGCGTATTCCAGAGCAATCTGAGCCCGGCGACGAGCATCCAGGAGCATGTTCTTCATCGAGCGGAGATTTCCTTCTCCGATCTTCACCGAGCTCTTTCTCTACTTCTACTTCTTCCGCAACCATGGTGCATGTTTCCGGTGCGTCTTCTTCACGTGCCAACCTGATGGACATTCCGGAGTTCGTGCCTCCACCGACTGCATCGATCCCACGCCCGCGGATTGTCCATTCGTCCGTGGAGGTCAAGAAGATCTACGAGGAGATCATAAAGAGGAAAATCGAGTCGACCCGATATGTTGACCGGGAGGTGATCCGCAACTTGGGGTTCGAGGCTAATCTGGCCTACGTTCTAAAAGGGCAGGCGAGACACACGAGCAGGACGCCCGATGAGATGGAATACCATGCTGATGGCCAGCCGTTCGTCGGTGACTGGCCGACATACAAGGAGCTGGTGGCTGAATTCATGGCGTCGTTGGACGTCTGCGTCGTGCCCAATGACATTGTCGCTACGGACCACGAGTGGATCAAGGGCCACGTTTCTTTTTGGCTGTACAATAATGACTACACCCTCACCCTCCGCCAGTTCAACTCCATCTACAACTGGAACCATGGGCGAAATGACTACCGGCGGCCAGACAACCGGACCGACTACGACGCCATCTTTGTCGAGCTTGTGACGGTGCCACCGGGCAAATATGTGAGCTATCACAATGCAGTGGTAGCAGATTTTGAGCATCCGTTCGTGCGGATTCTTCATCGGATGCTGTGTTCTACCCTGTTTGCTTGGGGTGATCTATCTCTTAGCAAATTCCAGGAGACGGACTTGTTTTTCTTGCAAAACTACTGAAGCGCCAAGAGTGCAACTGGGGAACATTCTTTTTGCAGCGGGTGTTGGCTGTAAAGCGGAGTACGCAGAAGGCGCCAATTCACTTTGGAGGACTCATTACACCGTTGGCCTCTTACCTTGGGTTGAATTTCCAGCAGCTTACTCCTCTCTCCAGTAGAAGCAAGGTTAATTTGCAGCATCTTCACTGATCTAATCTTATCTTGCTTCAGGATGGTTTACCCTATGCTCATTGCCATGTAAACCACGCATATCAAGAATGTTCGCTTCTTGACCCTGTCTTCCATATCGAAGGTGCTCAACATTTCTGATGGCCCATCATAGCCATTGCTGACTCTGATGAAGACGGCGGCAACGACGACAACAACAATGATGACGACGAGGTTGAAGAGGAAGAGGAGGCCTACACTCCTTTTCATGCACGAGTAGCACCTCGGAAGCATCCTCGCATGCATCCGGGTGCATCTTCTTCTTACCAGCCTCCGCCACCACCACCGCCCTCGCAACAAAGCGAGGATGTCTACTCAATGCAAGGAATGTATGCTATGCTGCAGGACATTCAGCAGACGCATCAACATCACACTGCAGGGTATACCGATATTCAGGAGACTATGAACCGGTTACTTGACAATCAGAGGGCAATCTTTGAAAATGAGCGCCTCCTCCTCGACAACCAACAACAGATTCATGACAGGTTGCATAGGATGGAGATGCAGCAACAACCCTTTTATGATCATTACTGGAGCCAGAACTACTTTGGGGGGTATCCACAACCTCCACCCATGCCCCAGTATGATCCTAGCTTTCAGGGGCAGTACCCATCCTGGGACCCCACAGCCCCACAGTACCCGTCTCTGCTAGAAGAGTAAACCAGTATCTCTGTTCCAACCTTTAAGATTGTTTTTGACTATGAGGCCATAGTCGAATTCAAGCTTAGGGGGGGAGTTGGAACAACTCTATCTTTTATTTTCTCAGTTTTTCGTTTTATTTTGTTGTTTCTTGTCATTTATTTCTTGCAATCTTAGTTTGTTTGTAGGATCCACATTCTATCTAGTGTAATTGTGGATGTCTTATATCTTGTGTCATCTCAATTTCTTGTACATGGGTTAAGGGAAAATTTAAAAAAAAATTTGATTGTTCACAAGCTTGTGTTGCTCAACCTTGAGCACATAACGTAAGAAAATGATTGGTTTTGTCAACTCTAAAACAAAAAATCACAACTGTACATTCCTAATGATTCATGAAAAATGGACGGAATTGGTTGTTTGAGCCTAAACTAACCAAATGATAATGAGACTCTAATTTGAAGTAAGAGAGAGAAACCTCTTAACTATTATATAGGTCAGTAAGGAGGGACACATAATAATTTTCAAAGGTTCAGTCAATTAGTCTTGTGATCTTTCCACCTCACTGTTTTTCACAATCCACCATAAGAATTGGAAGTACTTTACAGTTTTAATCTTTTTGATTGCATATCATGTAGATAGGTCTTGCATTGCAATCTCTTTCATATGTTTTTCATGAAAAAATAGAATAGTTATACATGCACATTAACCTTAGGTGTGTGTCATTTAGCCGCATTCATAATTTCTATGCATAGAGCACATCGTGTAACTTATTTCTTCTCTAAGGGTGATTAAATTGTTCCATACCTTCTAAATAATTCAAATCTTTGAGCTATGCAGAAAAAGTGAGCCCATCAAATAATTCATTGTCAATTATGGATATAAGGGCTTAAGAAAAAAAGAGTGAAAAAAAATGAAAAAATGAAAAAGAAAAGAAATTATTAGGAAGCAAGTAGAATAAGAAGGAGAAAGGAACATAGTCTCATTCACATTTTAAGATGAGTAAGTACATGATGTAGCTCAGTTAGATATTCCATCTCATTTTGAGACGGGATGTTAGTGCATGCATCATTCCAACCAATCTTAGGCATTAGGGCATGTTCATGTGCAAATGCATCATTTAGGGCACTTTTGCTTTATGCATGTTGAAACCGTATAATGCTTCCATTTCTTCCATGAGCCACCTATTCCATCCACTTGTTGCTTGAATTGGTAGGCCACCGTGAATTTCTCCTCACTTATGAATATCAGGAGAGTTGCTTCCATGTAGATGGTAGTTAGGGCGAGCAACGTAGTATAGGAGATCACAAGATGCACCGAGTCTGGACCGGCAAATTTTATTATGTTAACTGCCTTATGTGATAGTGTTCATCAGTTTTGAGGTGGGTATCTTTTATGGATGATTACTGTCGCCTTAGGGTAATTATCATTCCGTGGTTAGTGAGGGCCGGAATGTGAATGTCCGGTGGGGATCATATGGGATGTTTGTTGTGATGATTTGTTCTTTAGTTGACTCTGGCAATTCTATTCTAAGGTTTAGTTGCTCAAGGGCGAGCAATGTTCAAGCTTAGGGGAGTTTGATGCGATGATTTTGAGTCGCATTTATAGACCTATTTTATTTGTTTTTTATGCATTTATTAGTCATTTTGGTGGTTAATATTGCATAATTCATCTACTTTGGTCTATGATCTTTCTCTATGTCAAATCTCCCTTATTTCTGTATTTTTTGAGCATAAATTATTACAAGAATATGTTTTGTTTCGGCTTATGTGGTTTCATGTTGTAATTTCAGGAAAAACAAGTATCTGCTGTTGTCGATACTATCGATAGTGGTCGATACCATCGACCGGACCACAGGCAGCCAGCCGTAAGGAGTAGCAAAATCTCGATACTATCGACAGGAGAGTCGATGGTATCGAGATACCATCAGGTTGCTTCAGAAAAGAGAGTCAATACTATCGACACAAAAGTCGATACCATCGACTAGTGGAGCTACAACGACAGTAAAAGGACAAAACCGACACCTATGAAACTCGATACCATCGACTCGCGTCGATGGTATCGAGGTGGCATCAGTTGCGACAAAGAAAAGAAACGAAGACCAGCCGATACAGTGCAGGGTCGATACCATCGACTCGCGTCGATGGTATCGACACCGTCAGATACATGTTTTCTTAAGATTGATCTAAATCCGATGGCTGTGATATTTTGGTGACCTAACTCGGTGATTATACCTAATGACGGCGGCCAAGAGCAATCTATCACGTCATTAGCTGCTGCACACGTCCCGAGAAGGTGTGGAGAGAAGAATGGAGCCCAGAAGGACGCCCCATCCGTTCCAGACGCCGAAGAAGACGTTTTCCACCACCGAAAGGCGGGAGAACGCATATTCTACGCCAAGGAACGCTTGGATCTTCTCCGTTTAGGGGTTTCACCACTCGATCACGTTTTTCTCCATGTTTCCCTTTTTCTCTACCATGTTTTGCTTTGAGATGAACATGCGGGGCTAATCCCCTTTGTCTTTAGGACTGGGAGTAGCCCGGGAAATCATTGTATGACAATTTTATCATAGTAATTCATCATTTATCTCTTAAATCCGTGGTATAATTTCGTTTTCTCAATTATATTGTTATGCTTGATCACCATAATAATAATCTAATGCCCTTAATTACTTTGAAAGAAGAATTAATGGTTGAAAAGAGACGAAATTGACATTAATTGACAAATCCCTTGAACAAGGTGGTGTAAGGTTAATGGTGGATACCGAGAGATCGGTTTTAAAGCACCTAGTTTAGGGTATAGGTTACTACGACGGTGGAACCGACCTAGACATAGGTAGTGAATTGTACTATGACAGTGGGCAATTCTGATTTCAGGCCACTACCTGAATAGAGAGATAAATCTAAGTATCTATATAGAATTTTTTACAATGAAAACATGCGGTGAAACCGCAATCCTAAAGATCTCATCTTGAATTGATTAAACTAAACATTTAATCGATTGCTTTGTTTTGTTTTATTTTATTTTCTTTTAATTTTACAACAACCTCCAACTTTTTAACCGGTCTAGATGATTGCGAGTAGTTAGTAGTAGTCTCCGATAATTCACGTGTCCCTGAGTTCGACTCGGGCCTCACAAAGGCCTATATTATATTGACGCGTACACTTGCGTTTCTATGCACGTAAAAAGCATGTCAATGCGCCCACTACAGCAGTCAAGGTGCCCAATTTTGCTTGAATGTGCGTGCTATTGCTTCAATGTACCCACTTTTATATGAATGCACCCACTATTGTCCTGAATGTGCCTACTTTTGCTTGAATGCGCACTATAATCCTGAATGCACCCACTTTTACATGAATGTGGCCATTATTGTCTTGAATGCGCCTATTTTTACTTGAATGTGCCCACTACAACCCTCCTGAATGCGCCTAATTTTTCTTGAATGCGCCCACTACAGCCATTAACGCCCCTTCTTGTCCTGAATGCGCCTACTTTTGCTTGAATGCACCCACTACAACCCTTAACGCCCATTCTTATCCTGGATGCGCCTACTTTTTCTTGAATGCACCCACTACAACTCTCAATGCACCCAGTTTTGCATGAATGCACCTACTATCCTTCTCAATGCACCCACTTTTAAAGGAATGCACCATCTATTGTTTTCAATGTACCCGCCATTGTCCTCAATGTGCCCGCTATTGTCCTTAATGCACCTGGTTTTGAATGTAATCACACACTACAACACTGAATGTGCCCACTACTTCCCTCCTCACTTCTTTCCTTTCCTTTTGTCACTTCCTTCCTCTTTTCACTTCTCACATTTTTTTAAAAAAAATTTCTCACTTATTTTACTTTCCTCCTCATACCGATGTGTAATATTTTCTCTAAAATATGTCAATATTGGTTTTGTTAAAATTAAATTTTTATAACAATGATTTTTTATTTTGTATAAAAATTCGTTACGGATCAAAAGTTATACACAAAACAATTTTTTCTTTCTATTTCCTCTTAATATACATGTGTATTATTTTTTCAAAAATATGTTAATATTGTTCTTGTTGCAATGTATTTTTTATAACAAATCCAACGATTTTTATTTCATCAAAAATTCATTACGGATCCAAAGTTATACATAAAACAAGATTTCCTTTGTATTCTTTCTTAATATCTTTCCTCAACCCTATCAAATCACTCCACTTGTCCTTTTTACCTACCCCATGCCACCTCATCCCTCAAAACCACCCTCCCAGTCAAAGCCATCCCACGTGCAGCCAAACCTGGGCAAAGGAGTGCGTCAGCCGCGTGTCCTCTTCTAATTTTCATTTATACTTTATATAATATAACATATATCACATATATAAGGTATTTCTATGTATGTTTTATGATCTACACCTCAAATAGTAATGTACAAGTGAGATAGCAGCTCAAAAAAACCTAAAAAGAACTTACATATGCCAAATAGATGTTATAATGACATTATCTAAAATAAAATAAAAAATCAAGAAAAAAAATTGTCTAGACCCTCCGGGTGCCCTAGGCGCCCCTAGGCGGTCACCCAGGCGATCCTAGGCGGTGCTTGGCGCTCGCCCAGTCGTCAATTTTCAATTTTAGGTAGGCGAGGGGCTAGGCGCCTAGCTGGTTGGGTGCCTAGGTGCCGCCTCTTAGGCGGGCACCTCAACAACTATGGTCCATATCTTGTAAGTGTTCTTCTTGAATCCTTGTCCTCTAATATACCTTCACTTGGGTAGAAGAGGAACATCACCCAAAAAACAGGAAGCAAAAGTGCATATAAACAAAATTTGAGCATTATATTAGGTTACAAGTATAAAAAGAATGTTTCCATAAAAAAGAACAATATAAAAGTAGATAAGCTCAACAAGAATTAAGAGATTGAGGCATAATTTATATGGAGAGTGGTATTTGAGATAAAAGAAAAATCTTATCTAACAATGATTCACAATTTCAAAATAACAATATTTTTGCATGCATAAACAATTTAAACTAAATATACCTAAAATTAGGCCGGAAATTGGGCCGGGTCAGATTGCATCATGACTCATAAAGTGAATTTCAGGTTTACTCGGGTCCTAAATCGGGTTTCTACTGTAATGTTTATGCAATGTACAAAATTATGACATATTTGAACTTAACATTCTTTATAGGACATGCCAAAAATGGTATGAAGTATCCATATTAGACATTTGTTAGAAAAATTCACACAAAGGATCATTATGGGTCATTTCAGGTTACTCTCGAGTTAAATAGGTTTGGTTCGGGTCATTCGTGTCCCTACAAATTAATTTGCACACATGACTGAAATTTTAATTTGGAAGAAAATGAGCATTATTGGGTTTAATGCATGTCATTTCTGATCGGGTCGGATATGAGATTCCCAACCCTACCTAAAATAGGGCCATAACATCCATATGACCATGACCTAAAAAACACACACCTTGGACGGCTAAGGACATGTGGGATCAACTTTCCCACATGTAATCTCATCAGAAAAATCTGAAGAAAGTGTTTGAAATCTTCAAACACTTGTCCAAGAAGGAGTACATTAATACTGATTCTGTGGAAGACTACTATAGTCAGTGCTGTGCTTCAGGATGAATTTGAGATCTACCACCTGCTCAAGGCTGATATTAAGGAATCCAACGACCGCGCAATAAGCTTCAGCTTATTTAGTTCCTTGCTAGGTTAGCTCACTCCTTTGCTGGGGTTGTTGATCATATCATATCCAATGACCCTTTGCCTAAATTACGCGATGTTTTGAAACACATACAACACTTATCCTCTCTCTCTCAAGCTCTTCTGGATTCTTCTGATGGCATAGTCCTTGTTGTTTGGTCTGGTGATTCTTTCAGTGGTCGTGGCCACAGTCGTGGGTGTGGTCGCGGTCGCTCTATTATATGCCCTAGTCATGGTTTGTACTCGTATGGTTCTGAATCCTCATCTACTGAACAATGCTACTGCAACTTCTGCAGGTGAACTAATTAATACGTTCATTTTGGCATCGAAACGGACACCGTTGCATTTATCAAAATTTCCATCGGAATTTCAAAAAAAAAATTGGTTTCTACGCTGTCAAAATGCACATCGAAATTGGATTCATCATTCCTTGGTCCACATGCGTTTAGGGGTTCTTGTAGGCACAAATGAAGTCAAATTATATGATATCCTTGCAAATCTATATATCTTGAGCTACTAGAAAAGTCCCTTCATACAAAAATGATCAAATTCCTTCTATCTACACATAAAGCATGTAAACGAGTAACAAAATACATATTATAGTAAAGTTGGAGATGTAATATCATACCAAATAGGAAAATGGACATTAGATATATGAATTGAGCAAAAAAATCATGATATGAAATTCACTTATCAAAATTCTATTTGAGAGACTACTTGCATAATCAACATCTCTATATCTCATCTAATGAAGATGTTTATGCTTCTTATGAAACAATACTTATGGAGCAAATTTAATAAACCAAAGTTTTTTCCAAGAGGCCTATGTATCTTACCTCTTTCGTGGGCAAAAAGAAAGATGTATGAAAATCTCAAGACACCTATGACCTTTATCCTATGAAAAAAGACCATATATAGAAACTGTAGTTCCTCTCTCAATATATTCTACCCCCCCAAAGCAGCATTTTTTGTTTGTTTGTAGGCATGTCTAATCTTTGTATATATGTAATGGCAAGAGGATCAAGTATGTAAAAACCACAGGCAGTTGGTGGAATTAAAGACAATCTGTCAAATACATAATTCCCAATAAGGTTCGTCTTATAGCACGGCAAGGCTGCAACTAATTGAGTTGCTTCTAATAGAAAAAATTTGTAATACCAAGTATCTAACTCCCTCTCCACCTTTGTACTACTCTACTATCGCCAAGAAGCACCTATATCTTCCACCTCAATGACATCGGGGTTGCTTTATCTTTATGGGGTAAATTTTGTATAGTTTCATTCACATGTCGTTTTGAGCGTACATAAGCATCGAGTTATGGAAATCATCCATAGAAACGATCAACATACTAATCGACATTACTACTTTTCCTAGATGATGAGCTAGTGTTTGCCTCTCTGCTTATCCAGAGTACCCTGAATAGATAAAACTTCCTCCTCAATTTCACAGTGTCCCTACTAATTAGTTCCAGATAGTTTTGGGCAATCAATTTTCCTGCTAGATCTCCTACAAGCTCTAGCGAGTTCCCTTCAATAGTCACTTGATTTATTCTTTTGGCCTTTATCATTTGAAAACCCCAACACACTACTTTTGACTCAATTGTGCCACATTGAAGCTATTGTTCATAGTCTTTCCTCCATTCATGCCAATTGAACTTTCTTGGTCGCACAACATCCACTCTAGGCCGGTCAATCATGTAGCTGTTAACAACTTGTTGGTCCCTATGTCATGTTTCTACCATTTTCTTGACCCTATCTCTTGCTCATTATCATGTTTCGTCACCACAATGTGCTTCTTGTTGACTACAAACATCTTCTTCATTCCCAAAAATTGATGTGCCCATGTGCGTGCTTGAAGGTTGAAGACAATGTCATTGCGCATTGTCCATGAAGCCCACATCACCACCATGAAGCTATTCATTACCCGTTGACTTAGTTTGTCTAGCATCCCGATTAAAAGCGAGACAAAATTTTCAAAGGTTAAATAGATGAGTTTAACAACCATTTTTCCCTAGTGTCTGCTCAACATGCATTCCTAATAGTGCATGAAGAAAGGGCATGTACTGTGGTTTTCGGTGCATTGTTACAAATTTTACTGACAATAATATACTTATAGCTACTCATTATTAGTCGCTATGTTGTGGTCAAGCAACCCGTAGCTACTCTCCATACAAGTTTTTAAGCTTCGATGACAACTACTTCTACTACTTGTCATTGGCTCTACTATGCTACTCATCCCACAATTTGATATTACCAAGCTTTCCAAACCAATAAGCGGTCTAAGTAGAGAAGATACCTTGCTTGTCTGGTCTCGAATAGATGTTGCCATCATGGTGGTGTCTCAGTCTAGGGATTGACATCACACGCTCACTCATATCGATTCCTAAGAACTAATCAAAGACACTTTGTTCCAGTCTAAAATATTGTCCAACATCATGTCTAAAACTTGAGTAAAAATTCCTTCCACCATGATGCAGAGATGATACCTTGGTTGTCTAGTCTTGAGTAGATGTTGTCATCACAGTGGTGTCTCAGTCTTGGGATTGACATCACCCTTTCACTCATCTCAGTTCCTAAGAACTGATCAAAGACACTTTGCTCTAGTCTAAAGTATTGTCCAACATCAGGTCCGAAACTCAAGTAAAAGTTCCTTCCATTGTGATGTGCATGGGTTCAAGTACCTGGCTTGCCAAAAATTCACCTTTCGTCCCATTCCAAATACTCTGTCCATCACCCACTTTCAATTGAAGGCCCTCAAGGTTAAGATATGTTGCTCCCCATATGCTCCATGTGTAGCTTGGATTGTATCCCCTCCCCGCCTCCTAAAAAGTACTTTGCTTGTAGTATTCTACTTTAAGCACCCTTCCCACAGAGAGTCAGGATTTGTAATAATTCTCCATCCTTGTTTGGCAACTAATGCTTGATTGAATATTTTTAAACCTCAAAATTGCATCCACCAAGTGCTTCGGGAGACTGATATCATCCCAAGATTCCAAGTGGATCTTTCTTTCCTTCCCTCTTAAAACCCCACCAAAGTCAAGCTATGATGTTGTAAATTTCCTCCATTAGTCTATCTAAGATTTTGAAGACACTTATGATATAAGTAGACAAAGATTGTGTAGGGTTTTGTGATTAAGACTTATTATCTTGAGTGTGAGAGCAGCTTCCTCTTTCCATCCTTGGAGTTTTTTCCAGATCTTTTCTTTAATTTGGGAAAACCCCCAAATTCTTTGACCCACCCATGCCTGTAGGGAACCCAAGGTAGTTGCCATTTCTGTCCATGAAGTGAATTCTTTATTTCTCTCTTCTTTTCTCTAGTACAATTTTGTTAAAGGAGATTTCCGACTTTGATGAATCAATTTTTTCCCTAGATGCTCTCTCGTAATGGCTGATTAACTCAGTCGATTTTTGAGCATTCCTCCAAAGTTGCCCACACAAAAATGATAATATCTTCTGCAAAGAAGAGGTGGGAAATAGGGGGCCCCACGGGTTACCCATGTCCTGTGAATATGTCCTTCATGTATTGATTTTGTAATAAACATGGAGAAAGCATCAACATAAAAGAAAAAGCTATGGAGATATAGGATCACCTTGAAGTAGCCCTTCAGACTGTTTGATCTCGCTTTACTCATGCCATTAAGACAAACTGAGTATGACACGCTAGCAATACATTCATAAATTTGCTCTATCAAATTTGCTAAAAACCCTGTTTTCATCGTTACATTCATGAGAACATCCTACCAAATCCTGTCGTAAGGTTTACTCATATGTGTATTTATTGCTACAATCCCTTCCTTTCTTTCCTTTTTCTTCTACTTCATAGCATGGAAAACTTATAGGCCAATGACACATTATCTCTTATCAATTTACCCAATACAAACAAACTCTAATTCTCAGAAATACATCTATCAAGCACCAATTTGATTCATTTTTCAAGCACTTTGGAGAGTTTTTGTACAAGACACTGCTTAGGCAAATTGGTCTGAATTGGATGATATTCTTTGGTTTGTGACACTCTGGAATCAACACAATTGATGTTTCATTGAACTCTTCTAATTCTTGTCCCCTCTCCATTATATTTGGATAAAAGAAATAACATCTTTTTTTAGTTTTGGTGCCGCAAATGCATTGTGAAGAGGAGCAATGTGCTTCCTTTCTTCTTTTATTAATAAAGGTAAAAAGAACAATTACATTAGTTGTCCAACAACATAATAAAATTACATAAGGAATTAAAATGGGATATACAATGAGTACCTTAACACTCCCCTTGAAGCTAGAGCATACACATATTGCATGCTCAACCTGTTGCTAAGATTTTAAAACACTACATGACCCAATGGCTTGGTAAGAATATCATCAAGTTGATCTCCAGATATCACATGAGGAGTCACAATCTTCTTGTTCTTGATGTGATCTCTTATGAAATGGCAATGCACTTCTATATGCTTAGTACACTAATGAAAGATGAGATTCTTGGGAATGTAAATAGCAACTCGATTATCACATCTAAGCTCCACAAGAGATGCTACAAGAATCTTTAACTTAGGAAGAATAGACTGAACCCACTGCGATTCACCACAAGCATGAGCCATTGCTCTATACTCAGACTATGTACTAGAGCGTGCCACAACATTATGCTTTTTGCTCTTCCATGTTATAAGATGATTCCCAGAATAGTGTAGTGTCCAGATGTAGATCACCCATCAATATGATCTCCAGCCCCGTCAACATCAACATAACCAGTAAGAATAAGAGTAGAACTAGGATTCTCTGGTTAGAATTATGTAATTCCTTTCTGAGGTGCTCCTTTAAGATACCTCAGAATGTGACAAACAACTATCCAATGTGACAGTTTAGGTGAACTCAGATGTTAACTCACAACTCCTACAACATATGAAATATCAGGACGAGTCACTGTCAAATATATCAATTTTCCTATTATCTTCTTGTGATATCCTGGATCAAAATAATCAGGATCATCTGCATTTCCCTTCACATGATAGTTCACTCATTCCTATTTCATAAATAAGATCAAGAACATGTTTCCTCTGAGACAAATTAGTAACTATGCTTGAGCAAAGTACTTCAATTCCCATATCTCAATTAGCCTAGATCTTTTGCATGAAAGTGCTTTTGTAGCCCTTTTTTTACATCAAATATGGTTGTAAAATCACTGGCAGTGATATATTATCAACATATGCAACAATAATAAAAGATCCATTGGATGACTATGGTAAAACAAGGAGTGATGAGTTACAGAACTTTAGAATCTCATATGTAAAAAAATATCATTGAAGTTATCAAACCAAGCCCGAGTGGACTGCTTCAGCCCATATATGGCTTTCTTCATCCTATACATTTTCTGACCCCCCCGAACAATATATCAAGGAGGTTGCTCCATTGTAGACCTCGTTCTGTAGATCACCATCTACAAAAGCATTGTTGACATCCAACTAAAATAATGGCCAGTCAAAAGTCGTAGAAAAAGAAATAAATATTCACACATAATTAAGGGGAGCAACAAGGTCTTGAAAAAATCAACCCCATATGTTTGGGTATATCCTTTTGCCACTAATATGACCTTCAATCTTTCAACAGATCCACCTAGATTATGTTTGAAGTGAAAATCCTTCTGTAGCCCACACCATTTTTACCCGAGGGCAAATCACTAAGCTCCTAAGCATGATTATGTAGAAGAGTAGACATTTCAAAATTCATAGCATGTAGCCATCCACTACCCTTCATTGAATCAAAATCGTTCTTAGGAACAGTCACAAAATCAATCGCAAGAGAAAATAAGCGAGCCTGCTTAGACAAATTGGATAGACATCAAACACCTGAAATAGGGTAATGGATAGTACAAGACTCAATTCCTTTCCGAACAATAATGGGAATGTTGAAGACTGCATATCTTGGTACTACCGAGATATTGTCGATAGTACCGACATGGCTACAGCCGATAGTTCTGTAGTTAGTGGGTCTTTAGTGTCTCGTCCCATTTAGATACTTATTTCCCAAGTCTCAGGGTTTCTCCCTTGCTCCTATATATAGGACAAGGTTGTACCTCTTTTATTAATTGAATCAATACAATAGATTCATTCTTATTTCTCACAGGGAACATTAAGATTAGATGGATCTTTAGGAATCTCTAGAGAGAGGAAGATGGTGAAGGCACAGGGGCTGGAGCCGCTACCTCCTCATGGTCATGTTGTCCTCATTTGTGATACAACTATGAATATTTTTGAATCACATGAGTAGAAGGTGGAGTATTTTTAGATTGCACTGTGTCTTTCTCTTTCTTAATCGTAGTATCCTCACATATAACTTGAACATGTGGCATGCTCTCACTTATTTGTGGTAGCACTCTCACTCAATTGTTCCCCCTTACTGTGAAAACTTGATAAATATGGTGTTGGCTCACCAAAGGTGGCATCCCCAGACACAAACATACACCTATTTAATTAGGATAGTAACACCTGTATCCTTTTCTAGTTTGGAGTAAGGAAGGAAAAGAGTCTTAACTGAAGGGGACGACAATTTGTCTGACTTGGGAAAAAATGTGAACAAAGGCAGTATACCCAAACACCTTAAGAGGAACAAGAAACAACTCATTATTAGGATGCAACACAGAGAAATGAGTGCTTCCTTAAAGAATAGAAGAAGGGTGTCTATTAATAAGGAAGCAAGCAGTGAGAAAAACGTCAAACTAAAACTTTTTAGGAACATTAGATTGGAACATAATGGTTCTGGCAATATCAAGGTGATAATTTTTCCTCCCAGCCACCCCATTTTGTGGTGGGGTGTAAGGAGACGCACCATACTACAGTGCTACAAAAATCAGCCATAACATGTTGAACATATTCCAAGGCATTGTAAAATTGAAAAGTCTCAATATTGCATTCAAATTGGACCTTTATTTCTTGATGAAAATGTTTTAATGGACAAGACAGACTCACTACTCTTCGACAAATACACCCATGTCATACGGGAAAAGTCATCCACAAAGGTAATGGAATATCGATATCCATTGTACCCACTTTCCTTTATAGAACCCCATACATCATTGCAAACAATATCAAAGGGATGCAAAGCCCATTTATTGACATGACTTGGGTATGACATCCAATGATGTTTACCCAACTGACATGACTAACGTTCTAAGTAAGACACATTTGATAACAAAGGCTCCAACTTCCACAAACTCTCCTAGGAAGGATGACCAGATTTGTAATGCCAAAGTCAGGGGAATCACTCAAAAGAGCAGCATGGGCAACAAATACGTGAGGAGGTAGACTTGCACCATGAAAGAGGTACATATCACCTTTCCCAACCCCCACCAATAGTACTCAAACTCTTGAGATCCTAAAATAGAAAGCAAGAAGGCCCAAATGTCACCATGCATTTTATATTATCAATCAATTTGGCAACAAAAAGAAGATTAAATGGGAATTCATACACGTAATGTACAAATTGAAGATCAATATTATGAGTCAAAGAAACAAATCCACAAGCTTGCACTCTCCGCACAGATGCATCTGCTAATGTCACAGTCTCGTGTTGAATATGTGAATGAGTGGAATGAAGCAATGTCCTCATACCAATCATATGCTATGAACCTCCAGAGTCAACCACCCAGGAAGGAGAGGAACTGGAAGCCACTAAGGAAGATGCCTATTTACTAGCAATAGATGCCAAGTTAGCAGATGAAGAGCCTGCACTCAGGTGTTGGGTAGCCAAAATGAATCTGTCATATTCCTCCTTGGTAAGAATGATGTCGACACTAGAAGTAGGAGGCTGTGGGGATTCCACACTACTAGTACAGTGGTCTGTCCCCACTGGTCGTCCATAAGGTCAACCATGTTTATTCCAACAATTATCCACAATATGTCCAACACGGCCGCAATAAGTGCACTTAGGTCTCATGCCACCTCCTCGGCCTGCACTTATCCAACCCTCTCTAACTGTAACAACTACAGATGTATGAGATTATCCAAAGGAAGGGAACTATAGAATTTACTTGCTCAGAGCTAGAGTGTTGAATCCGCGAACAAGCTTCCTCTAAGATGGGAAGTTTGTCAGTTACTGAGATAACATTGTCGGCTACACTAGATGAAGAACTCAAGACAGATAATAACTTTGTAGGTATCAGATCATCCATGTCTTTGATTTGTTCATAGATGGTCACTAGATGGTAAAAACTAAGTTTTTGAGCAATAGATTGGATTGTACCAGAGTACTTCTCCAATTAATTGTCCCCATGTCGTTTAGAAAACAAACAGTCATATATCATAAACTGACAAAGAGTGTTCTTTTCTTGAGAAAAATGCTTTTTCAATGCATCCCATATTTCTTTAGCGGTGGAGTAGAACATGAACATAGCAACAGTACCAGGTTCCATGCCCCCACAGCCAAGTCTTCACCAGACTATTTTGACACTTCCACTATGTATAGCCTTTATCTCCGAAAGTTGTAGGATCATGATCCACATGGTTTGCCTTGTCACGAAACTCCAATACAAGATGGACATCATTGATCCATAATAGACAGTTCTACTATTCAACTTAATGGTGAGGATTGGTGAGAGTTCATTGTAGACAACAATTGCCTTCGTTTCCTCCATGACAGAAGGTTGCGATACGAGGTGATCTAGGCGGCCGAGATACATACCTATGAAAGGAGTGACGGAAAGATACATGTCATAGGGAAGAAAGACTGACAGAGAGATACACATCACTGGTATGAATCATCGATGCATAGCTAAAGCATCCACAATCCCCAAAATGAAGAGTTTCTTAATCACTTGTTGGGTGAGGTATGATTAGGTTGCAGTTGACATAGCTACGGACCCCTATCATGGAGGCTAGATGGCCGTTGTGATGGGCCAGCGGGGAGGCAACCCTCAGCTACTGGCTGGCACCATGCTGCTGCTGTTGGCTGGAGCCGCAGAGGGTGGCCGTCGGTAGGTGTCAACCCTACTCATCGGCGGCTGCGACCTTGTTGGCTTGCGGCTGTGGTCTGGTTGGTGACTATCTTGCATATGAAGGAGGGAGAAGGTTATGACATAGTTACCTAGGATGGAACCTGCTCTGATACCATGTTGGTGCCGCAACTATGACGTGAAGAGGAGAAATGTGCTTCCCTTCTTTTATTAATAAATGTAAAAGGAACAATTACATAAGTGGTCCAACAATATAATAAAATTACACAAGGAATTAAAATAGAGTAGAAGATGAATATCTCAGAAATATGTCTATCAAGCACCAATTTGATTCTATTTTCAAGCACTTTGGAGAGAATTTGTATAAAAGACATTGCATAGGCTAATGAGTCTGAATTGACTGGTATTCTTCGATTTGTAACATTTTGAAATCAACACAATTGATGTATCATTGAACTCTTACAGTTCTTGTCTCCTCTCCACTATATTTGGATAAAGCAAATAACACCCTTTTAAACTATTGGATTAGAATTTTATAGAAAATAACCTTCATACCATCCAGGCCAGCCACATTCATTGAACGCATCTGATTCAGTATTATGAAATGTGGTGCCGCAATGCAACGTGCAATGCAGTGTTAAGAGAGGCCATATGCCTTTTCCCTTTTTATTAATAAGAGAAACTGGATAATTTACATAGAGGCCCAGTAGGATATAGAAATTACAAAATAGAATAAATATGAAATATATTAACACTCCCCCTCAAGCTGGAGTGTATACATCGTGTAGACCCATCTTGTTTCAAAAACTCTAGAAAGCTGCTGGACTCAATGGCTTTATAAGAACATTTGCAAGTTGATCTTCAGACTTGACATGTGGAGTCACAACAGTTCCATTCTTGATCTGGTCTCTGATAAAGTGGCAATCAACTTCAATGTGCTTAGTACGTTCATGGAAGACTGGATTCTTAGTAATGTATATGGCCACTTGATTATCACATCTGAGTTCTATAGGAGACAAAACATAAATCTTTAATTTAGAAAGTACAGATTGAACCCACTGTAACTCACAACATGCGTGTGCCATTGCTCTATGCTCAGCTTCCGTGCTAGATCTTGCCACAACATTTTACTTTTTGCTTTTCCATGTAATAAGATGATTCCCTAGAAATGTGCAATATCTAGACGTAGACCTCCTATCATTCAGATTACCAGCCCAATCTACATCTGCATAACCAGTAAGAGACAATGTAGATACACGAGTCTTCAGCCTATAATAGGCAATTCCCTTACCAGGTGCACCTTTCAGATATCTCAGAATACGACAGATAGATGTCCAATGAGACTGTTTTGGAGAGTTCATATGCTGACTCATCACTCCTACAACAAAAGAAATGTCAGGACGTGTGACTGTCAAATATATCAATTTTTCTATAATATCCTAGATCTGGATAATCGGCATCATCAGTCATCTCCTTCACATGATAGTCCATAGGAGTAGATACAGGCTTGGACTCACTCATACCAGTTTTCTGAAGTAAATCCAGCACATATTTTCTCTAAGACAACCTGCATGAGATCTAAGTACTTCAATGCCTAGAAAATATCTCAGTTTTCCCAGATCCTTTGTGTGAAAGTGCCCCTGCAAGCCCGCTTTCACACGAGATATGCCTGTGGAATCACTACCAGTGATAACAATATCATCAACATACACAACAATAATAATAGATCCACCAGAAGAAGTAGAATAAAATAAAGAGTGATCAGTAACAGAACGAGAAAAACCCATCTTTAGCACAACATCACTGAACTTGTCCAACCAAGCTCTAGGAGATTATTTCAATCCATAGATGGCTTTCTTCAACCTACACACCTTTTGACACTCCCCCTGAGCAACAAAACCAGGTGTTTGCTCCATGTATACCTCATCTTGTAGATCACCATGAAGGAAGGCATTCTTTACATCGAGCTGAAATAGAGGTCAGTCAAATGTAGTAGCCAAAGAAATAAGGATACACACAGAATTTATATGAGCCACTGGTGAGAAGGTCTCAAAGAAATCAACCCCATATGTCTGAGTGTACCCTTTTGCAACCAATCTAGCTTTCAATCTCTCCACAGAACCATATGGATTATGTTTTACTGTAAATACCCATCTCCATCCCACAACATTTTTATTTGGAGGTAAGTCAACAAGTTCCCAGGTGTTGTTCTGTAACAGAGCAGACATCTCAACATGCATATCATGTTTCCAGCCAATATCCTTCATAGCACTAAGATGATTTCTTAGAATGACAAGAAAATCAATCCCAAGAGCAAAACAGTGAGCCTGCTAAGATAACTTAGAAAAACAACATACATTTGTAATAGGATGCTGAATAGTACAGGAACGAGTACCTTTACGAACAGTAATGGGAACATCAAGGTCAGATGGTTCTTCAGGAATCCCTTGAGTAGAGGAAGATGGGGAGGGCTCAGAGACTGTAGTCGCTACCTCCTCTGGATCTTGTCTTCCTTGTTTGCTATAAACATATGAATATTGCTGAATTTGTGGACCATCTGCTAGCTGCTCTTCCTAAATGATAGTATAGTCAGGAATGATAGGTGGCACTTTCTCACTCTGATGTGGTGGTGTCACTCTCTCACTAGCATCTGATGGTGGCACTCCCTCACACAATTGCTCCCCCTTACTGGGAACACTAGAGAAATATGGCGTGGATTCATTAAAAGTCACATCTCTAGACACAAACACACGATGACTTAGACAATAACACTTGTACCCTTTGCTAGTGTTGGAGTACCCAAGAAAGAGAGTCCTAATTGACCTAGGAGATAACTTATCAGCCTTATGATCAAAATTGTGGACAAAAGAAGTACAACCAAACACTCTAAGAGGAACAAGGAAGGGTTGATCCTTGGGACGTAAGACAGAGAAAGGAGTATGTCCTTGAAGCACAGAAGAAGGTTGCCTGTTGATAAGAAAACATGCAGTAAGGAGAGCGTCAGACCAGAACCGCTTAGGAACATTATATTGAAACATGATTGTCCTGGTAATATCAAGAAGATGACGATTTTTCCTCTCTGCTATCCCATTCTACTGAGGGGTGTGAGGACATGATGTACGATGTATCATCCCAACAGAACTACAAAAATCAGCCATGGCATTTTGAACATACTCCAAAGCATTGTCAGATTGAAGAACTTTAATATTGCAATCAAATTGAACTTTAATTTCTTGATGAAAATGTTTGACAATAGATAACACAAACTCTCGACTTTTCAACAAATAAATCCAAGTCATACGTGAAAAGTCATCCACATAGGAGATAAAATAATGAAAACCATTATAACTATGGTCTTTTACATGATCCCAAACATCACTATGGACCAACACTAAAGGACATGATGCTTGTTTATTGACATGACTGGGATAAGACATTCTATGATGTTTCCCTAGTTGACAGTACAGACACTCTAAAGATGATACTTGAGACAATTCTGGTTCAAACTTTCTCAGGCTCTCTAATGAAGGATGTCCATATCTGTAGTGCCACAGTAAGGGAGATCCACTCAACAAGACAGCTACAGCAGGAGCAGAAACTTGGCGAGGCAAATTGTCACTGTGGAAAAGGTAGAGATCCCTTTCCTAGCCCCCTCACTAATCGTCCTCATACTCTTGAGATCTTGTAACACAAAACAAGAAGGACCAAAGGTTATCGTACATTTCACAATATCAATCAACTTAGCAACAGACAGAAGATTAAAAGGAAAAGAAGGCACATAATGTATAGATTTAAGATCAATTCCAAGAGTCAGAGAAATAGATCCACTGACTAACACTCTCCTCACTGAACCATCTACTATTGTTACAGATTTGTGAGGGATATGTGAGTCAATGGAGTGAAGAAGTCTCCTCATACCAGTCATAATGAAGTAGAACTAGAAGCCAATAAAGAGGTAGCCTGATTACCAGTGGTGGATGCCAAGTTGGCTGAAGATGATGATCCCAAGATCAGATGCTGAGTAGCCATGATAAATCTATCATATTCCTCCTTGGTGAGTGTGATTCCAGAAGGACCAGAATTTGAAGCAGGAGGCTTAGTAGACTCAGTAGTGGTAGCATAGTTTGCTGCTCCCACATGTGGTGCAGTAGGTTGACTATGCTTCTTCCAGCATTTCTCAACTGTGTGTCTAGGTTTGTCACAAAAAGTGCACTTAGGGCGAGTTCCACGTCCTCGTCCCATACCTATCCGTCCTCCTCTCACTACAGCAACTACATAAGCATGAGAATCTCCCTGAGACGATACTACGGTAGGATCAACAGGTTCAAAATTTGCCTGTAAAATCCTTGAATATGCCTCTTCCAAGTTGGGAAGTTTATCAGAAGCTAAGATAACACTACGGGCTGAACTGCACGAAGAACTCAGACCAAACAAGAATTTTGTTGTAATCAAGTCATCTCTGTCTTTGACTTGTTCCTAGACAGTTACTGGATGGTAGAAACTCAACTCTTATGTAATACCTTGAATCACTCCAAAGTATTCTTCTAAAGGTTTGTCTCCCTGTCATTCTGCAAATAAGCGATCATATATCATGAACTGACGAAGCACATTCTTTTCTTGAGAATAATGTTTCTTCACTACATCCCAGATCTCTTTGGAGGTAGTGTAGAACATGAACCTCGAGACAATCCCAGGTTCCATGCTCCCCCACAACCAGGTCTTCACCTGACTGTTATGACACTTCCATTCAGCATAACCTTTGTCAGTAAGTGCATGAGGATCAGAATCAACGTGTCTCACCTTGTCGCGTGTCTCCAACACAGAATGGACAACATTCATCCATAAGAGATAATTCTTCTCATTCAGCTTGATGGAGGGGATAGGAGACATCTCATTATAGATGGTAGATGCCTTGGTGTCCTCCATGATTTGATGAGAAGAAGATTGACAGATTGATACACGTCACAAGAAGATATGGGTGATAGGGAGATACATGTCACGTCACAAGATCAGATGCGTATCTAACACATGCACAACCCCCAACTGAAATTCCCTAATCACACATGGAGGAGTTAAAGATGCTTGGAACTGCATTAGGCGCAAGTGGCCAAGTCTTAGATGGGCCAAACATCTTTGGAAGCTTAAGATTCTAGAAAACTACAAGATGATATGTTGGAAGTTGGGGCTGGATTGTTTGCCTGTGATGAATTGGCTGAAGAATAGGCATTTTCAGTTTCCTTCTATTTGTATGATCTGCAGGTTGGATGAAGAGTCTACTACTCATTTGTTTCTGGAGTGTGCTTGTTCCCAGGCTATATGGAGGAAAGCGATTATGGATGGCTACATGCCTGTTACCCCTAATGATTGGTTGGCTATATCGAGAAGCTCTGATAAAAGGATGTCTAGCTTCTTCTCGATTTCAGTTTATTACATATGGATGACTCGCAATAGGATTATTTTTGAGAATTGGTCCTACGATGAAGATATGGTCTGGTCCTGGATTTGTAGGGATTTCAATCTTCTTATCGATTGAGTGGTTTTCTTGGATAGGTCTACTGGAAGTGAGCAAGGTCTGCTGGGTGTTCCTTTGCTGCTGATGTGCTGTTTTGCCTGGCATGGTGTCCTTTGTTCTGTATGCGGGGCTTTTTCTGTTGTCTTCTTTTCTGCAGAATCCCTATTTATGGTATGGATGTATTTCTTTGTCTTTTTCCCTTATATCTCTTCTCTTTTCTTTTGTTTCTATTTTGGGGATAGCCCTCTGTAGCTTGCTATCCTTTTCTTATATATACATCCTAGTTTCCTGGTGTGGTGTTTTGGGACCCACCAGTTTCTTTCTTAGAGGAATAAAGAGAGTACCACGCTTGCTTGAGCAAAAAAAAACATGGAGGAGATGTGATTAGGAATTTCTTACGTACCGATGAACCCTCCGGTTTGGGATTTAGAAATCCATTGGATCAACTAAAGGACCTGACGATCCGGAGATAGAAGAGAAGGGGGGACGACGGCTACGACGCTTGGCCTGGGAGATGACTGCTCCGCCCGCTTTGGGCTGCCGACGCGGCAGACAGGGAAGGATGGTGATGTTCTCTTCTAACGTAGGAATTACTATCCACTCCATCGTATTGTTCATGCCAGAGGTACTGTTCATGCCGCATACCGTTCACCACTGGAGTTACTGTTCACGCTGGCGACCGGCGGCGGTGCTGGGTTGTGACGGCTGGGTATTGCAATTTTGGTCCAAATTTTGTTCCAAGAGTCCTGCACAATGGTTTGAGGGCTCAAACTGTGTTGTAGTTTCCCAACCTGCAATAGTTCCATCTTTGAAGATCTTTATGGCTTTGTAGTGGGGACATCTTTGAAATCTTTATGGATTTTTGTAGTGGGGACACCCTACCTATACCACTACTTCACAAGAGATCCATCCTCCTTCAACCTATTTCCTCTTCCATTCTTTTTTTCTTCAAAAATTAACAGTTCAACAGATTTTAGATCTGCTTCCATCTTTCTCCCTTAATTGCTTCCCTCCCTTACTCTCCCTCACTTTCTATCCCGTATCAAAATTTACTTCCATCTCCTTCTCCCTCAAATCTCTCCTCTCACCCGATCCTCCCCTAACATCCACCTTATATTTTTTCTCTGCTTCAACCATTCTACATCACTAAACCAGTATAACCATGGTTGAAAGAAAGGATTGTTTGCCTTTGTTATCTTCTTGTTGTTATTCTATCTGGTTCCTTGTTACTTTTTTCACTTCTTTGTACGTTCTCAGTATTTGAGATCTCATCTCCTTGCAAGAGGGTGCCTTCTCATCGATGACATGTTCTTCCTCCACCAGAGCTACATTTCTGTTGCTTTCATCCATTTGTTCCACTTCAATGCCTCCTCTCATCGTGTTTCCAAGTGTTATCCTTGTTGGTGATCTGTTAACAAACAATGATTCCACCCTATCGTGGTTGTTGTGTGTTGCCAAATTCAGTGTTTTCCTTGTATTAAGCCATGCCTCATGATCTTCTCTATGCATCATCTTCCACAATGTTATGCTTTCCCCCTCAGACCCTCATGCTTATCATCTCCATGCCTTGATCTCTCCGTACTCAGTTGCCTTGTTTTGAAGGTTAGCTTCTTCCTCATTTCTTGTCCCATAATTTCTTCTTTGGCTATCACCTTGTTTCTTTTCAATGGTGATGCATTCAGCCACGATCACCACAATGGTTCTTTGAATACCTCCTCCTCACAACTACAATCTTGATCATTGATCAATGTGTCCAATTACTCCACTCCAGTAGGAGAAATTTGTAAGATTTTGTACCTCTACTACACCATAAAACTAGACTTCTCATGGAGATTCTGTGCTGGCTTTGTTACATTGATAAACACTTGGACTCTAGAGAAATTGTCCCATCTCAGTTCATCACTTTCTAGTTCTATTAGGATCCCAAGTTTCTTAGCCACTACTCACTCAACGTTTTTACTTTTGTATCCCATGGGTAGACCATAGATCCTAACCCATAAAGGACCGTCATGGAGTATCATTTCTGAGGGTTGATCATCTTCTTTAATCTCCTCTAGATATTATTATAGAACCCTCAAACAACTAGGCACGGCCTATTGTAACAGTTCAAGCTATTAATAGTGTGAACTACACAACAAGGAGGTTGTAACCAATGTTTTTGGGAAGAACCTTTCCGTTAAGCGTTAGGGTTCTTTTCAAAGCTTTGAAGTTGTAATTCCTTTATTTGACAAGTTGAGCGACTAATGCAATCTCCAACTTATCTTATATAGCCTACACACCTTCATCTTCTAATTCTAGAATATCCTCTTTGTTTCTAATCACTAGCCCTATACATCTTCTACTCAGTTTGTCTTCCATGATGACCTATAGGAGAGAACAAGACATGTGATTTGTCCATAGGGAACTCACAAAAACCACGAGCTTGAGATTGAATGAGGACCAAGGCTCGTAATGCTGAGGACGATCATTGTGTACCAACTACCACTTCCTCCTATCCGCCACGAAAATCCACCTAACGATTTCCACAAGAAGGTTAGGGTTCTTACAAGGAGATGAATTCAACCTCTCAACATGGCACTGAGATTACTCTTTGAATGATTCATCTTTCAATGCCATAGAGAAACACATTCACATTACTTGCCAAGTGGCCATCCACTCACAAGAGTAGCAAAACCTGAAGCTCCCTCCTTTTTTGTCTTTCAATGTGGCTCCCACTTTGTGAACACTTCTTCCTATCTATGTACTCCTCTAGAGCACTTCACTTACTTGAAGTAAAGAAAACCACCATCCATGATCTTTTCCAATTTAAATCCTCATATTGGCACATCAACATGGAAACTCAGGGTAAATATCGCTTCATCCTACACATTTCTGAATAAAATTCCTCCATCCTCTTAAACCTAGACAATTTTCCCATCCACGTGACTCCGAGCCGTATCACCTACCTCATTTTCCCAACTTCCCTAAATTCATTTATGTTCATCTAACTCTGCCTCCCTCTACACATCTCTAACTATACAACACTCAAAACATGAAATGAGATGCTCCTTACATAGTTTCATTCTACTATCTGTTGGTGCCATTGTCCTCCCAAGATTCATCTTTAACTAAATTTGTTGTACCACAACGATTTAGTGTATCTATGTACACCCCTCTCATATTGCCCCATTCCCAACCCCTTCTCTAGAGTTTACACCCCTTTTGACTTTGGCTCCTAATTGAGGATTCATTGTCCCAAACTCCTACCACAATTCTTGTGACACCCCTCCCCCTGTTATCCCCATTATAGGCAGACCAAGGAGGAAATGCCCAATATCTACTTTTCTAGGATCCATATTTATAAATAGCCAATAATATTCTATAATTTCAAATCGTAACATTATTTGTAACAGAATGGAAGATAGATGCTCCTCGAAGGAGTTACATATATTTAAAGGGTAGAACAGATTATCCATACGATCCTCCAAGTTACTTTAGACGTCCATATCTTAAATCTTTAAATAAAGAAGCTCACTGAAAATGCCGACAAACAAAAATGCGGTCAACATATTTCTATATTGTATACGTAGGTGCAAAAAAAACTATACGCATATATGATTAACAACAAACAATGCATATCAATCAATTATCAACAATAATCAAACTTGTATTTTCAATTTAATTCTTTAACCCATCTTTGTTGTATCTCCTTGGGCGTACCAATCCCTTGTTCCATCCATGGACCCTAGGGTTTTGATCCAATATTAGATTTCATGGTGACTATCTAACATTGAACTTTTGTCACAAAATCAATGTTTTTTTAGTCACTTTCACAATGACCATCCCTTTTTTGGGATTATTTATCTCCTTAAACTAATCTCAAGAGATAACATTATGGGTGAAAAGAATTAATATCATTATGATACAAATAGGGCATTGTAGTTGCAACATAATTGAAACAATCAAGCAGTTTATATGTATGGACCGGTCAACCTTTGGGGAGAACTGGGAAAAAAAACTAGAAATCAATTATATCCAGTTATTCATAAAGTAACCCATGTATCTTTTCAGTGAGAGGTGATGTCTACGAGACCAAAGTTCATATCCAACCAAGACTAAATCCAAATCAATCAATTAAAATTATAAAATAATACTAGGGTGTTACAATTATATTTATATAATGTGGATTAGGGTCTAGTCTTGGTCCTATGGGTCTTTGTTTAGGGTTGTATTAGGGTTAGAATTTCGAACCCTAGTTTCTCATGTTATTGACCCTTAGAATAAGAAAACGTAAATATACATCATAGTAACCCTATAGTTGTAATGGTCATGAGATTTCATCATTACTGAGCATGATTTGATTATATAAAATATTCATATTCAACTAGATAAACATATTAGTTCTCCAAATTAGGGTTTTCATATTTCATCGTCTTCATTTATGCATCAAAATATACTTTTTGAATTTGAGACTAAACTAGGCATTGAAACCCTTTATTGGATTCTTTGTAAATTTTTGATAAATTTCGCATTAATATGTCTATATTTGGATGAAGAGTTTATTTTCTACATTGTTTGCAACTTAATTACATTCTGGCCATTCCTATCCTACGATATCACCCGTATAACTTAATTAGGGCATGACACAGGAAAATTTCTAAATTAAGGGGAATAACCCCTCTGCCCCGTGTAGTGATCAGGCTTGATCACGCGGATTGGGCACTTGGGTAAAATCCCAGTGGGGATTGCTCATCCCCTTCCTTAGCAGTCGGGCCTAATTGCAACAATTGAGGAGTCAAATCTAGTTTTGACTCTGGATTGAGGCTCTAATAGGCAGAGTGGAGAGGGTGGCTAGACTTGCTGCCCTCAAATGGACCATCCAAGTTCTTTCTTGATGAAAGTGGGAGACCGTTGCTATGGTTACTAGGTTGATTCAACAAGGATAAAGCAAAGATGGAGTGATGGAGAAAAACCTTGAGTCTGAGAATTCTGAAGGTGTGGAGGATTTCCCACGATTGTGATGAAGCTTCCCAGTCATTCACCACCTCCTAGCATGGCTGGGATTGCCATATCCCACATTGCCCTTATTAGTCCATATGGGGTTGGATGAGGAGGCACGAGGACTAACACCATTGCCTCTCAAATTTTGGGTCGCCTCCAAGCAACCAACGGTGCTTCAGGTTGAAGGAATTAATCTGAGGTGTAGAAGGGAGCCGACCCTTGCTCTTGGTTGCTGACGAGTAGGATGGAGTTTGGGGAGAGGTTGTAGGGGCTTTTGATTTTGAGGGTTGTGTTGTTTCGAAGGATTCATGGCAGATCTCCTTGGGGTCCTTTAAAGAATATATGGTCAAGGGGAGAGGCAACGACAATCAACCCTAGAAATTAGGATTATGGGACCATTGGTCATTATCTCGTTCCTTGAATATAATGGTAATTTGGGGCCTGTTGAGTTTGACTCAACCTCCCTAAGCTAGTGGTGAGGTTATCTAGTGAGGATAAGGATTAGAGAGGGAGAGGTCGAGGGGGAGAGGGACCTATTCCCTTGGTCCTATAATCACATGAAAATCATGAAAGCCTGTTGCTGAGAAAAAGGTAGAACCATAATTACTATTTGAAATTGTGGATGGTTCTTGGTAATATTCCATTCCTTGTAAGCTAGTGAATACTAAAGCCAATAAAAGGGTAGCTACTAAAGTGTAAACTGCCTTTTTTTCCCTTCCTGGTGAGGAGGGCATGATGAGCCCAAGTTTCGATAGCTCTGAATGAAAGGATAATAGGGGTATTAAGAAAAGGGATTTCCTAAACATCTAAAATTACAATCCCTTTTGGGGGTTAAATACCTTCCCGACTAAAGTTGAGGACATGTAGGAGACACCAATGCTAAAATTATTGATCAATAACTCTTCCAATTTCTCTTTTTGTGGAATCTCTTTGCTCCAGATCTTGTTCCCATAGAACTAGCCCAAACATTTCGAAACCATGAAAATAGATATGACAACTTCTCTTCACAAGAAGAAAAGAAATGGACACGGGCTAAACAAATCCAATCTTGAGGATTAATTTCAAGCATAGATGACAAATCCTTTTGATCTTTCTTGATAGATTTGGTTGATTGGGATAAGATTATATTCCTTAAAAGTTGTACATGCACCTTTGGATGTGTTGACAAGTGTGAGACACTGTAATCATTGTTGTATATTGATATGTAGACCCTATCCCATATATAGGAGAGGATGAAATAACAAGGAAGCTGACTAAACCCTAATGAGCTAGGCCAAACAGACCCATGTACATAATAGAATGATGAACCTATTAACTATACATGCTAATAATTTCTAACACTCCCCCTCAAGTTGGAGCATGGGTGAAGCATGTTCAAACATGGAGTTACATGACTTGATTAAACGGTAAAAGATAGAAATGATAAATGAAAGATAAAATTGTCACTCCCCATACAAAAATTGTTACTCCCCCTTAAACAGTACTCCCTAACTAAAAAGGTATGATGACACCTCTTCGAGATGTGTTTTGCAGGTTGGAAAAACTCGAGCTTTGGAGAAAGTCTTTCTTTTCAAGTGCATCTGGAATGAAGAACATCTAAAGCAGACAATCATAAATACCAAGACTAAACTATCTTCACCAGAGAGGAATGTCTGAGTGGAATAAGAGAACATCGACACATCCCATGTACATAACGTGGCACGAACGCGGAGGCACATTGTCGATGTAGCATTATAGGTGTCTTCAAATTGTCTCAGAAGTGTAGCCACCTAGAATTAGCACTGGAAACTATAGACATGCATAACGTGGCTCGAACACGCTGGATGAGGCGCTGAAGTGTCATCTCAACTCGTAGAAGTAGCATATGCAACTTAGAGAAGACATAAAAAAGTAGCTCGACAAAGATAACTCTAGATGAATCCTTGCAGATACAAAATGCACAAGCTAGAAGATAACGAGGTTTGAAGAAATCTAAGGGAGAAGCAACCATGTATCTCACCATTAATACCGGGGGAACAAGAGGCCAGAATTAGCTGCTACAACTCTTGTCCCGTCTCATGAGAAAGCAACATGGATGATCAATTGGAAAGTCATCAACACCAAGGGAACTAGAGGCTAGAATTAGCCACAATAGCTCTTGTCTTGATGTACATAATGTGGTATGAACACAAAAGGCTTGGTGTCAATGGTGGAGCTGTGAGATCCTTCAATGTTGTATGAAAGTGGAGAATGGAAGTACTAAAGAATGAAGCTTCATGAAGATAGCCTGTAATATATCATCTCTTCTCATATCTCTTTCCTCATATACTCTTTCTCATGTTCTCCTCATACCCTCCTCTCTATCTTACTCTCCCTCTCCTCAACATACCCCTGCACACCAAATACGATGTGAGTGAGTAGTAGATGGTGTAGAAAAGGGACACGTGAACCCCCGCACATGGAAAGACGCACACATGATGGGTGAGAGGGTGGGGAAGGAAAACTGTAAAATAAAATACTACCAGAATGAAAACTCGATAGGAGGAGGTGCACTACCGAAATGGAACTCGGTAGAAAGAGGAGAAGCATTATCATAATGGAACTCGGTAGAAAGAGAAGAAGTACTACCAGAATGGAACTTGGTAGGAAAAGGAGTGGCACTACCGAAATGGATCTCGACAAGAGAATCGATAACTGGATTCAATATGCAAAACAACCCGATTATAAGATCCAGATAGAGAAATTAAATGGATCTTTTCTTAACCCGAAGAAAAAAAATTTAGGCTAGGTCAAAATATAACATGATCTGATTATCATCAAGTATTGGAGGAGAGATAGGCATCTGGAGGACGTCATAACTGGAACTAGAAGTAGACTGACTACTTTTGACACACCATGTTCTTATCTTGACACATCTTGTAACTTTGTTGGCCGAAGGTGACATGCTCCCAGCAACACACCGTGTGGAGATGCGACACGCCATATCGGATGTCAAAGGCATAAAATAGATCTCCGTCAACACGTCATGTTCGAAGATGACACCTCATGTAGATGTTGGAGGCGTAAAACTGGTTTCTATCAACATGTCGTGTTTGAAGATGACACATCGTGTATGATGCGATCTACGTCGTCAGGAATATTTCTAGAATGCAACACGCCATGTTGGTTGAACAATACACCTCATGTAGATGTTGGAGGCATAAAACTGGCTTCTATCAACATGTCGTGTTTGAAGATGACACGTCGTGTATGATGCGATCTGCGTCGTCAGGAATATTTCTAGAATGCAACACGCCATGTTGGTTGAACAACACACCATGTCGGTTGCAATCTGGACAGATCTTTGCGCCACCAGGAAGATTTTTGGAGTGCAACACATCGTGTTGACGGTGACTGGTGAATGATTTTGACGAAAATTAGCATCATCAAGGAGAACACACCCCGGGAATAGCACCGAGGGGTGACACAAATTAGAAACGTCACTTGTGACCATAAATCATGCATATCTGAGGTAGCAACAACCTCTTGCTAGACCTAGGATCGGTCTGAACAATAGCCACATAGGGGATGACAAAGGCTCCACCACGAACAGATCCAGAGATGAATTGGTGTCGTCTAGGGAACAAGGATCAAGGAATACATTGGTTCCCTTGATGCCATGTCTTTCTTTGCTACTGCGATGTTAGAGAAGCTTGTTGGGCTGAAGACGACGGTATGGTCGACAATGCTTGATAACGGCTGGGATGAAATACTTCCTAAAGATGAACAGAAGGGTAACTTTGGGGAAGAGACGACGGATGTAGATATATATGAATGGGAATTAGCATCGTTCATAGACTCAAACTCGTGGGTGTTGATTGCCGGGAAGGATGGCGCTGATGCATAGATAAACATTTTATGCTCTTATAAAGTAAAAGAAGGCTATGTGACATATTGATAAGAGGAATATGCCTCCTTTATATAGGAGAAGGGGGAATGTACATATTAAAAACTAAACCCTAATGGGCCAAGACACACTTTGGTCCATATACAAATAGACTCAATTAACTTAATTAACTAAATTAACCAGACTCTCTAATATATGTGTAAGGGGAAAAGTGGCAACCATGGAGGCTGGGATGTGCTTGGAGGGTGGCCAGTCTAAGCCATGGAGATGTCGGTCACCCGCTGGCAGTGCTCTCTCATTGTTGCTCTCTCTAGGAAGGAGAGGCGGTGGCTAGGGCAACATCAAGTGTGGAGAGGTGAGAGGGAAGCATAGGCGATGTCTAGGGTTAGATCCCCAAAGCACACCTTGATACCACATTGACAAGTGTGTCAGACACTATAATCGTTGTTGTCTATTTATATGTACCCCCATGTCCTATATATCAGAGAGGAGGAAATAATAAGGAAGAGGACTAAACCCTAATGAGAAAGGGAAAACAAGCCCATGTACATAATAGACTAATTAACCTATAGACCAAATAGGATAATACTTTCTAATAGGATGGATATGGCTAAAAAAAAATTTGCTGAGCTTCCCACTTGTGGCTCGATTGGGATCCGAGGTTTGTGTCCAGGTCTGGGTGGTCTCTCCTCTACCATACAAAAATTATTTTCTACTTAAATAAAATCCAAAACCAGTAACTAATCCCTTAGGCACATTATTGCTTCAAATGATCCCAAATTTTGTGATTATCTCTATTTATCTATTATCCGGTGTGGGGTCAAAGATCAGGTCAAAGCAAGTTTTTTTGTCACACAAAACTTGGTTTCCAAGTAACAAATGGACAAATCATAAATTAGTTATCTAAGTCACTAACAAAGTTGGAATACTATGGATTTTTGTGTCTGAGCTCAAAATCCATTTATTAGACAACGAAAAATTTCATTGGCATTTATATTAGGCACAAGATGTTGAACTCTCAGTTTGTACCTCAAGGACCTATTTGCAAACTCAAAATAGTCCAATTTAGGTTTGATTGAATTCCAGAGACCATGGTTCCAACCTAGGCCCTCTAAGAGCTTCACATTATTCCCAATTTCATACTTAAGGCTTAATTTAACATAATTGCCTCAATTGATGTCTTATAGAAGTATATTTACAAACTAAGCCTAACATTATTCAATTTGCTTTGACTAAAAACTCAACTAAAGTCCTAATATAGACTTCATTAATCAGGGTCATATCATTTGCCAACTTAATTTGAATCTCAACATATCATTTTTGGATTCCCAATTATGAAATTAAACTACCAATGTTTGAGGTCGTCACATTCACCCCATCTTAAAAGGAATTTCGTCCCTAAAATTCAGTTCCAGTCAATTTAAGGTGGCTGACAACTCTACTAGCATTGTAAATGCTAATCCCTCATGTTCTTTTCCATCATATCACGATATTAGGCTAAATCATCCTACTTGAGTGACTTATGATACATTAAAGGCTAGATTAAAAGAGGTCTTTGACATAAGTCTTCCTTTACCTTGAGAGGAGTACATTTTTATATGGCATAAGATAATGCATTAACTAAGAAGTTGTTCTAGTGACTAGGTTATCTACATCCCTTTCAGGGTAATTACTATCATCAACTTTTGTTTAGGTGATTATACAAACTAAGTCTAGAAGCAAGACTATTTGAAGTGTGGTCCCTCATTCTTATTTGTAACATTGTTTTATAACTTGGTGACTGCATTTCCACTTAGGTCTTGCTCATTGCACAAGAACTACTTTTAACTATATTCATGGGAGGATGAGGTAATGCCTCTATATGTTAGATCATACCATTAATTCTGGCTCAAAGTATTCATTTATATATATCACCTGTGTGTATTAAGGAGGCTACCCAATCTCTTACACTTATTCTAAGATGAAATAAATATTTGGCTGCAGTTTAAATACAAGCTTAACCTTATCTCGTGTGTAGAGATGGTGCATCCACATATTTTCTTATAATTCAAATATTAGATTGAGTCATGCTAAAAAAGTGACTCCTATACTTGTTAACGAGTTCTTAAATGTTATTGAGCTAGGGAAAAGTGTTTTTTCTCAGATCCCCTGAGTTTGTCACAACCTTGGTTAGGATTTCATCATTTTTTTGACTTATACGATCTATTATCACATAAGTCTTTTCATTCTTTCTATATGTCTCACTTGTGTGTTGTTGGCCTTACTCATTCCCTATGGATCTCTAGGGATTTAGGTCCTTATGAAGTGAGCTTTTCAGGATAGGTACTTATGGTGTAAACTTTTCTCCTGGCCCCTCGGGTCTCATGCACCACAATATCTTCCCTTCTTAACCCTAGGGTTCACTTCGGGCTCTAACCCTACATAGGGTTAGTTGAGATGTTATAAATTTTATTTTACCTTTATCATTATTTATGCTTTATTTCAACATAAGGGTCCCCTCATCGTCATGATTCTGTCTCATGACTCAAGGAGGCTCTATGGAGAAGGTGCAGTGTTATAAAATTTTCATCACATATTTATATCAAAATTTCACTAATAAAGGTTTCATATATATATATATATTGAAATTCCTTTTCAAACATTAAAGAAAAACATTTTTTAAGTAGGTAGTAGTAAGGGTTACATGTCTTGTATAGTTGTATACAACTTCCATACTATCATAACACATCTAATCTTTAAATTTTAGGTTCTTCTAGGACATTTAGAGTTATCTCAAAGTTTAAAACAAAAAATGAGGTCCTTTATTGAGGTTAAAAAAGTTGTATTGAGTTAATGAGGGGGCGGATAGAACTGTGGCTTACTCCTTAAGAGCCCCAGGTCTTAACATGCATATAATATACATTTCTGTTATCCCTCTTATAGACAACGTTTCATGGAGTCCCAAGCAGTGTATCAAGTAGGAAATATATATTTTAAATATTGAATTAATACATGTTTATGAACTATCTCTATTATGTCTAAGCCATTTTCTTTTGTTAATTAATATAATTTGGCAGGAGGCCTGCTTTTCAGACCAGAAATCCAAATTGGAGGATCATCTGTTTGGTGCAAGATGGGAGTGATTGGGAGATTTGCAGACTGCAATTAATACTAACCCTGATTTGTTAGTTAGGGAAGCTTGCACCCTATGGGAAGCTGGACGCATGAAACCAGGTGATAAGTGCAGGTGTGTAGACATTTCAACAGTCTTTTTTACGGGATTAAGAGAGAAAGATTTCTCTCCCCCTCTCCCATAACCTGTGGCGGAGGCCAGATGCCCGGGAGGGTGATAAATCAAGAGATGCTTCTCCGTGTGGTTTCGAACCTGGGTCCCATCATTGGGGACCAACAGAATTCACAAACCGGGCTATTCCCTTGCCGACCAGTGATCTCCATTTGAAGACTATATTTTTAGTATTCAAGTGATTGTGGCTAGAGTTAAGATGATTGCTCACTGGGCAGATCCAAATGGACATCCATCAACAATTTTGCAAACGGAATACCTTGCTGCTTGTGAGAAAATTGTCCTGTTGTATGCAAGTCAGCCTTTTGATATTCATTGGAATAAAAGGGTGTCTTACTTTTAGGGTCCCATTATCTGTTGTAGGATATTTTCAAAACACTACTGCATATTGTTAGTGAACCGCTACTTCAGATCTTTGTATGACACAATTAGTACAATATTGTGCATCAAATTGTCAGTGTAACCTTCTTGAGATGATAGATAGGACTGAAGGCACACCATTGACTCAATTTACTGATGTTTCTGACATATATGTAAGGAAAATTGCCAAAGGTGTTGTTAATATTTATTAACGTCGTTCATGCAACAACGACATGTGAAAATTAATTAACAATTATAGGCAGATCCAAATAAGAAATGAAGATCAAATAGAGCAGGAGAATAGAAATAAAAGTCAGAATTCGCAAACCAGATCGTTCGTTGAGAAACGAACACGATACTTAAAGAAATCAGTGCCCTGCAATCCTTGCGGATAGGCACTGTTCTTCCAGTCTCGATCTGACACAAACCTGGAACAGACATGTCTCGCTCGTGCTTGACGTCGTCTCGTTGCACCACCACTGGTGCAGCACAACAACCGCATGAACCTCTGCCTGACAGTCGCGTCTAGGTGACATGAAGGAGAAAGAAGGCCCACTTCACACAGGAGACGAACTCCATGAAATGGTTTTGGAACGAAAGCTTTTGCTCTATGGATTAGGGCTCTCAAAACACACATGAAAAATGGCGGTTGAAGTTCATTTTTTTTAACCCTAATGACCGGGGAGTATTTATAGCCACGCACGTCCCTTATTCCTATTCCCAGCAAGACGCAAACACACAGTCGCTCTTGTACACATTACAGAATAAAAACCGCAAAGAGAAACACTTTCCAGTTAGGATTAGGAAATCTAAATAGGAAAGAACCAATTAATTACACGAGTACTTAATTAATTAGTTGTATCCTAGTGCAAAGGGAAGACGGAAGACGGAAGACATTCTCCACAATCCACAATCCACAAGCCACAAGCCCGAGCCCGTGCCCGGCCCGGCCCGGCCTGGCCAGGCTAGGCATGGTGTGGCGTGCGCGCGTGCATGCGTTGTGATGTGGTAACCCCACCCCCAAGAAGGTGAGCATACCTCCCTCCTAGGACCCCTTGGACGCTAGTGCCCAATGTGATCCTACATATGAGGACCACACAAGTTCTAGGAGTGAGAAATATGGGATAAAACTTCTTTGCCATTTGCACTAGAGACAAAACTACTTTTCTCACTTGTACTTGCTGCATTACATTGGGCTTAACCCATGCTAAATAAATAGTTTCTACAGCAGAAATCATATATCTAACAATCCCCCACAAAGTCCAATGTGTAGTTTGCTCTACCATTCAGTCCTCCATACTGTGCTTTCAGCAGATACCTTTTGGTTTGAATCCCTAAGTTATCCAACTGTGACCCCCGTAGGAACTAGGTGAACAGAAGTCTTGAAACTGAACCTTGGGTACAAGAGTATAGATTGGTAACAACACAATAAAGACATGGTAGTAAAGAAAATAATTCATTAAGGCCATGCATACAAAATTTTATATCATGATTGATAATAGAGAACAACCCAATTCTCCTATTGTGGCCTACACAACATCAATCACTTAGTTGGAGTCTCCAAGGATGTACTGCTAACATCCTATCCTAAGACTTGACACCATTCAGAGACTCCTCTCTTACTAACTTGCAGTCATGACACTAACATGTTTCCCAGGGAATAGACACACAGATGCAAGAAGCATCAAACAAGAATACATAGTGTCATCTGATTTACCCGACAATTTGTTATTACCACATTGAACCCAATTTGTGGGATCTCCACTCTTTTGGGTTGGGTTGCTACTTCCTGCAAATCTATAGGGGTTTCAGTCCTATCCCCAACCTGGATTTTTCCACTAAATCCAAGGTAAGACCTTTAGTGAAGGGATCAGTTGTATTATCTTTGGTACCGACGTAGTCCACAACCACGACCCACTAACTCCCTTACAGATTTCAATCTGACTTGGATGTGTCTACGTTGTTTTTTATTGTACTTGGAACTCTTTATCTTAGCAATAGTTGTAGTGTTGTCACAATGAACTGAAATTGCAAGAAGTGACTTCATCGCCATAGGTAAACTGGACAAAAGTCCATGTAGCCATTCAACTTCCAATCTAGTTTCATCTAAAGCACACAACTCTGCCTCAAAAGTGGATCGAGACAATATGGTCTGTTTCTTAGACCTCCAAGAAACAACTCCTCCTCCCAACAAGAATACATATCCTAAGACACCATTACTCCCAGAATTCATGGTAATCCAGCTTGCATCACTATATCCTTCGACTACGGAAGGATGTTTACCATAATGCAACCCAAGAGAACATGTTTCCTTCATATACCTCAGAACTCTGTCAAGAGCTTCCCAATGGGTCTTGTCGGGACAACGGGTGTATCTACTTAACTTGTTCACGACAAACACAATGTATGGATGTGTACAGTTCATAAGATACATCAAACTTCCGATAATCTGAGAGTATCGTAATTGAGACACTAGAACCCCAGTCTCATTCTTAAACAAGGGCTTAGATGAGTCATATGGAGTCTTAATAGGTTTACGTGATGTGTACTCAAACCTCTCCAGTATCTTCTCAACATAGTGAGACTGAGAGAGAGTTATACCATTAGTAGACCTAATGATTTTAAGCCCTAAAATCACATAAGCGACACCCATATCCTTCATCTCAAACTTGCTACACAAGAATGACTTTGTCTCATTTACTACTTTCACATCGGAGCCAAAAAGCAGGATATCATCGACGTATAAGCGTAGAAAAATGAATCCATTATTGACAATTTTGCAGTAGAGACACTTATCAAATTCATTAGAAACAAAACCAAACAATGATATCACAGAATCAAACTTCTCATGCCATTGCTTAGGGGCTTGTTTCAAGCCATATAATGAATTAACAAGTTTATACACTTTGGACTCATTCCCACAACCGACAAATCCCTCAGGTTGTTCCATATATATCTCTTCCTAAATATCACCGTGTAAGAACGCAATCTTTACATCCATCTGATGGATATAGATATTATAAATGGAAGCCAATGCTATAAGTACTCAGATTGTGGTCATATGGGAAACAGGTGAATAGGTATTAAAATAATCTATTCCTTCCCTTTGTGTGTAACCCTTAGCAACTAACCTAGCCTTATACTTATTGATTGTCCTGTCTGCATTAAGTTTCTTCTTAAAAATCCATTTGCAACCAACTACAGAACAACCAGGAGGCAAATCTACCAATTCCCAAGTTCCATTCGAGAGAATTGATTGGATTTCATCATTAACGACTTCTTTCCAAAACTTAGCTTCTGGAGATTCCATAGCTTGTTTGAAAGTAACAGGATCATCTTCAACATTGTAAGTGAGAAACTCACTTCCAAAGTCCTTTGATGTCCTAGGCCGTTTACTTCTCCTTGGTTCAACTATTTCTTCAGAATCATCAGATTTAGAAATAGCTTGTTCTGAGTCGCCCCCCCCCCCCACATTTGTCATCCTTTCCACATGCTCGGGAATGGAACTTGTGGTAAATGAATCTTCTTGAGATACTTCATTGGGAACACCAGTTTTCATAGGAAATACATCCTCAAAGAATGCTGCATCACATAATTCCACAATTTTATTGACCTCAATGCCAGAGATATCTTATATTACAATCAGGAATCTATAAGCATAGCTTGTCTCTACATAACCCAAGAATATTGCATCAACCGTGTTCGGTCCTAATTTCTTCCTTTTGTGTTCAGGGACAAGTACCTTAGCAAGGCACCCCCACACTCAAAGATATTTAAGACTTGGTTTCCTTCCTCTCCACAACTTAAATGGACTACTCTCTGAATGCTTATGGGGAACTCTATTCAGAATATGGCAAGCCGTATTCAAAGCCTCCCCCCACATAAAGTTGGGTAATTCAAATGTTTGGAGTAAGGTATTTACCATATCTATTAAGGTTTGGTTTTTCGTTCAGCAATCCCATTTGATTGTGGTGAATAAGGAGCAGTGACCTCATGAACTATACCATGTAATAGGCAAAATTCCAAAAACAAGTTCGAAGTATACACTCCTCCCCTACTAGACCTTAATCGCTTAAGTACTTTACTGGTTTGAGTTTCGGCTTCTTTGTTATAAATTTTAAATTTATTCAATGCCTCATCTTTACTTCTAAGTAAAAAGACATAATAGTATCTACTCGCATTGTCAATAAAATTTATAAAACAACGCTTTTGATCCCTCGTAGCAACACCATTAAATTCACAGATATATGTATGCACTAAATCCAAAATTTCCGAATTCCTATTCACAGAATGAAAGGGCTTCCTAGGCAATTTAGCTTGTACACATATTTCACATTTATTGTTGCTAATTTCAACTTAGGGATCAAATTTAGATTCATCATACACTTCATTGAGGCAACATTAGCATGTCCTAAACGTGAATGCCATACATCGGATGAAATAAGATTCATGCAAACAGAACTATAATCATTCAAATTTAAAATGGAATTTGAAATAGGTTCAACATGAATCTTAAATAAGTTCTCCACATCACATAAGTACCCCTTGCCAAAAAATAAAGAATCACGAAGGCGTGTAATAATAGCCTTATTACATTTGCAGTCTACTCTATAACCTTCCCTAACTAAAATGAAGCCACTAAGGATATTGCGTCGAATGGTTGGAACATGTCTGACCCTGTTAAGAGTCAAAACCTTCCCCGAAGGGAACTTCAAGTCCACCCATCCTTCACCTTTAACTTCTTTAGAGCTAGAATCGCCCAAAGTCACAGACTGACCTCGAGAGGCCTGATAAGACACAAACAGGGATTTATCAGCACACACGTGTACATTAGCCCCAGTGTCAATTATCCAATAAAGTTTCAAAAATAGAAAGGATTTCAGGTTTAATAGACACGTACCCATCATTAAGGTTCAAGGATGTAGTCATCATGTTGACCACAACCTCCTCAGTTGCATATACGGCAGCTTTCTTTGCCTTCTTAGAAGGACAATCCTTATTCCAGTGGCCAACTTGTCCACAAGTCCAACAAGGTTTGTTCTTCGGTTTCTTTTGGATCTTTGCCTTAGGTTTATGTACATTCTTAGATTTCTTATCTTTGGTGTTTTTCACAGAAGTAAAATTAACAGTTGGATTTGCATTAGTAGGCACCTAGACCATTTTCTCCTTTAAGTGTTCTTCCTGTATATTAATATCCATCATTAGTTCTTCCATTTTGTGTGTCCCTTTGCGATGCTTCAAAGACATACCAAACGATTCACATGACTTAGGGAATTTTTCTATGATAGACATAAAAACAAACTTCTCAGGAAATACTATCTTGGCATCTGAGAGTTTATGAACTAGGAGTTGTAGATCATGTGTTTGATCAGAAACTGACTTACCCTCTACCATCTGAAACTTAAGAAATTTAGACACGTAGTATTTTTCAACACCTTGATTTTCAGTACTAAAATTCTTAATCAACAATTCCCACAAAATCTTAGATGTAGTAACTGGCGGCTTTGAGTAAGAATCATACAGTTTGTTATTTAAACTAAACAGAATCAAACCGCGACATGTTTTGTCACCCTTCTTCCAATTAATAATTATATTTGCATTATTAGGAATCATTTCATCAGATTTAGGTTCAGTCTCTACTAAGTACTGATCAAAACCCGCAATATTTAGCCAAATTTCCATCCGACTCTGCCAACGGGCAAAGTTAGTACCAGTAATTTTTTCAGGCATACTGCTGGTATCAATTTTATTTCCCAAACCATCCTGACCAACCATTGTTAATTAATGACAGAAAGCTGATTTCTTTAAGACTGTTGTTAATATTTATTAACATCGTTCATGCAACAACGATAGGTGCAAATTAATTAACAATTGCAGGCAGATCCAAATAAGAAATGAAGATCAAACAGAGCAGGAGAACAAAAATAAAAGTCAGAATTTGAAAACCAAATCGTTCGTTGAGAAACGAACGTGATATTTAAAGAAATCAGTGCCCGACAATCCTCACAGATAGGCACCGTTCTTCCAGTCTCGATCCGACACAAACCTGGAACAGACACGTCTCACTCGCGCTTGATGTTGTCTCGTTGTACCACCACCGATGCAACACAACAACCACATGAACCTCCTCCTGACATTCGCGTGTAGGTGACGGGAAGGAGAAAGAAGGTCGGCTTCACACAGGAGACGAACTCCACGAAACGGCTTTGGAACGAAGGCTTTTTCTCTCTGGATTAGGGCTCTCAAAACACACGTGAAAAATGGCGGCTGAAGTTCATTTTTTTAACCCTAATGACCGGGGAGTATTTATAGCCACACACGTCCCTTATTCCTATTCCCAGCAAGACGTAAACACTCGGTCGCTCTTGTACACATTATGGAATAAAAACCGCAAAGAGAAACACTTTCCAGTTAGGATTAGGAAATCTGAATAGGAAAGAACCAATTAATTACACGATTAATTAATTACTTAGTCATATCCTAGTGCAAAAAGAAGCCGGAAGACGGAAGACATTCTCCACAATCCACAATCCACAAGCCACAAGCCACAAGCCCGAGCCCGTGCCCAGCCCGGCCCGGCCAGGCCAGGCGAGGCGTGGAGTGGCGTGTGCGTGCGTGCGTTGTGATGTGGTAACCCCACCCACCAAGGAGGTGAGCATACCTCCCTCCTAGGACTCTTGGACACTAGTGCCCCATGTGATCCTACATATGAGGACCAAAAAAGTTCTAGGAGTGAGCAATTTGGGATAAAACTTCTTTACCATTTGCACTAGAGACAAAACTATTTTTCTCACATGTACTTGCTGCACTACATTGGGCTTAACCCATGCTAAATAAATGGTTGCTACAACAACAGCCATATATCTAACAATCCCCCACAAAGTCCAATGTGTAGTTTGCTCTACCATTCAGTCCTCCACACTGTGCTTTCAGTGGATACCTTTCAGTTTAAATCTACCTGAGTTATCCAACTGTGACCCCCATAGGAACTAGGTGAACAAAAGTCTTGAACCTGAACCTTGGGCACAAGAGTATAGGTTGGTAACAAAACAATAAAGACATGGTAGTAAAGAAAACAATGCATTAAGGCCACGCATACAAAATTTTATATCATAATTGATAACAGAGAACAACCCAATTCTCCTGTTGCGGCCTACACAACATCAATCACTTAGTTGGAGTCTCCAAGGATGTACTGCTAACATCCTGTCCTAAGACTTGACACCATTCAGAGACTACTCTCTTACTAACTTGCAATCATGACACCAACATGTTTCCCAGGGAATAGACACACAGATGCAAGAAGCATCAAACAAGAATACATAGTGTCACCTGATTTACCCGATAGCTTGTTATTACCACATTGAACCCAATTTGTGGGATCTCCAATCTTTTGGGTTGGGTTGCTACTGCCTTTAAATTTATAGGGGTTTCAGTCCCATTCCTAACCTAGATTTTTCCACTAAATCCAAGGTAAGACCTTTAGTGAAGGGATCAGCTGTATTATCTTTGGTACTGATGTAGTCCATAGCCACGACCCCATTAGACACTAACTCTCTTACAAATTTCAATCTGACTTGAATGTGTCTATGCAATTTTTATTGTACTTGGAACTCTTTATCTTAGCAATAGTTGTAGTGCTGTCACAGTGAACTGAAATTACAGGAAGTGGCTTCATCACCATAGGTAAACTGGACAAAAGTCCATATAGCCATTCAACTTCCAATCCAGATTCATCTAAAGCACACAACTCTGTCTCAAAAGTGGACCGAGACAATATGGTATGTTTCTTAGACCTCCAGGAAACAACTCCTCCCAACAGGAATACATATCCTGAGACACCATTACTGTCAAAATTCACGGCAATCCATCTTGCATCACTATATCCTTCGACTACGGAAGGATGTTTACCATAATGCAGCCCAAGAGAACATGTTCCCTTGATATACCTCAGAACTCTGCCAAGAGCTTCCCAATGGGTCTTGTCGGGACCACTGGTGTATCTACTTAACTTGTTCACAGCAAACACAATGTCTGGACGTGTACAGTTCATAAGACATATCAAACTTCCAATAATCTGAGAGTATCGTAATGGAGACACTGGAACCCCAATCTCATTCTTGAACAAGGGTTTGAATGAGTCATATGGAGTCTTAACAGGTTTACGTGATGTGTACTCAAACCTCTCCAGTATCTTCTCAACATAGTGAGACTGAGAGAGAGTTCTACCATCAGTAGACCTAATGATTTTAAGCCCTAAAATCACATAAGCGACACCCGTATCCTTCATCTCAAACTTGCTACACAAGAATGACTTTGTCTCATTTACTACTTTCATATCAGAACCAAAAAGTAGGATATCATTGACGTATAAGCATAACAAAATGAATCCGTTATTGACAATTTTGTAGTAGAGACACTTATAAAATTCATTAGAAACAAAGCCAAACGATGATATCACAGAATCAAACTTCTCATGCCATTGCTTAGGGGCTTGTTTCAAGCCATATAATGACTTAACAAGTTTACACACTTTGGACTCATTCCCACGACCCACAAATCCCTCAGGTTGTTCTATATATATCTCTTCTTGAAGATCACCGTGTAAGAACACGGTCTTTACATCCTTCTGATGGATATAGAGATTATAAATGGAAGCCAATGCTATAAGCACTCGGATTGTGGTCATATGGGGAACAGGTGAATAGGTATCAAAATAATCTATTCCTTTTCGTTGTGTGTAACCCTTAGCAACTAACCTAGCCTTATACTTATTGATTGTCCCGTCTGCATTAAGTTTCTTCATAAAAATCCATTTGCAACCAATTGCAGAACAACCAGGAGGCAAATCCACTAATTTCCAAGTTCCATTCGAGAGAATTGATTGGATTTCATCATTACCGGCTTCTTTCCAAAACTTAGCTTATGGAGATTCAATAGCTTGTTTGAAAGTAACAGGATCATCCTCAACATTGTAAGCAAAAAACTCACTTCTAAAGTCCTTTGATGTCCTAGGCCGTTTAATTCTCCTTGGTTCAACTATTTCTTCAGAATCATCAGATTCAGAAATAACTTGTTCTGAGTCGCCCCCCACATTTGTCATCCTTTCCATATGCTCGGGAATGGAACATATGATAAATGAATCTTCTTGAGATACTTCATTGGGCATACCAATTTTCATAAGAAATACATCATCAAAGAATGTTGCATCACATAATTCCACAATTGTATTGACCTCAATGCCAGAGATATCTGATTTTACAATCAGGAATCTATAAGCATAGCTTGTCTCTACATAACCCAAGAATATGTCATCAACCGTTTTTGGTCCAAATTTCTTCCTTTTGTGTTCAGGGACAAATACCTTAGCAAGGCACCCCCACACTCGAAGATATTTAAGACTTGGTTTCCTTCCTCTCCACAACTCAAACAGACTACTCTCTTAATGCTTATGGGGAACTCTATTCAGAATATGGCAAGCCGTATTCAAAACGTCCCCCCACATAAAGGCGAGACGTGGCGTAGCGTAGCGCGCGCGCTCGTGCGTGCGTTGTGATGTGGTAACTCCACCCACCAAGGAGGTGAGCATACCTCCCTCTTAGGACCCCTTAGACACTAGTGCCCCATGTGATCATACATATGAGGACCACAAAAGTTCTAAGTGTGAGCAATTTGAGATAAAACTTCTTTGTCATTTGTACTAGAGACAAAACTACTTTTCTCACATGTAATTGCTGCACTACATTGGGCTTAACTCATACTAAATAAATAGTTGCTACAGCAGCAGCCATATATCTAACAGAAGACAACTTTCAATATTGTTTCATGCGCGTTGTTGATTTGTGTATCCAGCAATTTTTTCTACCTGTCAAATTCTCATGCTAGGAACTGTGTTTTGCTTGCTGTGGCATATAGCGCTGGAAAATACAAGGGTAATCAGATACTTGCAACAGGATTTCTAATCCGCAACAAGTCAACAAACAGGTGATGTGAAACAGTCAAAGAACTAGCACAATATCCAGCGTTCTATTGTTCGTTAGGGGAAGAAAAGTTAGCACCCTGTGTATTAAAACACACTCCCTTGTAGACTGTCCCAAAAACTTTCACTGTAGCTCTGTAGTTTCTATGGAGAATAATGTCAGCTAGAACCCATGCTTCCAGTCAGAATACTTTGCAAACCGGGGGGGGGGGGGGGGGGGGGGTCTCTCTGCTAGTATGTCAAAGGTATATTAGTCAAGAAGACCACAACCATACTCTGTGAGTCTACAGCCATCCTGCAAGCTTCTCTGTACACTATACTATATTGGATCTTTCTATTCTGTATGGAATAATTTTTTTTTTCTTTCTACAAGCGCCTTTTGCGTCTCCAGGAGGGACGACCCATAAGAATATTATAGACTCTGGGGTCCTCTACTTCTACCATAACTATATGGCATCCATCTGTATGTCTGAGGATCTCTAGGCTGCCCTCTAGCGTGTCCAAGTGGCATCCTAAGGTATATGATCCGTTTGTATGTCACATCAACATTGACAATAAAGTAAACATAATCTGCATTTTTACGAATATTCAGCGTGGCCAATTTACTTTATATCTACAGAAGTAGCTTCTTTTCTTATGTGTTGTTGCTTCTCAAACTACATATACTACACATGATGTCACTCAGAAGCGTGAGAGGGGGAACTGTGTGTATCTTCCTATCAACAAAGAATACAAAATCATTTTTTTTTGTTAACAGCACATTTTTTTTTACCTTCTCTGTCATGATGCCGCCGCACCTAAAATTTTCTCCACTCATGAGAAACGAAGAAGGATGTAGCAGTACAATTTGTATGTGTGACGGCCACTTGGTTGCGGGTGGTGTGGAGTTTGCGTAGTGGCTTGTGGGGGTGCCAATTGTATGCAGAACGGGAGATGGGCTACTCATTTTCTTAAGCGGCTGGTCAAAGCGACACAAAATATGGTGTTTTCGTAATGTACTCGGGGTCAGTTACCTGGACTTCGGAAACTACAGAGACGTTCTTATCAGCACATTTTCAGTTTATATAAATGTCTGTAAACATGTATAATAATTAGTATTATAATCTTATAGGTAAGCGGTTAGAAGAGGTAGGATAAAACTTATCCCATTACCCACCCAATAAAGTAGCGGCTGGACATGGTGACCTACAAAGGGTTGCGATGGCTACCAATAGGGTGACCGAAACATAGATACCTAGGGGTCCAAACCTTAGAGACCATAGTGAGCACATAGTGACCAAGGTTCTCACGTCTAAATGCTTCGACCGCAACAATAAAACCAAGGGAATGGACATCGGTCACAACAACACAAAGGGTCAACATCCGATCAACTCAAGCATCCATGCAACCCATGCAAACCCTACTTCAACACTCATGATGCCACCTCATCAACCAAGGTCCAACAAGATGCCCCTAAGCATCATTCTCTCTCTCATGATGCTAAAACATAGGAGGCACATCCAACATGTGAAAAATTACAAAATAAACCCAACTTGGTTCAAAACAAGCATGCATATAACATAACTAGCTCAAACATCAAACAAACTGGATCAAACTTAAAACATAAAATTTTCACATGTTATTAAGGTACATCACATGATTAGATTAAGGTTTTAAACATCAAATTGTGCTAAGAAAGCAATATCAACCAAAAATATAGGTCATGGGTCTTACAACCATAAACCCCTAACAAGGATTTTGCCCCCAAAATCCTACGTAAAAAGAGACGGTTACTTCCTACGCATCTTGTCCTCCAACTCCCACGTGGCTTCCTCTACACCAGGGTAATGCCACAAAATCCTAACCAACACTATATCCTTCTTCTTAAACTTCTTCACCCTCCTATACATGATCTGGATAGGCTGGGGTCCTCTACTTCTACCATAACTATATGGCATCCATCTGTATGTCTGAGGATCTCTAGGCTGCCCTCTAGCGTGTCCAAGTGGCATCCTAAGGTATATGATCCGTTTGTATGTCACATCAACATTGACAATAAAGTAAACATAATCTGCATTTTTACGAATATTCAGCGTGGCCAATTTACTTTATATCTACAGAAGAAGCTTCTTTTCTTATGTGTTGTTGCTTCTCAAACTACATATACTACACATGATGTCACTCAGAAGCGTGAGAGGGGGAACTGTGTGTATCTTCCTATCAACAAAGAATACAAAATCATTTTTTTTTGTTAACAGCACATTTTTTTTTACCTTCTCTGTCATGATACCGCCGCACCTAAAATTTTCTCCACTCATGAGAAACGAAGAAGGATGTAGCAGTACAATTTGTATGTGTGACGGCCACTTGGTTGCGGGTGGTGTGGAGTTTGCGTAGTGGCTTGTGGGGGTGCCAATTGTATGCAGAACGGGAGATGGGCTACTCATTTTCTTAAGCGGCTGGTCAAAGCGACACAAAATATGGTGTTTTCGTAATGTACTCGGGGTCAGTTACCTGGACTTCGGAAACTACAGAGACGTTCTTATCAGCACATTTTCAGTTTATATAAATGTCTGTAAACATGTATAATAATTAGTATTATAATCTTATAGGTAAGCGGTTAGAAGAGGTAGGATAAAACTTATCCCATTACCCACCCAATAAAGTAGCGGTTGGACATGGTGACCTACAAAGGGTTGCGATGGCTACCAATAGGGTGACCGAAACATAGATACCTAGGGGTCCAAACCCTAGAGACCATAGTGAGCACATAGTGACCAAGGTTCTCACGTCTAAATGCTTCGACCGCAACAATAAAACCAAGGGAATGCACATCGGTCACAACAACACAAAGGGTCAACATCCGATCAACTCAAGCATCCATGCAACCCATGCAAACTCTACTTCAACACTCATGATGCCACCTCATCAACCAAGGTCCAACAAGATGCCCCTAAGCATCATTCTCTCTCTCATGATGCTAAAACATAGGAGGCACATCCAACATGTGAAAAATTACAAAATAAACCCAACTTGGTTCAAAACAAGCATGCATATAACATAACTAGCTCAAACATCAAACAAACTGGATCAAACTTAAAACATAAAAATTTCACATGTTATTAAGGTACATCACATGATTAGATTAAGGTTTTAAACATCAAATTGTGCTAAGAAAGCAATATCAACCAAAAATATAGGTCATGGGTCTTACAACCATAAACCCCTAACAAGGATTTTGCCCCCAAAATCCTACGTGAAAAGAGACGGTTACTTCCTACGCATCTTGTCCTCCAACTCCCACGTGGCTTCCTCTACACCAGGGTAATGCCATAAAATCCTAACCAACACTATATCCTTCTTCTTAAACTTCTTCACCCTCCTATCCATGATCAACATAGGACCTTCGACATACGACATATCCTCTTCCAACTCAACCTCCACTGGTTGTAGCACTAACTTGCTATTAGAGTGACACTTCCTCAACATGGAAACATGGAAGATGGATGCAACATGTGCAACTTTAGAGGTAGCTCCAACCTATAAGCCACCTTACCAACACATGCCACCATAGGGTAAGGTCACATAAACTTGGGAGCCGACTTACCCTTCTTCCCAAACCTCAACACACCTTACCAAGGAGAAACCTTGAGATACACCTTGTCTCCCACTTAGAACTCTAAAGGCCTCCGACGATTATTCGTGTAAGACTCTTGCCTATCTTGGGCTGCCTTCAGCTATCATCTTAATCTTTTTTGTTGTCTGTTGTACAAGCTCAGGCACCAAAAATTGATACTCGCCCATTTCATACCAACACAAAAAAGACTGACAATGTCTCCCATACAAAGCCTCGTAAGGTGCCATGTAGATACTCCTCTAGTAGCTATTATTGAATGCAAACTCTATCAAATTGAGGTGCATATCCCAGCTTCCCAAAAATTTTAGAACAAAAGATCTCAACAGATCCTCCAAGGTTTGAATAGTTCTCTCAGTCTATCCATCTATCCGCGGGTGAAACACCATACTAAATCTCAATTGTGTACCCACCTCTATGTGCAAACTCTCCCAAAAGCGACTGGTAAATTGAGAACCTTTGTCAGACACTATTGTCACTAGCATACCATGCAAATAGACTATCTCATCCACATACACTTGTGCCAATTTTCAGTTGTATACGTCATCTTTACAGGAAGGAAGTGCACTGACTTGGTCAACATGTATAACTATTATCAACTAAACAATATAAAAAACAGGACAAGGCATCAACTACATGTGAATCATGTTTAACTCTAAGAAGATATAATACATGTCTATTTAATGTCTTTTAAGCTCCATGGAGATGAGGTATACCACTCATACTCCAACTGACCACTACTAATTGAAATTAGTGCCATACAATATCTAGGAGAGCCGAACTCCTATGATCTCCTCCGCCCTTGGTCAGTATGAGTCTATGCAGTGACATATACTGCATAACAACTGAGTCCTCCTTGGAAAATATGTCAAGACACTAGTGAATAGGGTATGCAAACCCAATCATCTGACATACAACCACAACTATCTTCTATCACATCATATATACTAATATATTATCACAATTGTAACATACCTGGCCTGGGTTATGCTTTAACCCTAGATGTTTTGTTTAAGAAAGATAATTATATGCTTGCTCTTATCTTTTGAAAAGTAATTAAGGCTCAAAAGGAACTTATGTTTCAATTTTAGTCCTTTTTGAATAATGTTGAAAACAATGTTTTGCCTGTTTTGGACTAAAGTGCAAATTACCCAAGTTAAGGGGTTAACTTGCAAATGTTACATGATAAAATGTTCCTCAAGTGTTGAATCATCCTAAGAATGAGAATGATGCTGAGATATGGCTTCCACAAGCCTGAGCACCAAGAAAGAGCTTATTAAGCAATGTTTGTGCATTAAAACCTAGTTTTGGTGTAATGTGCAATTTACCCAAAACCTAGGGTTCAATATGCAAAATACCACTTCTAGAGAGTCCCTAATGTTTCTTGGGATCAATTAGAGACAAGAAAATCAGAGGGGCCTCTCATTTGAATCTTTTTGGGAGAGAGAAAATATTGATATTAAAATAATCAAGAATTAAGCATAATTGAAACCCTAATTCAATTTAATAAAAAAATAAATATATATTAATGGAAGTGCCCTTCAACAAAAAATGTGATGGTTGAATTTATATAAGTATGGACGTCCTTGTTCCTTGCAATGGAACTGAAATATCTAAGTGAGTGGAGAGCCCACTCACATTAGTTAAAGAAAAAGTAATATCCACTAATTTTTGGATATTATTATTATATTGATTAAGGTGCTTATTTGTTTTCTTTTAATTCATGGATAAAGAAGAGGATTTAGAAGGGGAGGATGATGGCTTCGTATGAAAGGAAGTGAGGGGGATAAGTGGCACCAATTTGGGGAATTAAAGGATTTTTATAACATTTTCTCTCTCTTGAATTTCTGTTATATACACTCCATTCTTTCACCCACATGAAAGACTTTTTTGACTCTTCTTTCTTTCCTTGCTTTGGCCAAACATAAGGGAGCTTAGGAGAAATAGGAGGACGTACCCTAACCTATAGGTGAGCTCCTTAATCATCTTCAACCTTGATTTCATGGTGGAAATTGAAATTCAATGCTTATTTTCTCCTTTTCTCCATTCAATCTTCAACTTTAGCCATTCTTTTCACTCAAAGACTTGAGGACGGACCTTGGGAAGTTGAAGAATCTTCATTCACCATTAAAGACGTGAATCTTAAAGCTTAGATTCAACTTTGAAGGTGGGTTATATAACTTGAACCCTTAAATGTTATTATTGATTTCACTTCTTCATCATATGTTGAATCTTTCTTCTTTCCCAAAATTCCTTTTGATTAGTTGATGAAATCACCATAAGAATCACAGTAATTTTTGAAGGTTTGAAGCTTGAAGACGATGATGTCATCTTAGCACACAACTCAATAAAAATCATGAGCAAACAGTTTCACTTTTTGGTGACCAAACGGTCTCAAGACCATTTGGTGATCAAACGGTCTCAAGACCGTTTGAGGGAAAACAGTCTCAAGACAAATTGAGACCAAACGGTCTCAAGACCATTTGAGGTCAAGTGGTGTCATGGTTGGATGAAGATCCAATGGTTACAATTGATCTAGTTCCAAAGGTTTCAGCATTTGATGGTTCCTTGATTGCAAACCCTAGATCGATTGAAGTCAAAACCCTAATTTAGGGTTAAATAGTTTTAAGTTGATTTGACCAAATGGTCTTAGACCGTTTGAGGACCATTCGGTCTCAAACCATTTGAGGAATAAATGGTCTCAAACCATTTGGGGTTAATTAATATTTAATTCAAACGGTCTCAAACTGTTTAGAGATTTTGAGATCAAGATCGTTTGATGGTCTAACGGTCTTAAGACCGATTGAAGGTGTAGACTAAGACTATTTGGAGGAAAAGTACTTCAAGACCGTTTAAGGTCTAACGGTCTTCAGACCATTTGAAGGTGCAAAGGTCCAAGACCGTTTAAGGTCTAACGGTCTTCAAACCGTTTAGGGATTTTGAGACCAAGACCGTTTAAGGTCTAAGGGTCTTCAAACCATTTGAAGGTTTTGGGACCAAGACCGTTTAGGGTCTAACGGTCTTCAAACCATTTAAGGATGTTGAGGTCAAGACCTTTTTAAGGTCAATGACCTCAAGACTGTTTGAAGGTCAAGGAGGTCAAAACCGTTTAATGGTTCAAAAGTATTAAAACCGTTTGAAGACCTAATAGTCTCAAAGCTATGAAAGATCAATTAACCCTATGAATGTTAATGATGCATATCAAAGTTAATTACAATGGTTGTACCTCTCAAGTACTTAGGTGATTATTACCCTTAGAGGGGTTAACCTTTGATGCTTATGAAAGCAATATCTCAATACACTATGCTAACCCTAAATGTATGTACTTGAATGAAGGGTTGACCTAATCTAATCAAGCTTGAAGTAATCAACATCCTAGAAAGGATGAGAGAGAGATGAATTCATACATATATAACAATCATGTAGTGGTTAAGCCTCACCACTTTCAACATGAATAAATTATGTAATTAGGATATGATCCTTGATAAAGAGATCATGAAACCCTAATCGAGAAGGTTGATGAACCCTAACCCTAATTTAGGGCAATGCTAGGTGAAACCCTAATCTAGGGTAATGGTGTAACCCTAATCTAGGGTGATGATATGAGAAATCCCAATTCAAGGTAATATAATGAAAACCCTAATTTAAGAGGATGCTTCATGAAACCCTAATTTCGGGTAAAGTTACATGAAACCCTAATTTGGGGAAAAGTTATAAGGAACCTTAATTCAAGATAATGATGTGTGAAATCCTAATTTAGGGCAATGCCATGTGAAACCCTAATGCAGTGATGTGATGTGAAAATCCAAGGTGATGCTATGTAATGCTATATGAAGCCCTAATATGAAACCCTAACCCTAATATAGGGTGAAGGTATGTGAAACCCTAATTTTGGGTTATAATGCACGAAACCCTAATCTTGGGCAATATGATGATAAAGCATAACCCTAATTTTGGGTAATGGAATGAGTATCCCTAATTGACATGAATTTGGGAAATCCTAACCCTAATGAGGGAATAGTGATGCTACCTATACATTGCACAATGCTGATATGCAATTGATATAACTGATATCACGTGTACTAACCATGTAGGTATCATGAGATGTTGGGCATAACAAGGTATGAGCTATGATGTTAATGGGCCTTGTGAGCCATTATTTTTAATTATTTCCTAGTGAGAGGTGACAAGAAGTTGAATATGCCTGGTGAGCTATGTGAGATGCTTGTGTAAACAAGTATCATGAATATCTTGGTTAAATGACCTGGAGGTATTAGTTACCTGATAAGTGGTAACCTTGTTTAATGATGAATTAAGGGTTTGAATACCCAGATCCAGCAAACATGATGATGGTGTTGTAGAGGGATGTGAATTCCCAGTAATGAGATCAGGGATTGAGATCCCCATATCCTATAAAGATTTGACAAGCACTTGATAAAAGCATTACATGTTTCTTTGTAGCATTTGTTATAATAATTCATGTTTGAAATCTTGATTGATGCTAAAAGAATATGGTAATGTACTTAACTAATCAAGTGGAATATTATCATGTAGAGCCCTGGCCATAGATCCATCATCGTCAGTAGTTGGTGATGGTGAAACAGGTTTTCCTATGGGAATTCCTGGAATGCATATTTTTGAATATGTGGGGGTAATATGTGAATATATATCCTTACGCCTCATAGGAATGACTGTGGGCCATATCCTATGTACAGGATTGGTTATGGACCATATCCCAATAAGAGTATGGCTATGGGCCATAACTCCAAAATACCAGGCATTGGCTACGAGCCATATCCTGAAAAGAGTATATGATACGGGCTATAACTCTATATTGAAGTTGCCAGTATACCTTGGAAAGCTATTTAGCAGTGACACTCGATGTCCTGCATATGGTCTCGTACTGATCGAGACAGATGAGGTGATGGAGTCTGACTCTTCCATTGACCTATGAATGGAACCGATGCTTTACGTAATTGTGGTCGGTTGGAGCATGAACGGTATACTTCATCTCCTCAGGGCATATATATGATTGTAAAATATAATCAGTCGTGTAGCGTATTTGCTTAAGAATGAAATACAGAAATCATTGGTTGATGTTACAATGCTTATTGTATCCTAAATAGATAGATATTATATGTGTTCTTCATATTCCTTATTAAACTGAATAGATGATTAATTGCTTTATCATGTGTAGATGTAATGCCTTAAAAGATGATATTGCTCTATTCTATTTAATAATGATTAAATCCTGCTATTTAACAAAGATTCCTCTGTTCAATCTATTACTGTTTATCTACAATAATAATGTTTCTGGCAGAGAGTTATATCTTTCGCTGGGACAATATTCAATTGTCTCACTTCCATGGGATCCAACCTTTTTAGGTGGATGAGGACGAGGAAGTAGAAACCCTACAGCAGGGGAAGGACAATAGCAACAGGGACAACAGTGGTATTCCAGGTGGAGGCACTGGCTGTCATATTTTGTATAGAGAGTCCTATGCGTCGTCTCTGTACTCTCAGGTCCTCAGAGTTAGTAGTTAGTACTTTTAATGAATCGATCTGAGATTTTGGCTTGATGCCTCGAGTTTCTTATGCTGCCCGTGTATAGTTTTAATAGAGCAGTTGATGCTTGTAATCCTTGAGAAAAGAAGGTACATGATATGTACTTTGTGGACCAGAATGTATATATAATATTTTGGTTCTTGTTATAAGAGTTTCCTGGAAATGGATCTCTTTGTAAATGGTTTTAATTTTTAGTGATTTTCAGTAATCCGATGTTAATGATCGCTTCCGCTTAGTTATTGACATTTTATTCGAACAATGCGCCACAAGGTAGTGGTATCAGAGCTCTAGGTTCGCTGAGTCTACAGAGACATAGGATTAAGGTTGTTGAGTCTGTTCTAGTGTCTTCCAGTTCATATGATAGTATCTTCTTCTCATATAGGAGGAGAAGAAGAATTTAAAGATGTCTGGATCACACGAAGAACATGCTAGTGAGAGCAGTGTTGCACCAGGAGGAGGTGCAAGGGATCAGGATAGGGAAGAACCAATACCTGAACATTCTCAGCTTAACCAAGCTGCAATAGAAAACCCAGAATTCCATGATCTGTTTGGGAAGTTCATGGCAACCATGACGCATATGGCAGATAGGATGCCACCACCTTCATTGAGGGCATCAGGCCATAATGAAGGACAGGGAGCCGACAAGACTTTCAAATGACTTCGCCGAGTTGGAGCCACAGATTATGCTGGTACAGCTGACCCAGTAGATGCTGACTTGTGGTTGACTGAGTTGGAAAAGGCCTTTAGAATCCTCAATATCCCTGAAGAAGAGAAGGTACGTCATGCAGTGTACCTTCTAAAAGGGAGTGTTGGCCACTGGTGGATAATAGAGGAGGGCAAGAGGCCAGGTGTTGAAATCGGATGGGGAGAATTCTAACGAGAATTCGTCAGTAGATACTTCCCCAAGACGTATCTAGACTAGAAGATCTCTCAGTTTGAGAGGTTAAGGCAAGGACCAATGAACATTAGCGAGTATGAAGCTAATTTCATGGAGCTTCTACAGTTCTGTCTACACATGGCTGCTACAGATGAGGAGAGGATTCGACATTTTGAGAATGGTTTGAACGTTGATTTAACCACACCAGTATCTGATCTAGAGAATAGAGAGAGGTTTTACACCTTTGTGGAGTCAGTTATGAGGATAGAAAGGTCCATGAATGAGAAGCGTCAGGTCCACAGTAAGAAGGTGTATACACAGTTCCAAGGACAGAGGTCTGAGAGTTTTAAGAAACCAAGGTTTTCTGCACCAATAGAACCACCGAGATTCAATACGTAGACGTAGTGGACGTCAAGTAAGGGTAGGGGCCATAGTTTTCCTCCAAATAGAGCCCCCAGTACAACATCAACATCAGTGACAGGACCTTTTAGACCATATCAAGAGAATAGAACCTGTCACCAATGTAGACATGTAGGACATCTAGCAAGGGATTGTCCAGTTGGAAACACAATGGTAACCCAACCACCGAGGCAGAGTCAACAAGGTCATTAGAGGAAATAGTTTTCTAGTGGCACTCGAGGACATGGACAGGCATCCCTAGCTGGCTCATCTACATCCAACAACAGGGCGAGTGGTCGAAAACCAGTAATGACAAGATTCTATGCAATGAATCAGCCCGAGGCAATGGTTAATCCACAAGTTGTGACAGGTCAGATGAAATTATTTCATTCTGATATGTCTTCATCCTGCTTTGTATCTATTTTGATTGATCCGGGTGCTACACATTCCTTTATCACTCGAGAAGTGATTCATGACTGCAATATGGCTGTTAGTCATAGAGCAGATAATTTGTTATTAGAAACTCCGTTAGTTGGATTTGCAGTGTTGCGGGAGGTATGTTCTCCCTGTGTTATTTTTTTTTTGAACATCACATTCAGGTGGATCTTATACCACTTGAGATGTACAAGTTCGATATAATCCTCGGGATGGACACCCTAGAAAAGTATAAGGTTGTCTTGGATTGTGATTCCAAGCAAGATGTGTTCACAGATGATGGTGACACATGGATCTTTCAAGGAGATAGAAAGATTCTTCCAACCTATCTTGTGTCAACTATGGTAGCTGAGAAGTTGATGAGACAAGGATGTTTTACTTTCTTGGCACATGTGGTAGACACCACAATGGAGAGCCCTAATCTTTCTGAAGTTCTGATAGTTAGGGAGTTTGAAGATGTGTTCCCAGGGGAACTTCCAGGTGTTCCTCCACCCCGAGATATTGATTTTGAGATTAATCTAATCCCGAGCACGCAACCAATAGCACAAACACCGTATAGAATGACACCTACTGAAATGGCAGAGTTCAAGAAATAGCTATAGGAGTTGCTTGAGAAAGGTTTTATCCGACCGAGTACTTCACCATGGGGTGCTCCAGTTCTCTTTGTTAAGAAGAAGGACAGATCTATGCGGTTATGCATTGATTACAGACAGTTGAATAAAGTAACCATAAAGAACAAGTATCCTCTGCCAAGGATTGATGACCTATTTGATCAGTTGTGTGGTGCATCTATCTTATCTAAGATAGATCTGAGGTCGGGATATCATCAGTTGCGTATCAAGGAGAGTGACATACCTAAGTCTGCCTTTAGGACAAGGTATGGTCACTATGAGTTCATAGTTATGTCGTTTGGACTAACAAATGAACCAACTGCATTCATGGAACTCATGAATATAATCTTTCGGCCTTTTCTTGATCACTTTATAGTAGTCTTCATAGATGACATCTTGATATACAGTAGAGATGCTCAATAGAATGAGCAGCACCTCCTTCAGGCTTTAACTTTGCTAAGAGAGCATAAGATGTATGCTAAGTTTAGCATATGTGAGTTCTAGTTACTAGAAGTTTCTTTTCTAAGACACGTAATATCTACCTCAGGTATCCTGTTGATCCTAAGAAGGTAGAATCTATCCTGCAATGGGAACAGCCAAAGACACCAACAGAGATATGCAATTTCCTAGGACTGGCAGGCTATTACAGGAGGTTCATTAAGAACTTTAGTTCTATAGCTTTACCCCTAACCAAGTTGACCAGGAAGGAGGTTCCTTTTGTCTAGAATGACAAGTGTCAACATTCTTTCCAACTATTGAAAGAAAGGTTAACAAGTGCACCTGTGTTGGTGTAACCTGAGCAAGGGAAGGGGTACATAGTTTTCTGTGATGCATCTAAGAATGGTCTAGGATGTGTGTTGATGCAAGATAATCAAGTGATTTCTTTTGCCTCTCGACAGCTTAAGAAACACGAGGAGAATTATCCGACACATGATATAGAGCTAGCTATTGTGGTCCATGCTTTGAAGATCTAGAGACATTATCTCTATGGAGAAACATTCCAAATTTTCACAGACCATAAGAATCTAAAATATATCTTCTCACAACATGAGTTGAATATGAGACAATGTCGCTAGATGGAGTTAATCAAGGACTATGATTTTACAATTGATTATCATCCAGGGAAGGCTAATGTGGTGGATGATGCACTAAGTAGGAAATCATCATCACCAGCCTTAGATAAAGCACAGTTGAACTCCATAATGTGCTTTAAAAGAGATATGCTTATCTCCTTGAGGCAAAACAATATACAACTTAAGGTATCATTGTTAGTTGGGCTATTAGCTGAGATGCAAGTGAAACCTACTCTGAGACAGCAGATTAAAGAAACACAGCAAGATGATGCTATGGTTCAACAGATCATGTCAGAGTATGGTAGTAAGAAATGGGATGGCTTTCATGAATCAGAGAATCAGGTAGTTTGTTACCATGGTAAGATGGTGGTACCTGATGCCAATGACTTAAGGAAGTTAGTCTTGGAGGAAGCTCATTCTTTAATGTATGCAATGCATCTAGGGAGCACCAAAATGTATCATAACTTAAAAGATATGTATTGGTGGTCTGGATTGAAGAAAGATGTAGCTGAGTTTATTATGCGGTGTCCGGTGTGTCAGCAAGTTAAAGCTGAACATCAAAAGCCCACAGGAACAATGCAACCTTTGCCTATACCACCGTGGAAATGAGATCATGTGACCATGGACTTTGTGGTTGGTTTGCCTAGAACAACCAAAGGTCATGATTCCGTATGGGTGATAGTTGATAGGTTGACTAAGACATCACATTTCCTTCCTATCAAAACAACCTACACTACTGAGAAGCTTGCAAAGATATATATAGATGAGATAGTGCGGTTGCATGGGGTTCCAGCTACTATTGTTTCTGATAGAGGTCCCCAGTTCATGAGTCATTTTTGGGAATGACTACATAAAGCTTTGGGTACGCAGTTAAGGTTTAGTATTGCCTTTCACCGACAGATAGATGGACAATCTGAGAGGACCATACAAACTTTGGAGGATTTTCTTACAACATGTATCCTTCAGTTTGTAGGAAGTTGGGATCTACACCTGAGCTTGATAGAATTTGCTTACAATAATAGCTATCAGCACAATATTGATATGGCACAATATGAAGCATTATATGGTAGACGTTTTAGATATCCTTTATGTTGGTACGAAATAGGAGAATATCAACTTTTGGGTCCTCATCTTGTGCAACAGACAACTAAGAACATTAAAGTAATACAACAACAACTAAAGACTGCACATGATAGACAGAAGTCGTACGCCGACAAACGACGAAGACCTTTAGAATTCCAAGTTGGAGACAGAGTATGTCTCAATGTCTCACCTTGGAAAGGTGTCCTTAGATTTGGAAAGAAGGGAAAGTTAGCTCCTAGATTTCTGGGGCCTTATCCAATCATTGAACGGATTGGAAAGGTAGCCTATAAGCTGGAATTGCCACCTGATCTGGATAAGTTGCATCCAGTGTTCCATATCTCCATGCTGAGAAAGTGTCATCCTGATACAGAGTTAGTTTTGCAACCTGTAGAGGTAGAATTAAATGATGATGTATCATATGTTGAAGGACCTGTGATGATCCTCGATAAAAAGAATTAAAAAGCTGAAAAAGAAAGACATATGTCTTGTGAAAGTTCTTTGGCATCACTGTGGCATTGAAGAAGCTACATGGGAGCTAGAGGAAGAGATGAGGAGGAAGTACCCTTCTCTTTTCTCTTGATGATTTTGGGGACGAAATCCCTGTTAGGGGTGGATAATTTGTAACATCCCTGACTTGGGTTATGCTTTAACCCTACATGTTTTGTTTAAGAAAGATAATTATATGCTTTCTCTTATCTTTTGAAAAGTAATTAAGACACAAAAGGAACTTATGTTTCAATTTTAGTCCTTTTTGAATAATGTTGAAAACAATGTTTTGCCCGTTTTGGACAAAAGTGCACATTACTCAAGTTGAGGGGTTAACTTGCAAATGTTACATGATAAAATGTTCCTCAAGTGTTGAAGCATCCTAAGAATGAGAATGATGCTAAGATATGGCTTATACAAGCCTGAGCACCAAGAAAGAACTTATTAAGCAATGTTTGTGCATTAAAACCTAGTTTTGGTGTAATGTGCAATTTACCCAAAACCTAGGGTTCAATATGCAAAATACCACTTCTAGAGAGTCCCTAATGTTTCTGGGGATAAATTAGAGACAAGAAAATTAGAGGGGCGTCTCATTTGAATCTCTTTGGGAGAGAGAGAATCTTGATATTAAAATAATCAAGAATTAAGCATAATTGAAACCCTAATTCAATTTAATATAAAAATAAATATATTAATTGAAGTGCCCTTCAACCAAAAATGTGATGGTTGAATTTATATAAGTATGGAAATCCTTGTGCCTTGCAATGGCACCGAAATATCTAAAGTGAGTGGAGAGCCCACTCACATTAGTTAAAGAAAAAGTAATATCCACTAATTTTTGGATATTATTATTATATTGATTAAGGTGCTTAATTGTTTTCTTTTAATTCATGGATAAAGAAGAGGATTTCTAAGGGTAGGATGATGGATTGGTATTCAAGGAAGTGAGGGGGATAAGTGGCACCAATTTGGGGAATTAAAGGATTTTATAACACTTTCTCTCTCTTGAATTTCTCTTATATACACTCCATTCTTTCACCCACATGAAAGACTTTTTCGACTCTTCTTTCTTTCCTTTCTTTGTCTGAACACAAGGGAGATTAGGAGAAACAGGAGGACGTACCCCAACCTATAGGTGAGCTCCTTAATCATCTTCAACCTTGATTTCATGGTGGAAATCAAAATTCAATACTTATTTTCTCCTTTTCTCCATTCAATCTTCAACTTTAGCCATTCTTTTCACTCAAAGACTTGAGAACGGACCTTGGGAAGTTGAGGAAGCTTCATTCACCATTAAAGACGTGAAGCTTGAAGCTTGGATTCAACTTTTAAGGTGGGTTATATAACTTGAACCCTTAAATGTTATTATTGATTTCACTTCTTCATCATATGTTGAATCTTTTTTCTTTCCCGAAATTCCTTTTGATTAGTTGATGAAATCACCATAAGGATCATAGTAATTGTCAAAGGTTTGAAGCTTGAAGATGATGATTTCATCTTAGCATACACCTCAATAAAAATCATGAGCAAACGGTTTCACTTTTTGGTGACCAAACGGTCTCAAGACCGTTTGAGGGCAAATGGTCTCAAGACCGATTGAGACCAAAATGTCTCAAGACCATTTGAGGTCAAGTGGTGTCATGGTTGGATGAAGATCCAATGGTTACAATTGATCTAGTTCCAAAGGTTTGAGCATTTGATGGTTCCTTGATTGCAAACCCTAGATCAATTGAAGTCAAAACCCAAATTTAGGGTTAAATGGTTTTAAGCTAATTTGACCAAACGGTCTTAGCCCGTTTGAGGACCATTCGGTCTCAAACTGTTTGAGGACCATTCGGTCTCAAACTATTTGAGGACTAAATGGTCTCAAACCGTTTGGGGTTAATTAATATTTAATTCAAACAGTCTCAAACCGTTTAGAGATTTTGAGATCAAGACCGTTTGATGGTCTAACGATCTTAAGACCGATTGAAGGTGTAGACTAAGACCGTTTGGAGGACAAGCACTTCAAGACCGTTTAAGGTCTAACGGTCTTCATTTGAATGTGCAAAGGTCCAAGACCGTTTAAGGTCTAACGGTCTTTAAATCATTTAGGGATTTTGAGACCAAGACCGTTTAAGGTCTAACGGTCTTCAAACTGTTTGAAGGTTTTGGGACCAAGATTGTTTAGGGTGTAACGGTCTTCAGACCATTTAAGGATGTTGAGGTCAAGACCGTTTGAAGGTCAAGGAGGTCAAAATCGTTTAATGGTTCAAAATTATTAAAACCGTTTGAAGACCTAATAGTCTCAAAGCTATGAAAGATCAATTAACCCTATGAATGTTAATGATGTATATCAAAGTTAATTACAATGGTTGTACCTCTCAAGTACTTAGGTGATTATTACCCTTAGAGGGGTTAACCTTTGATGCTTATGAAAGCAACATCTCAATACACTATGCTAACCCTAAATGTATGTACTTGAATGAAGGGTTGACCTAATCTAATCAAGCTTGAAGTAATCAACATCCTAGAAAGGATGAGAGAGAGAGGAATTCATACATATATAATAATCATGTAGTGGTTAAGCCTCACCACTTTCAACATGAATAAAATATGTAATTAGGATATGATCCTTGATAAAGAGATCATGAAACCCTAATCAAGAAGGTTGATGAGCCCTAACCCTAATTTAGGGCAATGATAGGTGAAACCCTAATCTAGGGTAATGATGTAACCCTAATCTAGGGTGATGATATGAGAAATCCCAATTCAAGGTAATATAATGAAAACCCTAATTTAAGAGGATGCTTCATGAAACCCTAATTTCAGGTAAAGTTACATGAAACCCTAATTTGGGGAAAAGTTATAAGGAATCTTAATTCAAGATAATGATGTGTGAAATCCTAATTTAGGGCAATGCCATGTGAAACCCTAATGCAGTGATGTGATGTGAAAATCCAAGGTGATGCTATGTAATGCTATATGAAGCCCTAATATGAAACCCTAACCCTAATATAGGGTGAAGGTATGTGAAACCCTAATTTTGGGTTATAATGCACGAAACCCTAATCTTGGGCAATATGATGATAAAGCATAACCCTAATTTTGGGTAATGGAATGAGTATCCCTAATTGACATGAATTTGGGAAATCCTAACCCTAATGAGGGAATAGTGATGCTACCTATACATTGCATAATGTTGATATGTAATTGATATAACTGATATCATGTATACTAACCATGCAGGTATCATGAGATGTTGGGCATAACCAGGTATGAGCTATGATGTTAATGGGCCTTGTGAGCCATTATTTTTAATTGTTTCCTAGTGAGAGGTGACAAGAAGTTGAATATGTCTGGTGAGCTATGTGAGATGCTTGTGTAAACAAGTATCATGAATACCTTGGTCAAATGACCTAGAGGTATTAGTTATCTGATAAGTGGTAACCTTATTTAATGATGAATTAAGGGTTTGAATACCCAGATCTAGCAAACATGATGATGGTGTTGTAGAGGGATGTGAATTCCCAGTAATGAGATTAGGGATTGAGATCCCCATATTCTATAAAGATTTGACAAGCACTTGATAAAAGCATTAAATGTTTCTTTGTAGCATTTGTTATAATAATTCCTATTTGAAATCTTGATTGATGTTAAAAGAATATGGTATTGTACTTAACTAATCAAATAGAATATTATCATGTTGAGCCCTGGCCATAGATCCATCATCGTCAGTAGTTGGTGATGGCGAAATAGGTTTTCCGATGGGAATTCCTGGAATGCATTTTTTTGAATATGTGGGGGTAATAGGCGAATATATATCCTTATGCCTCATAGGAATGACTGTGGGTCACATCCGATGTACAGGAATGGTTATGGACCATATCCCAATAAGAGTATGGCTATGGGCCATAACTCCACAATACTAGGCATTGGCTACGGGCCATATCCTAAAAAGAGTATATGCTACGGGCTATAACTCTATATTGAAGTTTCCAGTATACCCTGGAAAGCTATTTAGCAGTGACACACGATGTCCTGCATATGGTCTCGTACTGACTGAGACAGATGAGGTGATGGAGTTTGGTTCTTCCATTGACCTATGTATGGAACCGATGCTTTACGTAATCGTGGTCGGTTGGAGCATGAATGGTATACTTCATCTCCTCAGGGCATAAGTATGATTGTAAAATGTAATCAGCCATGTAGCGTATTTGCTTAAGAATGAAATACAGAAATCATTGGTTGATGTTACAATGCTTATTGTATCCTAAATGGATAGATATTATATGTGTTCTTCATATTCCTTATTAAACTGAATAGATGATTTATTGCTTTATCATTTGTAGATGTAATGCCTTAAAAGATGATATTGCTCTATTCTGTTTAATAATGATTAAATCATGTTGTTTAATCAAGATTCCTATGTTCAATTTATTACTGTTTATCTGCAATAATAATGTTTCTGGCGGAGAGTTATATCTTTCACTGGGACAATATTCAATTGTCTCACTTCCATGGGATCCAACCTTTTTAGGTGGACGGGGATGAGGAAGTAGAAACCCTACAGCAGGGGAAGGAAAGCAGCAATAGGGACAGTAGTGATATTCTAAGTGGAGGCACTGGCTGTCATATTTTGTATAGAGAGTCCTAAGTGTCGTCTCTGTACTCTCAGGTCCTCGGAGTTAGTAGTTAGTACTTTTAATGAATCGATCTGAGATTTTGGCTTGATGCCTCGAGTTTCTTATGTTGCCTATGTATAGTTTTAACAAAGCAGTTGATGCTTGTAATCCTTGAGAAAAGAAGGTACATGGTATGTACTTTGTGGACCAGAATGTATATATAATATTTTGGTTCTTGTTATAAGAGTTTTCTAGAAATGGATCTCTTTGTAAATGGTTTTAATTTTTAGAGATTTTCAGTAATCCGTTGTTAATGATCGCTTCTGCTTAGTTATTGACATTTTGTTCGAATAGCGTGCCACAAGTTAGTGGTATCAGAGCTCTTGGTTCGCTGAGTCTACAGAGAAATAGGATTAAGGTTGTTGAGTCTGTTCTTGTTTCTTCCAGTTCATCTGATAGTGTCTTCTACTCATATAGGAGGAGAAGAAGAACTTAAAGATGTCTGGATCACATGAAGAACATGCTGGTGAGAGCAGTGTTGCTGCACCAGGAGAAGGTGCAAGTGATCAGGATAGGGAAGAACCAGTACCTGAACATCCTCAACTTAACCAAGATATAATAGAAAACCCATCTTTCCATGATCTGTTTGGGCAGATCATGGAAACCATGATGCATATGGAGGATAGGATGCCACCACCTTCATTGAGGGCATCAGGCCATAATGAAGGACAAGGAGCCGACAAGACTTTTGAATGACTTCACCGGGTTGGAGCCACAGATTATGCTGGTACAACTGACCCAGCAGATGTTGACTTGTAGTTGACTGAGTTGGAGAAGGCCTTTAGAATCCTCAATATCCCTAAAGTAGAGAAGGTAAGGCATGTAGTGTACCTTCTAAAAGGGAGTGATGGCCACTGGTGGACAATAGAAGAGGGCAAGAGGCTAGGTGTTAAAATCGGATAGGGAGAATTTCGATGAGAATTCGTCAGTAGATACTTCCCCAAGACATATCTAGACAAGAAGATCTCTTAATTTGAGAGGTTAAGGCAAGGACCAATGAACATTAGCGAGTATGAAGCTAAGTTCATGGAGCTTCTACGGTTCTGTCTGCACATGGCTGCTACATATGAGGAGAGGATTCGGCATTTTGAGAAGGGTTTGAACGTTGATTTAACCACATCAGTATCTGATCTAGAGAATAGAGAGAGGTTTGCCACCTTTGTGGAGTCAGTTAGGTGGATAGAAAGGTCTGTGACTAAGAAGCGTCAGGTCCACAATAAGAAGGTGTATACACAGTTCCAAGGATAGAGGTCCGAGAGTTTTAAGAAACCAAGCTTTTCTGCATCAATAGTACCACTGAGATTCAATACGCAGACGCATTGGACGTCAAGTAAGGGTAGGGGCCGTAGTTTTCCTCCAAATAGAGCCCCCAGTACAGCATGAACATCAGTGACTGGACCTTTTAGACCATATCAAGAGAATAGAACATGTCACCAATGTAGACAGGTAGGACATCTAGCAAGGGATTGTCCAGCTGGAAACACAATGGTAACCCAACCACCGAGGCAGAGTCAACAAGGTCATTAGAGGAAATAGTTTTCTAGTGGCACTCGAGGACATGGATAGGCATCCCAAGCTGGCTCATCTACATCCAACAACAGGGTGAGTGGTCGACAACCAGCAATGGCAAGATTCTATGCAATTAATCAGCCCGAGGCAGTGGTTAATCCACAAGTTGTGACAGGTCAGATGAAATTATTTCATTCTGATATGTCTTCATCCCGCTTTGTATCTATTTTGATTGATCTGGGTGCTACACATTCCTTTATCACTCGAGAAGTGATTCATGACTGCAATATGATTGTTAGTCATAGAGCAGATAATCTGTTATTAGAAACTCTGTTAGTTGGATCTGCAGTGTTGCAGGAGGTATGTTCTCCCTTTGTTCTTTCTTTTTCTGAACATCGCATTTAGGTGGATCTTATACCACTTGAGATGCATGGGTTCGATATAATCCTTAGGATGGACACCCTAGAAAAGTATAAGGTTGTCTTGGATTGTGATTCCAAGCAAGCTATGTTCGTAGATGACGGTGATACATGGAACTTTCAAGGAGATAGAAAGATTCTTCCAACCTGTATTGTGTCAACTATGGTAGCTGAGAAGTTGATGAGACAAGGATGCTTTGCATTCTTGGCACATGTGGTAGACATCACAATGGAGAGCCCTAATCTTTCTGAAGTTCTGATAGTTAGGGAGTTTGAAGATGTGTTCCCTGAGGAACTTCCAAGTGTTCCTCCACCCCGTGAGATTGATTTTGAGATTAATCTAATCCTGGGCACGCAACCAATAGCACAAACACCGTATAGAATGGCACCTGCTGAGATGTCAGAGCTCAAGAAATAGATGTAGGAGTTTCTTGAGAAAGGTTTTATCCGATCGAGTACTTCACCATGGGGTGCTCCGGTTCTCTCTGTTAAGAAGAAGGACGGATCTATGCGGTTATGTATTGATTACAGACAGTTGAATAAAGTAACCATAAAGAACAAGTATCCTCTGCCAAGGATTGATGACCTATTTGATCAGTTGTGTGGTGCAGTTATCTTCTCTAAGATAGATCTGAGGTCGGGATATCATCAGTTGCGTATCAAGGAGAGTGACATACCTAAGTCTTCCTTTAGGACAAGGTATGGTCACTATGAGTTCATAGTTATGTTGTTTGGACTAACTAATGCACCAGCTGCATTCATGGAACTCATGAATAGAATCTTCCGGTCTTTTCTTGATCAGTTTATAGTAGTCTTCATAGATGACATCTTGATATACAGTAGAGATGCTCAACAGCATGAGCAACACCTCTGTCAGGCTTTAACTTTGCAAAGAGAGCATAAGATGTATGCTAAGTTTAGCAAATATGAGTTCTGGTTACCAGAAGTTTCTTTTCTAGGACACGTAATATCTGCCTCAGGTATTCGTGTTGATCCTAAGAAGGTAGAATTTGTCCTGCAATGGGAACATCCAAAGACACCAATGGAGATACGTAGTTTCCTAGGGTATCTTTTATTGCATGAATCAAGTTACAACGTACAAACCCTAAATAGATTCTACAAAGATAAAGGTAGATTGCAACTCCAGAAGATATAAAATGTATTACACATAAATTTGATCACATTGCCACATGATATTGTCTCACTACCATACACAAGGCTATCACCATTATCTCATCACTATGGGATAACAAAACCCTCATCACATCACTAGAGGATATCACCTCAAATTAGGCACTTTGCCTCTGCCAAGGTCATAAGACATATTCTCATAGATCTTGCATAACATCATTATCTCATCATGCCTCATCAAAGCTCATAATCACCACATATGTGTCACACACATGATACCACATAAATGATTAGCCATGATGCTCGATCAATATGCAATTTACATACAACAAGCAGGGGAGAAAGATAGAATTTCATTAACATACTAATTACTCGAGCATGTAAGAATTCATTGACATGTACTCAAATTAGGGTTAGGGTTACTCGTAATTAACCAATTAGTATTTTCATAACATCACATAACAACCAACCCTAAAATACACCACTTCCCACATTCTTGGAAGCCATAAACATTATCATCATTAAGTTAATATCACTAAGATCATGAATTTAGGGAACTATAGTAACCATATAAGGTATAACACCTCTAGAGACTACTAGAATTGGTTGCCCTATTGACTTCTAGGGTAGGGCCACACAACAACCACAACAACCCTACATCATAGTGACCAACACACATCATCACCGCACATGACGACTGCAACATGCCCAATGCATGATGACCAACCAGACCCATTAAACATAGCGACCTCAACACACCTCAACATAGCAACCAAGATCAAACATGAACCATCACTACCATCCCCAAGCATCGCCCATAGGAACATATCGACCATGTAAGGTCAACAACCATAACGACCGTAAGAAAACTTTGCACCTCAAAGAGTTAGGGTTAGGGATACATCGACCAAACAAAAGCCCATACCTTAACGTCCATCATGAACCTAGCGCTACTTGAAAACATAAGATCCTAGAAACTGAAAGGATGTGTAACATCAATAATCCAAAGCGTCACCAAGGTGAAAATTCTATGAAGATAATGAAAATTGAAACCCTAAAACATGATTATCACACGATAAATGTAAACACCTTGATAAGATTGACAAAATCAAACATTGTACACATGCATGAAAATCAAACATTGTACACATGCATGTGAGAATCAAAACCTCCATCTTCAAGAGAGAAACAAAATCATGATCATGATGACAACACCAAACATCGAAGATGTGCATGTAAGAATCAACCACTCAACCATTCCTTAGATTTTGGGTACAAGAATTAGGGTTCATGAAAAGGAGTTAATCTATGCAAGATAACCACATAATCATAAACCTTAGTTTAAGGTATAATCATAAAGAAACTTGAAATCACATTTTAGAAATGAAATTGATAAACTTGCATCTAAGATTAAGTGCAACAATACTTGAGGAGAGAGTTATATAACCCACCTTGGATTGCATAGAACAGATTGAAAGCCAAGAAGCTCCAAGAGAGAGACAATGCCAAAGCTTGGACCAACTCCACAGCCAAGTAAGATCACCTCAAGAGAAGAAGAACAAACCTAGGTCAAAAGGTGCACAAAGAAGAGAGGGTACAAACCCTAGGTCGAAAAGAACAGAAAAAGAGAAGATCTTCATCTCACTTAGGTACTACCATGGGAGAACCATGGATTTAACCTCTATTGGAGAGAAGTTCCTCAATAGAACCACCATGGAGAACCATGGATTGTCCAAGAAAAGAAAAGAGAGGGGTAGGATTGTAAGAAAACAAAAACAAGAAAGATAAACCACTTACCAAGATTGAGGATCACCAAAGGACCAACAAAAGAGAGATGATCCAACCCTAGGTTACCACATGTAAGGGGGAAACAAACACCTTCTTCAAGATCAAGCTCCTCTACTTGCACCACCAAAACCAAGGGATGAACTCTAAACAAGAAGAGAGAGAAGAGAGAGCTAAAAAGGATCACTTGCATGCTAGGAGAGGGGTATAAGTACCTAAGGATAGGAGATAGGTAAGAGAGTTAGTGTCATGCACATAAGCTTGTCCTCCACATAACATCCATGCAATAACTCAACTCAAACATGCAAACAAGATCATTAAGACCTAAGTGAGGGTAGAAACCACTTGGTCCATAAGAATCTTTGATCAAAGAAGAAAACATGGCGACCTATAAAGGATTGTGATTGCTACTAATAGGGTGAACAAAACATAGCGACCTAGGTGTCCAAATCCTAGCAACCACAATGAGAACATAGATATGAAGGTGCTCACACCCAAAACACTTTGACTGTATCAAGAAAACCAAGGAAAAGCACATCGGTTGCAAAAACACAAAGGGTTAACATCCCATCAACTCAAGCATCCATGCAACCCATGCAAACCCTACTTCAACACACATTATGCCACCTCATCAGCCAAGGTCCAAACAGATGCCCCTAAGCATCATGCTCTCTCTCATGATTCTAAAACATAGGAGGCACATCCAACATGTGACAGATTGCATGATAGACCCCTAAGTATCTATGTTTTAGTGAAAATAAGTATCCTATGATGATAAAAAAATATGATCTATATGTTTTTATATACTTTATAGGATTTTTGACACATTTACATTGGGTTCTATGACTTTAGAATATGTTATTCAAGTTTGAGATAGCATCTACTATCATCCAAGTTTGCCCTGGAGTAACTCGAACGAAAATGTGACAACCTGTCACACAAAGAGATATTACTTAAAACTTAAACATGATCAACCACTAATAAAAGACTTATCTAAAAATACGGTTAATTAAAACCAATTAAATTTTCACAATTTTAGTAAACAACATTTGCATAAAAGCCCAACATCTCAGATTATTTCATAAATCATAGCAAAAATATCTTACATTGACTTTGTAGCCTCAACCACCACATATACACATGAGATTGTCTACTTGTACAATCATTAGAATACTATGAAAGTTGGAGTCGATAAAATACCATATACAAAACGTTCTCGCTCGGACCTAAAAGTACAAGGACAACACTAGAACACGCTAGACATCTAATAAACTTTCCTTCTATGATCCATCATATTAGCTCCTCCTCATTGTCACAGGTCTGTTACTGCTATTGATGATCACCTAAAAAGATTATGGTGACCCACGGGCGAGACCCATATCCCAGCGAGAGATATAACTCTCAACAATGCTTATTGATTACAATAGGTTATATAAACAAACATGCTAAGCAGATTAAAAAGCTTAGGCATATAGATAGATAATGTGACAGAATGGAATTATCAATTGTAAGGGATTTATTAAGAGCAATTCTAATTAGAGTCTTAGAAGCTAGCATTATTCTCAATTACCATATTTATATATTACTAATGAGCATAACAATCATCATGAGCCTAACTAGCTTCATAAATATCGATAACAATATGAGCATATTTGAATAGTAGGAGCATGTCTAACAATATAACATGTCTACAATCATAGATAAGACTAATAGCATAAGCATATCTAGTAGCATAGGCATATCCAATAAGATGGGGAAAACTAACAATGTGAGCATGTCTAACAACATATCATGTCTAACAACATCTCATGCAAAATAGGATAAGCATGTCTACATTATAAGTAGAGATAACAACATAATCACAACTACCAACATAAGTATGATAGAATTATGAGCATACCTAACTAGATAAGCATGGTTAGAAGTATAATCATTTGTAAGAGTCATGAGGTAGTTAACATCATAAACATAACCAACAATATAACACATATATTTCCTCTTACTGTATTATACATCATCTAAATTTAAAAGGATTAATCAAGGGTTATCATCCAATGTGAAGCATCTTTAACCCTAACAGATATGCTACACGACTGTTAAAGTATTTTATTAAGCCCTGGGGAGTTTGAGGTATACCACTCAAACTCCAAATAACCACTTATAAGTTGAAATTAGTTTTGTACAAGATCTAGGATGACCAAAAACCTAAGATTTCATCCTCCCTCGGTCAGTATGAGTCCACCACAGTGACATATAAGTCAAGCTGCAAACAACCTAGTCCACCCTTGGTATATAGGTCATGGAACTAGTGAAATAGAGATAAGACCAAAGATGTTCTCCAACAAAGGTATGACCACAACCATCCTCAATAACATCACATATATAATATCTGAGACATGACCATAGTCATTCACTTTCTGAGGTATGACTGCAGCCATCCTCAAAACCTTGAAATCAGGATACAAGGACACACAGTCTCTTGCACCTCGCATACTCAACTGTATGTTCTTCAAGCTTCCCTTAGGAATGCTCGTTTCCTCATCCAGCAAGTCTGACACTGGAATGGTTCTACAGAATAGGTAACTACATGATTAGGGTTTTACTTTGATTAGTTATTTCCAATTGGGTGAATTAAGGTTGAATCAAACAAGTAGACAAACAAATCCTAATTTATTTCTAGCAAGCATTAACATATGACAACACTAGAAGATATAAATGTATGAGGCATAATTCCTTTCTCAACATCACATGATACCAAGCCTTGTCAAATCATGAAGAGGATCACACCTCCATAAGGCCCAACCATGCCCAAGGTCATTCAGACCATCATATCACATTATCCTGCAAGAATCATCATTATCTTTCCAAGCCTAACCAAAGGCTCAACAACCATCACCATACATGTGATATACATGAGTTTATCATAACATTGCATTTAAGAACTATGATGATCATATGATAACATATTAAGGTTGCAACAACATTAGGAAGGATAAAACATTTGCTCATCATAATTAATCATACAAGGAATATAAAAGTGATTATCAATCATCACCTATTTGTGTTAAGGTTAGGTTCAACAATAATAGTTGCATTGCCATTACTTAATCATATTTTTATAAAACCTTAGATTTATATTTGTTCCAAGGCAATGGTAAAACTATGAACTCATGAGCTTAAAACAATTGGTTCAAAATTGTGAAATCCAAACCATCATATTAGGTTCAACAAGCACAAACCATCAAATCATACATAAAACTATCGATTTCAAGGAAAACGTGAACTTTAAATTATGTCTATTAATCACCACCATTAGAACAAGTGCACTAAGTAAAACCCATCAAATAATAGACCACACATCAGACCATCGGGTTCAAGCCAATTAAAACCATTGCATCGTGTATATGAATCACCACCATTCAGTTTCATAAAACATAACCATCATATCAGAGCATCCAAAGCAAACCTTCCAAGTACAAATCCTTACCCAAGACCTTCAGATGTTAGATAGGTAAAACCATAGGATGTAAAACATTAGGGTGTTCATATAGGAAAAATCATCTATTGAGCAACTAAGCGAACCATCATTCGTATACCTAGAGAAAATAGTTTGTAACCTTTTAGAATGACCATCGATTGTGCCACTAAAGAGTACCATAAATCTAACACTTAGAAAAACTAGAAAATTAGTAGTTAATATAGCCATTGATTGTGAACCTTGTGAGATGATTGAATTTCATCACTAGATGGAAGAACATACTTCAAACATCGAGTAAAAACCATCAATTCATTTGAGGGGAAAAACCATCGTTTGGCTAGGGTTTAAGGAACCATCATTTGAACAAAAGATAAGAGAAACATGACCATCAGTTCTTGGGCACATCAAGCCATGAAAATAGAAACAAGGTGTGAATCCATCGGTTGGCACAAGAAGCCCAACCATCAAGTTATGGAAACAAGAGAAAATCAACTCAAAGCATTAGAGAGAAACCATTGATTGAGAGAGAAATAAGACCATGGACTTGAACCACTTGGGAGAGCATCATGACCATCATTTCTCAAGAAAAACAGCATATGAAATAGAGTCTATGTCAAGCCATTGGTTGGCACAAAATGGTCGAAGCAAATAGAGCCAAAATCAATGATAGGATTGATACAGAAGGAGGGGAAATCTGCTCAAAACCCTAGGAAACACCATTGTTCATAAGGCTTAAGTTAACCATCGATCATTCAGTTATGAAGACAATATAATCATTGTTTCTCAAGCTTACTAGAGTCATAAAAATAGTAGATCAAGTGCCATAATTCCTTCCTAAAGGCCAACCCATTGGGTCACTCAACAAGTGAGAAAATGCTTGAAGGCATCAAGTAAACCATAGTTTCAACCATTCAAACACCATTATTACAATGATTATGGAAACCATCGATCAACCAGAGATAAGAATATTATGACAGTGGGTTCTTAGGCATACAGAAACTCCATCAAAACGGTAGCAAAACACCACCATAGTTCTTAACAAAAGACTCAAGGTAGAAATCAGCTCAAAACATATCAAGGACAGCCATCGATTCTCACCATCACAACACCACCGATTTATGGTCAAGCAGGGTCTAAAGTTCATATTCCAAAACAAAGAATGTGCAAAAGATTAAGAAGAATAACAAGAAGATGATCTACTCTAGAATCGTCATATATATGACAACTTAACTAAGGATTCAAATTTTCTACTCATTACTATGTTTTAGAGCAAGATTTGTTCATGGTAAGTTAAAAGTAAGCAATAAACATGAAGAGAGTTACATAAATCACGTTAAGGATGAAAATAAGGCTCCAAAAAGCAAGGTGTCTTGAGGAAAGAGAAAAGAAAATCCTAGGTTTCAGCTCCCCACTCGTCCAAGATAATTTTTCTCCAAGAATAAGCAACCCTAGGTCAATGAAGCAAGAAGACATGTGTTCTTCAAGAGTTCTAGCACAAACTTCACTGTGGGGACCATGGATCTGACCAAGAAGAAGAGAGGGGAAACTAGGAAACTAGAGAAAATGAAGTAGAGAGAGAATATCTTACTTTCTTAGGTCAATAACAAGATAAGGAAGCTCTACAAGCTTGAAGAGATGGTAGATCTAAGCTCTATGTGCACATGCAAGTAGAACGACCATGCTTCATCTACATTGGGCTCCTACTTCTCCGCCAAGCAGGAGGAATGAGCTCCAAGCAGTAGGGAGGAAGAGAGGGTAAACTGTGAGTGTAAGTAATTCGTTGGCATGCAAGAAGGGAAGTATAAGAAGCTAAAAGGGAAAGAGAAAGAAGAGGTAAGGTGTCTAGCCAATCTAACCAAGTGTCTAAGGTCAATAACATCTTTTCCATGCAAACAAGCAGACCAAAATTAGTGGGAAGTTAGTAGGCCCACCAAAACATGATTCTCATGTCATCCATTGACCCCATTCATAAGAAAACCCATTGAAATATCACACAAGGTAGCCCATCTATGAGAGGAAATCCTAAGTTCAACCTTAGGTAGATATCACACATAAAACAAAGGTGCATCTAGCTGCCCCATGGTACAAATAACTCCAGTATGATATGAAAACATGGATGCACAACAAGCATGTGAAATTTTTCAAGAAAAACCTCATATATGGGTATATTGCATAAAAATCCAAAACATGCACAAAATTACTTAACTTGCACAAACAGTGTCCAAACTAGACAAACCTTGAAACATAGCTTAATTAACATATATCAAAGAATAATCAATAGACCGATTAAGAATCTAAGCATCCAATTAGTTAAATTAGGCATCAATAGGGTTTAGTCTTGGCCAAGGGTCTTACAACCATAAACCCCTAATAAGGATTTTGCCCCCAAAATCAAAGAAAAAAAAGGATGGTTATCTTCTATGATCTTATCCTCTATCTCCCACAAGGTTATTCCATCTCATGGTAATGTCACATCATATTCATTAAAACTATGTCCTTCCTCTATCTTGGAATATGGAACTATGGTATTACCTTGTTCAACTTTGGTAATGACTCCAACTTGGAACTCTAGTGGATCACCATGGTTACCAACACATGGTTCTACCTATCTTGAACTGCTTCCATCTATTGTTGAAACATTGTACCTTCACGTTAATACTTTCTTGCTTTATTCCAAACAAAGAGTGTCATGCATATCCTACTATATACAAATTTATGGTGTCATGTCTAGTTGTATAACTTATTGTTCCATCACTCACTTATCTCATGGAAGCCCTCAAGCTTCTACTGTGCCAATCTGATCTGATGTCCAGCGTCATGATATCACCTATATGTACACCTTGTCTTGTTGTCGGTATTTTATCATCATAGGACCATCTTAATTATCCTTAAGGAGTTATTGGAGCACCTCAAAATCTGAATTTCTCTAGGGGAAAGGAACGTCAGGAATTGATCTGAATGTCTTCAACTCACATACCACTACTACACCTTGGATACTAGGGCTCATAACCTTGGTATTCGCTACATGTGTCAAGAAGACCTCACATCCTTATCTTATCAGCTTCTCTACTATCACATTAGGCATCCAACATGTTGGAAGGTCTTCCTAACTTCCTGGAAACCTTAAAAGGTGTCCCTATTCATGAACGTCATGATCCTAGAACTATAGTCCAAAGCAGCCACATGTTACTACAAGATATCCATCTCTAGGATTACATTGAATCCTCACACACCAAGTGACATAAGATCCACTTGAATGTAGCATCTTGAGAAAGGAAGAGCACAAGAGGAAGGTTATACCTCTACCTTACTAAGGGTTTCTAAGGAAGGGGGTTACCAGTCCTATTGTTAGCAAACAAGTTACAACTTTTTTATGTATTATTCACTTTTCACTTGGATTCCTTGCCAGTTGCATAGGAATTTAACATGATTAATGTACCTCGTTTTTTTTCTCAAGATTAATGTACCTCATTACTCTTTCATTTTAGTCATTTATCATACTTATATGTATCTCCTTGTTTACCATGTTTCTTATTCACCCTTTTAAGGGTAAGTTCATCATATTTCTCATTCTTATCCATTCTACATGGATTGTTTCCCTTTAATTTCTTTTATATGTCATGATAATTTTATATTAACATCTTTTTGCACATAGTTGTGGGTCTAAGATTAACTTAGATTCCTCTTTGTTCATCCTTCTTATCCACTTTTATTATCTCCTATCGCCATTATCATTGGAGTTCTCTTATTCTTATATGAATTTTACACCTTAGGTTATTACATTTACACAAATTCATCTTTCTTTTACTTTATTACTTTCTAGAGTCATAGTTTTAGAAACACCTTCTTAGCTTATTTTCATTTTAACTTAAGCATTTTGGTGTCATATCTCTTTCTTTAATCATTGAACTTTCAAGTTTCGACGAGTTATGATATATTTTCACCTTTCCTTTAGGATATAATTAAGATATGTTCACCATGATTCCTTATTATTGTGATCTTTAGATGGTTTTCAACTGACTACTTGATCAGGGTAATATGAAAGATAACAATCAAACAATTCCTCACTTGCCTTTCCTTCAATAAATGAATACTTGGCTAGGGCATCCAAGTACTAAATTTTAGGAAGTATGCATTATGTTCATGTTATTTTCATTACTTAGTTATTATCTTCGTCCTAATTCCTAGAGTCCCTATAGACTCAATGAACCTAGAGCTCTGACACCACCAAATGTGACAACCCGTCACACAAAGAAAGATTACTCAAAACTTAAACACACCCAACCGCTAATAAAACACTTATCTAAAAAGAGGGTTAATTAAAATCAATTAAATGTTCACAATTGTACTCAACAACATTTTCATAAAAGCCCAACATCTCAGATTATTTCATAAATCATACCAAAAATCTCTTACATTAACTCTGTGGCCTCAATCACCACATATACACATGAAATATCATTTACTTGTACAATCATCATAATACTACGAAAGCTTGATTCAATAAAACACCACATACAAAACTTTCCCGCTCAGACTTTAGAGTGTAGGGACAACTCTAGAACATGCTAGACTTTCAATCAACTTTACTTCTATGATCCATCATATCATCTCCTACTCTCTTCCATGAGTCCACTACTGCTACCGATGATCACCTAAAAAGATTGTGGTGACTCACGACTGAGACCCATGTCTCAAGGAGAGATATAACTCTCAACAACACTTATTGATTAGAAAATGTTATTTGAATAAATAGGATAAGTAGATTAAGCAATAGATAGATAATGTGACAAAAAAGAATTATCAATTATAAGGGATTTATTAAGAGCAATTGTAATTTAAGTCTTAGAATCTAGCATTATTCTCAATTACTAGATGTATATATTACTTATGAGCATAATCATCATCATAAGCCTAACTACATCATATATATTGACAACAATATGAGCATAATTGAATAGTAGGAGCATGTCTGACAATATAGCATGTCTACAGTCATAAACAAAACTAATAGCATAGGCATATCTTTTTTTTGTCAACAAAAAACCCTTGTTGTTTTTTTGTATTTTCTGAAAGGCTATACAAAACTTCTACTCAACAGAACATTGGGTAGCATAAAAGGAAACCAGATCAAGAAAATAAACATATAAACATCTCATACTGAAAATAGGATAAAGGAAACTGAAAGAGAAGCAATCCTCCTATGACAGAGGAGCTACAAGAGAAACACTCAAACAAGATAGGTCTCCCTTGATCCTGCTCCAAACCCCTTTAGTAGATATAGAACTATTGTTATGCACACATAAGTTTCTTTCTTTCCATGTATTGTAGTGTATCAAAAGAAAAGCTCTAGCTTTGTCTTCATCCAGTCTACTGACTTCAGACCAGCTCGAGCATGAGAGGTCAAAACTGAGTTCTTTGTAAGTAGAAGAGATAATGCATTAAAAAAAATCACAATAAAAATGAGATGGTTGGAATCTTCATAACCATTGAAACAAAGGAAGCAAATGGCAGTAGTTTGGATACCCATTCTTCTAACATAGTCACCTGTGGGAAGCTTATTATGAAAAGATTTCCATGCATGCAAGATGCACTAAGGGGGACTTTTTAATCTCCATAACCATCTGAGAAAAGGTATTTCTTCCGCAGAAGAATGAATGATGTTCCAAAAGTCTTTTAGCTTAGGTTTGTCAGTATCCTTTTAAATAATAGAATTAGAACCACCTTGAGGAGAGGATTTCTCAACTATGAGGTTTCTAAGTTTCAAATTAAATCTATTGTCCACTATCATCCATGCTGAGTTGTTAATAATCTCACTAACTGCACAATCATGACTTAAACCTGATTTAAGGTAGGATTCCTTGCCAATAAGCTCCTCAATAAAAACTTTCTCCTTAATCCAGGGATCCAGCCACAACTTTGTATTGCATCCATCTCCACAACTGGAATTTGGAGAGACAGACCAGAAGGTATGTTTTCTCAAGTATTTCTCACTTATCCATTTTACCCAAAGAATGTCTTTCTTTGAGGCAAGGTTCCATGCATTCGAGCAAGTAGAGGCAATAGACATATGTTTAGTTTTCCTAATGCCCAACCCACCTTCAGCTTTGGGCAAGGTGATTTTATCCCAGACAATAATATGGAGATTAGTCTTTTTCTCAAACTTGCCCCAAAGGAAATCTCGGCATATCTTATCAATCTGATTACATATAGCATATGGCAGAGGAAAGGAAGAGGACCAACAAATGTGTATAGTAGACAAGTTCGGCTTGATGAGTTCACATCTACCAACAAGAGACAGAGTTCTCACCTTCCAACCTTCCAGTTTTGGCTTTGACTTTGTCTATGAGAGGATGACAATCTCGGCTTTTGATCTTCCCAATGAAAAATGGTATCCCCAAATATTTAGCAGACAACTTACATTCCTTCATGTTAAGAACTTCTAAAATCTGCGATTTGGGAGAACCTTTGTTGAATATAGCTGAGCTTTTGTCAAAATTTAGTTTAAGGCCAGAAGCTTCTCCAAGAAAGTTGAGGATGGCATTGATTGTATTTGCATTTTCTAGAGTTTCTTCAGCGAACACCATAAGATCATCTACGAAAATAATGTGGGACACAGAAACTTTCAGACTCCTTAATTGGGTTGAGCTTCTTACTTAAGACTGCTTCATTCAACATCTCGGACAGGCCTTACATGATAATAACGAATAAGTAAGGAGCTATGGGATCCCCTTTCTTGGTCCCATTTTAGGGTTTAAATTTATCATCTGGCTCTCCATTAACCAACACTTGATATGAAGTAGAGATGAAAAATCTGTGAATCCAACTGATTTAAGTAAGAGGAAAACCCATCTTGTAGAGGATAGAAAAAATATAACTCCACTAAACAGAATCATAAGCTTTTGTCAGGTCGATTTTGAGGCACATATTGTTCTTAGAATTGACTTTTTTGAAATCATGAATGAGTTCCTTGGTCAGCATGAAAACATCCTTGATGCTACATCCTTTAATAAAAGCACATTGACTAGGACCAATTATATCAGGAAGAACCAATTGTAATATGTTAGCCATGATTTTCGAGATTACCTTGAACACGACATTGCAGAGAGAAATTGGCCTCCAGTTCTTAAGATTGCTACTGTCACTCTCTTTAGGAATCAAAGTGATGAACATGTTGTTAGCCTCTTGAAGTAATCTTCCATTTCTAAAGAATTCCAGAATAGCTTCACTGACATCATTTTTAATAGACCATGCCTTTTTGAAGAAAATTGCATTGAATCCATCGGGCCCAGGGGCCTTGTCAGGGTTAAGATTGTCAATAGTGCATTGATTTCAGCTTGAGTGATAGGATGCATAAGAATCTCCTTATGCCTATCAGTAATTTTGGGACCTTTCCACTCACCAACAACCACACCCCATGGATGATTGTAATTTAAGATCTTTTTGTAGAACTGAGAGACATACATTTTTATAGCATTCAAATCGTAGGTAGTTGAATCATCAATAATAAGATATCTAATACAGTTCCTCTACCTTCTTGTACGGAGAGAGGAATTGAAAAAATTATTGTTAGAATCCTCTTCTATGAGCCATTGCACATGAGACTTCTGTCTCATTAAAATTTCCTCTTTTGGAGTGGCTTCATGAGATATCTTTCTTAACTCTTTCACTATAGAATTTAGAGAATCATTAGTAGGATCGGCATCCGCATTCTCCTAAGCAGTAAGAGCCTTATTCCTCTTGATTCTTGCATCTAAAAAATAGTTATGGATCTTAGTTTGATTCCAGTGGATCAGTTCCTTTTTGACCATTTGTAATTTTTGATAAACCCTATACATAGCAAAACCATCAATGTTTATAGACCAAGCACTATTGACTACATTTAAGAAGTCATCTTCATTAGAACAGTTGTTGATAAATCTGAAAGGTGATCTCACAACACGAGGATTTCCCACATGAAGGGTGATAATCCTATGGTCACTAATCACATTAGACTTTATACAACCAAAGAACTTGACCAACTCATTGAGAGCATCAACATTGTAAAGAAATTTGTCAATTTTTGACGTGACAAACCTACTACCTTCTTGATGGTTATCCCAAGTGAAGGGAGCACCACTAAAATTAAGATCAAAAAGAGAATTGTTTAGAACACACTCATTAAACTCCTCCATAGCCTTTTTGTAGGGGGAAGCTTCCCAATTTTCTCATAGTCAAATCTTACAACATTGTAATCACCAATGAGAAACCATGGAGCATCAATAGAAGTAGCAATAGAAGAGATAGAGTTCCATAATTGAGTTCTATCATTGTCCTCAGTATGTCCATAAATGGCAGAAAGAAAGAACCTTCTATTACCCAAATTAACCTCACAGTGCACTAGTTGATCAGTAGCTGAGATTTTATGAATATCACAGAAGTTTTGATCCCAGAGAACGATTACTCTCCCTAAAGGATGGGAGCAATGGTTTGATATAAATTGAAGATCAGGAAAGTACCTGGCCAAGAACAAATTACGTTTCCTACTTCTGATCTTTGTCTCAAGAAGAATGAAAATCTGACCTGACACCCTCCTTAACTCCTCCTGGATGACTAAGATCTTGTTACTTTGGTCTCTCACATTCCAGAAGGTGATCTGGAAGCTCATCTTGACCCTTGGGCTAGCAAACTGCCAGCCTCAGTTTTAGTATTAGTATCCTTGATCTCCAAGTTTAGTTCTCTCTTGTTAGCAAGCAAAAAAATGGAGTCTATAAGTCTTTGAGACATACCATTAATGGCTTTGGGAGCCAATATTGGAATGTCACCCCCTTTGAATGGAGGAAAAGGTCTTGAAGGGATTGATCTAGTGTTGTAATCCTTTGAACCTTCCATAGTAATAGTTGAATCATTGAGGACAAAATTTAGGATAAGAAGTTTGCAAATTCTTCATCGTGAGGGGAGGTCCCACATCTACTGTAGACCTCCGAGGAATCTATCATCTTATTAGCTGAGAATGAGACTTGATTCTGACTTAAAACCATGTCATTTTGACTCGTAGCAGAGTGAATGTTAGTAGGAAAAGATTTACAGTAATCATCCTCATGTCTAAAGTAACCACAAAATTTGCATATAGGTGGTTTGCCTTCATACTCAAAATTCACCCTGGTAATGTTGCCTTCATCACATAAGAGCTCAGTAGATGTCTGAAAGTTTGTTGTATAGGGGGGGAGTACCACATTCAAGCATATTTGATTCTGGTAATAGATTTAGTCAGGAAGTCTATGTAGATCGGGAAACCAAGCAAGGAGCCAATCCTTTCAAACATTCTTGTGTCCCATAAATCAAGAGGTAGATCATAAATGTGAATCCAAATTGGTATGTCAGACAATTTGTGTTTGATAAGAGGCTCACCTGGTTGCCATTTTGTGAGAACCATCAGATGGTTTTTGACAAACCATGGACCAATCTTGATGACAAACTCCAAGTCTGATGCTAGTTCAAATTTGAGGATGAAGAAGCCATCATTCTTGTCGATAAATTCGATGATTCCTTCCGGTTCCCACATGTGATATACAAAGTCTTGTAAGGTTGGAAGGTGAGGTTTGAAGTTGACGACGTAGACTATAAGACAGTCCTTCCACCGCACCGCATTCTCCCTCACCTCAGATCTAGGGTAGATGATACGACCCTCCTTCACTCCAACTACTATTTTATTGAGCTACTCCTCCTTTCTGTCATTGAGAAGATCTAGGCAGGACTTTAAACTGGAAGAGTGATGAAGACCAACATTTGATCTTGGAGGCCGTCTCTCTTCTTTAACGAACCAGATCTGGTGAGGTTTCAGATAACGGGGAGCCAGCGGTGCAAAATTGCCCTCAGGTCGCCACTGTCGTCACGCATCCCCAACCATTATCATAAATTAACAAAAATGCACAGTTGGTGTATTGGTCTGAGTGGAAACTACTGTGCTAATAACATAGTCATGGGTAGCATTTTAAGCATCTCCAATAGTCATGAGGTAATTAACATCATAAACATAACCAACAATATAACATGGCTACTTCCTCTTACTCTATTATACATCATCTAAATTTGAAAGGAGAAATCAAGGGTTATCATCCAATGTGAAGCCTGTTTAACCCTAAAAAAATTTCTACATGGTTGTATACATATTTTATGAAGACCTGGGGAGCTTGAGGTATACCACTCAAACTCCAACTGACCACTGCTAAGTCAAAATTAGTTCTGTACAACATCTAGGATGACCGGAATCCTAAGATCTCATATGCCCTCAGTTAGTATGAGTCCACCACGGTGGCATATAAATCAAGTTGCAAAACAACCTAGTCCACCCTTTGTATATAAGTCACACCACTAGTGAAACTGAGATACATCTGCAGCTGTTCTCCTAAAAAGGTATGACTGCATAAATCCTCAATCATATTGCATATACAATATATAAGACACGATTGTAGCTGTTCTCCTGCCAAGGTATGATTGCAGCCATCCTTAAAACCATGAAATCAGGATACAAGGACACACAGTATCTTGTACCCCACTTACTCAACAGTATGCACTCCGATTTCCCTTAGGAACATTGATTTCCTTATCTAAAAAGTCCTGACACTGGAATGGTTCTACATCACATGGAACTACTTGATTAGGGTTTCACTTTGACTACTTATTTCCAATTGGGTGAATTAAAGCTGAATCAAACAAGTGGACAAACAAATCCTAATTTATTTCTAGCAAGCATTAATATATAACATCTCCAGAAGATACAAAATGTATGAGGCATAATTCCTTTCTGATCATCACATGATATCAATCCTTGTCACATCATGAAGAGGATCACACCTCCATAAGGCTCAACCATGCCCAAGGTCATTAAGACCATCACATCACATTATCCTGCAAGAATAATCATTATCTTTCCATGCCTTACCAAAGGCTCAATAACCATTACCACACGTGATATACAAGAGTTTCTCATAACATTGCATTTAAGAATTATGATGCTCATATGATAACATATTAGGGTTGTAAAAACATTAGGAGGGAGAAAGCATTTTCTCATCATACTTAGTCATACGAGGAAGCTAAAAGTGATTAACAATCATCACCTACTTGTTTTAAGGTTATGTTCAACATGAATATCTGCATTGCCATTACCAAATTAGAGTTTTACAAAACCTTAGATTAATATTTGTTTGAGGGAAATATTAAACTGTAAACTTATGAGCTTTAAACATTTGATTTGATGTCATGAAATCCAAACCATTGGATTAACTGCACCAAGCACAAACCATCAAAGCATACGTAAAACTATTGATTTTAAGGCAAACATGACCTTTGAATTATGTTTATTAATCACCACCGTCAGATCAAGTGCATAAGAACGACCCATCATATCATAGACTGAACATAAGACCATCGGGTATAAGGCAATTAAAACCACTGCATTGTGTATATGAATCACCCCCATTGAATCATGGTTGCATAAATATAACCATCGGATTAGAGAATCCAAACCACACCTTACAAGTATAATTCCTCACCCAATACATTAGGATCTTAGGTAGGTAAAACCATCGGATAAAAAACATGTAAGACCTTGGGGTGTTCATCTTGGAAAACCATCGATTGAGCAACTAAGCAAACCATCATTCTAATACTTAAAGAAAACAATCCATAACTTTGTAGAATGACCATAGATTGTGCCACTAAAAAGTACCATTGATATAACACTTAGAGAAATAAGAAAACCAGCAGCTATGATATCCATTTATTGTGAACCTAGTGATACCATTGAATTTCATCACTAGATGGAAGAACAAACTTCAAACATCGAGTACAAACCATCAATTCATTTGAGGGGAAAAACCATTTTTTGGCTAGGGTTTAAGGAACTATATTTTGAAAAAAAGATAAGAGAAACATGACCATAAATTTTTGGGCACATCAAGCCATGAAAATAGAAACAAGGTGTGAATACATCGGTTTGAACAAGAAGCCCAACCATCAAGTTATGGAAACAAGAGCAAATCAGCTCAAAGCATTAGAGAGAAACCGTCGCTTGAGAGAGAAATAAGACCATCAACTTGAACCACTTGGGAGACCATCATGACCATCATTTCTCAAGAAAAAGAACATCTGAAATAGAATCTATGTCCAAGCCATTAGTTGGCACAAAAAGGTAAAAGTAAACACAGGCAAAACCAACGAACGGATTGATACAGAAGGAGGGGAAAATATGCTCAAAACCCTAGGAAAAAACATCGTTCATAAGGCTTAAGATAACCATCGATCATGAAGTTATGAAGACAATATAACCGTTGTTTCTCAAAATTACTAGAGTCATAAAATAGTAGGTCAAGTACCATAATGGTTCCTTCCTAAAGGACAACCCATTGGGTCACTCAATAAGTGAGATAATGTTTGAAGGCATCTAGAAAATCATTTTTTTAACCATTCAAACACCATTGAATACTATGATTGTGGAAACCATCGACCAACCAGACATAAGAATTTTATGACCATGGGTTCTTAGGTATACAAAAAGGCCATGAAAATAGTAGCAAAACACCAGCATTGTTCTACAAAAAAGACTAGCCATCAGATCATGAGGCAAGGTAGAAATCAGCTCAAAAGATTTGAAGGACAGCCATAAATTCTCACCCCAACAACACCACTGATTCATGGTCAATCAAGGTCTAAAGTTCATCTTACAAAACAAAGAATTGCAAAAGATTAAGGATAATAACAAAAAGATTATCTACTCAATAATCATCATATATATGCACCACTTAACTAAGGATTTGAATTTTCTACTCACTACTATGTTTTAGAGAAAGATTTGTTCATGGAAAGTTAAAAGTAAGCAATAAAAATGATGAGAGTTATATAACTCTCCTCAAGTATGAAGATGAGGCTCTAAACAGCAAGGTGGCTTGAGCAAAGAGAGAAGAAAATCCTAACTTTGATCTCCCCACTAGTCCAAGATAGCTTTTGTCCAAGAACAAGCAACCCTAGGTCAAGGAAGCAAGAAGAAAGGTGTTCTTAAAGAGTTCTAGCACAAAATTGACCATGGAAACCATGGATCCAACCAAGAAGAAGAGAGGAAAAATTAGGACATCAGGGAAAACGAAGGAAAGAGAGAAAATATTACTTTCTTAGGTCAATAACTAGCTATGGAAGCTCCACAAGCTTGAAGAGATGGTAGATCAAATCTCTATGTGCACATGCAAGTAGATCGACCGTGCTTCATCTACCTTGGGCTCCTCCTTCTACACCAAGCAGGATGATGAGATTCAAGAAGCAGGGAAGAAGAGAGGGTGAACTAGGAGTGTGAATAGTTTGTTGGCATGCAAGAAGGGAAGTATAAGAAGCTAAAAGGGAGAGAGAAAGAAGAGGTAAGGTGTCTAGCCAATCTCACAAAGTGTCCATCGTCAAGAGCAACTTTCCAAGCAAACCAGCAACCCAACATTAGTGGGAAGTCAGGAGGATCACCGAAACTTGATTGTCAGGTCAGCCCTCGACACTCACAAGAAACCTCATTGAAATATCACACAAGGTAGCCCATCTATGAGAGGAAATGCTAAGTTCAACCTTACGTAGATGTCACACATAAACCAAGATGCATCTAGGTGCCACATTGTACAACTAACTCGAGAATGATATAAAAATATGTGAAGCACAATAAGAATGTGAAAAATTTCAAGAAACACCTCAGATATGGGTAAATTACATAAAATTCCAAAACATGCAGAAAATTACATAACTTGCACAAATAGTGTCCAAACTGGACCAAACTTGAAACATAGATTAATTAACTGACATAGAAGCATAAGAAAGAGTTTGATTAAGAATCTAAGCATCCAATTGGATAAATTAAATATCATTAGGGTTTAGGATAGGTCAGAGGTCTTACAACCATAAACCCTTAACAAGGATTTTGCCCTTGAAATCCAAAGCAAAACAAGGATGGTTATCTTCTATGCATCTTATCCTCTATCTCCCACAAGTTTATTCCATATCATGGTAATGTCACATCACATTCATTAAAACTATGACCTTACTCTATCTTGGAACATGGAACTACAATATACCCTATGCAACTTTGGTAATGACTCCAACTTGGAACTCTAGTGATTCACCATGGTTACTGTTACCGGGTGAAATTCAAACACAAATTTTACACAAGTAATGGCGTTGAGGTCGTCCCCAACAAGCCCACACATAGTTCTCCTAGAGTAGAAGAACTTAGAGTCACAACGGATAAATACAAGGGAGGGGAGGGACTTGTTGTTGGGTTTTAGGGGAGGCAGAGAAGGCTGCAGAAACAAAACTTTTCTCCCCCAAACCCGGAACAAGGAAATGTGTCAACGTCTATACAATAGGAAATGATGGTTTGTGGAATCATACCTTGTCCTGAGGCTTGCTCGGTGACAATACCTCGTGCCTTACGCACCGGGACTTGGACGATGTCTGTGCATCTCCTGGTCGCACCGGGACTGAAGACTCCTGGTCTCACCGGGACTGTCGGGATTGACAGTTGTCCTCCTGAGCGGCAGAAATCTCCCGCCTCTGAAGTAGTCCACACGGACCACCTGGAACTCCAATCTTCTTATCTCACAAGGAATTGGAAGGAGTCACACCCTCATGTCAGTGTACTAGTCGCCGACACACTCTCCTGCCACCAGTCGCAACTGTAGTTGTCTTTCCCTTGTTGTGCCTCCCTTTTCGGGTAGCACTTGCTCGGTCTCTCTCTCGGTTACCAAAACCAGAGAGAGCGACAACTTCACAGAGCAACTGGTTGCACTGAGTTGTCTTTTGAGAAGCCCCCAATACCCCTATATATAGGAGGGTCATGGGAAAGGGTTCTCTATCCCGGGCAATGCGGGACTAAAAGCAGGAGTAGAAGGGTTCGAGATTTTCCACAAAAACAACCAACTCGCAACCTGAACCGATCGTTTCACAACTGAAACGGTCGGTTGGGGACCTAAACTGGTAGGTAGACACCTCAACTGATAAGTTGGGGCCCATGAGCCGGTCGGTTCACTTCTGAACCGGTCGGTTCGTGGTCCTGGTCAGTTCCCAATCGACTTTCCATCTTTTATTTCTAATTGGTATCAAATACCAATCCTTGTTCCAATCAAATTGGGCAAGTGAAACGAAAGGAATATTCTCACCAATCTGACTTTCCAAACTTGCTCGGTTGCAACAGTTGAACCGATCGTTTCAACACTTGAAGCAATCGTTCACCCTATCCATGAGTCGATCGACTCACCACTTGAGCCGATCGGTTCACCAAGTTGAGCCGATCGGTTCATCTCATGAGCTGATCGGTTGGGAGTGCAGATTGTGCAGAATCAGTCAATTGCGGACTCAATCAATTCAATACTCCAATCAATCTGTCCAACACCTTGAACACTATGATTTTGAGCTATAAATCAATTGAGTGTTTAATTGAACTACTAAACTCCTTTAGTAATCAATCTAAACATTGTTTGTGGACAAAACTCCTCTTCCAGGTTAAATCCTATGTGTGTGACCCTACAGGTTCATTTCACGTTGGCAGTGAAAGTCCATAACACTTATGACTTCACAAGCAAAGAGCGGTGCCTAGTCACACATCAGTGCTACCCAAGTGAAAGAGAAAGTTGGAGAACAACCTTCAATCCTACAATCCGTGAATGGTGTTACAATGAATGTATAATTCCTTTGTCACTGATATCCCGAATGAACTCGAGGCATGGAACAGTCATCCTGTCAACGTTCATTCACTTTCTTGATCTCAGAGTAGATTGGAAGAGATATGTATGACATCAATATCACATACTGATTCACACATGCGTGCACATGCCTATTTCAATCCTACTCATCAAGTGGCCTTGGATATCAAACTCCCTCGGGAGGGACAAATCCCATATCTATCACTCACCCCTCAAAAGCCCCATGTGTCAAAGCCACCCAATCATCACCTTTATAACAACCCACATTTCAGGACTGCGTTTGATGATGTCAAAGTGTGCCCAATGACATGTGTTGAGTGTAGTGATTTCAGGTCAAAGAATCACACTCACCACCATCACTGTGAGTACTGACTGTGACTACCATGTCATGGTTCCATGTGTCAAACTCACGGTGGGTCTGTCCGGTACACTTGTTCTCTAACAAGTACCTATGTGTTTGGTTTGATATCTCTATATCATGACTAATGAGATTATGTCATCAACCAACACCACAATCTTGTCTTGTGTGTCATTGCTGTATATCTACCTTCCACAATGACATCCGACTAGGGATATGAAAAGAATGTACAAACTCTTAGCATCTGTATGATCTCATCGTTCAGGTCCTCAACCTGAAGGCATACGTCATTGAGTAGTATCATTCTCTAGACATTCAATTTGTTCTATCACTATCTCATATGACTGAACCAGAAAGAATTGGAAGCTTGCCTTTGATGTTTATCAAATCAATCTTAATGTATCCCACCAATCATCCCATGATTGGCGCTCATGGCATACATACCAACAGACTCCCACTTGCACTGCAAGCCAATCACCCTTGAATCATATTCATCGTGATCTTCAAACATGTCCCACATGTTACTGTGCTCTTGTGCCAACATAGTGAGTTATGGCAACACCTTGCCAAAGTCAGTATAAATTGCATGTCTCTCATCTCTTTGTTGTATGTCACACGTATGAGATGGAGTTGTCGTAATATGTGATTTAGTATTCCTTTGCTAACCTTTAGCCACATTGCATGATCAAGGATTCCATACTTGTCATCAATGAACGGAATATCTATAAGTTCATCTCATGAACTTCCAGATCCATATAGTATCCACTGCTGTTCTCTAGCACATAGATACTCGGCATTTCCTTTTAAATGGTTTTATTGGAACACTTCCAATTATCAACAAACTTTCACTTTTATATATTTTGCGATTTATTTTATGTCCTTTAGGAAGTTCGCATCAATGTAACTCTTTACATTGAACTCTTCCTTATCTCCATAGAACTAGTACTTCACAAGTACTTATCAAGTTCTCATGGTATTCCAGTAACCCTTACTGGAAGTAGACAGACACCCACTCGTCATGTCCCACACACGAGTTATCAGGATGAGCACATCATATTGCCATGTCCTACATACAAGATGATGAATGCATTTTGTTCTTGCCATGAAAGATAATGGGATGATTACATACATGATAGATCCATATCTATTCTTAGTGTTCCCATTCTTCATAAGAATTGGACACTTGGCCTTGGGATACTAACTCCATGTAACATGGACAAGCTTTCTCCCACTGAATCTATGCATACTGAACCCTTCAGTAAATATTGCCAATGTATGCTTTCTCTTTTCAGGTCAAGAGGTTTTCGAGAACTATCTCTATAGATATCTATTTCTATCACATAGGAAGCATCTCTATCTTCCTTAAAGATAATTTCCACTTTGGATTTCCATTCTAGAACATTTCCATTTCACATCAATATGTGGAATGTGAACACACTCCTACTAAATCACAGATGCCTTATTTATCTTTGACATATCAGTCAAACCCTTTGACTATATCATCAAAGTAAAGATCCAATTCTGATTTGCTTGTACTCAATCAATCACATTGATTAGTCCATTGTAACTTATAGACTTTATTTGCATTAGTGGATTCATAAACCTTATGGGTTGTGTCACGTACACATCCTTATTTTATTCCTCATAGGAATGCGGTTTTAGTATCCATATGACAAATGTCTTAGTCATTAAGTTGCAATCAACAAGCATCATCCTTCTCAAATGTTATCCATGTGTCTTAACACTTAAGATTCATTTGCACTTATGGATTTTATTCCAATGGGTGCTACCATCAAGGTCATACCTTATGGTTCACATGGATGTCATTTAGGATGTAATGGTCATAAACCATAACTCAAAATCCGATTCCTCATATTCATCTAGATAGTTGACTCATCATATAGATAATTGAGGTGTATCTGTTAAGGATATAAGAACTCACAACTCCTTGTGATTCTTAATGTCCTTTATTAGTGTGGGGGTATTCTTTTATTAAGAAAGATTCAGTTATTTGATAATCATTCTCTAACTCCTTAGAGTATGATTCCTTCTTGATTTAGACATCACCATGCCTTAATCATGAGTTCACTATGATACACTATCATAATCACTCATAAGGATCTCAAACATTTGGTCCAAGTATTTCATTCATTGATCTCATCAAGAATTAACACTTTACCAAATTCGTACTTCATCTATGATATTCTTGAACACTTCAAGATATTCATATTGGTATTTCTCTAAACACCTTTTGAAGTATTAGCATTTGTTCCAATAGGTATGTAAATACATCACATGTATTATACCTAATAGGATAATCATTCTCCCACTACCATTAGTGAAGATTGATTAATCATGTCCAAGATATTCATGTCTCTTACTGGTTCTCTAACCAAAAGACTCTAGATTTATCCATCATATGGACACTAGAAATGAATTTCTCATGATTGATGCTAATTTGATTGTTTGAGTTATCTATAACTTTTAGGTATCATTTTATCTTATGCATATCAAATACCACAAGATAAACAAGGCATTTCCACAAAGATCATATCCTTAAAAGATTGAAACATCAACTTTATTGATTGCCATCATTGTCATACAATATGCAAAAATAAAGTGTTTCTATCTATTGGCAAATATGAAATAGCAGTTCATAATTGTATTACATGCCTTTTAGGCTGAAAATAAACTAAAGTACTCCTATCTATGGCGGCAACACTTGCCCCATTTATTGAGTGCTTTACACTTTACATCTTGGTATCATATACCTCAAAAAGTGTTACAGGTTTACTTTCATGATACCTTTAAGCAGAGACGTTTGTCGCCTCCTCCTTCTTTTGTTCTTCCAGATAGAGAGGACAATTCCTTTTCCAATGTCCTATCTTTTGACAATGGTGGCAATTTCCTTTCTTGGTCACGCCTCCCTTGGCCTTGAGAGCTGAAGACGACTTGGGCTCCTGGCTAGCATCAGAACCTTTCTTAGCTTTTCCCTTGCCCTTGCGCTTGGACTTGCCTTTCTTTCTCATGATCACCATCACAAACTTAGGCTTGTCCTTCTTCATATGTATCTCGACTGTCCTCAACATGCCCACCAACTCTGAAAGTGGCCTATCAAAGTTGTTCATGCTGTAGTTCATCACAAACTGACTGTAGGATTCTGGCAATGATTGCAGTATCACGTCAGTAGCCAACTCTTGGCTCAGTGGAAATCCCAGTCTTTGCAGGTTCTCCACATACCCAATCATCTTGAGTGTGTGAGGACCAACTGGATCTCCTTCTGTCATGACGCACTTGAACAGTGCCCTTGAGACATTGTATCTCTCTTGCCGTGCCTGATCTTCATACATGTTCCTGAGATGCTGAATCATCTCAATGACACCCATGTTCTCATGTTGTCTCTGCAACTCGTGGTTCATAGAGCACAACATCAAGCACTTTGCATCAATGGCATCATCAGAATGCTTCTTGTAAGCATCCCTTTCTGTCTTTGGTGCATCAGGATCCGGTTCCTCTGGAATTGGAGTATCTAGGACATAGAGCTTTCGCTCTTGAGTGAGAACAATTCCCAATGTCCTATACCAGTCGTGGAAGTTTGTCCCATTTATCTTGTCCTTTTCAAGGACCGATCGCAAAGAAAAGTGATTGTTGTTTGTTTCCATTTGTACTACAAAAGGAAATATGCAATTTTAGTCCAAAAACTCATTTTTGACTTATTTGATTGATTTGAAAAGTTGACGATAAAATTAGGCCTTCAATTAATTATCGCTCCCACTATTTTAGTTCAAATTGATAGCCCTCACCATCAATTCGGAAGATTGCAGCGTATAACCTTCTAGTGGGCAAGATCCTAAAATCCTCTAAGTCATTGACCAGCTAGGGCTATCACCCACAACTTAGATCTCTCAGGTAGGCAACTCTTGCCAATTGCATCATATGAAACTCTTGATAAGATGTCATATGCAACTCCTTGCCATGATCATCTCCATGCCTCAAGGTTCTAGATCCTATATAGGTCACCTTGTTAAGTCTGAACCAAAGCCAAGACGATGAATATGCACCCTGCTTGGGCAGACCCACATATCCATCCTTCACGCTTCCACGAGATAGACGGTGCACCATGCTTGGGCGTGCCCACACTTCGTCGATCAAGTTTTTCACGTGTGTCACATTTGGAAGGCATCTAAAACTTAATATTTAATGAGGGATTTGGTTTTATATACATATACATATCCAATCACCACAATACATAGTATGTATCATATACATGCTATATCCCACAGAAAACATGCAAAATGATAAAAGCGATGATTATGGCCATCCTAATGTGATTCCTCGAGCCAAGAGGAATCACGGTCATCTAGGTCTACATCACATGCAACCTGTACAAGATGAACTTTGTGCTTTGCCTTTCTGGGTTTGATCAACTCATCACATGAATGATTGGCTCGCCCTCAGACTGGTCGGATGGGTGCCACCAGCCGATCGGTTGGCTCCTCCAACTGATCAGTTTGCCTGGTCATCATGCATCTCATCATGGCCGCCACCCACTCATCTCGCTCCTAGAATCGGTCATCAACCGATCGGTTCACTCCTTGAACCGATCGTCTGGAACGTCAACCGATCAGTTCACACCTTGAACTGATCGTCTCAGCTGTCATCAGATGTTCTCCATTCTTTGACATAACAGGAAATAAAATTCTATCCTATTTTACATTGTAAAAAGAGAAATCTCGAGTTACATTCGAGGGGAGCAGAGGTAGGAAAGGAATCTCGAATTATTTCGAGTTACATCAGGAATAGGAGAAGGAAGATCGGTGCGCAGACCGAGATGCAAGCAACCACATACAACCATACACAGATAGGGTTTATTGGCCATAACCACGCTATACATCCACCACAAAACTCGTTTAAGGTCGACGTGTATCGAGTGTATTCATAATACATATCATATATGTAAATTGGGATTTGTGGATTTAGGATTGGACATGCATAAAAGCCAATTTTATTCGCATCATATGCAATAAATAAAGGCGACAAACCAAAACTGATCATATCGATAATCCCTAAAGTATAGAGCAGTTGACGTGGCTCTGATACAACTGTTGGGTTTTAGGGGAGGCAGAGAAGGCAGCGGAAACAAAAATTTTCTCCCCCAAACCCGGAACAAGGAAACACGTCAACGTCTATACAATAGGAAAGGATGGTTTGTGGAATCATACCTTGTCCCGAGGCTTGCTCGGCGACAATACCTCGCGCCTTGCGCGGTCTTCACCTCCGGTCTTGGACGGTGTCTGTGAAGCTCCTGGTCGCACCGGGACTGAAGACTCCTGGTCTCACCGGGACTGTCGGGATTAACAGTTGTCCTCCTAAGCGGCAGAAACCTCCCGCCTCTGAAGTAGTCCACACAGACCACCTGGAACTCCAATCTCCTTGTCTCAAAAGGAATTGGAAGGAGTCACACCCTCCTATCAGTGTACTAGTCTCCGACACACTCTCCTGCCACCATTCGCAACTGCAATTGTCTTTCCCTTGTTGTGCCTCCCTTTTCGGGTAGCACTTGCTCGGGCTCTCTCTCGGTTACCAAAACTAGAGAGAACGACAACTTCACAGAGAAACTGGTTGCACTGAGTTGTCTTTTGAGAAGCCCCCAATACCCCTATATATATATGAGGGTCATGGGATAGGGTTCTCCATCCCGGGCAATGCGGGACTAAAAGCAGGAGTAGAAGGGTTCGAGATTTTCCACAAAAACAACCAACTCGCAACCTGAACCGATAGTTTCACAACTGAAACAGTCGGTTGGGGACCTGAACCGGTCGGTTGACACCTCAACTGATCGGTTGGGACCCATGAGCCGGTCGGTTCACTTCTGAACCGGTCTGTTCGTGGTCCTGGTCAGTTCCCGACCGACTTTCCATCTTTTATTTCTAATTGGTATCAAATACCAATCCTTGTTCCAATCAAATTGGGTAAGTGAAACGAAAGGAAAATTCTCACCAATCTGACTTTCCAAACTTGCTCGGTTGCAACAGTTGAACCGATCGTTTCAAAACTTGAAGCAATCGTTCACCCTGTCCATGAGCCGATCGACTCACCACTTGAGCCGATCGGTTCACCAAGTTGAGCTGATCGGTTCATCTCATGAGCCGATTGGTTGGGAGTGTAGATTGTGCAGAATCAGTCAATGGCAGACTCAATCAATCCGATACTCCAATCAATCTGTCTAACACCTTGTACACTATGATTTTGAGCTATCAATCAATTGAGTGTTTAATTGAACTACTAAACTCCTTTAGTAATCAATCTAAACATTGTTTGTGACAAAACTCCTCTTCCAGGTTAAATCCTATGTGTCTGACCCTACAGGTCCATTTCACATTGGCAGTGAAAGTCCATAACACTTATGACTTCACAAGCAAAGAGCGGTGCCTAGTCACACATCAGTGCTACCCAAGTGAAAGAGAAAGTTGGAGAACAACCTTCAATCCTACAATCCATGAATGGTGTTACAACAAATGTATAATTCCTTTGTCATTGATATCCTGAATGAACTCGAGGCATGGAACAGTCATCCTGTCAACGTTCATTCACTTTCTTGATCTCAGAGCAGATTGGAAGAGATATGTATGACATCAATATCACATATTGATTCACACATGTGTGCGCACGCCTATTTCAATCCTACTCATCAAGTGGCCTTGGATATCAAACTCCCTCAGGAGGGACAAATCCAATATCTATCACTCACCCCTCAAAAGCCCCATGTGTCAAAGCCACCCAATCATCACCTTTATAACAACCCATGTTTTAGGACTGCGTTTGATGATGTCAAAGTGTGCCCAATGACATGTGTTGAGTGTAGTGATTTCAGGTCAAAGAATCACACTCACCACCATCACTGTGAGTACTAGCTGTGACTACCATGCCATGGTTCCATGTGTCAAACTCACGGTGGGTCTGTCTGGTACACTTGTTCTCTAACAAGTACCTATGTGTTTGGTTTGATATCTCTATATCATGACTAATGAGATTATGTCATCAACCAACACCACAATCTTGTCTTGTGTGTCATTGGTGTCTATCTACCTTCCACAATGACATCCGACTAGGGATGTGATAAGAATGTACAAACTCTTAGCATCTGTATGATCTCATCATTCAGGTCCTCAACCTGAAGGCATACGTCATTGAGTATTATCTCTCTAGACATTCAATCTATTCTGTCACTATCTCATATGACTGAACCAGAAAGAATTGGAAGCTTGCCTTTGATGTTTATCAAATCAATCTTAATGTATCCCACCAATTATCCCATGATTGACTCTCAGGGCATACATACCAACACTTGTCTTTTCCCGACTTCTTCCTTTTTCACTAAGGATAGAAAGGAATTACAGTAGAGCAGAGCCTACGTTAATGGAGTCCTCTCCTTAAGTTTGAAATGACTAAGTATGAGTTGGATTCTTGCACAGCCCACAAGTCCACTCTATTTATACACAACAGGGTCGAGATGGTTAGGCATGCAAGCCCCATAACCGCTCGCCCGACGGTTAGACACATAAGTCCATAACCTCTAGACGGTTAGACACATAAGTCCATAACCGCTCGGTTCACAAAGTATAACCGCTCCAAGTAGTGCGCTGAAGGGACACGTCAGTTCGTTGATAACTGCTCGCTCTGAGTAGTGCTCCCAACCGTCGCTTCGTTTCGCTAAGGCATCTGATCACTCCATCTGCTAAGTCTCGTGCTCGTCCGAGCCCACTCCAGGCAATAGCCCTGCCTACTTCCTCTTCGTGGTTGCAAACGTCGTGTCGCTTCGCTCCATCATCCAGACGGTTAGAGTCATCTGCTCCCGCCTCCACGTCTGAAGTCTTTGGGTAGTCCGTCTCTCCTGTCAGCTCACGTCCATTCACAAGGATCGGCTCACGGATCACTAAGTCGTGGGGTTTAGGATCCTGCTCGCACGCGTCGATTCGCTAAGGCAACCTCCTAGTGGTTAGACTAAGTGCTTGCATCCCTAACTCGCACCCCTTCATGCCATAACGCTCCTCTACTATGGCGTTATCCTTGTAACCGTCACTTGGGTCGCGCGACACCGCCGCAACGCCCCATCCCATGGCTCTGACCCGGGTCAAACCCATGCAATAGAACTCGCTAGGAGCTAAGTGAGCTGCATGCGAGCTGGACAGCGTCAGCCCGAGCTGCTGCACACTGTCGCCCATGTTTGGTCAGCTGCACACGAGTCATGACCAAGTCTTATAAGCTCTCTCTCAGCTGTATGAGGCCAACCCATCCTTATCAAGCTGCTCGCTCACTTTCCCGAGCTAAGGATCATCTCGCCCAAGATGGGTCTGCTCGCCCGTCAACTAAGTATAGCTGCACGCTAGCTAAGACCAACTCCCTTGAGCTGTTGCCTTCATCCACTCAGCTGAGTCCAGCTCCCATATGCTCAATTTTTCCTTGGACGAGCTAGGGCTCGCCCACTTGAGCCACGACCTGCTCCACCTGAGCTAGGTCATTCTTCCTTCAGCTTAGACTCGCTCCACCTGAGCTTCCTCTAGCTTCATAGAGTTGTGATGTATCAACACCGAGCTATCTCGAGCAACATCCGAGCCATTGACCCAAGGTATTAGCTAACGACACACCTTTCTGGACAATGCTCGACCCTTAGAGAAATACGTGGTTAACACGCCTCCCCCACCGGATGAACCCGACACCCTCATCGGAATAAACCAACAAGTAAGGATGCCTCATCTTAGATGCTCAATTGCCACTCCTACTTTCTGACTTGTCCACTTGATGAAGTGATTTCTTCCTTAGCTTTTCCTGGCCATCGACTTGGTGTGATTAACTCCGCCAATCATGAAAAATTGATTTCGTCTCTGTCGAAGGTCTTGATGAAACTGTTGAAGAATCCCAACTCCACTTGTGAAGTCAGTTGTAGTTGCAACTCCTGATCTTTAGTCTTTCTGGATTTCTTTCTCTGCATTGCTCCTTGTTGAGTGAAGGGTTTGCCTCCCTTCAAGTGCTGGCCTGATAGCGACTTAACATAGAAATTGCTAAGCCCTACCCCCTCGACCAGTGTTGGTCTGATAGCAACTTAACATAAGAAAACGTTAAGTCCTATCCTCTAGACCAGGACCTATCCACAGATAGTCATAGGAACTTGAAGTATATTGCCATCCATTCATCCACGCAAGACTTAGAGAAATTCTCCCAATCAGACACAATACTCCCCTTCAATTCCTTGGCTTCAAGTAATTCCAACAAATTGGACATCACTTAGAAGATGATTGAAGTGACTCGACTCATCCCTCATGTTATTGTTCCCAAACAATCAACACTTTTTACAACTTAGAAACATTACGCATGGAATGAAAGGACCTACTTTTATACACAAGTATAACAATCCTCTTTATTCCATTCACAAGTTAGTGTACATTGAACTATTACAACCCTTAGAGGTCATAGAGATCCTCTCTATTACAGAATACTTCCACTTCCAACAGTGGTGCTAGCAAGCATACATACACTAAGGACTAAACATCAATTACACTTGCACCTTATTAAATAGTCGCTTCTGTCAGATAATATGTCGTATAACAATCCTCTTTATTCCATTCACAAGTCAGTGTACATTGAACTATTACAACCCTTAGAGGTCATAGAGATCCTCTCTATTACAGAATACTTCCACTTCCAACAGTGGTGCTAGCAAGCATACATACACTAAGGACTGAACATCAATTACACTTGCACCTTATTAAATAGTTGCTTCTGTCGGATAATATGTTAGCGACCAATCCATCTTTTGCTTTGAGTGAAAAAGCCATCTCTAATAGCTTCATGCCCTGAGATGCTGCTCCCATACGGAAGTGCCCTTTCGCCCTTAGCAACTCCTTCATGCATCCCATCAAGAGTTTGCACGAGACCCGCATCATAACCGCCAAGTCTCTTCACGTGTGATGGTATAACCTACTCGTTAAGCCGTACGAGTCGTTACCTCAGGTCCATCACTCGCCTTGGTCTGGAACCATCAGTAGTCCCAATAGAGATGCTCTTCACAGATGCACCTCTTCGAATGTCCCTGTTGTTGCGCGCTCCAAGGGTCGGTTACTTCCAGCGTAACCGTCGGTAGTTGCGCCTCTGCCCTCCCTTTCCTGAGGCCATCCAGAGTCCAGTCGTCCATTCGCATGCCTCAGCGACGCGCGCCTTGTCCGCCTCCCAACGAACCGTCGTGATCAGTTTTCTCTCTACCGACGCCCGTCAGCAGGTTGTCGTGGCCATGGTGGGATTCCCCTTGGAATCGTCGCGACCCACCATGCCACCTCTTGGCAACTTCATCAGTGCCCCTCCCTAGAGGGAGCGGATGCGAGGCCACCCACCTCATCATCACTCTCGATCTTAACCGCCACATGGCTGGCAACCGTCATCGGAGACAGCCGCGGTTTCTTGCAGCAACGCTCAGGGTCATTGGCCAACATCATCTCGGCCAAGTACTCCTTACTAGGAGCGTTGTCCTTCAGCGATTCGGCTTCAACAACTGACATGTAGTATGCTGCTTGATCAGCCAACATACTCACCACTTGAGTGGACATAACATACACCCAATTTGTCAATGCACCCAACCAGTCGTGCAGGCTATCATCCCTGGAACTGGTGGCATAGTTGCAGGAGCAACTGCCCTCTTCGAACGTTGAAGAAGAGGCGTTGCGATCCACCTCCAAGATTTCGAGCGCCCGAATCCTTTCTCGAAAGGACCCGATCTCACGAGTAACCGTCAAGTCCAGGGCACGTAACTGCCCTCTGATGTCGACGAGCACGCCATGGATGTCGTTCCGCCAGGCATAGAGATCCTCTCTTAGCCACCGGGTCTTTTCGTCGAAGCGAGTTCTTCCTTCGTGGTAGAACTGATAGTTTAGTTTCTCTTCCCTGATGAGCGAAGCCCACTATCGCTCTATCGTCTTCAACTTAGCTTCCATATCAGACATCTCCTTCTGTCGTCGATGAAGATAATCATCTCCCTTCTTGATATTGGAAATGCTTTTATACCACTCTGTTATCGGGTGAAATTCAAACACAAACTTCGCACTAGTAATGGCGTTGAGGTCATCCCCAACAAGCCCACACACAGTTCTCGTTAGAGTAGAAGAACATAGAGTCGCAGCGGATAAATACAAGGGAGGGGAGGGACTTGTCTTTTCCCGACTTCTTCCTTTTTCACTAAGGATAGAAAGGAATTACAGTAGAGCAGAGCCTCCGTTAATGGAGTCCTCTCCTTAAGTCTGAAACGACTAAGTATGAGTTGGATTCTTGCACATCCCACAAGTCCACTCTATTTATACACAACAGGGTCGAGACGGTTAGGCATGCAAGCCCCATAACCGCTCGCCAGACGGTTAGACACATAAGTCCATAACCGCTCTCCATAACCGCTCGACGGTTAGACACATAAGTCCATAACCGCTCAGTTCACAAAGTATAACCGCTCCAAGTAGTGCGCTGAAGGCACACGTCGGTTCGTTGATAACTGCTCGCTCCGAGTAGTGCTACCAACCGTCGCGTCGTTTCGCTAAGGCATCTGATCACTCCATCTGCTAAGTCATGTGCTCGTCCGAGCCCGCTCCAGGCAATAGCCCTGCCCACTTCCTCTTCGTGGTTGCAAACTTCGCGTCGCTTCGCTCCATCATCCAGACGGTTAGAGTCATCCGCTCCCACCTCCACGTCTAAAGTCTTTGGGTAGTCTGGCTCTCCTGTCGACTCACGTCCGTTCGCAAGGATCGGCTCGTGGATCGCTAAGTCGTGGGGTTTAGGCGCCTGCTCACACACGTCGATTCACTAAGGCAACAGCCTAGCGATTAGACTAAGTGCTCACATCCCTAACTCGCACCCCTTCATGCCATAATGCTCCTCCACTATGGCATTATCCTTGTAACCGTCACTTGGGTCACGCGGCACCCCCACAACACCCCGTCCCGCGGCTCTGACTTGGGTCAAACCCGTGCAACAGAACTCGCTAGGAGCTAAGTGAGCTGCATGTGAGCTGGGTAGCGTCGGCCCGAGCTGCTGCTCACTGTCACCCATGTTTGGTCAGCTGCACACGAGTCACGACCAAGTCTTATAAGCTCTCTCTCAGTTGTATGTGTAACATACTGAAATCTCCTATGTACCTCTTTGTACTCTTTTCTATAAGCTTTGACCTTCATTTTCATTCCATTTGTCCTTGGTTTTGATTTAAAAGAAATTAAGATGGTTATTGGTTAAATGTTTCCTATATATTCTTATTTTAAGGTTGCATGCACAAATGCCTCAGTTAGAATTAGATAATGGGTTTAAAATGCAAATTCACATTAAGTAATAAAAAGAGTAAAAATAATTCGTCCTAGAATCTTCTAGTGTTTCCTAGAATATAAGAAATAAGAAGAAAATCCGAATTTTGTAAAAGGAAGAAGATAAATGTAATAATTAATGGTAATATGAGAAATTATGGGTAAAGAAGATAATTACAAAGATTTTTGCAAAAAATATGATAATCTGAAACCATCATGATAATTTGATAGTTTAATTCGTTTCCTTGAGCAAAGAGTAACTTAAGGGTCAAGTATTATTTAAAATGAAAATATTAATAACATTATCGATAGAATATAGGAAATATGCCAATAAAAAGAAATAAAATACTTAATGTTCTCAAATCAGTAAAATTACTTCAAATTCGTATTCTAAACATAAAAATAAGCCTCTATGCAAATTTGCAACTAATTTGGATAATATATGAATAATGAGAAAAATAGGAGAGAGAGAAAATGTGTAGAATGTTCTAATTAATTTAATAAATATAAATATAATTTCAACTTGGGAAGATAATTGCAAAATCGTGTTCCACACCTTTAAGGAGACTTATGGGTGAAGTTACATTAATTTTAAATAATGTTATCACCTCTTTTGAAGGAGGAAAGAGAAAATGACATATTAATTATTTCACCTATCAAACTTTCTCAAAATGAAAAACTAACTACATATTTGGATTCTACGCGTCGAAATAAGTCAGGATATAAATTTTCATAATTTTTGGGCAACGTTTGAGCCTCCAAAAGAAGAAAGAGAAAAACATCTAAAATCTAATAGTTTTAATCGACTTTTGCTCAGGGATATTTCCCTGATCTAATGCGAGATTGGATGGCTCAGAGTCGTTGATGGACTCGGGTCCATCGATCGAACGATCCATGATCATCTTCTACCTTGAGTCGGATTAGGCAACAGATAGGATTTTTCGTTTTCTTAAAATCGCGATATCTTGAGATTCACTCAACGATTTTCCTTGATTTTTGTTTTGTTGGACTCCTTGTGAGATTTCGCACAGGATTATCTCGAATTTTGCGAGCTTTAACGCGTATTCGTGAAACGCCTAATGTGGCTGCCGACCTCCTCACCTTGCCCCTAGCTAAACCCTAGCCTAGGGCATGTTGCCTATATATATCTAGGTCCCAAGAACCGTCATGACCTTAGCAACTCGCCTATACCTTTGATTTCAAGCTTCATGGACGTTTGGACCACCTTTAAGCCGCTGGTTGACCCTGCTCTTGCGGCGCCTCTCGCGCTCGTTGCTGTTGGCCTCGTCTCAAATCCAAGGTATGGATGAGTTCGCCTCTTGTTTAGCTTTCCAACACATATCTTAGTGTCGCGTTTGGTGCTCTAGGGCGAAATTGCCCAAATTCTCCGCGTGAAGCTGCTTGCTTCAGCCATCGGGCTAGCTGGAGAAGACGACACGGTCATTTTCCGATTTTGCCCCTTGCCCGCTTGCTTTACCTGTTTTCCGCGCAAGGGCGTTACGGTCTTTTGTTCCTTTCTGATCGCCCGCCTGCCCTCACCGCATGGCCGGTAGCGAGCGGCTGCGAGGCGCGGGTCACCGCTGCCGAGCGCCCGCTACCGCTCGGCCATCCAGCCTTGCCTACGTGGCAGGCTGTGATTGGTCGAGATAAAATATTTTTTTATTAATTATTCCGATGGTCAAAAATAATAAGTAAATAGTGTTTTGAAATCAGGAAAACGAGATCTATTTAATAAAAATGTTTTTGAGATCTGGTTTTGAGTTTTTCGAAAAGGTGTTTTTAAAATCGATTTAATTAACTTAAAAATCATAAAAATTAACCCTAAGAATCCATATTTCCAAAATATGCAATATTATAGGTTATTTTGATCAGGAAAACCTAACTAAGATGATTATGAGGTTTTTGAAGTCTGAATCGAGAGTTTGTGAAAAAAGTTAGTAAATTAGGGTTTTCAATCTTTTAAATGAATACATGTAATTCTAATATATATATATAATGATGTAATAGGAAGTTTGGGTTTATAGTTCGTGTGAAGAGTTGAAAAAGGGAAACTTAGGACACCTGTGGCCAAGGTATGTGTTTAGTATGAGTTTGATTGTGCATCTACCTATCAGATGGGAAATACTTAATCCAATACCTAAATTTCTTCTATGAGGTTTAACTTGATCTAAACCATTGAATTTCTTGAAACCTAAATGTCTTATTTGCCTCAAAAATCAGATATAGTATTCTCTTGTTTGGGTATTCATACCCCACTGCCATGATATATATTCTTTTGTTTAATCTTGCCATAAATCTTTTGTTAGCATGAAATTAAATGTTCTATTTAAATTTTAAGTAGTGGTACTTATGTACAACTACCCATAGAGGGCATGTATAAAATCGCCCTAGGGGAACGTTTATTATTCTCCCCATTAAAAATTGTAGGTGATTTGGAAATGTTTATAATTCTTCCCTCACCTAAGGTTAGAGGTCCGGTAGGTGCCTCAACCCTACTTAGTTAGATAGACATATTAATTAACATGCTAAACCCTTTATTTCTTTTTGTTAATGGCAAGTCCTCTTATGAAAACCTCATACTTTTTGATATCTTCTTACACCAAATATCTAGCCTAAATTTACTTGTTACAACTTTCTTTTCCTTTGATAGATTGTTAGTGTAACACATACTTTTCCTTGTTTTCCCTCTTGCTGGGTGTCTTCCCAACCACCCAGGTGTTGGAGCTGTGCAAGGTGAAGGAAGGGCTTGAAGAAAGAATCATTTGTTGTGATCGTTAGCTTGAAGAAGGATGGCTAGGTTGCTATAGCTAGATCCTCTATTCTATCTTATCTTTTCTTTTTGAAAGCAATGGTGTAATAAACAATAAAGCCATTAGAAGGCTTGTTATTTCTTTCTTTCCGCTGCTATTGACATTTTATTATGTATCTGGAATCATGCTTATTTATTTGGAATATTATGCAATCATCCTCAAAGTCTAAAATTTCTGTTAAAAATTGTGTATGTTTGTATTTCCTTTAAATTTTAGTAGAGAGGTGATCTCGCCTCTTTACAGTATGAGGCCAAGCCATCCTTATCAAGCTGCTCGCTCGCTGTCCCGAGCTAAGGATCATCTCGCCCGAGCTGGGTCTGCTCGCCCATCAGCTAAGTATAGCTGCACGCTAGCTAAGACCAACTCCCTTGAGATGTTGCCTTCATCAACTCAGCTGAGTCCAGCTCCCATATGCTCAATTTTGCCTTGGATGAGCTAGGGCTCGCCCACTTGAGCCTTGACCTACTCCACCCGAGCTAGGTCATTCTTCCTTCAGCTTAGACTCGCTCCACCTGAGCTTCTTCTAGCTTCATAGAGCTGCGATGTATCAACACTGAGCTATCTCGAGCTACATCTGAGCCATTGACCCAAGGTATTAGCTAACGACACACCTTTCTGGACAATGTTCGACCCTTAGAGAAATAAGGGGGTAACAGTTACCAACATGTAATTTTGCCTATTTTGAATTACTTCCATCTGTTGTTGAAACATTGTACTTTCACGCTAATACTTTCTTGCTTTATACCAAACAAAGAGTGTCATGTATATCCTACTATATACAACTTTATCATGTCATGTCTGGTTGTGATAACATAATGTTCCATCACTCACCTGTCTCATGGAAGCCATCAAGCTTCTGTTGCACCTCTATGATCTGATGTCCAACGCCATGATATCACCTATATATAAACCTTGTCCTATTTTCGGTAGTTATTTAATCATAGGACCATCCAAATTCTCCTCGAGTACTTATTGGAGCACCTCAAAATCTGACTTTCTCTAGGGTAAAGGAACATCATGAACTAATTAGAACGACTCCAACTCATGTACCATTGATATACCCTAGATACTAGGACTCATATCCTTGGTATTGACTACATGTGTCAAAAAGACCTCACATCCTTGTCTTATCAACTTCTCTACTATCACAAGAGGCACCCAACATGTTGGAAGGAGCTTCCTAATTTCCTGGAAAGCTTACAAGGTGTCCTTATTCATGAGTGTCATGATCCTAGAAATGTAGTGCAAATCAGCCACATGTTACACCTAGATATCCATCTCTAGGATTACAACAAATCCTCACACACCAAGAGGAATAAGATCCACTTGAATGCAAAATCCTGAGAAAGGAAGAGCATAAGAGGAAGGGTATGCAACTCACAACACAACGATACAATCCCAAGAATTTCCAACAAAAGGGTTTATTGGTCCTGCCGTTTGCAAAAAAGTTACAACTTTTTATGTATTATTCACTTTTCACTTGGATTCCTTGCCAGTTGTACAAGAATTTAACATGATTAATGTACCTAATTACTCTTTCTTGTTAGTCTTTTATCATACATATATGTATCTCCTTGTTTACCATGTTTCCTATTCACCCTTTTAGGGATTAGTTCATCATATTTCTCATTCTTATCCATTCTACAGGATCATTTCCCTTTATTTTCTTTTATATGTCATGATAGTTTTAGATTAAAATCTTTTTGCAAATAGGGGTGGGTCTAAGATTAACTCAGGTCCTATTTGTTCATCCTTATTAACCCTTTTTATAATCTAATATCACAATTATCATTGGATTGTCTTATTCTTATATGTATTTTACTTGTTAGGTTATTACATTTACACATATTCATCTTTATTTTTCTCTATTATTTCCAAAACCATAGTTTTAAGAACTCCTTCTAAGCTAATTTTCATTCAAACTTAATCTTCATGGTGTGATACCTCTTTCATTAATCATCAAAATTTGACATTTTGATGAGTTACAATATGATTTTCACCTTTCCTTTGGGGTATAATTAAGATATATTCATCATGATTTCTTAATTATTATGCTCTTTAGATGGTTTCCAACTGACTACTTGTTTAGGGTAATAAGAAAGATAACAATCAAATAGTTTCACACTTGCCTTCCCTTCCATAAATGAATACTTGTCTAGGGCATCCAAGTAATAAATTTCAAGAAGTATGCATTATGTTCATGTCATTTTCATTACTTAGTTATCATATTAGTCCTAAGTCCTAGTGTCATTGTAGACTCAACGAACCTAGAGATCTGATACCACCACATGCGACAACCCGTCAAACAAAGCAAGATTACTCAAAGCTTAAACACAATCAACCTCTAATAAAACACTTATCTAAAAAGAGGGTTAATTAAAATTGATTAAATTTTCAAAATTTTACTTAACAACATTTGCGTAAAAGCCCAACAACTCCAAATATTTCATAAGTCATACCAAAAATCTCTTACATTAACTATATGGCCTCAACCACTACATATACACATGATATACCATGCACTTGTACAATTATTATATTACTATGAAAGCTCGATTCAATAAAACAACATATACAAAACTTTCCCACACATACCTGAGAGTACAGGGACAACTCAACAACAAGCTAGACATCTAATCAAATTTCTTTCTATGGTCCATCATATCAGCTCCTCCTCACTGCCATGGGTCTTCTACTACTACTAACGATCACCTAAAAAGATTGTAGTGACCCACACGGGTGAGACCCATGTCCCACCAAGAGATATAACTCTCAACAATGCTTATTGATTACAATAGGTTATATAAACAAATAAGCTAATTAGATTATGCAGCTTAGGCAGATAGATAATGTGACAAAATGGTATTATCAATTATAAGGGATCTATTAAGAGCAATTCTAATTAGATTCTTAGAAGCTTGCATTATTCTCAATTACTAGATGTATATATTACTTATGAGCATAACCATCATCATGATCCTAACTAGTGTCATAAATATTGATAACAGTTTGACCATATTTGAATAGTAGGAGCATGTCTAATAATATAACATGTCTATAGTCATAAAAAAAACTAATAGAATAAGAATATCTAACAGTATGTCATATTTAACATCATAGGCATATCCAAAATATGAGCAAAACTAACAACATGAGCATGTCTAACAACATATCATTTCTAACAACATATCATGCTTAATAGGATAAGCATGTCTAGATCATAGGTACAGTCAATATCATAAGCACAACTACCAACATAAGTATTATTAGAAATATAAGTATACCAAACTACATAGGCATGGCTAGCAGTATAAGCATTTCTAATATTCATAAGGTAGTTAACATCATAAATATAAGCAACAATATAACATGGCAACTTCCTCTTACTGTATTAACATCATCTAAATTTGAAAGGAGCAATCAAGGGTTATCAACCAATGTGAAGCATTTTTAACCCTAACAAATATACTACATGACTATTTACATATTTTGTTAAGCCCTGGGGAGTTTGAGGTATACCACTAAAACTTCAAGTGACCACTACTAAGTTGAAATCCATTCCATAGAATATCTAGGATGAATGAAATCCTAAGATCTCAGTTTCCCACAATCAGTATGAGTCTGTCACAATGGCATATAAGTCAAGCTGCAACAAAGCCTAGTCCACCCTTGGTATATAGGTCAGGACACTAGTGAAATAGAGATACGACCACAACCATCTCCTTCCAAGGTATGACCGCAGCCATCCTCAATCATGTCACATATACAATATACACGACACTATTGTAGCCTTTCTCCTACTGAGGTATGACTACATTTATCCTCAAAACCTTGAAATCAACATACAAGGACACCCCATCTCTTCCATCATGCATACTCAACAGTATACGCTCTGAGCATCCCTTAGGAACACTTGTTTCCCCATCCAACAAGTCTTGACACTAGAATTGTCTACTATACAAGGAATTACATGATTAGGGATTCACTTTGATTAGTTATTGCCAATTTGATGAATTAAGGTTGAATCAAACAAGTGGACAAACAAATCCTAATTTATTTCTAGCAAGCATTAATATATAAAAAATTTAGAAGATATAAAATGTATGAGGCATAATTCCTTTCTCATCATCACATGATACCAATCCCTGTCACATTATGAAGAGGATCACACCTCCATAAGGCTCAACCATGTCTAAGGTCATTAGGACCATCACATCACATTATCCTGGTAGAATCATCATTATCTTTCCATGCCTTATCAAAGGCTCAACAACCATAACCATACATGTGATATACAAGAGTTTATCATAGTATTGCATTTAAAAACTATGATGCTCATATGACATATCAGGGTTGCAACAACATTAGGAGGGAGAAAGTATTTTCTCAACATACTTAATCATATGAGGAAGCTAAAAGTGATTAACAATCATCACCTACATGTGTTAAGGTTAGGTTCAACAGGATAGTTGCATTGCCATTACATATCAGAGTTTTATTAAACCTTATATTTATATTTGTTTGAGGGTAATGGTAAAACTATAAACTCATGGGTTTAAAACATTTGATTCTAAGTCATGAAATCCAAAACATCAAATTAGGTGCAGCAAGCACAAACCATCAAATCATATGTAAAACTATCAATTTCAAGGCAAGCATGACCTTTGAATTATGTGTATTAATCACCACCATAAGATCAAGTGCACTAAGCACAACCCATCAAATCTTATACCACACATCAGACCATCGGGTTCAAGGCAATTATAACCATTGCATCATGTATATGCATCATCACCATTGAATTATGGTCACATAAAACATAACCATCATATTAGTGCATCCAAACCAAACCTTCCAAGTATAAATCCTCACCCAAGAACTTAGGATGTTGGATAGGTGAAATCATTGGATGAAAAACATGTAAAACCTTGGGGTGTTCATCTAGTAAAAACCATCGAATGAGTAACTACGTAAACTGTCATTCTAATACTTAGAGAAAATAGTCCATAACCTTTTAAAATGATCATAAGTTGTTCCACTAAAGAGTACCATTGATCTAAAACTTACAAAAACGAGAAAATCAGCAGTTAAGATAGCCATTGATTGTGAACCTAGTGAGGCCATCAAATTTCATCACTAGATGGAAGAACAAACTTCAAACATTAAGTAAAAACTATCGATTCATTTGAGGGGAAAATCATCATTTGGCTAGGGTTTAAGTAACCATCGTTTGAACAAAAGATAGGAGAAACATGACCATTGATTCTTTGTCACATCAGGCCATCAATACTACAACATGATGTGAATCCATCAATTGTCACAAGAAGCTCAACCATTGACTTATGGAAATAAGAGAAAATCATCTCGAAGAATTAGAGAGAAACCATCATTTGAGAGAGAAATAAGGCCATCAACTTGAACCACTTGGGAGAGCGTCATAACCATTGTTTCTCAATCATAAGAAAGTCCAAAATAGAATCTAAGTCCAAGCCATTGGTTGGCACAAAATAGTCAAACTAAACAGCACCAAAACCAACTATCGGATCGACACACAAGGAGGGGAAAATCTCCTCAAACCCTAGGAAAAACCATCGTTCACGAGGATTACAATAACCATCAATCATTATGTGATGAAGACAATATAACCATCATTTTTCAAGATTATTAGAGTCATCAGCACAGTAGCTAAAGTACCATAATTGTTCCTTACTAAAGGCCAACCCATCGGGCCACTCAACAAGTGAGAAAATGTTTCAAGGCATCAAGTAAACCATAGTTCCAACCATTCCAACACCATTAATTACTATGATTATGGAAACCATCAACCAATCAGAGATTAGAATATTATGAACATGGGTTCTTAGGCATACAAAAGACCATCAAAATAGTAGAAAACACCATCATCATTCTACACAAAAGACTAGCCATCGAATCATGAGGTAAGGTAGAAATCCGCTCAAAACATATCAAGGACAGCCATCAATTCTTAGCACAACAACACCACCGACTCATGGTCAAGCAAGGTTTAAAGTTCATCTTCCAAAATAGATAATGTGCACAAGATTAAGAAGAATAAAAACAATATTATCTACTCAAGAATCTCATATATATATATATATATATGCACAACTTAACTCAAGATTCAAATGTTCTACCCATTACTATGTTTTAGAGCAAGATTTGTTCATGGAAAGTTAAAAGCAAGCAATAAACTATTGGTAAGGTATGCCCGTAGAGACAATCATATGATGATTGACATGGAATAATTACCTAAATGGATTTGATGAATAATACTATAAATATATAAAAGGCAAGCTTCCAATCCATCTGTTTCACTCAATTATGAGATAATGAGGATACATAGTGAATGTCTAGAGAATTATAATACTCAATGACATATGTTATCAAGTTCCTATCCTTGTGATGAGATCATACAGATGTTAAGAGTACATATACATATTCTAATTATGTCCATGATCAGTTGTTATTGTGGAAGGTTGATAGACAACAATTAAACATAAGATGAGAGTGTGAGTTGGTAGATGATTAAATCTCATTAGTCATGATATGGAAATATCAAATCAAGTGCTCAGATACATGTTAGAGAATACTGTATCGGACAGACCCACCTTGAGAGTGACACATGGTTTTGTGGTCACAACCATCTCTCATAGTGATGGTGGTGATTGTGATTCTTAGACCTGAAATATCTACACTCACCACATGTGATTGGGCACGCTTTGACATCATCAAACGTAATCCTGAAACATGAGTTGTTATAACAGTGATGATTGGGTGACTTTGACACATGGGGATAGATTGTGAGTGATATATGGGATTTTTCCCTCCTATTGGAGTTTGATATCCTGGCCACTTGATTAGTGAGACTGAGAAATGCATGTGCATGCACATGTGAATCCATATAAGATATTGAGGTCATTTTATCTTAGACGGTCTGCTCTTAGTTCAAGAAACATGGATTGAATGTTGAGAGGACGACCAACCATGCCTAAAGTTCATCCTAGATATCATAGATAAAGGAAAAATCACTAAAATACCTTACATAGATTGTAGGTTGAAGTTGTTCTCCAACTTTCCATTTTACTTGGGTAGCACTAATGTGGCGACTAGGCAACACTCTTTGCTTGTGATGTCATAAGCTAGTTATGGACATTCACTTCCAACGTGATATGAGACCTACAGGGTCACACAGACAGGAACTCATCTAGGAGGAGTTTGATCTTGAATTACAATTGGATTGATTACTAAAGTGTTTAGGTATTCAATTCACACAACTGATTGCTTGAATGGCTGACCAGGTCTGCCAAACAACCATCTCACTGAGTGAGACGGCCATTTGGGCAGCCAAACGGGCATCTCATGTAGTTAAGACAGTCGTTTGGGGGTCAGGTTGATCAGAGATCAACTTGGCTAAGTTTTTCCCTTGAACTAACCAACTCGTCTCAACTCACCAGACGACCATCTGGGTGAGTGAGACAGGTTTATCACTAGTGTGAGAAGGCTCAGTTGGTACTAATGAAATTTTTGGAGTTTTCTCGAACTCATTTCAATTGCACATACTTGGGGTGCAAGTAAATTATGTGTGACATTAATTAGGAAATGATTTGCCAATTCATATCTGACTGGGAAAGCATGAAATGACCATCTCGCTTAGTGAGACGATCATCTCACATTCTAGACGACCATCTCACTTAGTGAAATGACTGTCTTGCGTGTGAGACGAAGATCTCGGATTATGAGACAATCATTTTGGCTAACACAAGTTGTAAAACTACCAAAATTGTTGTAAAAGTTCAAGATCTTCTGGTTTTTTCCACTCCCTCTTTAGTCCCGCATTGGCTGGGGACTGGGAACCTTGATGCTAACCCCTCATATATATAGAGGGGTACTGGGGGCTTCCCAAAGTACAACACAACACAGACAACTAAGAATCAATCCTCTGACAACTGTTGTCCTCTCTGGTTGTGGTAACCAAGAGAGCTCCAGTAAGTCCTACCTGAAAAGGAGGGATAGACAACGGGAGAGAACAACTGAGAAGTTGTCATTGTGGGAGAGTAGATTGGTGACTAGTTGCAAGAGCAACTTGTCAGTAGTTGCAAAGAAGTGAGTTTTGTCACTGGACTTGCTCCAAGACTAGGTATAACTCGCTAAACCATCCTTCCTATTTCATAGTAGTTGACGCAATCTTGTTGTTATGGGAATACAGATAGATGTTTTTTTTATTTTTGCTACTATATTTTGTGCCTGTATTTCCCAACGGTGGTACCAGAGCAACGTCAATTTACTATGTTTTAAGATAATTGATATGGTCATATTTCCCAACAGTGGTACCAGAGGTGATTAAACTTTTGACTGTAGGAATCATCTATCCCTTCTCTATTCGACCAATGGTTAACTCGGGGGATGCTTGACTGGATCCAACCGATCAGTTTATCTACCAACCGATCATTTGAGCTGTAGAAGGGTCGATGTTCAGGAAACTCCAACTGTTCGGCTCACAAATGCCAACGGATCGATTGGGGATTCTTGAACCACGACCCTTCTACAGCTCAAATGATCAGCTGGTAGATAAATTGATCGGTTGGATCTAGTCAAGCATCCCCCGAGCCAACCATTGGTTGAACATGAGGCATCCCGACACCTCATATCCCTCCCTATGACTACACCAATCAAAACTTTGAACCAGCTGACTTGATCACCAGTCGATCGGTTCGGCGCCCTTGTTTGTCTATATAAAATCCTCAGGAAAGACTCATTCTCACTCATTCTGCTCTAACCTAGCCGCCACTCTCGGGCACCTGAGTTCTCTCACCCACCTGAGCTGCCGCCCAACCGAGCGATCTGACTCCCAACCGACCGGTGAGCTGCTGCCAGCTGAGCACCTCGCAACCTCAGCTGACCGGCACTGTAGCGAGCATCTTCCTTGTCTACTCTAGCTCGTCCTTCATGAGCCGACCCCTTCAGTAGGCTGACCACCCTACGCGAAGGACGCCAACCGACTGCTTTCCCAGCCGAATTATTTGCACTTCAGCTGGTAGCCTCTGGCTGCTCCTCTACTCCACGAGCTGTTTGGCTCCGCTCTGCCCGCTCCTCAAGCCACCCGTGTCGCGTGCCCACCCTTCATCTCTAGCCATCACCTACCGCCATGGTCACCTCAAACACCTTTGAGCCACTCGTCTTACATCTTAGCCAATCATCTGGCTCCATGAAGCTGAGAACATGGATCCTGACCCGCTTGGCCCACCTTCTCCCTTGATCCACAACAGCCAGCACCAAGATGCCCATTCTTATAATCAGCCACTCATCTGAGCAACCCAACCGATTGGCTCAGATCTCTAGCCTATCGACTCGGCTCCCCATAGCAGCCATGTTTAGTAGATTTTGTAAGAACAAGAGGAAGTCCACATGCTCTTCCTCCCGGGACCCACCTCATCGATCTAGGTCTCACATCGGGATACACACCATCCCCTACCCGTGAGTCCTCACCCGAGTACAATGAAGACATGCTCAATGACATCAATAAGGTGTAAAATCTTCTCCGAAATATGGAGAGAAACCAAAAGGTGAGAAACGACCTGGACTCCACTACCCCCCCTTCACCCCTCATAGCCCTAATTGCTGGAAGCTATGTCCAGTTTACCAACACCGACCACCTCCAACGTTATGAAAACTTATTTTCTATAGGTGTCTCCCTCCCCCGTTGGGCATGTGACACTACCCTTGACTCCCTTGGAATCTGTGAAGCCACCGACAACAACCTCCACAAAAACCACATCCTCCTCTTCCCCTACCATGTCACCTTAGTGTATAGTGATCTCACTCTTGAGTTTCCATCTACCTTTCACCGCTATCACTATTCCCGAGGCAACTCTAGCTGCCAGGAGATATCTGTCCGTCAGTTCACTTCCTTCATCCTCGATGGTGGTGACGATTAGTGGTTAGATCGTTGCATGGAGCGACCCCATTACTCCTACCCTGATCGATACGACAAAGACAATTCTGGGCTGAGATCACTAGCCTCCTTCACCACCTTCCTAGTGGGCCTAAGACTTCTAGTATTCACAACCTAGTGATCCACTACCTCCATCGTATCCTTGCTTGTACCATTTTTAGTAGAGAAGGTACCCAGGGAGCCATCACCCATATTGAGCTCTACGCCCTTTGGTGCCTCTTGAATGAAGAACCTTTCAACTAGGAGAATGTTGTTTTGGAGCACTTCAGCACCCAAGACTGTCGTACCACCTCATCATCATTTCTCATCGACCATTTTGTCACCCAGCTCGCCACCTTTCTTGGCTACACCCACATCCCTTTCACACCACTGCAACTTAAAAATCACCTGATTGACAGCTATTACCTGAAAACTAGCAAGTTCATCTGCGTGGGTTCTAATGGTGTGTACTACCTGCTCTTCAAGGATTCACATGAGGTTTTACAACTTACTCTTCATGCAAGGTTCGCTACAACAAACCTTATCTATGAGCTCACCGATCTAGCAGGACATATCTAGAGGTACAGTCTGGAGCACCCAGACCCAAATGACGTCCCCGTGCCACAGGCCCATAGGAGGAGTGTTTCTTTAGAGGCTCACAATGATGCCTCTGGCCCACCGCCACCACCCCGCCGCCGCACCAAGCAGAGACCAGATGATGATGCAGGCACATACGGGTTCTACGAGATCCAACAACAACTTGATGAGATCCAGCACGAGTAGCAGCACCAGGGACACCAGCTCAACCATATGTATCTCGTAGCATTCACAGGAGTCTTAGCATGTGGATTGCGACCACTATGCCCCTAGCCGCCCAGCTTACAAAGAATATGGAGCCCAGTAGGCCTACCCCATCCCCACTCTCCTTACTAGGGAAACTACTACGCCTCCTACCAGCAACATCCACCACTACAGTGATTCTCTTCCCTCCATTTCGTTCTAAGGGTTTTCTCGAGAAAAGAAAAACTCTAAGGCTGGGGTGGGGGTGGGTGGTACGTGTTCCACCCCCATATCAATCTCACCATATCAAGGGAATAGTATTTTCATTGGGGTGTGGGGACTAGCCCCACTACCTATTTCTTGTAATTTCTTTCATATTTCAACTCTTGTATGAACTCATTTAATTTGTAGACAATCATTTATTGTATGTTTTGTGGATTGATCACCAACTTTATGTGATTTATTATAATATTTTACTACAAGAACTTCAACATTTAAGATTTGAATACTGATTAGATTTGGTTGACACCCTAATGAGAACTTCTGATGGAAAGTCTCCAGAGTAGTAGATAGAAGATCTGTAAGTAACGAGACATCGAGCTTATAGGGATATCTACTCATGCAAGTTTTTGAGGCCAAACGGGGAAACTTGCATAACTTTAATTATATCTTCATATAGGTTTGGATTTGATTGATTGTGCAGATTCGAGTAGTGGCAGTGAACCCAATTCCACCCTAGTGTTTCCATCCATTAATAAATAAAATCTTAATCTAGCTCTTTTTATTCTCACAATCTTAGATTAATCAAACCAATCTCGACAATTGTGATAGATAATAGTTCTTACTAAGTTACTTTGATTAGATAATTCTTAAAAATGTTGTCTCTTAGGATTCAATCCTTAACTGTACTGCGATAAGATTCGTCTGCTTGCATGTGGCATTATTGCACTTTGGTTTTCATAAACTCTAGGTATTCTATTCCAAGTGAATTTGCTTGTGCGATAATATCCACGTCATACACATCCATCATAAAACTGCTTTTAGGACGACTTGTGTAAATTGAATATATATATATATATATATATATATATATATATATATATATATATATTAGTTTGATATTATCGTGATATATGATTGGACAGATATAATTGCATCGCATGAAATAATAGAATGAAAAAAAAGATCATATTGATTATCCCATAATACAGTAAATTGGTGTTGCCTCTCATATCATTGTAGGGAAATATGGTTACAAGATAGGCAGTAGAAATAAAAAATTTATCTACCATATTCTCCATAAACCAGCAAGATCGAGTCAATAATGATAAGATGAGAAGCATGGTTTTGAGGATATACCTGGTCCTGGAGCAAATCCAATGGCATCTCCTCATTTTTCTTGATGTGCAACTATTGACTAGTTGCTCTTGGATGGTATCTGTGTAGCTTCTGGTTTTCACCATAGATAGCAGACTGGACAACTTCTATTGTGACTCCTACAGTCTAACCATGGACTGCAGGTTGATGTTGTCCTCCTAGCAGTAGCCAATAGACTCCTACTGTAACATACTGAAATCCACTGTATCTCTTTGTACTGTTTTCTATAATATTTGTCCTTCATTTTTGTCCCATATGTCTTTGGAATTGATTTAGTGGAATTATGATGGTTATTGGATAAATATTTCCCATATATTCTTAATATAGGGTTATATGCACAAATACCTCAGTTGGGTTTTAAATAATGGGCCTGAAGTGCAAATTGTCCACTAAGTAAAAAAATAATAATATATTTCATCCTAGAACTTTTTATTACTTTTTAGAATAGGAAAAAGAAGAGAAAATCCAAATTATATATAAAGGAGATGATAAATGCAATAATTGGAGGTAATATGGGATTTAATGGGTAAAAGAAGATAATGAGGAATATATTGTTCCAAAAATCATAAATGGAAACCCACAAGGATAATTTAGTACTCAATCTCATTTTCATGACCTAAAAGAAATTTAAGGGCCAAGTATCATCTAATTTGGAAGATAAATGCATATATTAAAATCTTTATTAAAAGATAATACGAGATAAGCCAATAAAGTGAAATAAAATATTTAATGCCCTCAAATTGGAAAACTAACTCCAAATTCATAATCTAAACATAAAAAAAGCCTTTGGGAAAATTTGCAACTAATTTGGATAATGTTTGAATAATGAGTAAGAATAGGAGAGAGAAAGTGTAGAATCTTCTATTTATTAAATAAATAAAGAAATAATCTCAACTTGTGAAATTAATGATAAAATTGTATCCAAGTCACTTAGGGAGATTTATAGGTGAAGTTTTACAAATTTTAAGGAATCTTATCACCACTAATGAAGGAGGAAAGAGAAAATGACATTTTAATCATTTAACCTACTGAATTCCTCAAAAGGCAAAACTAATTCCATATTCGGATTCTACACATCAAAATCAGTTAGGATGTAAATCTTAGTTAATTTTGGATTTCATTTGAGCCCTCAAAAGAAGAGAGAGAAAAACATTTAATATTAATATGTCACTTTGGTCGAAATTTTATTTGGAATAGGAAATGATGTGTCACACGACACCTAGGACTTGTGCATGTGATTGGACGGTCTGGATTCCTTGATGAACTAGGGACCACAGATCAGACGGCTAGTGGTCATATTCTTCCTCGAACCGGTTGGGAAACAAGTTGTTTTATTTTCCGAAATTTCAAATCCATTTATCTCGATCTATACTCAACCAAATCAAGAACTTTTTGTTGCTATGAACTCCTCACAAGATTCCACTCCTAATTATCCCAATATTTTTTTAAAGATTTGGAAAATACCCAATTCAACTGAAGCTTTCCTCTCACCTTGGGTACCAAAACCCGAACTAAGACCCCCTTGCCTATAAATACCACCACCCTGACGCTCACCAACATCTTTGCAACTCGATGCACAAGATAATTTGGATTTTAGTCCTTGTTTGACCCTCAACTAGCCATCATCATCACCCAACTTGCAGCACCCCTAGCTCCTTGCTCTCTCCATCATCGGCGTAATAAAAGGTACCATCGAGTTCTTCATTCTCTAAGCCTTCTAACGCATATATGCACGTCGAGCTTGGTCTAGGATCCTTGTTTCGCCCAAATTTTTCCCAAGCTAGCTACTCAAATAACATAGCTATGGTGCCGGCTCGGGGAGGAGGATGACTCCCTACAATTTTACCAAATCGGCCTCGATCGGTTCCTTCTCGCTTTGTTTTTGCGCGAGGGTATTCACGTCTTTCCATTTTATTTTGTTTTTCTTTTTGACTGGCTTTGACTCCAGTCTTGTAGACAGCTAGCAAGGGCGGGCCACCTACTTGGCCATCACCCATTGGGCCAAGTGGTGGACCTGATCCCACCCTCTCTCTCTCGATGCTCTCAGTGTGCGCTTTGCCTACGTGGCAAGCCGTGATTGGTTATTATCGAATAAATCGTATAAATTATTCCAATGGTCAAAATTAAAAATAAGTAGTGTTTTGAAATCAGGAGAATGATATCTATCCTTTAAAAATATTTGTAAAGTATGATTCTGATGTTTGCAAAAAAAGTGTTTTTATAGTGATTTAAATTACTTAAAAATCAAGAAAAATAGCTTAAAAGTCAATATATCAAAAATGTACAAACATATATGTTATTTTGATCAGGATAACCTAACTAAGTCAGTGATTAGGGTTCTAAAGTCTAATTCGAAGGTTTGTGGAAAAGGGGTTGTAACATTAGGGTTTTGAGTCTTTAATGAATGAACTTAGCATTAATACATGTATGTGATTATGTAATAGGGGAAAGTGGACTCTGATCTTGATTAGGGATCTAAAAGTGAGTTCTAGGGTTTGAAGGAACGAGGTATGTGCATCTACACCTTCAGTTGGGAAATTTTATTATACATTTACCAATGTTCCCTAATGATGCTTAATTTGACCTAATCCATTATTTTTTAAACCTAATTTGTTTATGCCTCAAAATTAGTTGTAGTACTATATTGTTTGGGTCTTATACCCCACTTCCATGTTATACAAATCATTTTATTAATCTTGCCATAACTCTTTTTCTAGCATGTAGTTATATGTTCTATTTAATTTTAAAGTAGCGGTACTTATGTACAACCACCCACAGAGGGCATGTATATAATCGCCCTAGGGGAATGTTTGTATTCTCCCCAAATTATTATGTAGGTGACTGGGAACATTTTATTCTCCCCCACCTATAGGTTAGAGGTCTGGTAGGTGCCTCAACCCTACTTAGTTAGGTAGACATATTAATTTACATGCAAATCCTTTAATTATATTTGTTATTGGAAAGTTTCCTTGTTTAAAGCCCCATACTCTTGATGTCTCATCTTTTGATGACTCCCTAGCCTATTTTACTTATTACATTTATCTTGTCACCTTTAGAATAGTTTTATAACACATATTTTTTCTTCCTTTTCCTCTTCTTGGGTGCTTTCCCAACCACCCAGGTGTTGGTGTTGTGCAAGGAGAAGGACAAGCTTGAAGGAGGTTTTCTCAGGGGTTGAACTCAAGCTTTTAGAAAGGATGACTAGGTTGCTATAGCTAGATCCTATTTTTCTTATCTTTTCTTTTGGAAATAAATCATGTAGTAAACAATAAAAGCCATGTGAAGGCTTAGTATTTCTTTATTTCCGATGCTATTGACATTTTACAATGTATCTGGAATCATGCTTATTTACTTGGAATATTATTCAAGCATCCCAAAGTCTCTATTTTTGTTAAAAATTGTGGATGTTTTATATTTCCTTTAAATTTTAGTAAGGAGGTGATCTCACCTCTTTACACCTACCTCTAGAGTAGTCCACATAGACCGCCTCGAACTCCTATCGTCTGACTAGAACGGACAGGAAGGAGTTGTCACTCCCATTGGCATACTAGTCACCACCTTGCTCTCCCACAAAAATGATCCTCAGGTGTTCTCTCCCTTGCTATCCCTCCCTAGTCGGGTAGGAATTTCTTGGGATCTCTTGGTTACCACAACTAGAGAGGAAAACAATTGTCAGAGCAACTGATTCTCAATTGTTTGTGTTATGTTCTGGGAAGACCCTAATACCCCACTATTTATAGGCGGGGTTTGGGTCAAGGTTCTCAGTCGATGTGGCAGTGGAAGTGACCGGAAGATCTTGAAATTTTACAACCTGCAACCACCCAAATAGTTGTCTGGTGACCTAGATGGTCGTATGGAATGTGAGACGCATTTTACAGTTTCCCAATCACATATGAAATTGATAATTTGTTTCCTGTTAATGTTAAACATTAATTCCTTGCACTACAAGTAATGTGCAATTGAAATAAGCAAATTCAGGAAAGTTCCTCAAACCATTCTATCCAAACTAAGTGATCTCACACTTATAAGACGGTCATCTCATTCACCCATACAATCATCTGGTGAGCCAAGCCAATCCGATCAGTTCAACCCATAGCCAATTTTAACTCAAATCAGCCTTGATCCTCCAAACACCCATCTCAACCCTTGAGATGTGGTTTGGCACTCTAGACGGTCGTCTCACTCAGTGAGACAATCGTTTGGAAGTGTAGCCAGCTGATTTGTTGCATAAATTGAATACCTAAACACTTTAGTAATAAATTCAATCATCATTCAAGTTTAAACTCCTCTTCTAGGTCGATACCTATGTGTGTTATCCTATAGGTCCCATATCACATTGATAGTGAATGTCCATAACATCTTATGACCACAAGCAAAGAGTGGTGCCTAGTCGCACATTAGTACTACCCATGTGTATTACCCTATAGATCCCATATCAAATTGACAGTGAATGTCGATAACAACTTATGACCACAAGCAAAGAGTGGTGCCTAGTCGCACATCAGTGCTACCCAAGTGAATGGAAAGTTGGGGAACCACTTCAACCTGCAATTTGTGCTTGGTGTTATAGTGTTTGTATAATTTATTTGTCACTAATATCCAGATTAAACTCAAGGCATGGAGTATTCACCCTCTTCAACATTCATTATGTTTCTTGAACCAGACCAGACTGTTTGAGATATATGTGAGCCCAATATCACATATTGACTCACATATGCATGGTCATACATTTTTTAGTCTTGCTAACCAAGGGGCCTTGGATATCATACTCCCTTAGGGGGGGAAAATCCCATATCTATCACTCACAGTCAGTCCCCATGTGTCACAGTCACCCAGTCATCACTGTTATAACAACCAGTGTTTCAGGACTGTGTTTGATGATGTCAAAGAATATTGAACGACATGTGATGGGTGTAGTGATTTCAGGTCTAAGAACCACAAATACCACATCACTATGAGAGTTGACTATGACCTACCATGATAATGGTTTCCATGTGTCAGTCTCATGGTGGGTCTGTCGCATACACCGTTCTCTAACATGTATCCGTGTGATTGGTTTGATATAGCCATATCATGACTAATGAGACTTTGTCATCAACCAACTCACACTTTGGTCTTGTATGTCATTGTTGTCTATCAACCTTCCATAATAACAAGCGATCATGGACATAATGAGAATATATGTATACTCTTAGCATTTGTATGATCTCATTTCCCTAAGTCATGTACTTGAAGACATAAGTCATTGAGTAATATAATTCTCTAGACATTTATAATGTTACATCATTTTATCATAACTAAATTAAACAAAATAAATTGTAATCTTGCCTTTATATATTAATCAAATAATTTACAAATTATACCATTACAATCATCACATGATTGTCTCTCTGGGCATACATACCAATAAAAATGCCCCACCAAAACACTGTTTGTATTTTTTGATGACTCGATAGAGACCAGATGGATTAATCCAAAACTAAATAAGGGAAACATTGGAGATCAACAAAATTCCCCTTGAATAAGGAACATTGAGACATGATGTCCCACACACTTTGGATGAAGTGCTTCAAACGTCGGTACTCATATCTAGGTTGGGTAGTTGCATGCATGAAGTGCATGCTACATTACCACCTCATGAAGTGTCTGCTACAAATTGCAAGCTTGTATTGGATAACTAAATGGGGGTGCATGGTGCACAAGGGTATAGTTTACAAATAGAAGCCACTACACTAATCATGTGCCTATGAACACTGATGCATACCATGTATCGATCAATCATTTATTTAAAGGGATGGGAGGTATGTCCTTGCCTATCCTCATTGTCGACATGGAGAGTATGGACAATGCACATTCTTTTATAGTTGGGTGGTCCGAGAGATTAGTATTCTTGGCATAGGTAAAATCTATATTCATTGCCTTATATTAAACTGAAGTTTTTGAATATTTGATTCTCACTTTTTACGAAAGACAAAAAGATTCTCAACAAAGAAAACCCAGTAGTTAATCGAACAAAAAGTTGTCCAGACTCAATGGTTTACTATTCCTTGGAATTTCCTAAAAGCACATGGAAAATTGTTGCACAAACTCCTAAAATGCTTAGCATTTGATACACGCATATGGCTAGTTCCTAAGGAAATAACATGAGGGGATATGATGTGAGTTCAACGATCCAACAGTGTGCAGAGTTCTTAGAACATGCATGGCTAAATACTTTTGATTCCTTTATTAGTTTGCATTATAAACAATAATACAAATGAGGTGGAAAACTACCTGACAAAGGCATTTGGGGTCTTCAAGGAGAATGCTTATTTTCCATTTTGATTCGTATAAGGTGGAGTGCCAAATATGTATACATATACCATGTCTTCATTTTCAATATTATATACCAAATTTATTTATGAAATTATCAATGTACATATGACAAGATGTGACACCGGATTTAGTTGGTGATAGATCATAACGAGCTCTTGGTTGGTTGTTTTTTTACCATGTTGATAATATGTAGGACTTTTAGGTCTAAAATTTATTTTATTCGTGAAAGCTTATCCTAATATGGTTATCCTAAATATGTCAAGTTGTCTGGTTGGAGTAGTCTGGCTGGTAAGAGCTTGATAAGTCTCAATGAAAGACTCAAGTTAGAATCATGTTGAAAGACACTTTGTGAATGACATTTCACGCTGATTGGGTATGGGAGGGGGTGATCGAACCACACCCTCTCAGACCCTGAGAATTTACCATGCTAGAGTGGGTCCGGTTGTGACCCTGTGTGGAGTGGTTTATAAATAAATAAAAAATTTAAAGTTCACCTATATGACTCTAAAAATTAAACATCTTGTACATGCACAAAAAAAGGAACCTAGGAGTAAGCTATTCAAGAAATCCGCCACAATCACTGTAGGTTTCTACTCTTGTGTAACTAAGCATTGATATGTTTATTACTCTACATTGCATAAGAACCTTGTCGTTACTTCGGGCAATGAAATACATGTAGATCCTAGTTACATCACGGAAATTTGTGTTGTTATCTATGAAAAACTTATAGTCCAAAGCCTTGGCTAAAGCAACTATAAAGGGCATACGGTTCAAGGGAATGATTGGTGACTTGGTAGTATAACTTGGGAAGTCAATTGTTTGCGTTTAACTTTTGACAAGCTACCACAAAAGTATCAAGCATGTCAACTTTCGTTATCATTTCAGGATGTAAACCGCCGTAGGAAGATTGCAGACGGTACGAATGGAATATTCATGTTTATATTATGTGAATGATTGTTTATATTTGCCAATTTAGAGATAAATCAGATATTTAGATTTTGTTTCTGGATTACATTTCATCGAGTTGGCAAAGTATAAAAATGGTAAACTTGATTGTCGAGGACTAAATGTCTTCTTTTGCAAGAAACAAGTGTCAACAATAAGCGCTTGGCATTCTCCTAATTCATTGTCAGAGAAAACCGGTTGAATTTTGTAGTCTTATTTTTAATATTTATTTCTTCTTTTCTTTTCTCCTTATGGTACCTTGTTATATCTCGTAGCATGATCATTATTATCCTAAATATATTTTCTCTTGTTATATTCCACAACCGGGTTCTCAGATATCAATTCAGCGTGAGAAACTATCCCCCAACCTGATTTTACAACGAAGTTTGTGTTATAAGCTTGATTAGCGATGATGCCTACAACCCCCAATTTTGGGTAGATGAAACATTCTCACTTCTTGGAAGATATTTAGGATTATATGCCTTTTAACTAACCGTATACAGTTCCGATATAAATGTACAAGGTTTACAGTAGAAGAAACATCCAAATGTCAATCTTTGTTTCATTTTAAGAATCAAGTAGTGATTTGAAATCAATACATATTAATAGTTATTTATTGAATCTGGATCTTGAAAAAGTAGTGTGTCAATTCTTACATATTTAGTCTGCCTTAAATAGGAATAATATGAAGAGGAGGTTATCGCAATATGCCTTGAATGCTACAACTTGACTCTGTATGTTAGGCGTTCCACTATGTTATTAATTGCGTTAGACGTTGCCCAAGTTACTAGTAAACATGTTTTCCTCCTTGAAGCAAGTTGTGCTGGAACGGTTACATTTTTTTTTTAATTACTATCGCCCTTCTACAAATATAGCATGTATATGCCATAGACGGAAGCGTGACTTATCTTCTCCATGATATTCTTCCTTGACACTAGCAATTTATCAAGTTTGTATTGCGAATCGAGGGCAATGACCGATTCATGTTGACTTTGCTGATATGAATATCCACTGAATTCAGATGCAATTACATATATAGATTAAACTTTTCGCTGTCTTGTTTTAGTGAAGATAAGTACTTAGAGGTTAATACAGGTTAATAATTTAATATGACAGAGACTCGTACTAGAAGCCTGATTGTGATCGACCTATAAGTTGGTCAGTTTCCACTCCTGATTGCAGCATTGTTTCACACATGATATATCCGGTCAACGGATACATTGACAGCGTTTGAGAGACGTTTGTGCTTAGATTGATGCATCATGCATCATGACAAACTCAAAAGACAAAATAACATAAACTAAAGTATAAGCAAATCAAGTTTGTGATATATACATTATTTATTCTAGGAAAAAAAACCCAAATAGCACACTTTCTCAAAAAAAAATTTACCCAAACAACACTCTCCCCAACTTATTTCCCGAACTAGCACACTTTTACCTAAAAGTGCCACATTAATTGGCGTTTTTCTGGGACAGGGACGGAAAGTGCCACATTAATTGACGTTTTTCAGGTGTAAGGACTGAAAGCGCCACTTTGACTGACGTTTTTTCTGAAAAACGCCACATTGGCTGGCGTTTCTTTGAAACACGCCAAAAAAGATGGCGTTTTTCACCATTATAAATGGAATGCAACAGAATTGCTGCATGCATGCTCCATGCAAAGAGTACGAAAGTAATGCATGCTCCCAGCAGCGTGCTTCCCGGCGTCCTTGGCTCCACCTTGGCTCCACCTGCCTTATCAACTCCGTAGCTTGCGGCATCTCCAACCTTCTCGGTTCCGTAACGGGCAACATCTCCAGCCGTGCTCGCGACATCTCCGGCCTTGTGGGCCCCGTACCAGGCGGCATCTCTGGCCTTGTCGGCTCCGTAACGAGCGAGGCACGGGGGAGGTCTGGGCGGTGGTGTTGGTCACGGCGGAGGAATTGGAAGCGACGTTGGTGGGGGAGGAGGTTTGGGTGGCGGCGCCGAAGGTGGGATAGGTGGGGGTGCTGGTGGTGGTGGCGCCGGAGGTGGGGTAGGCGGCGGTGCTGGTGGTGGTGGCGGAATAGGTGGAGGATCCGGTGTCAGTATTGGCGGAGGTGCTGGTGGGGGAGTATGTGGGGGTGCTGGTGGTGGATTTGGCGGAGGAGGTGGTGCAGGAGGTGGAGCTGGGGGTGGGTTCGGTGGAGGGGGTGGTTCAAGTGGGGGGATAGGTGGAGGTGCATGTGGTGGGGTAGGCGGAGGAGGCGGAATAGGTGGAGGATTTGGGGGGTGGGCTTGACGCTGGAGGTGGTTCTGGTGGCGGGATTGGAGCAGGTGGAGGAGGAGGATTCGGCGGAGGAGGCGGTTCAAGGGTGGAGTCGGCCGCGGCTCCGGAGCAGGGTTCGGCCGTGGAGTTGGTGGAGATTTGATTAAAAGTAAAAAACGCTAGTTTGTTTGAAGTGTTCCAAAGAAACGTCGCGTCTTCTATAAAAACGCCACTCAAAGTGGCGCTTTCATTCCCCGCGTTCAATCTCTGCACCAGAAAAACGCCAATTAATATGGCGCTTTTAGGTGAAAGTGTGCTAGTTTGGGAAATAAGTTGGGAAGAGTACTATTTGGATAATTTTTTTTAAGAAACTGTGCTATTTGGTTTTTTTTCCCTTTATTCTATTCACCAACTTGATCCTGTATAAAATCTTCTAAGAGGGAAACTTCTTGTCATCTCCCTTGGGTGCCATATCTTTCTACAACCGCAGAAGTAATCATGTTTAGCACGCATCCTCTACACCTTTTTTATTACCCAACAACCCTTATTTTATTCCAGAATTTTGAGAAGTTAATACAAATAGTTGAAAGCCAACTACTGAATCAATACCATGCAGCTTCGTAGTTGAAAAGATGGTAATGTATTTATAAGAAGTAAACAAGTTGATATATATAAGGGGCATCAATTGCCACTACTTTGAGGACACGCTCTAAGCATATGTTTCCTACATATTCACCCAATTACTTCCAAGGTGTTGAGTCCAGGAAAGTACCGCTCGTGAGCATGTTGTTGGCTTTATTAGCTTTATCTAAATTGCATGAGTAAAGTTATAAGTAGTTACAGCTAGTACAAGGGAAGTGGGAGAAAAAATGGTATTTGTCTTTTGTGTAAACGGTGCTCACCCTGGGGTGAGTATGGTTTCCACCACACACATGCACATGTGCATGTCACATCAGGATGAACACGAGCATGTGATTATTGTGGAAATTTACTTTGATCTCTTTTTAGACAAATTAATAACTACGAACTACGTTCCATTCCGGAGTATAATATTTTTCTAAAAAAAATACTAAATCAAATAGGAAAGTGTCTCTTCATATTCCTAATACGTGTGCAAGAACATGTGTGTAATTACGACGTATTAGATTCATTTTACCTGAGAGTGGGATATCTCATGTGTGATATAAAAAAGACATTTTGGATGCTTAGGATGAATTGCATTGATCTTACATTTATGATTAGCTCTAGTTGTCGTTGTCTTACCCTAACTTGTTGCAATTTCTACCGTTGTTGTTGCATGTGGAGAAGTTTTCTCTCAAACAAGCAACAATGTTCTCGTCTCTACTCCTGTCTCCATCTTTGTAGTCTGTTTGAGTGGTGGTACCTAGCACTTACAACGATGTGTCTGGTGTTCTTTTATTCGACATCAATGATTGTGTAAGATGACTATTTGCTGCATGTTCATGACCCATATTGAAAGTCTAATTTCACTAAGTAACACCCATCGTTGAATTAGGAGCCATTCGGCTTGAGTTTTTAACTCTATAAAATATCTTCTTCTATTTTTAGGTCTTACTTTCTTATAAAATTAATTGATATGCATACCCTATTAATAAAATTGTAATTGTTTGTTATTGCTCATAAACAACAAAAATAACTTCAACAGTGCTAACAAAATCATCTTATTATCATTAGTCAACATGTTTGGCCACAGATTTGTGCATCCTATGGTAGATACATATGATAATTTGATAAGTCCATTGGCCTCAGCTTCAAATTTTGGCAAAGCCGGATGAAATTTGGCTTCTTGTGGTATCCTTGTTGATCCTTGTGGAAAAGGATGCACCTGTGTCGGATGAAACTGACCCTAAGAGTGCTGAAAAAATCACTTGGTTGAAGGAGAAGGATTGTTTGTGCAAATGATGTATTCTCCTTGTATTGTCCAATGTACTAAATGACATACACAATAAATCTCATTTCATGACAAAGAAAGTATTGTGTGGGGGTGTTAGATAATAAATATAATAATGAGCACTAAGGTATTAAAAAGTATTATATATATAAATTTCCTAAGTTCCATATGACTAAGAGTAACTCACTCAAGAATGTATGCATGAGATTCAATTTTGTGGCATAGTCAGTAGGAAGTAACTATGAAGCTACCTAATAATCTGTTATAATTTATTGAAAAGTTCCCAAAAGCATTGGAAGGCATTTGGCCTTAATCTCAAGCATAAGAAGGGTGACTTGTCATTGAATGAACTCGTAATTGATATTTCAGTAGAAGATGAGCACTTGAAAGAGAAAGCTAACAATCTTTTTATGTCAACCTTACTACTACTGAAAAACAAGATAAGAAACATAAGAACTCAGATAAACATAAGTCCAAGATCCAAAAGAAACTAAAGAAAAATCTTATTGGAGTTGTGGGTAGGTTGGTCATTGAAACAAGGAAAGTCTTGTAAAGAAGACTAATAAAGTTGCTACATATACAACTGAGGAGGCAATAGTAAGCATGATGACTAATTCCTTCAAAATCAATGATGGGTATGTATGTATTAAATCTGAAGTTTTATTTTTTTGGGACTATTGTATTGAATTGTAGACATTGGGATTCATGTTCATGTATGTCAAGAACAATTAGTTTTTTGTCTTACCAAACCTGAACTTTAGGTGGATCCATCTCTATAGAAGTTAAAGGTAAAGGATGGGTGGACTTGCAGTCTCTCTCAGGAAAGGTTTTAATGGTCCACATATCCAAACATGTTCCAATCATCTAGAGCAACATTATTAGTGGTGTTATTTTAGTCGGATATGATTAAATAATAGAATGTAACTCATGGGAATTTTTTATTTCCTTGAGAACCTATTTAATATTGATATAAAACATGTTTTCAAATACTTTTTGAATATGAATGATACTTTGGCTTTCTTGAATAAAGGATCTAACATGCACATTAGGTCATGTAAAATGTTGGTTTGATAAAACACAATCCTTAAATATTGTTGATGAACGTATATGTAAAATTTATGTGTGTGATAAGTTGCATAGAAATTACTTTTATATTGTTGATAGGAAATTAAATATAGTTTTTTTGGTACATACTAATTAATGTGATTTTGAATTGGATTTCTGCTAGGGATCATAATTGTTATTTTATAATTTTTATTGATGAAGTAAGTCGATACCGTCATATATATTTAATAAAAAGTCTAGATGAAGAGTTAGAGAAATTCAAAATATATGAGAAAGTACAACAAATAAAAACTAGTAAGGTACTAGAACAACTTTGCTTGATATTGTGGATAGTATACTCAAAAAAAGTTTCTAAAATGCTATCAATTATGTGGTATACTACATGAGGTAACTTCTCGTTATTTACCAAAATTCAATGGGATCATTGAACAAAAAACCAAAACCTAACATACTTGGTAAATACCTTGATTAAAAGTTCTAGACTACCTATCTTTATGTGGGGGAAGATTTAAATACATGTCTTCATATTCTGAATAGAGTTACTCATAAACATAAGGTAATTGTAATGACCCAAGATATGAGGCCTCAAATAATGATCTTAAAAGGAATGGTTGAACTACCCATATAACTAAGGTGTACCTCCTTTTCAGGGATCCCATCACTAAAGAGCTTTGTAGTTAAGCGTGCTCAGCCCAGAGTAGTACTAGGATCAGTGACCGGTTGGGAAGTTTATCCTGGCTTGCGTGTGAGGACAAAGCATGCTAGTTAAGGCTAGTGGTGGTCTATGGGGTCACTCATAATTCCTAAAACTCTACTAAACCCTTGGGTAGTGGGCTTGAGGGTTTACATTTGGTATCAGAGCATGGTTTTCCATATAATCTCTAATAATTATTAAATTATTAGAGTGTTTTCTAAAGATGGAGGTGTCTCAAATGGACCACGGTCTAGGGGATGGAAAAAAATGTCCTCTGCCCCACTAGTTGATTTGTGAGGACTTATGGACCCCTATTTCTAGCCTGGCCAAAGTTGAGGATTTCATTCAAAATAAGATACCTCTAAGATTTCTCATCTACTTTCATTCCATCTTTATCCCATTTCACTTAACAAACCCTAAGTATTGAAAGTATTTCTCTTTCCACCTCCTCTGAGTACTGGGGTTATGGATGGTAAGGGTTAAGGTATCCTCTACTAAACAATAAAACGCATGTGAATAGGATGTCATGGATATAAGTTTATGCTTTGATAATCCCAAATTAAAAAATTATGGATAATGAAGTTTACTTATGTGAAACAGTATGGCCCGTGGTAAGAACATCAATTGTGATGAATACCCTGAACTAAGACCCTCCCATAAGAAGAGGCCCTCCTCAGAGAAGAGAAGGTCCATGGAAGGTGAATCCTCAAAGAAAAGGGAGAGAGAAGGTGAAGCATATGAAGAGAAAGGCCCTGAGCTTAAATCCATCACCTTCCACATCTCGAACCCGGAAGGAATACCTGGACCCAAAGATGAAACCATTTTCAAGATGAAGCAAGGGAAGATCCCAACCATGTTGCAGACTTTGGACTGACACTCGGGCCAATGGTGACACAAACTCCTGAGATGCTCTGGTTAGAGCAGTAGAAAAAGTTGATTGAAGCAATAAGCACCCTCGCACTTAGGGAAGTTGCCTGGAACGAGAATGGTGAATCTCAACCTGTCCACCCCTGGATCCCTGCCACCATATAGGAGTTTGTTAAGTTGAATATTGAGAAATTTTGGGGGGACAAAATTGGGGTTTTTGACAGAGAAGATGCTTGGCTCCTGGCGGTAGAGAATGGTTTAAGCATGCGGGAGGTACAACTGATCAAAAAGGTCCTCTTTTTCACCCACTTCCTTGAGGGAGCAGCAAAAATATGGTGGGAGAACTAGATCATGGGTCGAGACCTGAATGAAGAGTCCATGGCTTGGGAAGACTTCTGTGCACTTTTCACAGCAAGGTTCATACCCCCTGCTATCAAGAAAGAGAAGGAAAGACAGTTCACATTCCTGGACCAAGGGAACATGACAGTAACAGACTACACTTGCAAGTTTTTCCTCTTAGAGAGTTTTGGCTACATGCTGACTGAAGCGAGGAGGGTAGATCACTTTGTGGATTGGTTGCATCCTATAATTAAACCCCACATCATGGTGAGCAAGCCCACAACTCTCATTGAAGCTCTCAACTTTGCCATGGACATGTAAAAGACAATCATGCCTTAGTAGAACCAACCCAAGGGATACCTCAGATTCACTGAGGGAAGCTTTGCCCCAAGGAATGATAACAAGAAGAACCAGGGTCGTCACCATGGCAAGGGAAGAAATGGAGGAAAGGGAAAACCCCAAAATGATAATCATTAGCAAGGGGTGGTCCCAAAATGTCGTACTTGTGGAAAAACTCATTTTGGTAGATGTCATTTTGAGAGGAGGGTGTGCTATCACTGTTAACAGGAAGGACATATGATAGCCAACGGCCCCCTCCCTAACCCAAGAGGGCAAGCCTCGATAGTTGACCAACCAGTAGCAACAGAACAACCGGAAGTTGCAACCCCACAAGGAGCAGCCCCACCTGTAGGGGAACGTCGACATGCTCGAGTGTTCTCCATAAAAAATGAAGAGGGCCAGGATAATGCCAACCGTCTGATAGAGGGTAACAACACTTAGAGTTTCTTTCCTTTCTTTAGTTATGCAATGTAATCGTAGTTTATCTATCCTGAAAATAATGTAGGCAAGCTTGAGATCATGGGACAAAGTTTAAAAGCTTTGTTTGAGTGTGGATCTACTAATATTTTCATTTCTACAAATCTTGCGACTATGCTTTGTCTGGATTTAAAGGATTTAGGGTATATCTTGGATGTCACTACCCCAAGTGGTTGGATTTTTATGTCTCTTTTAGAAACCCATGTTATACTTGTTAGGTACATGAGTAATGAATTCCCTACCGACTTTATTTTGTTGTACATGAATGAGTTTGATGTAATAATTGTCACGGATTGGCTTTATACCTATAAGGTCCAAATAGACTGTAGGGAAAAGAAGATAGTAATAAAGAGAAATGGTCACCCACTATAACACCCCTGACCTGGGTTTTGGGATACCCTAGAATCTTTGCCTAAGTAAGTTTCTTAGAACCTTGCCTTAATCTACTGAAAAGTAATTAAGATTAGGGAGATTTAATTCTCAAATTTGAGCTTGTTTGCAAGTTGTTTGTGCTTTATATGATAGTTTTAGTGCAAATTGCAATTTTCCCAAATGAGGGGTTGAAGTCTAAATAGTCACCTTTAGAGTGTCCATTATCTCTCTTAGAATCATATAGATGAGAGAGAAAGGAAGGGGTTCCTTGATTGAGTCTTGATTGAGTGATAGCACTCTTGGTGATGAAAGAGCCAAAGAAAGTTGAGTATCTTGAACCCTAGGTAAGGTTGTGTGGAGTTATGAAGAGTTTATGGGAGTGCCTATCAGTTTAGAAACCATAGAGGAGGTCCCATATTGGTTTAGCAACTTTTTGAAGTATTCATGACGAGATAAGCACCTCAAGTAAGTGAAACCTATCAGCTTATATGTTCCTTGCAAAAGTTGTATCGGTTTACACATAAAGTGATATTGTGTTGTGATATCTTGTCAAGAAAGATACCTAGTGACCGATATATCATCCTTGAATTATCCACAATATTTTGCATGTCGAGATTATTATAGTTGCATGGTGCCACCATGCATGGACACGTGTCACCTAGTTACATATGGTGATGACACTTCACATACTCTCTCTTGAACTCAACTATATAAGCCCTTTTTTCACAAGAAAGTAAACCTTTCAACTTTTTTAACATCTCCTTCTTGTTTGATGACCCTAGGAGCTCAAGGAGAAAGAGGAATCTTGAGAATCTTTCCTAAGGTGAAGCCATGGTCATCTTCAACCTTGGGTGGACTATGCTTCTCAGATAATGGTTCCTTTCTTTCTTTTCTTCTTCACCAAGTTCCTAACTATGGTATCTTCTTTCATATAGAAGTGTTGTGATCGAGTCTTGGGCTTTTTATAAGTCATCTTCAACGTTGGGAACGTGGATATTTGAAGCTTGAAGCTCTAGTGGTGACCTTGAGGTGGGTTATATAACTTGAACTCAACTTTATTATTATTCACCTTGTATCATGCAATACTTGGTGATTCCTTTTCCATTTCAACTTTCCATGATTTAATGATGGCTCTATGAGATCTAATGGATATATAGGGTTGTTTTCCATAAACTAGAGTGTTAGTGGACAATGGGTTGGAGCTTGAAGATGATGGAATCATCTATGCACAAATCGATATTGGTTTAGGAAACCTTAACCTAATATGGTGTTATGTGAAGGGAAATGGATACACTTGGAATACTAACTCCTTACCAATTTGTTACATGTGAATGACTATTGTTCTTATAGTTGTTTAGCTTGTCACATAAGGCTAGGATAAGGGTAAGCTGGTATCTTGAAATAAAATGAGACTATGAAGGCAATAGGGATAACCTGGCATGCCTTAACCCTAGCAACCTAACACACCTCTTGCCCAACACAATTGTGATGGGAGACACACCTAGGCCGACACACTATATGAAGGTGCGGGAAACACACTCTTTGAAGTCATGGTAGACACACAAGGTAGTGGTGAGGCTGATACGTTGATACGTGAAAGAATAGAAGGTTATTGATTATGTCTAACCTGATACAATCAAAACCCTAGAGGCTGATATCACTTGGTGACAGCTAGGTCGATACACTAGCACTACTATATTTTTGGCCAGTAACGTCGCTTCCCATAGCGTCATTTTTACTAGAATAACCGACCTAATAGACTACTGCATCGGTTTTATCATAAAAACTGACCTTATAGGTTTCCCGCCGTGAAAATTCGTGTGATTTTGGCTTCGCGCCTCGATCTATTGGGTTGGTTTTTTAAAGTAACCGATGCTATAGGGTCAAAAAAAATGTGGGCACCGCTTTGGAACTCTAGAGTCAATTTTTATATATAACCGACCTTACAGATGTTGACCTATAACATCGGTTCTAGTGCAAAACCGACCCTAAAAGTATATTAAAAAAATGGTGCCCGGACATAACCTATAGTGTTGGTTTTTTAAGATAACCCACGCTATAAGTCAGGTCTATAGCGTCGGTTATCTTAAAAAACTGACGCTATAGGTTAATTCCCGGCAGCATTTTTTTAGTACCCAAAATCAACACTATAGGTCTTCTATTATTGCACATAGCAGCCCGATAGTAAGGCTTAGGTTGTCATTTGCCGCTGCTTCTTCCCCGTTTCCGCTCCCGCGCCCGAAGAAAAGCAACGCCGCCTCTACAAAGGTGACCTCTTGCAACCATCTCCTTGTCCGAAAAGAGGCAAACTAGTGTCGTTTTCCTTGGACAACGATGCCCAAGCTTCTTACCACCATCTCCGGCGACGACGACGCTCATTACCACCATCTCCAGTGTCGTTTCCTTAGATGACGACGACGACGCCGCCTTAGGCATTGCATCTCTCTCCAGTGCTTTCTTCCTTGAAAGGCAACGACGCCTTAGGCATTGCAAAGGTCGTGCACATCTCTCAGGTTCTTTTCCCGCACAAGCTCCCTCACCGACTGGTTCTTCTCAAGGTATTTCTCTCTGTCGCCTCATCACTCCTCCGTTTACATTTTACTTTCAAGCAACTGACCAGGTAGCACGGCCGTGTTGGGCAGCACGGCCATGTTAGGAGCAGTAACAAATTCAAAATTGAAAAATTTTGATGATTCTGCAACTCAGCCAACACGGCCGTGTTGGCTGAGTTGTAGAATCATCAAAATTTTTCAATTTTGAATTTGTTACTACTCCTATAAATTGATAAATACTGACCCCTAATTAATACATTATAACAAAATTGAATCATACATTTGTGTTGTTGCAGGTGTTATTGACTTGTTGTTGACTTGCATATATTTATTCTTCATCTTACAAGTGAGGTATGATATTATCACTCTCCCAATGTGCCATTTTATTTGACTAGTAAATCAACCAATAATAAAAATATGTATTCATTCATATCTACATTTTGTTATCAATCACATATGTAATCATTATATATACATTCCAGAAATATGAGGGTAGACATTGTGTATTCTCAGATTGACACTTTAGGGTTTATATATGAGATCATCGATGCATGATGTTTAACTTAATATATAAATATGACAATAATACATTTATGCATGTATCAACTTAGAAACCCGTTCATTTTGGATAGTCCCCGGTTTGGGACTATTTTTGGATATTTAATCTCACTTAGGATGTAACTGGATAATGTATGTTTAGTTTTGAAGAAAATTTTAGTAGTATTTCCTCATTTGTTCTCTGGGTACATATGTGAGTGGTTATTTATCATTTACATCGGTGTACTTGGAGAACTTAGGGGAAATGTTGCTGAAATTTTCTTCAAAACGAAACATACATTATACAGTTACTAGTGAGATTAAATATTCAAAAATGGGATAGGTGGTACACTTTAGTATAAAAATAATTAACTTCCTATCAATAAAAACTTACAGCTTATAGTATCAATATTAAATGCTTAGTTTTATAATTAATTTTTAATGTGTTATAGAAAATGGATCGAATTTGGATTTCTATCAAGAATCGTTGTAGTCTAGAGTTTGCCAAAGGTCTTGATGAATTTATCAGATTTGCTGAGGAACATAGGAAACTACCTACAGATAGGTTCTATTATCCATGTAGACATTGTGGTAACAATTTGAAAGTTGATACTGCTGAGGAAATTAAGAATCATGTCATATGAAATGGGATCATACAAGGTTATAATGAATGGTATTGGTATGGAGAGAAAATTAATAATGGATCAGAAAATGTCGATACTAATAGTTGTGGCATATAAGATATAGATAATGATGATAATTTCAATGATGAACCGATTCAGGATGACCCGATTCAGGATGATATGGTTGATGAGATGCTACGTAGTTGTCGGGACATTGTCGATCCACCTTCTTTATTTGCAAACATTGTCCATGATGCTGAAAAACCTTTATATAAGGGTTGTACTAAGTTCACAAGGTTGAGTGTTTTGATGCGATTATATACTCTTAAAGCTCAAAACTGGTGGAGTGATAAGAGTTTCACTTCACTGTTGTCTTTGTTAAAGGAAATTCTTCTTGAAGGCAACGAGCTTCCAATTTCAACATATCAAGCAAAGAAAATAATGTGCCCAATGGGAATGGAGGCTAAGAAGATTCATGCATGTCCAAATGATTGTGTGTTATTTCAGAAGGACTATAGTAATTTAATAAATTGTCCAAAATGTGGTACGTCAAGGCATAAGACCACAAATTCAGATAAGGCTAAAAATGGCTCTCCTGTCAAGGTGATGGGGTATCTACCAATAATACCACGATTTCAATGCTTATTTGTTAATACAGAAGATGCGCAAAATTTGTCTTGGCATGGGGAGTTAAAGGCCAATGATGATGGCATCCTACGACATGCATCTGATTCACCACAATGGAAGAAAATTGATTTATTATACCCTCAATTTGGTAAAGAACCAAGAAACTTAAGACTTGGACTCTATACAGATGGAATGAATCCCTATGGTACATTAAGCAGCCAACATAGCACGTGGCCTATTATGATTGTTATATACAATCTTCCTCCTTGGTTGTGTATGAAAAATAAGTATGTCATGTTGTCAATATTGATATCACGGCCCAAGCAACCTGGAAATGATATTGATGTTTACCTTCAACCTCTAATAGATGACCTAATGAAACTATGGGAAGAAGGTATTATGACATATGATGCTTCACGTAAAGAGACCTTCAGTTTGCGTGCTATGTTGTTTTGCATGATTAATGACTTTCCAGCTTATGGAAATTTGTCTAGATATAGCATAAAAGGTTACAAAGCATGTCCTGTTTGTGAGGAAAATACTGATTCAATCAGACTGAAACATGGTGGTAAAATTGTATATCTTGGTCATCGGAGATTTCTCCCACCAGTTCATCCTTATCGAAGGCAACGCAAAACCTTTAATGGGTCAACTGAGGAATGAAGTGCTCCTAAACCTATACCAGGAAATGTTGTATATGATAGGGTGAAACATATTGTTAATGAATTTGGAAAGAGTTCAAGTAGGCATACAGTCGCATGTGACAAATCTCTATACAAGAAGAGGTCAATATTCTGGGATCTTCCTTATTGGAGATCTTTGGCAATTAGACACTGCATTGACGTCATGCATGTTGAAAAAAATATTTGTGATAGCATCATCGGTACGCTATTGAACATACTAGGAAAGACTAAAGATGGCATCAAATCTAGAAAAGATTTAGAATTAATGGGTATAAGAAAAGAATTATCAGTGGAGATCAGGGGTCGCCACACATATTTACCACCAGCTTGTTACACTTTATCAAAGAAGGAGAAAAAGATTTTCTGTGAGTGCTTGTATAATATTAAGGTTTCACAAAGATACTCTTCTAATATTCGTAGATTGGTATCAATGAAGGATCTGAAACTGATAGGTCTCAAATCTCACGATTGTCACACCTTAATGCAACAAATTTTACCTGTGGCTATTTGATCTATATTGCCAAAGCATGTAAGGTTTGCAATCACAAGACTCTGTTTCTTCTTCAATGAAATATGTAACAAAGTGATACATCCTGATACTCTCGATAAATTACAGAAAGATGTAATTGTTACCATGTGTCAGCTTGAAATGTACTTTCATCCTTCATTTTTTGATATCATGGTTCATCTTGTAGTACATATTACAAGGGAGGTGAAGATGTTGGGTCCAATTTTCTTACACTGGATGTATCTATTTGAACGCTACATGAGTGTTTTTAAAGGTGATGTTCAGAATCATTATCGTCCTGAAGGGAGTATTGTTGAGGGTTACGTGGCTAGGGAGGTGATGGACTTTTGCAATGATTTTTTGAATTGCAATGAAACTTCTAGCGATCTAAAAAATTCCCATCACACTGAATCTTATTGTGGGAACAAACACATTTGTATATTTTACACAACATCGATGAAGTTAGTAGCTACATCACAGAACACAATGATCTTATCAAGAGAAATCATCCGCGATCCAGTTCAATGTGGCTTGTAAGAGAGCATAATCGAACATTTATTAGGTGGTTTGAAGAGAAAGTATTTAATCAACTATCTGAATCACCAAATAATGTTGTTGAGAACATAAAATGGCTCGCCTTTAAGCCAAAAATGGATGTCATGTCATATGAAGGTTATGACATAAATGGATTTTCATACTACACAAAGCGTCAAGATGAAAGTAGTATAGTTCAAAATAGTGGGGTCACTGTTCAAGCTTGTTTGTTGTATTTTGCTAGTGCCAAAGATAAAAGACCACGCGAAGCTGAGATGTCATATTATGGCATCATTGAGGACATATGGGAAATGGACTATATAAATTTTTGAGTTCCTATCTTTAGGTGTAATTGGGTTGACAACAACAAAGGAGTTTTAGTGGATGAGTTGGGTTTCAAATTGGTGAATTTTGAAAAGATTGGTGAGAAAGATGAGCCATTCATCATGGCAGACCAAGCAAAATAAGTATTCTATATTGATGACCCGACAAATAAAAATTGGTCTGTCGTTCTTCATGGAAAAAGATAGTTTACTGTAGATCCTATAAATGAAGAAGAATACTATGAAAAGTATGATGATTCCAGTCCATTCTCAGTTGGTTTGCCAAGTGTAAATGTTGAAGATAACACCGATGAATATTATAAACGTCAAGACCATGCTGAAGGAATTTTCCTTGACTAACAACTCAACCAATACTAGAGGCATGTATTCTTTGAATTATTTATTTTATTATCATTCAAGCTAGTATACCTTATCACTTGTGCTTTCATTATCACTTTTTTTATCATGTATACTTGTAGGTTCTAAAATGGTGAGTGAAGATGAACATTTTGAGCATGAGCATGAGCACCATGGGGATGGTAGTGGTGATGCCAAAAAAAACCTCATATGGAAAGATATATATGTGAGTGGAAGTGATATTATTTTAATATGTTTTTTTATCTATTGATTCTAATTTAGTTTGCTTGGAATTAATTGCTTTTCAAAACAACATTATTAATTGCTTCTTTTGTATGTATAGGGTGTTTTTCATCTAAATGAAAAAGATCACAAGAAAAGAGTGCTACAACGTTGTGGTGTACGATGGAGGGGTTTTAAGACATATCTCACAAGGGAATTTATAGATAATCCTAAACAAAAGAAGAAAGCAACAGATGTATATATTTTTATAGATCATGAGGTGTGGGAAACATTTGTTGCAGCTAGGAGATCAGAAGAGTTTCAGGTAATAAAGATTGTGATGTATTGTATGAATCTTTAATTTTATACAATTAAGGAGGTGAATCTTTTTATACATGTTTGCCAAGTTTGAATTGCAATATCTCATTTTAAATGATCAGGCTATCCACCAGGCTCAAAAGGAAAGATGGGCCAAAAATGTGCATGACCATCGCTTGGGGCCCGGTGGTTATGCCTTCCGCCGCCAACTACAAGAGAAGCAATCCTCTTCTGGAGAAGAATCTAGTACAACTCAAGTTGTGTGGCCACCCCGACACTTGACATGGATTGATGCTAGAAAGAATCGAGCAGGTGAAATTGTCAACCCTGCAACTAAGGAGGTGGCACAAAAGATGGTAGGTTTATCCCAACTAAGTAAAGAGTAACTCCCACAAACTTAGATTTATTTATATCTAATTGATATTGTGATTTAATATTTTTATTAACTATGAATAGATTGATCTCCACGAGCAAAGGAAGGAAAGAAAGTTCATCCCAACTGGCCACATGGATGAACTATCAGTTGCTCTTGGTATGAAGGATCATCCTAGCCGTGTTAGGGGATTAGGAGCTGGCATAGGATTCAAGTCTTATTTTGGCCCTTCACAATCTAAAAGAGGTCGTGCAGGAGGTCATACACAAGAGGAGGTTGAAGCATTAGTAGCGCAGAAAGTACAAGAAATAATGTCTTCATTTCAGCCTACTCAACCTTCTCAACATGTTCATATTGTGCGTCTCTCAAGTGATGAGGTACAAGCCCATGCTACAGTTGTAGAAGGTCATGGGAGCACTCCCAATGACCCACCACAACAATCTGTAGTAAGTTTTTATTCTATATGTTGTGTTATTAGTATGATATTTATATATATGATAATATATATAGTTGTAGCAGGTATCTGTTCTACTGCTTCTTATATAACCTATATTATTTCAATCTAGGTTGGTATGAACTGTAAACTTGCAGTGGAGGTTCCAGAATATAATGTTGTGGCAGCGGGCAAGGTGTACATGAAAAACACTAGAGGGGGGGTGAATAGAGTTTTTAAAATATTTTAACAATTATTTAACTCAAACAACCACAATTGAAAATGCAAGAAGGAGATAAGTATTTAGAGTGGTTCCAATCTTAGCAAATACTAAGATTGTCAGTCCACTACCCGGTTGCTTACCCAACTGGGATTTTGAAAGTATTAATTTTATTACCTTCACAAGGATTTACACAAAATACAATACTTTCTTACACCCCTTGAACAACCTTCACTTGAAGTAGATGCACCAACCCGAGATGACAAACATTTCCTAAATATAAAATAAGAAAATATAAAACATGTGAGTTTCATACCTGAATATTACCTTTGTGAATTTCTTCTCTTGTTTATAAAATGTGTGCTTATTATTCCCCATGAATTATGGAACATGAAATCCAATTCTTTAGGGAATATGGCAACTTTCAATGTAAAGCCAAGAGTTTGTTTATGAAACTCATTGATTGAGTTTTGCAACTCATTGATTGAGTTTTGCATTTATATTTATTTCTCCCCCTTTGTCATTTCAAAAAGATATCCGATTAAGAACAAATATTATATGAAAAGTATTGCTCCCCCTTAACTAGATATCCTTCTTCAATAGATGGTCAATTTAGCCACAATTTTAAATTTCAGGTATTATTCAAAGATTTCATCCTTTTTTATTTATGACATATTTATTACTCCCCTTACTTTGTATGCTCTACTAGAATAGTCTTATAAGCCATGTTCAAATGATGCCATAGAGGAATATCCCATTATAATCAGTAAAGATAACCAATTCATTAGAATCATGGAATTATTACAATCATGCAAAGATGTAAAGATAACCATTTCATTACAATCATGCAAAGATAACCATTTCATTACAACTAATACAACGAACACTCCAAATCTCACTGGAAAGACTTAAGTATTACATCAATATCAGGGTCTTTTCCAAGAAATGGCTCAGCTCCATAATACTTGACTAAAGTTTGCCACTCCAAAGTACATGTCTTGGTTAAGGCATATGCTTCCAAGAAGGTAGGAACACGATCAAAGCGGAAATGAGCAGCAATGTCTTGTAATTGTATTGAGGAAAACTGAGTATGTGTGAGATCTGTAGATGGTGGAGGTGGAGTTTGGTAGTAGTTGTAAGATGGATTATATGGGTTGAGCATGCCATGATTTAAAGAATAAGGATATTCATCTGGTCGATTTGGAGAGAGGGTTTGCATCCTTTGATTTAGGTAGGTCATGGCATGGTGGCTATAATCTAATTGTCTGCTTAGATGATATTGTGACTCAGCAACATAGGTTAGGGTGTTTTGGATGGGATCATAGGATGGGTTGGTAGGAGGAGGTGGTGGTGGTATATCTTGACTAGATGTCTCACCTTCCTTCCTAGCCCTCTTGTGACCGAAATCAATTCCCATCTTTTCTACTGTGTTTTTGCTCATTTTTTGTGGTCTTCTTTCCCATGTGTACCCCATGTCCTCAATTTGTGTCTTAAGAAAGTGTTGAGTGATTTGGCATACAAAATCGGCATATGGGGGATTTCCAGAAAACTCAAGCATGTTCTTAAGGATTATGCGGATAAAATTTATGGGAATACGTTTGATAATGGCATAAATTAGACACATGCGAAAAATAGGGACTTCGGACTTGTTTGCTCTAGGATGTATGTTTGTGGAAACAATAAGGTTGACAATCCTAACTGCAGGTTTGAGATTAATGGCATAGTAGGTACCCCTATCTTCGTGACAAGTTGTATTAGATTGAAAAATGGCTCGTTTAATGTCACTAAGACTGACGGTATTATCACCTTAGGAAAATGTATTGAGTGGATTTCCAGTGGTAAGGTCAAGAGTGTCTTGATATTCATCTAAGTCGATGTTGAGCATGTCAAGAATATCCTCCTCAGTAAATCGAAAGCTATGCCCATTGACCATAGAGTAGAAGAAGTTATTTTCATTTTCAGAATGGGAGATTAGGTTTGCATAGAACTCATTTACCACTTTGGAAGAGTAGGAAGGGAAGGAAGGGTTAAGAAATTCTTTCAAATTTTGCATCTCAAAAAGATCCTCCAGGTCGACGATTCTGAGGAAGTCCATGACGTCAACCGGTCGTCGTGGAAGAGGAGTTTTGGAGGAGAGCCGGAGATAGCAATCACCAGCATCTGTGTCGACGAAGGGGATGTCATTGATGATCGTCAATGGTGGAGAAGCCGCCCTTCCTTTCCTACCAGCAACTTTCTTCTTTCCACGTGTAGATGATGAAGCCATTTCTTTGCTTTAAGGTGGAGAAGAAGCAAGAAAGTCTTGGGGATGAAGAAGCTAAAGAATTGCACAAGAATGCATTAGAGAGAAGCTATGGAAGTAAGAATATGAGAGTGTGAAACAATGACCCATTTTTGGTCCTTTTTATAGCAATCCAGTGACCAGGTCGGTCGACAATTTGTCGACCGATCGACTGTAATGGTCATATCCCAGACGTGCCACTCGGCCCCTCAACGGTCGATTGATAACGGTCATAAAACGGTCGGATTGCAACGGTCATATCCCAACGGTCAATTCTCGGTCGAACAATTGTCGACCGACATCGGCTCGGTCGAAAAATTGTCGACCGGAAGTGTGTCCGATGTAATTTTTATTTGAGGTCTGTCGGTCGAAAGAGATAGGCTGATCGAGATGTTTTCGGTCGAAGAATTCGTCGACCGACAGACTTTCTGTGAATGAATTTTTAAGCTGATTTGTAATGTAAATGATAGACTGAATTTGTAGAGCATATATATATTTTCTAAGGGAGTAATATTGTGATTATTATTACCAATATTTGGACAATTTTGTGATCATAAATTAATTATTATTTTGATCACAATTTTTATATAGAAAATGATATTCAAATAAGTATTGTGCCAAACTTATTTTAGGTCGACTTTGACTACGACCATAGCGCCCCTTGGTCAAGCTTGATTTTAACCAAGAGGCAATTTTGAGTGATACTCAATATGAAGATTTCCGTTCGTAATTCTTCTAGAATATTTATATAAGCTTTGTTGTAGGTACATAAATATCAAATTCTATTTCTTCTTGTACCCTTGTTTTCATGTAAGATTCTCCAAGAAAATATATATCCTTGAAAGCAATATCTCACGTTCTTATTTGAGAAATTTTTATCTTATGTGTTGCAAGCCTTGAAGTTCTTTTTCATATCACAAATGAATCATTTTGCTTGCCAATGTGTCATCAAGGATCCATGCATACAATAATCATTTTCTATCATCTTTATGAGCTGAATGATAAGATAGTGAAAGCATATCCATGATGTAATGATAGAGCATATAGTGATAATTCCATGAAATACCATGATCATTAAACTAGATGTCATAACACATGATTTTTATATGAATAGATCAGGAGATGCAAAATCATGTGAATAAGAACAGTAATTTCTTTTTATTAAGTTAAATATGAGAATCAATTGAATTTATCTCATTTATATTTATAAGTTTTTCAGAAATGGTTTTCAACTTGTTTTGCAAGTCATTATCAATGGTCGAGGATTTGATCAATTGAATATACATTCATCAGATTTATTTTAGTTTTGACAACAGGGACCAGATCGGTTGATCATTTCTCGACCGACTGTTGTTCTCGGTCGACAGATTCTCGACCGAGAATGGTTCTGCATTATTTCAGAATTGTTTTTAGTAAGAATTATATATATCCCAGTTAGATGTTTTAGATACTTGAACTAATTTGTTATGCCACTATGTTGAGTTGAGATAGACATAGAAATATGCAACTAAGGTCCTTGGTCATATCTCAACTTAATTCCGTTCATTTAGTTTGGAGGTTTTGGAACCCAAACTAACTCGACATCCTTTTTCTTATAAGGACATGAAAAGGAATAGTGACCAAGGCGCAAACAATAATGACAACATATAGAATCAACCTCATATCTCTTTCTATGATTTTGGTCTAGGTTGTTCTTGGGTATATTTGTATTTGTGCCTTTAGGTATATATATAGATTGATGTGCTTGTGTCTTTCTCCAACTAGGTTTATGATAAGATTTTCCCTTAGGCTTGTAACCTTGTCCTCTCCTTCCAACTTGATGGTAGGAATCATTTAAGATTTGATCAAGAATGCCATTATTATTTAGACTACTAACTTTTTGTTGTAACTTAGCAATCTCATCCATTCTCTTCTTGATATCTAGCTTTGCTTGATCTAGATTAGATGATAATGAATTTCTTTCTTTCACGATAGTATCATAATCTAGATGTGAGCACAAAACAAGTTGTTTTTGAAGATCGTTCACTTGAGTTTGCAAATTTATCTTTTCTTGGGAAAGAAGATTGCAATTTGCCTCTATAGATTTAATCATAATATTATGATCTTCAATAATCTTTTTAAGATCTTCATTTTCAGAGGTAATAGCAAGAAGCTTAGCATGTAATTCATCATTTGTTTTATTAGCTTTCTTTAACTTCTTGTACTCAATATATTTATTATGTGTCTCTTCAAGACTAGCAACTAGCTCTTCTTTAGATAAATAAAAAAGACTTACCTCTTCTTCCTCTTCACTTGTTGTAGCAATAAGACAATCTTTATGCTCATCTTCCTTCTTTGATTTCCATGGGCAGCTAGATGCTGTGTGGCTTGTTCCTAAGCACCAATTGCAACATGTTGTAGATTGGTCCAAGCTGCTCTTTTTATTGCGGTTGTAATTACCATCACCCTCCATTCTTCAAGACCTGGTTAGGGTTCCTTGAAGCCTGCTCTGATACCAATTGAAAAACACTAGAGGGGGGGTGAATAGAGTTTTTAAAATATTTTAACAATTATTTAACTCAAACAACCACAATTGAAAATGCAAGAAGGAGACAAGTGTTTAGAGTGGTTCCAATCTTAGCAAATACTAAGATTGTCAGTCCACTACCCGGTTGCTTACCCAACCGGGATTTCGAAAGTATTAATTTTATTACCTTCACAAGGATTTACACAAAATACAATACTTTCTTACACCCCTTGAACAGCCTTCACTTGAAGTAGATGCACCAACCTGAGGTAGCCTTCTTGAAGTAACTCCAAGCTCCCCCTTGAAGTAGCCTTCCTCTTTAGAAGTAACCTCTCGTTGCACCAGCCTTCTTGAAGTAGTTCAAGGTCCCCTTCTTCACCAAGAAGATCTTCCAACCTCTCCAATCCGCAGCCTCCAACCTAGGAGTAGCAAGGAGAGTACAAACAATAATAGTGAACAAGAAAGGAAAATAGAAATTACAACTTATCCTTTGAAGCACAAGGCTTGATTTGCCTAGATCAAGCGTGTAGATCTCCTAACCAATATGTATGGAATTGTGATTGCTGTGGATTAGGAGATGATAGCCTATAGGACACGAAATTTGAGCTAGGAGAGGAAGTAGCTAGTTGCTAATATGCTTAATTGCTCACAAACAGATTGCTCAAAGTAAATGTATGCTCAAAGATTGCTCAAGTGTGGAATCAAGTGAAGTTAGGTGTCCTAAGGCATGTCCTATTTATAGGAATGTCTTACAAGTGCTTAAGGACGTTCTAGAAACTTTCTAGGGGTTTCTAAGTGCTTAACTAGCCGTTAGATATAAGTTAGTTGCTTTAACAACGGCTAGTTAATTAATTCTGCAGTTGCTGTCAGAGACCATCTCAGTCGAGAAATTGTCGACCGACACACCTACTCGGTCGACGTTTTGTCGACCGACAGGCTCTCTGGATCAAGTGTTTGCAACGTTTATCTCCAACTGCCAACTACCTTGTCAGCTGTGTCTAACGGCTACTTGGGTCTTTCTCGTTCGAGAAGTTTGTCGACCGAGAGTGTCTCGGTCGAGGATTTTGTCGACCGAGATAGACCATGTTTCAATGTTTCAAATGAAGACATTAAGTGTGTGTATGAGTGTGCATATGTGACACTGTTGAGGGGGATGACCTATCTAAATGTGGTGTTTAGCTAGGGAAGATCTAACGCTTGATTTACATGAAGTCTAAGTACTTGTACATTATATATTTGTACAAGTTTACAATTGATCACATTTCATGACATTTACAATCATTCAAGCATATAGATTCCCTAGTGCTTTGTCATCCACCTTATTCCTGCAACACTCAAGTAGCACGTTAGATTAATAAGAATGAAATGTTTGTCATTATCAACACAAAGGGATTTACAGATGTCCATTTAGCCAACAGTACAACCTTGGTGGTACATTGCATTGCCAACAAATTACTGATGACATTTGTCGTGTGTCCATCCATCTTGTGTATGACAGAATGGGGGACAAACCACTACCCATACCTAATCCTGAATATAGTACAGTTGAAGAAGCAGAGGGTGCTATGGTGGGTTGGCCTAGACACTTGGTTATCAATGACAAGGTATACTTGAATTCTACCATGTTTTTCATATTTGACTGCATATATGAACTCGTGTAATAGAAGTATGTAACTTAATTAACAGGTTTGCAAACCAAAAAGTAAAAATTCTACTAGTCGTCCTCCTATGCCCAAGCCATCTATTATTCCAGAATCCACATTCCATGAGTTGGGAAGTAAATGTAAATGTTTGTGTCGATACTTAGCCAACCAAAGCTCTGGACTGCAAATGTTGATCAATTTAATAGAAGATGGAACTGGGAGGGACTTTGACAATTATATTTTTCTTGATGATATTATAGAGTTGTTCCGTTATGATTGGCTGAATACTTCAATATTAGAAGTATGGATAAGTAAGGATCTATCAATATAGAAAATTCCAATACACATTTTTAGCTTATTTCTACATATGAAAATAATTACAAATGTTTAACAGTCATTTATATACCGAGGCCACAAACTTTGATATAAAGAATGTTGGATTCTTAGTTCCTTTGGTCACTAGTCAGGTGGAGACACATATTGAGGAAGTGAGTGAGTACTTCTCTGATGCATTCAAATATTTTGCTACTATGGGAAAGGAAATTATCCTAATTCCTTTTAACGTCCAGTAAGTATTATTATTCAATATAATTTTAATAATGAACAAATGTATTTATTTTAATGTTTGTTTTATTCTTACTCAGATCTAGACATTGGGAATTAGTGGTGATTGTCCCAAAATTGATGACTCTTTATTATCTTGACCCAATGGGAAAAACAACAAGGGTTCACAAACTGAAATTGCCAGCTATGGCGTAAGCATAAATATAGTCAATGCTTCAACATTATATTTCTATTTAGAATTTCTATTTTACCAACTATTGTTTAATTGATAGGGGTATAAAAGCTTTTCGTGAAGGCGGAGGACAAATACCCACAAAATTAAAGACATTGACTTTGAAAAATGTCAAGGTAGCTACTTTGACAACTGTTTAGTCTTATATGTATTAATTTTCAACTCTTATATGTCAACTCTTATAGTCTTCTGTTTATAGTAGTTACTAACATTAAGTATAATTTGTTATTTGTAGTGTCCTATACAAAATAATGATTGGGCTTGTGGTTACTATGTAATGAAATATATGCAAGTTATTGTCAAACAAGCATCAAATGACATTCAAACTATAGATCAGGTAATAAAGAATAACATCATAAATTTACAAGTGAGTTGTAGTCATTTTATAAAATATTAGCATGTACATTTTCTGTTACAGATCTTTACAACTCAGCCTTACACACATGAGGACTTAAATAAATTCCGAGAAGAGTGGTCAGATGCTTTTCTAAATGAAGTCAATATAGCATTGGAATAAATATGTCAGTTATGTTCCATTTATGTATGTGGTTTCAGTACTCTTTCATATTTACTTTTGTATCTAACATTTAATATCATCTCAGACTTGCAATCTATCATTTTGTAAATTATGATGTCACTATGTGTACTCAACTCAATATATGAATCATGTTTGTTATGAATGTGTGGTTTGGAATGGTGACAGTTGAGCATCAATCCTCCCCTCTCCCATATCTTATTCTTGTTCTTCTGTTTTGTTCTGTTCAGTTTCTGCAGAAATTTAAAAAAAAATCCGACCCTATAGCGTCCGTTTTCTTAAAAAATCGACCTTATAGGTGTCTTGGTCGTTCCGCGTAGAACGGTCGTGCTGCATAAAACGGTCGTGTTGGGATGAGGTAGAACGGTCGTGCCGCGTAGAACGGCCATGTTGAAATATGGTAGAACGGTCGTGCCGTGTAGTACGGTCGTGCTAATATAAACCAACACGGCCGTGCTAGGCGGTACGGCCGTTCTACCTCATCCCAACACGGTCGTTTTATGCAGCACGGCTGTTCTACGCGGAACGGCCAAGACACCTATAAGGTCGGTTTTTTAAGAAAACCGACGCTATAGGTCCTTAGAAATAATCTTTAGGGTCAGTTATTTATTAAAAAAACTGACGTTATAGGGTTCAGGTACAGTTTCATTTCTCATTTGGGTTTAGTTTTTTAGAGCCTATAGGGTCGGTTTTTACTATACAAGGTCGGTTTTTTTGGGTTAAAAAACCGACGCTATAGAGCAATTTCTGTAGCGACGACCACTTAGGTGTCAGCTGAAAAGTGATGTTATAGGCTTAAAAAAATTGACGCTATAGACCATTTTTGTACTAGTGTAGATGAAAGTGACGCTGATACCATAGAGTATACTATGGCCGATACACAAAGTGATAGGGTGGCCGCTATACACAAAGTGATAGGGTGGATGATACCCTAAAGTGAGGTCAAGATGTTAGGCTTAAGTGAGGTGAAAATATCTTGCTAAAGTGTGAAGAAGATCATGAATCATGTTATGGTGAAGGTGATACACCAAGAAATAATTCATGGCCGATATCACCCTTAGCACCTCAAAACCAATATCACCTTAAGCATCTCTAACCCAATACCACTTTGATGTGCCATGGGCGACACAAGTGATGGTTTCTTGTTTGACACAAGTGATTGTATCTAGGCCGACACAAGTGATAGTGTCTAGGCAGACATAAGTGGATGTGTCTAGGACAACACAAGGGTTAGTGTGTAGGCCGATACACCTTGATGAGTATAGGTCGACACATGTTGAATATAATCAATTGATACACTATGAAGTAATGAGATGGATACACTTTTATAAGTGTAGGCTAATGAACCCCAGAGAGGGTCAAGCCAATGTAATAAGTATGTTGAAATCAATACCCTAGTAAGGATGAGAGAGAAACATATATTGTTCATATGAGGAAGGTAATACTTCATGTTGATAACCAATTTATGATAATTGATGAGAGTAATTAAGTATTTGTTGAATACTTATGGCAATAATAATAAGCTCTTATGATGTGAATTAGTGTTTGGTTATTAAATATGAACGTGAAAACCCTAATCGGCTATTAGGGGAAACCCTAACCCTAATTATGTGGGGTAATAATTTGAATGATTGTCTTTATGGCATGGTGATGATGTTTATTTGATATTACTTTTACCATGAAATCCTAACCATTTTGGTATTATGAGATGATGATCATAACCAGGTATGAGCTATGATGATATAGTAGGATATAGATTATGAAAGGCCTTGTGAGCCATTTGATATGGTTGTTCAAAAAGTATGATATATATATGGGTCTGAAGACCTAGAAATGATTGTTGCCTGGTAAAAGGTGGCATTGTTTAAAGATGAACTGAGGATTTGATACCAAAAACATGTGATCATGATAATGATAATGTTGAAGGGATGAAATTCCTAGTAATATGTTCAAGGTATTGAAATCCCAAGATGGGTATAACAAGATGTGTTCCAATTGATACAAGATTCCTTGAAAATATATTACACCTTTCTTTGTAAGCATTTATCTATAATTCATGCTTGTAACTTGATTGATGCTAAAAGATGATTTAATGCACTTAACTTATCAAGTGAAACTAAAAATGTAGTTTGCCATGGCCATAGATCCATTCAGTGTCAAAACTTGTTGGATGGTGCAACGAGTTTTACTCGGAGCGCATATTGTTGAATATGTAGGGTGCAAGTTGAGGTATATCCGTATATCCTTAACTCACAGGATTGTCTACGGTCCATACCCTAAATTTTAGGATTGGCTTCGGGCCATACCCTAACAAGAGTGCGGTTGTAGGTTGTGACTCAATATACAATCAAGATTGGTTACAAACCATACCCTAATATAATCAGGATTGACTATGGGTCATACCCTGATGAGGGAACAGTTACGGGTCATATCTCTCTAGTGAAGAGCCTATGTACCTAGGCTAGGTAATTGCAATCAGACTCATAATGTCACTACTAGTAATCTCATATTGATCAAGAAAGGAGAGGTTGTGGAGTCTGGCTCTTCCATAGACCTTGTATCGCATTGATACTATCGAATTTAGGTTGGTTGGAGCATGAGTGGTATACCTCATCTCCTCATGGAATAAGATTGATTTTTGAAAGATGTAATTAGTCATGTAGCATATTTGTTTAAGGATCAAACACATAATCATTGAATGAGGCTGTAATTGCTTCTTTATGTCATAACTATTAAATGTTATACATGTTCTTCATATTCCTTTTAAAAGTGAATAGATGATCTAATTCTTAGTCATAGATATATGAACTAATTAAATGATGATATAGATCTACTCTGCATATAACAAGTAGTTATACATGTTGAATTCAATAAAGTTTTCTTTTGCTCTCTTTTGTGAAGATATATATATAATAATAATATTTTTTGCAAGGGATTATATATCTCGCTGAGATATGGATCTCACCATGTGGGTTTCCACACTTTTTAGGTGGATGTGCACGAGGAGGTAGAGATTGTGCAACAGAGAACAGGGAGTATCAGCAAGGATAGTAGTAACAGCTCAGGTTGAGTTCTCTGTTATGTGTCTTGTAGATATAGAGTCCTATGTGTCATCCCTATACTCTCAGGGCCTTGGGAAATAGTGTGTAAATAGTTTTCTTATCAATATGAGATTTTGTCTTGGAAGCCTCGATGTATAATGTTGCTCTTGTATCTATTTTGGTAAAGCAACTGATATATCATATCCTTGTGATGTGATGGAATGATGTATGTATGAAGTGAATCATGATGTATATATAGCTTTGGTTCTTTCTATAAAGAGTTTCTTGGTAATGGATCTATTTGTAAAAAGGTTTTAATTTTTAGTGATTTTCAGTAATCTGTTGTTAATGGTTATTTCCACATAGTTTTGTGCAATAACGTTGTCGATTAGATAGTGGTCGTCACAATTTTTGGTATTAAAGCCTTAGGTTCGTTGAGTCTATAGGGACATATGATTAAGGTCGTTGAGTCTGTTCTAGTATCTTCCAGTTTATCTTATAATGACTTTTGCTTATATAGAAGAAGAAGTAAAGTTTAAAGATATCTGGAGAACATGAGGAACATGCTGTTGAGAGAAATGTTGTTGCATCATGAGGAGGTGTAAGGGAACATGTGAGAGAAGGACAAGTGCCTGAGAATCCTCAGATGGATCAGACTATGTTGGAGGTCCCTACTTTTCATGCTCTCTTTGGGCAGTTCATGATGAGGGTAACACATATGGAGGACATGATACCAGTACCACCACCTAGGGCACCAGTCCCCAATGTAGATCTTTGGGTTCTTGTAAGACTTTTGAATTGATATGTCGTATAGGAGCTATAGAATATGTTGGAACGGATGACCCAACAGATGCAAATTTGTGGCTCACTGAGTTAGAAAAATATTTTAAGATCCTTAGTATCCCAAAAACTAACAAAGTTAGGCATCTTGTGTACCTTTTAAATGGAAGTGATGACCATTGGTGGGCCATTAAAGAGGAGAAAAGGCCTGATGTTGAGATGGGAGGAATTCTGACATGAATTCACCAATAGGTACTTTCCTCATACATATCTAGATGACAAAATCTCACAGTTTGAGTGGATTAGGCAAGGGCCTATGAAGATTAATGAGTATGAAGCTAAGTTCATAGAGTTTCTACAGTTTAGTTTGTACATGGATACTACAGACCAGGAGAGGATTCTGTGTTTGGAGAAGGGTCTGAACCCTGAGTTATCCACTTTTGCAACTGCTCTGGAGAATAGGGAGAGATATGCTACATTTTTGGAATCAGTTAGGAGGATAGAAAGGTCAGTAACTGAGAAACGTGAGGCCAACTTTAGGAAAGGACATGCCCAGATTCAAGGACAAAGGACTAGAAGTTATAAGAAATCAAGGCCTCCTACGTCGTCAGCACCACATAAGTTCAGTGCTCAGACATAGTAGATGTAAAGTAAGGGTAGAGGTCATAGTTTTCCACTTGTTGGATCCCATATTGCGGCGTCAATGTCAGTGATAGGGTTGTCTAGGCCACAACAAGAGACCAGATCCTGCCACAAGTGTGGGTAGATAGGACATATGATGAGGGATTGTCTAGTAAGAGATAATGAGGTAACCCAACCACTGAGGTAGAGTCAGCAAGGCTCTCAGAGACAACAATTTAATAGTGGTACAGGAGGATGAGGGCGTGGATAGGTGCCTCAAGTAGGTTCATCTGCACAAGAAAACAGGGGATGAGGTATGTAGAAGGCAACGGCAAGATTTTATTCTATGAGTCAGCCGGAGGTAGTAGTCAACCTGCGATTCGTAACAGGTCAGATGGAGTTATTTCATTCTGATATGTCTTTATCTTGTTTCATATCTGTTTTGGTTGACCTGGGTGCTATACACTCCTGTATCACTTGTGAAGTGATTCATATTATCTTTTGCCTATTAGTTGTAGAATGGATAATTTGTTGTTAGAAACTCCATTAGTTGGTTTCACGGTGTTGCAAGAGGTATGCTCCCCTGTTATTCTTTCTTTATTGGAACACAACATTCAAGTAGATCTTATACCACTTGAGATGCATAGATTTGATTTCATCCTTGGGATGGACACCTTGGAAAAGTATAAGGTAGTCTTGGATTGTGGTTCCTAGCAAGCTATGTTCACATATGGTGATGAGACATGGATCTTTCTGGGAGATAGGAAGATTCTTCCAACATGTCTAGTATCAAAAATGGTAGTTGAGAGACTTTTGTGACATGGGTGTGAGGCATTCTTAGCACATGTAGTAGATACCAAGGTAGAAAGTTCTAGTATTCCAAAAGAGCCAATTGTCAGGGAATTTAAGGATGAATCTCTTGATGTTCCTCCACCTCAAGAGATTGATTTTGAGAATAATCTAGTTCTCGGTATGCAACCAATAGCCCAAACACCATATAGAATGGCTCCAGCAAATATGGAAGAATTAAATAAATAGTTATAAGAGTTACTTGATAAAGGTTTTATTCGGCTAAGTACATCATCGTGGGGTGCTCCAGTACTTTTTGTAAAGAAGAAGGATGGGTCTATGAGGTTATATATATAATATTGATAGTTAAACAAGGTGACAATAAAGAACAATTATCCTCTGCCAAGGATAGATGATTTGTTGGATCATTTGCATAGTGCAACAATGGTCTCTAAGATAGATCTGAGATTAGGATATCATCAGTTACAGATTAAGGAGGATGATATACCAAAATCAGCTTTTAGGACAAGGTATAGTCATTATGAGTTCATAGTTATGTCATTTGGACTAACTAATCGCCATCAACATTCATGCATTTGATGAATAGAGTGTTCTAGACATTCCTTGATCAATTTATAGTGGTCTTTATCGATGACATTCTAATATACAGTCGAGTTAGCCAACAACATGAACAACATCTTCGTCAAGCATTGACTTTGTTAAGACAATACAAGCTATATGCTAAGTTCAGCAAGTGTGAGTTTTGGTTGTCATAAGTATCTTTTCTAGGACATATCATATCTACTAAAGGTATTTGTGTTAATCCTAAAAAGGTGGAGTTTGTTCTAGAATGTGAACAGCCTAAGACACCAATAGAGATTTGCAGTTTCCTAAGTTTGGTAGGTTACTATAGGAGATTCATCAAAGAATTCAATTATGTAGCATTACCCCTAACTAGGTTAACCAATAAGGATGGTACTTTTTTGTGGAATGGAAAGTGTCAACGTTCTTTCTAGTTGTTGAAGGAAAGGTTGACCATTGAACCGATGTTAGTTTTACCTGAGCAAAGGAAAGGATACGTTGTCTTTTGTGATGCCTCAAAGAATGGTTTGGGATGTGTGTTTATGTAGGATAAATAGTGATTTCTTTTGCCTCTCGACATCTTAAGAAAAATGAGGAGAATTATCTGACACACAATTTGGAGTTGGCTACAGTGATTCATGCCTTGAAAATCTAGAGACATTACCAATACGGGGAGAAGTGTTAGATTTTCACAGACCATAAGAATCTAAAGTACATATTTTTACAGTAAGAATTGAACATGAGACAACACCACTGGATGGAACTAATCAAAGACTGTGATTACACAATTGATTATCATCCAGAAAAGACTAATGTGGTGGTAGTTGCGCTAAGTAGAAAGTCTTCATCTTCATTCACAGATAAAGCACAGTTAAATTCTTTGGTGTGCTATAAGCGGGACATGTTATTCTCCTTACGACAGATGAATGTACAACTAGAAGTATCTTTGCTAGCCGGATTTTTGAAACAAATGAAAGTGAAACCTACATTGAGACAACAGATTAAAGAAGCAAAATAGGATGAAATTGTGATACAACAGATCAGATCAGAATATGGCAGTGAAAAGTGGGATGGCTTCCATGATTCAGAGGATGAGATAGTTTGTTAGCATGGTAGAATCATGGTGCATGATGTTAATGACCTAAGGAAGATAGTTATGGAAGAAGCTCACTCATCTATGTATGCTATGCATCCACGAAGTTCCAAAATGTGTCACAATCTAAAAGATATGTATTGGTGGCATGATTTAAAGAAAGATGTAGCTGATTTTGTTATGTGATGTCCAGTGTGTCGGAAAGTTAAGTGTAGCATACCAGATCTTGGATTCTATCCTAGAACTTGACCTTTTGGGTTTGACCAAACAAGGTTGAGGTGAGAATGATCCTAATAATCTAATGCATGAATAATGTAATATAATATGTCACATAATTCATTTGGTGATAATAAGATGATAAAGAACATAATTGAATAAGTAATTAAGATAATGGGCCACTAATGGGCCATATTGCATATCTCATTAAAACGAATCCAAACAGTAGAATCTAAGTTGAAAATCGTGTTCCTTGGGTCCCAATTGCCTTGGGAGTCAAGTTTTGCATTATTCACATAATAATAATAATTAATTTAATATATTTTGGAAAGAAAAGATCTAAGTTTTCCCCAAAATATCAAATAAAATAATATTTGACTCCAAAAGAGGAAAATAATCTTGAATTCATAATCTACATAATAAATATATCATTTGAGTGAATTTTCATCCAATTTGGAGAAAGTTTGTTTAAAAGGTGAAATCATGAGATAGAAAGTGAGTAGAACCTTCAAAATATTAAATAAATGCCCAAACAACTCCAACATATAAAATTGGTGGAAAATTCGTATCCAACACATTAAATATGACTTGTGTGTGAAGTTACATAAAATTTGGAGAATCTTAAAGTCATTAATACATGAGGAAAGAGAAAATAGGATTTGATTTATTAAACACATAAAAATTCTCAAAATGAAAATATAATTTCATAATCAGAATCTACATGTCTTAATTGGCCTCTGTGCAAAATTTTACCTAATTTGGGGTTTGTTTGTACCCTTATTTAAAAGAGGAAAGAAAATACATTTTAAATGGCTTTATTTTCCAAATTGTTTGATCATCGGATTTGATTTCCTAAGGTTCTATGATTATTTCTGTCATGTGAGTTATACTTTGATTTTCCTTTTCACATGTGAATCAAATGTACCGTATTATTTTCCTATTTCCTCAGCTTAATCCAACGGCTTTGGTTCTTTCTTCTTCCTCGACCATCTTTCCATTTTCACAGGCTACATAGCTCAAGTGTGTGCCCCGAGATCTTCTCATCGATATATCCTCGTTTCCCTATGATATTTGGAAATTTCTTCTCCATTGATTTTTTTCTTCTATTATACACCTATAGGTACCCATCTTGAACCCTAGCACTTGCTATATGAGAAAACCCCAAATCACTGTCCTCCTCTCTCGATGCCATGGTTTTGCGCATCCCTCCACGGTGAATCGCAACCTTGTATGATTACTCAAAAACCTCTGCTAGGTCTCACTCTATCTTTCTCCTCTATCAATTTTTCCCTTGGCTACCAACTTCATCACTGTGAACTCAACATATGCCACCGGTTACTCTGCCTTCTATTGGAGAACTCTAACGGCTGCATATCAATTAAACTTGTGGTAAGCTTCTCTTGGCCCATCTATTTGTTCTCCTTCAATGAGCATGTCATGGTATTGGACTAATTACTCTCCCATGGAATCCAACCCCCCTTTTGCCCTGTTCTATGGTACAGTATGAGCATGATGGTGGCATTTTGGTATTTTCTTCTTGTGAGGTGTTCCCTTACGATCGCAGCAACCTACTGACTTGTTCCCAGTGTTGGTTTGTTTTCCTTTTTCAGTATCTGAGTTTGTCATGATTCTAAACTAAACCTCTGGTATCTACAACCATGGCCATCGAGGATGGTGTTGTAGATGGTCCTTGACATTGAGATATGTTACCCCATCTTCAATTTTCTCTCAGTAACTCAGTGGAGATGCTGATTCCTTACTTCAGTTGCTAGTTTCCACGTTTGGTTCTTGGATGGGGATGTAGGTTCACCGCAGTTCCATCACGTGAAGAACTGGATAGAAGGGGAAGATAGCTGGTGGTGACTTGTCTGGTGTACCCCTCATTCTTTTTCTTGGTTTGTTGTCTGCCAGGGGTATTTTTGTCATTTCAATTTTATTATGTGTCATAGGAGAGTTGAGTTCTTTGTGTTGACTCGGGTTTGACCAAGCCTAATGGGCAAGCTCTGATTGGGCCATGTCAGATGGGCTCGGTCTTTCTCTTTTTTGTCTCGATGCTTTTTGCATACATGGATTTATCTGATTGGTTGGATTTTTAAAATGCATAACTAATTATCTCTTGGGACAAAAATTACAAATAAATAGTCATTGTGTGACGTCCCCGGATTTTGATTTCTCCAAACCCTATTGGGAATGAGATGTCAGAATCTGAAAACATCATCCAATCATATCAGAAAGCGATGCGGAAGCATAATACGCATACATGAACATACAACCATAACATTTCTCAACATTCAACATGTATATTTATACAACATGAATTATTACACAATGATTTACAATTACATATTGAATGAAGATTCTACAATCTATGAACATGTATGCTAACATGATCTTAGACAATAGGTACAACCCGTACAACTGCTTACTCCCATCTTTTTCCTCCCATGCTATCTCTGAACCTAAAACATACGTGAAACAACGAATCAACACACAAGGATGAGATTAGTTGAATTTCGAGGATGAAATTCCAAATAAGGTGGGGTGAATGTGATAACCTAGATTTTTGGAGTTTTAATAACTAATACAATAATTGAGAGACATGCATTCTATGTAAAATGTCAAATACCAAATTGAGGAATCTGTAATACAATCATGGATTCCTTCACCCAAATTAGGTGATTTGAGATATGATAGAGGACTATGATGCCTAATTGAATTCAATTGTGAATGAATACCCTTACTAATTGATTAAGATCACATGAGACTAATCATTCATTTAGTGATCCAATGAGTAGTGAACTGATTTCTTTTGAGGAATTATGTACATATGAATCAACGTTAGAGTTTGATGTCAAATAAATACATATTGAAGTTTTAGATCTTTGGTTGATTTGACTTATTGAGATCAAGAATTATACTAGGATATATTAACTCTGTATCACACGAGCCTAGTTGTACATATCTGATAGTCTCCTAGATCCGAGAACTAAGGAGCATGTGGTCAAGAAGGTTGCCACAATCTGGACTCTTGAAGAACTAGTCATCGCGACGTTCCTGCATAATCTACAGAAGTCGTTGTGTTTCACGTTGATCAGCATAACACCAGACGACTCCACCTCCATGACCGAAGATGGAGAGGAAGGCCTTTTTGCAGCGTTATGGAACAACCTTGAGTTCCCCAGCCCCTGAGGTGCATCTGGTACACTGGAGTCCTCATCCCCACCTTCTCCATCATCCATCGCAGGCCATCATCTCATGCCATGGTGTCAACGCAATCCAACAGCTGTCGTAGCCTTCTTCCAGTAGGTTGCCACAGGGTGATCTCCCTAAACGTAGACTCCATCATGACAAAGAGGAAGATGGTGTCGGGAAGGATATCTTGGGCGTCTCCACCCAATTTTCAGGAAAGAGACTGTGAAGAGGAAGAGCAACTTAAGGTGGATCACCCATGCCAAAGCAGTTCCTAACAGCGACGCTCAAGGAATCGGGAGAAAGTGGATGCACACAAAGGGAAAGGATGCTATAGATAGAACAACGTTGAGTGAGGAGTGAGATCGGAGTCCTTGCGCCTCTTTTCAGCAGTGGCAATAGTCGCCGTCGGCGGTGAACAATGCAGACCACCACTCAGAGGGCGAGCTTGGTCCAGGTTCCCTACCAATAGCCAACACCCAGATCTGTGAAGCTCTACCCTACTGCACCTGTAGGGAAATCTACGACCTCAGCGGTGAGGCTCCCTTTTGCCTAACAACCTCCCCTGATGCCAAAGGCCGCCCCAAAGTGGTCCTCAATGGCGGCAAGCTCAGATTGCCGTGGTGCTATTCCCAGCCACAGAGGATGGATTTGTGACCAGGCTTCCTTGGGCTTCCACCTCTCTTGGGGATGACCTTTAAGATTAGAAGCTCACGGAGAAGCTTCAGAGCTAGTTTGTGAAGATAGGGAGGCCACAATGAGCGAAACCCCAATCCCACGTAGCCTTCTCCGCCTTGGATCCAATGTGGAGACATACATGGCGTTTCCGGCGACTCGCCACCTTCATGAATGACCGTCGTGGTTTGGGGTTCCTCTGCGAAGGTGTTGGACTCGTTGTTTCATGTCGAAGAGGGGCATCTGCCTATCAATCGCTCACTGGAGTCCCCTCTCACAGCGGCGCTCGCGCACGAGCTATCGGCCCTGGGAACTCTCGCGTGAGTGAGAATGAGTTGAGCTGAGGATATAAGACTGGGATCAGAGCTCACAAGTCATCCGGTTCATTTTGGGCCAGCATGAACCAAAGGAAGAGCTGGGTGCGTCCTCCTTCAGAACAGGATGGCCAATCTTTGAGCGCCACCTCAAGTGGTGGGTCCATCACATAAGGTAAATGATACTTAATTCTCAGAAATAGACTTAATCTTGCACAATTGGTTATAAATAGCTCCCTTGGACTAAAAATACCCCAAAAATATCCCCAGACTCAGAAAAACATCCCCTATATTACTGGACCCTTATATTAGTCTTTTGAAGCACAACTATTGATGATATTTAATTTAGGGTGAAATGCTTCTTTTGGGTTCATTTAATTTGTATAATTAGCAAATGATGGATATAAAATATGAGAAAAATATTCTTGGAACCCTAATACCACATAGAAACCATAAGTGGACTCTAATCTGATATTAATGCCAAAATGTTATGTCTTTCCTTATTAATGAGCAAATTAATGCTTTTAAACTCTTTTTAGTTCTAGAAAATAGACCTATCATCGGAAAATTATGAAATCTGAACCAGACCCTTAGAATGACATCTGGATCACTATAAAAATATCAGATACATGTTCTAGGCTGTTTGAACCTAGGTTTGACCTAAACCCTAACTTAGACCGAAAATATCAATGACATTATGAACCATGTATTAATGATGACTAATTGTTATTAATCATGTCATGGACAAAGTTGTAGATGATCCAGAATATAAATAGGAATCTCTGAACTCAGGTACGTGGGTTTTATTAAGTATAAGACTAGTTTTATGGTTGCCTATGATATGAAATATCTTGAATGCTCGTATTTGGATATGATTGCTTGGTTGAACTAGTATGAGTTATACTTTGCCAAATCTAATAGATCATAAATGAGTATGATGGGTTGTAGCTACTAGAGCACATAGCCTGGTGTGGATGTATGTTTCCTAACATGGATGTATGATTCCTTGTCCCATGTTAGATGTATGATGATACTATATTGCCCACACTAGATGTAAGTCAAGTGCAAGTATGTGTAGTACAACCGCATCAAAGTGAATGCAATAAAAGGAATATTTACCTGATTATCGCTTTAAACAATGTTTTCTTTTAATCTTTCTTTCTCAAGTTATTTCAATTATGCAAACATATTAGTAAGTATCTTTCTACCCACGTGCACAACACCTTGTGTGTTGATTCGTTGTTTCACGTATGTTTTAGGTTCAGAGATAACATGGGAGGAAAAGATGGGAGTGAGCAGTTGTACATGTTGTACCTATTGTCTAAGATCCTGTTAGCATACATGTTCATAGATTGTAGAATCTTCATTCAATATGTAATTGTAAATCATTGTGTAATAATTCATGTTGTATAAATATACATGTTGAATGTTGAGAAATGTTATGGTTGTATGTTCATGTATGCGTATTATGCTTCCGCATCGCTTTCTGATATGATTGGATGATGTTTTCGGATTCTGACATCTCATTCCCAATAGGGTTTGGAGAAATCAAAATTCGGGGACGTCACACGTTGGATTTTGAAAAATGTAAGCTTTCTAATGGTATTGGTTTTGTTTCCTAAATCTAATGTTGAAAGTATGTGATTTTAATGGATAACTTGTAAAATCCATAACGAATAATTTATAAGTAAGAAAAATAATAAAATATATTTTGGACTCATAAAAATATACCTAAAACACGGCATGGTTTTGGTAACCAAATTCACATATAATAAAAAGGTGATTTTTAGGGTTTTGAATAATTAGTGGAAACCTAACCCTAATTCCACATATATGCATTGTAGGTTCTTTGGAGGCCTAGGCTTGGACCTAGACTTGGCTTTGGATAGATCAGACTCTGAAGTTGAGGTATGTTGTATCCCCTATTCCTCTATGTTAAGCAATTCACCTATCTTATCATTCTTTTTTATTTTGGCCTACACATTGCTCTTATCTCTTGATATCGTGGTTCATGTGAACCATCTTTCTTATTGTGGTCTTGGACATTTTCTTGATATCTTATCTTGTGCCTTGGTGCATGTTGGTCTTTTATATTGATATGTACCCACTTTGAAGTGGATGTTTGTATTTTTGTGTTGTCCATTGTGTGATGGTAACATTGTATAATTCTGACTATATTGTTTACTTGCCTCTATATTTTACATGCTATGTGATTCAGTTGCACTAGAGTAGTGTAATTGCATTGGTTTTGGTTGTGTGCCCTTTATGTTTTTAGGATGGTGGTGGTGGTGCCCCATACTCAAGTTTCAAGGATGTGAATCCTTGGCTCAACTTTAATATATCGGGAGTTTGGCAGTATGTCATTCTCTATTAGGTTTCAAGGATGTGAAGCCTTGGCCACCATTGTTATTTATATTGTTCTAGGGCTATGTTTATCTCACATGAATGCAAGTTGATTATTGTGGAGTGTGTGCCCTACTTTATTCATATGTGCTAGTATGGCATGATTTTATTTATTTGGTTATGGCAAGTGTCTCTTTTGTTGTTGTTCTTTTCTTTTATGCCCTCTTTGGGTAGTCCTTATCTCTTGCATGGGAAGTCTTTTATTTTGATGTCTCATATTCTTTATAAATTGATCAACTTTACTTTTTAGTATGTACATACCATCCTTTGTTGATGTTTCTCTTTCTTCTCTTCTTGCCGAGGTATGCTTCCAACCCTAGGTGAAGGATGTGGAGGATATGGCATAAAGTTGTGGGCCTAGATTAAGGAGTTAAAGCTTGCAGACAATCTTGATGTGGTTTAGATTTCCTCTACATGGATACTTTTGATGTAAGTTTAAGATGTTACCTTGTTCTATAAATTGAATTTAGTCATGTTTTAATCTGTTGCTACACTTTGGTTGTTTTGTATACCATTAATAAAGATTTGAAAATTTTACACCCACTCCAAGCATACCTTTGAAGTGTGTTTGGGCTGGAGAGTCTATTGTTCAAATTTTTATTAGAGAGGTGGTTTCACTTATTTACATTAAGGCTGAGCACAAGAAATTGGAAGGAACATTACAACCATTACCTATACCACAGTGGAAGTGGGATCATGTAACAATGGATTTTGTAGTTGATTTGCCTACAACAGCCAAAGGTCATGATTTCATTTGGGTGATTGTTGATAGGGTGACAAAGTCAGCATATTTTCTTCCTATTAAGACAACATAACCACTAAGAAACTTGTACAGATTTGTGTAGATGAGATAGTGCAGTTTCACATAGTCCCAGCAACAATTGTGTCTGACTGAGGTCCTCAGTTTACAAGTCACTTTTGGGAGCGATTACACACAACTTTGGGTACGCAGTTAAAGTTTAGTACTTCTTTCCACCCACAGACAGATGTACAATTTGAAAGGACTATACAAAATTTGGAGGACTTGCTTAGGGCATGTGTTCTTCAGTTTGTAGGTGTTACAACCCATTCCTAGCTTTGCTGGTAATCCTAGAGATTTAAGATAATCTTAATGTTTGGCATACTTTTGTTAGTAATATTCTATTTTGTGCTTTATCTTAACTTTGGTAACCTTAAATACTTATTTGGGCAACACATAAACAGGACTTAAGCATACTATAAAGATCCGAGTTGAGTTAATATAGCATTAACCCATACATGTATGCAAGAAGAGAGTTAATGACATTGGAGGAAATAATTAATAAATGATTTTTTATTTGAGAATATTATCAAAATAATATTGTGAACTTGTAGATAATTCAATTCACAATCCATCTAAATGAGAATTCTTAAATTAATTGTAGAGGTTACATGAATATACTAAATTCTAAGATTTTCAGCTATGAATGAAATTGTTGTATAATTAAATAAAGAAGTTTGTCTAGTTGAATCTCCTTGCTTACAAATGATTATTTTATTTGTATGTGTATTACACATATGTCAGATAAGATCTTGCATTTCATTTGATAATATCAATGTTTTCTTGATATATCAGTCAAAGGGTGAAACCCTAAATGAATGGAAAATTGGAGGTTTGAAATTAGACATCTTGATTCAATGTTATTCTTAATGTATGATGTTTTAGTAAATGGCATGGAAACCCTAGTTCAGTTCATTAGGTGTCAAATATATATTTGATTATATGTGAACTGTTGAGACCAATTCTTATTGAATGATGTTATGATGTATTCAATCCTTATACAAGTTATGTGATAAGTGAATGAGGTAAATGAAACCCTAATGATAGGGTGTTCAGTGAATCAAGTATTGTGATATCAATATTTCTTAGTTTGAGATGTGGTGATGCTTAACAGTTCATTTGTGGTAAATGTTATCAGATGGTTTATGAAATGCACAGTTTAGAAAGATGAACAAAGATATGTTGATGTGATGATTGAATTGTGAATTTAAAGAGTGAATTAGACATGTAGATGCCCTGAACACTGTAGAATCCTCACAGGATAAGGCCTGCACTGTGAGGAGGAAACAGTTTCCCGATTGGAGGTAGTCTAGATCGAGGTAAGCCAGAGCGCACCAGTAGGGTGCAGGGGTCTTGACTAGTAGGGCAGACTCCTTATAGTTGTGTGGTACCCAACACCAATCGGAGATGTCGGTGGTACCTATGTTACATGTTGACTGATCAGTGGTCAGTAAGTCCACTGATGCACAATAAGACTGAGGGATTTGACTCACCGCCTAAGTACCCAGGTTGAGAGGTGGAGTCTGCGATATATGGCCGCTTCCATTAGTCACCGAGAGGCAGACGTGTCGAGGCCCGCTATAGACGGGGTCATACTTAAGAGATAGGCTTAGGAACCTGGGCATGCTTCTAAGCCTTATATAGTGAAATTGTAGCTTGTTGTGATTCTTTCACATGTTGTGGTACACCTCATGTGGGTTCAGGTCATAATAAGAAGAATGAGAGGTTAAACAAGTGTGTGCAGTTATTCAATTATCCTTTGTATGTTTTTGAGTTATTAGTTCTCTTTGAGATTAATCAAGCATGTTCATATATTGATTCACTATTGTAGATATCCAGAGTATCTTGACATATTTACGTTGTGAATGATTAATCCCTTTAAAGCTTACTGCTGTTACAATTGATATCAGTTGCTCAATAATATATCTATAATTATAATAGTGCTTTAAACTGTTTCTTTGAAGTACTCATTCACTGAGCGATAGGCTCACCCCTCTACTCACAATTTTTAGGGAAATCACATGGACTTGAAGAAGGTAAATGCATCAGAGTAGATCTACCACATGAGTTAAGTATAAGATTAGTTAAGTTCAGTTGGTCCCTGTCACTCTAGGTCCTTGTATAGATGTGAGAGAGTTGTAAATGATGTTTTTATCTTTGTTTGCTTAATAAGAGAGAATATATCTGATGATCATGTCATATGTACATGGAAGTGTGAGAAATAGATTGAATGTATGGATGTGTATCATTAATGTTGAGATCATATTAGAGTAACCAAGGTTTAATTCTCTTGTAAGTTTGTTTATGTGATTGGATGCGAGGAAACAAATAGTTTGAAATAAAGGAAAGAAAAAGTTGGGAGTGAACTTTGTATTAAGTATAATCCTCAAACTTATGCCCACATATCATGATTAGTGGTAATCGTGGGATGCGGGGGTGATAGCTTTGGTATCAGAGCTTAGGTTGAGTCGTCAGGGACCATTAGGATAGAAATTTAGAGTTATAAGTGTGGTAGATAGGAGGTGATGTGTCTATAGCTCTGGGAAGTTTGGGTATTTGGATACCCTAGACCGATATCTGAATACTTAGATTGACCAGTATCAAGGTACTCTCTCTATTCTTCTCTGGATGCCCTGGCCAGGTATACAGAGGAAGGATGGGCTAGAGAGAAACCCTAGAAATCTTAGGGTTAGGAGATCAAAAAGTAATGAAGGAGTAAGAGATTAAACATAGAATGTGATACAACTCTTCCTATATATTGCTTCTTTGATTAGAGATCAATAGAAATTCTCTTATATATATGAATTTAGATTATCAGTTTGTAGAATATATATGGTTCTTTTATATTGTTGTGTATCATGAAGTGATTTGGTTATTGTTTATATTGTTTGTATCAAGTAGACTAGAAGTTATGTTTGAATGAGTTTACCCTAAGTGGATATTCTTTCCACATGTTTGAGTTTAATAGGAGTTGGTTAATCTTTAGTAGATCTTGGCTTCAGGACTGTAGGTTCAGCCTGGTCTGGCTGGCAGGGTCTATTACTGGGATCTAATGACTCCTATTAAAAATATAATAAGAGTAGACTCTAGATAAATTAGACCCAAATCATAGTGAGAATGTACATACACTAAGATTTTGAAACATATGGGAAATATTAGAATAGCTAAGAATCATTTGGAACTGATATCTAAGATCCAAATTTGGGGCCTCATATGAGAAGCCCTTAATTGAGAATAAAGGAACACGACATAAGGTTCAGATTAAGTTTAATGATTAGTATTATATGAACTCTAAAAATGAAATATGGAAAATATATGAGAAAAGTATGTAAGGGCCAAGATAGTAAGAATCAATCATGAGTAATAGATCATATAATTGAGAAAAATGTACTTATGTACTCTACAACAAAAGGAAAATAAGAGAAAAGAGTTGAGTATGCAGTAAGTACATAGAAGTGAAGTTCAGAGGAATGGAAGTGAATAGAACTAGATAAACATGTAAATCATAAGACTAGGATAAGAAACTTAGATGAAACAAAGAGAAATGTTGGAACCAATGAGCTTGATTAAGAAATGAGGGTCATGATATAATTGAGAGCATGGAGTGTATACCTTTATGATAAAGTTTAATACATTCATCCTTACTACCTTTGGGATTCCAAGTGTCTATAGAACAACACACTAGTTTGTAAAAGAAAAACAAAAGTGTAGATTAACAAATGAATAAGTCTTACAAAGGTAGACTATATTCAGGAAGGAAAATTTTGATTGAAAGAGAAACGAAGTTTGACCCATGCATGAGCCATTTGATTTAAAATGGAGGATATATAATGTATTAAACATGAGGTGAAACTAGTAGAGAGATTATTGATTTAGAATCTCAACTTCACATTAATAGAAGGGTAAAAAGAAATATGTGCAACATGGTATACATGATCATACACATGAATAAGCAACATGATTATAAGAGAAAAATCAGAATTTAAAGATGAAAGGTGGAAGAATATTATATGGTAAGAGAATTATGGAAAGTAAGGAAGGGTTTGAAACATGATGGAGTAATATAGATTATAAAAGAAAGAGGTTAGGAGATTCAAGAAAGTGCTAATTAGTCAAGTATCCTTGTTGATAACCAATTAAACCTACATATGAGAAATGTATTAAGGGAATGTTTGAAGATAAGAATTGTAAGTCTCATAATCATCTTCTCTTTCATATCTTTCTTAATGAGAGCAAGGTGGGAATGAAGTGATAAGAAAATGAATCATATATGATGCATAACCACCATGGTAGAGACATCTAGTGAATGTAATAATGACACACAATATGATTATGAAACCCTAGCAGGGTAAATTGATAATGTAATCTATCTGAATGGCCAAGAAAGAGAAAGGAAATTCAATTGACAAGATAAGAAAGACTTTAGTAAAACTTGTGAGATTCAAAGTTTGAATTTCAAATTAAGGGAGCAAAGTCACATCACAATAACGTCATGCTACTTATAAGAACCAAACCCTAGAATATTTAGAGTTGTAGTAGTTCAAGGGATTTCACCAGTGATTTGACATTGAATACTAGCATCTCTATAAAACAAGATCATGAGATTTGCACTATGAGAAGTAAACTAGCACTGATAGTAATCCAGGGTTTAAAGGTAGCTAATCTGAAAGGGTAGATAAACAATATGGAAATGATTTAGAGAAAAGGGTAAGAAATAAATTTGAAATGTAACAAGTGTGTTTTGAACAAAATGCATGATACACCATGACTAAAGTGTGATATGAAATAAATTCTTGTAGTGATAGAAAGAATGATGAATAATCTATTCTTACCTTGAATGTTTTAATGTTGGGGATGTTTATTCTATATGATCAAAATGAGAAGGATAAGTAACAAGAAGTAAGTAGTAATGAATGAGGAGAGAAATAAGAGAAAATAAATGGCTTTCAGCAATATGTGAATTTGTTTTAAAGAAGTATAGTTTGTTGAAGGCATTTCAAGGGATGAAAATTTTGTTTTATATATGATTTCAGTTGTACATGTGCAAGAAATATGTTAATTAAAGGTGTTTGATAGTTGTAGTCATTCATACCAGTAATCCATTTTAATATTATACAATTGTGGTATGGTGATATGGGTTGAATGATGATGGAACAAATGCAGGGTTACCCTGAATAAGGTAGTCTTACCTAATCACTCATATGAATAGAAGGGATGAAAACCATATTGTATTGATATGTAATCGTAATGAGGTATAGCTTGTTATACCTAGCTTTAATATAACTAAGTGATGGTAATTGGCTATGAATAGTCCTTGAATGACTAATACAATCATGGAGTACTCTGTTACCGTTGTTGAAACCCTAGTATTCTATAACTCGATGGTTACACCTTGATTTATGTGTGGGTTCATACTTGAGAATAGTATGGAATGTGATGGTGATGCTTCACCTTATGCATCCATGATCCAATGGGGATGTCGTGAGTAAGGGTTTGGGTATAAGTGTTGATTAGTAACATTAGTATAATTTATCTTGTTGACCCTAACTCTAATATAAATAGATAAAGATGAGTATTCATGTTTAACATTCTTATATGATGGAATGATGGTGGAATAACCCCCTCAATATGATCATAACCTTAATATGTTAATTGGTGGTTATCATAGCCACATGATTGATACTTTCTTATGCTAAAAATGTGCATTATGAATATGATGAGGATTAATCATATCTAGATTCCTTATATGTTGATGTAATAAAGGAATGTTCTTAATGTTAATATAACCCTGCTATGATTGTTTATGAATATCTCCTAGCTTATTAATGCAATATTGTGTTGATCCGGTGTATTATATGTAAGTGATCTTATTGATCCTTGTTATAAGGCATGCAAAGATAATGATGATCTTGCAGGGAATAGTATGATGGTCTTAATGACCTTTGGGCATGGTTGAGCCCTGGATGAGGTGTAATCCTCTTATGTTGATAAGGGTTGATACCCTATGATATTGCGAAAAGGATTTATATCTTGTGATAGTATGATGATTAGTGTGGTCTCATGAATGGAAAGTGAATAGTACCATGTGATGATGAGATGAGAAATTATGTTTCACATGTTTTATATCTTTTAAAAGTTGTGATTTGAAGAGGAACAAATGAATCAATGTTGAAAATAAAATTCTAGACTGTAGTATTTGAAAGCTTAAAAGGAGAGAGATACCCCTAGTAAAGGTTCTTCGGAGGAATCATGTATAGAAGAAGTTACTTGGAAAGTAGAATCAGAGATGTTTAACAAGTATCTTTTCCTCTTTTAGAAATTTTGAGACAAAATTTTTATTAGAGGGGGAGAATTGTTACAACATGTTCCTAGCTTTGCTGGTAATCCTAGAGATTTAAGATAATCTTAATGCTTGGCATAATTTTGTTAGTAATATTATATGTTGTGCTTTATCTTAACTTTGGTAACCTTAAATACTTGTTTGGGAAACTCATAATAATGACTTAAGCATACTATAAAGATCCGAGTTAGAGTTAATATAGCATTAACCCATACATGTACGCAAGAAGAGAGTTAATGACATTGGAGGAAATAATTAATAAATGATTTTAATTTGAGAATATTATCAAAATAATATTATATACTTGTATATAATTCAATTATGAATCCAAAAAAAATAATGAACCAAATCAGAGTTAAAATGAGAGAGTTATGCCCTTTTTAGTAAACATGTACAGAGTACCGTGACCGCAACCGACGATGCGTCGACACCGCGACTGTGACCGACGACGTTGTGTCGACACCAC